>CM075064.1:75742807-77046885 GCA_037428765.1 Rubia yunnanensis
AAAATTATTCATTGACCGAACTGTATTACATTTTGATTTCCTAAAAACAACAAACTTTAAATTAATGCAATGCTCTATGGTGGAAATTATTGTTCTCATATCTCTTATCGTAGGGGTATAAGTGGAACACTATGAAAAATGAAAGACAAATACACTAGTGAATCCGTCCTCGACGATAACGGAACATTGTTGTTTTCAATTAAAGATTATGTTCATTGTATCACAAAAATTTCATTTCAATTTCACATAATTAGGTGATGGAACCTATGTGCAAAATTTATCAAAATACACTGTCAGTCTAAAACTCCGATAATGTTCAGTCCGATAAGAAAGTTTCAGATCCGTAGCTGAAACACAACTATTCAAGTGTGATAAAGAAACTGAAACTAATCTGCGTATACTTCAACAACTTCTTATGAATGACACCTTTGTCTACTTGTTACAAGTGTGCTATATTTTACTCAAGCTCTTGTGCTTTCGCTTTAAAATTATTCATTGACCGAACTGTATTACATTTTGATTTCCTAAAGAACAACAAACTTTAAATTAATGTGATGCTTGGTGGTGGAAATTATTGTTCTCATATCTCTTATCGTAGGGGTATAAGTGGAATACTATGAAAAATGAAAGACAAATACAGTAGTGAATCCGTCCTTGACGATAGCGGAACATTGTTGTTTTCAATTAAAGATTCTGTTCAGTTTATCACAAAAATTTCATTTCAATTTCACATAACTAGGTGATGGGACCTATGTGCAAAATTTAGCAAAATACACTGTCAGTCTAAAACTCCGATAATGTTCAGTCCGATAAGAAAGTTTCAGATCCGTAGCTGAAACACAACTATTCGAGTGTGATAAAGAAACTGAAACTAATTTGCGTATACTTCAACAACTTCTTATGAATGACACCTTTGTCTACTTGTTACTAGTGTGCCACATTTTACTCCAGGTCATGTGCTTTCGCTTCAAAATTATTCATTGAGCGAACTGTATTACATTTTTATTTCCTAAAAAATAGCAAACTTTAAATTAATGCGATGCTTGGTGGTGGAAATTATTGTTCTCATATCTATTATTATAGGGGTATAAGTGGAACACTATGAAAAATGAAAGACAAATACACTAGTGAATCTGTCCTTGACGATAACGGAACATAGCTGTTTTCAATTAAAGATTATGTTCAGTGTATCACAAAAATTTCATTTCAATTTCACATAATTAGATGATGGTACCTATGTGGAAAATTTATCAAAATACACTGTCAGTCTAAAACTCCGATAATGTTCAGTCCGATAAGAAAGTTTCAGATCCGTAGCTGAAACACAACTATTCAAGTGTGATAAAGAGACTGAAACTAATCTGCGTATACTTCAACAACTTCTTATGAATGACACCATTGTCTACTTGTTACAAGTGTGCTATATTTTACTCAAGCTCTTGTGCTTTCGCTTTAAAATTATTCATTGACCGAACTATATTACATTTTGATTTCCTAAAGAACAACAAACTTTAAATTAATGTGATGCTTGGTGGTGGAAATTATTGTTCTCATATCTCTTATCGTAGGGGTATAAGTGGAATACCATGAAAAATGAAAGACAAATACACTAGTGAATCCGTCCTTGACGATAACGGAACATTGTTGTTTTCAATTAAAGATTCTATTCAGTTTATCACCAAAATTTCATTTCAATTTCACATAATTAGGTGATGGGACCTATGTGCAAAATTTAGCAAAATACACTGTCAGTCTGAAACTCTGATAATGTTCAGTCCGATAAGAAAGTTTCAGATCCGTAGCTGAAACACAACTATTCAAGTGTGATAAAGACACTGAAACTAATATGCGTATACTTCAACAACTGCTTATGAATGACACCTTTGTCTACTTGTTACAAGTGTGCTATATTTTACTCAAGCTCTTGTGCTTTCGCTTTAAAATTATTCATGGACCGAACTGTATTACAATTTGATTTCCTAAAGAACAACAAACTTTAAATTAATGTGATGCTTGGTGGTGGAAATTATTGTTCTCATATCTCTTATCGTAGGGGTATAAGTGGAATACTATGAAAAATGAAAGACAAATACAGTAGTGAATCCGTCCTTGACGATAACGGAACATTGTTGTTTTCAATTAAAGATTCTGTTCAGTTTATCACCAAAATTTCATTTCAATTTCACATAATTAGGTGATGGGACCTATGTGCAAAATTTATCAAAATACACTGTCAGTCTAAAACTCTGATAATGTTCAGTCCGATAAGAAAGTTTCAGATCCGTAGCTGAAACACAACTATTCGAGTGTGATAAAGAAACTGAAACTAATCTGCGTATACTTAAACAAATTCTTATGAATGACACCTTTGCCTACTTGTTACTAATGTGCTACATTTTACTCCAGGTCATGTGCTTTCTCTTTAAAATTATTCATTGACCGAACTGTATTACATTTTGATTTCCTAAAAACAACAAACTTTAAATTAATGCGATGCTCTATGGTGGAAATTATTGTTCTCATATCTCTTATCGTAGGGGTATAAGTGGAACACTATGAAAAATGAAAGACAAATACACTAGTGAATCCGTCCTTGACGATAGCGGAACATTGTTGTTTTCAATTAAAGATTCTGTTCAGTTTATCACAAAAATTTCATTTCAATTTCACATAACTAGGTGATGGGACCTATGTGCAAAATTTAGCAAAATACACTGTCAGTCTAAAACTCCGATAATGTTCAGTCCGATAAGAAAGTTTCAGATCCGTAGCTGAAACACAACTATTCGAGTGTGATAAAGAAACTGAAACTAATTTGCGTATACTTCAACAACTTCTTATGAATGACACCTTTGTCTACTTGTTACTAGTGTGCCACATTTTACTCCAGGTCATGTGCTTTCGCTTCAAAATTATTCATTGAGCGAACTGTATTACATTTTTATTTCCTAAAAAATAGCAAACTTTAAATTAATGCGATGCTTGGTGGTGGAAATTATTGTTCTCATATCTATTATTATAGGGGTATAAGTGGAACACTATGAAAAATGAAAGACAAATACACTAGTGAATCTGTCCTTGACGATAACGGAACATAGCTGTTTTCAATTAAAGATTATGTTCAGTGTATCACAAAAATTTCATTTCAATTTCACATAATTAGATGATGGTACCTATGTGGAAAATTTATCAAAATACACTGTCAGTCTAAAACTCCGATAATGTTCAGTCCGATAAGAAAGTTTCAGATCCGTAGCTGAAACACAACTATTCAAGTGTGATAAAGAGACTGAAACTAATCTGCGTATACTTCAACAACTTCTTATGAATGACACCATTGTCTACTTGTTACAAGTGTGCTATATTTTACTCAAGCTCTTGTGCTTTCGCTTTAAAATTATTCATTGACCGAACTATATTACATTTTGATTTCCTAAAGAACAACAAACTTTAAATTAATGTGATGCTTGGTGGTGGAAATTATTGTTCTCATATCTCTTATCGTAGGGGTATAAGTGGAATACCATGAAAAATGAAAGACAAATACACTAGTGAATCCGTCCTTGACGATAACGGAACATTGTTGTTTTCAATTAAAGATTCTATTCAGTTTATCACCAAAATTTCATTTCAATTTCACATAATTAGGTGATGGGACCTATGTGCAAAATTTAGCAAAATACACTGTCAGTCTGAAACTCTGATAATGTTCAGTCCGATAAGAAAGTTTCAGATCCGTAGCTGAAACACAACTATTCAAGTGTGATAAAGACACTGAAACTAATCTGCGTATACTTCAACAACTGCTTATGAATGACACCTTTGTCTACTTGTTACAAGTGTGCTATATTTTACTCAAGCTCTTGTGCTTTCGCTTTAAAATTATTCATGGACCGAACTGTATTACAATTTGATTTCCTAAAGAACAACAAACTTTAAATTAATGTGATGCTTGGTGGTGGAAATTATTGTTCTCATATCTCTTATCGTAGGGGTATAAGTGGAATACTATGAAAAATGAAAGACAAATACAGTAGTGAATCCGTCCTTGACGATAACGGAACATTGTTGTTTTCAATTAAAGATTCTGTTCAGTTTATCACCAAAATTTCATTTCAATTTCACATAATTAGGTGATGGGACCTATGTGCAAAATTTAGCAAAATACACTGTCAGTCTAAAACTCTGATAATGTTCAGTCCGATAAGAAAGTTTCAGATCCGTAGCTGAAACACAACTATTCGAGTGTGATAAAGAAACTGAAACTAATCTGCGTATACTTAAACAAATTCTTATGAATGACACCTTTGCCTACTTGTTACTAATGTGCTACATTTTACTCCAGGTCATGTGCTTTCTCTTTAAAATTATTCATTGACCGAACTGTATTACATTTTGATTTCCTAAAAACAACAAACTTTAAATTAATGCGATGCTCTATGGTGGAAATTATTGTTCTCATATCTCTTATCGTAGGGGTATAAGTGGAACACTATGAAAAATGAAAGACAAATACACTAGTGAATCCGTCCTTGACGATAGCGGAACATTGTTGTTTTCAATTAAAGATTCTGTTCAGTTTATCACAAAAATTTCATTTCAATTTCACATAACTAGGTGATGGGACCTATGTGCAAAATTTAGCAAAATACACTGTCAGTCTAAAACTCCGATAATGTTCAGTCCGATAAGAAAGTTTCAGATCCGTAGCTGAAACACAACTATTCGAGTGTGATAAAGAAACTGAAACTAATTTGCGTATACTTCAACAACTTCTTATGAATGACACCTTTGTCTACTTGTTACTAGTGTGCCACATTTTACTCCAGGTCATGTGCTTTCGCTTCAAAATTATTCATTGAGCGAACTGTATTACATTTTTATTTCCTAAAAAATAGCAAACTTTAAATTAATGCGATGCTTGGTGGTGGAAATTATTGTTCTCATATCTATTATTATAGGGGTATAAGTGGAACACTATGAAAAATGAAAGACAAATACACTAGTGAATCTGTCCTTGACGATAACGGAACATAGCTGTTTTCAATTAAAGATTATGTTCAGTGTATCACAAAAATTTCATTTCAATTTCACATAATTAGGTGATGGGACCTATGTGCAAAATTTAGCAAAATACACTGTCAGTCTGAAACTCTGATAATGTTCAGTCCGATAAGAAAGTTTCAGATCCGTAGCTGAAACACAACTATTCAAGTGTGATAAAGACACTGAAACTAATCTGCGTATACTTCAACAACTGCTTATGAATGACACCTTTGTCTACTTGTTACAAGTGTGCTATATTTTACTCAAGCTCTTGTGCTTTCGCTTTAAAATTATTCATGGACCGAACTGTATTACAATTTGATTTCCTAAAGAACAACAAACTTTAAATTAATGTGATGCTTGGTGGTGGAAATTATTGTTCTCATATCTCTTATCGTAGGGGTATAAGTGGAATACTATGAAAAATGAAAGACAAATACAGTAGTGAATCCGTCCTTGACGATAACGGAACATTGTTGTTTTCAATTAAAGATTCTGTTCAGTTTATCACCAAAATTTCATTTCAATTTCACATAATTAGGTGATGGGACCTATGTGCAAAATTTAGCAAAATACACTGTCAGTCTAAAACTCTGATAATGTTCAGTCCGATAAGAAAGTTTCAGATCCGTAGCTGAAACACAACTATTCGAGTGTGATAAAGAAACTGAAACTAATCTGCGTATACTTAAACAAATTCTTATGAATGACACCTTTGCCTACTTGTTACTAATGTGCTACATTTTACTCCAGGTCATGTGCTTTCTCTTTAAAATTATTCATTGACCGAACTGTATTACATTTTGATTTCCTAAAAACAACAAACTTTAAATTAATGCGATGCTCTATGGTGGAAATTATTGTTCTCATATCTCTTATCGTAGGGGTATAAGTGGAACACTATGAAAAATGAAAGACAAATACACTAGTGAATCCGTCCTTGACGATAGCGGAACATTGTTGTTTTCAATTAAAGATTCTGTTCAGTTTATCACAAAAATTTCATTTCAATTTCACATAACTAGGTGATGGGACCTATGTGCAAAATTTAGCAAAATACACTGTCAGTCTAAAACTCCGATAATGTTCAGTCCGATAAGAAAGTTTCAGATCCGTAGCTGAAACACAACTATTCGAGTGTGATAAAGAAACTGAAACTAATTTGCGTATACTTCAACAACTTCTTATGAATGACACCTTTGTCTACTTGTTACTAGTGTGCCACATTTTACTCCAGGTCATGTGCTTTCGCTTCAAAATTATTCATTGAGCGAACTGTATTACATTTTTATTTCCTAAAAAATAGCAAACTTTAAATTAATGCGATGCTTGGTGGTGGAAATTATTGTTCTCATATCTATTATTATAGGGGTATAAGTGGAACACTATGAAAAATGAAAGACAAATACACTAGTGAATCTGTCCTTGACGATAACGGAACATAGCTGTTTTCAATTAAAGATTATGTTCAGTGTATCACAAAAATTTCATTTCAATTTCACATAATTAGATGATGGTACCTATGTGGAAAATTTATCAAAATACACTGTCAGTCTAAAACTCCGATAATGTTCAGTCCGATAAGAAAGTTTCAGATCCGTAGCTGAAACACAACTATTCAAGTGTGATAAAGAGACTGAAACTAATCTGCCTATACTTCAACAACTTCTTATGAATGACACCATTGTCTACTTGTTACAAGTGTGCTATATTTTACTCAAGCTCTTGTGCTTTCGCTTTAAAATTATTCATTGACCGAACTATATTACATTTTGATTTCCTAAAGAACAACAAACTTTAAATTAATGTGATGCTTGGTGGTGGAAATTATTGTTCTCATATCTCTTATCGTAGGGGTATAAGTGGAATACCATGAAAAATGAAAGACAAATACACTAGTGAATCCGTCCTTGACGATAACGGAACATTGTTGTTTTCAATTAAAGATTCTATTCAGTTTATCACCAAAATTTCATTTCAATTTCACATAATTAGGTGATGGGACCTATGTGCAAAATTTAGCAAAATACACTGTCAGTCTGAAACTCTGATAATGTTCAGTCCGATAAGAAAGTTTCAGATCCGTAGCTGAAACACAACTATTCAAGTGTGATAAAGACACTGAAACTAATCTGCGTATACTTCAACAACTGCTTATGAATGACACCTTTGTCTACTTGTTACAAGTGTGCTATATTTTACTCAAGCTCTTGTGCTTTCGCTTTAAAATTATTCATGGACCGAACTGTATTACAATTTGATTTCCTAAAGAACAACAAACTTTAAATTAATGTGATGCTTGGTGGTGGAAATTATTGTTCTCATATCTCTTATCGTAGGGGTATAAGTGGAATACTATGAAAAATGAAAGACAAATACAGTAGTGAATCCGTCCTTGACGATAACGGAACATTGTTGTTTTCAATTAAAGATTCTGTTCAGTTTATCACCAAAATTTCATTTCAATTTCACATAATTAGGTGATGGGACCTATGTGCAAAATTTAGCAAAATACACTGTCAGTCTAAAACTCTGATAATGTTCAGTCCGATAAGAAAGTTTCAGATCCGTAGCTGAAACACAACTATTCGAGTGTGATAAAGAAACAGAAACTAATCTGCGTATACTTCAACAACTTCTTATGAATGACACCATTGTCTACTTGTTACAAGTGTGCTATATTTTACTCAAGCTCTTGTGCTTTCGCTTTAAAATTATTCATTGACCGAACTATATTACATTTTGATTTCCTAAAGAACAACAAACTTTAAATTAATGTGATGCTTGGTGGTGGAAATTATTGTTCTCATATCTCTTATCGTAGGGGTATAAGTGGAATACCATGAAAAATGAAAGACAAATACACTAGTGAATCCGTCCTTGACGATAACGGAACATTGTTGTTTTCAATTAAAGATTCTATTCAGTTTATCACCAAAATTTCATTTCAATTTCACATAATTAGGTGATGGGACCTATGTGCAAAATTTAGCAAAATACACTGTCAGTCTGAAACTCTGATAATGTTCAGTCCGATAAGAAAGTTTCAGATCCGTAGCTGAAACACAACTATTCAAGTGTGATAAAGACACTGAAACTAATCTGCGTATACTTCAACAACTGCTTATGAATGACACCTTTGTCTACTTGTTACAAGTGTGCTATATTTTACTCAAGCTCTTGTGCTTTCGCTTTAAAATTATTCATGGACCGAACTGTATTACAATTTGATTTCCTAAAGAACAACAAACTTTAAATTAATGTGATGCTTGGTGGTGGAAATTATTGTTCTCATATCTCTTATCGTAGGGGTATAAGTGGAATACTATGAAAAATGAAAGACAAATACAGTAGTGAATCCGTCCTTGACGATAACGGAACATTGTTGTTTTCAATTAAAGATTCTGTTCAGTTTATCACCAAAATTTCATTTCAATTTCACATAATTAGGTGATGGGACCTATGTGCAAAATTTAGCAAAATACACTGTCAGTCTAAAACTCTGATAATGTTCAGTCCGATAAGAAAGTTTCAGATCCGTAGCTGAAACACAACTATTCGAGTGTGATAAAGAAACTGAAACTAATCTGCGTATACTTAAACAAATTCTTATGAATGACACCTTTGCCTACTTGTTACTAATGTGCTACATTTTACTCCAGGTCATGTGCTTTCTCTTTAAAATTATTCATTGACCGAACTGTATTACATTTTGATTTCCTAAAAACAACAAACTTTAAATTAATGCGATGCTCTATGGTGGAAATTATTGTTCTCATATCTCTTATCGTAGGGGTATAAGTGGAACACTATGAAAAATGAAAGACAAATACACTTGTGAATCCGTCCTCGACGATAACGGAACATTGTTGTTTTCAATTAAAGATTATGTTCATTGTATCAAAAAAATTTCATTTCAATTTCACATAATTAGGTGATGGAACCTATGTGCAAAATTTATCAAAATACACTGTCAGTCTAAAACTCCGATAATGTTCAGTCCGATAAGAATGTTTCAGATCCGTAGCTGAAACACAACTATTCAAGTGTGATAAAGAAACTGAAACTAATCTGCGTATACTTCAACAACTTCTTATGAATGACACCTTTGTCTACTTGTTACAAGTGTGCTATATTTTACTCAAGCTCTTGTGCTTTCGCTTTAAAATTATTCATTGACCGAACTGTATTACATTTTGATTTCCTAAAGAACAACAAACTTTAAATTAATGTGATGCTTGGTGGTGGAAATTATTGTTCTCATATCTCTTATCGTAGGGGTATAAGTGGAATACTATGAAAAATGAAAGACAAATACAGTAGTGAATCCGTCCTTGACGATAGCGGAACATTGTTGTTTTCAATTAAAGATTCTGTTCAGTTTATCACAAAAATTTCATTTCAATTTCACATAACTAGGTGATGGGACCTATGTGCAAAATTTAGCAAAATACACTGTCAGTCTAAAACTCCGATAATGTTCAGTCCGATAAGAAAGTTTCAGATCCGTAGCTGAAACACAACTATTCGAGTGTGATAAAGAAACTGAAACTAATTTGCGTATACTTCAACAACTTCTTATGAATGACACCTTTGTCTACTTGTTACTAGTGTGCCACATTTTACTCCAGGTCATGTGCTTTCGCTTCAAAATTATTCATTGAGCGAACTGTATTACATTTTTATTTCCTAAAAAATAGCAAACTTTAAATTAATGCGATGCTTGGTGGTGGAAATTATTGTTCTCATATCTATTATTATAGGGGTATAAGTGGAACACTATGAAAAATGAAAGACAAATACACTAGTGAATCTGTCCTTGACGATAACGGAACATAGCTGTTTTCAATTAAAGATTATGTTCAGTGTATCACAAAAATTTCATTTCAATTTCACATAATTAGATGATGGTACCTATGTGGAAAATTTATCAAAATACACTGTCAGTCTAAAACTCCGATAATGTTCAGTCCGATAAGAAAGTTTCAGATCCGTAGCTGAAACACAACTATTCAAGTGTGATAAAGAGACTGAAACTAATCTGCGTATACTTCAACAACTTCTTATGAATGACACCATTGTCTACTTGTTACAAGTGTGCTATATTTTACTCAAGCTCTTGTGCTTTCGCTTTAAAATTATTCATTGACCGAACTATATTACATTTTGATTTCCTAAAGAACAACAAACTTTAAATTAATGTGATGCTTGGTGGTGGAAATTATTGTTCTCATATCTCTTATCGTAGGGGTATAAGTGGAATACCATGAAAAATGAAAGACAAATACACTAGTGAATCCGTCCTTGACCATAACGGAACATTGTTGTTTTCAATTAAAGATTCTATTCAGTTTATCACCAAAATTTCATTTCAATTTCACATAATTAGGTGATGGGACCTATGTGCAAAATTTAGCAAAATACACTGTCAGTCTGAAACTCTGATAATGTTCAGTCCGATAAGAAAGTTTCAGATCCGTAGCTGAAACACAACTATTCAAGTGTGATAAAGACACTGAAACTAATCTGCGTATACTTCAACAACTGCTTATGAATGACACCTTTGTCTACTTGTTACAAGTGTGCTATATTTTACTCAAGCTCTTGTGCTTTCGCTTTAAAATTATTCATGGACCGAACTGTATTACAATTTGATTTCCTAAAGAACAACAAACTTTAAATTAATGTGATGCTTGGTGGTGGAAATTATTGTTCTCATATCTCTTATCGTAGGGGTATAAGTGGAATACTATGAAAAATGAAAGACAAATACAGTAGTGAATCCGTCCTTGACGATAACGGAACATTGTTGTTTTCAATTAAAGATTCTGTTCAGTTTATCACCAAAATTTCATTTCAATTTCACATAATTAGGTGATGGGACCTATGTGCAAAATTTAGCAAAATACACTGTCAGTCTAAAACTCTGATAATGTTCAGTCCGATAAGAAAGTTTCAGATCCGTAGCTGAAACACAACTATTCGAGTGTGATAAAGAAACTGAAACTAATTTGCGTATACTTCAACAACTTCTTATGAATGACACCTTTGTCTACTTGTTGCTGGTGTGGTACATTTACTCCAGGCCATGTGCTTTCGCTTTAAAATTATTCATTGAGCGAACTGTATTACATTTTGATTTCCTAAAAAATAGCAAAATTTAAATTAATGCGATTCTCTGTGGTGGAAATTATTGTTCTCGTATCTCTTATCGTAGGGGTATAAGTGGAACACTATGAAAAATGAAAGACAAATACACTAGTGAATCCGTCCTCGATGATAACGGAACATTGTTGTTTTCAATTAAAGATTATGTTCATTGTATCACAAAAATTTCATTTCAATTTCACATAATTAGGTGATGGAACCTATGTGCAAAATTTATCAAAATACACTGTCAGTCTAAAACTCCGATAATGTTCAGTCCGATAAGAAAGTTTCAGATCCGTAGCTGAAACACAACTATTCAAGTGTGATAAAGAAACTGAAACTAATCTGCGTATACTTCAACAACTTCTTATGAATGACACCTTTGTCTACTTGTTACAAGTGTGCTATATTTTACTCAAGCTCTTGTGCTTTCGCTTTAAAATTATTCATTGACCGAACTGTATTACATTTTGATTTCCTAAAGAACAACAAACTTTAAATTAATGTGATGCTTGGTGGTGGAAATTATTGTTCTCATATCTCTTATCGTAGGGGTATAAGTGGAATACTATGAAAAATGAAAGACAAATACAGTAGTGAATCCGTCCTTGACGATAACGGAACATTGTTGTTTTCAATTAAAGATTCTGTTTAGTTTATCACCAAAATTTCATTTCAATTTCACATAATTAGGTGATGGGACCTATGTGCCAAATTTAGCAAAATACACTGTCAGTCTAAAACTCTGATAATGTTCAGTCCGATAAGAAAGTTTCAGATCCGTAGCTGAAACACAACTATTCAGGTGATATAAAGAGACTGAAACTAATCTGCGTATACTTCAACAACTTCTTATGAATGACACCTTTATCTACTTGTTACTAGTGTGCTATATTTTACTCAAGCTCTTGTGCTTTCGCTTTAAAATTATTCATTGACCGAACTGTATTACATTTTGATTTCCTAAAGAACAACAAACTTTAAATTAATGTGATGCTTGGTGGTGGAAATTATTGTTCTCATATCTCTTATCGTAGGGGTATAAGTGGAATACTATGAAAAATGAAAGACAAGTACACTACTGAATCCGTCCATGACGATAACGGAACATTGTTGTTTTCAATTAAAGATTCTGTTCAGTTTGTCACCAAAATTTCATTTCAATTTCACATAACTAGGTGATGGGACCTATGTGCAAAATTTAACAAAATACACTGTCAGTCTAAAACTATGATAATGTTCAGTCCGATAAGAAAGTTTCAGATCTGTAGCTGAAACACAACTATTCGAGTGTGATAAAGAAACTGAAACTAATTTGCGTATACTTGAACAACGTCTTATGAATGACACCTTTGTCTACTTGTTACTAGTGTGCCACATTTTACTCCAGGTCATGTGCTTTCGCTTTAAAATCATTCATTGAGCGAACTGTATTACATTTTGATTTCCTAAAAAATAGAAAACTTTAAATTAATGCGATGCTTGGTGGTGGAAATTATTGTTCTCATATCTATTATTGTAGGGGTATAAGTGGAACACTATGAAAAATGAAAGACAAATACACTAGTGAATCTGTCCTTGACGATAACGGAACATTGCTGTTTTCAATTAAAGATTATGTTCAGTGTATCACAAAAATTTCATTTCAATTTCACATAATTAGGTGACGGTACCTATGTGGAAAATTTAGCAAAATACACTGTCAGTCTAAAGCTCCGATAATGTTCAGTCCGATAAGAAAGTTTCAGATCCGTAGCCGAAACATAACTATTCAAGTGTGATAAAGAGACTGAAACTAATCTGCGTATACTTCAACAACTTCTTATGAATGACACCTTTGTCTACTTGTTACAAGTGTGCTATATTTTACTCAAGCTCTTGTGCTTTCGCTTTAAAATTATTCATTGACCGAACTGTATTACATTTTGATTTCCTAAAGAACAACAAAATTTAAATTAATGTGATGCTTGGTGGTGGAAATTATTGTTCTCATATCTCTTGTCGTAGGGGTATAAGTGGAATACTATGAAAAATGAAAGACAAGTACACTACTGAATCCGTCCATGACGATAACGGAACATTGCTGTTTTCAATTAAAGATTCTGTTCAGTTTATCACCAAAATTTCATTTCAATTTAACATAACTAGGTGATGGGACCTATGTGCAAAATTTAACAAAATACACTGTCAGTCTAAAACTCTGATAATGTTCAGTCCGATAAGAAAGTTTCAGATCCGTAGCTGAAACACAACTATTCAAGTGTGGTAAAGAAACTGAAACTAATCTGCGTATACTTCAACAACTTCTTATGAATGACACCTTTGTCTACTTGTTACAAGTGTGCTATATTTTACTCAAGGTCTTGTGCTTTCGCTTTAAAATTATTTATTGACCGAACTGTATTACATTTTGATTTCCTAAAGAAAAACAAACTCTAAATTATGTCGTGCTTTATGGTGTAAATTATTGTTCTCATATCTCTTATCGTAGGGGTATAAGTGGTATACTATGAAAAATGAAAGACAAATACACTAGTGAATACGTCCATGACGATAACGGAACATTGTTGTTTTCAATTAAAGATTACGTTCAGTGTATCACATAAATTTCACTTCAATTTCACATAATTAGGTGAAGGGACCTATGTGCAAAATTTAGCAAAATACACTGTCAGTCTGAAACTTCGATAATGTTCAGTCCGATAAGAAAGTTTTAGATCTGTAGCTGAAACAAAACTATTCAAGTGTGATAAAGAAACTGAAACTAATATGCATATACTTCAACAACTTCTTATGAATGACACCTTTGTCTACTTGTTACAAGTGTGCTATATTTTACTCAAGGTCTTGTGCTTTCGCTTTAAAATTATTTATTGACCGAACTGTATTACATTTTGATTTCCTAAAGAAAAACAAACTCTAAATTATGTCGTGCTTTATGGTGTAAATTATTGTTCTCATATCTCTTATCGTAGGGGTATAAGTGGTATACTATGAAAAATGAAAGACAAATACACTAGTGAATACGTCCATGACGATAACGGAACATTGTTGTTTTCAATTAAAGATTACGTTCAGTGTATCACATAAATTTCACTTCAATTTCACATAATTAGGTGAAGGGACCTATGTGCAAAATTTAGCAAAATACACTGTCAGTCTAAAACTCCGATAATGTTCAGTCCGATAAGAAAGTTTTAGATCTGTAGCTGAAACAAAACTATTCAAGTGTGATAAAGAAACTGAAACTAATATGCATATACTTCAACAACTTCTTATGAATGACACCTTTGTCTACTTGTTACAAGTGTGCTATATTTTACTCAAGGTCTTGTGCTTTCGCTTTAAAATTATTCATTGACCGAACTGTATTACATTTTGATTTCCTAAAGAACAACAAACTTTAAATTAATGTCATGCTTGGTGGTGGAAATTATTGTTCTCATATCTCTTATCGTAGGGGTACAAGTGGAATACTATGAAAAATGAAAGACAAATACACTAGTGAATCCGTCCATGACGATAACGGAACATTGTTGTGTTCAATTAAAGATTATGTTCAGTGTTACACAAAAATTTCATTTCAATTTCACATAATTAGGAGATGGGACCTATGTGCAAAATTTAGCAAAATACACTGTCAGTCTAAAACTCCGATAATGTTCAGTCCGATAAGAAAGTTTCAGATCCGTAGCTGAAACACAACTATTCAAGTGTGATAAAGAAACTGAAACTAATCTTCGTATACTTCAACAACTTCTTATGAATGACACCTTTGTCTACTTGTTACAAGTGTGGTATATTTCAGTCAAGGTCTTGTGCTTTCGCTTTAAAATTATTCGTTGACCGAACTGTATTACATTTTGATTTCCTAAAGAACAACAAACTTTAAATTAATGTGATGCTTGGTGGTGGAAATTATTGTTCTCATATCTCTTATCGTAGGGGTATAAGTGGAATACTATGAAAAATGAAAGACAAATACACTAGTGAATCCGTCCATGATGATAACGGAACATTGTTGTTTTCAATTAAAGATTATGTTCAGTGTTACACAAAAATTTCATTTCAGTTTCACATAATTAGGAGATGGGACCTATGTGCAAAATTTAGCAAAATACACTGTCAGTCTAAAACTCTGATAATGTTCAGTCCGATAAGAAAGTTTCAGATCCATAGCTGAAATACAACTATTCAAGTGTGATAAAGAAACTGAAACTAATCTGCGTATACTTCAACAACTTCTTCTGAATGACATCTTTGTCTACTTGTTACAAATGTGCTATATTTTACTCAAGGTCTTGTGCTTTCGCTTTAAAATTATTCGTTGACCGAACTGTATTACATTTTGATTTCCTAAAGAAAAACAAAGTTTAAATGAATGTGATTCTTGGTGGTTGAAATTATTGTTCTCATATCTCTTATCGTAGGGGTATAAGTGGAATACTTTGAAAAATGAAAGACAAATACACTAGTGAATCCGTCCATGATGATAACGGAACATTGTTGTTTTCAATTAAAGATTATGTTCAGTGTTACACAAAAATTTAATTTCAATTTCACATAATTTGGAGATGGGACCTATGTGCAAAAATTAGCAAAATACACTGTCAGTCTAAAACTCCGATAATGTTCAGTCCGATAAGAAAGTTTCAGATCCGTAGCTGAAACACAACTATTCAAGTGTGGTAAAGAAACTGAAACTAATCTGCGTATACTTCAACAACTTCTTATGAATGACACCTTTGTCTACTTGTTACAAGTGTGCTATATTTTACTCAAGGTCTTGTGCTTTCGCTTTAAAATTATTCATTGACCGAACTGTATTACATTTTGATTTCCTAAAGAAAAATAAACTTAAAATAATGTCATGCTTTATGGTGTAAATTATTGTTCTCATATCTCTTATCGTAGGGGTATAAGTGGTATACTATGAAAAATGAAAGACAAATACACTAGTGAATCCGTCCATGACGATAACGGAACATTGTTGTTTTCAATTAAAGATTACGTTCAGTGTATCACATAAATTTCACTTCAATTTCACATAATTAGGTGAAGGGACCTATGTGCAAAATTTAGCAAAATACACTGTCAGTCTGAAACTTCGATAATGTTCAGTCCGATAAGAAAGTTTTAGATCTGTAGCTGAAACAAAACTATTCAAGTGTGATAAAGAAACTGAAACTAATATGCGTATACTTCAACAACTTCTTATGAATGACACCTTTGTCTACTTGTTACAAGTGTGCTATATTTTACTCAAGGTCTTGTGCTTTCGCTTTAAAATTATTCATTGACCGAACTGTATTACATTTTGATTTCCTAAAGAACAACAAACTTTAAATTAATGTCATGCTTGGTGGTGGAAATTATTGTTCTCATATCTCTTATCGTAGGGGTATAAGTGGAATACTATGAAAAATGAAAGACAAATACACTAGTGAATCCGTCCATGACGATAACGGAACATTGTTGTGTTCAATTAAAGATTATGTTCAGTGTTACACAAAAATTTCATTTCAATTTCACATAATTAGGAGATGGGACCTATGTGCAAAATTTAGCAAAATACACTGTCAGTCTAAAACTCCGATAATGTTCAGTCCGATAAGAAAGTTTCAGATCCGTAGCTGAAACACAACTATTCAAGTGTGATAAAGAAACTGAAACTAATCTTCGTATACTTCAACAACTTCTTATGAATGACACCTTTGTCTACTTGTTACAAGTGTGGTATATTTCAGTCAAGGTCTTGTGCTTTCGCTTTAAAATTATTCGTTGACCGAACTGTATTACATTTTGATTTCCTAAAGAACAACAAACTTTAAATTAATGTGATGCTTGGTGGTGGAAATTATTGTTCTCATATCTCTTATCGTAGGGGTATAAGTGGAATACTATGAAAAATGAAAGACAAATACACTAGTGAATCCGTCCATGATGATAACGGAACATTGTTGTTTTCAATTAAAGATTATGTTCAGTGTTACACAAAAATTTCATTTCAATTTCACATAATTAGGAGATGGGACCTATGTGCAAAATTTAGCAAAATACACTGTCAGTCTAAAACTCTGATAATGTTCAGTCCGATAAGAAAGTTTCAGATCCATAGCTAAAATACAACTATTCAAGTGTGATAAAGAAACTGAAACTAATCTGCGTATACTTCAACAACTTCTTCTGAATGACATCTTTGTCTACTTGTTACAAATGTGCTATATTTTACTCAAGGTCTTGTGCTTTCGCTTTAAAATTATTCGTTGACCGAACTGTATTACATTTTGATTTCCTAAAGAACAACAAACTTTAAATGAATGTGATTCTTGGTGGTGGAAATTATTGTTCTCATATCTCTTATCGTAGGGGTATAAGTGGAATACTATGAAAAATGAAAGACAAATACACTAGTGAATCCGTCCATGATGATAACGGAACATTGTTGTTTTCAATTAAAGATTATGTTCAGTGTTACACAAAAATTTCATTTCAATTTCACATAATTTGGAGATGGGACCTATGTGCAAAAATTAGCAAAATACACTGTCAGTCTAAAACTCCGATAATGTTCAGTCCGATAAGAAAGTTTCAGATCCGTAGCTGAAACACAACTATTCAAGTGTGGTAAAGAAACTGAAACTAATCTGCGTATACTTCAACAACTTCTTATGAATGACACCTTTGTCTACTTGTTACAAGTGTGCTATATTTTACTCAAGGTCTTGTGCTTTCGCTTTAAAATTATTCATTGACCGAACTGTATTACATTTTGATTTCCTGAAGAAAAATAAACTTAAAATAATGTCATGCTTTATGGTGTAAATTATTGTTCTCATATCTCTTATCGTAGGGGTATAAGTGGTATACTATGAAAAATGAAAGACAAATACACTAGTGAATCCGTCCATGACGATAACGGAACATTGTTGTTTTCAATTAAAGATTACGTTCAGTGTATCACATAAATTTCACTTCAATTTCACATAATTAGGTGAAGGGACCTATGTGCAAAATTTAGCAAAATACACTGTCAGTCTGAAACTTCGATAATGTTCAGTCCGATAAGAAAGTTTTAGATCTGTAGCTGAAACAAAACTATTCAAGTGTGATAAAGAAACTGAAACTAATATGCGTATACTTCAACAACTTCTTATGAATGACACCTTTGTCTACTTGTTACAATTGTGCTATATTTTACTCAAGGTCGTGTGCTTTCGCTTTAAAATTATTCATTCACCGAACTGTATTACATTTTGATTTCCTAAAGAACAACAAACATTAAATTAATGTCATGCTTGGTGGTGGAAATTATTGTTCTCATATCTCTTATCGTAGGGGTATAAGTGGAATACTATGAAAAATGAAAGACAAATACACTAGTGAATCCGTCCATGACGATAACGGAACATTGTTGTTTTCAATTAAAGATTATGTTCAGTGTTACACAAAAATTTCATTTCAATTTCATATAATTAGGAGATGGGACCTATGTGCAAAATTTAGCAAAATACACTGTCAGTCTAAAACTCTGATAATGTTCAGTCCGATAAGAAAGTTTCAGATCCGTAGCTGAAATACAACTATTCAAGTGTGATAAAGAAACTGAAACTAATCTGCGTATACTTCAACAACTTCTTCTGAATGACATCTTTGTCTACTTGTTATAAATGTGCTATATTTTACTCAAGGTCTTGTGCTTTCGCTTTAAAATTATTCGTTGACCCAACTGTATTACATTTTGATTTCCTAAAGAACAACAAACTTTAAATTAATGTGATGCTTGGTGGTGGAAATTATTGTTCTCATATCTCTTATCGTAGGGGTATAAGTGGAATACTATGAAAAATGAAAGACAAATACACTAGTGAATCCGTCCATGACGATAACGGAACATTGTTGTGTTCAATTAAAGATTATGTTCAGTGTTACACAAAAATTTCATTTCAATTTCACATAATTAGGAGATGGGACCTATGTGCAAAATTTAGCAAAATACACTGTCAGTCTGAAACTCCGATAATGTTCAGTCCGATAAGAAAGTTTCAGATCCGTAGCTGAAACACAACTATTCAAGTGTGATAAAGAAACTGAAACTAATCTTCGTATACTTCAACAACTTCTTATGATTGACACCTTTGTCTACTTGTTACAAGTGTGCTTATTTTACTAAAGGTCTTCTGCTTTCGCTTTAAAATTATTCATTGACCGAACTGTATTACATTTTGATTTCCTAAAGAACAACAAACTTTAAATTAATGTGATGCTTGGTGGTGGAAATTATTGTTCTCATATCTCTTATCGTAGGGGTATAAGTGGAATACTATGAAAAATGAAAGACAAATACACTAGTGAATCCGTCCATGACGATAACGGAACATTGTTGTGTTTAATTAAAGATTATGTTCAGTGTTACACAAAAATTTCATTTCAATTTCACATAATTAGGAGATGGGACCTATGTGCAAAATTTAGCAAAATACACTGTCAGTCTAAAACTCTGATAATGTTCAGTCCGATAAGAAAGTTTAAGATCCGTAGCTGAAACACAACTATTCAAGTGTGATAAAGAAACTGAAACTAATCTGCGTATACTTCAACAATTTCTTATGAATGACACCTTTGTCTACTTGTTACAAGTGTGCTATATTTTACTCAAGGTCTTGTGCTTTCGCTTTAAAATTATTCATTGACCGAACTGAATTACATTTTGATTTCCTAAAGAACAACAAACTTTAAATTAATGTGATGCTTGGTGGTGGAAATTATTGTTCTCATATCTCTTATCGTAGGGGTATAAGTGGAATACTATGAAAAATGAAAGACAAATACACTAGTGAATCCGTCCATGACGATAACGGAACATTGTTGTGTTCAATTAAAGATTATGTTCAGTGTTACACAAAAATTTCATTTCAATTTCACATAATTAGGAGATGGGACCTATGTGCAAAATTTAGCAAAATACACTGTCAGTCTAAAACTCTGATAATGTTCAGTCCGATAAGAAAGTTTAAGATCCGTAGCTGAAACACAACTATTCAAGTGTGGTAAAGAAACTGAAACTAATCTGCATATACTTCAACAACTTCTTATGAATGACATCTTTGTCTACTTGTTACAAATGTGCTATATTTTACTCAATGTCTTGTGCTTTCGCTTTAAAATTATTCGTTGACCGAACTGTATTACATTTTGATTTCCTAAAGAACAACAAACTTTAAATTAATGTGATTCTTGGTGGTGGAAATTATTGTTCTCATATCTCTTATCGTAGGGGTATAAGTGGAATAATATGAAAAATGAAAGACAAATACACTTGTGAATCCGTCCTTGACGATTACGGAACACTGCTGTCTTCAATTAAAGATTATGTTCTGTGTATCACAAAAATTTCATTTCAATTTCACATAATTAGGTGATGGGACCTATGTGCAAAATTTAGCAAAATACACTGTCTGTCTAAAACTCCGATAATGTTCAGTCCGATAAGAAAGTTTCAGATCCGTAGTTGAAATACAACAATTCAAGTGTGATAAAGAAACTGAAACTAATCTGCGTATACTTCAACAACTTCTTATGAATGACATCTTTGTCTACTTGTTACAAATGTGCTATATTTTACTCAAGGTCTTGTGCTTTCGCTTTAAAATTATTCGTTGACCGAACTGTATTACATGTTGATTTCCTAAAGAACAACAAACTTTAAATTAATGTGATTCTTGGTGGTGGAAATTATTGTTCTCATATCTCTTATCGTAGGGGTATAAGTGGAATACTTTGAAAAATGAAAGACAAATACACTAGTGAATCCGTCCATGATGATAACGGAACATTGTTGTTTTCAATTAAAGATTATGTTCAGTGTTACACAAAAATTTCATTTCAATTTCACATAATTTGGAGATGGGACCTATGTGCAAAAATTAGCAAAATACACTGTCAGTCTAAAACTCCGATAATGTTCAGTCCGATAAGAAAGTTTCAGATCCGTAGCTGAAACACAACTATTCAAGTGTGGTAAAGAAACTGAAACTAATCTGCGTATACTTCAACAACTTCTTATGAATGACACCTTTTTCTACTTGTTACAAGTGTGCTATATTTTACACAAGGTCTTGTGCTTTCGCTTTAAAATTATTCATTGACCGAACTGTATTACATTTTGATTTCCTAAAGAAAAACAAACTTAAAATAATGTCATGCTTTATGGTGTAAATTATTGTTCTCATATCTCTTATCGTAGGGGTATAAGTGGTATACTTTGAAAAATGAAAGACAAATACACTAGTGAATCCGTCCATGACGATAACGGAACATTGTTGTTTTCAATTAAAGATTACGTTCAGTGTATCACATAAATTTCACTTCAATTTCACATAATTAGGTGAAGGGACCTATGTGCAAAATTTAGCAAAATACACTGTCAGTCTGAAACTTCTATAATGTTCAGTCCGATAAGAAAGTTTCAGATCTGTAGCTGAAACAAAACTATTCAAGTGTGATAAAGAAACTGAAACTAATATGCGTATACTTCAACAACTTCTTATGAATGACACCTTTGTCAACTTGTTACAAGTGTGCTATATTTTACTCAAGGTCTTGTGCTTTCGCTTTAAAATTATTCATTGACCGAACTGTATTACATTTTGATTTCCTAAAGAAAAACAAACTTAAAATAATGTCATGCTTTATGGTGTAAATTATTGTTCTCATATCTCTTATCGTAGGGGTATAAGTGGTATACTATGAAAAATGAAAGACAAATACACTAGTGAATCCGTCCATGACGATAACGGAACATTGTTGTTTTCAATTAAAGATTACGTTCAGTGTATCACATAAATTTCACTTCAATTTCACATAATTAGGTGAAGGGACCTATGTGCAAAATTTAGCAAAATACACTGTCAGTCTGAAATTTCGATAATGTTCAGTCCGATAAGAAAGTTTCAGATCTGTAGCTGAAACAAAACTATTCAAGTGTGATAAAGAAACTGAAACTAATATGCGTATACTTCAACAACTTCTTATGAATGACACCTTTGTCTACTTGTTACAAGTGTGCTATATTTTACTCAAGGTCTTGTGCTTTCGCTTTAAAATTATTCGTTGACCGAACTGTATTACATTTTGATTTCCTAAAGAACAACAAACTTTAAATTAATGTGATTCTTGGTGGTGGAAATTATTGTTCTCATATCTCTTATCGTAGGGGTATAAGTGGAATAATATGAAAAATGAAAGACAAATACACTAGTGAATCCGTCCTTGACGATTACGGAACACTGCTGTCTTCAATTAAAGATTATGTTCTGTGTATCACAAAAATTTCATTTCAATTTCACATAATTAGGTGATGGGACCTATGTGCAAAATTTAGCAAAATACACTGTCTGTCTAAAACTCCGATAATGTTCAGTCCGATAAGAAAGTTTCAGATCCGTAGTTGAAATACAACAATTCAAGTGTGATAAAGAAACTGAAACTAATCAGCGTATACTTCAACAACTTCTTATGAATGACATCTTTGTCTACTTGTTACAAATGTGCTATATTTTACTCAAGGTCTTGTGCTTTCGCTTTAAAATTATTCGTTGACCGAACTGTATTACATGTTGATTTCCTAAAGAACAACAAACTTTAAATTAATGTGATTCTTGGTGGTGGAAATTATTGTTCTCATATCTCTTATCGTAGGGGTATAAGTGGAATACTTTGAAAAATGAAAGACAAATACACTAGTGAATCCGTCCTTGACGATAACGGAACACTGCTGTCTTCAATTAAAGATTATGTTCTGTGTATCACAAAAATTTCATTTCAATTTCACATAATTAGGTGATGGGACCTATGTGCAAAATTTAGCAAAATACACTGTCTGTCTAAAACTCCGATAATGTTCAGTCCGATAAAAAAGTTTCAGATCCGTAGTTGAAATACAACAATTCAAGTGTGATAAAGAAACTGAAACTAATCTGCGTATACTTCAACAACTTCTTATGAATGACATCTTTGTCTACTTGTTACAAATGTGCTATATTTTACTCAAGGTCTTGTTCTTTCGCTTTAAAATTATTCGTTGACCGAACTGTATTACATGTTGATTTCCTAAAGAACAACAAACTTTAAATTAATGTGATTCTTGGTGGTGGAAATTATTGTTCTCATATCTCTTATCGTAGGGGTATAAGTGGAATACTTTGAAAAATGAAAGACAAATACACTAGTGAATCCGTCCTTGACGATAACGGAACACTGTTGTCTTCAATTAAAGATTATGTTCTGTGTATCACAAAAATTTCATTTCAATTTCACATAATTAGGTGATGGGACCTATGTGCAAAATTTAGCAAAATACACTGTCTGTCTAAAACTCCGATAATGTTCAGTCCGATAAGAAAGTTTCAGATCCGTAGCTGAAATACAACTATTCAAGTGTGATAAAGAAACTGAA
Source organism: Rubia yunnanensis (assembly GCA_037428765.1). Classification (NCBI taxonomy): domain Eukaryota; kingdom Viridiplantae; phylum Streptophyta; class Magnoliopsida; order Gentianales; family Rubiaceae; genus Rubia; species Rubia yunnanensis. The sequence continues at coordinate 75,766,461 of CM075064.1, forward strand.
ACTAATCTGCGTATACTTCAACAACTTCTTATGAATGACATCTTTGTCTACTTGTTACAAATGTGTGCTATATTTTACTCAAGGTCTTGTGCTTTCGCTTTAAAATTATTCGTTGACCGAAATGTATTACATTTTGATTTCCTAAAGAACAACAAACTTTAAATTAATGTGATTCTTGGTGGTGGAAATTATTGTTCTCATATCTCTTATCGTAGGGGTATAAGTGGAATACTTTGAAAAATGAAAGACAAATACACTAGTGAATCCGTCCATGATGATAACGGAACATTGTTGTTTTCAATTAAAGATTATGTTCAGTGTTACACAAAAATTTCATTTCAATTTCACATAATTTGGAGATGGGACCTATGTGCAAAAATTAGCAAAATACACTGTCAGTCTAAAACTCCGATAATGTTCAGTCCGATAAGAAAGTTTCAGATCCGTAGCTGAAACACAACTATTCAAGTGTGGTAAAGAAACTGAAACTAATCTGCGTATACTTCAACAACTTCTTATGAATGACACCTTTTTCTACTTGTTACAAGTGTGCTATATTTTACACAAGGTCTTGTGCTTTCGCTTTAAAATTATTCATTGACCGAACTGTATTACATTTTGATATCCTAAAGAAAAACAAACTTAAAATAATGTCATGCTTTATGGTGTAAATTATTGTTCTCATATCTCTTATCGTAGGGGTATAAGTGGTATACTATGAAAAATGAAAGACAAATACACTAGTGAATCCGTCCATGACGATAACGGAACATTGTTGTTTTCAATTAAAGATTACGTTCAGTGTATCACATAAATTTCACTTCAATTTCACATAATTAGGTGAAGGGACCTATGTGCAAAATTTAGCAAAATACACTGTCAGTCTGAAACTTCAATAATGTTCAGTCCGATAAGAAAGTTTCAGATCTGTAGCTGAAACAAAACTATTCAAGTGTGATAAAGAAACTGAAACTAATATGCGTATACTTCAACAACTTCTTATGAATGACACCTTTGTCAACTTGTTACAAGTGTGCTATATTTTACTCAAGGTCTTGTGCTTTCGCTTTAAAATTATTCATTGACCGAACTGTATTACATTTTGATTTCCTAAAGAAAAACAAACTTAAAATAATGTCATGCTTTATGGTGTAAATTATTGTTCTCATATCTCTTATCGTAGGGGTATAAGTGGTATACTATGAAAAATGAAAGACAAATACACTAGTGAATCCGTCCATGACGATAACGGAACATTGTTGTTTTCAATTAAAGATTACGTTCAGTGTATCACATAAATTTCACTTCAATTTCACATAATTAGGTGAAGGGACCTATGTGAAAAATTTAGCAAAATACACTGTCAGTCTGAAACTTCGATAATGTTCAGTCCGATAAGAAAGTTTCAGATCTGTAGCTGAAACAAAACTATTCAAGTGTGATAAAGAAACTGAAACTAATATGCGTATACTTCAACAACTTCTTATGAATGACACCTTTGTCTACTTGTTACAAGTGTGCTATATTTTACTCAAGGTCTTGTGCTTTCGCTTTAAAATTATTCATTGACCGAACTGTATTACATTTTGATTTCCTAAAGAACAACAAACTTTAAATTAATGTGATGCTTGGTGGTGGAAATTATTGTTCTCATATCTCTTATCGTAGGGGTATAAGTGGAATAATATGAAAAATGAAAAACAAATACACTAGTGAATCCGTCCTTGACGATAACGGAACACTGCTGTCTTCAATTAAAGATTATGTTCTGTGTATCACAAAAATTTCATTTCAATTTCACATAATTAGGTGATGGGACCGATGTGCAAAATTTAGCAAAATACACTGTCTGTCTAAAACTCCGATAATGTTCAGTCCGATAAGAAAGTTTCAGATCCGTAGCTGAAGTACAACTATACAAGTGTGATAAAGAAAGTGAAACTAATCTGCGTATACTTCAACAACTTCTTATGAATGGCATCTTTGTCTACTAGTTACAAATGTGCTATATTTTACTCAATGTCTTGTGCTTTCGCTTTAAAATTATTCGTTGACCGAACTGTATTACATTTTGATTTCCTAAAGAACAACAAACTTTAAATTAATGTGATTCTTGGTGGTGGAAATTATTGTTCTCATATCTCTTATCGTAGGGGTATAAGTGGAATACTTTGAAAAATGAAAGACAAATACACTAGTGAATCCGTCCATGATGATAACGGAACATTGTTGTTTTCAATTAAAGATTATGTTCAGTGTTACACAAAAATTTCATTTCAATTTCACATAATTTGGAGAAGGGACCTATGTGCAAAAATTAGCAAAATACACTGTCAGTCTAAAACTCCGATAATGTTCAGTCCGATAAGAAAGTTTCAGATCCGTAGCTGAAACACAACTATTCAAGTGTGGTAAAGAAACTGAAACTAATCTGCATATACTTCAACAACTTCTTATGAATAACACCTTTGTCTACTTGTTACAAGTGTGCTATATTTTACTCAAGGTCTTGTGCTTTCGCTTTAGAAATATTCATTGACCGAACTGTATTACATTTTGATTTCCTAAAGAAAAACAAACTTAAAATAATGTCATGCTTTATGGTGTAAATTATTGTTCTCATATCTCTTATCGTAGGGGTATAAGTGGAATACTATGAAAAATGAAAGACAAATACACTAGTGAATCCGTCCTTGAAGATAACGGAGCATTGTTGTTTTCAATTAAAGATTCTGTTCAGTGTTACACAAAAATTTCATTTCAATTTCACATAATTAGGAGATGGGACCTATGTGCAGAATTTAGCAAAATACACTGTCAGTCTAAAACTCCGATAATGTTCAGTCCGATAAGAAAGTTTCATATCCGTAGCTGAAACACAACTATTCAAGTGTGATAAAGAAACTGAAACTAATCTGCGTATACTTCAACAACTTCTTATGAATGACACCTTTGTCTACTTGTTACAAGTGTGCTATATTTTACTCAAGGTCTTGTGCTTTCGCTTTAAAATTATTCATTGACCGAACTGTATTACATTTTGATTTCCTAAAGAACAACAAACTTTAAATTAATGTCATGCTTGGTGGTAGAAATTATTGTTCTCATATCTCTTATCGTAGGGGTATAAGTGGAATACTATGAAAAATGAAAGACAAATACACTAGTGAATCCGTCCTTGAAGATAACGGAGCATTGTTGTTTTCAATTAAAGATTCTGTTCAGTGTTACACAAAAATTTCATTTCAATTTCACATAATTAGGAGATGGGACCTATGTGCAAAATTTAGCAAAATACATTGTCAGTCTGAAACTTCGATAATGTTCAGTCCGATAAGAAAGTTTCAGATCTGTAGCTGAAACACAACTATTCGAGTGTGATAAAGAAACTTAAACTAATCTGCGTATACTTCATCAACTTCTTATGAATGACACCTTTGTCTACTATTTACTAGTGTGCTACATTTTACTCAAGGTCTTGTGCTTTCGCTTTAAAATTGTTCATTGACCGAACTGTACTACATTTTGATTTCCTAAAGAACAACAAACTTTAAATTAATGTGATGGTTGGTGGTGGAAATTATTGTTCTCATATCTCTTATCGTAGGATTATAAGTAGAACACTTTGAAAAATGAAAGACAAATACACTAGTGAATCCATCCTTGACGATAATGGAACATTGTTGTTCTCAATTAAAGATTCTGTTCAGTTTATCACCAAAATTTCATTTCAATTTCACATAATTAGGTGATGGGACCCATGTGAAAAATTTAGTAAAATACACTGTCTGTCTAAATCTCCGATAATGTTCAGTCCGATAAGAAAGTTTCAGATTCTTAGCTGAAACACAACTATTCGAGTGTGATAAAGAAATTGAAACTATTCTGCGTAAGCTTCAACAACTTCTTATGAATGGAACCTTTGTGTACTTGTTTCTAGTGTGCTACATTTTACTCAAGGTCATGTGCTTTCGCTATAAAATTATTCATTGACCCAACTGTATTACATTTTGATTTCATAAAAAACAACAAACATTAAATTAATGCGATGCTTGGTGGTGGAAATTATTGTTCTCATATCTCTTATCGTAGGGGTATAAGTGGAATACTATGAAAAATGAAAGACAAATACACTAGTGAATCCGTCCTTGACGATAATGAAACATTGCCGTTTTCAATTAAAGATTATGTTGAATGTATGACAAATAATTCATTTCGATTTCACATAAATAGGTGATGGGACCTATGTGCAAAATTCTGAAAAATACACTGTCAGTCTAAACTCCGATAATGTTCAGTCCGATAAGAAAGTTTCAGATCCGTAGCTGAAACCAACTATTCAAGTGTGATAAAGAAACTGAAACTAATCTGCGTATACTTCAACATCTTATTATGAATGACACCTTTGTGTACTTGTTACTAGTGTGCTACATTTTACTCAAGGTCTTGTGCTTTCGCTTTAAAATCATTCATTCACCCAACTGTATTAAATTTTGTTTCCTAAAGAATAACAAACTTTAAATTAATGTGATACTCGGTGGTGGAAATTATTGTTCTCATATCTCTTATTGTATGGGTATAAGTGGATTACTATGAAAAATGAAACACAAATACACTAGTGAATCCGTCCTAGACGATAACGGAACATTTTTGTTTTTAATTAAAGATTCTGTTTAGTTTATCACAAAAATTTCGTTTCAATTTCACATAATTAGGTGATGGGACCTATGTGCAAAATTAAGCAAAATACACTGTCAGTCTGAAACTCCGATAATGTTCAGTCCGATAAGAAAGTTTCAGATTTGTAGCTGAAACACAACTATTCAAGTGTGATAAAGAAACTGAAACTAATATACGTATACTTCAACAACTTCTTATGAATGACACCTTTGTCTACTTGTTACAAGTGTGCTATATTTTACTCAAGGTCTTGTGCTTTCGCTTTAAAATTATTCATTGACCGAACTGTATTACATTTTGATTTCCTAAAGAACAACAAACTTTAAATTAATATCATGCATGGTGGTGGAAATTATTGTTTTCATATCTCTTATCATAGGGGTATAAGTGGAATACTATGAAAAATGAAAGACAAATACACTAGTGAATCCGTGCTTGACGATAACAGAACATTGATGTTTTCAATTAAGGATTCTGTTCAGTTTATAATCAAAATTTCATTTCAATTTCACATAATTAGGTGATGGGACCTATGTGCAAAATTTAGAAAAATACACTGTCAGTCTAAAACATTGATAATGTTCAGTCCGATAAGAAAGTTTCAGATCTGTAGCTGAAACACAACTACTCGAGTGTGATAAAGAAACTGAAACTAATCTGCGTATACTTCATCAACTTCTTATGAATGACACCTTTGTCTACGATTTACTAGTGTGCTAGATTTTGCTCAAGGTCTTGTGCTTTCGCTTTAAAATTATTCATTGACCGAACTGTATTACATTTTTATTTCCTAAAAAATAGCAAACTTTAAATTAATTCGATGCTTGGTGGTGGAAATTGTTGTTTTCATATCACTTGTCGTAGGGGTATAAGTGGAATACTATTAAAAATGATAGACAATAAACTAGTGAATCCGTCCTTGACTATAACGGGACATTGTTGTTTTCAATTAAAGATTCTGTTCAGTGTATCACCAAAATTTCATTTCAATTTCACATAATTAGGTGATGGGACCTATGTGCAAAATTTTAAAAAATAAATTGTCAGTCTAAAACTCCGATAATGTTCAGTCCAATAAGAAAGTTTCAGATCCGTAGCTGAAACACAACTATTCAAGTGTGATAAAGAAACTGAAACTAATCTACATATACTTCAACAACATCTTGGGAATGGAACCTTTGTGTATTTGTTTCTAGTGTGCTACATTTTACTCAAGGCCATGTGCTTTCGCTTTAAAATTATTCATTGGCCGAACTGTATTACATTTTGATTTCCTAAAAAACAACAAACTTTAAATTAATGCGATGCTTGGTGGTGGAAATTATTGTTCTCATATCTCTTATCGTAGGGGTATAAGTGGAACACTATGAAAAATGAAAGACAAATACACTAGTGAATCCGTCTCTGACGATAACAGAACATTGTTGTTTTCAATTAAAGATTCTGTTCAGTGTATCACGAAACTTTCATTTCAATTTCACATAATTAGGTGATGGGACCTATGTGCAATATTTTAAAAAATACACTGTCAGTCTAAAACTCCGATAATGTTCAGTCCGATAAGAAAGTTTCAGATTCGTAGCTGAAACACAACTATTCGAATTGTGATAAAGAAACTGAAACTAATCTGCGTATACTTCAACAACATCTTATGAATGGCACATTTGTGTACTTGTTTCTAGTGTGCTACATTTTACTCAAGGCCATGTTCTTTCGCTTTAAAATTATTCATTGGCCGAACTTTATTACATTTTGATTTCCTAAAAAACAAAAAACTTTAAATTAATGCGATGCTTGGTGGTGGAAATTATTGTTCTCATATCTCTTATCGTAGGGGTATAAATGGAACACTATGAAAAATGAAAATCAAATACACTAGTGAATCTGACCTTGACGATAACGGAACATTGTTGTTTTCAATTAAAGATTTTGTTCAGTGTATCAACAAACTTTTATTCAATTTCACATAATTAGGTGATGGGACCTGTGTACAAAATTTTAAAAAATACACCGTCAGTCAAAAAGTCCAATAATCTTCAGTCCGATAAGAAAGTTTCAGATCCATAGCTGAAACACAACTATTCGAGTGTGATAAAGAAACTGAAACTAATCTGCGTATACTTCAACAACTTCTTATGAATGACACCTTTGTGTACTTGTAACTAGTGTGTTACATTTTACTCAAGGTCTTGTGCTTTCGCTTTAAAATTATTCATTGACCCAACTGTATTACATTTTGATTTCCTAAAGAACAACAAACTTTAAATTAATGTGATGCTTGGTGGTGGGAATTATTGTTCTCATATCTCTTATCGTAGGGGTATAAGTGGAATACTACGAAAAATGAAACACAAATACACTAGTGAATCCGTCCTTGACGATAACGGAACATTGTTGTTTTCGATTAAAGATTCTGTTCATTTTATCACCAAAATTTCATTTCAGTTTCACATAATTAGGTGATGGGACCTATGTACAAAATTTAGCAAAGTACAATGTCAGTCTAAAACTCCGATAATGTTCAGTCTGATAAGAAAGTTTCAGATCCGTAGCTAAAACCCAACTATTCGAGTGTGATAAAGAAACTGAAACTAAGCTGCGTATACTTCAACAACTTCTTATGAATGACACCTTTGTCTACTAGTTACTAGTGTGCTACATTTTACCCCAGGTCATGTGCTTTTGCTTTAAAATTATTCATTGACCGAACTGTATTACATTTTGATTTCCTAAAAAATAGAAAACTTTAAATTAATGCAAAGCTTAGTGGTGGAAATTATTGTTCTCATATCTCTTATCGTAGGGGTATAAGTGGAACACTATGAAAAATGAAAGACAAATACACTAGTGAATCCGTCCTTGATGATAACGGAACATTGCTGTTTTCAATTTAAGATTATGTTCAGTGTATCACAAAACATTCATTTCAATTTCACATAATTAGGTGATGGGACCTATGTGCAAAATTTAGCAAAATACACTGTCAGTCTAAAACATTGATAATGTTCAGTCCGATAAGAAAGTTTCAGATCTGTAGCTGAAACACAACTATTCGAGTGTGATAAAGAAACTGAAACTAATCTGCGTATACTTCATCAACTTCTTATGAATGACACCTTTATCTACGATTTACTAGTGTGCTACATTTTGCTCAAGGTCTTGTGCTTTCGCTTTAAAATTATTCATTGACCGAACTGTATTGCATTTTTATTTCCTAAAAAATAGCAAACTTTAAATTAATTCGATGCTTGGTGGTGGAAATTGTTGTTCTCATATCACTTGTCGTAGGGGTATAAGTGGAATACTATGAAAAATGATAGACAATAAACTAGTGAATCCGTCCTTGACGATAACGGAACATTGTTGTTTTCAATTAAAGATTCTGTTCAGTGTGTCACCAAACTTTCATTTCAATTTCACATAATTAGGTGATGGGACCTATGTGCAAAATTTTAAAAAATACACTATCAGTCGAAAACTCCTATAATGTTTAGTCCGATGAGAAAGTTTTAGATCCGTAGCTGAAACGCAACTATTGAAGTGAGATGAAGAAATTGAAACTAATCTGCATATACTTTAACAACTTCTTATGAATGGCACCTTTGTGTACTTGTTACTAGTGCGTTACATTTTACTCAAGGTCTTGTGCTTTCGCTTTGAAATTATTCATTGACTGAACTGTATTACATTTTGATTTCCGAACGAACAACAAACTTCAAATTAATTTGATGCTTGGTGGTGGAAATTATTGTTCTCATATCTCTTACCGTAGGGGTATAAGTGGAATACTATGAAAAATGAAAGACAAATACACTAGTGAATCCGTCCTTGACGATAACGGAACATTGCTGTTTTCAATTAAAGGTTATGTTGAGTGTATCACAAATATTTCATTTCAATTTCACATAATTAGGTGATGGATCCTATGTGCAAAATTTATCAAAATACACTGTCAGTCTAAAACTCCGATATTGTTCAGTCCGATAAGAAAGTTTCAGATTCGTAGGTGAAACACAACTATTTGAGTGTGATAAAGAAACTGAAACTAATCTGCATATACTTCAACAACATCTTATGAATGGCACCTTTGTGTACTTGTTTCTAGTGTGCTACATTTTACTCAAGGCCATGTGCTTTCGCTTTAAAATTATTCATTGGCCGAACTGTATTACATTTTGATTTCCTAAAAAACAAAAAACTTTAAATTAATGCGATGCTTGGTTGTGGAAATTATTGTTCTCATATCTCTTATCGTAGGGGTACAAGTGGAACACTATGAAAAATGAAAGACAAATACACTAGTGAATCCGTCCTTGACGATAACGGAACATTGCTGTTTTCAATTAAAGATTATGTTGAGTGTATCACAAAAAATTCATTTCAATTTCACATAATTAGGTGATGGGACCTATGTGCAAAATTTTAAAAAATACACTGTTAGTCTAAAACTCCGTTAATGTTCAGTCCGATGAGAAAGTTTCAGATCCGTAGCCGAAACACAAGTATTCAAGTGTGATAAAGAAACTGAAACTAATCTGCGTATACTTCAACAACTTCTTATGAATGACACCTTTGTGTACTTGTTACTAGTTTGTAACATTTTACTCAAGGTCTTGTGCTTTCGCTTTAAAATTATTCATTGACCGTACTGTATTACATTTTGATTTCCTAACGAACAACAAACTTCAAATTAATTTGATGCTTGGTGGTGGAAATTATTGTTCTCATATCTCTTACCGTAGGGGTATAAGTGGAATACTATGAAAAATGAAAGACAAATACACTAGTGAATCCGTCCTTGACGATAACGGAACATTGCTATTTTCAATTAAAGATTATGTTGAGTGTATCACAAAAAATTCATTTCAATTTCACATAATTAGGTGATGGGACCTATGTGCAAAATTTTAAAAAATACACTGTCAGTCGAAAACTCCGATAATGTTCAGTCCGATAAGAAAGTTTCAGGTCCATAGCTGAAATGCAACTATTCAAGTGAGATAAAGAAATTGAAACTAATCTGCGTATACTTCCACAACTTCTTATGAATGGAACCTTTGTGTACTTGTTACTAGTGTGTTACATTTTACTCAAGCTCTTGTGCTTTCGCTTTAAAATTATTCATTGACCGAACTGTATTACATTTTTATTTCCTAAAAAACAACGAATTTTAAATTAATGCGATGCTTGGTGGTTGAAATTAATGTTCTCATATCTCTTATCGTAGTGGTATAAGTGGAACACTATGAAAAATGAAAGACAAATACACTAGGGAAACCGTCCTTGACGATAATGGAAAATTGTTGTTTTCAATTAAAGTTTCTGTTCAGTGTATCTCCAAACTTTCATTTCAATTTCACATAATTAGGTGATGGGACCTATGTGCAAAATTTTAAAAAATAAACTGTCAGTCGAAAACTCCGATAATGTTCAGTCGAGAAGAAAGTTTTAGATCCGTAGCCGAAACAAATGTATTCAAGTGTGATAAAGAAACTGAAACTAATCTGCGTATACTTCAACAACTTCTTATGAATGACACCTTTGTGTACTTGTTACTAGTTTGTTACATTTTACTCAAGGTCTTGTGCTTTCGCTTTAAAATTATTCATTGACCATACTGTATTACATTTTGATTTCCTAACGAACAACAAACTTCAAATTAATTTGATGCTTGGTGGTGGAAATTATTGTTCTCATATCTCTTACCGTAGGGGTATAAGTGGAATACTATGAAAAATGAAAGACAAATACACTAGTGAATCCATCTTTGAAGATAACGGAACATTGTTGTTTTCAATCAAAGATTCAGTTCAGTTAATCACCAAAATTTCATTTCAATTTCACATAATTAGGTGATGGGACCTATATACAAAATTTAGCAAAATACACTGTCAGTCTAAAACTCTGATAATGTTCAGTCCGATAAGAAAGTTTCAGATCCGTACCTGAAACGCAACTATTCAAGTGTGATAAAGAAACTGAAACTAATCTGCGTATACTTCAACAACTTCTTATGAATGACACCTTTGTGTACTTTTTACTAGTGTGTTACATTTTACTCAAGCTCTTGTGCTTTCGCTTTAAAATTATTCATTGACCGAACTGTATTACATTTTTATTTCCTAAAAAACAACGAATTTTAAATTAATGCGATGCTTGGTGGTTGAAATTAATGTTCTCATATCTTTTATCGTAGTGGTATAAGTGGAACACTATGAAAAATGAAAGACAAATACACTAGGGAAACCGTCCTTGACGATAATGGAAAATTGTTGTTTTCAATTAAAGATTCTGTTCAGTGTATCTCCAAACTTTCATTTCAATTTCACATAATTAGGTGATGGGACCTATGTGCAAAATTTTAAAAAATAAACTGTCAGTCGAAAACTCCGATAATGTTCAGTCGAGAAGAAAGTTTTAGATCCGTAGCCGAAACACATGTATTCAAGTGTGATAAAGAAACTGAAACTAATCTGCGTATACTTCAACAACTTCTTATGAATGACACCTTTGTGTACTTGTTACTAGTTTGTTACATTTTACTCAAGGTCTTGTGCTTTCGCTTTAAAATTATTCATTGACCATACTGTATTACATTTTGATTTCCTAACGAACAACAAACTTCAAATTAATTTGATGCTTGGTGGTGGAAATTATTGTTCTCATATCTCTTACCGTAGGGGTATAAGTGGAATACTATGAAAAATGAAAGACAAATACACTAGTGAATCCATCTTTGACGATAACGGAACATTGTTGTTTTCAATCAAAGATTCAGTTCAGTTAATCACCAAAATTTCATTTCAATTTCACATAATTAGGTGATGGGACCTATATACAAAATTTAGCAAAATACACTGTCAGTCTAAAACTCTGATAATGTTCAGTCCGATAAGAAAGTTTCAGATCCGTACCTGAAACGCAACTATTCAAGTGAGATAAAGAAACTGAAACTAATCTGCGTATACTTCAACAACTTCTTATGAATGACACCTTTGTGTACTTTTTACTAGTGTGTTACATTTTACTCAAGCTCTTGTGCTTTCGCTTTAAAATTATTCATTGACCGAACTGTATTACATTTTTATTTCCTAAAAAACAACGAATTTTAAATTAATGCGATGCTTGGTGGTTGAAATTAATGTTCTCATATCTCTTATCGTAGTGGTATAAGTGGAACACTATGAAAAATGAAAGACAAATACACTAGGGAAACCGTCCTTGACGATAATGGAAAATTGTTGTTTTCAATTAAAGATTCTGTTCAGTGTATCTCCAAACTTTCATTTCAATTTCACATAATTAGGTGATGGGACCTATGTGCAAAATTTTAAAAAATAAACTGTCAGTCGAAAACTCCGATAATGTTCAGTCGAGAAGAAAGTTTTAGATCCGTAGCCGAAACACATGTATTCAAGTGTGATAAAGAAACTGAAACTAATCTGCGTATACTTCAACAACTTCTTATGAATGACACCTTTGTGTACTTGTTACTAGTTTGTTACATTTTACTCAAGGTCTTGTGCTTTCGCTATAAAATTATTCATTGACCGTACTGTATTACATTTTGATTTCCTAACGAACAACAAACTTCAAATTAATGTGATGCTTGGTGGTGGAAATTATTGTTCTCATATCTCTTACCGTAGGTGTATAAGTGGAATACTAAGAAAAATGAAAGACAAATACACTAGCGAATCCATCTTTGACGATAACGGAACATTGTTGTTTTCAATCAAAGATTCAGTTCAGTTTATCACCAAAATTTCATTTCAATTTCACATAATTAGGTGATGGGACCTATATACAAAATTTAGCAAAATACACTGTCAGTCTAAAACTCTGATAATGTTCAGTCCGATAAGAAAGTTTCAGATCCGTACCTGAAACGCAACTATTCAAGTGAGATAAAGAAACTGAAACTAATCTGCGTATACTTCAACAACTTCTTATGAATGACACCTTTGTGTACTTGTTACTAGTGTGCTACATTTTACTCAAGGCGTTGTGCTTTCGCTTTGAAATTATTCATTGACCGAACTGTATTACATTTTGATTTCCTAAAGAACAACAAACTTTAAATTAATGTCATGCTTGGTGGTGGAAATTATTGTTCTCACATCACTTATCGTAGGTGAATAAGTGGAATACTATGAAAAATGAAAGACAAATACACTAGTGAATCCGTCCTTGACGATAGCGGAACATTGTTGTTTTCAATTAAAGATTATGTTGAGTGTATCAAAAATATTTCATTTCAATTTCACATAATTAGGTGATGGAACCTATGTGCAAAATTTATCAAAATACACTGTCAGTCTAAAACTCCGATATTGTTCAGTCCGATAAGAAAGTTTCAGATTCGTAGGTGAAACACAACTATTTGAGTGTGATAAAGAAACTGAAACTAATCTGCATATACTTCAACAACATCTTATGAATGGCACCTTTGTGTACTTGTTTCTAGTGTGCTACATTTTACTCAAGGCCATGTGCTTTCGCTTTAAAATTATTCATTGGCCGAACTGTATTACATTTTGATTTCCTAAAAAACAAAAAACTTTAAATTAATGCGATGCTTGGTTGTGGAAATTATTGTTCTCATATCTCTTATCGTAGGGGTACAAGTGGAACACTATGAAAAATGAAAGACAAATACACTAGTGAATCCGTCCTTGACGATAACGGAACATTGCTGTTTTCAATTAAAGATTATGTTGGGTGTATCACAAAAAATTGATTTCAATTTCACATAATTAGGTGATGGGACCTATGTGCAAAATTTTAAAAAATACACTGTTAGTCTAAAACTCCGTTAATGTTCAGTCCGATGAGAAAGTTTCAGATCCGTAGCCGAAACACAAGTATTCAAGTGTGATAAAGAAACTGAAACTAATCTGCGTATACTTCAACAACTTCTTATGAATGATACCTTTGTGTACTTGTTACTAGTTTGTAACATTTTACTCAAGGTCTTGTGCTTTCGCTTTAAAATTATTCATTGACCATACTGTATTACATTTTGATTTCCTAACGAACAACAAACTTCAAATTAATTTGATGCTTGGTGGTGGAAAATATTGTTCTCATATCTCTTACCGTAGGGGTATAAGTGGAATACTATGAAAAATGAAAGACAAATACACTAGTGAATCCGTCCTTGACGATAACGGAACATTGCTATTTTCAATTAAAGATTATGTTGAGTGTATCACAAAAAATTCATTTCAATTTCACATAATTAGGTGATGGGACCTATGTGCAAAATTTTTAAAAATACACTGTCAGTCGAAAACTCCGATAATGTTCAGTCCGATAAGAAAGTTTCAGATCCATAGCTGAAATGCAACTATTCAAGTGAGATAAAGAAATTGAAACTAATCTGCGTATACTTCAACAACTTCTTATGAATGGAACCTTTGTGTACTTGTTACTAGTGTGTTACATTTTACTCAAGCTCTTGTGCTTTCGCTTTAAAATTATTCACTGACCGAACTGTATTACATTTTTATTTCCTAAAAAACAACGAATTTTAAATTAATGCGATGCTTGGTGGTTGAAATTAATGTTCTCATATCTCTTATCGTGGGGGCATAAGTGGAACACTATGAAAAATGAAAGACAAATACACTAGGGAAACCGTCCTTGACGATAACGGAAAATTGTTGTTTTCAATTAAAGATTCTGTTCAGTGTATCTCCAAACTTTCATTTCAATTTCACATAATTAGGTGATGGGACCTATGTGCAAAATTTTAAAAAATAAACTGTCAGTCGAAAACTCCGATAATGTTCAGTCGAGAAGAAAGTTTCAGATCCGTAGCCGAAACACATGTATTCAAGTGTGATAAAGAAACTGAAACTAATCTGCGTATACTTCAACAACTTCTTATGAATGACACCTTTGTGTACTTGTTACTAGTTTGTTACATTTTACTCAAGGTCTTGTGCTTTCGCTACAAAATTATTCATTGACCGTACTGTATTACATTTTGATTTCCTAACGAACAACAAACTTCAAATTAATGTGATGCTTGGTGGTGGAAATTATTGTTCTCATATCTCTTACCGCAGGTGTATAAGTGGAATACTAAGAAAAATGAAAGACAAATACACTAGCGAATCCATCTTTGACGATAACGGAACATTGTTGTTTTCAATCAAAGATTCAGTTCAGTTTATCACCAAAATTTCATTTCAATTTCACATAATTAGGTGATGGGACCTATGTACAAAATTTAGCAAAATACACTGTCAGTCTAAAACTCTGATAATGTTCAGTCTGATAAGAAAGTTTCAGATCCGTACCTGAAACGCAACTATTCAAGTGAGATAAAGAAACTGAAACTAATCTGCGTATACTTCAACAACTTCTTATGAATGACACCTTTGTGTACTTGTTACTAGTGTGCTACATTTTACTCAAGGCGTTGTGCTTTCGCTTTGAAATTATTCATTGACTGAACTGTATTACATTTTGATTTCCTAAAGAACAACAAACTTTAAATTAATGTCATGCTTGGTGGTGTAAATTATTGTTCTCATATCACTTATCGTAGGTGAATAAGTGGAATACTATGAAAAATGAAAGACAAATACACTAGTGAATCCGTCCTTGACGATAACGGAACATTGTTGTTTTCAATTAAAGATTATGTTGAGTGTATCACAAATATTTCATTTCAATTTCACATAATTAGGTGATGGAACCTATGTGCAAAATTTATCAAAATACACTGTCAGTCTAAAACTCCGATAATGTTCAGTCCGATAAGAAAGTTTCAGATCCGTAGCCGAAACACAACTATTCGAGTGTGATAAAGAAACTGAAACTAATCTGCATATACTTCAACAACATCTTATGAATGGCACCTTTGTGTACTTGTTTCAAGTGTGCTACATTTTACTCAAGGCCATGTGCTTTCGCTTTAAATTATTCATTGGCCGAACTGTATTACATTTTGATTTCCTGAAAGACAACAAACTTTAAATTAATGCGATGCTTGGTGGTTGAAATTAATGTTCTCATATCTCTTATCGTGGGGGCATAAGTGGAACACTATGAAAAATGATAGACAAATACGCTAGTGAATCCGTCCTTGACAATAATGGAACATTGTTGTTTTCAATTAAAGATTCTGTTCAGTGTATCACCAAACTTTCATTTCAATTTCACATAATTAGGTGATGGGACCCATGTACAAAATTTTGCAAAATACACTGTCAGTCTAAAACTCTGATAATGTTCAGTCCGATAAGAAAGTTTCAGATCCGTACCTGAAATGCAACTATTCAAGTGACATAAAGAAACTGAAACTAATCTGCGTATACTTCAACAACTTCTTATGAATGACACCTTTGTGTACTTGTTACTAGTGTGCTACATTTTACTCAAGGCGTTGTGCTTTCGCTTTGAAATTATTCATTGACTGAACTGTATTACATTTTGATTTCCTAAAGAACAACAAACTTTAAATTAATGTCATGCTTGGTGGTGTAAATTATTGTTCTCATATCACTTATCGTAGGTGAATAAGTGGAATACTATGAAAAATGAAAGACAAATACACTAGTGAATCCGTCCTTGACGATAACGGAACATTTTTGTTTTCAATTAAAGATTATGTTGAGTGTATCACAAATATTTCATTTCAATTTCACATAATTAGGTGATGGAACCTATGTGCAAAATTTATCAAAATACACTGTCAGTCTAAAACTCCGATAATGTTCAGTCCGATAAGAAAGTTTCAGATCCGTAGCCGAAACACAACTATTCGAGTGTGATAAAGAAACTGAAACTAATCTGCATATACTTCAACAACATCTTATGAATGGCACCTTTGTGTACTTGTTTCTAGTGTGCTAAATTTTACTCAAGGCCATGTGCTTTCGCTTTAAATTATTCATTGGCCGAACTGTATTACATTTTGATTTCCTGAAAAACAACAAACTTTAAATTAATGCGATGCTTGGTAGTTGAAATTAATGTTCTCATATCTCTTATCGTGGGGGCATAAGTGGAACACTATGAAAAATGAAAGACAAATACGCTAGTGAATCCCTCCTTGACAATAACGGAACATTGTTGTTTTCAATTAAAGATTCTGTTCAGTGTATCACCAAACTTTCATTTCAATTTCACATAATTAGGTGATGGGACCTAAGTACAAAATTTTGCAAAATACACTGTCAGTCTAAAACTCTGATAATGTTCAGTCCGATAAGAAAGTTTCAGATCCGTACCTGAAACGCTACTATTCAAGTGAGATAAAGAAACTGAAACTAATCTGCGTATACTTCAACAACTTCTTATGAATGACACCTTTGTGTACTTGTTACTAGTGTGCTACATTTTACTCAAGGCGTTGTGCTTTCGCTTTGAAATTATTCATTGACTGAACTGTATTACATTTTGATTTCCTAAAGAACAACAAACTTTAAATTAATGTCATGCTTGGTGGTGTAAATTATTGTTCTCATATCACTTATCGTAGGTGAATAAGTGGAATACTATGAAAAATGAAAGACAAATACACTAGTGAATCCGTCCGTGACGATAACGGAACATTGTTGTTTTCAATTAAAGATTATGTTGAGTGTATCACAAATATTTCATTTCAATTTCACATAATTAGGTGATGGAACCTATGTGCAAAATTTATCAAAATACACTGTCAGTCTAAAACTCCGATAATGTTCAGTCCGATAAGAAAGTTTCAGATCCGTAGCCGAAACACAACTATTCGAGTGTGATAAAGAAACTGAAACTAATCTACATATACTTCAACAACATCTTATGAATGGCACCTTTGTGTACTTGTTTCAAGTGTGCTACATTTTACTCAAGGCCATGTGCTTTCGCTTTAAATTATTCATTGGCCGAACTGTATTACATTTTGATTTCCTGAAAAACAACAAACTTTAAATTAATGCGATGCTTGGTGGTTGAAATTAATGTTCTCATATCTCTTATCGTGGGGGCATAAGTGGAACACTATGAAAAATGATAGACAAATACGCTAGTGAATCCGTCCTTGACAATAACGGAACATTGTTGTTTTCAATTAAAGATTCTGTTCAGTGTATCACCAAACTTTCATTTCAATTTCACATAATTAGGTGATGGGACCCATGTACAAAATTTTGCAAAATACACTGTCAGTCTAAAACTCTGATAATGTTCAGTCCGATAAGAAAGTTTCAGATCCGTACCTGAAATGCAACTATTCAAGTGAGATAAAGAAACTGAAACTAATCTGCGTATACTTCAACAACTTCTTATGAATGACACCTTTGTGTACTTGTTACTAGTGTGCTACATTTTACTCAAGGCGTTGTGCTTTCGCTTTGAAATTATTCATTGACTGAACTGTATTACATTTTGATTTCCTAAAGAACAACAAACTTTAAATTAATGTCATGCTTGGTGGTGTAAATTATTGTTCTCATATCACTTATCGTAGGTGAATAAGTGGAATACTATGAAAAATGAAAGACAAATACACTAGTGAATCCGTCCTTGACGATAACGGAACATTGTTGTTTTCAATTAAAGATTATGTTGAGTGTATCACAAATATTTCATTTCAATTTCACATAATTAGGTGATGGAACCTATGTGCAAAATTTATCAAAATACACTGTCAGTCTAAAACTCCGATAATGTTCAGTCCGATAGGAAAGTTTCAGATCCGTAGCCGAAACACAACTATTCGAGTGTGATAAAGAAACTGAAACTAATCTGCATATACTTCAACAACATCTTATGAATGGCACCTTTGTGTACTTGTTTCTAGTGTGCTACATTTTACTCAAGGCCATGTGCTTTCGCTTTAAATTATTCATTGGCCGAACTGTATTGCATTTTGATTTCCTGAAAAACAACAAACTTTAAATTAATGCGATGCTTGGTGGTTGAAATTAATGTTCTCATATCTCTTATCGTGGGGGCATAAGTGGAACACTATGAAAAATGAAAGACAAATACGCTAGTGAATCCGTCCTTGACAATAACGGAACATTGTTGTCTTCAATTAAAGATTCTGTTCAGTGTATCACCAAACTTTCATTTCAATTTCACATAATTAGGTGATGGGACCTATGTACAAAATTTTGCAAAATACACTGTCAGTCTAAAACTCTGATAATGTTCAGTCCGATAAGAAAGTTTTAGATCCGTACCTCAAACGCTACTATTCAAGTGAGATAAAGAAACTGAAACTAATCTGCGTATACTTCAACAACTTCTTATGAATGACACCTTTGTGTACTTGTTACTAGTGTGCTACATTTTACTCAAGGCGTTGTGCTTTCGCTTTGAAATTATTCATTGACCGAACTGTATTACATTTTGATTTCCTAAAGAACAACAAACTTTAAATTAATGTCATGCTTGGTGGTGGAAATTATTGTTCTCACATCACTTATCGTAGGTGAATAAGTGGAATACTATGAAAAATGAAAGGCAAATACACTAGTGAATCCGTCCTTGACGATAACGGAACATTGTTGTTTTCAATTAAAGATTATGTTGAGTGTATCAAAAATATTTCATTTCAATTTCACATAATTAGGTGATGGAACCTATGTGCAAAATTTATCAAAATACACTGTCAGTCTAAAACTCCGATATTGTTCAGTCCGGTAAGAAAGTTTCAGATTCGTAGGTGAAACACAACTATTTGAGTGTGATAAAGAAACTGAAACTAATCTGCATATACTTCAACAACATCTTATGAATGGCACCTTTGTGTACTTGTTTCTAGTGTGCTACATTTTACTCAAGGCCATGTGCTTTCGCTTTAAAATTATTCATTGGCCGAACTGTATTACATTTTGATTTCCTAAAAAACAAAAAACTTTAAATTAATGCGATGCTTGGTTGTGGAAATTATTGTTCTCATATCTCTTATCGTAGGGGTACAAGTGGAACACTATGAAAAATGAAAGACAAATACACTAGTGAATCCGTCCTTGACGATAACGGAACATTTCTGTTTTCAATTAAAGATTATGTTGAGTGTATCACAAAAAATTGATTTCAATTTAACATAATTAGGTGATGGGACCTATGTGCAAAATTTTAAAAAATACACTGTTAGTCTAAAACTCCGTTAATGTTCAGTCCGATGAGAAAGTTTCAGATCCGTAGCTGAAACACAAGTATTCAAGTGTGATAAAGAAACTGAAACTAATCTGCGTATACTTCAACAACTTCTTATGAATGATACCTTTGTGTACTTGTTACTAGTTTGTAACATTTTACTCAAGGTCTTGTGCTTTCGCTTTAAAATTATTCATTGACCATACTGTATTACATTTTGATTTCCTAACGAACAACAAACTTCAAATTAATTTGATGCTTGGTGGTGGAAATTATTGTTCTCATATCTCTTACCGTAGGGGTATAAGTGGAATACTATGAAAAATGAAAGACAAATACACTAGTGAATCCGTCCTTGACGATAACGGAACATTGCTATTTTCAATTAAAGATTATGTTGAGTGTATCACAAAAAATTCATTTCAATTTCACATAATTAGGTGATGGGACCTATGTGCAAAATTTTAAAAAATACACTGTTAGTCTAAAACTCCGTTAATGTTCAGTCCGATGAGAAAGTTTCAGATCCGTAGCCGAAACACAAGTATTCAAGTGTGATAAAGAAACTGAAACTAATCTGCGTATACTTCAACAACTTCTTATGAATGGAACCTTTGTGTACTTGTTACTAGTGTGTTACATTTTACTCAAGCTCTTGTGCTTTCGCTTTAAAATTATTCATTGACCGAACTGTATTACATTTTTATTTCCTCTAAAACAACGAATTTTAAATTAATGCGATGCTTGGTGGTTGAAATTAATGTTCTCATATCTCTTATCGTAGTGGTATAAGTGGAACACTATGAAAAATGAAAGACAAATACACTAGGGAAACCGTCCTTGACGATAACGGAAAATTGTTGTTTTCAATTAAAGATTCTGTTCAGTGTATCTCCAAACTTTCATTTCAATTTCACATAATTAGGTGATGGGACCTATGTGCAAAATTTTAAAAAATAAACTGTCAGTCGAAAACTCCGATAATGTTCAGACGAGAAGAAAGTTTCAGATCCGTAGCCGAAACACATGTATTCAAGTGTGATAAAGAAACTGAAACTAATCTGCGTATACTTCAACAACTTCTTATGAATGACACCTTTGTGTACTTGTTACTAGTTTGTTACATTTTACTCAAGGTCTTGTGTTTTCGCTATAAAATTATTCATTGACCGTACTGTATTACATTTTGATTTCCTAACGAACAACAAACTTCAAATTAATGTGATGCTTGGTGGTGGAAATTATTGTTCTCATATCTCTTACCGTAGGTGTATAAGTGGAATACTAAGAAAAATGAAAGACAAATACACTAGCGAATCCATCTTTGACGATAACGGAACATTGTTGTTTTCAATCAAAGATTCAGTTCAGTTTATCACCAAAATTTCATTTCAATTTCACATAATTAGGTGATGGGACCTATGTACAAAATTTAGCAAAATACACTGTCAGTCTAAAACTCTGATAATGTTCAGTCTGATAAGAAAGTTTCAGATCCGTACCTGAAACGCAACTATTCAAGTGAGATAAAGAAACTGAAACTAATCTGCGTATACTTCAACAACTTCTTATGAATGACACCTTTGTGTACTTGTTACTAGTGTGCTACATTTTACTCAAGGCGTTGTGCTTTCGCTTTGAAATTATTCATTGACTGAACTGTATTACATTTTGATTTCCTAAAGAACAACAAACTTTAAATTAATGTCATGCTTGGTGGTGTAAATTATTGTTCTCATATCACTTATCGTAGGTGAATAAGTGGAATACTATGAAAAATGAAAGACAAATACACTAGTGAATCCGTCCTTGACGATAACGGAACATTGTTGTTTTCAATTAAAGATTATGTTGAGTGTATCACAAATATTTCATTTCAATTTCACATAATTAGGTGATGGAACCTATGTGCAAAATTTATCAAAATACACTGTCAGTCTAAAACTCCGATAATGTTCAGTCCGATAAGAAAGTTTCAGATCCGTAGCCGAAACACAACTATTCGAGTGTGATAAAGAAACTGAAACTAATCTACATATACTTCAACAACATCTTATGAATGGCACCTTTGTGTACTTGTTTCAAGTGTGCTACATTTTACTCAAGGCCATGTGCTTTCGCTTTAAATTATTCATTGGCCGAACTGTATTACATTTTGATTTCCTGAAAAACAACAAACTTTAAATTAATGCGATGCTTGGTGGTTGAAATTAATGTTCTCATATCTCTTATCGTGGGGGCATAAGTGGAACACTATGAAAAATGATAGACAAATACGCTAGTGAATCCGTCCTTGACAATAACGGAACATTGTTGTTTTCAATTAAAGATTCTGTTCAGTGTATCACCAAACTTTCATTTCAATTTCACATAATTAGGTGATGGGACCCATGTACAAAATTTTGCAAAATACACTGTCAGTCTAAAACTCTGATAATGTTCAGTCCGATAAGAAAGTTTCAGATCCGTACCTGAAATGCAACTATTCAAGTGAGATAAAGAAACTGAAACTAATCTGCGTATACTTCAACAACTTCTTATGAATGACACCTTTGTGTACTTGTTACTAGTGTGCTACATTTTACTCAAGGCGTTGTGCTTTCGCTTTGAAATTATTCATTGACTGAACTGTATTACATTTTGATTTCCTAAAGAACAACAAACTTTAAATTAATGTCATGCTTGGTGGTGTAAATTATTGTTCTCATATCACTTATCGTAGGTGAATAAGTGGAATACTATGAAAAATGAAAGACAAATACACTAGTGAATCCGTCCTTGACGATAACGGAACATTGTTGTTTTCAATTAAAGATTATGTTGAGTGTATCACAAATATTTCATTTCAATTTCACATAATTAGGTGATGGAACCTATGTGCAAAATTTATCAAAATACACTGTCAGTCTAAAACTCCGATAATGTTCGGTCCGATAGGAAAGTTTCAGATCCGTAGCCGAAACACAACTATTCGAGTGTGATAAAGAAACTGAAACTAATCTGCATATACTTCAACAACATCTTATGAATGGCACCTTTGTGTACTTGTTTCTAGTGTGCTACATTTTACTCAAGGCCATGTGCTTTCGCTTTAAATTATTCATTGGCCGAACTGTATTGCATTTTGATTTCCTGAAAAACAACAAACTTTAAATTAATGCGATGCTTGGTGGTTGAAATTAATGTTCTCATATCTCTTATCGTGGGGGCATAAGTGGAACACTATGAAAAATGAAAGACAAATACGCTAGTGAATCCGTCCTTGACAATAACGGAACATTGTTGTCTTCAATTAAAGATTCTGTTCAGTGTATCACCAAACTTTCATTTCAATTTCACATAATTAGGTGATGGGACCTATGTACAAAATTTTGCAAAATACACTGTCAGTCTAAAACTCTGATAATGTTCAGTCCGATAAGAAAGTTTTAGATCCGTACCTCAAACGCTACTATTCAAGTGAGATAAAGAAACTGAAACTAATCTGCGTATACTTCAACAACTTCTTATGAATGACACCTTTGTGTACTTGTTACTAGTGTGCTACATTTTACTCAAGGCGTTGTGCTTTCGCTTTGAAATTATTCATTGACCGAACTGTATTACATTTTGATTTCCTAAAGAACAACAAACTTTAAATTAATGTCATGCTTGGTGGTGGAAATTATTGTTCTCACATCACTTATCGTAGGTGAATAAGTGGAATACTATGAAAAATGAAAGGCAAATACACTAGTGAATCCGTCCTTGACGATAACGGAACATTGTTGTTTTCAATTAAAGATTATGTTGAGTGTATCAAAAATATTTCATTTCAATTTCA
The DNA here is from genome assembly GCA_037428765.1 of Rubia yunnanensis. Classification (NCBI taxonomy): domain Eukaryota; kingdom Viridiplantae; phylum Streptophyta; class Magnoliopsida; order Gentianales; family Rubiaceae; genus Rubia; species Rubia yunnanensis. Next base: position 75,790,069 of record CM075064.1, read on the forward strand.
CATAATTAGGTGATGGAACCTATGTGCAAAATTTATCAAAATACACTGTCAGTCTAAAACTCCGATATTGTTCAGTCCGGTAAGAAAGTTTCAGATTCGTAGGTGAAACACAACTATTTGAGTGTGATAAAGAAACTGAAACTAATCTGCATATACTTCAACAACATCTTATGAATGGCACCTTTGTGTACTTGTTTCTAGTGTGCTACATTTTACTCAAGGCCATGTGCTTTCGCTTTAAAATTATTCATTGGCCGAACTGTATTACATTTTGATTTCCTAAAAAACAAAAAACTTTAAATTAATGCGATGCTTGGTTGTGGAAATTATTGTTCTCATATCTCTTATCGTAGGGGTACAAGTGGAACACTATGAAAAATGAAAGACAAATACACTAGTGAATCCGTCCTTGACGATAACGGAACATTGCTGTTTTCAATTAAAGATTATGTTGAGTGTATCACAAAAAATTGATTTCAATTTAACATAATTAGGTGATGGGACCTATGTGCAAAATTTTAAAAAATACACTGTTAGTCTAAAACTCCGTTAATGTTCAGTCCGATGAGAAAGTTTCAGATCCGTAGCTGAAACACAAGTATTCAAGTGTGATAAAGAAACTGAAACTAATCTGCGTATACTTCAACAACTTCTTATGAATGATACCTTTGTGTACTTGTTACTAGTTTGTAACATTTTACTCAAGGTCTTGTGCTTTCGCTTTAAAATTATTCATTGACCATACTGTATTACATTTTGATTTCCTAACGAACAACAAACTTCAAATTAATTTGATGCTTGGTGGTGGAAATTATTGTTCTCATATCTCTTACCGTAGGGGTATAAGTGGAATACTATGAAAAATGAAAGACAAATACACTAGTGAATCCGTCCTTGACGATAACGGAACATTGCTATTTTCAATTAAAGATTATGTTGAGTGTATCACAAAAAATTCATTTCAATTTCACATAATTAGGTGATGGGACCTATGTGCAAAATTTTAAAAAATACACTGTTAGTCTAAAACTCCGTTAATGTTCAGTCCGATGAGAAAGTTTCAGATCCGTAGCCGAAACACAAGTATTCAAGTGTGATAAAGAAACTGAAACTAATCTGCGTATACTTCAACAACTTCTTATGAATGGAACCTTTGTGTACTTGTTACTAGTGTGTTACATTTTACTCAAGCTCTTGTGCTTTCGCTTTAAAATTATTCATTGACCGAACTGTATTACATTTTTATTTCCTAAAAAACAACGAATTTTAAATTAATGCGATGCTTGGTGGTTGAAATTAATGTTCTCATATCTCTTATCGTAGTGGTATAAGTGGAACACTATGAAAAATGAAAGACAAATACACTAGGGAAACCGTCCTTGACGATAACGGAAAATTGTTGTTTTCAATTAAAGATTCTGTACAGTGTATCTCCAAACTTTCATTTCAATTTCACATAATTAGGTGATGGGACCTATGTGCAAAATTTTAAAAAATAAACTGTCAGTCGAAAACTCCGATAATGTTCAGACGAGAAGAAAGTTTCAGATCCGTAGCCGAAACACATGTATTCAAGTGTGATAAAGAAACTGAAACTAATCTGCGTATACTTCAACAACTTCTTATGAATGACACCTTTGTGTACTTGTTACTAGTTTGTTACATTTTACTCAAGGTCTTGTGTTTTCGCTATAAAATTATTCATTGACCGTACTGTATTACATTTTGATTTCCTAACGAACAACAAACTTCAAATTAATGTGATGCTTGGTGGTGGAAATTATTGTTCTCATATCTCTTACCGTAGGTGTATAAGTGGAATACTAAGAAAAATGAAAGACAAATACACTAGCGAATCCATCTTTGACGATAACGGAACATTGTTGTTTTCAATCAAAGATTCAGTTCAGTTTATCACCAAAATTTCATTTCAATTTCACATAATTAGGTGATGGGACCTATGTACAAAATTTAGCAAAATACACTGTCAGTCTAAAACTCTGATAATGTTCAGTCTGATAAGAAAGTTTCAGATCCGTACCTGAAACGCAACTATTCAAGTGAGATAAAGAAACTGAAACTAATCTGCGTATACTTCAACAACTTCTTATGAATGACACCTTTGTGTACTTGTTACTAGTGTGCTACATTTTACTCAAGGCGTTGTGCTTTCGCTTTGAAATTATTCATTGACTGAACTGTATTACATTTTGATTTCCTAAAGAACAACAAACTTTAAATTAATGTCATGCTTGGTGGTGTAAATTATTGTTCTCATATCACTTATCGTAGGTGAATAAGTGGAATACTATGAAAAATGAAAGACAAATACACTAGTGAATCCGTCCTTGACGATAACGGAACATTGTTGTTTTCAATTAAAGATTATGTTGAGTGTATCACAAATATTTCATTTCAATTTCACATAATTAGGTGATGGAACCTATGTGCAAAATTTATCAAAATACACTGTCAGTCTAAAACTCCGATAATGTTCAGTCCGATAAGAAAGTTTCAGATCCGTAGCCGAAACACAACTATTCGAGTGTGATAAAGAAACTGAAACTAATCTACATATACTTCAACAACATCTTATGAATGGCACCTTTGTGTACTTGTTTCAAGTGTGCTACATTTTACTCAAGGCCATGTGCTTTCGCTTTAAATTATTCATTGGCCGAACTGTATTACATTTTGATTTCCTGAAAAACAACAAACTTTAAATTAATGCGATGCTTGGTGGTTGAAATTAATGTTCTCATATCTCTTATCGTGGGGGCATAAGTGGAACACTATGAAAAATGATAGACAAATACGCTAGTGAATCCGTCCTTGACAATAACGGAACATTGTTGTTTTCAATTAAAGATTCTGTTCAGTGTATCACCAAACTTTCATTTCAATTTCACATAATTAGGTGATGGGACCCATGTACAAAATTTTGCAAAATACACTGTCAGTCTAAAACTCTGATAATGTTCAGTCCGATAAGAAAGTTTCAGATCCGTACCTGAAATGCAACTATTCAAGTGAGATAAAGAAACTGAAACTAATCTGCGTATACTTCAACAACTTCTTATGAATGACACCTTTGTGTACTTGTTACTAGTGTGCTACATTTTACTCAAGGCGTTGTGCTTTCGCTTTGAAATTATTCATTGACTGAACTGTATTACATTTTGATTTCCTAAAGAACAACAAACTTTAAATTAATGTCATGCTTGGTGGTGTAAATTATTGTTCTCATATCACTTATCGTAGGTGAATAAGTGGAATACTATGAAAAATGAAAGACAAATACACTAGTGAATCCGTCCTTGACGATAACGGAACATTGTTGTTTTCAATTAAAGATTATGTTGAGTGTATCACAAATATTTCATTTCAATTTCACATAATTAGGTGATGGAACCTATGTGCAAAATTTATCAAAATACACTGTCAGTCTAAAACTCCGATAATGTTCAGTCCGATAGGAAAGTTTCAGATCCGTAGCCGAAACACAACTATTCGAGTGTGATAAAGAAACTGAAACTAATCTGCATATACTTCAACAACATCTTATGAATGGCACCTTTGTGTACTTGTTTCTAGTGTGCTACATTTTACTCAAGGCCATGTGCTTTCGCTTTAAATTATTCATTGGCCGAACTGTATTGCATTTTGATTTCCTGAAAAACAACAAACTTTAAATTAATGCGATGCTTGGTGGTTGAAATTAATGTTCTCATATCTCTTATCGTGGGGGCATAAGTGGAACACTATGAAAAATGAAAGACAAATACGCTAGTGAATCCGTCCTTGACAATAACGGAACATTGTTGTCTTCAATTAAAGATTCTGTTCAGTGTATCACCAAACTTTCATTTCAATTTCACATAATTAGGTGATGGGACCTATGTACAAAATTTTGCAAAATACACTGTCAGTCTAAAACTCTGATAATGTTCAGTCCGATAAGAAAGTTTTAGATCCGTACCTCAAACGCTACTATTCAAGTGAGATAAAGAAACTGAAACTAATCTGCGTATACTTCAACAACTTCTTATGAATGACACCTTTGTGTACTTGTTACTAGTGTGCTACATTTTACTCAAGGCGTTGTGCTTTCGCTTTGAAATTATTCATTGACCGAACTGTATTACATTTTGATTTCCTAAAGAACAACAAACTTTAAATTAATGTCATGCTTGGTGGTGGAAATTATTGTTCTCACATCACTTATCGTAGGTGAATAAGTGGAATACTATGAAAAATGAAAGGCAAATACACTAGTGAATCCGTCCTTGACGATAACGGAACATTGTTGTTTTCAATTAAAGATTATGTTGAGTGTATCAAAAATATTTCATTTCAATTTCACATAATTAGGTGATGGAACCTATGTGCAAAATTTATCAAAATACACTGTCAGTCTAAAACTCCGATATTGTTCAGTCCGGTAAGAAAGTTTCAGATTCGTAGGTGAAACACAACTATTTGAGTGTGATAAAGAAACTGAAACTAATCTGCATATACTTCAACAACATCTTATGAATGGCACCTTTGTGTACTTGTTTCTAGTGTGCTACATTTTACTCAAGGCCATGTGCTTTCGCTTTAAAATTATTCATTGGCCGAACTGTATTACATTTTGATTTCCTAAAAAACAAAAAACTTTAAATTAATGCGATGCTTGGTTGTGGAAATTATTGTTCTCATATCTCTTATCGTAGGGGTACAAGTGGAACACTATGAAAAATGAAAGACAAATACACTAGTGAATCCGTCCTTGACGATAACGGAACATTGCTGTTTTCAATTAAAGATTATGTTGAGTGTATCACAAAAAATTGATTTCAATTTAACATAATTAGGTGATGGGACCTATGTGCAAAATTTTAAAAAATACACTGTTAGTCTAAAACTCCGTTAATGTTCAGTCCGATGAGAAAGTTTCAGATCCGTAGCTGAAACACAAGTATTCAAGTGTGATAAAGAAACTGAAACTAATCTGCGTATACTTCAACAACTTCTTATGAATGATACCTTTGTGTACTTGTTACTAGTTTGTAACATTTTACTCAAGGTCTTGTGCTTTCGCTTTAAAATTATTCATTGACCATACTGTATTACATTTTGATTTCCTAACGAACAACAAACTTCAAATTAATTTGATGCTTGGTGGTGGAAATTATTGTTCTCATATCTCTTACCGTAGGGGTATAAGTGGAATACTATGAAAAATGAAAGACAAATACACTAGTGAATCCGTCCTTGACGATAACGGAACATTGCTATTTTCAATTAAAGATTATGTTGAGTGTATCACAAAAAATTCATTTCAATTTCACATAATTAGGTGATGGGACCTATGTGCAAAATTTTAAAAAATACACTGTTAGTCTAAAACTCCGTTAATGTTCAGTCCGATGAGAAAGTTTCAGATCCGTAGCCGAAACACAAGTATTCAAGTGTGATAAAGAAACTGAAACTAATCTGCGTATACTTCAACAACTTCTTATGAATGGAACCTTTGTGTACTTGTTACTAGTGTGTTACATTTTACTCAAGCTCTTGTGCTTTCGCTTTAAAATTATTCATTGACCGAACTGTATTACATTTTTATTTCCTAAAAAACAACGAATTTTAAATTAATGCGATGCTTGGTGGTTGAAATTAATGTTCTCATATCTCTTATCGTAGTGGTATAAGTGGAACACTATGAAAAATGAAAGACAAATACACTAGGGAAACCGTCCTTGACGATAACGGAAAATTGTTGTTTTCAATTAAAGATTCTGTACAGTGTATCTCCAAACTTTCATTTCAATTTCACATAATTAGGTGATGGGACCTATGTGCAAAATTTTAAAAAATAAACTGTCAGTCGAAAACTCCGATAATGTTCAGACGAGAAGAAAGTTTCAGATCCGTAGCCGAAACACATGTATTCAAGTGTGATAAAGAAACTGAAACTAATCTGCGTATACTTCAACAACTTCTTATGAATGACACCTTTGTGTACTTGTTACTAGTTTGTTACATTTTACTCAAGGTCTTGTGTTTTCGCTATAAAATTATTCATTGACCGTACTGTATTACATTTTGATTTCCTAACGAACAACAAACTTCAAATTAATGTGATGCTTGGTGGTGGAAATTATTGTTCTCATATCTCTTACCGTAGGTGTATAAGTGGAATACTAAGAAAAATGAAAGACAAATACACTAGCGAATCCATCTTTGACGATAACGGAACATTGTTGTTTTCAATCAAAGATTCAGTTCAGTTTATCACCAAAATTTCATTTCAATTTCACATAATTAGGTGATGGGACCTATGTACAAAATTTAGCAAAATACACTGTCAGTCTAAAACTCTGATAATGTTCAGTCTGATAAGAAAGTTTCAGATCCGTACCTGAAACGCAACTATTCAAGTGAGATAAAGAAACTGAAACTAATCTGCGTATACTTCAACAACTTCTTATGAATGACACCTTTGTGTACTTGTTACTAGTGTGCTACATTTTACTCAAGGCGTTGTGCTTTCGCTTTGAAATTATTCATTGACTGAACTGTATTACATTTTGATTTCCTAAAGAACAACAAACTTTAAATTAATGTCATGCTTGGTGGTGTAAATTATTGTTCTCATATCACTTATCGTAGGTGAATAAGTGGAATACTATGAAAAATGAAAGACAAATACACTAGTGAATCCGTCCTTGACGATAACGGAACATTGTTGTTTTCAATTAAAGATTATGTTGAGTGTATCACAAATATTTCATTTCAATTTCACATAATTAGGTGATGGAACCTATGTGCAAAATTTATCAAAATACACTGTCAGTCTAAAACTCCGATAATGTTCAGTCCGATAAGAAAGTTTCAGATCCGTAGCCGAAACACAACTATTCGAGTGTGATAAAGAAACTGAAACTAATCTGCATATACTTCAACAACATCTTATGAATGGCACCTTTGTGTACTTGTTTCAAGTGTGCTACATTTTACTCAAGGCCATGTGCTTTCGCTTTAAATTATTCATTGGCCGAACTGTATTACATTTTGATTTCCTGAAAAACAACAAACTTTAAATTAATGCGATGCTTGGTGGTTGAAATTAATGTTCTCATATCTCTTATCGTGGGGGCATAAGTGGAACACTATGAAAAATGATAGACAAATACGCTAGTGAATCCGTCCTTGACAATAACGGAACATTGTTGTTTTCAATTAAAGATTCTGTTCAGTGTATCACCAAACTTTCATTTCAATTTCACATAATTAGGTGATGGGACCCATGTACAAAATTTTGCAAAATACACTGTCAGTCTAAAACTCTGATAATGTTCAGTCCGATAAGAAAGTTTCAGATCCGTACCTGAAATGCAACTATTCAAGTGAGATAAAGAAACTGAAACTAATCTGCGTATACTTCAACAACTTCTTATGAATGACACCTTTGTGTACTTGTTACTAGTGTGCTACATTTTACTCAAGGCGTTGTGCTTTCGCTTTGAAATTATTCATTGACTGAACTGTATTACATTTTGATTTCGTAAAGAACAACAAACTTTAAATTAATGTCATGCTTGGTGGTGTAAATTATTGTTCTCATATCACTTATCGTAGGTGAATAAGTGGAATACTATGAAAAATGAAAGACAAATACACTAGTGAATCCGTCCTTGACGATAACGGAACATTGTTGTTTTCAATTAAAGATTATGTTGAGTGTATCACAAATATTTCATTTCAATTTCACATAATTAGGTGATGGAACCTATGTGCAAAATTTATCAAAATACACTGTCAGTCTAAAACTCCGATAATGTTCAGTCCGATAGGAAAGTTTCAGATCCGTAGCCGAAACACAACTATTCGAGTGTGATAAAGAAACTGAAACTAATCTGCATATACTTCAACAACATCTTATGAATGGCACCTTTGTGTACTTGTTTCTAGTGTGCTACATTTTACTCAAGGCCATGTGCTTTCGCTTTAAATTATTCATTGGCCGAACTGTATTGCATTTTGATTTCCTGAAAAACAACAAACTTTAAATTAATGCGATGCTTGGTGGTTGAAATTAATGTTCTCATATCTCTTATCGTGGGGGCATAAGTGGAACACTATGAAAAATGAAAGACAAATACGCTAGTGAATCCGTCCTTGACAATAACGGAACATTGTTGTCTTCAATTAAAGATTCTGTTCAGTGTATCACCAAACTTTCATTTCAATTTCACATAATTAGGTGATGGGACCTATGTACAAAATTTTGCAAAATACACTGTCAGTCTAAAACTCTGATAATGTTCAGTCCGATAAGAAAGTTTTAGATCCGTACCTCAAACGCTACTATTCAAGTGAGATAAAGAAACTGAAACTAATCTGCGTATACTTCAACAACTTCTTATGAATGACACCTTTGTGTACTTGTTACTAGTGTGCTACATTTTACTCAAGGCGTTGTGCTTTCGCTTTGAAATTATTCATTGACCGAACTGTATTACATTTTGATTTCCTAAAGAACAACAAACTTTAAATTAATGTCATGCTTGGTGGTGGAAATTATTGTTCTCACATCACTTATCGTAGGTGAATAAGTGGAATACTATGAAAAATGAAAGGCAAATACACTAGTGAATCCGTCCTTGACGATAACGGAACATTGTTGTTTTCAATTAAAGATTATGTTGAGTGTATCAAAAATATTTCATTTCAATTTCACATAATTAGGTGATGGAACCTATGTGCAAAATTTATCAAAATACACTGTCAGTCTAAAACTCCGATATTGTTCAGTCCGGTAAGAAAGTTTCAGATTCGTAGGTGAAACACAACTATTTGAGTGTGATAAAGAAACTGAAACTAATCTGCATATACTTCAACAACATCTTATGAATGGCACCTTTGTGTACTTGTTTCTAGTGTGCTACATTTTACTCAAGGCCATGTGCTTTCGCTTTAAAATTATTCATTGGCCGAACTGTATTACATTTTGATTTCCTAAAAAACAAAAAACTTTAAATTAATGCGATGCTTGGTTGTGGAAATTATTGTTCTCATATCTCTTATCGTAGGGGTACAAGTGGAACACTATGAAAAATGAAAGACAAATACACTAGTGAATCCGTCCTTGACGATAACGGAACATTGCTGTTTTCAATTAAAGATTATGTTGAGTGTATCACAAAAAATTGATTTCAATTTAACATAATTAGGTGATGGGACCTATGTGCAAAATTTTAAAAAATACACTGTTAGTCTAAAACTCCGTTAATGTTCAGTCCGATGAGAAAGTTTCAGATCCGTAGCTGAAACACAAGTATTCAAGTGTGATAAAGAAACTGAAACTAATCTGCGTATACTTCAACAACTTCTTATGAATGATACCTTTGTGTACTTGTTACTAGTTTGTAACATTTTACTCAAGGTCTTGTGCTTTCGCTTTAAAATTATTCATTGACCATACTGTATTACATTTTGATTTCCTAACGAACAACAAACTTCAAATTAATTTGATGCTTGGTGGTGGAAATTATTGTTCTCATATCTCTTACCGTAGGGGTATAAGTGGAATACTATGAAAAATGAAAGACAAATACACTAGTGAATCCGTCCTTGACGATAACGGAACATTGCTATTTTCAATTAAAGATTATGTTGAGTGTATCACAAAAAATTCATTTCAATTTCACATAATTAGGTGATGGGACCTATGTGCAAAATTTTAAAAAATACACTGTTAGTCTAAAACTCCGTTAATGTTCAGTCCGATGAGAAAGTTTCAGATCCGTAGCCGAAACACAAGTATTCAAGTGTGATAAAGAAACTGAAACTAATCTGCGTATACTTCAACAACTTCTTATGAATGGAACCTTTGTGTACTTGTTACTAGTGTGTTACATTTTACTCAAGCTCTTGTGCTTTCGCTTTAAAATTATTCATTGACCGAACTGTATTACATTTTTATTTCCTAAAAAACAACGAATTTTAAATTAATGCGATGCTTGGTGGTTGAAATTAATGTTCTCATATCTCTTATCGTAGTGGTATAAGTGGAACACTATGAAAAATGAAAGACAAATACACTAGGGAAACCGTCCTTGACGATAACGGAAAATTGTTGTTTTCAATTAAAGATTCTGTACAGTGTATCTCCAAACTTTCATTTCAATTTCACATAATTAGGTGATGGGACCTATGTGCAAAATTTTAAAAAATAAACTGTCAGTCGAAAACTCCGATAATGTTCAGACGAGAAGAAAGTTTCAGATCCGTAGCCGAAACACATGTATTCAAGTGTGATAAAGAAACTGAAACTAATCTGCGTATACTTCAACAACTTCTTATGAATGACACCTTTGTGTACTTGTTACTAGTTTGTTACATTTTACTCAAGGTCTTGTGTTTTCGCTATAAAATTATTCATTGACCGTACTGTATTACATTTTGATTTCCTAACGAACAACAAACTTCAAATTAATGTGATGCTTGGTGGTGGAAATTATTGTTCTCATATCTCTTACCGTAGGTGTATAAGTGGAATACTAAGAAAAATGAAAGACAAATACACTAGCGAATCCATCTTTGACGATAACGGAACATTGTTGTTTTCAATCAAAGATTCAGTTCAGTTTATCACCAAAATTTCATTTCAATTTCACATAATTAGGTGATGGGACCTATGTACAAAATTTAGCAAAATACACTGTCAGTCTAAAACTCTGATAATGTTCAGTCTGATAAGAAAGTTTCAAATCCGTACCTGAAACGCAACTATTCAAGTGAGATAAAGAAACTGAAACTAATCTGCGTATACTTCAACAACTTCTTATGAATGACACCTTTGTGTACTTGTTACTAGTGTGCTACATTTTACTCAAGGCGTTGTGCTTTCGCTTTGAAATTATTCATTGACTGAACTGTATTACATTTTGATTTCCTAAAGAACAACAAACTTTAAATTAATGTCATGCTTGGTGGTGTAAATTATTGTTCTCATATCACTTATCGTAGGTGAATAAGTGGAATACTATGAAAAATGAAAGACAAATACACTAGTGAATCCGTCCTTGACGATAACGGAACATTGTTGTTTTCAATTAAAGATTATGTTGAGTGTATCACAAATATTTCATTTCAATTTCACATAATTAGGTGATGGAACCTATGTGCAAAATTTATCAAAATACACTGTCAGTCTAAAACTCCGATAATGTTCAGTCCGATAAGAAAGTTTCAGATCCGTAGCCGAAACACAACTATTCGAGTGTGATAAAGAAACTGAAACTAATCTGCATATACTTCAACAACATCTTATGAATGGCACCTTTGTGTACTTGTTTCAAGTGTGCTACATTTTACTCAAGGCCATGTGCTTTCGCTTTAAATTATTCATTGGCCGAACTGTATTACATTTTGATTTCCTGAAAAACAACAAACTTTAAATTAATGCGATGCTTGGTGGTTGAAATTAATGTTCTCATATCTCTTATCGTGGGGGCATAAGTGGAACACTATGAAAAATGATAGACAAATACGCTAGTGAATCCGTCCTTGACAATAACGGAACATTGTTGTTTTCAATTAAAGATTCTGTTCAGTGTATCACCAAACTTTCATTTCAATTTCACATAATTAGGTGATGGGACCCATGTACAAAATTTTGCAAAATACACTGTCAGTCTAAAACTCTGATAATGTTCAGTCCGATAAGAAAGTTTCAGATCCGTACCTGAAATGCAACTATTCAAGTGAGATAAAGAAACTGAAACTAATCTGCGTATACTTCAACAACTTCTTATGAATGACACCTTTGTGTACTTGTTACTAGTGTGCTACATTTTACTCAAGGCGTTGTGCTTTCGCTTTGAAATTATTCATTGACTGAACTGTATTACATTTTGATTTCGTAAAGAACAACAAACTTTAAATTAATGTCATGCTTGGTGGTGTAAATTATTGTTCTCATATCACTTATCGTAGGTGAATAAGTGGAATACTATGAAAAATGAAAGACAAATACACTAGTGAATCCGTCCTTGACGATAACGGAACATTGTTGTTTTCAATTAAAGATTATGTTGAGTGTATCACAAATATTTCATTTCAATTTCACATAATTAGGTGATGGAACCTATGTGCAAAATTTATCAAAATACACTGTCAGTCTAAAACTCCGATAATGTTCAGTCCGATAAGAAAGTTTCAGATCCGTAGCCGAAACACAACTATTCGAGTGTGATAAAGAAACTGAAACTAATCTGCATATACTTCAACAACATCTTATGAATGGCACCTTTGTGTACTTGTTTCTAGTGTGCTAAATTTTACTCAAGGCCATGTGCTTTCGCTTTAAATTATTCATTGGCCGAACTGTATTACATTTTGATTTCCTGAAAAACAACAAACTTTAAATTAATGCGATGCTTGGTAGTTGAAATTAATGTTCTCATATCTCTTATCGTGGGGGCATAAGTGGAACACTATGAAAAATGAAAGACAAATACGCTAGTGAATCCGTCCTTGACAATAACGGAACATTGTTGTTTTCAATTAAAGATTCTGTTCAGTGTATCACCAAACTTTCATTTCAATTTCACATAATTAGGTGATGGGACCTAAGTACAATATTTTGCAAAATACACTGTCAGTCTAAAACTCTGATAATGTTCAGTCCGATAAGAAAGTTTCAGATCCGTACCTGAAACGCTACTATTCAAGTGAGATAAAGAAACTGAAACTAATCTGCATATACTTCAACAACATCTTATGAATGGCACCTTTGTGTACTTGTTTCAAGTGTGCTACATTTTACTCAAGGCCATGTGCTTTCGCTTTAAATTATTCATTGGCCGAACTGTATTACATTTTGATTTCCTGAAAAACAACAAACTTTAAATTAATGCGATGCTTGGTGGTTGAAATTAATGTTCTCATATCTCTTATCGTGGGGGCATAAGTGGAACACTATGAAAAATGATAGACAAATACGCTAGTGAATCCGTCCTTGACAATAACGGAACATTGTTGTTTTCAATTAAAGATTCTGTTCAGTGTATCACCAAACTTTCATTTCAATTTCACATAATTAGGTGATGGGACCCATGTACAAAATTTTGCAAAATACACTGTCAGTCTAAAACTCTGATAATGTTCAGTCCGATAAGAAAGTTTCAGATCCGTACCTGAAATGCAACTATTCAAGTGAGATAAAGAAACTGAAACTAATCTGCGTATACTTCAACAACTTCTTATGAATGACACCTTTGTGTACTTGTTACTAGTGTGCTACATTTTACTCAAGGCGTTGTGCTTTCGCTTTGAAATTATTCATTGACTGAACTGTATTACATTTTGATTTCCTAAAGAACAACAAACTTTAAATTAATGTCATGCTTGGTGGTGTAAATTATTGTTCTCATATCACTTATCGTAGGTGAATAAGTGGAATACTATGAAAAATGAAAGACAAATACACTAGTGAATCCGTCCTTGACGATAACGGAACATTGTTGTTTTCAATTAAAGATTATGTTGAGTGTATCACAAATATTTCATTTCAATTTCACATAATTAGGTGATGGAACCTATGTGCAAAATTTATCAAAATACACTGTCAGTCTAAAACTCCGATAATGTTCAGTCCGATAAGAAAGTTTCAGATCCGTAGCCGAAACACAACTATTCGAGTGTGATAAAGAAACTGAAACTAATCTGCATATACTTCAACAACATCTTATGAATGGCACCTTTGTGTACTTGTCTCTAGTGTGCTAAATTTTACTCAAGGCCATGTGCTTTCGCTTTAAATTATTCATTGGCCGAACTGTATTACATTTTGATTTCCTGAAAAACAACAAGCTTTAAATTAATGCGATGCTTGGTAGTTGAAATTAATGTTCTCATATCTCTTATCGTGGGGGCATAAGTGGAACACTATGAAAAATGAAAGACAAATACGCTAGTGAATCCGTCCTTGACAATAACGGAACATTGTTGTTTTCAATTAAAGATTCTGTTCAGTGTATCACCAAACTTTCATTTCAATTTCACATAATTAGGTGATGGGACCTAAGTACAAAATTTTGCAAAATACACTGTCAGTCTAAAACTCTGATAATGTTCAGTCCGATAAGAAAGTTTCAGATCCGTACCTGAAACGCTACAATTCAAGTGAGATAAAGAAACTGAAACTAATCTGCGTATACTTCAACAACTTCTTATGAAGGACACCTTTGTGTACTTGTTACTAGTGTGTTACATTTTACTCAAGCTCTTGTGCTTTCGCTTTAAAATTATTCATTGACCGAACTGTATTACATTTTTATTTCCTAAAAAACAACGAATTTTAAATTAATGCGATGCTTGGTGGTTGAAATTAATGTTCTCATATCTCTTATCGTTGTGGTATAAGTGGAACACTATGAAAAATGAAAGACAAATACACTAGGGAAACCGTCCTTGACGATAACGGAAAATTGTTGTTTTCAATTAAAGATTCTGTTCAGTGTATCTCCAAACTTTCATTTCAATTTCACATAATTAGGTGATGGGACCTATGTGCAAAATTTTAAAAAATAAACTGTCAGTCGAAAACTCCGATAATGTTCAGTCGAGAAGAAAGTTTCAGATCCGTAGCCGAAACACATGTATTCAAGTGTGATAAAGAAACTGAAACTAATCTGCGTATACTTCAACAACTTCTTATGAATGACACCTTTGTGTACTTGTTACTAGTTTGTTACATTTTACTCAAGGTCTTGTGCTTTCGCTATAAAATTATTCATTGACCGTACTGTATTACATTTTGATTTCCTAACGAACAACAAACTTCAAATTAATGTGATGCTTGGTGGTGGAAATTATTGTTCTCATATCTCTTACTGTAGGTGTATAAGTGGAATACTAAGAAAAATGAAAGACAAATACACTAGCGAATCCATCTTTGACGATAACGGAACATTGTTGTTTTCAATCAAAGATTCAGTTCAGTTTATCACCAAAATTTCATTTCAATTTCACATAATTAGGTGATGGGACCTATGTACAAAATTTAGCAAAATACACTGTCAGTCTAAAACTCTGATAATGTTCAGTCTGATAAGAAAGTTTCAGATCCGTACCTGAAACGCAACTATTCAAGTGAGATAAAGAAACTGAAACTAATCTGCGTATACTTCAACAACTTCTTATGAATGACACCTTTGTGTACCTGTTACTAGTGTGCTACATTTTACTCAAGGCGTTGTGCTTTCGCTTTGAAATTATTCATTGACTGAACTGTATTATATTTTGATTTCCTAAAGAACAACAAACTTTAAATTAATGTCATGCTTGGTGGTGTAAATTATTGTTCTCATATCACTTATCGTAGGTGAATAAGTGGAATACTATGAAAAATGAAAGACAAATACACTAGTGAATCCGTCCTTGACGATAACGGAACATTGTTGTTTTCAATTAAAGATTATGTTGAGTGTATCACAAATATTTCATTTCAATTTCACATAATTAGGTGATGGAACCTATGTGCAAAATTTATCAAAATACACTGTCAGTCTAAAACTCCGATAATGTTCAGTCCGATAAGAAAGTTTCAGATCCGTAGCCGAAACACAACTATTCGAGTGTGATAAAGAAACTGAAACTAATCTGCATATACTTCAACAACATCTTATGAATGGCACCTTTGTGTACTTGTTTCAAGTGTGCTACATTTTACTCAAGGCCATGTGCTTTCGCTTTAAATTATTCATTGGCCGAACTGTATTACATTTTGATTTCCTGAAAGACAACAAACTTTAAATTAATGCGATGCTTGGTGGTTGAAATTAATGTTCTCATATCTCTTATCGTGGGGGCATAAGTGGAACACTATGAAAAATGATAGACAAATACGCTAGTGAATCCGTCCTTGACAATAACGGAACATTGTTGTTTTCAATTAAAGATTCTGTTCAGTGTATCACCAAACTTTCATTTCAATTTCACATAATTAGGTGATGGGACCCATGTACAAAATTTTGCAAAATACACTGTCAGTCTAAAACTCTGATAATGTTCAGTCCGATAAGAAAGTTTCAGATCCGTACCTGAAATGCAACTATTCAAGTGAGATAAAGAAACTGAAACTAATCTGCGTATACTTCAACAACTTCTTATGAATGACACCTTTGTGTACTTGTTACTAGTGTGCTACATTTTACTCAAGGCGTTGTGCTTTCGCTTTGAAATTATTCATTGACTGAACTGTATTACATTTTGATTTCCTAAAGAACAACAAACTTTAAATTAATGTCATGCTTGGTGGTGTAAATTATTGTTCTCATATCACTTATCGTAGGTGAATAAGTGGAATACTATGAAAAATGAAAGACAAATACACTAGTGAATCCGTCCTTGACGATAACGGAACATTTTTGTTTTCAATTAAAGATTATGTTGAGTGTATCACAAATATTTCATTTCAATTTCACATAATTAGGTGATGGAACCTATGTGCAAAATTTATCAAAATACACTGTCAGTCTAAAACTCCGATAATGTTCAGTCCGATAAGAAAGTTTCAGATCCGTAGCCGAAACACAACTATTCGAGTGTGATAAAGAAACTGAAACTAATCTGCATATACTTCAACAACATCTTATGAATGGCACCTTTGTGTACTTGTTTCTAGTGTGCTAAATTTTACTCAAGGCCATGTGCTTTCGCTTTAAATTATTCATTGGCCGAACTGTATTACATTTTGATTTCCTGAAAAACAACAAACTTTAAATTAATGCGATGCTTGGTAGTTGAAATTAATGTTCTCATATCTCTTATCGTGGGGGCATAAGTGGAACACTATGAAAAATGAAAGACAAATACGCTAGTGAATCCGTCCTTGACAATAACGGAACATTGTTGTCTTCAATTAAAGATTCTGTTCAGTGTATCACCAAACTTTCATTTCAATTTCACATAATTAGGTGATGGGACCTATGTACAAAATTTTGTAAATACACTGTCAGTGTAAAACTCTGATAATGTTCAGTCCGATAAGAAAGTTTCAGATCCGTACCTGAAACGCTACTATTCAAGCGAGATAAAGAAACTGAAACTAATCTGCGTATACTTCAACAACTTATTATGAATGACACCTTTGTGTACTTGTTACTAGTGTGCTACATTTTACTCAAGGCGTTGTGCTTTCGCTTTGAAATTATTCATTGACCGAACTGTATTAGATTTTGATTTCCTAAAGAACAACAAACTTTAAATTAATGTCATGCTTGGTGGTGGAAATTATTGTTCTCACATCACTTATCGTAGGTGAATAAGTGGAATACTATGAAAAATGAAAGACAAATACACTAGTGAATTCGTCCTTGACGATAACGGAACATTGTTGTTTTCAATTAAAGATTATGTTGAGTGTATCACAAATATTTCATTTCAATTTCACATAATTAGGTGATGGAACCTATGTGCAAAATTTATCAAAATACACTGTCAGTCTAAAACTCCGATAATGTTCAGTCCGATAAGAAAGTTTCAGATTCGTAGGTGAAACACAACTATTCGAGTGTGATAAAGAAACTTAAACTAATCTGCATATACTTCAACAACATCTTATGAATGGCACCTTTGTGTACTTGTTTCTAGTGTGCTACATTTTTCTCAAGGCCATGTGCTTTCGCTTTAAAATTATTCATTGGCCGAACTGTATTACATTTTGATTTCCTAAAAAACAACAAACTTTAAATTAATGCGATGCTTGGTTGTGGAAATTATTGTTCTGATATCTCTTATCGTAGGGGTATAAGTGGAACACTATAAAAATGAAAGACAAATACACTAGTGAATCCGTTCTTGACGATAACGGAACATTGCTGTTTTCAATTAAAGATTATGCTGCGTGTATCACAAAAAATTCATTTCAATTTCACATAATTAGGTGATGGGACCTATGTACAAAATTTTAAAAAATACACTGTCAGTCGAAAACTCCGATAATGTTCAGTCCGATAAGAAAGTTTCAGATCCGTAGCCGAAACACAACTATTCGAGTGTGATAAAGAAACTGAAACTAATCTGCATATACTTCAACAACATCTTATGAATGGCACCTTTGTTTACTTGTTTCAAGTGTGCTACATTTTACTCAAGGCCATGTGTTTTCGCTTTAAATTATTCATTGGCCGAACTTTATTACATTTTGATTTCCTGAAAAACGACAAACTTTAAATTAATGCGATGCTTGGTGGTTGAAATTAATGTTCTCATATCTCTTATCGTGGGGGCATAAGTGGAACACTATGAAAAATGAAAGACAAATACGCTAGTGAATCCGTCCTTGACAATAACAGAACATTGTTGTCTTCAATTAAAGCTTCTGTTCAGTGTATCACCAAACTTTCATTTCAATTTCACATAATTAGGTGATGGGACCTATGTACAAAATTTTGCAAAATATACTGTCAGTCTAAAACTCTGATAATGTTCAGTCCGATAAGAAAGTTTCAGATCCGTACCTGAAATGCTACTATTCAAGTGAGATAAAGAAACTGAAACTAATCTGCGTATACTTCAACAACTTCTTATGAATGACACCTTTGTGTACTTGTTACTAGTGTGCTACATTTTACTCAAGGCGTTGTGCTTTCGCTTTGAAATTATTCATTGACCGAACTATATTACATTTTGATTTCCTAAAGAACAACAAACTTTAAATTAATGTCATGCTTGGTGGTGGAAATTATTGTTCTCACATCACTTATCGTAGGTGAATAAGTGGAATACTATGAAAAATGAAAGACAAATACACTAGTGAATCCGTCCTTGACGATAACGGAACATTGTTGTTTTCAATTAAAGATTATGTTGAGTGTATCACAAATATTTCATTTCAATTTCACATAATTAGGTGATGGAACCTATGTGCAAAATTTATCAAAATACACTGTCAGTCTAAAACTCCGATAATGTTCAGTCCGATAAGAAAGTTTCAGATTCATAGGTGAAACACAACTATTCGAGTGTGATAAAGAAACTGAAACTAATCTGCATATACTTCAACAACATCTTATGAATGGCACCTTTGTGTACTTGTTTCTAGTGTGCTACATTTTACTCAAGGCCATGTGCTTTCGCTTTAAATTATTCATTGGCCGAACTGTATTACATTTTGCTTTCCTGAAAAACAACAAACTTTAAATTAATGCGATGCTTGGTGGTTGAAATTAATGTTCTCATATCTCTTATCGTGGGGGCATAAGTGGAACACTATGAAAAATGAAAGACAAATACGCTAGTGAATCCGTCCTTGACAATAACGGAACATTGTTGTTTTCAATTAAAGATTCTGTTCAGTGTATCACCAAACTTTCATTTCAATTTCACATAATTAGGTGATGGGGCCTATGTACAAAATTTTGTAAATACACTGTCAGTGTAAAACTCTGATAATGTTCAGTCCGATAAGAAAGTTTCAGATCCGTACCTGAAACGCTACTATTCAAGTGAGATAAAGAAACTGAAACTAATTTGCGTATACTTCAACAACTTCTTATGAATGACACCTTTGTGTACTTGTTACTAGTGTGCTACATTTTACTCAAGGCGTTGTGCTTTCGCTTTGAAATTATTCATTGACCGAACTGTATTACATTTTGATTTCCTAAAGAACTACAAACTTTAAATTAATGTCATGCTTGGTGGTGGAAATTATTGTTCTCACATCACTTATCGTAGGTGAATAAGTGGAATACTATGAAAAATGAAAGACAAATACACTAGTGAATCCGTCCTTGACGATAACGGAACATTGTTGTTTTCAATTAAAGATTATGTTGAGTGTATCACAAATATTTCATTTCAATTTCACATAATTAGGTGATGGAACCTATGTGCAAAATTTATGAAAATACACTGTCAGTCTAAAACTCCGATAATGTTCAGTCCGATAAGAAAGTTTCAGATTCGTAGGTGAAACACAACTATTCGAGTGTGATAAAGAAACTTAAACTAACCTGCATATACTTCAACAACATCTTATGAATGGCACCTTTGTGTACTTGTTTCTAGTGTGCTACATTTTACTCAAGGCCATGTGCTTTCGCTTTAAAATTATTCATTAGCCGAACTGTATTACATTTTGATTTCCTAAAAAACAACAAACTTTAAATTAATGCGATGCTTGGTTGTGGAAATTATTGTTCTCATATCTCTTATCGTAGGGGTATAAGTGGAACACTATGAAAAATGAAAGACAAATACACTAGTGAATCCGTTCTTGACGATAACGGAACATTGCTGTTTTCAATTAAAGATTATGTTGAGTGTATCACAAAAAATTCATTTCAATTTCACATAATTAGGTGATGGGACCTATGTGCAAAATTTTAAAAAATACACTGTCAGTCGAAAACTCCGATAATGTTCAGTTCGATAAGAAAGTTTCAGATCCATAGCCGAAACACAACTATTCGAGTGTGATAAAGAAACTGAAACTAATCTGCATATACTTCAATAACATCTTATGAATGGCACATTTGTGTACTTGTTTCTAGTGTGCTACATTTTACTCAAGGCCATGTGCTTTCGCTTTAAATTATTCATTGGCCGAACTGTATTACATTTTGATTTCCTGAAAAACAACTAACTTTAAATTAATGCGATGCTTGGTGGTTGAAATTAATGTTCTCATATCTCTTATCGTGGGGGCATAAGTGGAACACTATGAAAAATGAAAGACAAATACGCTAGTGAATCCGTCCTTGACAATAACGGAACATTGTTGTTTTCAATTAAAGATTCTGTTCAGTGTATCACCAAACTTTCATTTCAATTTCACATAATTAGGTGATGGGACCTATGTACAAAATTTTGCAAAATACACTGTCAGTCTAAAACTCTGATAATGTTCAGTCCGATAAGAAAGTTTCAGATCCGTACCTGAAACGCTACTATTCAAGTGAGATAAAGAAACTGAAACTAATCTGCGTATACTTCAACAACTTCTTATGAATGACACCTTTGTGTACTTGTTACTAGTGTGCTACATTTTACTCAAGGCGTTGTGCTTTCGCTTTGAAATTATTCATTGACCGAACTGTATTACATTTTGATTTCCTAAAGAACAACAAACTTTAAATTAATGTCATGCTTGGTGGTGGAAATTATTGTTCTCATATCACTTATCGTAGGTGAATAAGTGGAATACTATGAAAAATGAAAGACAAATACACTAGTGAATCCGTCCTTGACGATAACGGAACATTGCTGTTTTCAATTAAAGATTATGTTGAGTGTATCACAAATATTTCATTTCAATTTCACATAATTAGGTGATGGAACCTATGTGCAAAATTTATCAAAATACACTGTCAGTCTAAAACTCCGATAATGTTCAGTCCGATAAGAAAGTTTCAGATTCGTAGGTGAAACACAACTATTCGAGTGTGATAAAGAAACTTAAACTAATCTGCATATACTTCAACAACATCTTATGAATGGCACCTTTGTGTACTTGTTTCTAGTGTGCTACATTTTACTCAAGGCGTTGTGCTTTCGCTTTGAAATTATTCATTGACCGAACTGTATTACATTTTGATTTCCTAAAGAACAACAAACTTTAAATTAATGTCATGCTTGGTGGTGGAAATAATTGTTCTCACATCACTTATCGTAGGTGAATAAGTGGAATACTATGAAAAATGAAAGACAAATACACTAGTGAATCCGTCCTTGACGATAAAGGAACATTGCTATTTTCAATTAAAGATTATGTTGAGTGTATCACAAATATTTGATTTCAATTTCACATAATTAGGTGATGGAACCTATGTGCAAAATTTATCAAAATACACTGTCAGTCTAAAACTCCGATAATGTTCAGTCCGATAAGAAAATTTCAGATTCGTAGGTGAAACACCACTATTCGAGTGTGATAAAGAAACTTATACTAATCTGCATATACTTCAACAACATCTTATGAATGGCACCTTTGTGTACTTGTTTCTAGTGTGCTACATTTTACTCAAGGCCATGTGCTTTCGCTTTAAAATTATTCATTGACCGTACTGTATTACATTTTGATTTCCTAACGAACAACAAACTTCAAATTAATTTGATGCTTGGTGGTGGAAATTATTGTTCTCATATCTCCTACCGTAGGGGTATAAGTGGAATACTAAGAAAAAGGAAAGACAAATACACTAGCGAATCCGTCTTTGACGATAACGGAACATTGTTGTTTTCAATCAAAGATTCAGTTCAGTTTATCACCAAAATTTCATTTCAATTTCACAAAATTACGTGATGGGACCTATGTACAACATTTAGCAAAATACACTGTCAGTCGAAAACTCCGATAATGTTCAGTCTGATAGGAAATTTCAGATCCGTAGCTGAAACGCAACTATTCAGGTGATATATTGAAACTGAAACTAGTCTGCGTATACTTCAACAACTTCTTATGAATGACACCTTTGTGTACTTGTTTCTAGTGTGCTACATTTTACTCAAGGTCATGTTCTTTCGTTTTAAAATTATTCATTGACCCAACTGTATTACATTTTGATTTCCTGAAAAACAACAAACTTTAAGTTAATGCGATGCTTGTTGGTGGAAATTATTGTTCTCATATTTCTTATCGTAGGGGTATAAGTGGAATACTATGAAAAATGAAAGACAAATACACTAGTGAATCCGTCCTTGACGATAACGGAACTTTGCTATTTTCAATTAAAGATTATGTTGAGTGTATCACAAAACATTCATTTCAATTTCACATAATTAGGTGATGGAACCGATGTGTAAAATTTTAAAAATACACTGTCAGTCGAAAACTCCGATAATGTTCAGTCTGATAGGAAATTTCAGATCCGTAGCTGAAACGCAACTATTCAGGTGAGATATTTAAACTGAAACTAGTCTGCGTATACTTCAACAACTTCTTATGAATGACACCTTTGTGTACTTGTTTCTAGTGTGCTACATTTTACTCAAGGTCATGTGCTTTCGTTTTAAAATTATTCATTGACCCAACTGTATTACATTTTGATTTCCTGAAAAACGACAAAATTTAAGTTAATGCGATGCTTGTTGGTGGAAATTATTGTTCTCATATCTCTTATCGTAGGGGTATAAGTGGAATACTATGAAAAATGAAAGACAAATACACTAGTGAATCTGTCCTTGACGATAACGGAACAATGCTGTTTTCAAATAAAGATTATGTTGAGTGTATCACAAAAAATTCATTTCAATTTCACATAATTAGGTGATGGGACCTATGTGCAAAATTTTAAAAAATACACTGTCAGTCGAAAACTCCGATAATGTTCAGTCCGATAAGAAAGTTTCCGATTCGTAGCCGAAACACAACTATTCGAGTGTGATAAAGAAACTGAAACTAATCTGCATATACTTCAACAACATCTTATGAATGGCACCTTTGTGTACTTGTTTCTAGTGTACTACATTTTACTCAAGGCCATGTGCTTTCGCTGTAAATTATTCATTGGCCGAACTGTATTACATTTTGATTTCCTGAAAAACAACAAACTTTAAATTAATGCGATGCTTGGTGGTTGAAATTAATGTTCTCATATCTCTTCTCGTGGGGGCATAAGTGGAACACTATGAAAAATGAAAGACAAATACGCTAGTGAATCCGTCCTTGACAATAACGGAACATTGTTGTTTTCAATTAAAGATTCTGTTCAGTGTATCACCAAACTTTCATTTCAATTTCACATAATTAGGTGATGGGACCTATGTGAAAAATTTTGAAAAATACATTGTCATTCGAGAACTCCGATAATGTTCAGTCCGATAAGAAAGTTTCAGATCTGTAGCCGAAACACAAGGATTCAAGTGTGATAAAGAAACTGAAACTAATCTGCGTATACTTCAACAACTTCTTATGAATGACACCTTTGTATACTTGTTACTAGTGTGTTACATTTTACTCAAGGTCTTGTGCTTTCACTTTAAAATTATTCATTGACCGTACTGTATTACATTTTGATTTTATAAAGAACAACAAACTTTAAATTAATGTGATGCTTGGTGGTGGATATTATTGTTCTCATATCTCTTATCGTAGGGGTATAAGTGGAATACTAAGAAAAATGAAAGATAAATACACTAGCGAATCCGTCTTTGACGATAACGGAACATTGTTGTTTTCAATCAAAGATTCAGTTCAGTTTATCACCAAAATTTCATTTCAATTTCACATAATTAGGTGATGGGACCTATGTGCAAAATTTACCAAAATACACAGTCAGTCTAAAACTCTGATAATGTTCAGTCCGATAAGAAAGTTTCAGATCCGTAGCTGAAATGCAACTATTCAAGTGAGATAAAGAAACTGAAACTAATCTGCGTATACTTCAACATCTTCTTATGAATGACACCTTTGTGTACTTGTTACTAGTATGCTACATTTTACTCATGGCGTTGTGCTTTCGCTTTGAAATTATTCATTGACCGAACTGTATTACATTTTGATTTCCTAAAGAACAACAAACTTTAAATTATTGTGATGCTTGGTGGTGGAAATTATTGTTCTCATATCTCTTCTCATAGGGCTATAGGTGGAATACTATGAAAAATGAAAGACAAATACACTAGTGAATCCGTCCTTGACGATAACTGAACATTGTTGTTTTCAATTAAAGATTATGTTCAGTGTATCACAAAACATTCATTTCAATTTCACAAAATTAGGTGATGGGACCTATGTGCAAAATTTTAAAAAATACACTGACAGTCGAAAACTCCGATAATGTTCAGTCAGATAAGAAAGTTTCAGATCCGTAGCTGAAACGCAACTATTCAAGTGAGATAAAGAAATTGAAACTAATCTGCGTATACTTCAACAACTTCTTATGAAGGGCACCTTTGTGTACTTGTTATTAGTGTGTTACATTTTACTCAAGGTCTTGTGCTTTCGCTTTAAAATTATTCATTGACCGAACTGTATTAAATTTTTATTTCCTAAAAAAAACAAACTTTAAATTAATGCGATGCTTGGTGGTTGAAATTAATGTTTTCATATCTCTAATCGCAGGGGTATAAGTGGATCACTATGAAAAATGAAAGACAAATACACTAGTGAATCCGTCCTAGACGATAACGGAACATTGTTGTTTTCAATTAAAGATTCTGTTCAGTGTATCACAAAACATTCATTCAATTTCGGGTGATGGGACCTATGTGCAAAATTTTTAAAAAAACACTGTCAGTCGAAAACTCCGATAATTATCAGTCCGACAAGAAAGTTTCAGATCCGTAGCTGAAATGCAACTATTCAAGTGAGATAAAGAAATTGAAACTAATCTGCGTATACTTCAACAACTTCTTATGAATGGCACCTTTGTGTACTTGTTACTAGTGTGTTACATTTTACTCAAGGTCTTGTGCTTTCGCTTTAAAATTATTCATTGACCGAACTGTATTACATTTTTATTTCCTAAAGAAAACAAACTTTAAATTAATGCGATGCTTGGTGGTTGAAATTAATGTTCTCATATCTCTTATCGTAGAGGTAGAAGTGGAACACTATGAAAAATGAAAGACAAATACACTAATGAATCCGTCCTTGACGAAAACGGAACATTGCTGTTTTTAATTAGAGATTATGTTGAGTGTATCACAAAAAATTCATTTCAATTTCACATAATTAGGTGATGGAACCTATGTGCAAAATTTAGCAAAATACACTGTCAGTCTAAAACTCCGATAATGTTCAGTCCGATAAGAAAGTTTCAGATCTGTGGCTGAAACACAACTATTCAAGTGTGATAAAGAAACTGAAACTAATATGCGTATACTTCAACAACTTCTTATGAATGACACCTTTGTCTACTTGTTACAAGTGTGCCATATTTTACTCAAGGTCTTGTGCTTTCACTTTAAAATTATTCATTGACCGAACTGTATTACATTTTGATTTCCCAAAGAACAACAAACTTTAAATTAATGTCATGCTTGGTGGTGGAAATTATTGTTCTCATATCACCTATCGTAGGTGAATAAGTGGAATACTATGAAAAATGAAAGACAAATACACTAGTGAATCCGTCCTTGACGGTAACGGAACATTGCTATTTTCATTTAAAGATTATGTTGAGTGTATCACAAATATTTCATTTCAATTTCACATAATTAGGTGATGGAACCTATGTGCAAAATTTAGCAAAATACACTGTCAGTCTAAAACTCCGATATTGTCCAGTCCGATAAGAAAGTTTCTGATCTGTGGCTGAAACACAACTATTCAAGTATGATAAAGAAACTGAAACTAATATGCGTATACTTCAACAACTTCTTATGAATGACACCTTTGTCTACTTGTTACAAGTGTGCCATATTTTACTCAAGGTCTTGTGCTTTCACTTTAAAATTATTCATTGACCAAACTGTATTACATTTTCCTGTCCTAAAGAACAACAAACTTTAAATTAATGTGATGCATGGTGGTGAAAATTATTGTTCTCATATCTCTTATCGTAGGGGTATAAGTGGAATACTATGAAAAATGAAAGACAAATACACTAGTGAATCCGTCCTTGACGATAACGGAACATTGCTGCTTTCAATTAAAGATTATGTTGAGTGTATCACAAAAAATTCATTTCAATTTCACATAATTAGGTGATGGGACCTATGTGCAAAATTTTAAAAAATACATTGTTAGTCTAAAACTCCAATAATGTTCAGTTCGATAAGAAAGTTTCAGATCCGTAGCCGAAACACAAGTATTCAAGTGTGATAAAGAAACTGAAACTAATCTGCGTATACTTCAACAACTTCTTATGAATGACACCTTTGTGTACTTCTTACTAGTGTGCTACATTTTACTCAAGGCGTTGTGCTTTCGCTTTGAAATTATTCATTGACCGTACTGTATTACATTTTGATTTCCTAAAGAACAACAAACTTTAAATTATTGTGACGCTTGTTGGTGGAAATAATTGTTCTCATATCTCTTCTCGTAGGGGTATAGGTAGAATACTATGAAAAATGAAAGACAAATACACTAGTGAATCCGTCCTTGACGATAACGGAACATTGCTGTTTTCAATTAGTGTATCACAAAACATTCATTCAATTTCACATAATCGGGTGATGGGACCTATGTGCAAAATTTTAAAAAATACACTGTCAGTCGAAAACTCCGATAATGTTCAGTCCGACAAGAAAGTTTCAGATACGTAGCTGAAATGCAACTATTCAAGTGAGATAAAGAAATTGAAACTAATCTGCGTATACTTCAACAACTTCTTATGAATGGCACCTTTGTGTACTTGTTACTAGTGTGTTACATTTTACTCAAGGTCTTGTGCTTTCGCTTTAAAATTATTCATTGACCGAACTGTATTACATTTTTATTTCCTAAAGAAAACAAACTTTAAATTAATGCGATGCTTGGTGGTTGAAATTAATGTTCTCATATCTCTTATCGTAGAGGTAGAAGTGGAACACTATGAAAAATGAAAGACAAATACACTAGTGAATCCGTCCTTGACGAAAACGGAACATTGCTGTTTTTAATTAGAGATTATGTTGAGTGTATCACAAAAAATTCATTTCAATTTCACATAATTAGGTGATGGGACCTATGTGCAAAATTTTAAAAAATACACTGTTAGTCTAAAACTCCGATAATGTTCAGTCCGATAAGAAAGTTTCAGATCCGTAGCCGAAACACAAGTATTCAAGTGTGATAAAGAAACTGAAACTAATCTGCGTATACTTCAACAACTTCTTATGAATGACACCATTGTGTACTTGTTACTAGTGTGCTACATTTTACTCAAGGCGTTGTGCTTTCGCTTTGAAATTATTCATTGACCGTACTGTATTACATTTTGATTTCCTAAAGAACAACAAACTTTAAATTATTGTGATGCTTGTTGGTGGAAATAATTGTTCTCATATCTCTTCTCGTAGGGGTATAGGTGGAATACTATGAAAAATGAAAGACAAATACACTAGTGAATCCGTCCTTGACGATAACGGAACATTGCTGTTTTCAATTAAAGATTATGTTCAGTGTATCACAAAACAGTCATTCAATTTCACATAATCGGGTGATGGGACCTATGTGCAAAATTTTAAAAAATACACTGTCAGTCGAAAACTCCGATAATGTTCAGTCCGACAAGAAAGTTTCAGATCCGTAGCTGAAATGCAACTATTCAAGTGAGATAAAGAAATTGAAACTAATCTGCGTATACTTCTACAACTTCTTATGAATGGCACCTTTGTGTACTTGTTACTAGTGTGTTACATTTTACTCAAGGTCTTGTGCTTACGCTTTAAAATTATTCATTGACCGAACTGTATTACATTTTTATTTCCTAAAGAAAACAAACTTCAAATTAATACGATGCTTGGTGGTTGAAATTAATGTTCTCATATCTCTTATCGTAGAGGTATAAATGGAACACTATGAAAAATGAAAGACAAATACACTAGTGAATCCGTCCTTGACGATAACGGAACATTGTTGTTTTCAATTAAAGATTCTGTTCAGTGTATCGCCAAACTTTCATTTCAATTTCACATAATCGGGTGATGGGACCTATGTGCAAAATTTTTAAAAAATACATTGTCAGTCAAAAACTCCGATAATGTTCAGTCCGATAAGAAAGTTTCAGATCCGTAGCTGAAATGCAACTATTCGAGTGAGATAAAGAAATTGAAACTATTCTGCGTATACTTCAACAACTTCTTATGAATGGCACCTTTGTGTACTTGTTACTAGTGCGTTACATTTTACTCAAGGTCTTGTGCTTTCGCTTTAAAATTATTCGTTGACCGAACTGTATTACATTTTGATTTCCTAAAGAACAACAAACTTTAAATTAATGTCATGCTTGGTGGTGGAAATTATTGTTCTCATATCACTTATCGTAGGTGAATAAGTGGAATACTATGAAAAATGAAAGACAAATACACTAGTGAAACCGTCCTTGACGATAACGGAACATTGTTGTTTTCAATTAAAGATTATGTTCAATGTATCACAAAACATTCATTCAATTTCACATAATTGGGTGATGGGACCTATGTGCAAAATTTTAAAAAATACACTGTCAGTCGAAAACTCCGATAATGTTCAGTCCGATAAGAAAGTTTCAGATCCGTAGCTGAAATGCAACTATTCAAGTGAGATAAAGAAATTGAAACTAATCTGCGTATACTTCAACAACTTCTTATGAATGGCACCTTTGTGTACTTGTTACTAGTGTGTTACATTTTACCAAAGGTCTTGTGCTTTCTCTTTAAAATTATTCATTGACCGAACTGTATTACATTTTTATTTCCTAAAAAAAAACTTTAAATTAATGCGATGCTTGGTGGTTGAAATTAATGTTCTCATATCTCTTATCGTAGGGGTATAAGTTGAACACTATGAAAAATGAAAGACAAATACACTAGTGAATCCGTCCTTGACGATAACAGAACATTGTTGTTTTCAGTTAAAGATTCTGTTCAGTGTATCACCAAACTTTCATTTCAATTTCACATAATTAGGTGATGGGACCTATGTGCAAAATTTTAAAAAATACACTGTCAGTTGAAAACTCCGATAATGTTCAGTCCGATAAGAAAGTTTCATATCCGAAGCTGAAACGCAACTATTCAAGTGAGATAAAGAAATTGAAACTAATCTGCGTATACTTCAACAACTTCTTATGAATGGCACCTTTGTGTACTTGTTACTAGTGCGTTACATTTTACTCAAGGTCTTGTACTTTCGCTTTAAAATTATTCATTGACCGAACTGTATTACATTTTGATTTCCTAAAGAACAACAAACTTTAAATTAATGTCATGCTTGGTGGTGGAAATTATTGTTCTCATATCACTTATCGTAGGTGAATAAGTGGAATACTATGAAAAATGAAAGACAAATACACTAGTGAATCGTCTTTGACGATAACGAAACACAGTGGTTTTTAATTAAAGATTATGTTCGGCATATCTCAACTATTTCATTTCAATTTCACATAAATAGGTGATGGAACCTATGTGCAAAATTTATCAAAATACACTGTCAGTCTAAAACTCCGATAATGTTCAGTCCGATAAGAAAGTTTCAGATTTGTAGCTGAAACACAACTATTCGAGTGTGATAAAGAAACTGAAACTAATCTACATATACTTCAACAACATCTTATGAATGGCACCTTTGTGTACTTGTTTCTAGTGTGTTACATTTTACTCAAGGCCATGTGCTTTCGCTTTAAATTATTCATTGGCCGAACTGTATTACATTTTGATTTCCTAAAAACCAACAAACTTTAAATTAATGCGATGCTTGGTGGTTGAAATTAATGTTCTCATATCTCTTATCGTAGGGGTATAAGTGGAACACTAAGAAAAATGAAAGACAAATACACTAGTGAAACCGTCCTTGACGATAACGGAACATTGTTGTTTTCAATTAAAGATTCTGTTCAGTGTATCACCAAACTTTCATTTCAATTTCACATAATTTGGTGATGGGACCTATGTGCAAAATTTTTAAAAAATACACTGTCTGTCGAAAACTCCGATAATGTTCAGTCCGATAAGAAAGTTTCAGATCCGTAGCTGAAACACAACTATTCAAGTGAGATAAAGAAATTGAAACTAATCTGCGTATACTTCAATAACTTGTTATGAATGGCACCTTTGTGCACTTGTTACTAGTGCGTTACATTTTACTCAAGGTCTTGTGCTTTCGCTCTAAAATTATTAATTGACCGAACTGTATTACATATTGATTTCCTAAAGAACAACAAACTTTAAATTAATGTCATGCTTGGTGATGGAAATTATTGTTCTCATATCACTTATCGTAGGTGAATAAGTGGAATACTATGAAAAATGACAGACAAATACACTAGTGAATCCGTCCATGACGGTAACGGAACATTGTTGTTTTCAATTAAAGATTATGTTGAGTGTATCACAAATATTTCATTTCAATTTCACATAATTAGGTGATGGAACCTATGTGCAAAATTTAGCAAAATACACTGTCAGTCTAAAACTTCGATAATGTTCAGTCCGATAAGAAAGTTTCAGATCTGTGGCTGAAACACAACTATTCAAGTGTGATAAAGAAACTGAAACTAATATGCTTATACTTCAACAACTTCTTATGAATGACACCTTTGTCTACTTGTTACAAGTGTGCCATATTTTACTCAAGGTCTTGTGCTTTCACTTTAAAATTATTCATTGACCGAACTGTATTACATTTTGATTTCCCAAAGAACAACAAACTTTAAATTAATGTGATGCTTGGTGGTGGAAATGATTGTTCTCATATCTCTTATCGTAGGGGTATAAGTGGAATACTATAAAAAATGAAAGACAAATACACTAGTGAATCCGTCCTTGACGATAACATAACATTGCTGTTTTCAATTAAAGATTATGTTGAGTGTATCACAAAAAATCCATTTCAATTTCACATAATTAGGTGATGGGACCTATGTGCAAAATTTTAAAAAATACACTGTTAGTCTAAAACTCCGATAATGTTCAGTCCGATAAGAAAGTTTCAGATCCGTAGCCGAAACACAAGTATTCAAGTGTGATAAAGAAACTGAAACTAATCTGCGTATACTTCAACAACTTCTTATGAATGACACCTTTGTGTACTTGTTACTAGTGTGTTACATTTTACTCAAGGTATTCTGCTTTCGTTTTAAAATTATTCATTGACCGAACTGTATTACATTTTGATTTCCTAAAGAACAACAAACTTTAACTAATGTGATGCTTGGTGGTTGAAATTATTGTTCTCATATATCTTATCGTAGGGGTATAGGTAGAATACTATGAAAAACGAAAGACAAATACACTAGTGAATCCGTCCTTGACGATAACGGAACATGATTGTTTTCAATTAAAGATTCTGTTTAGTTTATCACCAAAGTTTCATTTCAATTTCACATAATTAGGTGATGGGACCTATGTGCAAAATTTAGAAAAATACACTGTAAGTCTAAAACTCTGATAATGTTCAGTCCGATAAGAAAGTTTCAGATCCGCAGCTGAAACGCAACTATTCAAGTGAGATAAAGAAATTGAAACTAATCTGTGTATACTTCAACAACTTCTTATGAATGGCACCTTTGTGTACTTGTTACTAGTGCGTTACATTTTACTCAAGGTCTTGTGCTTTCGCTTTAAAATTATTCATTGACCGAACTGTATTACATATTGATTTCCTAAAGAACAAAAAACTTTAAATTAATGTCATGCTTGGTGGTGGAAATTATTGTTCTCATATCACTTATCGTGGGTGAATAAGTGGAATACTATGAAAAATGAAAGACAAATACACTAGTGAATCCATCCTTGACGATAACGGAACATTGTTGTTTTCAATTAAAGATTAAGTTGAGTGTATCACAAATATTTCATTTCAATTTCACATAATTAGGTGATGGAACCTATGTGCAAAATTTAGTAAAATACAATGTCAGTCTAAAGTCTCGATAATGTTCAGTCCGATAAGAAAGTTTCAGATCTGTGGCTGAAACACAACTATTCAAGTGTGATAAAGAAACTGAAACTAATATGTGTATACTTCAACAACTTCTTATGAATGACACCTTTGTCTACTTGTTACAAGTGTGCTATATTTTACTCAAGGTCTTGTGCTTTCGCTTTAAAATTATTCATTGACCGAACTGTATTACATTTTGATTTCCTAAAGAACAACAAACTTTAAATTAATGTGATGCTTGGTGGTGGAAATGATTGTTCTCATATCTCTTATCGTAGGGGTATAAGTGGAATACTATGAAAAATGAAAGACAAATACACTAGTGAATCCGTCCTTGACAATAACGGAACATTGCTGTTTTCAATTAAAGATTATGTTGAGTGTATCCCAAAAAATGCATTTCAATTTCACATAATTAGGTGATGGGACCTATGTGCAAAATTTTAAAAAATACACTGTTAGTCTAAAACTCCGATAATGTTCAGTCTGATAAGAAAGTTTCAGATCCGTAGCCGAAACACAAGTATTCAAGTGTGATAAAGAAACTGAAACTAATCTGCGTATACTTCAACAACTTCTTATGAATGACACCTTTGTGTACTTGTTACTAGTGTGTTACATTTTACTCAAGGTCTTCTGCTTTCGTTTTAAAATTATTCATTGACCGAACTGTATTACATTTTGATTTCCTAAAGAACAACAAACTTTAACTAATGTGATGCTTGGTTGTTGAAATTATTGTTCTCATATATCTTATCGTAGGGGTATAGGTAGAATACTATGAAAAACAAAAGACAAATACACTAGTGAATCCGTCCATGACGATAACGGAAAATTATTGTTTTCAATTAAAGATTCTGTTTAGTTTATCACCAAAATTTCATTTGAATTTCACGTAATTAGGTGATGGGACCTATGTGCAAAATTTAGAAAAATACACTGTCAGTCTAAAACTGTGATAATGTTCAGTCCGATAAGAAAGTTTCAGATCCGTAGTTGAAACACAACTATTCGAGTGTGATAAAGAAACTGAAACTAATCTGCGCATACTACAACAACTTCTTATGAATCACACCTTTGTCTACTTGTTACTAGTGTGCTACATTTTACTCCAGGTCATGTGCTTTCGCTTTAAAATTATTCATTGACCGAATTGTATTACATTTTGATTTCCTAAAAAACAACAAACTTTAAATTAATGCGATGGTTTGTGGTGGAAATTATTGTTCTCATATCTCTTATCGTAGGGGTATAAGTGGAACACTAGGAAAAATGAAAGACAAATACGCTAGTGAATCCGTCCTTGACGATAACGGAACATTGCTGTTTTCAATTAAAGATTATGTTCTGTGTATCTCAAAACATTCATTTCAATTTCACAAAATTAGGTGATGGGACCTATGTGCAAAATTTTAAAAAATACACTGTCAGTCTAAAACTTCGATAATGTTCAGTCCGAAAAGAAAGTTTCACATCTGTAGTTGAAACACAACTATTCAAGTGTGATAAAGAAACTGAAACTAATATGCGTATACTTCAACAACTTCTTATGAATGACACCTTTGTCTACTTGTTACTAGTGTGCTACATTTTATTCAAGGTCTTGTGCTTTCGCTTTAAAATTATTCATTGACTGTACTGTATTACATTTTGATTTCCTAAAGAACAACAAACTTTAAATTAATGTCATGGTTGGTGGTGGAAGTTATTGTTCTCATATCTCTTATCGTAGGGGTATAAGTGGAATACTATGAAAAATGAAAGACAAATACACTAGCGAATCCGTCCTTGACGATAACGGAACATTGTTGTTTTCAATCAAAGATTCAGTTCAGTTTATCACCAAAATTTCATTTCAATTTCACATAATTAGGTGATGGGACCTATGTGCAAAATTTAGCAAAATACACTGTCAGTCCAAAACTCTGATAATGGTCAGTCCAATAAGAAAGTTTCAGATCCGTAGTTGAAACGCAACTATTCAAGTGAGATAAAGAAACTGAAACTAATCTGCGTATACTTCAACAACTTCTTATGAATGACACGTTTGTGTACTTGTTACTAGTGTGCTACATTTTACTCAAGGCGTTGTGCTTTCGCTTTGAAATTATTCATTGACTGTACTGTATTACATTTTGATTTCCTAAAGAACAACAAACTTTAAATTAATGTGATGCTTGGTGGTGGAAATTATTGTTCTCATATCTCTTATCGTAGGGGTATAAGTGGAATACTATGAAAAATGAAAGACAGATACGCTAGCGAATCCGTCCTTGTCGATAACGGAACATTGTTGTTTTCAATCAAAGATTCAGTTCAGTTTATCACCAAAATTTCATTTCAATTTCACATAATTAGGTGATGGGACCTATTTGCAAAATTTAGCAAAATACACTGTCAGTCTAAAACTCTAATAATGTACAGTCCGATAAGAAAGTTTCAGATCCGTAGCTGAAAGGCAACTATTCAAATGAGATCAACAAACTGAAACTAATCTGCGTATACTTCAACAACTTCTTATGAATGACACCTTTGTGTACTTGTTACTAGTGTGCTACATTTTACTCTAGGCGTTGTGCTTTCGCTTTGAAATTATTCATTGACCAAACTGTATTACATTTTGATTTCCTAAAGAACAACAAACTTTAAATTATTGTGATGCTTGGTGGTGGAAATTATTGTTCTCTTATCTCTTCTCGTAGGGGTATAGGTGGAATACTATGAAAAAAGAAAGACAAAAACACTAGTGAATCCGTCTTTGATGATAACGAAACACTGTGGTTTTTAATTAAAGATTTTGTTTAGCGTATCTCCACTATTTCTTTTCAATTTCACATAATTAGGTGATAGGACCTATGTGCAAAATTTAGCAAAATACACTGTCAGTCTAAAACTCTGATAATGTTCAGTCCGATAAGAAAGTTTCAGATTCGTAGCTGAAACACAACTATTCGAGTGTGATAAAGAAATTGAAACTAATCTGCGTATACACTTCAACAACTTCTTATGAATGATACCTTTGTCTACTTGTTAGTAATGTGCTACATTTTACTCAAGGTCATGTGCTTTCGCTTTAAAATTATCCATTGACAGAACTGTATTACATATTGATTTACTAGAAAACAACAAATTTTAAATTACTGCGATGCTTTGTGGTGGAAATTATTGTTCTCATATCACTTATCGTAAGTGAATAAGTGGAATACTATGAAAACTGAAAGATAAATACACTAGTGAATCCGTCCTTGACGATAACAAAACACTGTGGTTTTTAATTAAAGATTATGTTCAGTGTATCTCCAATATTTCATTTCAATTTCACATAATTAGATGATAGGACCTATGTGCAAAATTTAGCAAAATACACTGTCAGTCCAAAACTCTGATAATGTTCAGTCCAATAAGAAAGTTTCAGATCCGTAGCTGAAACGCCACTATTCAAGTGAGATAAAGAAACAGAAACTAATATGCGTATACTTCAACAACTTCTTATGAATGACACGTTTGTGTACTTGTTACTAGTGTGCTACATTTTACTCAAGGCATTGTGCTTTCGCTTTGAAATTATTCAATGACCGTACTGTATTACATTTTGATTTCCTGAAGAACAACAAACTTTAAATTAATGTGATGCTTGGTGGTGGAAATTATTGTTCTCATATCTCTTATCGTAGGGGTATAAGTGGAATACTATGAAAAATGAAAGAGAAATACACTAGCGAATCCGTCCTTGACGATAACGGAACATTGTTGTTTTCAATCAAAGATTCAGTTCAGTTTATCACCAAAATTTCATTTCAATTTCACATAATTAGGTGATGGGACCTATGTGCAAAATTTAGCAAAATACACTGTCAGTCTAAAACTCTAATAATGTTCAGTCCGATAAGAAAGTTTCAGATCCGTAGCTGAAAGGCAAATATTCAAGTGAGATAAAGAAACTGAAACTAATCTGCGTATACTTCAACAACTTCTTATGAATGACACCTTTGTGTACTTGTTACTAGTGTGCTACATTTTACTCAAGGCGTTGTGCTTTCGCTTTGAAATTATTCATTGACCGAACCGTATTACATTTTGATTTCCTAAAGAACAACAAACTTTAAATTATTGTGATGCTTGGTGGTGGAAATTATTGTTCTCATATCTCTTCTCGTGGGGGTATAGGTGGAATACTATGAAAAAAGAAAGACAAATACACTAGTGAATCCGTCTTTGACGATAACGAAACACTGTGGTTTTTAATTAAAGATTATGTTCAGCGTATCTCCACTATTTTTTTTCAATTTCACATAATTAGGTGATAGGACCTATGTGCAAAATTTAGCAAAATACACTGTCAGTCTAAAACTCTGATAATGTTCAGTCCGATAAGAAAGTTTCAGATTCGTAGCTGAAACACAACTATTCGAGTGTGATAAAGAAATTGAAACTAATCTGCGTATACTTCAACAACTTCTTGTGAATGATGCCTTTGTCTACTTGTTACTAATGTGCTACATTTTACTCAAGGTCATGTGCTTTCGCTTTAAAATTATTCATTGACAGAACTGTATTACATATTGATTTACAAGAAAACAACAAACTTTAAATTGCTGCGATGCTTTGTGGAGGAAATTATTGTTCTCATATCACTTATCGTAGGTGAATAAGTGGAATACTATGAAAAACGAAAGATAAATACACTAGTGAATCCGTCCTTGACGATAAAAAAACACTGTGGTTTTTAATTAAAGATTATGTTCAGTGTATCTCCAATATTTCATTTCAATTTCACATAATTAGATGATAGGACCTATGTGCAAAATTTAGCAAAATACACTGTCAGTCTAAAACTCTGATAATGTTCAGTCCGATGAGAAAGTTTCTGATTCGTAACTGAAACACAACTATTCGAGTGTGTTAAAGAAATTGAAACTAATCTGCGTATACTTCAACAACTACTTATGAATGATACCTTTGTCTACTTGTTACTAATGTGCTACATTTTACTCAATGTCATGTGCTTTCGCTTTAAAATTATTCATTGACAGAACTGTATTACATTTTGATTTACTAGAAAACAACAAACTTTAAATTAATGTGATGCTTGGTGGTGGAAATTATTGTTCTCATATCTCTTATCGTAGGGGTATAAGTGGAATACTATGAAAAATGAAAGACAAATACACTAGCGAATCCGTCCTTGACGATAACGGAACATTGTTGTTTTCAATCAAATTTTCTGTTCAGTTTATCACCAAAATTTCATTTCAATTTCACATAATTAGGTGATGGGACCTATGTGCAAAATTTAGCAAAATACACTGTCAGTCTAAAACTCTAATAATGTTCAGTCCGATAAGAAAGTTTCAGATCCGTAGCTGAAAGGCAACTATTCAATTGAGATAAAAAAACAGAAACTAATCTGCGTATACTTCAACAACTTCTTATGAATGACACCTTTGTGTACTTGTTACTAGTGTGCTACATTTTACTCAAGGCGTTGTTCTTTCGCTTTGAAATTATTCATTGACCGAACCGTATTACATTTTGATTTCCTAAAGAACAACAAACTTTAAATTATTGTGATGCTTGGTGGTGGAAATTATTGTTCTCATATCTCTTCTCGTAGGGGTATAGGTGGAATACTATGAAAAATGAAAGACAAATACACTAGTGAATCCGTCTTTGACGATAACGAAACACTGTGGTTTTTAAATAAAGATTATGTTCAGCACATCTCCACTATTTCATTTCAATTTCACATAATTAGGTGATAGGACCTATGTGCAAAATTTAGCAAAATACACTGTCAGTCCAAAACTCTGATAATGTTCAGTCCAATAAGAAAGTTTCAGATCCGTAGCTGAAACGCCACTATTCAAGTGAGATAAAGAAACAGAAACTAATATGCGTATACTTCAACAACTTCTTATGAATGACACGTTTGTGTACTTGTTACTAGTGTGCTACATTTTACTCAAGGCATTGTGCTTTCGCTTTGAAATTATTCAATGACCGTACTGTATTACATTTTGATTTCCTGAAGAACAACAAACTTTAAATTAATGTGATGCTTGGTGGTGGAAATTATTGTTCTCATATCTCTTATCCTAGGGGTATAAGTGGAATACTATGAAAAATGAAAGAGAAATACACTAGCGAATCCATCCTTGACGATAACGGAACATTGTTGTTTTCAATCAAAGATTCAGTTCAGTTTATCACCAAAATTTCATTTCAATTTCACATAATTAGGTGATGGGACCTATGTGCAAAATTTAGCAAAATACACTGTCAGTCTAAAACTCTAATAATGTTCAGTCCGATAAGAAAGTTTCAGATCCGTAGCTGAAAGGCAAATATTCAAGTGAGATAAAGAAACTGAAACTAATCTGCGTATACTTCAACAACTTCTTATGAATGACACCTTTGTGTACTTGTTACTAGTGTGCTACATTTTACTCAAGGCGTTGTGCTTTCGCTTTGAAATTATTCATTGACCGAACCGTATTACATTTTGATTTCCTAAAGAACAACAAACTTTAAATTATTGTGATGCTTGGTGGTGGAAATTATTGTTCTCATATCTCTTCTCGTAGGGGTATAGGTGGAATACTGTGAAAAAAGAAAGACAAATACACTAGTGAATCCGTCTTTGACGATAACGAAACACTGTGGTTTTTAATTAAAGATTATGTTCAGCGTATCTCCACTATTTCTTTTCAATTTCACATAATTAGGTGATAGGACCTATGTGCAAAATTTAGCAAAATACACTGTCAGTCTAAAACTCTGATAATGTTCAGTCCGATAAGAAAGTTTCAGATTCGTAGCTGAAACACAACTATTCGAGTGTGATAAAGAAATTGAAACTAATCTGCGTATACTTCAACAACTTCTTGTGAATGATACCTTTGTCTACTTGTTACTAATGTGCTACATTTTACTCAAGGTCATGTGCTTTCGCTTTAAAATTATTCATTGACAGAACTGTATTACATATTGATTTACTAGAAAACAACAAACTTTAAATTGCTGCGATGCTTTGTGGAGGAAATTATTGTTCTCATATCACTTATCGTAGGTGAATAAGTGGAATACTATGAAAAATGAAAGATAAATACACTAGTGAATCCGTCCTTGACGATAAAAAAACACTGTGGTTTTTAATTAAAGATTATGTTCAGTGTATCTCCAATATTTCATTTCAATTTCACATAATTAGATGATAGGACCTATGTGCAAAATTTAGCAAAATACACTGTCAGTCTAAAACTCTGATAATGTTCAGTCCGATAAGAAAGTTTCAGATTCGTAACTGAAACACAACTATTCGAGTGTGTTAAAGAAATTGAAACTAATCTGCGTATACTTCAACAACTACTTATGAAT
The DNA here is from genome assembly GCA_037428765.1 of Rubia yunnanensis. Taxonomy (NCBI): domain Eukaryota; kingdom Viridiplantae; phylum Streptophyta; class Magnoliopsida; order Gentianales; family Rubiaceae; genus Rubia; species Rubia yunnanensis. The sequence goes on from CM075064.1 coordinate 75,829,958, forward strand.
GATACCTTTGTCTACTTGTTACTAATGTGCTACATTTTACTCAATGTCATGTGCTTTCGCTTTAAAATTATTCATTGACAGAACTGTATTACATTTTGATTTACTAGAAAACAACAAACTTTAAATTAATGTGATGCTTGGTGGTGGAAATTATTGTTCTCATATCTCTTATCGTAGGTGTATAAGTGGAATACTATGAAAAATGAAAGACAAATACACTAGCGAATCCGTCCTTGACGATAACGGAACATTGTTGTTTTCAATCAAATTTTCTGTTCAGTTTATCACCAAAATTTTATTTCAATTTCACATAATTAGGTGATGGGACCTATGTGCAAAATTTAGCAAAATACACTGTCAGTCTAAAACTCTAATAATGTTCAGTCCGATAAGAAAGTTTCAGATCCGTAGCTGAAAGGCAACTATTCAAGTGAGATAAAAAAACTGAAACTAATCTGCGTATACTTCAACAACTTCTTATGAATGACACCTTTGTGTACTTGTTACTAGTGTGCTACATTTTACTCAAGGCGTTGTTCTTTCGCATTAAAATAATCATTGACCGTACTGTATTACATTTTGATTTCCTAAAGAACAAAAAATTTTAAATTAATGTGATGCTTGGTGGTGGAAATTATTGTCTCATATCTCTTATCGTAGGGGTATAAGTGGAATACTATAAAAAATGAAAGACAAATACACTAGCGAATCCGTCCTTGACGATAACGGAACATTGTTGTTTTCAATCAAAGATTCAGTTCAGTTTATCACCAAAATTTCATTTCAATTTCACATAATTAGGTGATAGGACCTATGTGCAAAATTTAGCAAAATACACTGTCAGTCTAAAACTCTAATAATGTTCAGTCCGATTAGAAAGTTTCAGATCCGTAGCTGAAAGGCAACTATTCAAGTGAGGTAAACAAACTGAAACTAATATGCGTATACTTCAACAACTTCTTATGAATGACACGTTTGTGTACTTGTTACTAGTGTGCTACATTTTACTCAAGGCATTGTGCTTTCGCTTTGAAATTATTCAATGACCGTACTGTATTACATTTTGATTTCCTGAAGAACAACAAACTTTAAATTAATGTGATGCTTGGTGGTGGAAATTATTGTTCTCATATCTCTTATCGTAGGGGTATAAGTGGAATACTATGAAAAATGAAAGAGAAATACACTAGCGAATCCGTCCTTGACGATAACGGAACATTGTTGTTTTCAATCAAAGATTCAGTTCAATTTATCACCAAAATTTCATTTCAATTTCACATAATTAGGTGATGGGACCTATGTGCAAAATTTAGCAAAATACACTGTCAGTCTAAAACTCTAATAATGTTCAGTCCGATAAGAAAGTTTCAGATCCGTAGCTGAAAGGCAAATATTCAAGTGAGATAAAGAAACTGAAACTAATCTGCGTATACTTCAACAACTTCTTATGAATGACACCTTTGTGTACTTGTTACTAGTGTGCTACATTTTACTCAAGGCGTTGTGCTTTCGCTTTGAAATTATTCATTGACCGAACCGTATTACATTTTGATTTCCTAAAGAACAACAAACTTTAAATTATTGTGATGCTTGGTGGTGGAAATTATTGTTCTCATATCTCTTCTCGTAGGGGTATAGGTGGAATACTATGAAAAAAGAAAGACAAATACACTAGTGAATCCGTCTTTGACGATAACGAAACACTGTGGTTTTTAATTAAAGATTATGTTCAGCGTATCTCCACTATTTCTTTTCAATTTCACATAATTAGGTGATAGGACCTATGTGCAAAATTTAGCAAAATACACTGTCAGTCTAAAACTCTGATAATGTTCAGTCCGATAAGAAAGTTTCAGATTCGTAGCTGAAACACAACTATTCGAGTGTGATAAAGAAATTGAAACTAATCTGCGTATACTTCAACAACTTCTTGTGAATGATACCTTTGTCTACTTGTTACTAATGTGCTACATTTTACTCAAGGTCATGTGCTTTCGCTTTAAAATTATTCATTGACAGAACTGTATTACATATTGATTTACTAGAAAACAACAAACTTTAAATTGCTGCGATGCTTTGTGGAGGAAATTATTGTTCTCATATCACTTATCGTAGGTGAATAAGTGGAATACTATGAAAAATGAAAGATAAATACACTAGTGAATCCGTCCTTGACGATAAAAAAACACTGTGGTTTTTAATTAAAGATTATGTTCAGTGTATCTCCAATATTTCATTTCAATTTCACATAATTAGATGATAGGACCTATGTGCAAAATTTAGCAAAATACACTGTCAGTCTAAAACTCTGATAATGTTCAGTCCGATAAGAAAGTTTCAGATTCGTAACTGAAACACAACTATTCGAGTGTGTTAAAGAAATTGAAACTAATCTGCGTATACTTCAACAACTACTTATGAATGATACCTTTGTCTACTTGTTACTAATGTGCTACATTTTACTCAATGTCATGTGCTTTCGCTTTAAAATTATTCATTGACAGAACTGTATTACATTTTGATTTACTAGAAAACAACAAACTTTAAATTAATGTGATGCTTGGTGGTGGAAATTATTGTTCTCATATCTCTTATCGTAGGGGTATAAGTGGAATACTATGAAAAATGAAAGACAAATACACTAGCGAATCCGTCCTTGACGATAACGGAACATTGTTGTTTTCAATCACATTTTCTGTTCAGTTTATCACCAAAATTTCATTTCAATTTCACATAATTAGGTGATGGGACCTATGTGCAAAATTTAGCAAAATACACTGTCAGTCTAAAACTCTAATAATGTTCAGTCCGATAAGAAAGTTTCAGATCCGTAGCTGAAACGCAACTATTCAAGTGAGATAAAAAAACTGAAACTAATCTGCGTATACTTCAACAACTTCTTATGAATGACACCTTTGTGTACTTGTTACTAGTGTGCTACATTTTACTCAAGGCGTTGTTCTTTCGCATTAAAATAATCATTGACCGTACTGTATAACATTTTGATTTCCTAAAGAACAAGAAATTTTAAATTAATGTGATGCTTGGTGGTGGAAATTATTGTTCTCATATCTCTTATTGTAGGGGTATAAGTGGAATACTATAAAAAATGAAAGACAAATACACTAGCGAATCCGTCCTTGACAATAACGGAACATTGTTGTTTTCAATCAAAGATTCAGTTCAGTTTATCACCAAAATTTCATTTCAATTTCACATAATTAGGTGATAGGACCTATGTGCAAAATTTAGCAAAATACACTGTCAGTCTAAAACTCTAATAATGTTCAGTCCGATTAGAAAGTTTCAGATCCGTAGCTGAAAGGCAACTATTCAAGTGAGGTAAACAAACTGAAACTAATCTGCGTATACTTCAACAACTTCTTATGAATGACACCTTTGTGTACTTGTTACTAGTGTGCTACATTTTACTCAAGGCGTTGTGCTTTCGCTTTGAAATTATTCATTGACCGAACCGTATTACATTTTGATTTCCTAAAGAACAACAAACTTTAAATTATTGTGATGCTTGGTGGTGGAAATTATTGTTCTCATATCTCTTCTCGTAGGGGTATAGGTGGAATACTATGAAAAATGAAAGACAAATACACTAGTGAATCCGTCTTTGACGATAACGAAACACTGTGGTTTTTAAATAAAGATTATGTTCAGCACATCACCACTATTTCATTTCAATTTCACATAATTAGGTGATAGGACCTATGTGCAAAATTTAGCAAAATACACTGTCAGTCCAAAACTCTGATAATGTTCAGTCCAATAAGAAAGTTTCAGATCCGTAGCTGAAATGCCACTATTCAAGTGAGATAAAGAAACAGAAACTAATATGCGTATACTTCAACAACTTCTTATGAATGACACGTTTGTGTACTTGTTACTAGTGTGCTACATTTTACTCAAGGCATTGTGCTTTCGCTTTGAAATTATTCAATGACCGTACTGTATTACATTTTGATTTCCTAAAGAACAACAAACTTTAAATTAATGTGATGCTTGGTGGTGGAAATTATTGTTCTCATATCTCTTATCGTAGGGGTATAAGTGGAATACTATGAAAAATGAAAGAGAAATACACTAGCGAATCCGTCCTTGACGATAACGGAACATTGTTGTTTTCAATCAAAGATTCAGTTCAGTTTATCACCAAAATTTCATTTCAATTTCACATAATTAGGTGATGGGACCTATGTGCAAAATTTAGCAAAATACACTGTCAGTCTAAAACTCTAATAATGTTCAGTCCGATTAGAAAGTTTCAGATCCGTAGCTGAAAGGCAACTATTCAAGTGAGGTAAACAAACTGAAACTAATCTGCGTATACTTCAACAACTTCTTATGAATGACACCTTTGTGTACTTGTTACTAGTGTGCTACATTTTACACAAGGCGTTGTGCTTTCGCTTTGAAATTATTCATTGACTGAACCGTACTACATTTTGATTTCCTAAAGAACAACAAATTTAAATTATTGTGATGCTTGGTGGTGGAAATTATTGTTCTCATATCTCTTCTCGTAGGGGTATAGGTGGAATACTATGAAAAATGAAAGACAAATACACTAGTGAATCCGTCTTTGACGATAACGAAACACTGTGGTTTTTAAATAAAGATTATGTTCAGCACATCTCCACTATTTCATTTCAATTTCACATAATTAGGTGATAGGACCTATGTGCAAAATTTAGCAAAATACACTGTCAGTCCAAAACTCTGATAATGTTCAGTCCAATAAGAAAGTTTCAGATCCGTAGCTGAAACGCCGCTATTCAAGTGAGATAAAGAAACAGAAACTAATATGCGTATACTTCAACAACTTCTTATGAATGACACGTTTGTGTACTTGTTACTAGTGTGCTACATTTTACTCAAGGCATTGTGCTTTCGCTTTGAAATTATTCAATGACCGTACTGTATTACATTTTGATTTCCTAAAGAACAACAAACTTTAAATTAATGTGATGCTTGGTGGTGGAAATTATTGTTCTCATATCTCTTATCGTAGGGGTATAAGTGGAATACTATGAAAAATGAAAGAGAAATACACTAGCGAATCCGTCCTTGACGATAACGGAACATTGTTGTTTTCAATCAAAGATTCAGTTCAGTTTATCACCAAAATTTCATTTCAATTTCACATAATTAGGTGATGGGACCTATGTGCAAAATTTAGCAAAATACACTGTCAGTCTAAAACTCTAATAATGTTCAGTCCGATTAGAAAGTTTCAGATCCGTAGCTGAAAGGCAACTATTCAAGTGAGGTAAACAAACTGAAACTAATCTGCGTATACTTCAACAACTTCTTATGAATGACACCTTTGTGTACTTGTTACTAGTGTGCTACATTTTACACAAGGCGTTGTGCTTTCGCTTTGAAATTATTCATTGACCGAACCGTACTACATTTTGATTTCCTAAAGAACAACAAATTTAAATTATTGTGATGCTTGGTGGTGGAAATTATTGTTCTCATATCTCTTCTCGTAGGGGTATAGGTGGAATACTATGAAAAATGAAAGACAAATACACTAGTGAATCCGTCTTTGACGATAACGAAACACTGTGGTTTTTAAATAAAGATTATGTTCAGCACATCTCCACTATTTCATTTCAATTTCACATAATTAGGTGATAGGACCTATGTGCAAAATTTAGCAAAATACACTGTCAGTCCAAAACTCTGATAATGTTCAGTCCAATAAGAAAGTTTCAGATCCGTAGCTGAAACGCCACTATTCAAGTGAGATAAAGAAACAGAAACTAATATGCGTATACTTCAACAACTTCTTATGAATGACACGTTTGTGTACTTGTTACTAGTGTGCTACATTTTACTCAAGGCATTGTGCTTTCGCTTTGAAATTATTCAATGACCGTACTGTATTACATTTTGATTTCCTAAAGAACAACAAACTTTAAATTAATGTGATGCTTGGTGGTGGAAATTATTGTTCTCATATCTCTTATCGTAGGGGTATAAGTGGAATACTATGAAAAATGAAAGAGAAATACACTAGCGAATCCGTCCTTGACGATAACGGAACATTGTTGTTTTCAATCAAAGATTCAGTTCAGTTTATCACCAAAATTTCATTTCAATTTCACATAATTAGGTGATGGGACCTATGTGCAAAATTTAGCAAAATACACTGTCAGTCTAAAACTCTAATAATGTTCAGTCCGATTAGAAAGTTTCAGATCCGTAGCTGAAAGGCAACTATTCAAGTGAGGTAAACAAACTGAAACTAATCTGCGTATACTTCAACAACTTCTTATGAATGACACCTTTGTGTACTTGTTACTAGTGTGCTACATTTTACTCAAGGCGTTGTGCTTTCGCTTTGAAATTATTCATTGACCGAACCGTATTACATTTTGATTTCCTAAAGAACAACAAATTTAAATTATTGTGATGCTTGGTGGTGGAAATTATTGTTCTCATATCTCTTCTCGTAGGGGTATAGGTGGAATACTATGAAAAATGAAAGACAAATACACTAGTGAATCCGTCTTTGACTATAACGAAACACTGTGGTTTTTAAATAAAGATTATGTTCAGCACATCTCCACTATTTCATTTCAATTTCACATAATTAGGTGATAGGACCTATGTGCAAAATTTAGCAAAATACACTGTCAGTCCAAAACTCTGATAATGTTCAGTCCAATAAGAAAGTTTCAGATCCGTAGCTGAAATGCCACTATTCAAGTGAGATAAAGAAACAGAAACTAATATGCGTATACTTCAACAACTTCTTATGAATGACACGTTTGTGTACTTGTTACTAGTGTGCTACATTTTACTCAAGGCATTGTGCTTTCGCTTTGAAATTATTCAATGACCGTACTGTATTACATTTTGATTTCCTAAAGAACAACAAACTTTAAATTATTGTGATGCTTGGTGGTGGAAATTATTGTTCTCATATCTCTTATCGTAGGGGTATAAGTGGAATACTATGAAAAATGAAAGAGAAATACACTAGCGAATCCGTCCTTGACGATAACGGAACATTGTTGTTTTCAATCAAAGATTCAGTTCAGTTTATCACCAAAATTTCATTTCAATTTCACATAATTAGGTGATGGGACCTATGTGCAAAATTTAGCAAAATACACTGTCAGTCTAAAACTCTAATAATGTTCAGTCCGATTAGAAAGTTTCAGATCCGTAGCTGAAAGGCAACTATTCAAGTGAGGTAAACAAACTGAAACTAATCTGCGTATACTTCAACAACTTCTTATGAATGACACCTTTGTGTACTTGTTACTAGTGTGCTACATTTTACTCAAGGCGTTGTGCTTTCGCTTTGAAATTATTCATTGACCGAACCGTATTACATTTTGATTTCCTAAAGAACAACAAATTTAAATTATTGTGATGCTTGGTGGTGGAAATTATTATTCTCATATCTCTTCTCGTAGGGGTATAGGTGGAATACTATGAAAAATGAAAGACAAATACACTAGTGAATCCGTCTTTGACTATAACGAAACACTGTGGTTTTTAAATAAAGATTATGTTCAGCACATCTCCACTATTTCATTTCAATTTCACATAATTAGGTGATAGGACCTATGTGCAAAATTTAGCAAAATACACTGTCAGTCCAAAACTCTGATAATGTTCAGTCCAATAAGAAAGTTTCAGATCCGTAGCTGAAATGCCACTATTCAAGTGAGATAAAGAAACAGAAACTAATATGCGTATACTTCAACAACTTCTTATGAATGACACGTTTGTGTACTTGTTACTAGTGTGCTACATTTTACTCAAGGCATTGTGCTTTCGCTTTGAAATTATTCAATGACTGTACTGTATTACATTTTGATTTCCTAAAGAACAACAAACTTTAAATTATTGTGATGCTTGGTGGTGGAAATTATTGTTCTCATATCTCTTATCGTAGGGGTATAAGTGGAATACTATGAAAAATGAAAGAGAAATACACTAGCGAATCCGTCCTTGACGATAACGGAACATTGTTGTTTTCAATCAAAGATTCAGTTCAGTTTATCACCAAAATTTCATTTCAATTTCACATAATTAGGTGATGGGACCTATGTGCAAAATTTAGCAAAATACACTGTCAGTCTAAAACTCTAATAATGTTCAGTCCGATAAGAAAGTTTCAGATCCGTAGCTGAAAGGCAACCATTCAAGTGAGATAAAGAAACTGAAACTAATCTGCGTATACTTCAACAACTTCTTATGAATGACACCTTCGTGTACTTGTTACTAGTGTGCTACATTTTACTCAAGGCGTTGTGCTTTCGCTTTGAAATTATTCATTGACCGAACCGTATTACATTTTGATTTCCAAAAGAACAACAAACTTTAAATTATTGTGATGCTTGGTGGTGGAAATTATTGTTCTCATATCTCTTCTCGTAGGGGTATAGGTGGAATACTATGAAAAAAGAAAGACAAATACACTAGTGAATCCGTCTTTGACGATAACGAAACACTGTGGTTTTTAATTAAAGATTATGTTCAGCGTATCTCCACTATTTCTTTTCAATTTCACATAATTAGGTGATAGGACCTATGTGCAAAATTTAGCAAAATACACTGTCAGTCTAAAACTCTGATAATGTTCAGTCCAATAAGAAAGTTTCAGATTCGTAGCTGAAACACAACTATTCGAGTGTGATAAAGAAATTGAAACTAATCTGCGTATACTTCAACAACTTCTTATGAATGATACCTTTGTCTACTTGTTACTAATGTGCTACATTTTATTCAAGGTCATGTGCTTTCGCTTTAAAATTATTCATTGACAGAACTGTATTATATTTTGATTTTCTAGAAAACAACAAACTTTAAATTACTGCGATGCTTTGTGGTGGAAATTATTGTTCTCATATCACTTATCGTAGGTGAATAAGTGGAATACTAAGAAAAATGAAAGATAAATACACTAGTGAATCCGTCCTTGACGATAACAAAACACTGTGGTTTTTAATTAAAGATTATGTTCAGTGTATCTCCAATATTTCATTTCAATTTCACATAATTAGATGATAGGACCTATGTGCAAAATTTAGCAAAATACACTGTCAGTCCAAAACTCTGATAATGTTCAGTCCGATAAGAAAGTTTCAGATCAGTAGCTGAAACACAACTATTCGAGTGTGATAAAAAATTGAAACTAATCTGCGTATACTTCAACTTCTTATGAATGACACCTTTGTCTACTTGTCACTAGTGTGCTACATTTTACTCAAGGTCTTGTGCACTTTAAAATTATTCATTGACCGAACTGTATTACATTTTGATTTCCTAATAAACCACGAATGTTAAATTTAATGTGATGCTCAGTGGTAGAAATTATTGTTCTCATATCTCTTATCGTAGGGCTGTAAGTGAAATACTGTGAAAAATGAAAGATAAATACACTAGTGAATCCGTCCTTGAAGATAACGAAACACTGTGTTTTTCAATTAAAGATCATGTTCAGTATATCTCCAACATTTCATTTCAATTTCACATAATTAGGTGATAGGACCTATGTGCAAAAAAATACACTGTCAGTCTAAAATTCCGATAATGTTCAGTCCAATAATAAAGTTTCAGATCTGTAGCTGAAACTCAACTATTTGAGTGTAATAAAGAAACTGAGACTAATCTGCGTATACTCCAAAAACTTCTTATGAATGACACCTTTGTGTACTTGTAACTAGTGTGCTACAGTTTACTCTAGGTCAAGTGCTTTCGTTTTAAAATTAATCATGGACCGAACTCTATTACATTTCGAGTTCCAAATAAACCACGAACGTTAAATTTAATGTCATGCTCGGTGGTTTAAATTATTGTTCTCATATCACTTATCGAAGGGGTATAAGTGGAGTACTATGAAAAATTAAAGACAAATACACTAATGAATCTGTCCTTTACGATAACGGAACATTGTAGTTTTCAATTAAAGATTCTGTTTTCAATAAGTGGAATAATGCAAAAAATGAAGGACAAATACACTGGTGAATCTGTCCTTGACAATAACGGCACATTGTGGTTGTCAATTGATGATTGTTTTAGTGTATCTCGAGTATTTCATTTCAACTTCGCATAATTAGGTGATGGGACCTGTAGCTGAAACTCAACTATTTGAGTGAGATAAAGAAACTGAGACTAATCTGCGTATACTTCAACTTCTTCTTATGAATTACACCTTTGTGTACTGGTAATTAGTGTGCTACAGTTTACTCAAGGTCATGTGCTTTCGCTTTAAAATTATTCATGGACCGAATTCTATTACATTTTATGTTCCTAATAAACCACGAATGTGAAATTTAATGTGATGCACGGTGGTGGAAATTATTGTTCTCATATCTCTTAGCGTAGGAGTATAGTGGAATACTATGAAAAATGAAAGATAAGTACACTGGTGAATCCTTCCATGACCATAACAGGAACATTGTGGTTGTCAATCGATGATTCTATTAAGTGTATCTCCAATATTTCATTTCAATTTCGAATAATTAGGTGATACGACCTATACGCAAAATTTGAAAAAACACACGGTCAGTCTTAAACTCCGATAATGTTAAGCCCGATAAGAAAGTTTTAGATTTGTATCTCAAGATCAACTATTCAAGTGTTATAAAGAAGCTGTGACTAATCTCTGTATACTTCAACAACTTTTTATGGATGACACCATTTTGTACTTGTAAATACTGTGCTACAGTTTACTCCAAGTCATGTGCTTTCGCTTTAAAATTATTCATGGACCGAACTCTATTACATTTTGAGTTCCTAATAAACCACGAACGGGATATTTAATGTGATGCTCGTTGGTGAAAATTATTGTTCTCATATCTCCTATTGTCGGGGTTTAAGTGGAATACTATGAAAAATGAAAGACAAATACACTGGTGAATCTGTCCTTGACAATAACGGAACATTGTGGTTGTCAATTGATGATTGTTTTAGTGTATCTCGAGTATTTCATTTGAACATCGCATAATTAGGTGATGGGACCTGTAGCTGAAACTCAACTATTCGAGTGTGATAAAGAACTGAGACTAATCTGCGTATACTTCAACTTCTTCTTATGAATTACACCTTTGTGTACTGGTAATTAGTGTGCTACAGTTTACTCAAGGTCATGTGCTTTCACTTTAAAATTATTCATGGACCAAATTCTATTACATTTTAAGTTCCTAATAAACCACGAATGTGAAATTTAATGTGATGCACGGTGGTGGAAATTATTGTTCTCATATCTCTTAGCGTTGGAGTATAGTGGAATACTATGAAAAATGAAAGATAAGTACACTGGTGAATCCTTCCATGACCATAACGGAACATTGTGGTTGTCAATTGATGATTCTATTAAGTGTATCTCCAATATTTCATTTCAATTTCGAATAATTAGGTGATGCGACCTATGCACAAAATTTGAAAAAACACACGGTCAGTCTTAAACTCCGATAATGTTAAGCCCGATAAGAAAGTTTTAGATTTGTATCTCAAGATCAACTATTCAAGTGTTATAAAGAAGCTGTGACTAATCTCTGTATACTTCAACAACTTTTTATGGATGACACCATTTTGTACTTGTAACTACTGTGCTACAGTTTACTCCAAGTCATGTGCTTTCACTTTAAAATTATTTATGGACCGAACTCTATTACATTTTGAGTTCCTAATAAACCACGAACGGGATATTTAATGCGATGCTCGTTGGTGCAAATTATTGTTCTCATACCTCCTATTGTCGGGGTTTAAGTGGAATACTATGAAAAATGAAAGACAAATACACTGGTGAATCTGTCCTTGACAATAACGGCACATTGTGGTTGTCAATTGATGATTGTTTCAGTGTATCTCGAGTATTTCATTTCAACTTCGCATAATTAGGTGTTGGGACCTATAGCTGAAACTCAACTATTTGAGTGTGATAAAGAAACTGAGACTAATCTGCGTATACTTCAACTTCTTCTTATGAATTACACCTTTGTGTACTGGTAATTAGTGTGCTACAGTTTACTCAAGGTCATGTGCTTTCGCTTTAAAATTATTCATGGACCAAATTCTATTACAATTTAAGTTCCTAATAAACCACGAATGTGAAATTTAATGTGATGCACGGTGGTGGAAATTATTGTTCTCATATCTCTTAGCATAGGAGTATAGTGGAATACTATGAAAAATGAAAGATAAGTACACTGGTGAATCCTTCCATGACCATAACGGAACATTGTGGTTGTCAATTGATGATTCTATTAAGTGTATCTCCAATATTTCATTTCAATTTCGAATAATTAGGTGATGCGACCTATGCGCAAAATTTGAAAAAACACACGGTCAGTCTTAAACTCCGATAATGTTAAGTCCGATAAGAAATTTTAGATTTGTATCTCAAGCTCAACTATTCAAGTGTTATAAAGAAGCTGTGACTAATCTCTGTATACTTCAACAACTTTTTATGGATGACACCATTTTGTACTTGTAACTAGTGTGCTACAGTTTACTCCAAGTCATGTGCTTTCGCTTTAAAATTATTCATGGACCGAACTCTACTACATTTTGAGTTCCTAATAAACCATGAACGGGATATTTAATACGATGCTCGTTGGTGCAAATTATTGTTCTCATATCTCCTATTGTCGGGGTTTAAGCGGAATACTATGAAAAATGAAAGACAAATACACTGGTGAATCTGTCCTTGACAATAACGGCACATTGTGGTTGTCAATTGATGATTGTTTTAGTGTATCTCGAGTATTTCATTTCAACTTCGCATAATTAGGTGATGGGACCTGTAGCTGAAACTCAACTATTCGATTGTGATAAAGAAACTGAGACTAATCTGCGTATACTTCAACTTCTTCTTATGAATTACACCTTTGTGTACTGGTAATTAGTGTGCTACAGTTTACTCAAGGTCATGTGCTTTCGCTTTAAAATTATTCATGGACCGAATTCAATTACATTTTAAGTTCCTAATAAACCACGAATGTGAAATTTAATGTGATGCACGGTGGTGGAAATTATTGTTCTCATATCTTTTAGCGTAGGAGTATAGTGGAATACTATGAAAAATGAAAGATAAGTACACTGGTGCATCCTTCCATGACCATAACGGAACATTGTGGTTGTTAATTGATGATTCTATTAAGTGTATCTCCAATATTTCATTTCAATTTTGAATAATTAGGTGATGCGACCTATGCGTAAAATTTGAAAAAACACACGGTCAGTCTTAAACTCCGATAATGTTAAGTCCGATAAGAAAGTTTCAGATCTGTATCTCAAGCTCAACTATTCAAGTATTATAAAGAAGCTGTGACTAATCTCTGTATACTTCAACAACTTTTTATGGATGACACCATTTTGTACTTGTAACTAGTGTGCTACAGTTTACTCCAAGTCATGTGCTTTCGCTTTAAAATTATTCATGGACCGAACTCTATTACGTTTTGAGTTCCTAATAAACCACGAATGGGACATTTAATGAGATGCTCGTTGGTACAAATTATTTTTCTCATATCTCCTATTGTCGGGGTATAAGTGGAATACTACGAAAAATGAAAGACAAATATACTGGTGAATCTGTCCATGACCATAATGGAACATTGTGGTTGTCAATTGATGATTATGTTCAGTGTATCTCCAATATTTCATTTCAATTTCACATATTTAGGTTATGGGACCTATGTGCAAAATTTTTTAAAAAATACACTGTCAGTCTAAAACTCGAATAATGTTCAGTCTGATAAGAAATTTTAAGATTCGTAGCTTAAACTCAACTATTCAAGTGTGATAAAGAAGCTGAGAATAATCTGCGTAAACTTCAACAACGTTTTATGGATGAAACCTTTGTGTACTTGTAACTAGTGTGCTACAGCTTACTAAAGGTCATGTGCTTTCGCTTTAAAATTATTCGTGGACCGAATTCTATATCATTTTGAGTTCCTTATAAATCACGAACGGGAAATATAGTGCGATCCTCGGTGGTGTAAATTATTGTTCTCATATCTCTTATCGTAGGGGTATAAGTGGAATACTATGAAAAATGAAAGACAAATACATTGGTGAATCCATCAATGACCATAACGGAACATTGTGGTTGTCAAGTGATGATTCTGTTCAGTGTATCTCCAATATTTCATTTCAATTTCACATAATTAGGTTATGGGACCTATGTTCAAAATTAAAAAAAACTACACTGTCAGTCTAAAACTCCGATAATGTTTAGTCCGATAAGAAAGTTTCACATCCGTAGCTGAAACCCAACTATTCAAGTGTGATAAAGAAGCTGAGACTAACCTGCGTATACTTCAAAAACTTTTTATGGATGATACCCTTGTGTACTTGTAACTAGTGTTCTATTGTTTACTAAGGGTCATGTGTTTTTGCTTTAAAATTATTCATGGACCGAACTCTATTACATTTTGAGTTCCTAATAAACCACGAATGGGAAATTTAATGCGATGCTCGTTGGTACAAATTATTGTTCTCATATCTCCTATTGTCGTGGTATACGTGGAATACTATGAAAAATGAAAGGCAATATACTGGTGAATCCGTCCATGACCATAATGGAACATTGTGGTTGTCAATTGATGATTCTGTTCAGTGTATCTCCAATATTTCATTTCAATTTCACGTATTTAGGTTATGGGACCTATGTGCAAAATTTTTTAAAAAATACACTGTCAGTCTAAAACTCGAATAATGTTCAGTCCGATCAGAAATTTTAAGATTCGTAGCTGAAACTCAACTGTTCAAGTGTCATAAAGAAGCTGAGAATAATCTGCGTAAACTTCAACAATGTTTTATGGTTGACACCTTTGTGTACTTGTAACTAGTGTGCTACAGTTTACTAAAGGTCATGTGCTTTCGCTTTAAAATTATTCGTGGACCAAATTCTATATCATTTTGAGTTCCTTATAAAACACGAACGGGAAATAAATGCGATCCTCGGTGGTGTAAATTATTTTTCTCATATCTCTTATCGTAGGGGTATAAGTGGAATACTATGAAAAATGAAAGACAAATACATTGGAGAATCCGTCAATGACCATAACGGAACATTGTGGTTGTCAAGTGATGATTAGGTTATGGGACCTGTGTTCAAAATTTTTAAAAAATACACTGTCAGTCTAAAACTCCGATAATGTTTAGTCTGATAAGAAAGTTTCATATCCGGAGCTGATACTCAACTATTCAAGTGTGATAAAGAAGCTGAGACTAACATGCATATACTTCAAAAACATTTTATGGATGATACCTTTGTGTACTTGTAACTAGTGTGCTATAGTTTACTCAAGGTCATGTGCTTTCGATTTAAAATTATTCATGGACCGAACTCTATTACATTTTGAGTTCCTAATAAACCATAAACGTGTAATTTAATGTGATGCTCGGTGTTGGAAATTAATTTTCTCATATCTCTTATCGTAGGGGTATAAGTGGAATACTATGAAAAATGAAAGACAAATACACGGGTGAATTCGTCCATTACCATAATGGAACATTGTTATTGTCAATGGATGATTTTGTTCAATGTATCTCAGATATTTCATTTAAATTTTGAATAATTAGGTGATGGGACCTATGTGTAAAATTTAAAAAAATACACTGTCAGTTTAAAACTCCGATAATGTTTAGTCCAATAAGAAATTTTCAGATCCGTAGCTAAAACTCAACTATTCAAAAGTGATAAAGAAACTGAGACTAATCTGCGTATACTTCAACAACTCCCTATGAATGACACCTTTGTGTTCTTGTAATTAGTGTGCTACAGTTTAATCAAGGTCATGTGCTTTCGCTTTAAAATTATTCATGGACCGAACTCAATTACATTATGAGTTCCTAATAAACCATGAATGGGAAATTTAATGCAATGCTCGGTGGTGGAAATTATTGTTCTCATATCTCTTATCGTAGGGGTACAAGTGGAATACTATGAAAAATGAAAGATAAATACACGGGTGAATCCGTCCATGACCATAATGGAACATTGTTGTTGTCAATTGATGATTCTGTTCAATGTATCTCCAATATTTCATTTCAATTTCGAATAATTAGGTGATGGGACCTATTTGCAAAATTTTAAAAAATACATGGTCAGTCTTAAACTCCGATAATGTTCGGTCCGATAAGAAAGTTTCAGATACGTAGCTGAAACTCAACTATTCGAGTGTGATAAAGAAGCCGAGACTAATCTGCGTATACTTTAAGAACTTCTTCTGAATGACACCTTTGTGTACTTGTAACTAGTGTGCTGGAGTTTACTCATGGTCATGTGCGTTCGCTTTAAAATTATTCATGGACAGAACTCTATTACATTTTGAGTTCCTAACAAACCACGAACGTGAAATTTAATACGATTCTCGGTGGTGAAAATTATTGTTCTCATATCTTTTATCGTAGGGGTATAAGTGGAATACTATGAAAAATGAAAGACAAATACACTGGTGAATCTGTCCATGACCATAACGGAACATTATGGTTGTCAATTGATGATTCTGTTCAGTGCATATCCAATCTTTCATTTCAATTTCACATAATTAGGTTATGGGACCTATGTGGAAAATTTTAAAAAATACACTGTCAGTCTAAAACTCCGATAATGTTTAGTCCGATAAGAAATTTTCAGATCCGTAGCTGAAACTCAACTATTCAAGTGTGATAAAGAAGCCGAGACTAATCTGCGTATACATCAACAACTTTTAATGGATGATACCTTTTTGTACCTGTAACTAGTGTGCTAAAGTTTACTCAAGGTCATGTGCTTTCGCTTTAAAATTATTTATGGACAAAACTCTATTACATTTTTAAGGTTCTAATAAACCACAAATGGGAAATTTAATGCTGTAATCGGTGGTGTAAATTATTGTTCTCATATCTCCTATCGTAGGGGTATAAGTGGAATAATATGAAAAATGAAAGACAAATACACTGGTGAATCCGTCCATGACCATAACGGAACATTGTGGTTGTCAATTGATGATGTCCAGTGTATCTTCAATATTTCATTCCAATTTCACATAATTAGGTTATGGGACCTATGTGCAAAATTTTAAAAAATACATTGTCGGTCTAAAACTCCGAGAATGTTCTGTTCGATAAGAAAGTTTCAGATTGTAGCTGATGTGCCCATTTTATACGGTTATATTAGGGCTTTTGGGATTAACTTTTGTACACTTTTGTGCTCTAAATGTGACATTTTACCTTGAAATTATCAAAGGAGGGTTAAAAATGACTTTTACATTTTTACCACCTTTTAGACAATTTTGTGTGACAAGGTAATTTGTTTGAAGACTTTGAAGAATATCTTTGAATATTTGAAGACTTAGATTTGAGCTTTTTGAAGACATGAAGAAGTGGAGAAGTGAAGAGAAGAGAAGGATATGAGATATAAAAGAGAAAGAAGAAACATTACTGAAATTTGCGTCAGTCGCGACACAGTCGCGACGTCGTCGCGAGCACGTCGCGACTCGTGACAGATGGGTGGTCTGGATTTCTTCTTGATTTTTGTGCTATAAATACTCCCCTTATCTTCTCCTCTTCAGCAGCTTTTTCCCAGCTCCCTCTTCTGCATTTTTGGGCTTAGAAACCCTAGGTTTTCTCCTCTTTCTTTTCATAGTTTTTGTAGTTTAATTATGTCTTTTAGTTTTCTAGCTTAGTTTTATCTTGGGAGCAAAGGATTGAAGCTTCTATTTCTATACAGTAAGAACCATTGTATCTATCTATTTGGTGCTTTTGTTATTGTGCATTTATTGAGCTTTGAATGTTAATTGTTAATTGCATTGATGTTGTTGGGAGCTTGAGTATATGAATTGCTTGCATGATTGCTTGTTAGGGTTGGGAGAAAGTAGCTAATTCTCCCCTCTTTTAATGTGGAATCCAAGAGCATGAGTTAGAGCTTCTTAAATAATGTTGGTGTGTTGATAATTGCTAGATGAATGTGATGATGTCGAATTCGTTGTCATGTTTATTTTAGGTAGCAAATGAGAGAGGTCTATAAATGTCGATCGTTCTTGACTAATCTTGTGTAAATGCATGAATAGGTTAAATGCTTAGACACGGTGTAGTGTTTATAAGTGTTGCGAAGCTTGTTGATTCTTCGTGCTAAATGCCACCAATGGGATACTCTTAGTAATAAGGGAATCATTGGTGAGGTTTGACAAGAGATGTAAAATTCACTCTTGCAAACTACTATCTAAGAAGGTAGAAGATTTATCTTCACAATAAGTAGTTGAAGTAGTGAATAGATTGTTTCACTCGTTCATGAATCTTTTGTTATTTAGCATTTATGTATTCTTGATGCTATGTTTCACTTCACTTATGTCATATGTTGTTTGAGAATAGGAAGTGTTTTTATGATTAAAGTGTTAGGGTGTCAGGAAAGTGACGAATTCCTTAGCTCCTTTGCATGAAAAATCTATGAGCATGAATTTAGAACTACTTGTGCATAATGTGTTGTGATTCTTGCTAGATGGGTATGTTAATGTTAAGCCAAGTAACGAATGTGATAGAATGAGTGAATGGTTCAATGATCTACATTAGGATTGGAAGTGGATATCCATTGCCCCCAAGGCTTTATCTTTGTAGTTTTAAAACCCCTTTTTCCTTAGTTTTGTTTGATGATTAGCATAGTTACTTAACCTTGCTAGTTATCTTGTCTTTTTAATTTTATAGCTTTGGACAACCAACCAACAAGCCCCCCCCCAATTTACATGCTTTTATATGTATGTACATATGTCTACTACTAGCCTAATATCAACCTTTTGTGCCTAAACGCTTAGGAAGATCCCCCTTCTCCGTGGATGACCCCGACTTGCCGCTATCTACCTAGTTGTAGATAGTAAGCATGAAAGGGATTATAAATATTAACTTTGAGAGGTACGGCGACGGCCTCCCAAATTTTGGCGCCGCTGCCGGGGAAGAGGCGTTTATTTTTAAGTTTTTAGGTGTATTTGGTTGCACATTAGCTAGTTGTTTTTATTTTCACTCCTTGGTGGTTGTTTTTATTTGGAGTAGGTATTGCTTGAGTTCTTGGTGAGTTTTATCGAGAACACTTGCAATATTATTTCAAACTTTTGAAAATCAATGTTTTAAAAATGGAGCATCTCACCTTGAGGGAACTCATGATGAGAAAAGAGGCTCAACAAGCAAGGTTTTGTAGGATGTGTCATTCCGACCATCCTACTGAATCTTGCCATTTGTTGTGGGAGAAGCACTATGAGGGAGAAAGAACCCTTGGTTTCCAAAACCAAGGATATTATGAAGAATGCTACCAAGAGGTAGGAGATGTTCGTTTTCAAGGGCGAGATGCTCAAAAATGGTATCCATACCATAATTCTTACAATCCGGAATGGAGTGGTAGTCCAGATTGGTGGTATGGGAATGAGCCTGAAAACCAACAATACGAGCAAAATAGTTGGCCATCACCACCTTATACTGTACCCCAAAACCAAGCCCAGCAAGGAAGTTCAAGTTTGACATGTGAGGAAGTCATGAATACAATAACAAACTTGAACTCCTTTACTAGTGAGGAGCCAGACACTCGGCTCTCCTCTAGTGTTAAGGCAATTGAGGGGCATGTGAGGAGTATATTAGAAGCTTTGGCCTGAATGGAAGCTCGTGAATCCAAAAATACACCATCCCAAATCGAACTCGAGGATTCAGTGAATGAGGTCACCATAGGAAATGATTTTGAGTTCGAAGGGGATGAGAAGTTGGTTGTTAAGGATAGAAAAATAGAGGAAGAGGTGATCGTGCTACATTCATTAGCACTGTCACCCCTTCTCCCACCCAGTGAACCAACTCTATCATTTTCGGAAGTTTTGAGGGAGACGAGAGAGGAGCCAAAAAATTATCCCAAGCCTCCTAACCACTCAACTCCCTCCAAACCATCTCCACCTCAACAAAACTTTCCTCTTGAATGTGTTGTACCCCCACCTCTCTACTTTTGGAAGCTCATGGTGAAGGGGTTCAAGCCTTCACTATATGGATAACATTAGGGTCATGCCGATGACCTTAAATATACGGAGCTTTGTCGTGCCGACGACGTAAATAAATTTGGCCTTTGTTGTAGTTTTTGTTGTTTAGTTTTTGTTATTTAGTCTTGTTCTCTTTATTGTATGTTTCTCTATGATTTTGTAGCAAACTGTAGTGTATTGTATTGGATGATATGAAGGAATAAAATTCATAAGAGAGGGAAAAGAGCTTGGTAAGAAATTTTTTTCCCAACTGTTGGGAAACCCTGTCGTCACGATTCGCAATGGACTTGTTGCGAGTCACGATGAACAGGGGATCAAAATCCATTCCCAACACCAGCTTTCCACGAGCCGTGATGGCGTCGCAATGGAGAGGTCGCGAGTCACGACATGATAAGAAATTTTGTGCTAAAATTCTACTCCCGGCCTCAACATTTTGCGAGTCGCGATGGAGAGGTCGCGAGTCGCGACGAGATCAGAACTTGTGTGCTAAACATCTGCTCCCAGCCTCCACATTCTGCGAGCTGCGATGGCCTCGCGATGGACCAGCGCGAGTCGTGACCATGCCTTCCCTACCTATCGCGAGTCGTGATGGATCCATCGCGAGTTGCGACGATGTGTTTCTCAATTTTTCTTAAACCTTCAATCTTCTCCATTTCGCCGCCTCTCACCATTACTCATTCCTCCACCATCCTACATATATTGACATATGAACATTTTTGCATCCTTATAATACCTTTGTTGATTGTAGTATTCCGACTACATCATTGTGACTGTAATTGCATATCCTATAATGATGCTTGTATATGTGCCGATATATGTTGGATATTTTTAATGAATAATCTTGTAATGGTGGTTGCAGGGTGGATTGGTTGTTCTTCGAGAATACTATGGTTATTAATTCTCTATGCTAAACCTAGTATTAAAAATTCTTATGTACTTGTGAGTTTGATGTTGTTCTCTGTGGTGTAGTCTTGATCAAATGGCACTAAGGAGGCAATGTTTTGCTCGAGGGGTGAGTTCTTCTATGGCATTTTGCTCTCCCCTTTTCGGCTCCGAAACCAATGACGGGACCGAGTCTATACAAGTGCATGGGATTGCGCCATATCACCGGCGACTACGCGGATAAACGGGTGTCACTCTACCTCTTGCCTTGAATTTTTATTGTTCTTACCTTACATGTTTACATTGAGGGCAATGTAATGTTTTAAGTGCGGGGAGGGGTTAGAGGACTCAATGCATGTTAGCTTGATTTGGAATGCTTTTTGCTACTTTTGATTAGAAAAACATGAAAAATAAATTTAAAAAAGAAAAATAAATTGAAAAAGAAAAAAAAGAAAACCCGCTAAGTTGAAAACCCGAGAGGGCAACTTAGGCAACATTGGGGGCCCGAATAGGTCGAAAACCCAAAAGGGCGGCCTAGGAAAAAATGAGCGGCTACAATGTACGGAAAAAGGAGAGATGTGAGCCGAAGAAACATGATGTGTGGCTAGGATGAAAACTCGAAAGAGCTCCTAGGAAAAATGAGAGAAAGTTAGAGAAATTGAAAAATGCTATGATTTCACTCATTTGCCGGCGTTAGAGTCATAAGGTTGCGGTTGTCATATGGATGGATCGGGTAGCTCAACATCTAGAGACCTCTTAGGATTGGGTAATTTAGCGGGTTAGGAAACGAAGTATGGTTATTAAATTCTTGATCCCTTTATACTTCATTTTTGGCTGATATATTGGCATTAAGTGAAGTATGTGCTTAAACCTCTTAAATGGTTTTAACTTCATTTTGTGTCATTGGACTTTGGGAATATCAATTCGGGACTTTGAAACATTTTTATGGGTAGTGAATTGATAAGTGGTAGGTTTGGTTAGATTTAGGATTGGGGTTGTGTGTCTGAAAAATTCTCATGTGAGCTTAGATTTTGGGATTCACGATCTTGAGAGTTTTTGTGAGGCTTTGATTGGGGGAATATTAGTTTAGGATATGGACATATAAATTCCTCCTTGTGCTTGAATCATTTCTTACTTGAGGGCGAGTAAGGTTTAAGTGCGCGGAGGTTCGATGTGCCCATTTTATACGGTTATATTAGGGCTTTTGGGATTAACTTTTGTACGCTTTTGTTCTCTAAATGTGACATTTTACCTTGAAATTATCTAAGGAGGGTTAAAAACGACTTTTACATTTTTACCACCTTTTAGAGAATTTTGGTTGAGAAGGTAATTTGTTTGAAGACTTTGAAAACTTTGAAGACTTTGAAGAATATCTTTGAAGATTTGAAGACTTGGATTTGAGCTTTTTGAAAATATGAAGAAGTGAATAAGTGAAGAGAAGAGAATGATATGAGATATAAAAGAGAAAGAAGAAACAATGCTGAAATTTGCGTCTGTCGCGACACCGTCGCAACTCGCGATGGTTCATCGTGACATTGCCACGAGCACGTCGTGACTCACGATGGACGGGTGGTCTAAATTTCTTCTTATTTTTGTGCTATAAATACTCCCCTTATCTTCTCCTCTTCAGCAGCCTTTTCCCAGCTCCCTCTTCTGCGTTTTTCGGCTTAGAAACCCTAGGTTTCCTCCTCTTTATTTTCTTAGTTTTTGTAGTTTAATTATGTCTTTTAGTTCTCTAGCTTAGTTTTATCTTGGGAGCAAAGGATTGAAGCTTCTATTTCTATGTAGTAAGAACCATTGTATCTATCTATTTGGTGCTTTTGCTATTGTGCATTTATTGAGCTTTGAATGTTAATTGTTAATTGCATTGATGTTGTTGGGAGCTTGAGTATATGAATTGCTAGCATGATTGCTTGTTAGGGTTGAGAGAAATTAGCTAATTCTCCCCTCTTTTAATGTGGAATCCAAGAGCATGAGTTAGAGCTTCTTAAATGATGTTGGTGTGTTGATAATTGCTTGATGAATGTGATGATGTCGAATTCATTGTCATGTTTATTTTAGGTAGCAAATGAGAGAGGTCTATGAATGTCGATCGTTCTTGACTAATCTTGTGTAAATGCATGAATTGATTAAATGCTTAGAGATGGTGTAGGCTTATTATTGTGGTTTTAACTAATACTAGTGATGTTCTTGAAAGTGCGATTTCACTGTAGCTTTGTGCGATTTTAAGTGCAATTTACCCAAAATGCACACCTGGCTGTCGTATTATTCTTCTCTTTCTCCTCCCCCGTATTCCCTCTAACTGATAATGGTCGGATTCTGAATCTTCTTACTTTCTATGGCGGCTCTTCCGCCTGGCCGCGGTGGCAACACTGCGGCCAAATCGTTTCTTCAAGCTTTGGGAAATCGTCAGCCACCACTACATGTAGCCCTTCCCTCCAATCCTGAAATTGTGCCAAAAACCCACTACAAAGGAGATATCGCCTGTTTGGTTTCCCATCGCGATGCAGAAATTTTGGCCTCCCCATTACCAAAACGCCCTGGTGGGTAAATTTGGAAGAGGAAAGATGCCCATGCCCGCACTAAATGAAGCTTTCAAGTCCATTGGTTTCAAAGGTAACTTTCAAATTGGATCGATCGACCATAGACACATCCTAATCCGATTTCAAGACAAGGAAGATTATCAGAGGCTATGGCTTAAGGGTCAATGGATTTTCAATCAGGCTCCAATGAAGGTACTCAAGTGGACAACGGATTTTTCACCGGAAGCTGAATCTTCAATAGTATCGGTATGGGTTACCATTCCCTATGTCCCAGTCTTTTTCTATAATACTGCTATGATACAATCTATGGGAAATCAGATAGGGTCTTTTATTAAGATGGATGCAGCTACTACTGCCCTTACTCGTCCTTCACCGGTGAAGACGTGTGTAGAAATTGATTTAAAAAATAAGCTTCCAACATTTATTAGGGTGGGAATTGAGAAAGATGGAATTGAGTATAATGTGGTTAAGCTTCCCTTAGAATTTGAGGATATACCTCCATACTGTCACCACTGTAAATCTATAGGACATGAGGATAATCACTGTATATACTTGCACCCCGAACTTAAGAGATCTAGGGCTCATAGGGTGGACAAATTTCCTAGTAAGATGTTTTCTGGGATTGGTAAGGTTGGACTCCAAAGCAAGGATCAACAAAGAGCTTTAGATAATTTTCCTATGGAGAGAGTGGGCCTTCTACAGGATGAAGCTACCAAGGCAGGGAGTTCTGGTTTGTCAGTTGCTGAGAAACAAGGAACTCATACCACAAAGACTTTCAAATATGTTCCAAAACAGAAGGAGTCTTCTGTTATAACTATTGATGATGCTGGGGCACCTGGATCTTTATATGAGAGGAACAGAGTGAAGTCCTCTGACATTACAGGATCTAGAGTTGATACTCAGGTTGGAGATCAGGAGAAAGTAGACATATCTATATCTAATGCTCTTGAACCTGAGACTGGTCTTGAACATTCAGTTGGTGATCAGTTGGTTATAACTCAGAACGAAAAGACAGAGTTGACCCCTAAGGTAGCAAAGATTAGTGAGATCCAAGGAGAATCTGTTGAATGCACAAATCCCACACTGCAGTTTCCTGATTATCAGTCAAAGCTTTCCATGTCTGCTCCACCAAATACCACCACAAAGAAAGTTTTTGCTAATGATGACATTCCTAGGAAAAGGGGTAAATCTTTCTCACCTTTCAATACCATTATTGCTGCTAAAAACTTCATCTTCTCTCAGTAAAAACATAGGCACAACAGATTCCTACCGCTTGGGGATGATGATGGATCCAGTGAGGAGAACACGCATGAAAATCTTACAATTAATACCGTGGCACCAGAGGATACAGATGTTGAACATATGAGAGTTTCTCCTTCACAGAGTACTGATAATTATATAAATCAGGTTAGCCAGGTAAGTTCCACTATCTTACACTCCAAACCATCTAAGCAGAAGAAGGGCAGACAATTAGTGAATGATTCTAATCATAGGAATGAGACATATTTAACTCAGTTAAATACTATCATGACTAGATCAAAAAGCAACAATAATGTTTCAATATGAATAATACAACACTTAGGATAAAATTTTTGGTTTGGAATTTGAGGGGAATGGATACTTCCATGCTCAGACTACAAAATCTGATTACCAGGCATAATTTAGAGCTTATTTTTTTAATTGAGCCTAAACATGATAATTTGCAATGTGATTCATATAGGCAATTGTTACATTATGATAACTGTATGTATGCAATGAATGGTCAGATTTGGGTATTTTGGAATGACAGTATATCTTTAGCTGTTAAATGCGATAATTTACAATTCCTTGCTGTATCCTTGTACAGTCTCACTTTGAACAAAAATATGGATGCCTTTTTTGTGTATGGGCTTAGAACTAGAGATGGGAGAAAATCTCTTTGGTCTGATCTTAGGTCCTCTACTCACTCAGATGCTATCTTTATTGGGGACTTTAATGCCATTACATCTATAAATGAATATAAAGGTCCTTCAACTCCTAAATTAGGTAGTTTGAGGGATTTTAATGATTTCATCTATGTAATGGCTTTGGAAGAAATCAATACAGTTGGTAATTTATTTACTTGGTGTAACAACAGGCTGAGAAATCCTACCATGAAACGTTTAGATAGAGGCCTTTGTAATCCTGCATGGTCAACCACTTTTCCTGCATCTTCTGTTCAAATTTTAAATAGGTCTACTTCTGACCATAGCCCTATGCTCCTTACTATTGGGAGTGATATACCATCTAATCCTAGGCCTTTCAGATTTTTGAACATTTGGTTTAAAAGGAAGGATTTCATGAATGTAATTAAGAATAACTGGGACCTCCCTCTCAATAACTCAGGAATGCTTGGTTTCTACCTTAAACTCTTAAGATTGAAAAAAGAATTAAAAATCTGGAACAAGGAGCATTTTGGAAATATTCATGATAATGTGGTGCTGGCTGAAACTGCTCTTCAGACTCAGGAGCAAATATATGATCTGAATGCTTCTGTGGTCAACTTGGTCAAACTTAAGGAAGCTAGGGCTAAGTTAGTTAGAGCTTTAGCAGAACAGAAAAGCTTCTGGAAACATAAGGGAAAGATTAAATGGTTAAAAGAGGGAGATAACAAGACCAGTTTTTTCACAACTCGGTCAAGGAAAGAAAAAGTAGATTAAAGATTACAAAAATCAAAAGTAGTAATGGTCTATGGCTAGATAATATACAGGACATTGAAAATGAAGCCATCCAATACTATCAAGGCCTCTTAACAGATGATAGTTCTCCTGAATGTAACTTGTTCAGATCTCACTTTCTCAGCCAGATTCCTAACTTGGTCACCCAACAAGATAATGAAAATCTTATGCACTCGGTCACTATGTCCGAGCTAAAAGGAATTGTACTTGGTCTCAACAAAAACAGTAGCCCGGGTCCTGATGGCTTCACATCCAAATTTTATATAAAATCCTGGGATATAATTTCTACTAATCTACTAGCTGCAGTTCAGGATTTTGTTGATGGGAAAAACATTCCAAGGGGTGTTAGTAGTACCTAGATTGCAATCATCCCTAAGAAGAAAACACCAATTTCATTTGATGATTACAGGCCAATAAGTCTTTCCAATGTAGTTAACAAGATTTGTTCAAAAATGCTAATGGAAAGACTTAAACCATCAATGCCAAAACTCATTTCTCCACACCAAACTGCTTTTCTTAAAGGAAGAGATATTTCGGACAATGTAATTTACTTACAATAAATGGTAAGATTTTTGAATAGGAAGCAAAGGCAACCAAATTGCATTGTTAAATTAGATCTTAAGAAGGCTTTTGATAGGGTTAAGTGGTCCTTTCTATATAGTGTACTTGCTAAATTTGGTTTCCATGCTATATTTATATTTTCCATCATGACTAATTTATCACAGGCTTGGTTCTCTATCCTGATCAATGGCAAGCCAGCTGGTTTCTTTCAATCTACGAGGGGTATCAAACAGGGAGAACCCCTGTCTCCTTTTCTCTTCAACATTTTTTCTGAGGCATTTACTAGAAGTTTAGCTTATATCTTTCATACTGGTAAACTGGCCTACTATGACCTTCCAGGTAACTCTCTAAAAATCTCTGATCTATCTTATGCGGATGATACAGTAGTTTTTTTAAAGGCTGAGGAAAAAACATTGGTTAGATTTAAAGCTTTCCTATCTACCTTTGAGGATGTAACTGGTCAACAAATAAATTATGGTAAAAGTGATATTTACATCGGAAAGCATGCCTCTGCTCACATAGTTAACAAAATAAAGAGGACTCTTGGTATGAAAATTGGATGCCTTCCATTTACATATTTGGGTGTGCCAATCTTTACTGGTGCAGTACATAGAACCTATTTATAGCCTTTAATTGAACAGATTGATAACAGGATTGGTAGTTGGAAAAATAAATGGCTATCTACAGGGGGAAAAATCACACTCATAAAATCCTGCATTTTCTCTATTCCACAACACATTTGGTCAGTCCTAAAACCTAGCAAAGAGACTGTTTCCAGCATTGAAAAAAAACTAAGCAGATTCTTTTGGGGATATATTTATCAGAAACCTAAAAGACCATGGAGAAAATGGGAAGCTCTTTGTTTCCCTATTAACCAAAATGGTCTAGGTTTCAGATCAATAAACTCCATAATAGATACCTGTTCTGTTAAATTATGGTGGAAATATCAAAAGGCTGAGGCTTTATGGACACATTTTCTTGCATCCCTGTCACCCTCATATAGATCTTCCTCTAACTAGAAAAGAATATGCACCTTTAATGCTTGGGCTGAATCAAATTCAAGAGTCATTGTTGGTAGGGGTGAATGTAATTTTTGGACCTCTAACTGGTTAGATATAGGACCTCTCATAGATCTCTGCGATCCAAACCATGTTTATATTTCGGAGGATTGTACAGTTTCCGATTTCATCTCTAATAAATCTATTTTGATCAAGAGAATTTCCCATTTACTTCCCCCTCATGCCATCTCTTTTTTGCAGGAATATATGCTATCTCCACACAGAAGCGACAGGCTTATATGGAAGCCTGGTATCAAGGGAGAATTCACATTTAAATCCACATATCTCCTGCTCAGCTCACAGTCAGGTACTACTGCTTCGACTGAACTTTTTTGGACTCCCAGAATTGAAAAGAAAGTGTCAATTTTTATGTGGAAACTGATCAACTCGTACTTACCTTTTGATAATGTTCTCCAAAAACTGAGATTTTGCTTGCCTTCTAAATGCTGTATGTGCAGTAATCATGTGGACTCTTTAGATCATTTTTTCAATTCCTGCCCCTTTTCTATACATGTTTGGAGTACTGTGCATCAATTCATGGGTATTAGGGACAGATCTTTCCCCTCTATATGGGAAAGAATTTCATGCTATCTAACTTATCCAGGTTTAAGCTCCTTGCATTCAACAATAATTAGAACTGTATCTCTAATTACATGTTGGAATCTTTGGAAAATGAGAAACAAATGCATACATGAGTCTGTCTTGCCAATAAGGGGTACAGTGCTAAATCATATCAGGGAACAAATTTTCTACACTTTCTGTGTCAAACCAGTCTACATTACCTCTGCAATAGACTTAAGTATTGCAAATCACTCATTTTTACCTCTGATAAAATCTGCTCCAAAACCAAAGATTTTCAAAATTGCTTGGAAAAGGCCAAATAAGGGGTATAAGATTAATGTTGATGCAGCATGGTGTGCCTACACAAACATGTGTGGAATAGGACTGATTATCAGAGAACCTAGAGGTAGTTTCATCTTGGCTCACACTAGTTTTACTCAAGAAAATTCTCCTATAGAAGCTGAGCTAAGGGCAATACGGTTTGCTCTTCATATTGGTGTAGAACTTTCTGCTCCTGTATTCATTGAATCAGATTGTTTAAATGCTGTCAACTGTGCTGTTGATCCTTTGCGTGCAAACTGGAAACTTTTTCAATTGGCAGATGAAATTCACCAGGCATTGGGTGATATGTTTTTACTGCATATTCATAGACAAGCAAATTTGGTTGCTGATTCTTTAGCTAAGGCCTGTCTCTCTGCTCAGACTAGTTGCTCTTTCAACAGTCTTTAAATGCTATCTTGTAATTGTAGAGGTCTGATTAGATTAGATCAGTTGGGAACACCCTCATTAAGACTGTCTCAATGAATGGATGCTACTGATTTTGTGCATATTTTCTATTTTCTGCAGTGTGTGGGCAACAACAAGCATAGGATGAAAATCTCTTTTTGCAGCTATCATGCTCGGGTGAATTCACTGCTCCTCTGATTCAGCTGAGCTTAACTATTCATAACTGGCCAAACTGATCTAAAATGATCCAAATGGAACCAGATGTCATTTCCTAATTGAAGATGATCCCTCGGATACAGTTCTATCTTTCTGCTCCACTAACAGTCTTTTGATTATTAGTAGAGGATAAGCTCCTTAGTCTAAGTGCGATGTCTCTGACTGATCTGTGTTTCGTTTACTCGATTCACCAACAAGTTCGAGGATCAATTACTTAGCCTAACAGTTTCTGTAATCCTCTAACTAGCACCTACATTACTACCATTCTTTTGGAAGCAACAAATGTTGCTTCACGAGCTGGGTGCTCATCTCTGTATATCTTAACTAAGCTTCGGCTTCATATTTCTTTTGTTTTATGTCCTTTTCACGGCTAGGGAAGGCTTAATATAATTTCCCCCATCTACGGATGGTTTAATCTAAAATATATATATATATATATATATATATATATATATATAAAAGTGTTGCTAAGCTTGTTGATTCTTCGTGCTAAATGCCACCAATGGGATACTCTTAGATATAAGGGAGTCATTGGTGAGGTTTGACAAGAGATGTCAAATTCACTCTTACAAACTACTATCTAAGAAGGATAGAAGATTTATCTTCACAATAAGTAGTTGAAGTAGTGAATAGATTGTTTCACTCGTTCTTGAATCCTTTGTTATTTAGCATTTATGTATTCTTGATGCTATGTTTCACTTCACTTACGTCATATGTTGTTTGAGAATAGGAAGTGTTTTTATGATTAAAGTGTTAGGGTCTTAGGAAAGTGACGAATTCCTTAGCTCCTTTGCATGAAAATCTATGAAAATGAATTTAGAACTTCTTGTGCATAATGTGTTGTGATTCTTGCTAGATGGGTATGTTAATGTTAAGCCAAGTAACGAATGTGATAGAATGAGTGAATGGTTCAATGATCTACATTAGGTTTGGAAGTGGATATCCATTGCCCCCAAGGCTTTATCTTTGTAGTTTTAAAACCCCTTTTTCCTTAGTTTTGTTTGATGATTAGCATAGTTACTTAACCTTGCTAGTTATCTTGTCTTTTTAATTTCATAACTAGGACAACCAACCAACAAACCCCCCCCCCATTTACATGCTTTTATATGTATGTACATATGTCTACTACTAGCCTAATATCAACCTTTTGTGCCTAAACGCTTAGGAAGATCCCCCTTCTCCGTGGACAACCCCAACTTGCCGCTATCTACCTAGTTGTAGATAGTAAGCATAAAAGGGCTTATAAAAATTAACTTTGAGAGGTACGGCGACGGCCTCCCAGTAGCTGAAACTCAACTATTCAAGTGTTATAAAGAAGCTGAGACTAATCTGCGTATACTTCAACAACTTTTTAGGGATGAAACCTTTGTTTACTTGTAACTAGTGTGCTACAGTTTACTAAAGGTCATGTGGTTTTGCTTTAAAATTATTCATGGACCAAATTCTATATCATTTTGAGTACCTAATAAACCACAAATGGGAAATTTAATGCGATGCTCGGTGGATTAAATTATTGTTCTCATATCTCTTATAGTAGGGGCATAAGTTGAATACTATGAAAAATGAAAGACAAATACACTGGTGAATTTGTCCATGACCATAACGGAACATTGTGGTTGTCAATTGATGATTTTGTTTAGTGTATCTCCAATCTTTCATCTCAATTTCACATAATTAGGTTATGAGACCTATTTGCAAAATTTTAAAAAATACATTGTCAGTCTAAAACTACAATAATGTTTAGTACGGAAAGAAATGTTCAGATCCGTAGCTAAAACTCAACTATTCATGTGTGATAAAGAAGCTGAGACTAATCTGCGTATACTTTAACAACTTTTCATGGATGATACCTTTGTGTACTTGTAACTAGTGTGGTACATTTTACTCAAGGTCATGTGCTTTCGCTTTAAAATTATTCATGGATAGAACTCTATTACATTTTGAGTTCCAAACAAACCACGAACGTGAAATTTAAAGCGATGCTCGGGGGTGGAAATTATTGTTCTCATATCTCTTATCATAGGGGTATAAGTGGAATACTACAAAAAATGAAATACAAATACACTGGTGAATCCGTCCATGATCATAACGGAACATTGTAGTTATCAATTGATGATTCTGTTCAGTGTATCTCCGATATTTCATTTCAATTTCGAATAATTAGGTGATGGGACCTATGTGCAAAATTTAAGAAATACACTAACAGCCTAGAATTCCAATAATTTTAGTCCAATAAGAAATTTTCAGATCCGTAGCTGAAACACAACTTATTGAGTGTGATAAAGAAACTGAGACAAATCTGGGTATACGTCAACAACTTCTTATGAATGACAACTTTGTGTACTTATAACTAGTGTGCTTCAGCTCACTAAAGGTCATTTGCTTTCGCTTTAAAATTATTCGTGCACCGAATTCTATATCTCTTATCGTAGTGGTATAAGTGGAATACTATTAAAAATGAAAGGCAAATACACGGGTGAATCCGTCCATCACCATAATGGAACATTGTGTTTGTCAATTGATGATTCTGTTCAATGTATCTCCAATATTTCATTTCTATTTCAAATAATTAGGTGATGGGGCCTATGTGAAAAATTTTAAAAAATACACTGTCATTCTAAAACTCCAATAATGTTTAGTCCGATAAGAAATTTTCAGATCCGTAGCTGAAACTCAACTATTCAAGTGTGATGAAGAAGCTGAGACTAATCTTCGTATACTTCAACAACTTTTAATGGATGATACCTTTGTGTAATTCTAACTAGTGTGCTATAGTTTACTCAAGGTCATGTGCTTTCGCTTTAAAATTATTCATGGACCGAACTCAATTACATTTTGGGTTCTGAATAAACCACGAATGGGAAATTTAATGCGATGCTCGGTGGTGTAAATTATTGTTCTCATATCTCCTATTGTAGGAGTATAAGTGGAATACTATGAAAAATGAAAGACAAATACACTAGTGAACCCGTCCATGACCATAACGGAACATTGTGGTTGTCAATTGATGATTCTGTTCAGTGTATTTCCAATCTTTCATTTCAATTTCACATTATTAGGTTATGGGACCTATGTGCAAAATTTTTAAAAATACACTGTCAGTCTAAAACTCCGATAATGTTTAGTACGATAAGAAATTTTCAGATTCGTAGCTGAAACTTAACTATTCAAGTGTGATAAAGAAGCTGAGACTAATATGCGTATACTTCAACAACTTTTTATGGATGATACCTTTGTGTACTTGTAACTAGTGTGCTACAGTTTACTAAGGGTCATGTGTTTTCGCTTTAAAATTATTCATGGACCGAACTCTATTACATTTTGAGTTCATAATAAACCATGAATGGGAAATATAATGCAATCCTCGGTGGTGTAAATTATTGTTCTCATATCTCTTATTGTATGGGTATAAGTGGAATACTATGAAAAATGTAAGACAAATACACTGGTGAATCCGTCCATGACCATAACGAAACATTGTGGTTGTCAATTGATGATTCATTTCATTGTATCTCCAATACTTCATTTCAATTTCACATAATTAGGTTATGGGACCTATGTGCAAAATTTTAAAAAAATACGCTGTAGTCTAAAACTCCGATAATGTTTAGTCCAATAAGAAATTTTCAATTCTGTAGCTGAAACTCAACTATTCAAGTGTGATAAAGAAGCTGAGACTAATCTGCGTATACTTCAATAACTTCTTATGAATGACACCTTCCTGTACTTGTAACTAGTGTGCTACAGTTTACTCAGGGTCATGTGCTTTCGCTTTAAAATTATTCATGGAAAGAATTCTATATTATTTTGAGTTCCTAATAAACCACGAACAGGAAATTTAATGCGATGCTCAGTGGTGTAAATTATTGTTCCCATATCTCTTATCGTAGGGGTATAAGTGGAATACTATGAAAAATGAAAGAAAAATACACTGGTGAATCAGTCAATGACCATAACGGAACATTGTGGTTGTTAATTGATGATTCTGTTCAGTGTATCTCCAATATTTCATTTCAATTTCACATAATTAGTGTGATGCTTGGTGG
The DNA here is from genome assembly GCA_037428765.1 of Rubia yunnanensis. Classification (NCBI taxonomy): domain Eukaryota; kingdom Viridiplantae; phylum Streptophyta; class Magnoliopsida; order Gentianales; family Rubiaceae; genus Rubia; species Rubia yunnanensis. Next base: position 75,863,226 of record CM075064.1, read on the forward strand.
TGGAAATTATTGTTCTCATATCTCTTATCGTAGGGGTATAAGTGGAATACTATGAAAAATGAAAGACAAATACAGTAGCGAATCCGTCCTTGTCGATAACGGAACATTGTTGTTTTCAATCAAAGATTCAGTTCAGTTTATCACCAAAATTTCATTTCAATTTCACATAATTAGGTGATGGGACCTATTTGCAAAATTTAGCAAAATACACTGTCAGTCTAAAACTCTAATAATGTTCAGTCCGATAAGAAAGTTTCAGATCCGTAGCTGAAAGGCAACTATTCAAATGAGATAAACAAACTGAAACTAATCTGCGTATACTTCAACAACTTCTTATGAATGACACCTTTGTGTACTTGTTACTAGTGTGCTACATTTTACTCTAGGCGTTGTGCTTTCGCTTTGAAATTATTCATTGACTGAACTGTATTACATTTTGATTTCCTAAAGAACAACAAACTTTAAATTATTGTGATGCTTGGTGGTGGAAATTATTGTTCTCTTATCTCTTCTCGTAGGGGTATAGGTGGAATACTATGAAAAAAGAAAGACAAATACACTAGTGAATCCGTCTTTGACGATAATGAAACACTGTGGTTTTTAATTAAAGATTATGTTCAGCGTATCTCCACTATTTCTTTTCAATTTCACATAATTAGGTGATAGGACCTATGTGCAAAATTTAGCAAAATACACTGTCAGTCTAAAACTCTGATAATGTTCAGTCCGATAAGAAAGTTTCAGATTCGTAGCTGAAACACAACTATTCGAGTGTGATAAAGAAATTGAAACTAATCTGCGTATACTTCAACAACTTCTTATGAATGATACCTTTGTCTACTTGTTACTAATGTGCTACATTTTACTCAAGGTCATGTGCTTTCGCTTTAAAATTATTCATTGACAGAACTGTATTACATATTGACTTACTAGAAAACAACAAACTTTAAATTACTGCGATGCTTTGTGGTGGAAATTATTGTTCTCATATCACTTATCGTAGGTGAATAAGTGGAATACTATGAAAAATGAAAGATAAATACACTAGTGAATCCGTCCTTGACGATAACAAAACACTGTGGTTTTTAATTAAAGATTATGTTCAGTGTATCTCCAATATTTCATTTCAATTTCACATAATTAGATGATAGGACCTATGTGCAAAATTTAGCAAAATACACTCTCAGTCTAAAACTCTGATAATGTTCAGTCCGATGAGAAAGTTTCAGATTCATAGCTGAAACACAACTATTCGAGTGTGTTAAAGAAATTGAAACTAATCTGCGTATACTTCAACAACTACTTATGAATGATACCTTTGTCTACTTGTTACTAATGTGCTACATTTTACTCAAGGTCATGTGCTTTCGCTTTAAAATTATTCATTGACAGAACTGTATTACATATTGATTTACTAGAAAACAACAAACTTTAAATTACTGCGATGCTTTGTGGTGGAAATTATTGTTCTCATATCACTTATCGTAGGTGAATAAGTAATACTATGAAAAATGAAAGATAAATACACTAGTGAATCCCTCCTTGACGATAACAAAACACTGTGGTTTTTAATTAAAGATTATGTTCAGTGTATCTCCAATATTTCATTTCAATTTCACATAATTAGATGATAGGACCTATGTGCAAAATTTAGCAAAATACACTCTCAGTCTAAAACTCTGATAATGTTCAGTCCGATGAGAAAGTTTCAGATTCATAGCTGAAACACAACTATTCGAGTGTGTTAAAGAAATTGAAACTAATCTGCGTATACTTCAACAACTACTTATGAATGATACCTTTGTCTACTTGTTACTAATGTGCTACATTTTACTCAATGTCATGTGCTTTCGCTTTAAAATTATTCATTGACAGAACTGTATTACATTTTGATTTACTAGAAAACAACAAACTTTAAATTAATGTGATGCTTGGTGGTGGAAATTATTGTTCTCATATCTCTTATCGTAGGGGTATAAGTGGAATACTATGAAAAATGAAAGACAAATACACTAGCGAATCCGTCCTTGACGATAACGGAACATTGTTGTTTTCAATCAAATTTTCTGTTCAGTTTATCACCAAAATTTCATTTCAATTTCACATAATTAGGTGATGGGACCTATGTGCAAAATTTAGCAAAATACACTGTCAGTCTAAAACTCTAATAATGTTCAGTCCGATAAGAAAGTTTCAGATCCGTAGCAGAAAGGCAACTATTCAAGTGAGATAAAGAAACTGAAACTAATCTGCGTATACTTCAACAACTTCTTATGAATGACACCTTTGTGTACTTGTTACTAGTGTGCTACATTTTACTCAAGGCGTTGTGCTTTCGCTTTGAAATTATTCATTGACTGAACCGTATTACATTTTGATTTCCTAAAGAACAACAAACTTTAAATTATTGTGATGCTTGGTGGTGGAAATTATTGTTCTCATATCTCTTCTCGTAGGGGTATAGGTGAATAAGTGGAATACTATGAAAAATGAAAGACAAATACACTAGTGAATCCGTCTTTGACGATAACGAAACACTGTGGTTTTTAAATAAAGATTATGTTCAGCACATCTCCACTATTTCATTTCAATTTCACATAATTAGGTGATAGGACCTATGTGCAAAATTTAGCAAAATATACTGTCAGTCCAAAACTCTGATAATGTTCAGTCCAATAAGAAAGTTTCAGATCCGTAGCTGAAATGCCACAATTCAAGTGAGATAAAGAAACAGAAACTAATATGCGTATACTTCAACAACTTCTTATGAATGACACGTTTGTGTACTTGTTACTAGTGTGCTACATTTTACTCAAGGCATTGTGCTTTCGCTTTGAAATTATTTTATGACCGTACTGCATTACATTTTGATTTCCTAAAGAACAACAAACTTTAAATTAATGTGATGCTTGGTGGTGGAAATTATTGTTCTCATATCTCTTATCGTAGGGGTATAAGTGGAATACTATGAAAAATGAAAGAGAAATACACTAGCGAATCCGTCCTTGACGATAACGGAACATTGTTGTTTTTAATCAAAGATTCAGTTCAGTTTATCACCAAAATTTCATTTCAATTTCACATAATTAGGTGATGGGACCTATGTGCAAAATTTAGCAAAATACACTGTCAGTCTAAAACTCTAATAATGTTCAGTCCGATAAGAAAGTTTCAAATCCGTAGCTGAAAGGCAACCATTCAAGTGAGATAAAGAAACTGAAACTAATCTGCGTATACTTCAACAACTTCTTATGAATGACACCTTTGTGTACTTGTTACTAGTGTGCTACATTTTACTCAAGGCGTTGTGCTTTCGCTTTGAAATTATTCATTGACCGAACCGTATTACATTTTGATTTCCTAAAGAACAACAAACTTTAAATTATTGTGATGCTTGGTGGTGGAAATTATTGTTCTCATATCTCTTCTCGTAGGGGTATAGGTGGAATACTATGAAAAAAGAAAGACAAATACACTAGTGAATCCGTCTTTGACGATAACGAAACACTGTGGTTTTTAATTAAAGATTATGTTCAGCGTATCTCCACTATTTCTTTTCAATTTCGCATAATTAGGTGATAGGACCTATGTGCAAAATTTAGCAAAATACACTGTCAGTCTAAAACTCTGATAATGTTCAGTCCGATAAGAAAGTTTCAGATTCGTAGCTGAAACACAACTATTCGAGTGTGATAAAGAAATTGAAACTAATCTGCGTATACTTCAACAACTTCTTATGAATGATACCTTTGTCTACTTGTTACTAATGTGCTACATTTTACTCAAGGTCATGTGCTTTCGCTTTAAAATTATTCATTGACAGAACTGTATTACATATTGATTTACTAGAAAACAACAAACTTTAAATTCCTTCGATGCTTTGTGGAGGAAATTATTGTTCTCATATCACTTATCGTAGGTGAATAAGTGGAATACTATGAAAAATGAAAGATAAATACACTAGTGAATCCGTCCTTGACGATAACAAAACACTGTGGTTTTTAATTAAAGATTATGTTCAGTGTATCTCCAATATTTCATTTCAATTTCACATAATTAGATGATAGGACCTATGTGCAAAATTTAGCAAAATACACTGTCAGTCTAAAACTCTGATAATGTTCAGTCCGATGAGAAAGTTTCAGATTCATAGCTGAAGCACAACTATTCGAGTGTGTTAAAGAAATTGAAACTAATCTGCGTATACTTCAACAACTACTTATGAATGATACCTTTGTCTACTTGTTACTAATGTGCTACATTTTACTCAATGTCATGTGCTTTCGCTTCAAAATTATTCATTGACAGAACTGTATTACATTTTGATTTACTAGAAAACAACAAACTTTAAATTAATGTGATTCTTGGTGGTGGAAATTATTGTACTCATATCTCTTATCGTAGGGGTATAAGTGGAATACTATGAAAAATGAAAGACAAATACACTAGCGAATCTGTCCTTGACGATAACGGAACATTGTTGTTTTCAATCAAATTTTCTGTTCAGTTTATCACCAAAATTTCATTTCAATTTCACATAATTAGGTGATGGGACCTATGTGCAAAATTTAGCAAAATACACTGTCAGTCTAAAACTCTAATAATGTTCAGTCCGATAAGAAAGTTTCAGATCCGTAGCTGAAAGGCAACTATTCAAGTGAGATAAAAAAACTGAAACTAATCTGCGTATACTTAAAAAACTTCTTATGAATGACACGTTTGTGTACTTTTTACTAGTGTGCTACATTTTACTCAAGGCGTTGTTCTTTCGCATTAAAATAATCATTGACCGTACTGTATTACATTTTGATTTCCTAAAGAACAAAAAATTTTAAATTAATGTGATGCTTGGTGGTAGAAATTATTGTTCTCATATCTCTTATCGTAGGGGTATACGTGGAATACTATAAAAAATGAAAGACAAATACACTAGCGAATCCGTCCTTGACGATAACGGAACATTGTTGTTTTCAATCAAAGATTCGGTTCAGTTTATCACCAAAATTTCATTTCAATTTCACATAATTAGGTGATAGGACCTATGTGCAAAATTTAGCAACATACACTGTCAGTCTAAAACTCTAATAATGTTCAGTCCGATAAGAAAGTTTCAGATCCGTAGCTGAAAGGCAACTATTCAAGTGAGATAAAGAAACTGAAACTAATCTGCGTATACTTCAACAACTTCTTATGAATGACACCTTTGTGTACTTGTTACTAGTGTGCTACATTTTACTCAAGGCGTTGTGCTTTCGCTTTGAAATTATTCATTGACCGAACCGTATTACATTTTGATTTCCTAAAGAACAACCAACTTTAAATTATTGTGATGCTTGGTGGTGGAAATTATTGTTCTCATATCTCTTCTCGTAGGGGTATAGGTGGAATACTATGAAAAATGAAAGACAAATATACTAGTGAATCCGTCTTTGACGATAACGAAACACTGTGGTTTTTAAATAAAGATTATGTTCAGCACATCTCCACTATTTCATTTCAATTTCACATAATTAGGTGATAGGACCTATGTGCAAAATTTAGCAAAATACACTGTCAGTCCAAAACTCTGATAATGTTCAGTCCAATAAGAAAGTTTCAGATCCGTAGCTGAAACGCCACTATTCAAGTGAGATAAAGAAACAGAAACTAATATGTGTATACTTCAACAACTTCTTATGAATGACACGTTTGTGTACTTGTTACTAGTGTGCTACATTTTACTCAAGGCATTGTGCTTTCGCTTTGAAATTATTCAATGACCGTACTGTATTACATTTTGATTTCCTAAAGAACAACAAACTTTAAATTATTGTGATGCTTGGTGGTGGAAATTATTGTTCTCATATCTCTTCTCGTAGGGGTATAGGTGGAATACTATGAAAAAAGAAAGACAAATACACTAGTGAATCCGTCTTTGACGATTACGACACACTGTGGTTTTTAAATAAAGATTATGTTCAGCACATCTCCACTATTTCATTTCAATTTCACATAATTAGGTGATAGGACCTATGTGCAAAATTTAGCAAAATACACTGTCTGTCCAAAACTCTGATAATGTTCAGTCCAATAAGAAAGTTTCAGATCCGTAGCTGAAACGCCACTATTCAAGTGAGATAAAGAAACAGAAACTAATATGTGTATACTTCAACAACTTCTTATGAATGACACGTTTGTGTACTTGTTACTAGTGTGCTACATTTTACTCAAGGCATTGTGCTTTCGCTTTGAAATTATTCAATGACCGTACTGTATTACATTTTGATTTCCTAAAGAACAACAAACTTTAAATTAATGTGATGCTTGGTGGTGGAAATTATTGTTCTCATATCTCTTATCATAGGGGTATAAGTGGAATACTATGAAAAATGAAAGAGAAATACACTAGCGAATCCGTCCTTGACGATAACGGAACATTGTTGTTTTCAATCAAAGATTCAGTTCAGTTTATCACCAAAATTTCATTTCAATTTCACATAATTAGGTGATGGGACCTATGTGCAAAATTTAGCAAAATACACTGTCAGTCTAAAACTCTAATAATGTTCAGTCCGATAAGAAAGTTTCAGATCCGTAGCTGAAAGGCAACCATTCAAGTGAGATAAAGAAACTGAAACTAATCTGCGTATACTTCAACAACTTCTTATGAATGACACCTTTGTGAACTTGTTACTAGTGTGCTACATTTTACTCAAGGCGTTGTGCTTTCGCTTTGAAATTATTCATTGACCGAACCGTATTACATTTTGATTTCCTAAAGAACAACAAACTTTAAATTATTGTGATGCTTGGTGGTGGAAATTATTGTTCTCATATCTCTTCTCGTAGGGGTATAGGTGGAATACTATGAAAAAAGAAAGACAAATACACTAGTGAATCCGTCTTTGACGATAACGAAACACTGTGGTTTTTAAATAAAGATTATGTTCAGCACATCTCCACTATTTCATTTCAATTTCACATAATTAGGTGATAGGACCTATGTGCAAAATTTAGCAAAATACACTGTCAGTCCAAAACTCTGATAATGTTCAGTCCAATAAGAAAGTTTCAGATCCGTAGCTGAAACGCCACTATTCAAGTGAGATAAAGAAATAGAAACTAATATGTGTATACTTCAACAACTTCTTATGAATGACACGTTTGTGTACTTGTTACTAGTGTGCTACATTTTACTCAAGGCATTGTGCTTTCGCTTTGAAATTATTCAATGACCGTACTGTATTACATTTTGATTTCCTAAAGAACAACAAACTTTAAATTAATGTGATGCTTGGTGGTGGAAATTATTGATCTCATATCTCTTATCATAGGGGTATAAGTGGAATACTATGAAAAATGAAAGAGAAATACACTAGCGAATCCGTCCTTGACGATAACGGAACATTGTTGTTTTCAATCAAAGATTCAGTTCAGTTTATCACCAAAATTTCATTTCAATTTCACATAATTAGGTGATGGGACCTATGTGCAAAATTTAGCAAAATACACTGTCAGTCTAAAACTCTAATAATGTTCAGTCCGATAAGAAAGTTTCAGATCCGTAGCTGAAAGGCAACCATTCAAGTGAGATAAAGAAACTGAAACTAATCTGCGTATACTTCAACAACTTCTTATGAATGACACCTTTGTGTACTTGTTACTAGTGTGCTACATTTTACTCAAGGCGTTGTGCTTTCGCTTTGAAATTATTCATTGACCGAACCGTATTACATTTTGATTTCCTAAAGAACAACAAACTTTAAATTATTGTGATGCTTGGTGCTGGAAATTATTGTTCTCATATCTCTTCTCGTAGGGGTATAGGTGGAATACTATGAAAAAAGAAAGACAAATACACTAGTGAATCCGTCTTTGACGATAACGAAACACTGTGGTTTTTAAATAAAGATTATGTTCAGCACATCTCCACTATTTCATTTCAATTTCACATAATTAGGTGATAGGACCTATGTGCAAAATTTAGCAAAATACACTGTCAGTCCAAAACTCTGATAATGTTCAGTCCAATAAGAAAGTTTCAGATCCGTAGCTGAAACGCCACTATTCAAGTGAGATAAAGAAACAGAAACTAATATGTGTATACTTCAACAACTTCTTATGAATGACACGTTTGTGTACTTGTTACTAGTGTGCTACATTTTACTCAAGGCATTGTGCTTTCGCTTTGAAATTATTCAATGACCGTACTGTATTACATTTTGATTTCCTAAAGAACAACAAATTTTAAATTAATGTGACGCTTGGTGGTGGAAATTATTGTTCTCATATCTCTTATCATAGGGGTATAAGTGGAATACTATGAAAAATGAAAGAGAAATACACTAGCGAATCCATCCTTGACGATAACGGAACATTGTTGTTTTCAATCAAAGATTCAGTTCAGTTTATCACCAAAATTTCATTTCAATTTCACATAATTAGGTGATGGGACCTATGTGCAAAATTTAGCAAAATACACTGTCAGTCTAAAACTCTAATAATGTTCAGTCCGATAAGAAAGTTTCAGATCCGTAGCTGAAAGGCAACCATTCAAGTGAGATAAAGAAACTGAAACTAATCTGCGTATACTTCAACAACTTCTTATGAATGACACCTTTGTGTACTTGTTACTAGTGTGCTACATTTTACTCAAGGCGTTGTGCTTTCGCTTTGAAATTATTCATTGACCGAACCGTATTACATTTTGATTTCCTAAAGAACAACAAACTTTAAATTATTGTGATGCTTGGTGGTGGAATACTATGAAAAAAGAAAGACAAATACACTAGTGAATCCGTCTTTGACGATAACGAAACACTGTGGTTTTTAATTAAAGATTATGTTCAGCGTATCTCCACTATTTCATTTCAATTTCACATAATTAGGTGATAGGACCTATGTGCAAAATTTAGCAAAATACACTGTCAGTCTAAAACTCTGATAATGTTTAGTCCGATAAGAAAGTTTCAGATTCGTAGCTGAAACACAACTATTCGAGTGTGATAAAGAAATTGAAACTAATCTGCGTATACTTCAACAACTTCTTATGAATGATACCTTTGTCTACTTGTTACTAATGTGCTACATTTTATTCAAGGTCATGTGCTTTCGCTTTAAAATTATTCATTGACAGAACTGTATTACATTTTGATTTTCTAGAAAACAACAAACTTTAAATTACTGCGATGCTTTGTGGTGGAAATTATTGTTCTCATATCACTTATCGTAGGTGAATAAGTGGAATACTAAGAAAAATGAAAGATAAATACACTAGTGAATCCGTCCTTGACGATAACAAAACACTGTGGTTTTTAATTAAAGATTATGTTCAGTGTATCTCCAATATTTCATTTCAATTTCACATAATTAGATGATAGGACCTATGTGCAAAATTTAGCAAAATACACTGTCAGTCCAAAACTCTGATAATGTTCAGTCCGATAAGAAAGTTTCAGATCCGTAGCTGAAACACAACTATTCGAGTGTGATAAAAAACTGAAACTAATCTGCGTATACTTCAACTTCTTATGAATGACACCTTTGTCTACTTGTCACTAGTGTGCTACATTTTACTCAAGGTCTTGTGCTTTCGCTTTAAAATTATTCATTGACCGAACTGTATTACATTTTGATTTCCTAATAAACCACGAATGTTAAATTTAATGTGATGCTCAGTGGTAGAATTATTGTTCTCATATCTCTTATCGTAGGGCTGTAAGTGAAATACTGTGAAAAATGAAAGATAAATACACTAGTGAATCCGTCCTTGAAGATAACGAAACACTGTGTTTTTCAATTAAAGATCATGTTCAGTATATCTCCAACATTTCATTTCAATTTCACATAATTAGGTGATAGGACCTATGTGCAAAAAAATACACTGTCAGTCTAAAATTCCGATAATGTTCAGTCCAATAATAAAGTTTCAGATCTGTAGCTGAAACTCAACTATTCGAGTGTAATAAAGAAACTGAGACTAATCTGCGTATACTCCAAAAACTTCTTATGAATGACACCTTTGTGTACTTGTAACTAGTGTGCTACAGTTTACTCTAGGTCAAGTGCTTTCGTTTTAAAATTAATCATGGACCGAACTCTATTACATTTCGAGTTCCTAATAAACCACGAACGTTAAATTTAATGTGATGCTCGGTGGTTTAAATTATTGTTCTCATATCACTTATCGAAGGGGTATAAGTGGAGTACTATGAAAAATTAAAGACAAATACACTAATGAATCTTTCCTTTACGATAACGGAACATTGTAGTTTTCAATTAAAGATTCTGTTTTCAATAAGTGGAATAATGCAAAAAATGAAGGACAAATACACTGGTGAATCTGTCCTTGACAATAACGGCACATTGTGGTTGTCAATTGATGATTGTTTTAGTGTATCTCGAGTATTTCATTTCAACTTCGCATAATTAGGTGATGGGACCTGTAGCTGAAACTCAACTATTCGAGTGAGATAAAGAAACTGAGACTAATCTGCGTATACTTCAACTTCTTCTTATGAATTACACCTTTGTGTACTGGTAATTAGTGTGCTACAGTTTACTCAAGGTCATGTGCTTTCGCTTTAAAATTATTCATGGACCGAATTCTATTACATTTTATGTTCCTAATAAACCACGAATGTGAAATTTAATGTGATGCACGGTGGTGGAAATTATTGTTCTCATATCTCTTAGCGTAGGAGTATAGTGGAATACTATGAAAAATGAAAGATAAGTACACTGGTGAATCCTTCCATGACCATAACGGAACATTGTGGTTGTCAATCGATGATTCTATTAAGTGTATCTCCAATATTTCATTTCAATTTCGAATAATTAGGTGATACGACCTATGCGCAAAATTTGAAAAAACACACAGTCAGTCTTAAACTCCAATAATGTTAAGTCCAATAAGAAAGTTTTAGATTTGTATCTCAAGATCAACTATTCAAGTGTTATAAAGAAGCTGTGGCTAATCTCTGTATACTTCAACAACTTTTTATGGATGACACCATTTTGTACTTGTAAATACTGTGCTACAGTTTACTCCAAGTCATGTGCTTTCGCTTTAAAATTATTCATGGACCGAACTCTATTACATTTTGAGTTCCTAATAAACCACGAACGGGATATTTAATGTGATGCTCGTTGGTGCAAATTATTGTTCTCATATCTCCTATTGTCGGGGTTTAAGTGGAATACTGTGAAAAATGAAAGACAAATACACTGGTGAATCTGTCCTTGACAATAACGGCACATTGTGGTTGTCAATTGATGATTGTTTTAGTGTATCTCGAGTATTTCATTTGAACTTCGCATAATTAGGTGATGGGACCTGTAGCTGAAACTCAACTATTCGAGTGTGATAAAGAAACTGAGGCTAATCTGCGTATACTTCAACTTCTTCTTATGAATTACACCTTTGTGTACTGGTAATTAGTGTGCTACAGTTTACTCAAGGTCATGTGCTTTCGCTTTAAAATTATTCATGGACCAAATTCTATTACATTTTAAGTTCCTAATAAACCACGAATGTGAAATTTAATGTGATGCACGGTGGTGGAAATTATTGTTCTCATATCTCTTAGCGTAGGAGTATAGTGGAATACTATGAAAAATGAAAGATAAGTACACTGGTGAATCCTTCCATGACCGTAACAGAACATTGTGGTTGTCAATTGATGATTCCATTAAGTGTATCTCCAATATTTCATTTCAATTTCGAATAATTAGGTGATGCGACCTATGCGCAAAATTTGAAAAAACACACGGTCAGTCTTAAACTCTGATAATGTTAAGTCCGATAAGAAAGTTTTAGATTTGTATCTCAAGATCAACTATTCAAGTGTTATAAAGAAGCTGTGACTAATCTCTGTATACTTCAACAACTTTTTATGGATGACACCATTTTGTACTTGTAACTACTGTGCTACAGTTTACTCCAAGTCATGTGCTTTCACTTTAAAATTATTTATGGACCGAACTCTATTACATTTTGAGTTCCTAATAAACCACGAACGGGATATTTAATGCGATGCTCGTTGGTGCAAATTATTGTTCTCATATCTCCTATTGTCGGGGTTTAAGTGGAATACTATGAAAAATGAAAGACAAATACACTAGCGAATCTGTCCTTGACGATAACGGAACATTGTTGTTTTCAATCAAATTTTCTGTTCAGTTTATCACCAAAATTTCATTTCAATTTCACATAATTAGGTGATGGGACCTATGTGCAAAATTTAGCAAAACACACTGTCAGTCTAAAACTCTAATAATGTTCAGTCCGATAAGAAAGTTTCAGATCCGTAGCTGAAAGGCAACTATTCAAGTGAGATAAAGAAACTGAAACTAATCTGCGTATACTTCAACAACTTCTTATGAATGACACCTTTGTGTACTTGTTACTAGTGTGCTACAGTTTACTCAAGGCGTTGTGCTTTCGCTTTGAAATTATTCATTGACCGAACTGTATTACATTTTGATTTCCTAAAGAACAACAAACTTTAAATTATTGTGATGCTTGGTGGTGGAAATTATTGTTCTCATATCTCTTCTCGTAGGGGTATAGGTGGAATACTATGAAAAATGAAAGACAAATACACTAGTGAATCCGTCTTTGACGATAACGAAACACTGTGGTTTTTAAATAAAGATTATGTTCAGCACATCTCCACTATTTCATTTCAATTTCACATAATTAGGTGATAGGACCTATGTGCAAAATTTAGCAAAATACACTGTCAGTCCAAAACTCTGATAATGTTCAGTCCAATAAGAAAGTTTCAGATCCGTAGCTGAAACGCCACTATTCAAGTGAGATAAAGAAACATAAACTAATATGTGTATACTTCAACAACTTCTTATGAATGACACGTTTGTGTACTTGTTACTAGTGTGCTAAATTTTACTCAAGGCATTGTGCTTTCGCTTTGAAATTATTCAATGACCGTACTGTATTACATTTTGATTTCCTAAAGAACAACAAACTTTAAATTAATGTGATGCTTGGTGGTGGAAATTATTGTTCTCATATCTCTTATCATAGGGGTATAAGTGGAATACTATGAAAAATGAAAAAGAAATACACTAGCGAATCCGTCCTTGACGATAACGGAACATTGTTGTTTTCAATCAAAGATTCAGTTCAGTTTATCACCAAAATTTCATTTCAATTTCACATAATTAGGTGATGGGACCTATGTGCAAAATTTAGCAAAATACACTGTCAGTCTAAAACTCTAATAATGTTCAGTCCGATAAGAAAGTTTCAGATCCGTAGCTGAAAGGCAACCATTCAAGTGAGATAAAGAAACTGAAACTAATCTGCGTATACTTCAACAACTTCTTATGAATGACACCTTTGTGTACTTGTTACTAGTGTGCTACATTTTACTCAAGGCGTTGTGCTTTCGCTTTGAAATTATTCATTGACCGAACCGTATTACATTTTGATTTCCTAAAGAACAACAAACTTTAAATTATTGTGATGCTTGGTGGTGGAAATTATTGTTCTCATATCTCTTCTCGTAGGGGTATAGGTGGAATACTATGAAAAAAGAAAGACAAATACACTAGTGAATCCGTCTTTGACGATAACGAAACACTGTGGTTTTTAAATAAATATTATGTTCAGCACATCTCCACTATTTCATTTCAATTTCACATAATTAGGTGATAGGACCTATGTGCAAAATTTAGCAAAATACACTGTCAGTCCAAAACTCTGATAATGTTCAGTCCAATAAGAAAGTTTCAGATCCGTAGCTGAAACGCCACTATTCAAGTGAGATAAAGAAACAGAAACTAATATGTGTATACTTCAACAACTTCTTATGAATGACACGTTTGTGTACTTGTTACTAGTGTGCTACATTTTACTCAAGGCATTGTGCTTTCGCTTTGAAATTATTCAATGACCGTACTGTATTACATTTTGATTTCCTAAAGAACAACAAACTTTAAATTAATGTGATGCTTGGTGGTGGAAATTATTGTTCTCATATCTCTTATCATAGGGGTATAAGTGGAATACTATGAAAAATGAAAGAGAAATACACTAGCGAATCCGTCCTTGACGATAACGGAACATTGTTGTTTTCAATCAAAGATTCAGTTCAGTTTATCACCAAAATTTCATTTCAATTTCACATAATTAGGTGATGGGACCTATGTGCAAAATTTAGCAAAATACACTGTCAGTCTAAAACTCTAATAATGTTCAGTCCGATAAGAAAGTTTCAGATCCGTAGCTGAAAGGCAACCATTCAAGTGAGATAAAGAAACTGAAACTAATCTGCGTATACTTCAACAACTTCTTATGAATGACACCTTTGTGTACTTGTTACTAGTGTGCTACATTTTACTCAAGGCGTTGTGCTTTCGCTTTGAAATTATTCATTGACCGAACCGTATTACATTTTGATTTCCTAAAGAACAATAAACTTTAAATTATTGTGATGCTTGGTGGTGGAAATTATTGTTCTCATATCTCTTCTCGTAGGGGTATAGGTGGAATACTATGAAAAATGAAAGACAAATACACTAGTGAATCCGTCTTTGACGATAACGAAACACTGTGGTTTTTAAATAAAGATTATGTTCAGCACATCCCCACTATTTCATTTCAATTTCACATAATTAGGTGATAGGACCTATGTGCAAAATTTAGCAAAATACACTGTCAGTCCAAAACTCTGATAATGTTCAGTCCAATAAGAAAGTTTCAGATCCGTAGCTGAAACGCCACTATTCAAGTGAGATAAAGAAACAGAAACTAATATGCGTATACTTCAACAACTTCTTATGAATGACACGTTTGTGTACTTGTTACTAGTGTGCTACATTTTACTCAAGGCATTGTGCTTTCGCTTTGAAATTATTCAATGACCGTACTGTATTACATTTTGATTTCCTAAAGAACAACAAACTTTAAATTAATGTGATGCTTGGTGGTGGAAATTATTGTTCTCATATCTCTTATCGTAGGGGTATAAGTGGAATACTATGAAAAATGAAAGAGAAATACACTAGCGAATCCGTCCTTGACGATAACGGAACATTGTTGTTTTAAATCAAAGATTCAGTTCAGTTTATCACCAAAATTTCATTTCAATTTCACATAATTAGGTGATGGGACCTATGTGCAAAATTTAGCAAAATACACTGTCAGTCTAAAACTCTAATAATGTTCAGTCCGATAAGAAAGTTTCAGATCCGTAGATGAAAGGCAACCATTCAAGTGAGATAAAGAAACTGAAACTAATCTGCGTATACTTCAACAACTTCTTATGAATGACACCTTTGTGTACTTGTTACTAGTGTGCTACATTTTACTCAAGGCGTTGTGCTTTCGCTTTGAAATTATTCATTGACCGAACCGTATTACATTTTGATTTCCTAAAGAACAACAAACTTTAAATTATTGTGATGCTTGGTGGTGGAAATTATTGTTCTCATATCTCTTCTCGTAGGGGTATAGGTGGAATACTATGAAAAAAGAAAGACAAATACACTAGTGAATCCGTCTTTGATGATAACGAAACACTGTGGTTTTTAATTAAAGATTATGTTCAGCGTATCTCCACTATTTCATTTCAATTTCACATAATTAGGTGATAGGACCTATGTGCAAAATTTAGCAAAATACACTGTCAGTCTAAAACTCTGATAATGTTCAGTCCGATAAGAAAGTTTCAGATTCGTAGCTGAAACATAACTATTCGAGTGTGATAAAGAAATTGAAACTAATCTGCGTATACTTCAACAACTTCTTATGAATGATACCTTTGTCTACTTGTTACTAATGTGCTACATTTTATTCAAGGTCATGTGCTTTCGCTTTAAAATTATTCATTGACAGAACTGTATTACATTTTGATTTTCTAGAAAACAACAAACTTTAAATTACTGCGATGCTTTGTGGTGGAAATTATTGTTCTCATATCACTTATCGTAGGTGAATAAGTGGAATACTAAGAAAAATGAAAGATAAATACACTAGTGAATCCGTCCTTGACGATAACAAAACACTGTGGTTTTTAATTAAAGATTATGTTCAGTGTATCTCCAATATTTCATTTCAATTTCACATAATTAGATGATAGGACCTATGTGCAAAATTTAGCAAAATACACTGTCAGTCCAAAACTCTGATAATGTTCAGTCCGATAAGAAAGTTTCAGATCCGTAGCTGAAACACAACTATTCGAGTGTGATAAAAAACTGAAACTAATCTGCGTATACTTCAACTTCTTATGAATGACACCTTTGTCTACTTGTCACTAGTGTGCTACATTTTACTCAAGGTCTTGTGCTTTCGCTTCAAAATTATTCATTGACCGAACTGTATTACATTTTGATTTCCTAATAAACCACGAATGTTAAATTTAATGTGATGCTCAGTGGTAGAAATTATTGTTCTCATATCTCTTATCGTAGGGCTGTAAGTGAAATACTGGGAAAAATGAAAGATAAACACACTAGTGAATCCGTCCTTGAAGATAACGAAACACTGTGTTTTTCAATTAAAGATCATGTTCAGTATATCTCCAACATTTCATTTCAATTTCACATAATTAGGTGATAGGACCTATGTGCAAAAAAATACACTGTCAGTCTAAAATTCCGATAATGTTCAGTCCAATAATAAAGTTTCAGATCTGTAGCTGAAACTCAACTATTCGAGTGTAATAAAGAAACTGAGACTAATCTGCGTATACTCCAAAAACTTCTTATGAATGACACCTTTGTGTACTTGTAACTAGTGTGCTACAGTTTACTCTAGGTCAAGTGCTTTCGTTTTAAAATTAATCATGGACCGAACTCTATTACATTTCGAGTTCCTAATAAACCACGAACGTTAAATTTAATGTGATGCTCGGTGGTTTAAATTATTGTTCTCATATCACTTATCGAAGGGGTATAAGTGGAGTACTATGAAAAATTAAAGACAAATACACTAATGAATCTTTCCTTTACGATAACGGAACATTGTAGTTTTCAATTAAAGATTCTGTTTTCAATAAGTGGAATAATGCAAAAAATGAAGGACAAATACACTGGTGAATCTGTCCTTGACAATAACGGAACATTGTGGTTGTCAATTGATGATTGTTTTAGTGTATCTCGAGTATTTCATTTCAACTTCGCATAATTAGGTGATGGGACCTGTAGCTGAAACTCAACTATTCGAGTGAGATAAAGAAACTGAGACTAATCTGCGTATACTTCAACTTCTTCTTATGAATTACACCTTTGTGTACTGGTAATTAGTGTGCTACAGTTTACTCAAGGTCATGTGCTTTTGCTTTAAAATTATTCATGGATCGAATTCTATTACATTTTATGTTCCTAATAAACCACGAATGTGAAATTTAATGTGATGCACGGTGGTGGAAATTATTGTTCTCATATCTCTTAGCGTAGGAGTATAGTGGAATACTATGAAAAATGAAAGATAAGTACACTGGTGAATCCTTCCATGACCATAACGGAACATTGTGGTTGTCAATCGATGATTCTATTAAGTGTATCTCCAATATTTCATTTCAATTTCGAATAATTAGGTGATACGACCTATGCGCAAAATTTGAAAAAACACACGGTCAGTCTTAAACTCCGATAATGTTAAGCCCGATAAGAAAGTTTTAGATTTGTATCTCAAGATCAACTATTCAAGTGTTATAAAGAAGCTGTGACTAATCTCTGTATACTTCAACAACTTTTTATGGATGACACCATTTTGTACTTGTAACTACTGTGCTACAGTTTACTCCAAGTCATGTGCTTTCACTTTAAAATTATTTATGGACCGAACTCTATTACATTTTGAGTTCCTAATAAACCACGAACGGGATATTTAATGCGATGCTCGTTGGTACAAATTATTGTTCTCATATCTCCTATTGTCGGGGTTTAAGTGGAATACTATGAAAAATGAAAGACAAATACACTGGTGAATCTGTCCTTGACAATAACGGCACATTGTGGTTGTCAATTGATGATTGTTTTAGTGTATCTCGAGTATTTCATTTCAACTTCGCATAATTAGGTGCTGGGACCTATAGCTGAAACTCAACTATTCGAGTGTGATAAAGAAACTGAGACTAATCTGCGTATACTTCACCTTCTTCTTATGAATTACACCTTTGTGTACTGGTAATTAGTGTGCTACAGTTTACTCAAGGTCATGTGCTTTCGCTTTAAAATTATACATGGACCAAATTCTATTACATTTTAAGTTCCTAATAAACCACGAATGTGAAATTTAATGTGATGCACGGTGGTGGAAATTATTGTTCTCATATCTCTTAGCATAGGAGTATAGTGGAATACTATGAAAAATGAAAGATAAGTACACTGGTGAATCCTTCCATGACCATAACGGAACATTGTGGTTGTCAATTGATGATTCTATTAAGTGTATCTCCAATATTTCATTTCAATTTTGAATAATTAGGTGATGCGACCTATGCGCAAAATTTGAAAAAACACACGGTCAGTCTTAAACTCCGATAATGTTAAGTCCGATAAGAAAGTTTTAGATTTGTATCTCAAGCTCAACTATTCAAGTGTTATAAAGAAGCTGTGACTAATCTCTGTATACTTCAACAAAGTTTTATGGATGACACCATTTTGTACTTGTAACTAGTGTGCTACAGTTTACTCCAAGTCATGTGCTTTCGCTTTAAAATTATTCATGGACCGAACTCTATTACATTTTGAGTTCCTAATAAACCATGAACGGGATATTTAATACGATGCTCGTTGGTGCAAATTATTGTTCTCATATCTCCTATTGTCGGGGTTTAAGCGGAATACTATGAAAAATGAAAGACAAATACACTGGTGAATCTGTCCTTGACAATAACGGCACATTGTGGTTGTCAATTGATGATTGTTTTAGTGTATCTCGAGTATTTCATTTCAACTTCGCATAATTAGATGATGGGACCTGTAGCTGAAACTCAACTATTCGATTGTGATAAAGAAACTGAGACTAATCTGCGTATACTTCAACTTCTTCTTATGAATTACACCTTTGTGTACTGGTAATTAGTGTGCTACAGTTTACTCAAGGTCATGTGCTTTCGCTTTAAAATTATTCATGGACCGAATTCTATTACATTTTAAGTTCCTAATAAACCATGAATGTGAAATTTAATGTGATGCACAGTGGTGGAAATTATTGTTCTCATATCTTTTAGCGTAGGAGTATAGTGGAATACTATGAAAAGTGAAAGATAAGTACACTGGTGAATCCTTCCATGACCATAAAGAACATTGTGGTTGTTAATTGATGATTCTATTAAGTGTATCTCCAATATTTCATTTCAATTTTGAATAATTAGGTGATGCGACCTATGCGTAAAATTTGAAAAAACACACGGTCAGTCTTAAACTCCGATAATGTTAAGTCCGATAAGAAAGTTTCAGATCTGTATCTCAAGCTCAACGATTCAAGTATTATAAAGAAGCTGTGACTAATCTCTGTATACTTCAACAACTTTTTATGGATGGCACCATTTTGTACTTGTAACTAGTGTGCTACAGTTTACTCCAAGTCATGTGCTTTCGCTTTAAAATTATTCATGGACCGAACTCTATTACATTTTGAGTTCCTAATAAACCACGAATGGGACATTTAATGAGATGCTCGTTGGTACAAATTATTTTTCTCATATCTCCTATTGTCGGGGTATAAGTGGAATACTACGAAAAATGAAAGACAAATAAACTGGTGAATCTGTCCATGACCATAATGGAACATTGTGGTTGTCAATTGATGATTATGTTCAGTGTATCTCCAATATTTCATTTCAATTTCACATATTTAGGTTATGGGACCTATGTGCAAAATTTTTTTAAAAAAACACTGTCAGTCTAAAACTCGAATAATGTTCAGTCCGATAAGAAATTTTAAGATTCGTAGCTGAAACTCAACTATTCAAGTGTGATAAAGAAGCTGAGAATAATCTGCGTAAACTTCAACAACGTTTTATGGATGAAACCTTTGTGTACTTGTAACTAGTGTGCTACAGCTTACTAAAGGTCATGTGCTTTCGCTTTAAAATTATTCGTGGACCGAATTCTATATCATTTTGAGTTCCTTATAAATCACGAACGGGAAATATAGTGCGATCCTCGGTGGTGTAAATTATTGTTCTCATATCTCTTATCGTAGGGGTATAAGTGGAATACTATGAAAAATGAAAGACAAATACATTGGTGAATCCATCAATGACCATAACGGAACATTGTGGTTGTCAAGTGATGATTCTGTTCAGTGTATCTCCAATATTTCATTTCAATTTCACATAATTAGGTTATGGGACCTATGTTCAAAATTAAAAAAAACTACACTGTCAGTCTAAAACTCCGATAATGTTTAGTCCGATAAGAAAGTTTCACATCCGTAGCTGAAACTCAACTATTCAAGTGTGATAAAGAAGCTGAGACTAACATGCGTATACTTCAAAAACTTTTTATGGATGATACCCTTGTGTACTTGTAACTAGTGTGCTATTGTTTACTAAGGGTCATGTGTTTTCGCTTTAAAATTATTCATGGACCGAACTCTATTACATTTTGAGTTCCTAATAAACCACGAATGGGAAATTTAATGCGATGCTCGTTGGTACAAATTATTGTTCTCATATCTCCTATTGTCATGGTATACGTGGAATACTATGAAAAATGAAAGGCAATATACTGGTGAATCCGTCCATGACCATAATGGAACATTGTGGTTGTCAATTGATGATTCTGTTCAGTGTATCTCCAATATTTCATTTCAATTTAACGTATTTAGGTTATGGGACCTATGTGCAAAATTTTTTAAAAAATACACTGTCAGTCTAAAACTCGAATAATGTTCAGTCCGATAAGAAATTTTAAGATTCGTAGCTGAAACTCAACTGTTCAAGTGTCATAAAGAAGCTGAGAATAATCTGCGTAAACTTCAACAATGTTTTATGGTTGACACCTTTGTGTACTTGTAACTAGTGTGCTACAGTTTACTAAAGGTCATGTGCTTTCGCTTTAAAATTATTCGTGGACCAAATTCTATATCATTTTGAGTTCCTTATAAAACACGAACGGGAAATAAATGCGATCCTCGGTGGTGTAAATTATTGTTCTCATATCTCTTATCGTAGGGGTATAAGTGGAATACTATGAAAAATGAAAGACAAATACATTGGAGAATCCGTCAATGACCATAACGGAACATTGTGGTTGTCAAGTGATGATTAGGTTATGGGACCTATGTTCAAAATTTTAAAAAAATACACTGTCAGTCTAAAACTCCGATAATGTTTAGTCGGATAAGAAAGTTTCACATCCGGAGCTGATACTCAACTATTCAAGTGTGATAAAGAAGCTGAGACTAACATGCATATACTTCAAAAACATTTTATGGATGATACCTTTGTGTACTTGTAACTAGTGTGCTATAGTTTACTCAAGGTCATGTGCTTTCGATTTAAAATTATTCATGGACCGAACTCTATTACATTTTGAGTTCCTAATAAACCATAAACGTGTAATTTAATGTGATGCTCGGTGTTGGAAATTAATTTTCTCATATCTCTTGTCGTAGGGGTATAAGTGGAATACTATGAAAAATGAAAGACAAATACACGGGTGAATCCGTCCATTACCATAATGGAACATTGTTATTGTCAATGGATGATTTTGTTCAATGTATCTCAGATATTTCATTTAAATTTTGAATAATTAGGTGATGGGACCTATGTGTAAAATTTTAAAAAATACACTGTCAGTTTAAAACTCCGATAATGTTTTGTCCAATAAGAAATTTTCAGATCCGTAGCTGAAACTCAACTATTCAAAAGTGATAAAGAAACTGAGACTAATCTGCGTATACTTCAACAACTCCCTATGAATGACACCTTTGTGTTCTTGTAATTAGTGTGCTACAGTTTAATCAAGGTCATGTGCTTTCGCTTTAAAATTATTCATGGACCGAACTCTATTACATTATGAGTTCCTAATAAACCATGAATGGGAAATTTAATGCAATGCTCGGTGGTGGAAATTATTGTTCTCATATCTCTTATCGTAGGGGTACAAGTGGAATACTATGAAAAATGAAAGATAAATACACGGGTGAATCCGTCCATGACCATAATGGAACATTGTTGTTATCAATTGATGATTCTGTTCAATGTATCTCCAAAATTTCATTTCAATTTCGAATAATTAGGTGATGGGACCTATTTGCAAAATTTTAAAAAATACATGGTCAGTCTTAAACTCCGATAATGTTCGGTCCGATAAGAAAGTTTCAGATACGTAGCTGAAACTCAACTATTCGAGTGTGATAAAGAAGCCGAGACTAATCTGCGTATACTTTAAGAACTTCTTCTGAATGACACCTTTGTGTACTTGTAACTAGTGTGCTGGAGTTTACTCATGGTCATATGCGTTCGCTTTAAAATTATTCATGGACAGAACTCTATTACATTTTGAGTTCCTAACAAACCACGAACATGAAATTTAATACGATTCTCGGTGGTGGAAATTATTGTTCTCATATCTCTTATCGTAGGGGTATAAGTGGAATACTATGAAAAATGAAAGACAAATACACTGGTGAATCTGTCCATGACCATAACGGAACATTATGGTTGTCAATTGATGATTCTGTTCAGTGCATATCCAATCTTTCATTTCAATTTCACATAATTAGGTTATGGGACCTATGTGGAAAATTTTAAAAAATACACTGTCAGTCTAAAACTCCGATAATGTTTAGTCCGATAAGAAATTTTCAGATCCGTAGCTGAAACTCAACTATTCAAGTGTGATAAAGAAGCCGAGACTAATCTGCGTATACATCAACAACTTTTAATGGATGATACCTTTTTGTACCTGTAACTAGTGTGCTAAAGTTTACTCAAGGTCATGTGCTTTCGCTTTAAAATTATTTATGGACAAAACTCTATTACATTTTTAAGGTTCTAATAAACCACAAATGGGAAATTTAATGCGATAATCGGTGGTGTAAATTATTGTTCTCATATCTCCTATCGTAGGGGTATAAGTGGAATAATATGAAAAATGAAAGACAAATACACTGGTGAATCCGTCCATGACCATAACGGAACATTGTGGTTGTCAATTGATGATGTCCAGTGTATCTTCAATATTTCATTCCAATTTCACATAATTAGGTTATGGGACCTATGTGCAAAATTTTAAAAAATACATTGTCGGTCTAAAACTCCGATAATGTTCAGTTCGATAAGAAAGTTTCAGATTTGTAGCTGATGTGCCCATTTTATACGGTTATATTAGGGCTTTTGGGATTAACTTTTGTACACTTTTGTGCTCTAAATGTGACATTTTACCTTGAAATTATCAAAGGAGGGTTAAAAATGACTTTTACATTTTTACCACCTTTTAGACAATTTTGTGTGACAAGGTAATTTGTTTGAAGACTTTGAAGAATATCTTTGAATATTTGAAGACTTAGATTTGAGCTTTTTGAAGACATGAAGAAGTGGAGAAGTGAAGAGAAGAGAAGGATATGAGATATAAAAGAGAAAGAAGAAACAATGCTGAAATTTGCGTCAGTCGCGACACAGTCGCGACGTCGTCGCGAGCACGTCGCGACTCGTGACAGATGGGTGGTCTGGATTTCTTCTTGATTTTTGTGCTATAAATACTCCCCTTATCTTCTCCTCTTCAGCAGCTTTTTCCCAGCTCCCTCTTCTGCATTTTTGGGCATAGAAACCCTAGGTTTTCTCCTCTTTCTTTTCATAGTTTTTGTAGTTTAATTATGTCTTTTAGTTTTCTAGCTTAGTTTTATCTTGGGAGCAAAGGATTGAAGCTTCTATTTCTATACAGTAAGAACCATTGTATCTATCTATTTGGTGCTTTTGCTATTGTGCATTTATTGAGCTTTGAATGTTAATTGTTAATTGCATTGATGTTGTTGGGAGCTTGAGTATATGAATTGCTTGCATGATTGCTTGTTAGGGTTGGGAGAAAGTAGCTAATTCTCCCCTCTTTTAATGTGGAATCCAAGAGCATGAGTTAGAGCTTCTTAAATAATGTTGGTGTGTTGATAATTGCTAGATGAATGTGATGATGTCGAATTCGTTGTCATGTTTATTTTAGGTAGCAAATGAGAGAGGTCTATAAATGTCGATCGTTCTTGACTAATCTTGTGTAAATGCATGAATTGGTTAAATGCTTAGACACGGTGTAGTGTTTATAAGTGTTGCGAAGCTTGTTGATTCTTCGTGCTAAATGCCACCAATGGGATACTCTTAGTAATAAGGGAGTCATTGGTGAGGTTTGACAAGAGATGTAAAATTCACTCTTGCAAACTACTATCTAAGAAGGTAGAAGATTTATCTTCACAATAAGTAGTTGAAGTAGTGAATAAATTGTTTCACTCGTTCATGAATCTTTTGTTATTTAGCATTTATGTATTCTTGATGCTATGTTTCACTTCACTTATGTCATATGTTGTTTGAGAATAGGAAGTGTTTTTATGATTAAAGTGTTAGGGTGTCAGGAAAGTGACGAATTCCTTAGCTCCTTTGCATGAAAAATCTATGAGCATGAATTTAGAACTACTTGTGCATAATGTGTTGTGATTCTTGCTAGATGGGTATGTTAATGTTAAGCCAAGTAACGAATGTGATAGAATGAGTGAATGGTTCAATGATCTACATTAGGATTGGAAGTGGATATCCATTGCCCCCAAGGCTTTATCTTTGTAGTTTTAAAACCCCTTTTTCCTTAGTTTTGTTTGATGATTAGCATAGTTACTTAACCTTGCTAGTTATCTTGTCTTTTTAATTTTATAGCTTTGGACAACCAACCAACAAGCCCCCCCCAATTTACATGCTTTTATATGTATGTACATATGTCTACTACTAGCCTAATATCAACCTTTTGTGCCTAAACGCTTAGGAAGATCCCCCTTCTCCGTGGATGACCCCGACTTGCCGCTATCTACCTAGTTGTAGATAGTAAGCATGAAAGGGATTATAAATATTAACTTTGAGAGGTACGGCGACGGCCTCCCAAATTTTGGCGCCGCTGCCGGGGAAGAGGCGTTTATTTTTAAGTTTTTAGGTGTATTTGGTTGCACATTAGCTAGTTGTTTTTGTTTTCCACTCCTTGGTGGTTGTTTTTATTTGGAGTAGGTATTGCTTGAGTTCTTGGTGAGTTTTATCGAGAACACTTGCAATATGATTTCGAACTTTTGAAAATCAATGTTTTAAAAATGGAGCATCTAACCTTGAGGGAACTCATGATGAGAAGAGAGGCTCAACAAGCAAGGTTTTGTAGGATGTGTCATTCCGACCATCCTACTGAATCTTGCCATTTGTTGTGGGAGAAGCACTATGAGGGAGAAAGAACCCTTGGTTTCCAAAACCAAGGATATTATGAAGAATGCTACCAAGAGGTAGGAGATGTTGGTTTTCAAGGGCGAGATGCTCAAAAATGGTATCCATACCATAATCCTTACAATCCGGAATGGAGTGGTAGTCCAGATTGGTGGTATGGGAATGAGCCTGAAAACCAACAATACGAGCAAAATAGTTGGCCATCACCACCTTATACTGTACCCCAAAACCAAGCCCAGCAAGGAAGTTCAAGTTTGACATGTGAGGAAGTCATGAATACAATAACAAACTTGAACTCCTTACTAGTGAGGAGCCAGACACTCGGCTCTCCTCTAGTGTTAAGGCAATTGAGGGGCATGTGAGGAGTATATTAGAAGCTTTGACCTGAATGGAAGCTCGTGAATCCGAAAATACACCATCCCAAATCGAACTCGAGGATTCAGTGAGTGAGGTCACCATAGGAAATGATTTTGAGTTCGAAGGGGATGAGAAGTTGGTTGTTAAGGATAGAAAAATAGAGGAAGAGGTGATCGTGCTACATTCATTAGCACTGTCACCCCTTCTCCCACCCAGTGAACCAACTCTATCATTTTCGGAAGTTTTGAGGGAGACGAGAGAGGAGCCAAAAAATTATCCCAAGCCTCCTAACCACTCAACTCCCTCCAAACCATCTCCACCTCAACAAAACTTTCCTCTTGAATGTGTTGTACCCCCACCTCTCTACTTTTGGAAGCTCATGGTGAAGGGGTTCAAGCCTTCACCATATGGATAACATTAGGGTCATGCCGATGACCTTAAATATACGGAGCTTTGTCGTGCCGACGACGTAAATAAATTTGGCCTTTGTTGTAGTTTTTGTTGTTTAGTTTTTGTTATTTAGTCTTGTTCTCTTTATTGTATGTTTCTCTATGATTTTGTAGCAAACTGTAGTGTATTGCATTGGATGATATGAAGGAATAAAATTCATAAGAGAGGGAAAAGAGCTTGGTAAGAAATTTTTTTCCCAACTGCTGGGAAACCCTGTCATCACGATTCGCAATGGACTTGTTGCGAGTCACGACGAACAGGGGATCAAAATCCATTCCCAACACCAGCTTTCCACGAGCCGCAATGGCGTCGCAATGGAGAGGTCGCGAGTCACGACATGATAAGAAATTTTGTGCTAAAATTCTACTCCCGGCCTCAACATTTTGCGAGTCGCGATGGAGAGGTCGTGAGTCGCGACGAGATCAGAACTTGTGTGCTAAACATCTGCTCCCAGCCTCCACATTCTGCGAGCTGCGATGGCCTCGCGATGGACCATCGCGAGTCGTGACCATGCCTTCCCTACCTATCGCGAGTCGTGATGGATCCATCGCGAGTTGCGACGATGTGTTTCTCAATTTTTCTTAAACCTTCAATCTTCTCCATTTCGCCGCCTCTCACCATTACTCATTCCTCCACCATCCTACATATATTGACATATGAACATTTTTGCATCCTTATAATACCTTTGTTGATTGTAGTATTCCGACTACATCATTGTGACTGTAATTGCATATCCTATAATGATGCTTGTATATGTGCCGATATATGTTGGATATTTTTAATGAATAATCTTGTAGTGGTGGTTGCAGGGTGGATTGGTTGTTCTTCGAGAATACTATGGTTGTTAATTCTCTATGCTAAACCTAGTATTAAAAATTCTTATGTACTTGTGAGTTTGATGTTGTTCTCTGTGGTGTAGTCTTGATCAAATGGCACTAAGGAGGCAATGTTTTGCTCGAGGGGTGAGTTCTTCTATGGCATTTTGCTCTCCCCTTTTCGGCTCCGAAACCAATGACGGGACCGAGTCTATACAAGTGCATGGGATTGCGCCATATCACCGGCGACTGCACGGATAAACGGGTGTCACTCTACCTCTTGCCTTAAATTTTTATTGTTCTTACCTTACATGTTTACATTGAGGGCAATGTAATGTTTTAAGTGCGGGGAGGGGTTAGAGGACTCAATGCATGTTAGCTTGATTTGGAATGCTTTTTGCTACTTTTGATTAGAAAAACATGAAAAATAAATTTAAAAAAGAAAAATAAATTGAAAAAGAAAAAAAAGAAAACCCGCTAAGTTGAAAACCCGAGAGGGAAACTTAGGCAACATTGGGGACCCGAATAGGTCGAAAACCCAAAAGGGCGGCCTAGGAAAAAATGAGCGGCTACAATGTACGGAAAAAGGAGAGATGTGAGCCGAAGAAACATGATGTGTGGCTAGGATGAAAACTCAAAAGAGCTCCTAGGAAAAATGAGAGAAAGTTAGAGAAATTGAAAAATGCTATGATTTCACTCATTTGGCGGCGTTAGAGTCATAAGGTTGCGGTTGTCATACGGATGGATCGGGTAGCTCAACATCTAGAGACCTCTTAGGATTGGGTAATTTAGCGGGTTAGGAAACGAAGTATGGTTATTAAATTCTTGATCCCTTTATACTTCATTTTTGGCTGATATATTGGCATTAAGTGAAGTATGTGCTTAAACCTCTTAAATGGTTTTAACTTCATTTTGTGTCATTGGACTTTGGGAATATCAATTCGGGACTTTGAAACATTTTTATGGGTAGTGAATTGATAAGTGGTAGGTTTGGTTAGATTTAGGATTGGGGTTGTGTGTCTGAAAAATTCTCATGTGAGCTTTGATTTTGGGATTCACGATCTTGAGAGTTTTTGTGAGGCTTTGATTGGGGGAATATTAGTTTAGGATATGGACATATAAATTCCTCCTTGTGCTTGAATCATTTCTTACTTGAGGGCGAGTAAGGTTTAAGTGCGCGGAGGTTCGATGTGCCCATTTTATACGGTTATATTAGGGCTTTTGGGATTAACTTTTGTACGCTTTTGTTCTCTAAATGTGACATTTTACCTTGAAATTATCTAAGGAGGGTTAAAAACGACTTTTACATTTTTACCACCTTTTAGAGAATTTTGGTTGAGAAGGTAATTTGTTTGAAGACTTTGAAGAATATCTTTGAAGATTTGAAGACTTGGATTTGAGCTTTTTGAAAATATGAAGAAGTGAATAAGTGAAGAGAAGAGAAGGATATGAGATATAAAAGAGAAAGAAGAAACAATGCAGAAATTTGCGTCTGTCGCGACTCGCGATGGTTCATCGTGACATTGCCACGAGCACGTCGTGACTCACGATGGACGGGTGGTCTAAATTTCTTCTTGATTTTTGTGCTATAAATACTCCCCTTATCTTCTCCTCTTCAGCAGCTTTTTCCCAGCTCCCTCTTCTGCGTTTTTTGGCTTAGAAACCCTAGGTTTCCTCCTCTTTATTTTCTTAGTTTTTGTAGTTTAATTATGTCTTTTAGTTCTCTAGCTTAGTTTTATCTTGGGAGCAAAGGATTGAAGCTTCTATTTCTATGTAGTAAGAACCATTGTATCTATCTATTTGGTGCTTTTGCTATTGTGCATTTATTGAGCTTTGAATGTTAATTGTTAATTGCATTGATGTTGTTGGGAGCTTGAGTATATGAATTGCTAGCATGATTGCTTGTTAGGGTTGAGAGAAATTAGCTAATTCTCCCCTCTTTTAATGTGGAATCCAAGAGCATGAGTTAGAGCTTCTTAAATGATGTTGGTGTGTTGATAATTGCTTGATGAATGTGATGATGTCGAATTCATTGTCATGTTTATTTTAGGTAGCAAATGAGAGAGGTCTATGAATGTCGATCGTTCTTGACTAATCTTGTGTAAATGCATGAATTGATTAAATGCTTAGAGATGGTGTAGGCTTATTATTGTGGTTTTAACTAATACTAGTGATGTTCTTGAAAGTGCGATTTCACTGTAGCTTTGTGCGATTTTAAGTGCAATTTACCCAAAACGCACACCTGGCTGTCGTATTATTCTTCTCTTTCTCCTCCCCCGTATTCCCTCTAACTGATAATGGTCGGATTCTGAATCTTCTTACTTTCTATGGCGGCTCTTCCGCCTGGCCGCGGTGGCAACACTGCGGCCAAATCGTTTCTTCAAGCTTTGGGAAATCGTCAGCCACCACTACATGTAGCCCTTCCCTCCAATCCTGAAATTGTGCCAAAAACCCACTACAAAGGAGATATCGCCTGTTTGGTTTCCCATCGCGATGCAGAAATTTTGGCCTCCCCATTACCAAAACGCCCTGGTGGGTAAATTTGGAAGAGGAAAGATGCCCATGCCCGCACTAAATGAAGCTTTCAAGTCCGTTGGTTTCAAAGGTAACTTTCAAATTGGATCGATCGACCATAGACACATCCTAATCCGATTTCAAGACAAGGAAGATTATCAGAGGCTATGGCTTAAGGGTCAATGGATTTTCAATCAGGCTCCAATGAAGGTACTCAAGTGGACAACGGATTTTTCACCGGAAGCTGAATCTTCAATAGTATCGGTATGGGTTACCATTCCCTATGTCCCAGTCTTTTTCTATAATACTGCTATGATACAATCTATGGGAAATCAGATAGGGTCTTTTATTAAGATGGATGCAGCTACTACTGCCCTTACTCGTCCTTCACCGGTGAAGACGTGTGTAGAAATTGATTTAAAAAATAAGCTTCCAACATTTATTAGGGTGGGAATTGACGAAGATGGAATTGAGTATAATGTGGTTAAGCTTCCCTTAGAATTTGAGGATATACCTCCATACTGTCACCACTGTAAATCTATAGGACATGAGGATAATCACTGTATATACTTACACCCCGAACTTAAGAGATCTAGGGCTCATAGGGTGGACAAATTTCCTAGTAAGATGTTTTCTGGGATTGGTAAGGTTGGACTCCAAAGCAAGGATCAACAAAGAGCTTTAGATAATTTTCCTATGGAGAGAGTGGGCCTTCTACAGGATGAAGCTACCAAGGCAGGGAGTTCTGGTTTGTCAGTTGCTGAGAAACAAGGAACTCATACCACAAAGACTTTCAAATATGTTCCAAAACAGAAGGAGTCTTCTGTTATAACTATTGATGATGCTGGGGCACCTGGATCTTTAGATGAGAGGAACAGAGTGAAGTCCTCTGACATTACAGGATCTAGAGTTGATACTCAGGTTGGAGATCAGGAGAAAGTAGACATATCTATATCTAATGCTCTTGAACCTGAGACTGGTCTTGAACAATCAGTTGGTGATCAGTTGGTTATAACTCAGAACGAAAAGACAGAGTTGACCCCTAAGGTAGCAAAGATTAGTGAGATCCAAGGAGAATCTGTTGAATGCACAAATCCCACACTGCAGTTTCCTGATTATCAGTCAAAGCTTTCCATGTCTGCTCCACCAAATACCACCACAAAGAAAGTTTTTGCTAATGATGACATTCCTAGAAAAAGGGGTAAATCTTTCTCACCTTTCAATACCATTATTGCTGCTAAAAACTTCATCTTCTCTCAGTAAAAACATAGGCACAACAGATTCCTACCGCTTGGGGATGATGATGGATCCAGTGAGGAGAACACGCATGAAAATCTTACAATTAATACCGTGGCACCAGAGGATACAGATGTTGAACATATGAGAGTTTCTCCTTCACAGAGTACTGATAATTATATAAATCAGGTTAGCCAGGTAAGTTCCACTATCTTACACTCCAAACCATCTAAGCAGAAGAAGGGCAGACAATTAGTGAATGATTCTAATCATAGGAATGAGACATATTTAACTCAGTTAAATACTATCATGACTAGATCAAAAAGCAACAATAATGTTTCAATATGAATAATACAACACTTAGGATAAAATTTTTGGTTTGGAATTTGAGGGGAATGGATACTTCCATGCTCAGACTACAAAATCTGATTACCAGGCATAATTTAGAGCTTATTTTTTTAATTGAGCCTAAACATGATAATTTGCAATGTGATTCATATAGGCAATTGTTACATTATGATAACTGTATGTATGCAATGAATGGTCAGATTTGGGTATTTTGGAATGACAGTATATCTTTAGCTGTTAAATGCGATAATTTACAATTCCTTGCTGTATCCTTGTACAGTCTCACTTTGAACAAAAATATGGATGCCTTTTTTGTGTATGGGCTTAGAACTAGAGATGGGAGAAAATCTCTTTGGTCTGATCTTAGGTCCTCTACTCACTCAGATGCTATCTTTATTGGGGACTTTAATGCCATTACATCTATAAATGAATATAAAGGTCCTTCAACTCCTAAATTAGGTAGTTTGAGGGATTTTAATGATTTCATCTATGTAATGGCTTTGGAAGAAATCAATACAGTTGGTAATTTATTTACTTGGTGTAACAACAGGCTGAGAAATCCTACCATGAAACGTTTAGATAGAGGCCTTTGTAATCCTGCATGGTCAACCACTTTTCCTGCATCTTCTGTTCAAATTTTAAATAGGTCTACTTCTGATCATAGCCCTATGCTCCTTACTATTGGGAGTGATATACCATCTAATCCTAGGCCTTTCAGATTTTTGAACATTTGGTTTAAAAGGAAGGATTTCATGAATGTAATTAAGAATAACTGGGACCTCCCTCTCAATAACTCAGGAATGCTTGGTTTCTACCTTAAACTCTTAAGATTGAAAAAAGAATTAAAAATCTGGAACAAGGAGCATTTTGGAAATATTCATGATAATGTGGTGCTGGCTGAAACTGCTCTTCAGACTCAGGAGCAAATATATGATCTGAATGCTTCTGTGGTCAACTTGGTCAAACTTAAGGAAGCTAGGGCTAAGTTAGTTAGAGCTTTAGCAGAACAGAAAAGCTTCTGGAAACATAAGGGAATGATTAAATGGTTAAAAGAGGGAGATAACAAGACCAGTTTTTTCACAACTCGGTCAAGGAAAGAAAAAGTAGATTAAAGATTACAAAAATCAAAAGTAGTAATGGTCTATGGCTAGATAATATACAGGACATTGAAAATGAAGCCATCCAATACTATCAAGGCCTCTTAACAGATGATAGTTCTCCTGAATGTAACTTGTTCAGATCTCACTTTCTCAGCCAGATTCCTAACTTGGTCACCCAACAAGATAATGAAAATCTTATGCACTCGGTCACTATGTCCGAGCTAAAAGGAATTGTACTTGGTCTCAACAAAAACAGTAGCCCGGGTCCTGATGGCTTCACATCCAAATTTTATATAAAATCCTGGGATATAATTTCTACTAATCTACTAGCTGCAGTTCAGGATTTTGTTGATGGGAAAAACATTCCAAGGGGTGTTAGTAGTACCTAGATTGCAATCATCCCTAAGAAGAAAACACCAATTTCATTTGATGATTACAGGCCAATAAGTCTTTCCAATGTAGTTAACAAGATTTGTTCAAAAATGCTAATGGAAAGACTTAAACCATCAATGCCAAAACTCATTTCTCCACACCAAACTGCTTTTCTTAAAGGAAGAGATATTTCGGACAATGTAATTTACTTACAATAAATGGTAAGATTTTTGAATAGGAAGCAAAGGCAACCAAATTGCATTGTTAAATTAGATCTTAAGAAGGCTTTTGATAGGGTTAAGTGGTCCTTTCTATACAGTGTACTTGCTAAATTTGGTTTCCATGCTATATTTATATTTTCCATCATGACTAATTTATCACAGGCTTGGTTCTCTATCCTGATCAATGGCAAGCCAGCTGGTTTCTTTCAATCTACGAGGGGTATCAAACAGGGAGAACCCCTCTCTCCTTTTCTCTACAACATTTTTTCTGAGGCATTTACTAGAAGTTTAGCTTATATCTTTCATACTGGTAAACTGGCCTACTATGACCTTCCAGGTAACTCTCTACAAATCTCTGATCTATCTTATGCGGATGATACAGTAGTTTTTTTAAAGGCTGAGGAAAAAACATTGGTTAGATTTAAAGCTTTCCTATCTACCTTTGAGGATGTAACTGGTCAACAAATAAATTATGGTAAAAGTGATATTTACATCGGAAAGCATGCCTCTGCTCACATAGTTAACAAAATAAAGAGGACTCTTTGTATGAAAATTGGATGCCTTCCATTTACATATTTGGGTGTGCCAATCTTTACTGGTGCAGTACATAGAACCTATTTACAGCCTTTAATTGAACAGATTGATAACAGGATTGGTAGTTGGAAAAATAAATGGCTATCTACAGGGGGAAAAATCACACTCATAAAATCCTGCATTTTCTCTATTCCACAACACATTTGGTCAGTCCTAAAACCTAGCAAAGAGACTGTTTCCAGCATTGAAAAAAAACTAAGCAGATTCTTTTGGGGATATATTTATCAGAAACCTAAAAGACCATGGAGAAAATGGGAAGCTCTTTGTTTCCCTATTAACCAAAATGGTCTAGGTTTCAGATCAATAAACTCCATAATAGATACCTGTTCTGTTAAATTATGGTGGAAATATCAAAAGGCTGAGGCTTTATGGACACATTTTCTTGCATCCCTGTCACCCTCATATAGATCTTCCTCTAACTAGAAAAGAATATGCGCCTTTAATGCTTGGGCTGAATCAAATTCAAGAGTCATTGTTGGTAGGGGTGAATGTAATTTTTGGACCTCTAACTGGTTAGATATAGGACCTCTCATAGATCTCTGCGATCCAAACCATGTTTATATTTCGGAGGATTGTACAGTTTCCGATTTCATCTCTAATAAATCTATTTTGATCCAGAGAATTTCCCATTTACTTCCCCCTCATGCCATCTCTTTTTTGCAGGAATATATGCTATCTCCACACAGAAGCGACAGGCTTATATGGAAGCCTGGTATCAAGGGAGAATTCACATTTAAATCCACATATCTCCTGCTCAGCTCACAGTCAGGTACTACTGCTTCGACTGAACTTTTTTGGACTCCTAGAATTGAAAAGAAAGTGTCAATTTTTATGTGGAAACTGATCAACTCGTACTTACCTTTTGATAATGTTCTCCAAAAACTGAGATTTTGCTTGCCTTCTAAATGCTGTATGTGCAGTAATCATGTGGACTCTTTAGATCATTTTTTCAATTCCTGCCCCTTTTCTATACATGTTTGGAGTACTGTGCATCAATTCATGGGTATTAGGGACAGATCTTTCCCCTCTATATGGGAAAGAATTTCATGCTATCTAACTTATCCAGGTTTAAGCTCCTTGCATTCAACAATAATTAGAACTGTATCTCTAATTACATGTTGGAATCTTTGGAAAATGAGAAACAAATGCATACATGAGTCTGTCTTGCCAATAAGGGGTACAGTGCTAAATCATATCAGGGAACAAATTTTCTACACTTTCTGTGTCAAACCAGTCTACATTACCTCTGCAATAGACTTAAGTATTGCAAATCACTCATTTTTACCTCTGATAAAATCTGCTCCAAAACCAAAGATTTTCAAAATTGCTTGGAAAAGGCCAAATAAGGGGTATAAGATTAATGTTGATGCAGCATGGTGTGCCTACACAAACATGTGTGGAATAGGACTGATTATCAGAGAACCTAGAGGTAGTTTCATCTTGGCTCACACTAGTTTTACTCAAGAAAATTCTCCTATAGAAGCTGAGCTAAGGGCAATACGGTTTGCTCTTCATATTGGTGTAGAACTTTCTGCTCCTGTATTCATTGAATCAGATTGTTTAAATGCTGTCAACTGTGCTGTTGATCCTTTGCGTGCAAACTGGAAACTTTTTCAATTGGCAGATGAAATTCACCAGGCATTGGGTGATATGTTTTTACTGCATATTCATAGACAAGCAAATTTGGTTGCTGATTCTTTAGCTAAGGCCTGTCTCTCTGCTCAGACTAGTTGCTCTTTCAACAGTCTTTAAATGCTATCTTGTAATTGTAGAGGTCTGATTAGATTAGATCAGTTGGGAACACCCTCATTAAGACTGTCTCAATGAATGGATGCTACTGATTTTGTGCATATTTGCTATTTTCTGCAGTGTGTGGGCAACAACAAGCATAGGATGAAAATATCTTTTTGCAGCTATCATGCTCGGGTGAATTCACTGCTCCTCTGATTCAGCTGAGCTTAACTATTCATAACTGGCCAAACTGATCTAAAATGATCCAAATGGAACCAGATGTCATTTCCTAATTGAAGATGATCCCTCGGATACAGTTCTATCTTTCTGCTCCACTAACAGTCTTTTGATTATTAGTAGAGGATAAGCTCCTTAGTCTAAGTGCGATGTCTCTGACTGATCTGTGTTTCGTTTACTCGATTCACCAACAAGTTCGAGGATCAATTACTTAGCCTAACAGTTTCTGTAATCCTCTAACTAGCACCTACATTACTACCATTCTTTTGGAAGCAACAAATGTTGCTTCACGAGCTGGGTGCTCATCTCTGTATATCTTAACTAAGCTTCGGCTTTATATTTCTTTTGTTTTATGTCCTTTTCACGGCTAGGGAAGGCCTAATATAATTTCCCCCATCTACGGATGATTTAATCTAAAATATATATATATATATATATATATATATATATAAAAGTGTTGCTAAGCTTGTTGATTCTTCGTCCTAAATGCCACCAATGGGATACTCTTAGATATAAGGGAGTCATTGGTGAGGTTTGACAAGAGATGTCAAATTCACTCTTGCAAACTACTATCTAAGAAGGATAGAAGATTTATCTTCACAATAAGTAGTTGAAGTAGTGAATAGATTGTTTCACTCGTTCTTGAATCCTTTGTTATTTAGCATTTATGTATTCTTGATGCTATGTTTCACTTCACTTATGTCATATGTTGTTTGAGAATAGGAAGTGTTTTTATGATTAAAGTGTTAGGGTCTTAGGAAAGTGACGAATTCCTTAGCTCCTTTGCATGAAAATCTATGAAAATGAATTTAGAACTTCTTGTGCATAATGTGTTGTGATTCTTGCTAGATGGGTATGTTAATGTTAAGCCAAGTAACGAATGTGATAGAATGAGTGAATGGTTCAATGATATACATTAGGTTTGTAAGTGGATATCCATTGCCCCCAAGGCTTTATCTTTGTAGTTTTAAAACCCCTTTTTCCTTAGTTTTGTTTGATGATTAGTATAGTTACTTAACCTTGCTAGTTATCTTGTCTTTTTAATTTCATAACTAGGACAACCAACCAACAAACCCCCCCCCCATTTACATGCTTTTATATGTATGTACATATGTCTACTACTAGCCTAATATCAACCTTTTGTGCCTAAACGCTTAGGAAGATCCCCCTTCTCCGTGGACAACCCCAACTTGCCGCTATCTACCTAGTTGTAGATAGTAAGCATAAAAGGGCTTATAAAAATTAACTTTGAGAGGTACGGCGACGGCCTCCCAGTAGCTGAAACTCAACTATTCTAGTGTTATAAAAAAGCTGAGACTAATCTGCGTATACTTCAACAACTTTTTAGGGATGAAACCTTTGTTTACTTGTAACTAGTGTGCTACAGTTTACTAAAGGTCATGTGGTTTTGCTTTAAAATTATTCATGGACCAAATTCTATATCATTTTGAGTACCTAATAAACCACAAATGGGAAATTTAATGCGATGCTCGGTGGATTAAATTATTGTTCTCATATATCTTATAGTAGGGGCATAAGTTGAATACTATGAAAAATGAAAGACAAATACACTGGTGAATCTGTCCATGACCATAACGGAACATTGTGGTTGTCAATTGATGATTTTGTTTAGTGTATCTCCAATCTTTCATATCAATTTCACATAATTAGGTTATGGGACCTATGTGCAAAATTTTAAAAAATACATTGTCAGTCTAAAACTACAATAATGTTTAGTACGGTAAGAAATGTTCAGATCCGTAGCTAAAACTCAACTATTCATGTGTGATAAAGAAGCTGAGACTAATCTGCGTATACTTTAACAACTTTTCATGGATGATACCTTTGTGTACTTGTAACTAGTGTTGTACATTTTACTCAAGGTCATGTGCTTTCGCTTTAAAATTATTCATGGATAGAACTCTATTACATTTTGAGTTCCAAACAAACCACGAACGTGAAATTTAAAGCGATGCTCGGGGGTGGAAATTATTGTTCTCATATCTCTTATCATAGGGGTATAAGTGGAATACTACAAAAAATGAAATACAAATACACTGGTGAATCCGTCCATGACCATAACGGAACATTGTAGTTGTCAATTGATGATTCTGTTCAGTGTATCTCCGATATTTCATTTCAATTTCGAATAATTAGGTGATGGGACCTATGTGCAAAATTTAAGAAATACACTAACAACCTAGAATTCCAATAATTTTAGTCCAATAAGAAATTTTCAGATCCGTAGCTGAAACACAACTTATTGAGTGTGATAAAGAAACTGAGACTAATCTGGGTATACGTCAACAACTTCTTATGAATGACACCTTTGTGTACTTATAACTAGTGTGCTTCAGTTCACTAAAGGTCATTTGCTTTCGCTTTAAAAGTATTCGTGCACCAAATTCTATATCATTTTGAGTTCCTAACAAACATTGAACGGGAAATATAATGCGATGCTCGGTGGTGTAAATTATTGTTCTCATATCTCTTATTGTAGGGGTATAAGTTGAATACTATGAAAAATGAAAGACAAATACACTGGTGAATCTGTCCATGACCATAACGGAACATTGTGTTTGTCAATTGATGATTTTTTTCAGTGTATCTCCAATCTTTCATTTCAATTTCACATAATTAGGTTATGGGACCTATGTGCAAAATTTAAAAAAATACACTGTCATTCTAAAACTCCGATAATGTTTAGTCCGATAAGAAATTTTCAGATCCGTAGCTGAAACCCAACTATTCAAGTGTGATGAAGAAGCTGAGACTAATCTGCATATACTTCAACAACTTTTAATGGATGATACCTTTGTGTACTTGTAACTAGTGTGCTATAGTTTACTCAAGGTCATGTGCTTTCGCTTTAAAATTATTCATGGACCGAACTCAATTACATTTTGGGTTCTGAATAAACCACGAATGGGAAATTTAATGCGATGCTCGGTGGTGTAAATTATTGTTCTCATATCTCCTATTGTAGGAGTATAAGTGGAATACTATGAAAAATGAAAGACAAATACACTAGTGAACCCGTCCATGACCATAACGGAACATTGTGGTTGTCAATTGATGATTCTGTTCAGTGTATTTCCAATCTTTCATTTCAATTTCACATAATTAGGTTATGGGACCTATGTGCAAAATTTTAAAAAATACACTGTCAGTCTAAAACTCCGATAATGTTTAGTACGATAAGAAATTTTCAGATTCGTAGCTGAAACTTAACTATTCAAGTGTGATAAAGAAGCTGAGACTAATATGCGTATACTTCAACAACTTTTTATGGATGATACCTTTGTGTACTTGTAACTAGTGTGCTACAGTTTACTAAGGGTCATGTGTTTTCGCTTTAAAATTATTCATGGACCGAACTCTATTACATTTTGAGTTCATAATAAACCATGAATGGGAAATATAATGCAATCCTCGGTGGTGTAAATTATTGTTCTCATATCTCTTATTGTATGGGTATAAGTGGAATACTATGAAAAATGTAAGACAAATACACTGGTGAATCCGTCCATGACCATAACGAAACATTGTGGTTGTCAATTGATGATTCATTTCATTGTATCTCCAATACTTCATTTCAATTTCACATAATTAGGTTATGGGACCTATGTGCAAAATTTTAAAAAAATACGCTGAAGTCTAAAACTCCGATAATGTTTAGTCCAATAAGAAATTTTCAATTCTGTAGCTGAAACTCAACTATTCAAGTGTGATAAAGAAGCTGAGACTAATCTTCGTATACTTCAACAACTTGTTATGGATGATACCTTTGTGTACTTGTAACTAGTGTGCTACAGTTTACTAAGGGTCATGTGCTTTCGCTTTAAATGTATTCATGGACCAAACTCTATATTTCATTTTGAGTTCCTAATAAACCACGAACGTGAAATTTAATGCGATGCTCGGTGGTGGAAATTACTGTTCTCATATCTCTTATCGTAGTGGTATAAGTGGAATACTATGAAAAACGAAAGGCAAATACACGGGTGAATCCGTCCATCACCATAATGGAACATTGTGTTTGTCAATTGATGATTCTGTTCAATGTATCTCCAATATTTCATTTCTATTTCAAATAATTAGGTGATGGGGCCTATGTGAAAATTTTTAAAAAATACACTGTCATTCTAAAACTCCGATAATGTTTAGTCCGATAAGAAATTTTCAGATCCGTAGCTGAAACTCAACTATTCAAGTGTGATGAAGAAGCTGAGACTAATCTTCGTATACTTCAACAACTTTTAATGGATGATACCTTTGTGTACTTGTAACTAGTGTGCTATAGTTTACTCAAGGTCATGTGCGTTCGCTTTAAATATATTCATGGACCGAACTCTATTACATTTTGGGTTCCGAATAAACCATGAACGGGAAATTTAATGCGATGCTCGGTGGTGTAAATTATTGTTCTCATATCTCCTATTGTAGGGGTATAAGTGGAATACTATGAAAAATGAAAGACAAATACACTAGTGAACCCGTCCATGACCATAACGGAACATTGTGGTTGTCAATTGATGATTCTGTTCAGTGTATTTACAATCTTTCATTTCAATTTCACATAATTTGGTTATGGGACCTATGTGAAAAATTTTAAAAAATACAATGTCATTCTAAAACTCCGATAATGTTTAGTCCGATAGGAAATTTTCAGATCCGTAGCTGAAACTTAACTATTCAAGTGTGATAAAGAAGCAGAGACTAATATGCGTAAACTTCAACAACTTTTTATGGATGATACCTTTGTGTACTTGTAACTATTGTGCTACAGTTTACTAAGGGTTATGTGTTTTCACTTTAAAATTATTCATGGACCGAACTCTATTACATTTTGAGATCCTAATAAACCATGAACGGGAAATATAATGCAATCATCGGTGGTGTAAATTATTGTTCTCATATCTCTTGTTGTATGGGTATAAGTGGAATACTATGAAAAATGAAAGACAAATACACTGGTGAATCTGTCCATGACCATAACGGAACATTGTGGTTGTCAATTGATGACTCTGTTAAGTGTATTTCCGATCTTTCTATTTAATTTCACATAATTAGGTTATGGGACCTATGTGCAAAATTTAAAAAATACACTGTCAGTCTAAAACTCCAATAATGTTTAGTACGATAAGAAATTTTCAGATCCGTAGCTGAAACTTAACTATTCAAGTGTGATAAAGAAGCTGAGACTAATATGCGTATACTTCAACAACTTTTTATGGATGATACCTTTGTGTACATGTAATTAGTGTGTTACAGTTTACTAAGGGTCATGTGTTTTCGCTTTAAAATTATTCATGGACCGAACTCTATTACATTTTGAGTTCATAATAAACCATGAATGGGAAATATAATGCAATCCTCGGTGGTGTAAATTATTGTTGTCATATCTCTTATTGTATGGGTATAAGTGGAATACTATGAAAAATGTAAGACAAGTACACTGGTGAATCCGTCCATGACCATAACGAAACATTGTGGTTGTCAATTGATGATTCATTTCACTGTATCTCCAATACTTCATTTCAATTTCACATAATTAGGTTATGGGACCTATGTGCAAAATTTTAAAAAAATACACTGTAGTCTAAAACTCCGATAATGTTTAGTCCAATAAGAAATTTTCAATTCTGTAGCTGAAACTCAACTATTCAAGTGTGATAAAGAAGCTGAGACTAATCTTCGTATACTTCAACAACTTGTTATGGATGATACCTTTGTGTACTTGTAACTAGTGTGCTACAGTTTACTCAGGGTCATGTGTTTTCGCTTTAAAACTATTCATGGACCAAACTCTATATTACATTTTGAGTTCCTAATAAACCACGAACGTGAAATTTAATGCTATGCTCGGTGGTGGAAATTACTGTTCTCATATCTCTTATCGTAGTGGTATAAGTGGAATACTATGAAAAATGAAAGGCAAATACACGGGTGAATCCGTCCATCACCATAATGGAACATTGTGTTTGTCAATTGATGATTCAGTTCAATGTATCTCCAATATTTCATTACTATTTCAAATAATTAGGTGATGGGGCCTATGTGAAAAATTTTAAAAAATACACTGTCATTCTAAAACTCCAATAATGTTTAGTCCGATAAGAAATTTTTAGATCCGTAGCTGAAACTCAACTATTCAAGTGTGATGAAGAAGCTGAGATTAATCTTCGTATACTTCAACAACTTTTAATGGATGATACCTTTGTGTAATTCTAACTAGTGTGCTATAGTTTACTCAAGGTCATGTGCTTTCGCTTTAAATATATTCATGGACCGAACTCTATTACATTTTGGGTTCCGAATAAACCATGAACAGGAAATTTAATGCGATGCTCGGGGGTGTAAATTATTCTTCTCATATCTCCTATTGTAGGGGTATAAGTGGAATACTATGAAAAATGAAAGACAAATACACGGGTGAACCCGTCCATGACCATAACGGAACATTGTGGTTGTCAATTGATGATTCAGTTCAGTGTATTTCAAATCTTTCATTTGAATTTCACATAATTAAGTTATGGGACCTATGTGCAAAATTTAAAAAAATACATTGTTAGTCTAAAACTCCGATAATGTCTAGTCCGATAAGAAATTTTCAGATCCGTAGCTGAAACTTAACTATTCAAGTGTGATAAAGAAGCTGAGACTAATATGCGTATACTTCAACAACTTTTTATGGATGATACCTTTGTGTACTTGTACCTATTGTGCTACAGTATACTAAGGGTCATGTGTTTTCACTTTAAAATTATTCATGGACCGAACTCTATTACATTTTGAGTTCCTAATAAACCATGAACGGGAAATATGATGCAATCCTCGGTGGTGTAAATTATTGTTCTCATATCTCTTATTGTATGGGTGTAAGTGGAATACTATGAAAAATGAAAGACAAATACACTGGTGAATCTGTCCATGATCCTAACAGAACACTGTGGTTGTCAATTGATGATTCTGTTCTGTGTATTTCCAATCTTTCATTTTAATTTCACATAATTAGGTTATGGGACCTATGTGGAAAATTTTAAAAAATACACTGTCAGTCTAAAACTCCGATAATGTTTAGTCCGATAAGAAATTTTCAGATCCGTAGCTGAAACTTAACTATTCAAGTGTGACAAAGAAGCTGAGACTAATATGCGTATACTTCAACAAGTTTTTATGGATGATACCTTTTTGTTCTTATAACTAGTGTGCTACAGTTTACTAAGGGTCATGTGTTTTTGCTTTAAAATTATTCATGGACCGAACTCTATTACATTTTCAGTTCCTAATAAACCATGAATGGGAAATATAATGCAATCCTCGGTGGTGTAAATTATTGTTCTCATATCTCTTATTGTATGGGTATAAGTAGAATACTATAAAAAATGAAAGACAAATACACTGGTGAATCCGTCCATGACCATAACAAAACATTGTGGTTGTCAATTGATGATTCGTTTCAATGTATCTCTAATACTTCATTTCAATTTGACATAATTAGGTTATGGGACCTATGTGCAAAATTTTAAAAAAATACACTGTAGTCTAAAACTCCGATAATGTTTAGTCCAATAAGAAATTTTCAATTCCGTAGCTGAAACTCAACCATTCAAGTGTGATAAAGAAGCTGAGACTAATCTTCGTATACATCAACAACTTGTTATGGATGATACCTTTGTGTACTTGTAACTACTGTGCTACAGTTTACTCAGGGTCATGTGCTTTGGCTTTAAAACTATTCATGGGCCAAACTCTATATTACATTTTGAGTTCCTAAAAAACCGCAAACGTGAAATTTAATGCGATGCTCGGTGGTGGAAATTACTGTTCTCATATCTCTTATCGTAGGGGTATAAGTGGAATACTATGAAAAATGAAAGACAAATACACGGGTGAATCCGTCCATCACCATAATGGAACATTGTGTTTGTCAATTGATGATTCTGTTCAATGTATCTCCAATATTTCATTTCAATTTCGAATAATTAGGTGATGGGACCTATGTGAAACTTTTAAAAAAATACACTGTCATTCTAAAAATCTGATAATGTTTAGTCCGCTAAGAAATTTTCAGATCCATAGTTGAAACTCAACTATTCAAGTGTGATGAAGAAGCTGAGACTAATATGCGTATAATTGAACAACCTTTTATGGATGATACCTTTGTGTACTTGTAACTAGTGTGCTACAGTTTACTAAGGGTCAT
The DNA here is from genome assembly GCA_037428765.1 of Rubia yunnanensis. NCBI lineage: Eukaryota > Viridiplantae > Streptophyta > Magnoliopsida > Gentianales > Rubiaceae > Rubia > Rubia yunnanensis. The sequence continues at coordinate 75,906,780 of CM075064.1, forward strand.
GTGTTTTCACTTTAAAATTATTCACGGACCGAACTCTATTACATTTTGAGTTCCTAATAAACCATGATAGGGAAATATAATGCAATCCTCGGTGGTGTAAATTATTGTTCTCATATCTCTTATTGTATGGGTGTAAGTGGAATACTATGAAAAATGAAAGACAAATACACTGGTGAATCCGTCCATGATCCTAACGGAACATTGTGGTTGTCAATTGATGATTCTGTTCAGTGTATTTCCAATCTTTCATTTTAATTTCACATAATTAGGTTATGGGACCTATGTGGAAAATTTTAAAAAATACACTGTCAGTCTAAAACTCCACTAATGTTTAGTCCGCTAAGAAATTTCAGATCCATAGCTGAAACTCAACTATTCAAGTGTGATGAAGAAGCTGACACTAATATGCGTATACTTCAACAACTTTTTATGGATGATACCTTTGTGTACTTGTAACTAGTGTGCTACAGTTTACTAAGGGTCATGTGTTTTTTGCTTTAAAATTATTCATGGACCGAACTCTATTAGATTTTGAGTTCCTAATAAACCATGAATGGGAAATATAACGCAATCCTCGGTGGTGTAAATTATTTTTCTCATGTCTCTTATTGTATGGGTATAAGTGGAATACTATGAAAAATGAAAGACAAATACACTGGTGAATCCGTCCACGACCATAACGAAACATTGTGGTTGTCAATTGATGATTTGTTTCAGTGTATCTCCAATACTTCATATAAATTTCACATAATTAGGTTATGGGACCTATGTGCAAAATTTAAAAAAATACACTGTAGTCTAAAACTCCGATAATGTTTAGTCCAATAAGAAATTTTCAATTCCGTAGCAGAAACTCAACCATTCAAGCGTGATAAAGAAGCTGAGACTAATCTTCGTATACATCAACAACTTGTTATGGATGATACCTTTGTGTACTTGTTACTAGTGTGCTACAGTTTACTCAAGGTCATGTGCTTTTGCTTTAAAACTATTCATGGACCAAACTCTATATTACATTTTGAGTTCCTAATAAACCACAAATGTGAAATTTAATGCGATGCTCGGTGGTGGAAATTACTATTCTCATATCTCTTATTGTAGGGGTATAAGTGGAATACTATGAAAAATGAAAGACAAATACACGGGTGAATCCGTCCATCACCATAATGGAGCATTGTGTTTGTCAATTTATGATACTGTTCAATGTATCACCAATATTTCATTTCAATTTCGAATAATTAGGTGATGGGACCTATGTGAAAAATTTTAAAAAATACACTTCAGTCTAAAACTACGATAATGTTCAGTCCGATAAGAAATTTTCAGATCCGTAGCTGAAACTCAACTATTCGAGTGTGATAAAGAAACTAAGACTAATCTGCATATAGTTCAACAACTTCTTATGAATGACACCTTTGTGTACTTATAACTAGTGTGCTACTGTTACCTAAAGGTCATGTGCTTTCGGTTTAAAATTATTCATGGACCTAATTCTATTACATTTTGAGTTCCTAATAAACCACGAACGTGAAATTTAATGTGATGCTCGGTGGTGGAAAATTTTTTTCTCATATCACTTATCGTAGGGGTATAAGTGGAATACTATCAAAAATGAAAGACAAATACACAAGTGAATCCGTCCTTGACGATAACGGAACATTGTTGTTTTCAATTAAAGATTTTGTTCAGTGTATCTCCAATATTTCATTTCGAATTCACATAATTAGGTGATGGGACATATGTACAAAATTTAAAAAATTACAATGTCAGTCTAAAACTAAGATAATGTTCAGTCCGATAAGAAAGTTTCAGATTCGTAGCTGAAACTCAACTATTCGAGTGTGATAAAGAAACTGAGACTAATCTGCGCATAATTCAACAACTTTTTATGGATGACACCTTTGTGTACTTGTAACTAGTGTGCTACAGTTTACTCAAGGTATGTCTTTTCGGTTTAAAATTATTCATGGACCAAACTCTATTACATTCTGAGTTCCTAATAAACCACCAACATAAAATTTAAAGCCATTCTCGGTGGTGGAAATTATTGTCCTCATATCTCTTAATGTAGGGGTAAAAGTGGAATACAACGAAAAATGAAATACAAATACACTGGTGAATCCATCCATGACCATAATGGAACATTGTGGTTGTCAATTGAAGATTATGTCCAGTGTATCTCCAATATTTCATTTCAATTTAACATAATTAGGTTATGGGACATATGTGCAAAATTTTAAAAAGTACACTGTCAGTCTAAAACTCTGATAATGTTCAGTTCAATAAGAAATTTTCAGATCCGTAGCTGAAACTCAACTATTTGAGTGTGATAAAGAAGCTGAGACTAATCTGCGTATACTTCAATAACTTATTATGAATGACACCTTTCTGTACTTGTAACTAGTGTGCTGCAGTTTACTAAAGGTCATGTGTTTTCGCTTTAAAATTATTCATGGAAAGAATTCTATATTATTTTGAGTTCCTAATAAACCACGAACAGGAACTTTAATGCAATGCTCAGTGGTGTAAATTATTGTTCCCATATCTCTTATCGTAGGGGTATAAGTGGAATACTATGAAAAATGAAAGAAAAATACACTGGTGAATCAGTCAATGACCATAACGGAACATTGTGGTTGTCAATTGATGATTCTGTTCAGTGTATCTCCAATATTTCATTTCAATTTCACATAATTAGGTTATGGGACCTATGTGAAAATTTTTAAAAAATGCTCTGTCAAGCTAAAACTCTGATAATTTTCAGTCCGATATGAAATTTTTAGATTCGTAACTGAAACTCAACTGTTCAAGTGTGATAAAGAAGCTGAGACTAATCTGCGTATACTTCAACAACTTCTTGTGACTGACACCTTTGTGTACTTGTAGATAGTGTGCTACAGTTTACTCAAGGTCATGTGGTTTTGCTTTAAAACTATTCATGGACCGAATTCTATATCATTTTGAGTTCCTAATAAACCACGAACAGGAAATTTAATGTGATTCTCGGTGGTGTTAAATATTTTTTTCATATCTCTTATCATAGGGGTATAGGTTGAATACTATGAAAAATGGAAGACAAATACACTGGTAATCCGTCCACGACCATAACGGAACATTGGGGTTGTCAATTGATGATTCGATTAAGTGTATCTCCAATACTTCATTTAAATTTCACATAATTAGGTTATGGGACCTATGTGCAAAATTTTAAAAAAAATACACTGTAGTCTAAAACTCCGATAATGTTTAGTCCAATAAGAAATTTTCAATTCCGTAACTGAAACTCAACCAATCAAGTGTGATAAAGAAGCTGAGACTAATCTTCGTATACATCAACAACTTGTTATGGATGATACCTTTGTGTACTTGTAACTAGTGTGCTACAGTTTACTCAAGGTCATGTGCTTTTGCTTTAAAACTATTCATGGACCAAACTCTATATTACATTTTGAGTTCCTAATAAACCACAAACGTGAAATTTAATGCGATGCTCGGTGGTGGAAATTACTATTCTCATATCTCTTATTGTAGGGTTATAAGTGGAATACTATGAAAAATGAAAGACAAAGACACGGGTGAATCCGTCCATCACCATAATGGAGCATTGTGTTTGTCAATTTATGATTCTGTTCAATGTATCCCCAATATTTCATTTCAATTTCGAATAATTAGGTGATGGGACCTATGTGAAAAATTTTAAAAAATACACTTCAGTCTAAAACTACGATAATGTTCAGTCCGATAAGAAATTTTCAGATCCGTAGCTGAAACTCAACTATTCGAGTGTGATAGAGAAACTGAGACTAATCTGTATGTAGTTCAACAACTTCTTATGAATGACACCTTTGTGTACTTATAACTAGTGTGCTACAGTTAACTCAAGGTCATGTGCTTTCGGTTTAAAATTATTCATGGACCTAATTCTATTACATTTTGAGTTCCTAATAAACCACGAACGTGAAATTTAATGCGATGCTTGGTGGTGGAAATTTTTTTTCTCATATCACTTATCGTAGGGGTATAAGTGGAATACTATGAAAAATGAATGACAAATACACAAGTGAATCCGTCCTTGACGATAACAGAACATTGTTGTTTTCAATTAAAGATTTTGTTCAGTGTATCTCCAATATTTCATTTCGAATTCACATAATTAGGTGATGGGACATATGTACAAAATTTAAAAAATTACAATTTCAGTATAAAACTAAGATAATGTTCAGTCCGATAAGAAAGTTTTAGATCCGTAGCTGAAACTCAACTATTCGAGTGTGATAAAGAAACTGAGACTAATCTGCGCATAATTCAACAACTTTTTATGGATGACACCTTTGTGTACTTGTAACTAGTGTGCTACAGTTTACTCAAGGTATGTCTTTTCGGTTTAAAATTATTCATGGACCAAACTCTATTACATTCTGAGTTCCTAATAAACCACAAACGTGAAATTTAATGCGATGCTCGGTGGTGGAAATTACTATTCTCATATCTCTTATTGTAGGGGTATAAGTGGAATACTATGAAAAATGAAAGACAAATACACGGGTGAGTCCGTCCATCACCATAATGGAGCATTGTGTTTGTCAATTTATGATTCTGTTCAATGTATCCCCAATATTTCATTTCAATTTCGAATAATTAGGTGATGGGACCTATGTGAAAAATTTTAAAAAATACACTTCAGTCTAAAACTACGATAATGTTCAGTCCGATAAGAAATTTTCAGATCCGTAGCTGAAACTCAACTATTCGAGTGTGATAAAGAAACTGAGACTAATCTGCATGTAGTTCAACAACTTCTTATGAATGACACCTTTGTGTACTTATAACTAGTGTGCTACAGTTAACTCAAGGTCATGTGCTTTCGATTTAAAATTATTCATGGACCTAATTCTATTACATTTTGAGTTCCTAATAAACCACGAACGTGAAATTTAATGCGATGCTTGGTGGTGGAAAATTTTTTTCTCATATCACTTATCGAAAGTGTTTTAAGTGGAATACTATGAAAAATGAAAGACAAATACACAAGTGAATCCGTCCTTGACGATAACAGAACATTGTTGTTTTCAATTAAAGATTTTGTTCAGTGTATCTCCAATATTTCATTTCGAATTCACATAATTAGGTGATGGGACATATGTACAAAATTTTAAAAAAAATACAATGTCAGTCTAAAACTAAGATAATGTTCAGTCCGATAAGAAAGTTTCAGATCCGTAGCTGAAACTCAACTATTCGAGTGTGATAAAGAAACTGAGACTAATCTGCGCATAATTCAACAACTTTTTATGGATGACACCTTTGTGTACTTGTAACTAGTGTGCTACAGTTTACTCAAGGTATGTCTTTTCGGTTTAAAATTATTCATGGACCAAACTCTATTACATTCTGAGTTCCTAATAAACCACAAACGTGAAATTTAATGCGATGCTCGGTGGTGGAAATTACTATTCTCATATCTCTTATTGTAGGGGTATAAGTGGAATACTATGAAAAATGAAAGACAAATACACGGGTGAGTCCGTCCATCACCATAATGGAGCATTGTGTTTGTCAATTTATGATTCTGTTCAATGTATCCCCAATATTTCATTTCAATTTCGAATAATTAGGTGATGGGACCTATGTGAAAAATTTTAAAAAATACACTTCAGTCTAAAACTACGATAATGTTCAGTCCGATAAGAAATTTTCAGATCCGTAGCTGAAACTCAACTATTCGAGTGTGATAAAGAAACTGAGACTAATCTGCATGTAGTTCAACAACTTCTTATGAATGACACCTTTGTGTACTTATAACTAGTGTGCTACAGTTAACTCAAGGTCATGTGCTTTCGGTTTAAAATTATTCATGGACCTAATTCTATTACATTTTGAGTTCCTAATAAACCACGAACGTGAAATTTAATGCGATGCTTGGTGGTGGAAATTTTTTTTCTCATATCACTTATCGTAGGGGTATAAGTGGAATACTATGAAAAATGAAAGACAAATACACATGTGAATCCGTCCTTGACGATAACAGAACATTGTTGTTTTCAATTAAAGATTTTGTTCAGTGTATCTCCAATATTTCATTTCGAATTCACATAATTAGGTGATGGGACATATGTACAAAATTTTAAAAAAAATACAATGTCAGTCTAAAACTAAGATAATGTTCAGTCCGATAAGAAAGTTTCAGATCCGTAGCTGAAACTCAACTATTCGAGTGTGATAAAGAAACTGAGACTAATCTGCGCATAATTCAACAACTTTTTATGTATGACACCTTTGTGTACTTGTAACTAGTGTGCTACAGTTTACTCAAGGTATGTCTTTTCGGTTTAAAATTATTCATGGACTAAACTCTATTACATTCTGAGTTCCTAATAAACCACGAACATAAAATTTAAAGCCATTCTCAGTGGTGGAAATTATTGTCCTCATATCTCTTAATGTAGGGGTAAAAGTGAAATACTACGAAAAATGAAATACAAATACACTGGTGAATCCATCCATGACCATAATGGAACATTGTGGTTGTCAATTGAAGATTATGTCCAGTGTATCTCCAATATTTCATTTCAATTTCACATAATTAGGTTATGGGACATATGTGCAAATTTTTAAAAAATACACTGTCAGTCTAAAACTCTGATAATGTTCAGTTCAATAAGAAATTTTCAGATCCGTAGCTGAAACTCAACTATTCGAGTGTGATAAAGAAGCTGAGACTAATCTGCATATACTTCAATAACTTCTTATGAATGACACCTTTCTGTACTTGTAACTAGTGTGCTGCAGTTTACTAAAGGTCATGTGTTTTCGCTTTAAAATTATTCATGGAAAGAATTCTATATTATTTTGAGTTCCTAATAAACCACGAACAGGAAATTTAATGCGATGCTCAGTGGTGTAAATTATTGTTCCCATATCTCTTATCGTAGGGGTATAAGTGGAATACTATGAAAAATGAAAGAAAAATACACTGGTGAATCAGTCAATGACCATAACGGAACATTGTGGTTGTCAATTGATGATTCTGTTCAGTGTATCTCCAATATTTCATTTCAATTTCACATAATTAGGTTATGGGACCTATGTGAAAATTTTTAAAAAATGCTCTGTCAAGCTAAAACTCCGATAATTTTCAGTCCGATAAGAAATTTTCAGATTCGTAACTGAAACTCAACTGTTCAAGTGTGATAAAGAAGCTGACACTAATCTGTGTATACTTCAACAACTTCTTGTGACTGACACCTTTGTGTACTTGTAGATAGTGTGCTACAGTTTACTCAAGGTCATGTGGTTTTGCTTTAAAATTATTCATGGACCGAATTCTAAATCATTTTGAGTTCCTAATAAACCATGAACGGGAAATTTAATGTGATGCTCGGTGGTGTTAATTATTTTTCTCATATCTCTTATCATAGGGGTATTGGTTGAATACTATGAAAAATGGAAGACAAATACACTGGTAATCCGTCCATACCATAACGGAACATTGGGGTTGTCAATTGATGATTCGTTTCAGTGTATCTCCAATAATTCATTTCAATTTCACATAATTATGTTATGGGACCTATTTAAAAATTTTAAAAAATACACTGTTAGTCTAAAACTCCGATAATGTTCAATTCGATAAGAAATTTTCAGATCCGTAGCTGAAAGTCAACTATTCGTGCGTGATAAAGAAGCCGAGACTAATCTGCGTATAATACAACAACTTTTTATGGATGACACCTTTGTGTACTTGTAACTAGTGTGCTACAGTTTACTAAAGGTCATGTGCTTTCGCTTTAAAATTATTCGTGGACCGAATTCTATATTATTTTCAATTCCTTATAAACCACGAATGGGAAATTTAATGTGATGCTCGGTGGTGTAAAATATTGTTCTCATATCTCTTACCGTAGGGGTATAAGTGGAACACTTTGAAAAATGAAAGACAAATACACTGGTGAATCTGTCCATGACCATAACGGAACATTGTGGTTGGAAATTGATGATTCTGTTCAGTGTAACTCCAATATTTCATTTCAATTTCACATAATTTGGTTACGGGACCTATGTGCCAAATTTTAAAAAATACTCTGTCAATCTAAAACTCCGATAATGTTCAGTCCGATAAGAATTTTTCATATCCTTAGTTGAAACTCAACAATTTAAGTGTGATAAAGAAGCTGAGACAAATCTGTGATACTTCAACAACTTTTTATGGATAATACCTTTGTGTACTTGTAACTAGTGTGCTACAGTTTACTCAAGGTCATGTCCTTTCGCTTTAAAATTATTCATGGACAGAACTTTATTACATTTTGAGTGCCTAACAAACCACAAACGTGAAATTTAAAGCGAGTCTCGGTGGTGGAAATTATTGTTCTCATATCTCTTATCGTAGGGTTATAAGTTGAATACTATGAAAAGTGAAAGACAAATACACTGGTGAATCTGTCCATGACCATAATGGAACATTGTGGTTGTCAATTGATGATTTCTTTCAGTATATCTCCAATATTTTATTTCAATTTCTAATAATTAGGTGATGGGACCTATGTGAAAAATTTTAAAAATACACTAACAGTCTAGAACAACAAGAATGTTCAGTCCGATAAGAAATTTTCAGATTCGTAGCTGAAACACAACTATTCAAGTGTGATAAAGAAACTGAGACTAATCTGCGTATACTTCAATAACTACTTATGAATGACACCTTTCTGTACTTGTAACTAGTGTGTTGCAGTTTACTAAAGGTCATGTGCTTTCGCTTTAAAATTATTCATGGAAAGAATTCTATATCATTTTGAGTTCCTAATAAACCATGAACAGGAAATTTAATGCGATGCTCAGTGGTGTAAATTATTGTTCTCATATTTCTTATCGTAGGGGTATAAGTGAAATACTGTGAAAAATAAAAGACAAATACACTGGTGAATCAGTCAATGACCATAACGGAACATTGTGGTTGTCAATTGATGATTCTATTCAGTGTATCTCCAATATTTCATTTCAATTTCACATAATTAGGTTATGGGACCTATGTGCAAAATTTTAAAAAATGCTCTGTTAATCTAAAACTCTGATGATTTTCAGTCCGATAAGAAATTTTCAGATTCATAACTGAAACTCAACTATTCAAGTGTGATAAAGAAGCTGAGACTAATCTGCGTATACTTCAACAACTTTTTATGGATGACACCTTTGTGTACTTGTAACTAGTGTGCTACAGTTTACCTATGGTCATGTGCTTTCGGTTTAAAATTATTCATGGACTGAATTCTATATCATTTTGAGGTCCTAATAAACCACGAACGAGAAATTTAATGCGATGCTCGGTGGTGTTAATTATTGTTCTCATATCTCTTATCATAGGGGTATAGGTTGAATACTGTGAAAAATACAAGACAAATACACTGCTGAATCCGTCCACGACCATAACGGAACATTGGGGTTGTTAATTGATAATTCGTTTCATTGTATCTCCAATACTTCATTTCAAACATAATTAGGTTATGGGACCTATGTGAAAATTTCAAAAAATACACTGTCAGTCTAAAACTCCGATAATGTTCAGTTCGATAAGAAATTTTCAGATCCGTAGCGGAAACTCAACTATTCGAGTGTGATAAAGAAGCTGAGACTAATCTTCGTATATTTCAACAACTTTATATGGATGACACTGACGGGCGGGCGGTCGTCGCGCCCGCCGTGCAAAAGATAATTTATAAGCCCTAAATGCTTACTTTCTACAACTAGGTAGATAGTGGCAAATCGGGGTCGTCCAAAGAGAAGAGGGATCTTCCTAAGCAATCAAACACAATGGTTGATACTAGGCTAGGAGTAACTATATTTACACACACTTAAAAGCAAGTAAATGGGGGGGGGGGGTTGGTTGGTTGGTTTCCTAAACTAACAAAGATAAAAAGACACGATAACTAGCAAGGTCAAGTGACTATGCTAATCATCAAACGAAACTAAAGAAAAGGGGTTTTAAACTACAAAGATAAAATGCCTTGGGGACAACGGATATCCACTTCCACATCTAATGTAGTTCATCGAATCATTCACACATTCCATCATATAGCATTCAGGACCCAACACTCACACACCCATCTAGCAAGTACCACAACACACACATCACAAGGAGTTCTAAGTTCATGCTCATAGATCTTCATGCAAAGGCGCTACGGAGTTCGTCACGTTCCTACACCTAAACAATTCAACCACACAAGCACTCCCTATGCTCAAACAACTCATGGCACACATGCAGTGAAACACACCGTCAAGAATACATAAACACCAAATAACAAATGCTTCAAGAATGAATTTAAATCATCTATTCAATACTTCAACTACTTGTCGTGGAGACTAAACTCCTATCCTTCTTAGTTCGTAGTTTGCGAAAGTGAGTTCCACATCTCTCGTCAAACCTCACCAATGACTCCCGAGTCGCGACCACGACTCAAGGTGTCATTGGTGGCATTTAGCACGAAGGACCAACAAGCTTGGCAATGCCTATGACCACTACACCGTGACTAAGCATTAAACCAATTCATGCAATTACACGAGATTGGATGAACGTGCAACGCACATTCATCCAGGAGCATATGACTCTCTCGTTTGCTACACAAACGAACATGACGAAGAGTTCGACATCAATCACATTCGTCTAGCACATTGTTAACACACTAACACAATCAGGAGCTCTAATTCACACTCATACATTACTAACAAGAACAGGGGGGAAATTAACCCAAATCCACCAAACCCTAGCTAGCAATTCATACAAGCATTTCATATCATCAAGCTCTCAACAACATTAATAGAATCAACAATTAACATTCAAAGCACAATAAAAGCACAATAGCAAAAACACCAAATAGATAGATAGAAATGGTTCTCAATACATAGAAGTGGAAGCTTCAATCCATAGCTCCCAAGTACAAGAACTACTCTAAAACAACAAAAGACATAATTAAACTAAGAAAACTAAGAAAAGAAAGAGAAGAAAACAAAAGGGTTTTGGAGCCCTAAAACCCAGAGAAAACGGGCTGTGCAAAACTTGAGAAGAAGAAGAAAGAGAGTAGTATTTATAGTGCAAAGAAGATAAAGTTGATTTCTGGCCGCCCGTTGGTCGCGACTCGCGACGGTGTTGGTCGCGACTCGCGATGGTGTCGCGACGGGAGCCAGAGTTTTGCTTTGTTTCTTTGTCTTCTTCATAGCCATCCCTCTCAATCTTCAAGTCTTCAACGGCTCCAAAAATGGTCTTCAACGGCCTCCGATCTTCATGTCTTCGAAGTGAGTATCCAAAAGTCTTCGAAAGTATAGTCTTCAATGTCTTCCGGTCTTCGTTGCTTCCGTGTTCTTCCCTTGTCACACAAAATCCACTTAGAAGAGGTAAAAGAGTACAAAGTTGCTTTTGCCTCTCCTAAGTGAATTTCAAGGTAAAACACAAGCTCTTGATAATAAAAGAGCACAAAAGTGATCCTAAATACCACTAAATAATGCATCTAAAATGGACACATCAAACCTCCCCACACTTAAACCTTACTCGCCCTCGAGTAAGAAAAGATTCAAGCATACGGAGGAAATGGCATATCCGCATCCTCGAGTAAGAAAAGGCGCTACGGAGTTCGTCACGTTCCTACACCTAAACAATTCAACCACACAAGCACTCCCTATGCTCAAACAACTCATCGCACACATGCAGTGAAACACACGGTCAAGAATACATAAACGCCAAATAACGAATGCTTCAAGAATGAATTTAAATCATCTATTCAATACTTCAACTACTTGTCGTGGAGACTAAACTCCTATCCTTCTTAGTTCGTAGTTTGCGAGAGTGAGTTCCACATCTCTCGTCAAACCTCACCAATGACTCCCGAGTCGCGACCACGACTCAAGGTGTCATTGGTGGAAATTAGCACGAAGGACCAACAAGCTTGGCAATGCCTATGACCACTACACCGTGACTAAGCATTAAACCAATTCATGCAATTACACGAGATTGGAAGAACGTGCAACGCACATTCATCCAGGAGCATATGACTCTCTCGTTTGCTACACAAACGAACATGACGAAGAGTTCGACATCAATCACATTCGTCTAGCACATTGTCAACACACTAACACAATCAAGAGCTCTAATTCACACTCATACATTACTAACAAGAACAGGGGGGAAATTAACCCAAATCCACCAAACCCTAGCTAGCAATTCATACAAGCATTTCATATCATCAAGCTCTCAACAACATTAATAGAATCAACAATTAACATTCAAAGCACAATAAAAGCACAATAGCAAAAACACCAAATAGATAGATAGAAATGGTTCTCAATACATAGAAGTGGAAGCTTCAATCCATAGCTCCCAAGTACAAGAACTACTCTAAAACAACAAAAGACATAATTAAACTAAGAAAACTAAGAAAAGAAAGAGAAGAAAACAAAAGGGTTTTGGAGCCCTAAAACCCAGAGAAAACGGGCTGTGCAAAACTTGAGAAGAAGAAGAAAGAGAGTAGTATTTATAGTGCAAAGAAGATAAAGTTGATTTCTGGCCGCCCGTTGGTCGCGACTCGCGACGTGTTGGTCGCGACTCGCGACGGTGTTGGTCGCGACTCGCGATGGTGTCGCGACGGTGTCGCGACTGGAGCCAGAGTTTTGCATTGTTTCTTTGTCTTCTTCATAGCCATCCCTCTCAATCTTCAAGTCTTCAACGGCTCCAAAAATGGTCTTCAACGGCCTCCGGTCTTCATGTCTTCGAAGTGAGTATCCAAAAGTCTTCGAAAGTATAGTCTTCAATGTCTTCCGGTCTTCGTTGCTTCCGTGTTCTTCCCTTGTCACACAAAATCCACTTAGAAGAGGTAAAAGAGTACAAAGTTGCTTTTGCCTCTCCTAAGTGAATTTCAAGGTAAAACACAAGCTCTTGATAATAAAAGAGCACAAAAGTGATCCTAAATACTACTAAATAATGCATCTAAAATGGACACATCAGACACCTTTGTGTACTTGTAACTAGTGTGCTACAGTTTACTAAAGGTAATGTGGTTTCGCTTTAAAATTATTCATGGACAGAATTCTATATAATTTTGAGTGCCTAATAAACAATGATAGGGAAATTTAATGCGATGCTCGGTGGTGTAAATTATTGCTCTTATATCTCTTACCGTAGGGGTATAAGTGGAACACTTTGAAAAATGAAAGACAAATGCACTGGTGAATCTGTCCATGACCATAACGGAACATTGTGGTTGTCAATTGATGATTCTGTTCAGTGTAACTCCAATATTTCATTTCAATTTCACATATTTTGGTTACGGGACCTATGTTCCAAATTTTAAAAAATACTCTGTCAATCTAAAACTCCGATAATGTTCAGTCTGATAAGAATTTTTCAGATCTGTAGCTGAAACTCAACTATTTAAGTGTGATAAAGAAGCTGAGACAAATCTGTGGATACTTCAACAACTTTTTATGGATAATACCTTTGTGTACTTGTAACTAGTTTACTCAAGGTCATGTGCTTTCGCTTTGAAATTATACATGGACCGAACTATATTACATTTTGAGTTCCTAATAAACCACGAACGTGAAATTTTATGCGATGCTCGGTGGTGGAAATCATTGTTCTCATATCTCTTATCGTAGGGGTATAAGTGGAATAATTTCAAAAATGAAAGACAAATACACGGGTGAATCCGTCCATCACACTAATGGAACATTGTGGTTGTCAATGGATTATTCTGTTCAATGTATCTCCAAATTTCATTTCAATTTCAAATAATTAGGTTAGTGGACCTATGTGCAAAATTTTTAAAAATACACTGTCAGTCTAAAACTCCAATAATGTTCAGTCCGATAAGAAATTTTCAGATCCGTAGCTAAAACTCAACTTTTCGAGTGTGATAAAGAAACTGAGACTAATCTGCGTATACTTCAACAACTTCTTATGAAAGACACCCTTGTGTACCTGTAACTAGTGTGCTACAGTTTACTCAAGGTCATGTGTTTTCGGTTTAAATTTATTCATAGACCGAATTCAATTACATTTGGAATTCCTAATAAACCACGAACGTGAAATTTAATGCGATGCTCAGTGGTCGAAATTATTTTTCTCATATCTCTTATCGTAGGGGTATAAGTGGAATACTATGAAAAATGAATGACAAATACACTTGTGAATCCGTCCTTGACGATAACGGAACATTGTTGTTTTCAATTAAAGATTATGTTCAGTGTATCTCCAATATTTCATTTCAATTTCATATAATTAGGTGATGGGACCTATGTGCAAAATTTTAAAAAATACACTATCAGTCTAAAACTCAGATAATGTTCAGTCCGATAAGAAAGTCTCAGATCCGTAGCTAAAACTCAACTATTCGAGTGTGATAAAGAAACTGAGGCTAATCTGCGTATACTTCAACAACTTTTTAAGGATGACACCATTGTGAACTTGTAACTAGTGTACTACAGTTTTCTCAAGGCCATGTGCTTTCGCTTTAAAATTACTCATGGACTGAACTCTATTACATTTTGAGTTCCTAATAAACCACGAATGGGAAATTTAATGCGATGCTCGGTGGTGTTAATTATTGTTCTCATACCTCTTATCATAGGGGTATAGGTAGAACACTATGAAAAATGAAAGACAAATACACTGGTGAATCCGTCCATGACCATAAAGGAATATTGTAGTTGTCAATTGATGATTCTGTTCAGTGTATCTCCAATATCTCATTTCAATTTCACATAATTAGGTCATGGGACCTATGTGTAAAATTAAAAAAAAATGCTCCGTCAATCTAAAACTCCGATAATTTTCAGTCTGATAATAAATTTTCAGATTCGTAACTGAAACTCAACTATTCAAGTGTGATAAAGAAGCTGAGACTAATCTGCGTATACTTCAACAACTTCTTATGAATGACACCTTTGTGTACTTGTAACTACTGTGCTGCAGTTTATTAAAAGTCATGTGGTTTCGCTTTAAAATTATTCATGGAACGAATTCTATATCATTTTGAGTTCCTAACAAACCACGAACTTGAAATTTAATGCGATGTGGTGTAAATTATTGTTCTCATATCTCTTATTGTATGGGTATAAGTGGAATACTGTGAAAAATTAAAGACAAATACACTGGTGAATCAGTCAATGACCATAACGGAACATTGTGGTTGTTAATTGATGATTCTGTTCAGTGTCTCTCCAATATTTCATTTCAATTTCACATAATTAGGTTATGGGACCTATGTGCCAAATTTTAAAAAATACTCTGTCAATCTAAAACTCCGATAATGTTCTTTCCGATAAGAAATTTTTAGATTCGTAGTTGAAACTCAACTATTCAAGTGTGATAAAGAAGCTGAGACTAATCTGCGTATACTTCAACAACTTTTTATGGATGACACCGTTGTGTACTTGTAAATAGTGGGCTACAGTTTACCCAAGGTCACGTGCTTTCGGTTTAAAATTATTCATGGACCGAATTCTATTACATTTTGAGTTCCTAATAAACCACGAACATGAAAATTAATGCTATGCTCGGTTATGGAAATTATTGTTCTCATGTCTCTTATCGTATGAAAAATGAAAGACAAATACACTGGTGAATCCGTCGATGACCATAACGGAACATTGTGGTTGTCAATTGATGATTCTATTCTTTGTATCTCAAATATTTCATTTAAATTTCACATAATTAGGTTATGGGACACATGTGCCAAATTTTAAAAAATACTCTGTCAATCTAAAACTCCGATTATGTTCAGTCCGATAAGAAATTTTTAGATTCATAGCTGAAACTCAACTATTCAAGTGTGATAAAGAAGCTGAGACTAATCTGCGTATACTTCAACAACATTTTATGGATGACACCTTTGTGTACTTGTAACTAGTGTGCTACAGTTTACCCAAGGTCACTCGCTTTCGGTTTAAAATTATTCATGGACCGAATTCTATTACATTTTGAGTTCCGAATAAACCACAAACATGAAATTTAATGCTATGCTTGGTTATGGAAATTATTGTTCTCATGTCACTTATCGTATGAAAAATGAAAGACAAATACACTGGTGAATCCGCCCATGACCATAACGGAACATTGTGGTTGTCAATTGATGATTCTATTCTTTGTATCTCTATTATTTCATTTAAATTTCGAATAATTAGGTTATGGGATCTATGTGAAAAATTTTAAAGAATACACTCACAGTATAGAACTCCAATAATGTTCAATCCGATAAGAAATTTTCATATCCGTAGCTGAAACACAACTATTCGAGTGTGATAAGGAAACTGAGACTAATCTGCATATACTTCAACAACTTCTTATGAATGACACCTTTGTGTACTTGTAACTAGTGTGCTGCAGTTTATTAAAGGTCATGTGCTTTCGCTTTAAAATTATTCATGGAACGAATTCTATATCATTTTGAGTTCCTAATAAACCACGAACATGAAATTTAATGCGATGTGGTGTAAATTATTGTTCTCATATCTCTTATCGTAGGGGTATAAGTGGAATACTGTGAAAAATTAAAGACAAATACACTGGTGAATCCGTCCATGACCATAACGGAACATTGTAGTTGTCAATTGACGATTCTGTTCAGTGTATCTCAAATATTTCATTTAAATTTCACATAATTAGGTTATGGGACCTATGTGCCAAATTTTAAAAAATACTCTATCGATCTAAAAATCCGATAATGTTCAGTCCGATAAGAAATTTTTAGATTCGTCGCTGAAACTCAACTATTCAAGTGTGATAAAGAAGCTGAGACTAATCTGCGTATACTTCAACAACTTTTTATGGATGACACCGTTGTGTACTTGTAAATAGTGGGCTACAGTTTACCCAAGGTCACGTGTTTTCGGTTTAAAATTATTCATGGACCGAATTCTATTACATTTTGAGTTCCGAATAAACCACGAACATGAAATTTAATGCTATGCTCGGTTATGGAAATTATTGTTCTCATGTCTCTTATCGTGTGAAAAATGAAAGACAAATACACTGGTGAATCCGTCCATGACCATAACGGAACATTGTGGTTGTCAATTGATGATTCTGTTCTTTGTATCTCCAATATTTCATTTAAATTTCACATAATTAGGTTATGGGACCCATGTGCCAAATTTTAAAAAATACTCTGTCAATCTAAAACTCCGATTATGTTCAGTCCGATAAGAAATTTTTAGATTCGTAGCTGAAACTCAACTATTCAAGTGTGATAAAGAAGCTGAAACTAATCTGCGTATACTTCAACAACGTTTTATGGATGACACCTTTGTGTACTTGTAACTAGTGTGCTACAGTTTACCCAAGGTCACTCGCTTTCGGTTTAAAATTATTCATGGACCGAATTCTATTACATTTTGAGTTCCGAATAAACCACGAACATGAAATTTAATGCTATGCTTGGTTATGGAAATTATTGTTCTCATGTCTCTTATCGTATGAAAAATGAAAGACAAATACACTGGTGAATCCGTCCATGACCATAACGGAACATTGTGGTTGTCAATTGATGATTCTATTCTTTGTATCTCCAACATTTCATTTAAATTTCGAATAATTAGGTTATGGGATCTATGTGAAAAAATTTAAAGAATACACTCACAGTCTAGAACTCCAATAATGTTCAATCCGATAAGAAATTTGCATATCCGTAGCTGAAACACAACTATTCGAGTGTGATAAAGAAACTAAGACTAATCTGCATATACTTCAACAACTTCTTATGAATGACACCTTTGTGTACTTATAACTAGTGTGCTGCAGTTTATTAAAGGTCATGTGCTTTCGCTTTAAAATTATTCATGGAACGAATTCTATATCATTTTGAGTTCCTAATAAACCACGAACATGAAATTTAATGCGATGTGGTGTAAATTATTGTTCTCATATCTCTTATCGTAGGGGTATAAGTGGAATACTGTGAAAAATTAAAGACAAATACACTGGTGAATCAGTCAATGACCATAACGGAACATTGTGGTTGTCAATTGATGATTCTGTTCAGTGTATCTCCAATATTTCATTTCAATTTCACATAATTAGGTTATGGGACCTATGTGCCAAATTTTAAAAAATACTCTGTCAATCTAAAACTCCGATAATGTTCTGTCCGATAAGAAATTTTTAGATTCGTAGCTGAAACTCAACTATTCAAGTGTGATAAAGAAGCTGAGACTAATCTGCGTATACTTCAGCAACTTTTTATGGATGACACCGTTGTGTACTTGTAAATAGTGGGCTACAGTTTACCCAAGGTCATGTGCTTTCGGTTTAAAATTATTCATGGACCGAATTCTATTACATTTTGAGTTCCTAATAAACCACGAACATGAAATTTAATGCGATGCCTGGTTATGGAAATTATTGTTCTCATGACTCTTATCGTATGAAAAATGAAAGACAAATACACTGGTGAATCCGTCCATGACCATAACGGAACATTGTGGTTGTCAATTGATGATTCTATTCTTTGTATCTCCAATATTTCATTTAAATTTCTAATAATTAGGTTATGGGAACTGTGTGAAAAAAATTAAGGAATACACTCACAACCTAGAACTCCAATAATGTTCAGTCCGATAAGAAAATTCCATATCCGTAGCTGAAACACAACTATTCAAGTGTGATAAAGAAACTGAGACTAATCTGCATATACTTCAACAACTTCTTATGAATGACACCTTTGTGTACTTGAAGTTAGTGTGCTGCAGTTTATTAAAGGTCATGTTCTTTCGCTTTAAATTTATTCATGGACCGAATTCTATATCATTTTGAGTTCGTAATAAACTACGAACATGAAATTTAATGCGATGCTAGGTGGTGTAAATTATTGTTCTCATATCTACTATCGAAGGGTTATAAGTGGAATACTATGAAAAATGAAAGACAAATACACTGGTGAATCCGTCCATGACCATAACGGAGCATTGGGGTGGTCAATTCATGATTCTGTTCAGTGTATCTCCAATATTTCATTTCAATTTCACATAATTAGGTTATGGGACCTATGTGCAAAATTTAAAAAATACACTGTTAGACTAAAAGTCCGATAATGTTCGGTCCAATAAGAATATTTTAGATCTGTAGCAGAAACTAAACTATTCAAGTGTCATAAAGAAGCTGAGACTAATCTGCGTATATTCCAATAACTTTTTATGGATGTCAATTGATGATTATGTTCAAGGTATCTCTAATATTTCATTTCAATTTCACATAATTAGGTTACGGGACCTATGTGCAAAATTTTAAAAAATACTCTGTTAATCTAAAACTCCGATAATGTTCAGTCCAGTAAGAAATTTTCAGATTCGTAACAGAAACTCAACTATTCAAGTGTGATAAAGAAACTGAGACTAATCTGCATATACTTCAACAACTTCTTATGAATGACACCTTTGTGTACATGTAACTGGTGTGCTGCAGTTTATTAAAGGTCATGTGCTTTCGCTTTAAAATTATTCATGGACCGAATTCTATATTATTTTGAGTTCCTAATAAACCACGAACATGAAATTTAATGCGATGCTAGGTGGTGTAAATTATTGTTCTCATATCTCTTATCGTAGAGGTATAAGTGGAATACTGTGAAAAATGAAAGACAAATACACTGGTAAATCAGTCAATGACCATAACGGAACATTGTTGTGGTCGATTGAGGATTCTGTTCAGTGTATCTCCAATATTTCATTTCAATTTCACATAATTAGGTTATGGGACCTATGTGCAAAATTTTGAAAAATACTATGTCAAACTAAAACTCCGATAATGTTCAGTCCGAAAAGATATTTTCTGATTCGTAACTGAAACTCAACTATTCAAGTGTGATAAAGAAGCTGAGGCTAATCTGCGTATACTTCAACAACTTTTTATGGATGCCACCTTTGTGTACTTGTAACTAGTGTGCAACAGTTTACTCAAGGTCATGTGCTTTCACTTTAAAATTATTCATGGACCAAACTCTATTACATTTTGAGTTGCTAATAAACCATGAACAGGAAATTTAATGTGATGCTCGGTGGTGTAAATTATTGTTCTCATATCTCCTATCGAAGGGTTTTAAGTGGAATACTATGAAAAATGAAAGACAAATACACTGGTGAATCCGTCCTTGACCATAACGGAACATTGTGGTTGTCAATTTATGATTCTATTCAGTGTATCTCCAATATTTTATTTATATTTCACATAATTAGGTTATGGGACCTATGTGCCAAATTTTAAAAAATACTCTGTCAATCTAAAACTCCGATAATGGTAAGTCCGATAAGAAATTTTTAGATTCATTGTTGAAACTCAACTATTCAAGTGTGATAAAGAAGCTGAGACTAATCTGCGTATACTTCAACTTTTTATGGATGACACCTTTGTGTACTTGTAACTAGTGTGCTATAGTTTACCCAAGGTCATGTGCTTTCGGTTTAAAATTATTCATGGACCGAATTCTATTACATTTTGAGTTCCTAATAAACCACGAACATGAAATTTAATGCGATGCCTGGTTATGCAAATTATTGTTCTCATGTCTCTTGTCGTATGAAAAATGAAAGACAAATACACTGGTGAATCCGTCCATGACCATAACGGAACATTGTGGTTGTCCATTTGATATTCTATTCTTCGTATCTCCAATATTTCATTTAAATTTTGAATAATTATGTTATGGGATCTATGTGACAAAATTTAAAGAATACACTCACAGTCTGGAACTCCAATAATGTTCAGTCCGATAAGAAATTTTCAGATCCGTAGCTGAAACACAAATATTCGAGTGTGATAAAGAAACTAAGACTAATCTGCATATACTTCAACAACTTCTTATGAATGACACCTTTGTGTACTTGTAACTAGTGTGCTGCAGTATATTAAAGGTCATGTGCTTTCGCTTTAAAATTATTCATGGACCGAATTCTGTATCATTTTGAGTTCCTAATAAACCACGAACAGGAAATTTAATGTGATACTCGGTGCTGTAAATTATTGTTCTCATATCTCTTATCGTAGAGGTATAAGTGGAATACTATGAAAAATGAAAGACAAATACCCTGGTGAATCAGTTAATGACCATAACGGAACATTGTGGTTGTCAATTGATGATTTTTTTCAGTGTATCTCCAATATTTCATTTCAATTTCACATAATTAGGTTATGGGACCTATGTGCAAAATTTTAAAAAATATTCTGTTAATCTAAAGCTTCGATAATGTTTAGTCCGATAAGAAATTTTCAGATTCGAAACTGAAACTCAACTATTCAAGTGTGATAAAGAAGCTGAGACTAATCTGCGTATACTTCAACAACTTTTTATGGATAACACCTTTGTGTACTTGTAACTAGTGTGCTACAGTTTACTCAAGGTCATGTGCTTTCACTTTAAAATTATTCATGGACCGAACTCTATTACATTTTGAGTTCCTAATAAACCACGAATAGGAAATTTAATGTGATGCTCGGTGGTGTAAATTATTGTTCTCATATCTCCTATCGAAGGGTTATAAGTGGCATACTATGAAAAATGAAAGACAAATACACTGGAGAATCCGTCCATGACTATAACGGAAAATTGGGGTTGTCAATTGATGATTCGGTACAGTGTATCTCCAATATTTCATTTCAATTTCACATAATTAGGTTATGGGACCTATGTGCAAATTTTAAAAAATACACTGTCAGACTAAAAGTCTGATAATGTTCGGTCCGATAAGAATTTTTTAGATCCATAGCTGAAACTAAACTATTCAAGTGTGATAAAGAAGCTAAGACTAATCTGCGTATATTTCAACAACTTTTTATGGATGACACCTTCGTGTACTTGTAACTAGTGTGGTACATTTTACTCAAGGTCATATGATTTCGCTTTAAAATTATTCATGGACTGAACTCTATTACATTTTGAGTTCCAAATAAACCATGAATGGGAAATTTAAGGCGATGCTCGTTGGTGTAAATTATTGTTCTCATATCTCCTATCGTCGGGGTATAAGTGGAATACTATGAAAAATGAAAGAAAAATACACTGGTGAATCCGTCCACGACCACAACGGAACATTGGGGTGGTAAATTGCTGATTCTGTTCAGTGTATCTCCAATATTTCATTTAAATTTCACATATTTAGGTTATGGGATCTATGTGTAAAGTTTAAAAAATACACTGTCAGACTCAAACTCTGATAATGTTCAGTCCGATAAGAATTTCATAGATCCGTAGTTGAAACTAAACTATTCAAGTGTGATAAACAAGCTGAGACTAATCAACGTATACTTCAACAACTTTTGGTGGATGACACCTTTGTGTGCTTGTAACTAGTGTGCTACAGTTTACTCAAGGTCATGTGCTTTCGCTTTAAAAGTATTCATTGACTGAACTCTATTACATTTTGAGTTCCTAATAAACCATGAATGGGAAATTTAAGGCGATGCTCATTGGAGTAAATTGTTGTTCTCATATCTCCTATCGTCAGGGTATAAGTGGAATACTATGAAAAATGAAAGAAAAATACACTGGTGAATCCGTCCATGACCATAACGGAACATTGTTGTTGTCAATTGATGATTATGTTCACTGTATCTCCAATATTTCATTTAAATTTCACATAATTAGGTTATGGGACCTATGTGCTAAATTTTAAAAAATACTCTATCAATCTAAAAATCCGATAATGTTCAGTCCGATAAGAAATTTTTAGATTCGTAGCTGAAACTCAAATATTCAAGTGTGATAAAGAAGCTGAGACTAATCTGCGTATACTTCAACAACGTTTTACGGATGACACCTTTGTGTACTTGTAACTAGTGTACTACAGTTTACCCAAGGTCACTAGCTTTCGGTTTAAAATTATTCATGGACCGAATTCTATTACATTTTGAGTTCCTAATAAACCACAAACATGAAATTTAATGCTATGATCGGTTATGGAAATTATTGTTCTCATGACTCTTATCGTATGAAAAATGAAAGACAAATTCACTGGTGAATCCGTCCATGACTAGAACGGAACATTGTGGTTGTCAATTGATGATTCTATTCTTTGTATCTCCAATATTTCATTTAAATTTTGAATAATTAGGTTTTTGGATCTATGTGAAAAAATTTAAAGAATACACTCACAGTCTACAACTCCAATAATATTCAATCCAATAAGAAATTTTCAGGTCCGTAGCTGAAACACAACTATTTGAGTGTGATAAAGAAACTGAGACTAATCTGCATATACTTCAACAACTTCTTATGAATGACACCTTGGTGTACTTGTAACTAGTGTGCTACAGTTTAGTAAAGGTCATTTGCTTTCACTTTAAAATTATTCATGGATCGACTTCTATATCATTTTGAGTTCATAATAAACCACGAACATGAAATTTAATGCGATGCTAGGTGGTGTAAATTATTGTTCTCATATCTCCTATCGAAGGGTTATAAGTGGAATACTATGAAAAATGAAATACAAATACATTGGTGAATCCGTCCACGACCATAACGGAACATTGGGGTGGTAAATTGATGATTCTGTTCAGTGTATCTCCAATATTTGATTTCAATTTCACATAATTAGGTTATGGGACCTATGTTCAAAATTTAAAAAATACACTGTTAGACTAAACGTCCGATAATGTTCGGTCCGATAAGAAATTTTCAGATCCGTAGCTGAAACTAAACTATTCAAGTGTGATAAAGAAGCTGAGACTAATCTGCGTATATTCCAATAACTTTTTATGGATGACACCTTCGTGTACTTGTAACTAGTGTGCTACAGTTTACTCAAGGTCATGTGCTTTTGCTTTAAAATTATTCATGGACCGAGCTCTGTTACATTTTGAGTTCCAAATAAACCACAAATGGGAAATTTAAGGCGATGCTCGTTGGTTTAAATTATTGTTCTCATATCTCCTATCGTCGGGGTATAAGTGGAATACTATGAAAAATGAAAGAAAAATACACTGGTGAATCCGTCCACGACCACAACGGAACATTGGGGTGGTAAATTGATAATTCTGTTCAGTGTATCTCCAATATTTCATTTAAATTTCACATAAGTAGGTTATGGGATCTATGTGTAAAATTTAAAAAATACACTGTCAGACTCAAACTCCGATAATATTCAGTCCGATAAGAATTTCATGGATCCGTAGCTGAAACTAAACTATTCAAGTGTGATAAAGAAGCTGAGACTAATCTGCGTATACTTCAACAACTTTTTGTGGATGACACCTTTGTGTGCTTGTAACTAGTGTGCTACAGTTTACTCAAGGTCATGTGCTTTCGCTTTAAAATTATTCATTGACTGAACTCTATTACATTTTGAGTTCCTAATAAACCATGAATAGGAAATTTAAGGCGATGCTCGTTGGTGTAAATTATTGTTCTCATATCTCCTATCGTCAGGGTATAAGTGGAATACTATGAAAAATGAAAGGCAAATACACTGGTGAATCCGTCCATGACCATAACGGAAGATTGTAGTTGTCAATTGATGATTCTGTTCAGTGTATCTCCAATATTTCATTTAAATTTCACATAATTAGGTTATGGGACCTATGTGCCAAATTTTAAAAAATACTCTATCAATCTAAAAATCCGATAATGTTCAATCCGATAAGAAATTTTTAGATTCGTAGCTGAAACTCAAATATTCAAGTGTGATAAAGAAGCTGAGACTAATCTGCGTATACTTCAACAACGTTTTATGGATGACACCTTTGTGTACTTGTAACTAGTGTGCTACAGTTTACCCAAGGTCACTCGCTTTTGGTTTAAAATTATTCATGGACCGAATTCTATTACATTTTGTGTTCCTAATAAACCACGAACATGAAATTGAATGCTATGATTGGTTATGGAAATTATTTTTCTCATGACTCTTATCGTATGAAAAATGAAAGACAAATTCACTGGTGAATCCGTCCATGACCATAACGGAACATTGTGGTTGTCAATTGATGATTCTATTCTTTGTATCTCCAATATTTCATTTAAATTTTGAATAATTAGGTTTTGGGATCTATGTGAAAAAATTTAAAGAATACACTCACGGTCTACAACTCCAATAATATTCAATCCAATAAGAAATTTTCAGATCCGTAGCTGAAACACAACTATTCGAGTGTGATAAAGAAACTGAGACTAATCTGTATGTAGTTCAACAACTTCTTATGAATGACACCTTTGTGTACTTGTAACTAGTGTGATACAGTTTAGTAAAGGTCATTTGCTTTCACTTTAAAATTATTCATGGATCGACTTCTATATCATTTTGAGTTCCTAATAAACCACGAACATGAAATTTAATGCGATGCTAGGTGGTGTAAATTATTGTTCTCATATCTCCTATCGAAGGGTTATAAGTGGAATACTATGAAAAATGAAATACAAATACATTGGTGAATCCGTCCACGACCATAACGGAACATTGGGGTGGTAAATTGATGATTCTGTTCAGTGTATCTCCAATATTTGATTTCAATTTCACATAATTAGGTTATGGGACCTATGTTCAAAATTTTAAAAATACACTGTTAGACTAAACGTCCGATAATGTTCGGTCCGATAAGAAATTTTCAGATCCGTAGCTGAAACTAAACTATTCAAGTGTGATAAAGAAGCTGAGACTAATCTGCGTATATTCCAATAACTTTTTATGGATGACACCTTCGTGTACTTGTAACTAGTGTGCTACAGTTTACTCAAGGTCATGTGCTTTTGCTTTAAAATTATTCATGGACCGAGCTCTGTTACATTTTGAGTTCCAAATAAACCACAAATGGGAAATTTAAGGCGATGCTCGTTGGTTTAAATTATTGTTCTCATATCTCCTATCGTCGGGGTATAAGTGGAATACTATGAAAAATGAAAGAAAAATACACTGGTGAATCCGTCCACGACCACAACGGAACATTGGGGTGGTAAATTGATAATTCTGTTCAGTGTATCTCCAATATTTCATTTAAATTTCACATAAGTAGGTTATGGGATCTATGTGTAAAATTTAAAAAATACACTGTCAGACTCAAACTCCGATAATATTCAGTCCGATAAGAATTTCATGGATCCGTAGCTGAAACTAAACTATTCAAGTGTGATAAAGAAGCTGAGACTAATCTGCGTATACTTCAACAACTTTTTGTGGATGACACCTTTGTGTGCTTGTAACTAGTGTGCTACAGTTTACTCAAGGTCATGTGCTTTCGCTTTAAAATTATTCATTGACTGAACTCTATTACATTTTGAGTTCCTAATAAACCATGAATAGGAAATTTAAGGCGATGCTCGTTGGTGTAAATTATTGTTCTCATATCTCCTATCGTCAGGGTATAAGTGGAATACTATGAAAAATGAAAGGCAAATACACTGGTGAATCCGTCCATGACCATAACGGAAGATTGTAGTTGTCAATTGATGATTCTGTTCAGTGTATCTCCAATATTTCATTTAAATTTCACATAATTAGGTTATGGGACCTATGTGCCAAATTTTAAAAAATACTCTATCAATCTAAAAATCCGATAATGTTCAATCCGATAAGAAATTTTTAGATTCGTAGCTGAAACTCAAATATTCAAGTGTGATAAAGAAGCTGAGACTAATCTGCGTATACTTCAACAACGTTTTATGGATGACACCTTTGTGTACTTGTAACTAGTGTGCTACAGTTTACCCAAGGTCACTCGCTTTTGGTTTAAAATTATTCATGGACCGAATTCTATTACATTTTGAGTTCCTAATAAACCACGAACATGAAATTGAATGCTATGATTGGTTATGGAAATTATTTTTCTCATGACTCTTATCGTATGAAAAATGAAAGACAAATTCACTGGTGAATCCGTCCATGACCATAACGGAACATTGTGGTTGTCAATTGATAATTCTATTCTTTGTATCTCCAATATTTCATTTAAATTTTGAATAATTAGGTTTTGGGATCTATGTGAAAAAATTTAAAGAATACACTCACGGTCTACAACTCCAATAATGTTCAATCCGATAAGAAATTTTCAGATCCGTAGCTGAAACACAACTATTCGAGTGTGATAAAGAAACTGAGACTAATCTGTATGTAGTTCAACAACTTCTTATGAATGACACCTTTGTGTACTTGTAACTAGTGTGCTACAGTTTAGTAAAGGTCATTTGCTTTCACTTTAAAATTATTCTTGGACCGACTTCTATATCATTTTGAGTTCCTAATAAACCACGAACATGAAATTTAATGCAATGTTAGGTGGTGTAAATTATTGTTCTCATATCTCCTATTGAAGGGTTAAAAGTGGAATACTATGAAAAATGAAATACAAATACATTGGTGAATCCGTCCACGACCATAACGGAACATTGGGGTGGTAAATTGATGATTCTGTTCAGTGTATCTCCAATATTTCATTTCAATTTCACATAACTAGGTTATGGGACCTATGTTCAAAATTTTAAAAATACACTGTTAGACTAAAAGTCCGATAATGTTCGGTCCGATAAGAAATTTTCAGATCCGTAGCTGAAACTAAACTATTCAAGTGTGATAAAGAAGCTGAGACTAATCTGCGTATAT
Organism: Rubia yunnanensis; assembly: GCA_037428765.1. Classification (NCBI taxonomy): domain Eukaryota; kingdom Viridiplantae; phylum Streptophyta; class Magnoliopsida; order Gentianales; family Rubiaceae; genus Rubia; species Rubia yunnanensis. The sequence goes on from CM075064.1 coordinate 75,934,335, forward strand.
TCGAATAACTTTTTATGGATGACACCTTCGTGTACTTGTAACTAGTGTGCTACTGTTTACTCAAGGTCATGTGCTTTCACTTTAAAATTATTCATGGACCGAGCTCTATTACATTTTGAGTTCCAAATAAACCACAAATGGGAAATTTAATGCGATGCTCGTTGGTGGGTATTAGTGGAATACTATGAAAAATGAAAGACAAATACACTGGTGAATCCGTCCATGACCATAACGGAACATTGTAGTTGTCAATTGATGATTCTATTCAGTGTATCTCCAATATTTGATTTCAATTTCACATAATTGGGTTATGGGATCTATGTGCAAAATTTAAAAAATACACTGTCAGACTAAAACTCCGATAATGTTCGGTCCGATAAGAAATTTTTAGATCCGTAGCTGAAACTAAACTATTCAAGTGTGATAAAGAAGCTAAGACTAATCTGCGTATATTTCAACAACTTTTTATGGATGACACCTTCGTGTACTTGTAACTAGTGTGGTACATTTTACTCAAGGTCATATGCTTTCGCTTTAAAATTATTCATGTACTGAACTCTATTACATTTTGAGTTCCTAATAAACCATGAATGGGAAATTTAAGGCGATGCTCGTTGGTGTAAATTATTGTTCTCATATCTCCTATCGCCGGGGAATAAGTGGAATACTATGAAAAATGAAAGACAAATACACTGGTGAATCCGTCCACGACCATAACGGAACATTGGGGTGGTAAATTGATGATTCTGTTCAGTGTATCTCCAATATTTCATTTAGATTTCACATAATTAGGTTATGGGACCTATGTGTAAAATTTAAAAAATACACAGTCAGACTAAATATCTGATAATGTTCAGTCCGATAAGAATTTCATAGATCCGTAGCTGAAACTAAACTATTCAAGTGTGATAAAGAAGCTGAGACTAATCTGCGTATACTTCAACAACTTTTTATGGATGACACCTTTGTGTACTTGTAACTAGTGTGCTACAGTTTACTCAAGGTCATGTGCTTTCGCTTTAAAATTATTCATGGACTGAACTCTATTACATTTTGAGTTCCTAATAAACCATGAATGGGAAATTTAAGGCGATGCTCGTTGGTGTAAATTATTGTTCTAATATCTCCTATCGTCGGGGTATAAGTGGAATACTATGAAAAATGAAAGACAAATACACTGGTGAATCCGTCCATGACCATAACGGAACATTGTAGTTGTCAATTGATGATTCTGTTCAGCGTATCTCCAATTTTCATTTAAATTTCGCATAATTAGGTTATGGGACCTATGTGCAAAATTTTAAAAAATACTCTATCAATCTAAAATTCCGATAATGTTCAGTCCGATAAGAAATTTTTAGATTCGTAGCTGAAACTCAACTATTCAAGTGTGATAAAGAAGCTAAGACTAATCTGCGTATACTTCAACAACTTTTTATGGATGACACCTTTGTGTACTTGTAACTAGTGTGCTACAGTTTACCCAAGGTCACTCGCTTTCGGTTTAAAATTATTCATGGACCGAATTTTATTACATTTTGAGTTCCTAATAAACCACGAACATGAAATTTAATGCTATGCTCGGTTATGGAAATTATTGTTCTCATGTCTCTTATCGTATGAAAAATGAAAGACAAATACACTGGTGAATCCGTCCATGACCATAACGGAACATTGTGGTTGTCAATTGATGATTCTATTCTTTGTATCTCCAATATTTCATTTAAATTTTGAATAATTAGGTTATGGGATGTATGTGAAAAAATTTAAAGAATACACTCACGGTCTACAACTCCAATAATGTTCAATCCGATAAGAAATTTTCAGATCCGTAGCTGAAACACAACTATTCGTGTGTGATAAAGAAACTGAGACTAATCTGCATATACTTCAACAACTTCTTATGAATGACACCTTTATGTACTTGTAACTAGTGTGCTACAGTTTAGTAAAGGTCATGTGCTTTCACTTTAAAATTATTCATGGATCGACTTCTATATCATTTTGAGTTCCTAATGAACCACGAACATGAAATTTAATGCGATGCTAGGTGGGGTAAATTATTGTTCTCATATCTCCTATCGAAGGGCTATAAGTGGAATACTATGAAAAATGAAATACAAATACACTGGTGAATCCGTCCACGACCATAACGGAACATTGGGGTGGTAAATTGATGATTCTGTTCAGTGTATCTCCAATATTTCATTTCAATTTCACATAATTAGGTTATGGGACCTGTGTTCAAAATTTAAAAAATACACTGTTAGACTAAAAGTCCGATAATGTTCGGTCCGATAAGAAATTTTCAGATCCGTAGCTGAAACTAAACTATTCAAGTATTATAAAGAAGCTGAGACTAATCTGCGTATATTCCAATAACTTTTTATGGATGACACCTTCGTGTACTTGTAACTAGTGTGCTACAGTTTACTCAAGGTCATGTGCTTTCGCTTTAAAATTATTCATGGACCGAGCTCTATTACATTTTGAGTTCCAAATATACCACAAATGGGAAATTTAATGCGATGCTCATTGGTGTAAATTATAGTTCTCATATCTTCTATCGTCAGGGTATTAGTGGAATACTATGAAAAATGAAAGACAAATACACTGGTGAATCCGTCCATGACCATAACGGAACATTGTAGTTGTCAATTGATGATTCTGTTCAGTGTATCTCCAATATTTCATTTCAATTTCACATAATAAGGTTATGGGACGTATGTGTAAAATTTAAAAAATACACTGTCAAACTAAAACTCCGATAATGTTCGGTCCGATAAGAAATTTTTAGATACGTAGCTGAAACTAAACTATTCAAGTGTGATAAAGAAGCTAAGACTAATCTGCGTATATTTCAACAACTTTTTATGGATGACACCTTCGTGTACTTGTAACTAGTGTGGTACATTTTACTCAAGGTCATATGCTTTCGTTTTAAAATTATTCATGGACTGAACACTATTACATTTTGAGTTCCTAATAAACCATGAATGGGAAATGTAAGGCGATGCTCGTTGGTGTAAATTATTGTTCTCATATCTCCTATCGTAGGGGTATAAGTGGAATACTATGAAAAATGAAAGACAAATACAATGGTGAATCCGTCCACGACCATAACGGAACATTGGGGTGGTAAATTGATGATTCTGTTCAGTGTATCTCCAATATTTAATTTAAATATCACATAATTAGGTTATGGGACCTATGTGTAAAATTTAAAAAATACACTGTCAGACTCAAACTCCGATAATGTTCAGTCCGATAAGAATTTCATGGATCCGTAGCTGAAACTAAACTATTCAAGTGTGATAAAGAAGCTGAGACTAATCTGCGTATACTTCAACAACTTTTTATGGATGACACCTTTGTGTACTTGTAACTAGTGTGCTACAGTTTACTCAAGGTCATGTGCTTTCGCTTTAAAATTATTCATGGACTAAACTCTATTACATTTTGAGTTCCTAATAAACCATGAATGGGAAATTTAAGGCGATGCTCGTTGGTGTAAATTATTGTTCCTATATCTCCTATCGTCGGGGTATAAGTGGAATACTATGAAAAATGAAAGACGAATACACTGGTGAATCCGTCCATGACCATAACGGAACATTGTAGTTGTCAATTGATGATTCTGTTCAGCGTATCTCAAATATTTCATTTAAATTTCACATAATTAGGTTATGGGACCTATGTGCCAAATTTTAAAAAATACTCTATCGATCTAAAAATCCGATAATTTTCAGTCCGATAAGAAATTTTTAGATTCGTAGCTGAAACTCAACTATTCAAATGTGATAAAGAAGCTGAGACTAATCTGCGTATACTTCAACAACTTTTTATGGATGATACCTTTGTGTACTTGTAACTAGTGTGCTATACAGTTTACCCAAGGTCACGTGCTTTCGGTTTAAAATTATTCATGGACCGAATTCTATTACATTTTGAGTTCCTAATAAACCACGAACATGAAATTTAATGCTATGCTCGGTTATGGAAATTATTGTTCTCATGCCTCATATCGTATGAAAAATGAAAGACAAATACACTGGTGAATCCGTCCATGACCATAACGGAACATTGTGGTTGTCAATTGATGATTCTATTCTTTGTATCTCCAATATTTCATTTATATTTTGAATAATTAGGTTATGGGATCTATGTGAAAAAATTTAAAGAATAAACTCACAGTCTACAACTCTAATAATGTTCAATCCGATAAGAAATTTTCAGATCCGTAGCTGAAACACAACTATTCGAATGTGATAAAGAAACTGAGACTAATCTGTATATACCTCAACAACTTCTTATGAATGACACCTTTGTGTACTTGTAGCTAGTGTGCTACAGTTTAGTAAAGGTCATGTGCTTTCGCTTTAAAATTATTCATGGACCGACTTCTATATCATTTTGAGTTCCTAATGAACCACGAACATGAAATTTAATGCGATGCTAGGTGGTGTAAATTATTGTTCTCATATCTCCTATCGAAGGGTTATAAGTTGAATACTATGAAAAATGAAAGACAAATACACTGGTGAATCCGTTCACGACCATAACGGAACATTGGGGTGGTAAATTGATGATTCTGTTCAGTGTATCTCCAATATTTCATTTCAATTTCACATAATTAGGTTATGGGACCTATGTGCAAAATTTTAAAAATACACTATTAGACTAAAAGTCCGATAATGTTCGGTCCGATAAGAAATATTCAGATCCGTAGCTGAAACTAAACTATTTAAGTCTGATAAAGAAGCTGAGACTAATCTGCGTATATTCCAATAACTTTTTATGGATGACACCTTCGTGTACTTGTAACTAGTGTGCTACAGTTTACTCAAGGTCATGTGCTTTCGCTTTAAAATTATTCATGGACCAAGCTCTATTACATTTTGAGTTCCCAATAAACCACGAACGGGAAATTTAATGCGATGCTCGTCGGTGTAAATTATTGTTCTCATATCTACTATCGTCGGGGTATAAGTGGAATACTATGAAAAATGAAATACAAATACACTGGTGAATCCGTCCATGACCATAACGGAACATTGGGGTGGTAAATTGATGATTCTGTCCAGTGTATCTACAATATTTTATTTAAATTTCAAATAATTAGGTTATGGGACCTATGTGTAAAATTTTAAAAATACACTGTCAGACTCAAATTCCGATAATGTTCAGTCGGATAAGAATTTCATAGATCCATAGCTGAAACTAAACTATTCAAGTGTGATAAAGAAGCTGAGACTAATCTTCGTATACTTCAACAACTTTTTGTGGATGACACCTTTGTGTACTTGTAACTAGTGTGCTACAGTTTACCCAAGGTCATGTGCTTTCGGTTTAAAATTATTCATGGACCGAATTCTATTACATTTGAAGTTCCTAATAAACCACGAACTTGAAAATTAATGCGATGCTTGGTTACGGAAATTATTGTTCTCATGTCTCTTATCGTATGAAAAATGAAAGACAAATATACTGGTGAATCCGTCCATTACCTTAACGGAACATTGTGGTTGTCAATTGATGATTCTATTCTTTGTATCTCCAATATTTCATTTAAATTTCGAATAATTAGGTTTTGGGATCTATGTGACAAAATTTAAAGAATACACTCACAGTCTAGAACTCCAATAATGTTCTGTCCGATAAGAAATTTTCAGATCCGTAGCTGAAACACAACTATTCGAGTGTGATAAAGAAACTAAGACTAATCTGCATATACTTCAACAACTTCTTATGAATGATACCTTTGTGTACTTGAAACTAGTGTGCTGCAGTATATTAAAGGTCATGTGCTTTCCCTTTAAAATTATTCATGGACCGAATTCTATATCATTTTGAGTTACTAATAAACCACGAACAGGAAATTTAATGCGATGCTCGGTGGTGTAAATTATTGTTCTCATATCTCTTATCGTAGGGGTATAAGTGGAAAACTATGAAAAATGAAAGACAAATACACTGGTGAATTAGTCAATGACAATAACGGAACATTGTGGTTGTCAATTGATGATTCTGTTCAGTGTATCTCCAATATATCATTTCAATTTGCCATAATTAGGTTATGGGACCTATTTGCAAAATTTAAAAAAATACTCTGTTAATCTAAAGCTCCGATAATGTTCAGTCCGATAAGAAATTTTTAGATTCGAAACTGAAACTCAACTATTCAAGTGTGATAAAGAAGCTGAGACTAATCTGTGTATACTTCAACAACTTTTTATGGATGACACCTTTGTGTACTTGTAACTAGTGTGCTACAGTTTACTCAAGGTCATGTGCTTTCACTTTAAAATTATTCATGGACCGAACTCTATTACATTTTGAGTTCCTAATAAACCACGAACAGGAAATTATTGTTCTCATATCTCCTTTCGAAGGGTTGTAAGTGGCATACTATGAAAAATGAAAGACAAATACACTGGTGAATCCGTCCATGACTATAACGGAACATTGGGGTTGTCAATTGATGATTCCGTATAGTGTATCTCCAATATTTCATTTCAATTTCACATAATTAGGTTATGGGACCTATGTGCAAAATTTGCAAAATGCATTGTCAGACTAAAAGTTCGACAATGTTCGGTCCGATAAGAATTTTTTAGATCCGTAGCTGAAACTAAACTATTCAAGTGTGATAAAGAAGCTGAGACTAATCTGCATATATTTCAACAAATTTTTACGGATGCATTTTGAGTTCTTAATAAACCATGAACGTAAAATTTAATGCGATGCTCGGTGGTGGAAATTATTGTCCTCATATCTATTATCGTAGGGTTATAAGTGGAATACTATGAAAAATGAAAGACAAATACACTGGTGAATCCGTCCATGACCATAACGGAACATTGTAGTTGTCAATTGATGATTCTGTTCAGTGTATCTCCAATATTTCATTTAAATTTCACATAATTAGGTTATGGGACCTATGTGCAAAATTTAAAAAATACACTATCAGACTAAGACTCCGATAATGTTCAGTCCGATAAGAATTTCAGAGATCCATAGCTAAAACCAAACTATTCAAGTGTGATAAAGAAGCTGAGACTAATCTGCGTATACTTCAACAACTTTTTATGGATGACACATTTGTGTACTTGTAACTAGTGTCCTACAGTTTATTCAAGGTCATGTGCTTTCGCTTTAAAACTATTCATGGACCGAACTCTATTACATTTGGGGTTCCTAATAAACCACGAATAGGAAATTTAATGCGATTCTCGTTGGTGTAAATTATTGTTCTCATATCTCTTATCGTTGGGGTATAAGTGGAATACGATGAAAAATGAAAGACAAATACACTGGTGAATCCGTCCATGACCATAACGGATCATTGTGGTTGTCAATTTATTATTCTGTTCAGTGTATCTCCAATATTTCATTTCATTTTCGAATAATTAGATGATGGGACCTTTGTGTAAAATTTTAAAAAATACACTGTCAAACTAAAACTCCGATAATGTTCAGTCTGATAAGAAATTTTCAGATCCGTAACTGAAACTCAGTTACTCGAGTGTGATAAGGAAACTGAGACTAATCAGCGTATACTTCAACAACTTCTTATGAATGACACCCTTGTGTACTTGTAGCTAGGGTGCTACAGTTTACTCAAGGTCATGTGCTTTCGGTTTAAAATTATTCATGGATCGAATTCTATTACATTTTGAGTTCCTAATAAACCATGAACGTCAAATTTAATCCGATGCTCGGTGGTGGAAATTATTGATCTCATATCTCTCATCGTGGGGGTATAAGTGGAATACTATGAAAAATGAAAGACAAATACACTAGTAAATTCGTCCTTGAAGATAACGGAACATTGTGGTTTTCAAGTAAAGATTATGTTCAGTGTATCTCCAATATTTCATTTCAATTTCACATAATTAGGTGATGGGACCTATGTGCAAAATTTAAAAAAATAAACTGTCACTCTAAAACTCCGATAATGTTCAGTCCGATAAGAAAGTTTCAGATCTGTAGCTGAAACTCAACTATTCAAGTGTGATAAAGAAACTGAGACTAATCTGCATATACTTCAATAACTTCTTATGAATGACACATTTGTGTACTTGTAACTAGTGTGGTACAGTTTACTCAAGGTCATGTGTTTCGCTTTAAAATTATTCATGGACCGAACTCTATTACATTTTGAGTTCCTAATAAACCACGAACGTGAAATTTAAAGCGATGCTCGGTGGTGGAAATTATTGTTCTCATATCTCTTATCGTAGGGGTATAAGTGGAATAGTACAAAAAATGATATACAAATACACTGGTGAATCCGTCCTTGACCATAACGGAACATTGTGGTTGTGAATTAATGATTCATTTCAGTGTATCTCCAATATTTCATTTCAATTTTGAATTATTAGGTGATGGGACCTATGTGTAAAATTTTAAAAAATACACTAACAGTCTAGAACTCCAATAATGTTCAGTCCGATAAGAAATTTTTAGATTCACAGCTGAAACTCAACTATTCGAGTGTGATAAAGAAACTCAGACTAATCTGCGTATACATCAACAACTTCTTATGAATGACACCTTTGGGTACTTGTAACTAGTGTGCTACAGTTTACTCATGGTCACGTGCTTCCGCTATAAAATTATTCAAGGACCGAACTTTATTGCATTTTGAGTTCTTAATAAACCATGAACGTGAAATTTAATGCGATGCTCGGTGGTGGAAATTATTGTCCTCATATCTATTATCGTAGGGTTATAAGTGGAATACTATGAAAAATGAAAGACAAATACACTTGTGAATTCGTCCATAACCATAGCGGAACATTGTAGTTGTCAATTGATGATTCTGTTCAGTGTATCTCTAATATTTCATTTCAATTTCACATAATTAGGTTATGGGACCTATGTGCCAAATTTTAAATAATACTCTATCAATCTAAAACTCCGATAATGTTCAGTCCAATAAGAAATTTTTAGATTCGTAGCGGAAACTCAAATATTCAAGTGTGATAAAGAAGCTGAGAGTAATCTGCGTATACTTCAACAACGTTTTATAGATGACACCTTTGTGTACTTGTAACTAGTGTACTATAGTTTACTAAAGGTCATGTGGTTTTGTTTTAAAATTATTCTTGGACCGAATTCTATATCATTTTGAGTTCCTAATAAACCACGAACGGGAAATTTAATGTGATGCTCGGTGGTGTAAATTATTGTTCTCATATCTCTTATTGTAGGGGTATAAGTGGAATACTATGAAAAATGAAAGACAAGTACACTGGTGAATCCGTCCATGACCATAACGGAACATTGTGGTTGTCAATTAATATTATGTTTAGTGTATCTCCAATACTTCATTTCAATTTCACATAATTAGGTTATGGGACCTATTAAAGAATACACTTTCAGTCTAAAACTCCGATAATGTTTAGTCCAATAAGAAATTTTCAGATCCGTTGCTGAAAATCAACTATTCAAGTGTGATAAAGAAGCTTAGACTAATCTGCGTATCTTCAACAACTTTTTAGGGATGACACTTTTCTGTACTTGTAACTAATGTGCTACAGTTTACTCAAGGTCATGTGCTTTCGGTTTAAAATTATTCATGGACCGAACTCTGTTACATTTTGGGTCGTAATAAACCATGAACGTCAAATTTAATGCTATGCTCCGTGGTGAAAAATAATTGTTCACATATCTCTTATCGTAGGGTTATAAGTGGAATACTATGAAAAATGAAAGACAAATACACTGGTGAATCCGTCGATGACGATCATGGAACATTGTGGTTGTCAATTGATGATTCTGTTCAATGTATCTCCAATATTTTATTTCAATTTCAAATAATTAGGTGATGGGACCTATGTGCAAAATTTAAAAAGACACACTGTCAGTCTAAAACTCCGATAATGTTCAGTCTGAAAAGAAATTTTCCGATCCGTAGTTGAAACTCAACTATTCGATTGTGATAAAGAAACTGAGACTAATCTGCGTATACTTCAACAACTTCTTATGAATGAAACTATTGTGTAATTGTAACTAATGTGCTACAGTTTACTCACGGTCATGTGCTTTTCATTTAAAATTATTCATGGACCGAATTCTATTACATTTTGAGTTCCTAATAAACCACGACCGTGAAATTTAATGCGATGCTCAGTGGTGAAAATTTTTGTTCTCAAATCTCTTATTGTTGGGGTATAAGTGGAATACTGTGAAAAATGAAAGACAAATACACTGGTGAAATCGTCCATAACCGTAGCAGAACATTATGGTTGTCAATTGATGATTCTGTTCAGTGTGTCTCCAATATTTCATTTCAATTTCACATAATTAGGTTATGGGACCTAAGTGTAAAATTTTAAAAAATACTCTTTCAATCTAAAACTCCGATAATGTTCAGTCCGATAAGAAATTTTTAGATTCGTAGCTGAAACTCAACTATTCAAGTGTGATAATGAAGCTGAGACTAATCTGCGTATACTTCAACAACTTTTTATGGATGATACCTTTGTGTACTTGTAACTAGAGTGCTATAGTTTACTCAAGGTCATGTGCTTTCGCTAAAAAATCATAGACCGAACTCTATTACATTTTTAGTTCCTACTAATCCACGAATCGGAAATTTAATGCGATGATCGGAGGTGTAAATTATTGTTCTCATATCTCTATCATAGGGGTATAAATGGAATACTATGAAAAATGAAAGACAAATACACTGGTCAATCCGTCCATGACCATAATGGAACATTGTGGTTGTCAATTGATGATTCTGTTAGTGTATCTCCAATATTTTATTTCAATTTCACATAATTAGGTTATGGGACCTATGTGCACAATTTTAAAAAAATAAACTGTCAGTCTAAAACTACGATAATGTTCAGTTCGATAAGAAAGTTTCAGATCCGTAGCTGAAACTCAACTATTCGAGTGTGATAATGAAACCGAGACTAATCTGCGCATACATCAACAACTTCTTATGAGTGACACCTTTGTGTAATTGTAACTAGTGTGCTACATTTTCATATTCGTAGCTGAAACTCAACTATTCAAGTGTGAAAAGAAGCTGAGAGTAATATGCGTATACTTCAACAACTTTTTATTAATGACACCTTTGTGTACTTGTAACTAGTGTGCTACAGTTTACTAAAGGTCATGTGCTTTCGCTTTAAAATTATTCATGGACTGAATTCTATATCATTTTGAGTTCCTAATAAACCACGATTGGGAAATTTAATGCGATGCTCGGTGGTGTAAATTATTGTTCTCATATCTCTTATTGTAAGGGTATAACTGGAATACTATGAAAACGTAAAGACAAATACAATGGTGAATCTGTCCATGACCATGACGGAACATTGTGGTTATCAATTGATGATTCTGTTCAGTGTATCTACAATACTTTATTTCAATTACACATAATTAGGTTCTGGGACCTATGTTCAAAATTATAAAAAATACACTGTCAGTCTAAAACTCCGATAATGTTTAGTCCGATAAGAAATTTTTAGATCTGTAGCTGACAATTAACTATTCAAGTGTGATAAAGAAACTGAGACTAATCTGCGTATGCTTCAACAACTTTTTATGGAGGATACCTTTGTGTACTTGTAACTAGTGTGCTACAGTTTACTCAAGGTCATGTGCTTTCGCTTTAAAATTATTCATGGACCGAACTCTATTACATTTTGAGTTCCAAATAAACCACGAACGTGAAATTTATAGCGATGCTCGGCGGTGGAAATTATTGTTCTCATATCTGTTATTGTAGGGGTATAAGTGGAATATTATGAAAAATGAAAGACAAATACACGGTGAATCCATCCATGACCATAATGGAACATTGTGGTTGTAAATTGATGATTTTGTTCAATGTATCTCCAATATTTCATTTCAATTTCGAATAATTAGGTGATGAGACCCATGTTCAAAATTTTAAAAAATACACTGTCAGTCTAAAACTTCGATAATGTTAAGTCCGACAAGAAATTTTCAGATCAGTAGCTGAAATTCAATTATTCAAGTGTGATAAAGCAACTGAGTATAATCTGCGTATACTTCAACTAGTTCTTATGAATGACACCTTTGTGTACTTGTAACTAGTGTGCTACAGTTTACTCAAGGTCATGTGCTTCCGGTTTAAAATTATTCATGGACCGAATTCTATTACTTTTTGAGTTCCTAATAAACCACGAATGGGAAATTTAATGCGATGCTCGGGGTGTAAATTATTGTTCTCATATCTCTTATCGCAAGGGTATAAGTGGAATACTATGAAAAATGAAAGACAAATACACCGGTGAATACGTCCATGACCATAACGGAACATTGTTGTTGTCAATTGATGATTATGTTCAGTGTATCTCCAATATTTCATTTCAATTTCACATCATTAGGTTATGGGACCTATGTGCAAAATTTTAAAAAATACACTGTCTGTCTAAGACTCCGATAATGTTCATCCCGACAAACAATTTTCAGATCTGTAGCTGAAACACCATTATTCATGTGGGATAAAGAAGCTAAGACTAATCTTCATATACTTTAACAACTTTTTTTGGATGACACATTTGTGTACTTGTAACTAGTGTGCTACAGTTTACTCAAGGTCACGTGCTTTCACTTTAAAATTATTCATGGACCGAACTCTATTACATTTTGAGTTCCTAATAAACCCTGAACGTGAGATTTAATGTGATGCTCGGTGGTGTAAATTATTGTTCTCATATCTCTTATCGTAGGGGTATAAGTGGAATACTATGTAAAATGAAAGACAAATACACTAGTGAATCTGTCCTTGACGATAAGGAACATTGTGGCTTTTAATTAATGATTCTGTTCCGTGTATCTCCAATATTTCATTTCAATTTCGAATAATTAGATGATGGGACCTATGTGCAAAATTTTAAAAAATACACTGTCAAACTAAAACTCCGATAATGTTCAGTCCGATATGAAATTTTCAAATCCGTAGCTGAAACTCAACTACTCGAGTGTGATAAAGAAACTAAGGCTAATCAGCGTATACTTCAACAACTTCTTATGAATGACACCTTTGTGTACTTGTAACTAGTGTGCTACATTTTACTCAAGGTCATGTGCTTTCGATTTAAAATTATTCATGGATCGAATTCTATTACATTTTGAGTTCCTAATAAACCACGAACGTCAAATTTAATGAGATGCTCGGTGGTGGAAATTATTGATCTCATATCTCTTATCGTGGGGGTATAAGTGGAACACTATGAAAAATGAAAGACAAATACACTAGTGAATCCATCCTTGACGATAACGGAACATTGTGGTTTTCATTTAAAGATTCTGTTCAATGTATCTCCAATATTTCATTTCAATTTCACATAATTAGGTGATGGGACCTATGTGCAAAATTTTAAAAAATACATTGTCAGTCTAAAACTCTGATAATGTTCAGTCTGATAAGAAAGTTTCAGATCCATAGCTGAAACTCAACTATGCGAGTGTAATAAAGAAACTGAGACTAATCTGCATATACTTCAACAACTTCTTATGAATGACACCTTTGTGTACTTGTTACTAGTGTGCTACAATTTACTCAAGGTCATGTGCTTTCGCTTTAAAATTATTCATTAACCGAATTGTATTAAATTTTGATTTCCTGAAAAAAAACAAACTTTAAATTTAAAGCTATGCTTGGTGGTGGAAATTATTGTTCTCATATCTCTTATCGTAGGGGTATAAGTGGAATACTAGGAAAAATGAAAGACAAATACACTAGTGTATCCGTCCATGAGCATAACGAAATATTGTGGTTGTCAATTCAGGATTTTTTTCCCGTGTGTCTGCGATATTTCATTTCAATTTTGCATAATTAGGTGATGGGACCTGTGTACAAAATTTTAAAAATACACTGTCACTCTAAAACCTCGATAATTTAAGTCCGATAATAAAGTTTCAGATCCATAGCTGGAACTCAACTTTTTGAGTGTGATAAAGAAACAGAGACTAATCTACTTATACTTCAAAAACTTTTTAAGAATGACACCTTTGTGTACTTGTAACTAGTGTGCTACAGTTTACTCAAGGTCATGTGCTTTCGGTTTAAAATTATTTACAGATTAAATTCTATTATATTTTGATTTCCTAATAAACCACGAACGTGAAATTTAATGCGATACTAGGTGGTTTAAATTATTGTTCTAATATCTCTTATCGTAGGGGTATAAGTGCAATACTATGAAAAATGAAAGAAAAATACATGGGTGAATCCGTCCATGACCATAATGGAACATTGTGGTTGTCAATTGATGATATCGTTCAGTGTATCTCCAATATTTCATTCCAATTTTTAATAATTAGGTAATGGGACCTATGTGCCAAATTTTAAAAAATACACTGTCAGTCTAAAACTCCGATAATGTTCAGTCCGATAAGAAATTTTCATATCCATAGTTGAAACTCAACTATTCGAGTGTGATAAATAAACCGAGGCTAATCTGCGTATACTTCAACAACTTCTTATGAATGACACCTTTGTGTACTTGTAACTAGTGTGCTACAGTTTACTCAAGGTCATGTGCTTTCGCTTTAAAATTATTCATGGACCGAACTCTATTACATTTTGAGTTCCTAATAAACCATGAATGTGAAATTTAAAGTGATGCTCGTTGGTGGAAATTAGTGTTCTCATAACTCTTATCGTAGGGGTATAAGTGGAATAGTATAAAAAATGATAGACAAATACACTAGTGAATCCGTCCTTGAGGATAATGGAACATTCTTGTTTTCAATTAAAGATTCTGTTCATTGTATCTCGAATATTTCATTTCAGTTTCCCATAATTAGGTGATGGGACCTATGTGCAAAATTTTAAAAAATACACTGTCAGTCTAAAACTGAGATAATGTTCAGCCCGACAAGAAAGTTTCAGATCCGTAGCGGAAACTCAACTATTCGAGTGTGATAAAGAAACTAAGACTAATCTACGTATACTTCAACAACTATTTATGGATGACACCTTTGTGTACTTGTATCTAGTGTGCTACCGTTTACTCAAGGTCATGTGCTTTCGCTTTAAAATTATCCATGGACCAAACTCTATTACATTTTGAGTTCCTAACAAACCACAAGCATGAAATTTAAAACAATGCTCGATGGTGGAAATTATTGTTCTCATATCCCATATCGTAGGGGTATAAGTGGAATACTACTAAAAATGAAATACAAAAACACTAATGAATCCATCCATGACTATAACGAAACATTGTGGTTATCAATTGATGATTTTGTTCAGTGTATCTCCAATATTTAATTTCATTTTTGAATAATTAGGTGATGGGACCTATGTGCAAAATTTTGAAAAATACACTGTCAGTTTAAAACTCTGATAATGTTCGGTCTGATAAGAAATTTTTAGATCCATAGCTGAAACTCAACTATTCGAGTGTCATAAAGAAACTGAGACAAATCTGCGTATACTTCAACAACTTCTTATGAATGACACCTTTGTGTACTTGTAACTAGTGTGCTACAGTTTACTCAAGGTCATGTGCTTTCGGTTTAAAATTATTCATGGACCAAATTCTATTACATTTCGAGTTCCTAATAAACCACGAACGTGAAATTTAATGTAATGCTCGGTGGTGAAAATTATTTTTTCATATCTCTTATGGTAGGGGTATAAGTGGAATACTATGAAAAATGAAAAACAAATACATGGGTGATTCCGTCCATGACCATAATGGAACATTGTGGTTGTCAATTGATGATTCTGTTCAGTGTATCTCCAATATTTCATTTCAATTTTTGAATAATTAGGTGATAGGGACCTATGTGCAAAATTTTAAAAAAATACTGTCAGTTTAAAACTCCGATAATGTTCGGTCCGAAAACAAATTTTTAGATCCGTATCTGAAACTCAACTATTCGAGTGTGATAAAGAAACTGAGACTAATCTACGTATACTTTAACAACTTCTTATGAATGACACCTTTGTGTACTTGTAACTAGTGTGCCACAGTTTACTCAAGGTCACGTGCTTTCAGTTTAAAATTATTCATGGACCAAATTCTATTACATTTTGAGTTCCTAATAAACCATCAACATGAAATATAATGCGATGCTCAGTGGTGGAAATTATTGTTCTCATATCTCTTATCATAGGGGTATAAGTGGAATACTATGAAAATTGAAAGACAAATACACTAGTGAATCCGTCGTTGACGATAACGGAAAATTGTGGTTTTCAATTAAAGATTCTATTCAGTGTATCTCCAATCTTTCATTTCAATTTCATATAATTAGATGATGGGACCTAAGTGAAAAATTTTAAAAAATACACCGTCAGTCTAAAACTCCGATAATGTTCAGTTCGATAAGAATGTTTCAGATCTGTAGCTGAAACACAACTATTTGAGTGTGATAAAGAAAGTGACACTAATCTGCGTATACTTCAACAACTTCTTATGAATGACACCTTTGTGTACTTGTTACTAGTGTGCTACAGTTTACTCAAGATCATGTGCTTGCGATTTAAAATTATTCATTGACCGAACTATATTACATTTTGATTTCCTAAAAAAAACTTTAAATTTAATGCAATGCTTGGTGGTGGAAATTATTGTTCTCATATCTCTTATCGTAGGGGTATAAGTGGAATTCTATGAAAAATGAAAGAAAAATACACTAGTGAATCCGTCCATGACCATAACGAAACATTGTGGTTGTCAATTCAGGATTTTTCTCTGTGTATCTCCAATATTTCATTTCATCTTTTCATAATCAGGTGATGGGACCTATGTGTAAAATTTTAAAAAAAACACCGTAACTCTAAAATTCCTATAATTTTCAGTCCGATAATTAAGTTTCATATCCATAGCTGAAACTCAACATTTCGAGTGTGATAAAGAAACTGAGACTAATCTACCTATACTTCAAAAACTTCATATGAATGACACCTTTCTGTGCTTGTAACTAGTTTGCTACAGTCTACTCAAGGCCATGTGCTTTGGCTTTAAAATTATTCACGGAATGAACTCTATTATATTTTGGGTTCCTAATAAACTAGGAACATGATATTTATTGCGATGGTCGGTGGTAGAAATTTTTGTTCTATTATCTCTTATCATAGGAGTATAAGTGGAATACTGAGAAAAATGAAAGACAAATACACTGGTGAATCCATCCATAACCATAACAGAACATTGTGGTTGTCAATTGATGATTCTATTTTGTGTATCTCCAACATTTGATTTCAATTTCACATAATTAGGTGACGGAACCTATGTGCACAATTTTAAAAAATACACTGTCAGTGTAAAAATCCAATAATGTTCAGTCCGATAACAAAGTTTTTGATCCGTAGCTGAAACTCAACTATTCAAGTGTGATAAAGAAACTGAGATTAATCTGGGTATACTTCAACAACTTTTTATGAATGACACCTTTATGTACTTGTAACTAGTGTGCTACAGTTACTCAAGGTCATGAACTTTCGCTTTAAAATTATTCAAGGACCGAACTCTATTACATTTTGAGTTCCAAATAAACCACGAAGGTGAAATTTAATGCGATGCTCGGTGGTGGAAATTATTGTTCTCATATCTCTTATCGTACGGGTATAAGTGGAATACTATGAAAAATGAAAGAAAAATACACTAGTGAATCCGTCCATGACCATAATAGAACATTGTGGTTGTCAATTGATGATTCTGTTCTGTGTATCACCAATATTTCATTTCATTTTCAAAAAATTAAGTGATGAGACCTATGTGCTAAATTTTAAAAAATACACTGTCTGCCTAAAACTCTGATAATGTTCAGTGCGGTAAGAAATTTTCAGATCCATAGCTGAAACACAACTATTCGAGAGTGATAGAGAAAATGAGACTAATATGCGTATACTTTAACAACTTCTTATGAATGACACCTTTGTGTACTTGTAACTAGTGTGCTACAGTTTTCATAAGGTCATGTGCTTTCGCTTTAAAATTATTCATGGACCGAATTCTATTATATTTTGAGTACCTAATAAACCACAAATGTGAAATTTAATGCGATGCTCGGTGGTGGAAATTATTGTTCTCGTATCTCTTATCGTAGGGGTATAAATGGAATGCAATGAAAAATTGAAGACAAATAGACTAGTGAATCCGTCTTTGAGGATAACGGAACATTGTGGTTTTCAATTATAGATTCTGTTCTGTGCATCTACAATAACAACAACTGCAATGTCACATAATTAGGTTATGGCGTATTCGCAAAATTTTAAAAAATACACTGTCAGTCTAAAACTCCGATAATGTTCAGTCTGATAAGAAAGTTTCAGATCCGTAACTGAAACTCAACTATTCGAATGTGATAATGAAACTGAGACTAATCTGCGCATACTTCAACAACTTCTTATGAATGACACCATTGCGTACTTGTAATTAGTGTGCTACAGTTTACTCAAGGTGCTGTGCTTTCGCTTTAAAATTTTTCATGGACCGAACTCTATTACATTTTGAGTTCCTAATAAATCACAAATGTGAAATTTAATGCGATGCTTGGTGGTGGAAATTATTGTTCTCATATCTCTTATCGTAGGGGTATAAATGGAATACTATGAAAAATTAAAGACAAATACACTGGTGAATCCGTCCATGACCATAATGGAACATTGTTGTTGTCAATTGATGATTTTGTTCTGTGTATCTGCGATATTTCATTTCAATTTCGAATAATTAGGTGATGGGACTTATGTGCAAAATTTTAAAAAAATACACTGGCATTCTAAAACTCCGATAATGTTCAGTGCAATAAGAAATTTTCATATCCATAGTTGAAACTCAACTATTTGAGTGTGATAAATAAACTGAGACTAATCTGCGTATACTTCAAAAACTTCTTATGAATGACACCTTTGTGTACTTGTAACTAGTATGCTACAGTTTACTCATGGTCATTTGCTTTCGCTTTAAAATTATTCATGGACCGAATTCTATTACATTTTGAGTTCCTAGTAAACCACGAATGTAAAATTTAATGCGATGCTCGGTGATGGAAATTATTGTTCTCATATCTCTTATCGTATGGGTATAAGTTGAATACTATGAAAAATGAAAGACAAATAAACTGTTGAATCCTTCCATGACCATAATGGAACATTGTGGTTGTCAGTTGATGATTTTGTTCAGTGTATCTCCAACATTTCATTTCAATTTAACATAATTAGGTGATGGAACCTATGTGCAAAATTTTTAAAAAAATACACTCTCAGTCTAAAACTCAAATAATGTTCAGTCCGATAAGAAAATTTTAGATTCGTAGCTGAAACTCAACTATTCAAGTGTGATAAAGAAACTGAGACTAATCTGGGGATAATTCAACAACTTTTTATGGATGACACCTTTGTGTAGTTGTAACTAGTGTGATACAGTTTACTCAAGGTCATGAGCTTTCGCTTTAAAAATTTTCATGGACCGAACTCTATTACATTTTGAGTTCCTAATAAACCATGAACGTGAAATTTAATGTGATGCTCGGTGGTGGAAATTATTATTCTCATATCTCTTATCGTAGGGGTATAACTGGAATACTATGAAAAATGAATGACAAATACATTGGTGAATCCGTCCATGACCATAATGGAACATTGTTGTTGTCAATTGATGAATCTATTCAGTTTATCTCCAATATTTCATTTGAATTTCAAATAATTAGGTGATGGGTCCTATGTGCAAAATTTTAAAAAATACACTGTCAGTCTAAAACTCTGATAATGTTCAGTCCGATAAGAAAGTTTCAGATCCATAGCTGAAACCCAACTATTCGAGTGTGATAAATAAACTGAGACTAATCTTCCTATACTTCATTAACTTCTTATGAATGACACATTTGTGTACTTGTAACGAGTGTGCTACAGTTTACTCAAGGTCATGTGCTTTCGCTTTAAAATTATTCATGGACCAAACTCTATTACATTTTGAGTTCCGAATAAACCACGAACATTAAATTTAACGCGATGCTTGGTGGTGGAAATTATTGTTCTCATATCTCTTATCGTAGGGGTATAAGTGGAATACTGTGAAAAATGAAAGACAAAAACAATAGTGATTCCGTCCATAACCATAATTGAATATTGTGGTTTTCAATTAAAGATTTTGTTTAGTGTATCTCCAATATTTAATTTCAAATTCTCAAAATTAGGTTATGGGACCTATGCGCAAAATTTTAAAAAATTCACTGTCAGTCTAAAACTCCGATAATGTTCAGTCCGATAAAAAATTTTCAGATCCATAGCTGAAACTCAATTATTCGAGTTTGATAAAGAAATTGAGACTAATCTGCGTATACTTCAACAACTTCTTATGAATGACACCTTTGTGTAATTGTAACTAGTGTGCTACAGTTTACTCAAGGTCATGTGCTTTCGCCTTAAAATTATTCATGGACCGAACTCTATTACATTTTGAGTTCCTAATAAACCACGAACGTGAAATTTAATGCGATGCTCGGTGGTGGAAATTATTGTTCTCATATCTCTTATCGTAGGGGTATAAGTGGAATACTACGAAAAATGATAAACAAATACACCGGTTAATCTATCCATGACTATAACGGAACCATGTTGTTGTCAATTGATGATTCTGTTCAATGTATCTCCAATATTTCATTTAAATTTCGAATAATTAGGTTATGGGACATATGTGAAAAAATTTTAGAAAAATACACGATCAGTCTTAAACTCCGATAATGTTGAGTCCGATAAGAAAATTTTAGATCTGTAGCTGAAAATCAACTATTCAAGTGTGATAAAGAAACTGAGACAAATCTGGGGATAATTCAACAACTTTTTATGGATGACACCTTTGTGTAGTTGGAACTAGTGTGCTACAGTTTACTCAAGGTCATGTGCTTTCGCTTTAAAGTTTTTCATGGACCGAACTCTATTACTATTACATTTTGAGTTCTTAATAAACCACGAATGTGAAATTTAACGCGATACTTGGTGGTGGAAATTATTGTTCTCATATCTCTTATCGTAGGGGTATAAGTGGAATACTGTGAAAAATGAAAGACAAAAACAATAGTGATTCCGTCCATAACCATAATGGAATATTGTGGTTGTCAATTAATAATTTTGTTCAGTGTATCTCCAATATTTAATTTCAAATTCACAAAATTAGGTTATGGGACCTATGCGCAAAATTTTAAAAAATTCACTGTCAGTCTAAAACTCCGATAACGTTCAGTCTGATAAAATATTTTCAGATCCATAGCTGAAACTCAACTATTCGAGTCTGATAAAGAAATTGAGACTAATCTGCGTATACTTCAACAACTTCTTATGAATGAAACCATTGTGTAATTGTAACTAGTGTGCTACAGTTTACTCAAGGTCATGTGCTTTCACCTTAAAATTATTCATGGACCGAACTCTATTACATTTTGAGTTCCTAATAAACCACGAACGTGAAATTTAATGCGATGCTCGGTGGTGGAAATTATTGTTCTCATATCTCTTATCGTAGGGGTATAAGTGGAATACTATGAAAAATGATATACAAATACACCGGTGAATCTGTCCATGACTATAACGGAACCATGTGGTTGTCAATTGATGATTCTGTTCAATGTATCTCCAATATTTCATTTAAATTTCGAATAATTAGGTGATGGGACATATGTGAAATTTATTTTACAAAATACAAGATCAGTCTTAAACTCCGATAATGTTCAGTCCGTTAAGAAAGTTTCAGATCCATAGCTGAAACTCAACTATTCGAGTGTGATAAAGAAACTGAGACTAATCTGTGTATACTTCAACACCATTTTATGGATGACACCTTTGTGTACATGTAACTAGTGTGCGGAAGTTTACTCAAGGTCATGTGCTTTCGTTTTAAAATTATTCATGGACCGAACTCAATTACATTTTTAGTTCCTAATAAACCACGTACGTTAAATTTAAAGCGACGCTTGGTGGTGGAAATTATTGTTCTCATATCTCTCATCGTAGGGGTATTAGTGGAATACTACAAAAAATGATATACAAATACACCAGTGAATCCGTCCATGACCATAACGGAACGTTGTTGTTGTCAATTGATGATTCTGTTCAGTGCATCTCCAATATTTCAGTTCAATTTCGAATAATTAGGTGATGAGACCTATGTGCAAAATTTAAAAAAATACACTGTTAGTCTAGAACTTCGATAATGTTCAGTCCGATAAGAAAATTTTAGATCCGTAGCTGAAACTCAACTATTCAAGTGTGATAAAGAAACTGAGACAAATCTGGGGATAATTCAACAACTTTTTATGGATGACACCTTTGTGTAGTTGTAACTAGTGTGCTACAGTTTACTCAAGGTCATGTGCTTTCGCTTTAAAGTTTTTCGTGGACCGAACTCTATTACATTTTGAGTTCTGAATAAACCACGAATGTGAAATTTAACGCGATGCTTGGTGGTGGAAATTATTGTTCTCATATCTCTTATCGTAGGGGTATAAGTGGAATACTGTGAAAATTGAAAGACAAAAACAATAGTGATTCCGTCCATAACCATAATGGAATATTGTGGTTGTCAATTAAAGATTTTTTTCAGTGTATCTCCAATATTTAATTTCAAATTCTCAAAATTAGGTTATGGGACCTATGCGCAAAATTTTAAAAAATTCACTGTCAGTCTAAAACTCCGATAATGTTCAGTCCGATAAAAAATTTTCAGATCCATAGCTGAAACTCAATTATTCGAGTTTGATAAAGAAATTGAGACTAATCTGCGTATACTTCAACAACTTCTTATGAATGAAACCTTTGTGTAATTATAACTAGTGTGCTACAGTTTACTCAAGGTCATGTGCTTTCGCCTTAAAATTATTCATGGACCGAACTCTATTACATTTTGAGTTCCTAATAAACCACGAACGTGAAATTTAATGCGATGCTCGGTGGTGGAAATTATTGTTCTCATATCTCTTATCGTAGGGGTATAAGTGGAATACTACGAAAAATGATAAACAAATATACCGGTTAATCTTTCCATGACTATAACGGAACCATGTTGTTGTCAATTGATGATTCTGTTCAATGTATCTCCAATATTTCATTAAAATTTCGAATAATTAGGTGATGGGACATATGTGAAAAAATTTAAAAAAAATACACGATCAGTCTTAAACTCCGATAATGTTGAGTCCGATAAGAAAATTTTAGATCCGTAGCTGAAAATCAACTATTCAAGTGTGATAAAGAAACTGAGACAAATCTGGGGATAATTCAACAACTTTTTATGGATGACACCTTTGTGTAGTTGTAACTAGTGTGCTACAGTTTACTCAAGGTCATGTGCTTTCCCTTTAAAATTTTTCATAGACCAAACTCTATTACATTTTGAGTTCTGAATAAACCACGAACGTGAAATTTAACGCGATGCTTGGTGGTGGAAATTATTGTTCTCATATCTCTTATCGTAGGGGTATAAGTGGAATACTGTGAAAAATGAAAGACAAAAACAATAGTGATTCCGTCCATAACCATAATGGAATATTGTGGTTGTCAATTAAAGATTTTGTTCAGTGTATCTCCAATATTTAATTTCAAATTCTCAAAATTAGGTTATGGGACCTATTCGCAAAATTTTAAAAAATTCACTGTCAGTCTAAAACTCCGATAATGTTCAGTCCGATAAAAAATTTTTAGATCCATAGCTGAAACTCAACTATTCGAGTTTGATAAAGAAATTGAGACTAATCTGCGTATACTTCAACAACTTCTCATGAATGACACCTTTGTGTAATTGTAACTAGTGTGCTACAGTTTACTCAAGGTCATGTGCTTTCGCCTTAAAATTATTCATTGACCGAACTCTATTACATTTTGAGTTCCTAATAAACCACGAACGTGAAATTTAATGCGATGCTCGGTGGTGGAAATTATTGTTCTCATATCTCTTATCGTAGGGGTATAAGTGGAATACTACGAAAAATGATAAACAAATACACCGGTTAATCTATCCATGACTATAACGGAACCATGTTGTTGTCAATTGATGATTCTGTTCAATGTATCTCCAATATTTCATTTAAAGTTCGAATAATTAGGTGATGGGACATATGTGAAAAAATTTTAGAAAAATACACGATCAGTCTTAAACTCCGATAATGTTGACTCCGATAAGAAAATTTTAGATCCGTAGCTGAAAATCAACTATTCAAGTGTGATAAAGAAACTGAGACAAATCTGGGGATAATTCAACAACTTTTTATGGATGACACCTTTGTGTAGTTGGAACTAGTGTGCTACAGTTTACTAAAGGTCATGTGCTTTCGCTTTAAAGTTTTTCATGGACCGAACTCTATTACATTTTGAGTTCTGAATAAACCACGAACGTGAAATTTAACGCGATGCTTGGTGGTGGAAATTATTGTTCTCATATCTCTTATCGTAGGGGTATAAGTGGAATACTGTGAAAAATGAAAGACAAAAACAATAGTGATTCCGTCCATAACCATAATGGAATATTGTGGTTGTCAATTAATGATTTTGTTCAGTGTATCTCCAATATTTAATTTAAATTTCGAATAATTAGGTGATGGGACATATGTGAAAATTTTTTTACAAAATACACGATCAGTCTTAAACTCCGATAATGTTCAGTCCGTTAAGAAAGTTTCAGATCCATAGCTGAAACTCAACTATTCGAGTGTGATAAAGAAACTGAGACTAATCTGCGTATACTTCAACACCATTTTATGGATGACACCTTTGTGTACATGTAACTAGTGTGCGGAAGTTTACTCAAGGTCATGTGCTTTCGTTTTAAAATTATTCATGGACCGAACTCAATTACATTTTTAGTTCCTAATAAACCACGTACGTTAAATTTAAAGCGATGCTTGGTGGTGGAAATTATTGTTCTCATATCTCTCATCGTAGGGGTATTAGTGGAATACTACAAAAAATGATATACAAATACACCGGTGAATCCGTCCATGACCATAACGGAACGTTGTTGTTGTCAATTGATGATTCTGTTCAGTGCATCTCCAATATTTCAGTTCAATTTCGAATAATTAGGTGATGAGACCTATGTGCAAAATTTTAAAAAATACACTGTTAGTCTAGAACTTCGATAATGTTCAGTCCGACAAGAAAATTTTAGATCCGTAGCTGAAACTCAACTATTCAAGTGTGATAAAGAAACTGAGACAAATCTGGGGATAATTCAACAACTTTTTATGGATGACACCTTTGTGTAGTTGTAACTAGTGTGCTACAGTTTACTCAAGGTCATGTGCTTTCGCTTTAAAGTTTTTCATGGACCGAACTCTATTACATTTTGAGTTCTGAATAAACCACGAACGTGAAATTTAACGCGATGCTTGGTGGTGGAAATTATTGTTCTCATATCTCTTATCGTAGGGGTATAAGTGGAATACTTTGAAAAATGAAAGACAAAAACAATAGTGATTCCGTCCATAACAATAAAGGAATATTGTGGTTGTTAATTAAAGATTTTGTTGAGTGTATCTCCAATATTTATTTCAAATTCACAAAATCAGGTTATGGGACCTATGCGCAAACTTTTAAAAAATTCACTGTCAGTCTAAAACTCCGATAATTATCAGTCCGATAAAAAATTTTCAGATCCATAGCTGAAACTCAACTATTCGAGTTTGATAAAGAAATTCAGACTAATCTGCATATACTTCAACAACTTCTTATGAATGACACCTTTGTGTAATTGTAACTAGTGTGCTACAGTTTACTCAAGGTCATGTGCTTTCGCCTTAAAATTATTCATTGACCGAACTCTATTACATTTTGAGTTCCTAATAAACCACGAACGTGAAATTTAATGCGATGCTCGGTGGTGGAAATTATTTTTCTCATATGTCTTATCGTAGGGGTATAAGTGGAATACTACGAAAAATGATATACAAATACACCGGTGAATCTGTCCATGACTATAACAGAACCATGTGGTTGTCAATTGATGATTCTGTTCAATGTATCTACAATATTTCATTTAAATTTTGAATAATTAGGTGATGGGACATATGTGAAATTTTTTTTAAAAAATACACGATAAGTCTTAAACTCCGATAATGTTCAGTCCGATAAGAAAGTTTCAGATCCATAGCTGAAACTCAACTATTCGAGTGTGATAAAGAAACTGAGACTAATCTGCGTCTACTTCAACAACTTCTTATGAATGACACATTTCTGTACTTGTAACTAGTATGCTACAGTTTACTCAAGGTCATTTGCTTTCGCTTTAAAATTATTCATGGACCGAACTCAATTACATTTTTAGTTCCTAGTAAACCACGAACGTTAAATTTAAAGCGATGCTTGGAAATTATTGTTCTCATATCTCTCATCGTAGGCGTATTAGTGGAATACTATGAAAAATGATATACAAATACACTGGTGAATCCGTCCATGACCATAACAGAACGTTGTTGTCAATTGATGATGCTGTTCAGTGCATCTCCAATATTTCAGTTCAATTTTGAATAATTAGGTGAAGAGACCTATGTGTAAAATTTAAAAAAAATACACTGTCAGTCTAGAACTTCGATAATGTTCAGTCCGATAAGAAATTTTTAGATCCGTAGCTGAAACACAACTATTCGAATGTGATAAAGAAACTAAGACTAATCTGCGTATATTTTAACAATTTATTATGAATGACACCATTGTGTACTTGTAACTAGTGTGCTACAGTTTACTAAAGGTCATGTGCTTTCGCTATAAAATTATTCATGCACCGAATTCTATATCATTTGAGTTCCTCATAAACCACGAACGTGAATTTTAATGCGATGCTCAGTGGTGGAAATTATTGTTCTCATATCTCTTATCGTAGGGGTATAAGTGGAATGCTATGAAAAATGAAAGACAAACACACTTGCGAATCCGTCCTTGAGGATAACGGAACATTGTGGTTTTCAATTAAAGATTCTGTTCAGTGTATCTGCAATTTCACATAATTAGGTAATGGCACCTATGCCCAAAATTTAAAAAAAATACACTGTCTGTCTAAAACTCTGATAATGTTTTGTCCGATAAGAAAGTTTCAGATCCGTAGCTGAAACTCAACTAGTCTAGTGTGATAAAGAAACTGAGACTAATCTGCGCATACTTCAACAACTTCTTATGAATGACTCCTTGTGTACTTGTAACTAGTGTGCTATAGTTTACTCATGGTCATGTGTTTCGCTTTAAAATTAACCATGGACCGAACTCTATTACATTTTGAGTTCCTAATAAACTATGAACGTGAAATTTAATGCGATCCTCGGTGGTGGAAATTATTGTTCTCATATCTCTTATCGTAGGGGTATAAATGGAATACTATGAAAAATGAAAGATAAATACACTGGTGAATCCGTCCATGACCATAATGGAAGATTGTGGTTGTCAAATGATGATTTGTTCAATGTATCTCCAATATTTCATTTCAGTTTTGAATAATTAGGTGATGGGACCTATGTGAAATATTTTTAAAAAATACCTTGTCAGTCTAAAACACCGATAATGTTCAGTCCGATAAGAAATTTTTAGATCCGTAGCTGAAACTCAACTATTAGAGTGTGATAAAGAAACAAAGACTAATCTGCGAATACTTCAAAAATTCTTATGAATGACACCTTTGTGTACTTGTAACTAGTGTGCTACAGTTTACTAAAGGTCATGTGCTTTCACTTTAATATTATTCTTGGACCGAACTCTATTACATTTTGAGTTCCTAATAAACCACGAACGTGAAATTTAGTGCGATGCTCGGTGGTGGAAATTATTGTTCTCATATGTCTTATTGTAGGGGTATAAGTGGAATGCTATGAAAAATGAAAGAGAAATACACCAGTTAATCCGTCCTTGACGATAACAGAACATCGTGGTTTTCAATTAAAGATTTTGTTCAGTGTATCTCCAATATTTCATTTCAATTTCACATAATTAGGTGATGGGACCTATGTGAAATTTTAAAAAATACCCTGTCAGTCTAAAACTCCGATAATGTTCAGTCCGATATGAAATTTTCAAATCCGCAGTTGAAACTCAACTATTCAAGTGTGATAAAGAAACTTAGGATTATATGCGTATACTTCAACAACTTCTTATGAATGACACCTTTGTGTACTTTTAACTAGTGTGCTACAGTTTACTGAAGGTCATGTGCTTTCGGTTTAAAATTATTCATGGACCGAATTCTATTACATTTTGAGTTCCTAATAAACCACGACCATGAAATTTAATGCGATGCTCGGTGGAAATTATTGTTCTCATATCTCTTATCGTAGGGGTATAAGTGGAATGCTATGAAAAATGAAAGACAAATACACAAGTTAATCCATCCTTAACGATAATGGAACATCGTGGTTTTCAATTAAAGATTTTGTTCAGTGTATCTTCAATATTTAATTTCAATTTCACATAATTAGGTGACGGGACCTATGTGATTTTTTTTAAATACCCTGTCAGTCTAAAACTTTGATAATGTTCAGTCCGATATGAAATTTTCAAATCCGTCCTTGAGAATAATGGAACATTGTGGTTTTCAGTTAATGATTCTGTTCAGTATATCTCCAATATTTTATTTCAATTTCACATAATTAGGTGATGGGACCTATGCTCAAAATTTAAAAAAATACACTGTTAGTCTAAAACTCCGATAATGTTCAACCCAATAAGAAAGTTCAAGATCCATAGCTGAAACTCAACTATTCGAGTGTGATAAAGAAACTGAGACTAATTTTCGTATACTTCAACACCATTTTATGGATGACACCTTTGTGTACTTGTAACTAGTGAGCTGCAGTTTACTCAAGGTCATGTACTTTCGCTTTAAAACTATTCATAGACCGAACTCTATTACATTTTGAGTTCCTAATAAACCACGAATGTGAAATTTAATGCGATGCTCGGTGGTGGAAATTATAGTTCTCATATCTCTTATCGTAGGGGTATAAGTGGAATGCTGTGAAAAATGAAAGACAAATACACTAGTTAATCCGTCCTTAACGATAACAGAACATCGTGGTTTTGAATTAAAGATTCTGTTCAGTGTATCTCCAATATTTCATTTCAATTTCACATAATTAGGTGATAGGACCTATATGAATATTTTTTTAAAATACCCTGTCAGTCTAAAACTCTAATAATGTTCAGTCCGATATTAAATTTTCAAATCCGCAGCTGAAACTCATCTATTCGAGTTTGATAATGAAACTGAGACTAATATGCGTATACTTCAACAACTTCTTATGAATGACACCTTTGTGTACTTTTAACTAGTGTGCTACAATTTACTCAAGGTCATGTGCTTTCGGTTTAAAATTATTCATGGACCGAATGCTATTACATTTTGAGTTCCTAATAAGCCACGAACGTGAAATTTAATGCGATGCTCGGTGGTGGAAATTATTGATCTCGTATCTCTTATCATAGAGGTATAAGTGGAATGTTATGAAAAATGAAAGACAAATACACTAGTGAATCTGTCCTTGAGGAAAACAGAATATTGTGGTTTTTAATTAATGATTCTGTTCAGTATATCTCCAATATTTTATTTCAATTTCACATAATTAGGTGATGGGACCTATGCTTAAAATTTTAAAAAATACACTGTTAGTCTAAAACTCCGATAATGTTCAGCCCGATAAGAAAGTTTCAGATCCGTAGCTGAAACTCAACTATTCAAGTGTGATAATGAAACGGAGACTAATCTGCATATTCTTCAACAACTTCTTATGAATGACACCTTTGTGTACTTGTAACTGGTGCGCTACAGTTTACTCAAAGTCATGTGCTTTCCGTTTAAAATTATTCATGGACCGCATTCTATTACATTTTGAGTTCCTAATAAACCACGAACATGAAATTTAATGCGATGCTCGGTGCTGGAAATTATTGTTCTCATATGTCTTATTGTAGTGGTATAAGTGGAATGCTATGGAAAATAAAAGACAAATAAACTAATTAATCCATCCTTAACGATAATGGAACATCGTGGTTTTCTATTAAAGATTCTGTTCTGTGTATATCCAATATTTTATTTCAATTTCACATAATTAGGTGATGGGACCTATGTGAAATTTTTTTTAAATACCCTGTCAGTCTAAAACTCTGATAATGTTCAGTCCGTTATGAAATTTTCAAATCCACAGCTGAAACTCAACTATTCGAGTGTGATAAAGAAACTGAGACTAATATGCGTATACTTCAACAACTTCTTATGAATGACACCTTTGTGTACTTTTAACTACTGTGCTACAGTTTACTCATGGTCATGTGCTTTCGGTTTAAAATTATTCATGGACCGAATTCTATTATATTTTGAGTTCCTAATAAACCACAAACGTGAAATTTAATGCAATGCTCGGTGGTGGAAATTATTGTTCTCATATCTCTTATCGTAGGGGTATAAGTGGAACGCTATGAAAAATGAAAGACAAATACACTAGTTAATCCGACCTTGACGATAACGGAACATCCTGGTTTTCAATTAAATATTTTGTTTAGTGTATCTCCAATATTTCATTTCAATTTCACATAATAAGGTGATGGGACCTAGGTGAAATATTTTTGAAAATACCCTGTCAGTCTAAAACTCTGATAATGTTCAGTCCGATATGAAATTTTCAAATCCATCCTTGAGGATAACGGAACATTGTGGTTTTCATTTAATGATTCTGTTCAGTATATCTCCAATATTTTATCTCAATTTCACATAATTAGGTGATGGGACCTATGCTCAAATTTTTTTAAAAAAATACACTGTTAGTCTAAGACTCCGATAATGTTCCACCCAATAAGAATGTTTCAGATCCGTAGCTGAAACTCAACCATTCGAGTGTGATAAAGAAACTGAGACTAATTTGCGTATACTTCAACACCAGTTTATGGTTGACACCTTTGTGTACTTGTAACTAGTGAGCTACAGTTTACTCAAGGTCATGTGCTTTCGTTTTAAAACTATTCATGGACCGAACTCTATTACATTTTGAGTTCCTAATAAACCACGAACGTGAAATTTAATGCGATTCTCGGTGGTGGAAATTATTATTCTCGTATCTCTTATCATAGAGGTATAAGTGGAATGCTATGAAAAATGAAAGACAAATACACTAGTGAATCCGTCCTTGAGGATAACGGAATATTGTGGTTTTCAATTAATGATTCTGTTCAGTATATCTCCAATATTTTATTCCAATTTCACATAATTAGGTGATGGGACCTATGCTCAAAATTTTAAAAATACACTGTTAGTCTTAAACTCCGATAATGTTCAGCCCGATAAGAAAGTTTCAGATCCATGGGTGAAACTCAACTATTCAAGTCTGATAATGAAACTGAGACTAATCTGCATATTCTTCAACAACTTCTTATGAATGACACCTTTGTGTACTTGTAACTGGTGTGCTACAGTTTTCTCAAAGTCATGTGCTTTCGGTTTAAAATTATGCATGGACCGAATTCTATTACATTTTGAGTTCCTAATAAACCACGAACGAGAAATTTAATGCGATGCTCGGTGGTGGAAATTATTGTTCTCATATGTCTTATTGTAGGGGTATAAGTGGAAAGCAATGAAAAATAAAAGACAAATACACTACTTAATCCGTCCTTGATGATATAAGAACATCGTGGTTTTCAATTAAAGATTTCGTTATGTGTATCTCCAATATTTAATTTCAATTTCACATAATTAGGTGATGGGACCAATGTGAAATTTTTTTTAAAATACCCTGTCAGTCTAAAACTCTGATAATGTTCAGTCCGATATGAAATTTTCAAATCCACAGCTGAAACTCAACTATTCGAGTGTGATAAAGAAACTGAGACTAATATGCGTATACTTCAACAACTTCTTATGAATGACACCTTTGTGTACTTTTAACTACTGTGCTACAGTTTACTCAAGGTCATGTGCTTTCGGTTTAAAATTGTTAATGGACCGAATTCTATTACATTTTGTGTTCGTAATAAACCACAAACGTGAAATTTAATGCGATGCTCGGTGGTGGAAATTATTGTTCTCATATCTCTTATCGTAGGGGTATAAATGGAATGCTATGAAAAATTAAAGACAAATACACTAGTTAATCCATCCTTGACGATAACGGAACATCCTGGTTTTCAATTAAAGATTTTGTTCAGTGTGTGTCCAATATTTCATTTCAATTTCACATAATAAGGTGATGGGACCTATGTGAAACTTTTTTGAAAATACCCTGTCAGTCTAAAACTCTGATAATGTTCAGTCAGATATGAAATTTTCAAATCCGTCTTTGAGGATAACTGAACATTGTGGTTTTCAGTTAATGTTTATGTTCAGTATATCTCCAATATTTTATCTCAATTTCACATAATTAGGTGATGGGACCTATGCTCAAATTATTTTTAAAAAAATACACTGTTAGTCTAAGACTCCAATAATGTTCAACCCAATAAGAATGTTTCAGATCCGTAGCTGAAACTCAACATTCGAGTGTGATAAAGAAACTGAGACTAATTTGCGTATACTTCAACACCATTTTATGGTTAACACCTTTGTGTACTTGTAACTAGTGAGCTGCAGTTTACTCAAGGTCATGTGCTTTCGTTTTAAACCTATTCATGGAAAGAAATCTATTACATTTTGAGTTCCTAATAAGCCACGAACGTGAAATTTAATGCGATGCTCGGTGGTGGAAATTATTGTTCTCATATCTCTTATCGTAGGGGTATAAGTGGAATGCTATGAAAAATAAAACACAATACACTAGTGAATCCATCCTTGAGGATAACGGAACATTGTGGTTTTTAATTAATGATTATGTTCAGTATATCTCCAATATTTTATTTCAATTTCACATAATTAGGTGATGGGACCTATGCTTAAAATTTTAAAAAATACACTGTTAGTCTAAAACTCCGATAATGTTCAGCGCGATAAGAAAGTTTCAAATCCGTAGCTGAAACTCAACTACTCAAGTGTGATAATGAAACTGAGACTAATCTGCAGATTCTTCAACAACTTCTTATGAATGACACCTTTGTGTACTTGTAACTGGTGTGCTACAGTTTACTCAAAGTCATGTGCTTTCGGTTTAAAATTATTCATTGACCGAATTCTATTACATTTTGAGTTCCTATTAAACCACGAACGTGAAATTTAATTCGATCCTCGGTGGTGGAAATTATTGTTCTCATATCTCTTATTGTAGGGGTATAACTGGAATGCTATGAAAAATGAAAGACAAATACACTAATGAATCAGTCCTTGACGATAACAGAACATTGTGGTTTTCCATGAAAGATTATGTTAAGTATATCTCCAATAATTCATTTTAATGTCACGTAATTAGGTGATTGGACATATGTGCAAAATTTTAAAAAACACACTGTCAGTCTAAAACTCCGATAATTTTCAGTCCGATATGAAATTTTCAGATCCGTAGCTGAAACTCAACTATTCGAGTGTGATAAAGAAACTTAGACTAATCTACGTATACTTCAACAAATTCTTATTAATGACACCTTTGTGTACTTGTAACTAGTGTGCTACAGTATACTAGAGGTCATGTGCTTTCGCTTGAAAATTATTCTTGGACCGAACTGTATTACATTTTGAGTTCCTAATCAACCACGATCGTGATATTTAATGCGATGCTTGGTGGAAATTATTGTTCTCATATGTCTTATTGTAGGGGTATAAGTACATTGCTATGAAAAATGAAAGACATATACATTAGTTAATCCGTCCTTGACGATACCGGAACATCGTGGTTTTCAATTAAAGATTTTGTTCTGTGTATCTCCAATATTTCATTTCAATTTCACATAATTAGGTGATGGGACCTATGTGAAATGTTTTTAAAAATACCCCGTCAGCCTAAAACTCCAATAATGTTCAATCTGATATGAAATTTTCAAATCCACAGCAGAAACTCAACTATTCAAGTGTGATGAAGAAACTAAGACAAATATGTGTATACTTCAACAACTTCTTATGAATGACACCTTTGTGTACTTTTAACTAGTGTGCTACAGTTTACTCAAGGTCATGTGCTTTCGGTTTAAAATTATTCATGGATAGAATTCTATTACATTTTGGGTTCCTAATAAACCACGAACGTGAAATTTAATGCGATGCTCGGTGGTGGAAATTATTGTTCTCATATCTCTTATCGTAGGTGTATGAAAAATGAAAGACAAAACACTAGTGAATCCGTCCTTGACTATAACGGAACATCGTGGTTTTGAATTAAAGATTTTGTTCAGTATATCTCCAATATTTCATTTCAATTTCACATAATTAGGTGATGGGACCTATGTGAAATTTTTTTTAAAATACCCTGTCAGTCTAAAACATTAATAATGTTCAGTCTGATATGAAATTTTCAAATCCGGAGCTGAAACTCAACTATTCAAGTTTGATAAAGAAACAGAGACTAATATGCGTATACTTCAACAACTTCTTATGAATGACACCTTTGTGTACTTTTAACTAGTGTGCTACAATTTACTCAAGGTCATGTGCTTTCAGTTTAAAATTAATCATGGACCAAATTCTGTTACATTTTGAGTTCCTAATAAACCACGAACATGAAATTTATTGCGGTGCTCGGTGGTGGAAATTATTGTTCTCATATCTCTTATCGTAGGGGTATAAGTGGAATGATATGAAATATGAAAGACAAATACACTAGTGAATCCATCCTTGAGGATAATGGAACATTGTGGTTTTCAATTAATGATTCTGTTCAGTATATCTCCAATATTTTATTTCAATTTCACATAATTAGGTGATGGGACCCATGCACAAAATTTTAAAAAATACACTGTTAGTCTAAAACTCTGATAATGTTCAACCCGATAAGAAAGTTTCAGATCCGTAGCCGAAACTCAACTATTCAATTGTGATAATGAAACTCAGACTAATCTGCGTATACTTCAACAACTTCTTATGAATGACACCTTTGTGTACTTGTAACTGGTGTGCTATAGTTTACTCAAAGTCATGTGCTTTCGAATTAAAATTATTCATGAACTGAATTCTATTACATTTTGAGTTCGTAATAAACCACAAATGTGAAATTTAATTCGATGCCCGGTGGTGGAAATTATTGTTCTCATATCTCTTATCGTAGGGGTATAAGTGGAATGCTAAGAAAAATGAAAGACAAAAACACTAGTTAATCCGTCCTTGACGATAACAGAACATCGTGGTTTTCATTTAAAGATTCTGTTCTTTGTATCTCCAATATTTCATTATAATTTCACATAATTAGGTGATGGGACCTATGTGAAACTCCGATAATGTTCAGTCCGATATGAAATTTTCAAATCCGCAGCTGAAACTCAACTATTCGAGTATGATAAAGAAACTGGGACTAATATGCGTATACTTCACCAACTCAAAGTCATGTGCTTTCGAATTAAAATTATTCATGGACTGAATTCTATTACATTTTGAGTTCCCAATAAACCACGAACGTGAAATTTAATTTGATGCTCGGTTGTGGAAATTATTGTTCTCATATCTCTTATCATAGGGGTATAAATGGAATGCTATGAAAGATGAAAGACAAATACACTAATGAATCAGTCCTTAATGATAACAGAACATTGTGGTTTTCAATTAAAGATTCTGTTCAGTGTATCTCCAATAATTCATTTCAATGTCTTGTAATTAGGTGATTGGAGATATGTGCAAAATTTCAAAAAATACACTATCAGTTTAAAATTCCGATAATGTTCTGTCTGATATGAAATTTTCAGATCCGTTGCTGAAACTCAACTATTCGAGTGTGATAAAGAAACAGTGACTAATCTGCGTATACTTCAACAAATTCTTACGAATGACACCTCTGTGTACTTGTAACTAGTGTGCCACAGTTTACTCAAGGTCATGTGCTTTCGCTTTAAAACTATTCATGGACCAAACTCTATTACATTTTGAGTTCCTAATAAACCACGAATGTGAAATTTAATGCAATGCTCGGTGGTGGAAATTGTTGTTCTCATATCTCTTATTGTAGGGGTATAATTGGAATGCTATGACAAATACACTGGTGAATCTGTCCACGACCATTTTGGAACATTGTGGTTGTCAATTGATGATTCTTTTTAGTGTATATCCAATATTTCACTTCAATCTCGAATAACTAGGTGATGGGACCTATGTGCAAAATTTTAAAAAAAATACATTGTCAGTCTAAAACTCCGATAATGTTCAGCCCGATAAGAAATTTTCAGATCCATAGGTGAAACTCAACTATTCGACTGTTATCAAGAAACTGAGACTATTATGCGTATACTTCAATACCATTTTAATGATGACACCCTTGTGTACTTGTAACTAGTGTTCTGCGGTTTACTCAAGGTCATGTGCTTTCGCTTTAAAACTATTCATGGACCAAACTCTATTACATTTTGAGTTCCTAATAAACCACGAATGTGAAATTTAATTCGATGCTCGGTGGTGGAAATTATTGTTCTCATATCTCTTATCGTAGGGGTATAAGTGGAATGCTATGAAAAATGAAAGACCAATACACTAGTGAATCCGTCCTTGACGATAAGGAATATTGTGGGTTTTAATTAATGATTCTGTTCAGTGTATCTCAAATTTTTCATTTTAATTTCACATAATTAGGTGATGGGACCTATGTGCAAAATTTTAAAAAATACACTGTCAGTCTAAAACTATGATAATGATCAGTCCGATAAGAAATTTTCAGATCCATAGCTGAAACTCAACAATTCGAGTGTGATAAAGAAACTGAGAGTAATCTGCGTATACTTCAACAACTTCTTATGAATGACAACTTTGTGTACTTGTAACTGGTGTGCTGCAGTTTACTCAAAGTCATGTGCTTTCGGTTTAAAATTATTCATGCACCGAATTCTATTACATTTTGAGTTCCCAATAAACCATGAACATGAAATTTAATTTGATGCTCGGTTGTGGAAATTATTGTTCTCATATCTCTTATCGTAGGGGTATAAATGGAATGCTATGAAAGATGAAAGACAAATACACTAATGAATCAGTCCTTAATGATAACGGAACATTGTGGTTTTCAATTAAAGATTCTGTTCAGTGTATCTCCAATAATTCATTTCAATGTCATGTAATTAGGTGATTGGACATATGTGCAAAATTTCAAAAAATACACTATCAGTTTAAAACTCCGATAATGTTCTGTCTGATATGAAATTTTTAGATCCGTTGCTGAAACTCAACTATTCGAGTGTGATAAACAAACAGTGACTAATCTGCGTATACTTCAACAAATTCTTATGAATGACACCTTTGTGTGTAACTAGTGTGCCACAGTTTACTCAAGGTCATGTGCTTTCGCTTTAAAACTATTCAAGGACCAAACTCTATTACATTTTGAGTTCCTAATAAACCACGAACGTGAAATTTAATGCAATGCTCGGTGGTGGAAATTATTGTTCTCATATCTCTTATTGTAGGGGTATAAGTGGAATGCTATGACAAATACACTGGTGAATCTTTCCATGACCATTTTGGAACGTTGTGGTTGTCAATTGATGATTATTTTTAGTGTATATCCAATATTTCACTTCAATCTCGAATAACTAGGTGATGGGACCTATGTGCAAAATTTTAAAAAAAAATACACTGTCAGTCTAAAACTCCGATAATGTTCAGCCCGATAAGAAATTTTTAGATCCGTACCAGAAACTCAACTATCCAAGTGTGATAAAGAAACTGAGACTAATCTGCGTATACTTCAACAACTTCTTATGAATGACAACTTTGTGTACTTGTAACTGGTGTGCTGCAGTTTACTCAAAGTCACGTGCTTTCGGTTTAAAATTATTCACGCATTGAATTCTATTACATTTTGAGTTCCCAAGAAACCACGAACGTGAAATTTAATTCGATGCTCGGTGGTGGAAACTATTGTTCTCATATCTCTTATCGTAGGGGTATAAATGGAATGCTATGAAAAATGAAAGACAAATACACTAATGAATCAGTCCTTGACGATAATGGAACATTGTGGTTTTCAAATTAAAGATTCTGTTCAGTGTATCTCCAATAATTCATTTCAATGTCACGTAATTAGGTGATGGGACATATGTGCAAGATTTTAAAAAATACACTGTCGGTCTAAAACTCCGATAATGTTCAGTCCGATATGAAACTTTTGGATCCGTAGCTGAAACTCAACTATTAGAGTGTGATAAAGAAACTGAGACTAATCTGCGTATACTTCAACACCATTTTATGGATGACACCTTTGTGTACATGTAACTAGTGTGCGGAAGTTTACTCAAGGTCATGTGCTTTCGATTTAAAACTATTCATTGGCCGAACACTATTACATTTTGAGTTCCTAAAAAACCACGAACGTGAAATTTAATGCGATGCTCGGTGGTGGAAATTATTGTTCTCATATCTCTTATCGTAGGGGTATAAGTGGAATGCTATGAAAAATGAACGGAAAATACACTAGTGAATCCGTCCTTGACGATAAGGAACATTGTTGTTTTTAATTAATGATTCTGTTCAGTGTACCTCAAATATTTCATTTCAATTTCACATAATTAGGTGATGGGACCTATGTGCAAAATTTTTAAAAATACACTGTCAGTCTAAAACTCTTATAATGTTCAGTCCGATAAGAAATTTTCAGATCCGTAGCTGAAACTCAACTATTCGAGTGTGATAAAGAAACTAAGACTAATCTGCGTATACTTTAACAACTTCTTATGAATGACAACTTTGTGTACATGTAACTGGTGTACTACAGTTTACTCAAAGTCATGTGCTTTCGGTTTAAAATTATTCATGCACTGAATTCTATTACATTTTGAGTTCCCAATAAACCACGAACGTGAAATTTAATTTGATGCTTGGTGGTGGAAATTATTGTTCTCATATCTCTTATCATAGGGATATAAATGGAATGCTATGAAAAATGAAAGACTAATACACTAATGAATCAGTCCTTGACGATAACGGAACATTCTGGTTTTCAATTAACGATTCTGTTCAGTGAATCTCCAATAATTCATTTCAATGTCACGTAATTAGGTGATGGGACATTTGTACAAGATTTTAAAAAATACACTGTCAGTCTAAAACTCCGATACTGTTCAGTCTGATTTGAAATTTTTAGATCCGTAGCAGAAACTCAACTATTAGAGTGTGATAAAGAAACTTAGACTAATCTGCGTATACTTCAACACCATTTTATGGATGACACCTTTGTGTACATGTAACTACTGTGCGGAAGTTTACTCAAGGT
Organism: Rubia yunnanensis; assembly: GCA_037428765.1. Classification (NCBI taxonomy): domain Eukaryota; kingdom Viridiplantae; phylum Streptophyta; class Magnoliopsida; order Gentianales; family Rubiaceae; genus Rubia; species Rubia yunnanensis. Next base: position 75,973,563 of record CM075064.1, read on the forward strand.
CACGTGCTTTCGCTTTAAAACTATTCATGGGCCGAACACTATTACATTTTGAGTTCCTAACAAACCACGAACGTGAAATTTAATGCGATGCTCGGTGGTGGAAATTATTGTTCTCATATCTCTTATCGTAGGGGTATAAGTGGAATGCTATGAAAAATGAACGACAAATACACTAGTGAATCCGTCCTTGACGATAAGGAACATTGTTGTTTTTAATTAATGATTCTGTTCAGTGTACCTCAAATATTTCATTTCAATTTCACATAATTAGGTGATGGGACCTATGTGCAAAATTTTTAAAAATACACCGTCAGTCTAAAACTCTTATAATGTTCAGTCCGATAAGAAATTTTCAGATCCGTAGCTGAAACTCAACTATTCGAGTGTGATAAAGAAACTAAGACTAATCTGCGTATACTTGAACAACTTCTTATGAATGACAACTTTGTGTACTTGTAACTGGTCTACTTCAGTTTACTCAAAGTCATGTTCTTTCGGTTTAAAATTATTCATGCACCGAATTCTATTACATTTTGAGTTCCCAATAAACCACAAACGTGAAATTTAATTCGATGCTCGGTGGTGGAAATTATTGTTCTCATATCTCTTATCGTGGGGGTATAAATGGAATGCTATGAAAAATGAAAGACAAATACACTAATGAATCAGTCCTTGATGATAATGGAACATTGTGGTTTTCAAATTAAAGATTCTGTACAGTGTATCTCCAATAATTCATTTCAATGTCACGTAATTAGGTGATGGGACATATGTGCAAGATTTTAAAAAATACACTGTCGGTGTAAAACTCCAATAATGTTCAGTCCGATATGAAACTTTTGGATCCGTAGCTGAAACTCAACTATTAGAGTGTGATAAAGAAACTGAGACTAATCTGCGTATACTTCAACACCATTTTATGGATGACACCTTTGTGTACTTGTAACTAGTGTGCGGAAGTTTACTCAAGGTCATGTGCTTTCGCTTTAAAACTATTCATGGGCCGAACACTATTACATTTTGAGTTCCTAAAAAACCACGAACGTGAAATTTAATGCGATGCTCGGTGGTGGAAATTATCGTTCTCATATCTCTTATCGTAGGGGTATAAGTGGAATGCTATGAAAAATGAACGACAAATACACTAGTGAATCCGTCCTTGACGATAAGGAACATTGTTGTTTTTAATTAATGATTCTGTTCAGTGTACCTCAAATATTTCATTTCAATTTTACATAATTAGGTGATGGGACCTATGTGCAAAATTTTTAAAAATACACTGTCATTCTAAAACTCTTATATTGTTCAGTCCGATAAGAAATTTTCAGATCCGTAGCTGAAACTCAACTATTCGAGTGTGATAAAGAAACTAAGACTTATCTGCGTATACTTGAACAACTTCTTATGAATGACAACTTTGTGTACTTGTAACTGGTGTACTGCAGTTTACTCAAAATCATGTGCTTTCGGTTTAAAATTATTCATGCACCGAATTCTATTACATTTTCAGTTCCCAATAAACCACGAACGTGAAATTTAATTTTATGCTCGGTGGTGGAAATTATTGTTCTCATATCTCTTATCGTAGGAATATAAATGGAATGCTATGAAAAATGAAAGACAAATACACTAATGAATCAGTCCTTGACGATAACGGAACATTGTGGTTTTCAATTAACGATTATGTTCAGTGAATCACCAATAATTCATTTCAATGTCATGTAATTAGGTGATGGGACATATGTGCAAGATTTTAAAAAATACACTGTCAGTGTAAAACTCCGATAATGTTCAGTCCGATATGAAACTTTTGGATCCGTAGCTGAAACTCAACTATTAGAGTGATAAAGAAACTGAGACTAATCTGCGTATACTTCAACACCATTTTATTGATGACACCTTTGTGTACATGTAACTAGTGTGCGGAAGTTTACTCAAGGTCATGTGCTTTCGATTTAAAACTATTCATGGGCCGAACACTATTACATTTTGAGTTCCTAAAAAACCACGAACGTGAAATTTAATGCGATGCTCGGTGGTGGAAATTATTGTTCTCATATCTCTTATCGTGGGGGTATAAGTGGAATGCTATGAAAAATGAACGGCAAATACACTAGTGAATCCGTCCTTGACGATAAGGAACATTGTTTTTTTTAATTGATGATTCTGTTCAGTGTACCTCAAATATTTCATTTCAATTTCACATAATTAGGTGATGGGACCTATGTGCAAAATTTTAAAAAATACACTGTCAGTCTAAAACTCTGATAATGTTCAGTCCGATAAGAAATTTTCAGATCCGTAGCTGAAACTCAACTATTCGAGTGTGATAAAGAAACTAAGACTAATCTGCGTATACTTGAACAACTTCTTATGAATGACAACTTTGTGTACATGTAACTGGTGTACTGCAGTTTACTCAAAGTCATGTGCTTTCGGTTTAAAATTATTCATGCACTGAATTCTATTACATTTTGAGTTCCCAATAAACCACGAACGTGAAATTTAATTTGATGCTTGGTGGTGGAAATTATTGTTCTCATATCTATTATCGTAGGGATATAAATCGAATGCTATGAAAAATGAAAGACAAATACACTAATGAATCAGTCCTTGACGATAACGGAACATTCTGGTTTTCAATTAACGATTCTTTTCAGTGACTCTCCAATAATTCATTTCAATGTCACGTAATTAGGTGATGGGACATATGTGCAAGATTTTAAAAAATACACTGTCGGTGTAAAACTCCAATAATGTTCAGTCCGATATGAAACTTTTGGATCCGTAGCTGAAACTCAACTATTAGAGTGTGATAAAGAAACTGAGACTAATCTGCGTATACTTCAACACCATTTTATGGATGACACCTTTGTGTACATGTAACTAGTGTGCGGAAGTTTACTCAAGGTCATGTGCTTTCGCTTTAAAACTATTCATGGGCCGAACACTATTACATTTTGAGTTCGTAAAATACCACGAACGTGAAATTTAATGCGATGCTCGGTGGTGGAAATTATCGTTCTCATATCTCTTATCGTAGGGGTATAAGTGGAATGCTATGAAAAATGAACGACAAATACACTAGTGAATCCGTCCTTGACGATAAGGAACATTGTTGTTTTTAATTAATGATTCTGTTCAGTGTACCTCAAATATTTCATTTCAATTTCACATAATTTGGTGATGGGACCTATGTGCAAAATTTTTAAAAATACACTGTCAGTCTAAAACTCTTATAATGTTCAGTCCGATAAGAAATTTTCAGATCTGTAGCTGAAACTCAACTATTCGAGTGTGATAAAGAAACTAAGACTTATCTGCGTATACTTGAACAACTTCTTATGAATGACAACTTTGTGTACTTGTAACTGGTGTACTGCAGTTTACTCAAAATCATGTGCTTTCGGTTTAAAATTATTCATGCACCGAATTCTATTACATTTTGAGTTCCCAATAAACCACGAACGTGAAATTTAATTTGATGCTCGGTGGTGGAAATTATTGTTCTCATATCTCTTATCGTGGGGATATAAATGGAATGCTATAAAAAATGAAAGACAAATACACTAATGAATCAGTCCTTGACGATAACGGAACATTGTGGTTTTCAATTAACAATTATGTTCAGTGAATCTCCAATAATTCATTTCAATGTCATGTAATTAGGTGATGGGACATATGTGCAAGATTTTAAAAAATACACTGTCAGTGTAAAACTCCGATAATGTTCAGTCCGATATGAAACTTTTGGATCCGTAGCTGAAAATCAACTATTAGAGTGTGATAAAGAAACTGAGACTAATCTGCGTATACTTCAACACCATTTTATGGATGACACCTTTGTGTACATGTAACTAGTGTGCGGAAGTTTACTCAAGGTCATGTGCTTTCGCTTTAAAACTATTCATGGGCCGAACACTATTACATTTTCTGTTCCTAAAAAACCACGAACGTGAAATTTAATGCGATGCTCGGTGCTGGAAACTACTGTTCTCATATCTCTTATCGTAGGGGTATAAGTGGAATGCTATGAAAAATGAACGACAAATACACTAGTGAATCCGTCCTTGACGATAAGGAACATTGTTGTTTTTAATTAATGATTCTGTTCAGTGTACCTCAAATATTTCATTTCAATTTCACATAATTAGGTGATGGGACCTATGTGCAAAATTTTTAAAAATACACTGTCAGTCTAAAACTCTTATAATGTTCAGTCCGATAAGAAATTTTCAGATCCGTAGCTGAAACTCAACTATTCGAGTGTGCTAAAGAAACTAAGACTTATCTGCGTATACTTGAACAACTTCTTATGAATGACAACTTTGTGTACTTGTAACTGGTGTACTGCAGTTTACTCAAAATCATGTGCTTTCGGTTTAAAATTATTCATGCACGGAATTCTTTTACATTTTGAGTTCCCAATAAACCACGAACGTGAAATTTAATTTGATGCTCGGCGGTGGAAATTATTGTTCTCATATCTCTTATCGTAGGGATATAAATGGAATGCTATGAAAAATGAAAGACAAATACACTAATGAATCAGTCCTTGACGATAATGGAACATTGTGGTTTTCAAATTAAAGATTCTGTTCAGTGTATCTCCAATAATTCATTTCAATGTCACGTAATTAGGTGATGGGACATATGTGCAAGATTTTAAAAAATACACTGTCGGTGTAAAACTCCAATAATGTTCAGTCCGATATGAAACTTTTGGATCCGTAGCTGAAACTCAACTATTAGAGTGTGATAAAGAAACTGAGACTAATCTGCGTATACTTCAACACCATTTTATGGATGACACCTTTGTGTACATGTAACTAGTGTGCGGAAGTTTACTCAAGGTCATGTGCTTTCGCTTTAAAACTATTCATGGGCCAAACACTATTACATTTTGAGTTCCTAAAAAACCACGAACGTGAAATTTAATGCGATGCTCGGTGGTGGAAATTATCGTTCTCATATCTCTTATCGTAGGGGTGTAAGTGGAATGCTATGAAAAATGAACGACAAATACACTAGTGAATCCGTCCTTGACAATAAGGAACATTGTTGTTTTTAATTAATGATTCTGTTCAGTGTACCTCAAATATTTCATTTCAATTTCACATAATTAGGTGATGGGACCTATGTGCAAAATTTTTAAAAATACATTGTCAGTCTAAAACTCTTATAATGTTCAGTCCGATAAGAAATTTTCAGATCCGTAGCTGAAACTCAACTATTCGAGTGTGATAAAGAAACTAAGACTTATCTACGTATACTTCAACAACTTCTTATGAATGACAACTTTGTGTACTTGTAACTGGTGTACTGCAGTTTACTCAAAATCATGTGCTTTCGGTTTAAAATTATTCATGCACCGAATTCTATTACATTTTGAGTTCCCAATAAACCACGAACGTGAAATTTAATTTGATGCTCGGTGGTGGAAATTATTGTTCTCATATCTCTTATCGTAGGGATATAAATGGAATGCTATGAAAAATGAAAGACAAATACACTAATGAATCAGTCCTTGACGATAACGGAACATTGTGGTTTTCTATTAACGATTCTGTTCAGTGAATCTCCAATAATTCATTTCATTGTCACGTAATTAGGTGATGGGACATATGTGCAAGATTTTAAAAAATACACTGTCAGTGTAAAACTCCGATAATGTTCAGTCCGATATGAAACTTTTGGATCCGTAGCTGTAACTCAACTATTAGAGTGTGATAAAGAAACTGAGACTAATCTGCGTATACTTCAGCACCATTTTATGGATGACACCTTTGTGTACATGTAACTAGTGTGCGGAAGTTTACTCAAGGTCATGTGCTTTCGCTTTAAAACTATTCATGGGCCGAACACTATTACATTTTGAGTTCCTAAAAAACCACGAACGTGAAATTTAATGCGATGCTCGGTGCTGGAAACTACTGTTCTCATATCTCTTATCGTAGGGGTATAAGTGGAATGCTATGAAAAATGAACGACAAATACACTAGTGAATCCGTCCTTGACGATAAGGAACATTGTTGTTTTTAATTAATGATTCTGTTCAGTGTACCTCAAATATTTCATTTCAATTTCACATAATTAGGTGATGGGACCTATGTGCAAAATTTTTAAAAATACACTGTCAGTCTAAAACTCTTATAATGTTCAGTCCGATAAGAAATTTTCAGATCCGTAGCTGAAACTCAACTATTCGAGTGTGCTAAAGAAACTAAGACTTATCTGCGTATACTTGAACAACTTCTTATGAATGACAACTTTGTGTACTTGTAACTGGTGTACTGCAGTTTACTCAAAATCACGTGCTTTCGGTTTAAAATTATTCATGCACGGAATTCTTTTACATTTTGAGTTCCCAATAAACCACGAACGTGAAATTTAATTTGATGCTCGGCGGTGGAAATTATTGTTCTCATATCTCTTATCGTAGGGATATAAATGGAATGCTATGAAAAATGAAAGACAAATACACTAATGAATCAGTCCTTGACGATAATGGAACATTGTGGTTTTCAAATTAAAGATTCTGTTCAGTGTATCTCCAATAATTCATTTCAATGTCACGTAATTAGGTGATGGGACATATGTGCAAGATTTTAAAAAATACACTGTCGGTGTAAAACTCCAATAATGTTCAGTCCGATATGAAACTTTTGGATCCGTAGCTGAAACTCAACTATTAGAGTGTGATAAAGAAACTGAGACTAATCTGCGTATACTTCAACACCATTTTATGGATGACACCTTTGTGTACATGTAACTAGTGTGCGGAAGTTTACTCAAGGTCATGTGCTTTCGCTTTAAAACTATTCATGGGCCGAACACTATTACATTTTGAGTTCCTAAAAAACCACGAACGTGAAATTTAATGCGATGCTCGGTGGTGGAAATTATCGTTCTCATATCTCTTATCGTAGGGGTATAAGTGGAATGCTATGAAAAATGAACGACAAATACACTAGTGAATCCGTCCTTGACAATAAGGAACATTGTTGTTTTTAATTAATGATTCTGTTCAGTGTACCTCAAATATTTCATTTCAATTTCACATAATTAGGTGATGGGACCTATGTGCAAAATTTTTAAAAATACATTGTCAGTCTAAAACTCTTATAATGTTCAGTCCGATAAGAAATTTTCAGATCCGTAGCTGAAACTCAACTATTCGAGTGTGATAAAGAAACTAAGACTTATCTACGTATACTTGAACAACTTCTTATGAATGACAACTTTGTGTACTTGTAACTGGTGTACTGCAGTTTACTCAAAATCATGTGCTTTCGGTTTAAAATTATTCATGCACCGAATTCTATTACATTTTGAGTTCCCAATAAACCACGAACGTGAAATTTAATTTGATGCTCGGTGGTGGAAATTATTGTTCTCATATCTCTTATCGTAGGGATATAAATGGAATGCTATGAAAAATGAAAGACAAATACACTAATGAATCAGTCCTTGACGATAACGGAACATTGTGGTTTTCTATTAACGATTCTGTTCAGTGAATCTCCAATAATTCATTTCATTGTCACGTAATTAGGTGATGGGACATATGTGCAAGATTTTAAAAAATACACTGTCAGTGTAAAACTCCGATAATGTTCAGTCCGATATGAAACTTTTGGATCCGTAGCTGTAACTCAACTATTAGAGTGTGATAAAGAAACTGAGACTAATCTGTGTATACTTCAGCACCATTTTATGGATGACACCTTTGTGTACATGTAACTAGTGTGCGGAAGTTTACTCAAGGTCATGTGCTTTCGATTTAAAACTATTCATGGGCCGAACACTATTACATTTTGAGTTCCTAAAAAACCACGAACGGGAAATTTAATGCGATGCTGGGTGGTGGAAATTACTGTTCTCATATCTCTTATCGTAGGGGTATAAGTGGAATGCTATGAAAAATGAACGACAAATACACTAGTGAATCCGTCCTTGACGATAAGGAACATTGTTGTTTTTAATTAATGATTCTGTTCAGTGTACCTCAAATATTTCATTTCAATTTCACATAATTAGGTGATGGTACCTATGTGCAAAATTTTTAAAAATACACTGTCAGTCTAAAACTCTTATAATGTTCAGTCCGATAAGAAATTTTCAGATCCGTAGCTGAAACTCAACTATTCGAGTGTGATAAAGAAACTAAGACTTATCTACGTATACTTGAACAACTTCTTATGAATGACAACTTTGTGTACTTGTAACTGGTGTACTGCAGTTTACTCAAAATCATGTGCTTTCGGTTTTAAATTATTCATGCACAGAATTCTATTACATTTTGAGTTCCCAATAAACCACGAACGTGAAATTTAATTTGATGCTCGGCGGTGGAAATTATTGTTCTCATATCTCTTATCGTAGGGATATAAATGGAATACTATGAAAAATGAAAGACAAATACACTAATGAATCACTCTTTGACGATAACGGAACATTGTGGTTTTCAATTAACGATTCTGTTCAGTGAATCTCCAATAATTCATTTCAATGTCACGTAATTAGGTGATGGGACATATGTGCAATATTTTAAAAAATACACTGTCTGTGTAAAACTCCGATAATGTTCAGTCCGATATGAAACTTTTGGATCCGTAGCTGAAACTCAACTATTAGAGTGTGATAAAGAAACTGAGACTAATCTGCGTATACTTCAACACCATTTTATGGATGACACCTTTGTGTACATGTAACTAGTGTGCGGAAGTTTACTCAAGGTCATGTGCTTTCGATTTAAAACTATTCATGGGCCGAACACTATTACATTTTGAGTTCCTAAAAAACCACGAACGTGAAATTTAATGCGATGCTCGGTGGTGGAAATTACTGTTCTCATATCTCTTATCGTAGGGGTATAAGTGGAATGCTATGAAAAATGAACGAAAAATACACTAGTGAATCCGTCCTTGACGATAAGGAACATTGTTGTTTTTAATTAATGATTCTGTTCAGTGTACCTCAAATATTTCATTTCAATGTCCCGTAATTAGGTGATGGGACATATGTGCAAAATTTTTAAAAATACACCGTCAGTCTAAAACTCTTATAATGTTCAGTCCGATAAGAAATTTTCAGATCCATAGCTGAAATTCAACTATTCGAGTGTGATAAAGAAACTAAGACTAATCTGCGTATACTTGAACAACTTCTTATGAATGACAACTTTGTGTACTTGTAACTGGTGTACTTCAGTTTACTCAAAGTCATGTTCTTTCTGTTTAAAATTATTCATGCACCGAATTCTATTACATTTTGAGTTCCCAATAAACCACAAACGTGAAATTTAATTCGATGCTCGGTGGTGGAAATTATTGTTCTCTTATCTCTTATCGTAGGGGTATAAATGGAATGCTATGAAAAATTAAAGACAAATACACTAATGAATCAGTCCTTGACGATAATGGAACATTGTGGTTTTCAAATTAAAGATTCTGTTCAGTGTATCTCCAATAATTCATTTCAATGTCACGTAATTAGGTGATGGGACATATGTGCAAGATTTTAAAAAATACACTGTCGGTGTAAAACTCCAATAATGTTCAGTCCGATATGAAACTTTTGGATCCGTAGCTGAAACTCAACTATTAGAGTGTGATAAAGAAACTGAGACTAATCTGCGTATACTTCAACACCATTTTATGGATGACACCTTTGTGTACATGTAACTAGTGTGCGGAAGTTTACTCAAGGTCATGTGCTTTCGATTTAAACTATTCATGGGCCGAACACTATTACATTTTGAGTTCCTAAAAAACCACGAACGTGAAATTTAATGCGATGCTCGGTGGTGGAAATTATTGTTCTCATATCTCTTATCGTAGGGGTATAAGTGGAATGCTATGAAAAATGAACGACAAATACACTAGTGAATCCGTCCTTGACGATAAGGAACATTGTGGTTTTTAATTAATGATTCTGTTCTGTGTATCTCAAATATTTCATTTAAATTTCACATAATTAGGTGATGGGACCTATGTGCATAATTTTAAAAAATACAATGTCAGTCTAAAACTCCGATAATGTTCAGTCCGATAATAAATTTTCAGATCCGTAGCTGAAACTCAATAATTCGAATGTGATAAAGAAACTGAGACTAATCTGCGTATACTTCAACAAATTATTATGAATGACTCCTTTGTGTACTTGTAACTAGTGTGCTACAGTTTACTAAAGGTCATGTGCTTTCGCTTTAAAATTATTCTTGGACATAACTCTTTTACATTTTGAGTTCCTAATAAACCACGAACGTGAAATTTAATTAGATGCTAGGTGGTGGAAATTACTGTTCTCATATCTCTTATTGTAGGGGTATAAGTTGAATACTATGAAAAATGAAAGACAAATACACTGGTGAATCTGTCCATGACCATAATGGAACATTGTGGTTGTCATTTGATGATTCTTTTCAATGTATATCCAATATTTCACTTGAATCTCGAATAACTAGGTGATGGGACCTATGTGCAAAATTTAAAAAAAATACACTATCAGTCTAATACTCCGATAATGTTCAGTCTGATAAGAAATTTTCAGATCCTTAGCTGAAACTCAACTATTCGAGTGTGATAAAGAAACTGAGACTATTCTTCGTATACTTCAACACCATTTTATGGATGACACCTTTGTGTACTTGTAACTAGTGTGCTACAGTTTACTCAAGGTTATGTGCTTTCGCTTTAAAACTATTCATGGACCGAACTCTATTACATTTTGAGTTCCTAATAAACCACGAATGTGAAATTTAATTCGATGCTCAGTGGTGGAATTTATTGTTTTCATATCTCTTATCGTAGGGGTATAAATGGAATGCTATGAAAAATGAAAGACAAATACACTATTGAATTAGTCCTTGACGATAACGGAACATTGTGGTTTTCAATTAAAGATTCTGTTCAGTGTATCTTCTAATTCATTTCAATGTCACGTAATTAGGTGATGGGACATATGTGCAAAATTTTTTTAAAAAACTCCGATAATGTTCAGTCCGATATGAAATTTTCAGATCCGTAGCCGAAACTCAACTATTCAAGTGTGATAAAGAAACTAAGACTAATCTGCGTATACTTCAACAACTTCTTATGAATGACACCTTTGTGTACCTGTAACTAGTGTTCTACAGTTTACAAAAGGTCATGTGCTTTCGCTTTAAAACTATTCATGGACCGAACTCTATTACATTTTGAGTTCCTAATAAACCACGAATGTGAAATTTAATTCGATGCTCAGTGGTGGAATTTATTGTTTTCATATCTCTTATCGTAGGGGTATAAATGGAATGCTATGAAAAATGAAAGACAAATACACTATTGAATTAGTCCTTGACGATAACGGAACATTGTGGTTTTCAATTAAAGATTCTGTTCAGTGTATCTTCTAATTCATTTCAATGTCACGTAATTAGGCGATGGGACATATGTGCAAAATTTTTTAAAAAAACTCCGATAATGTTCAGTCCGATATGAAATTTTCAGATCCGTAGCCGAAACTCAACTATTCAAGTGTGATAAAGAAACTAAGACTAATCTCCGTATACTTCAACAACTTCTTATGAATGACACCTTTGTGTACCTGTAACTAGTGTTCTACAGTTTACAAAAGGTCATGTGCTTTCGCTTTAAAACTATTCATGGACCGAACTCTATTACATTTTGAGTTCCTAATAAACCACGAATGTGAAATTTAATTCGATGCTCAGTGGTGGAATTTATTGTTTTCATATCTCTTATCGTAGGGGTATAAATGGAATGCTATGAAAAATGAAAGACAAATACACTATTGAATTAGTCCTTGACGATAACGGAACATTGTGGTTTTCAATTAAAGATTCTGTTCAGTGTATCTTCTAATTCATTTCAATGTCACGTAATTAGGTGATGGGACATATGTGCAAAATTTTTTAAAAAAACTCCGATAATGTTCAGTCCGATATGAAATTTTCAGATCCGTAGCCGAAACTCAACTATTCAAGTGTGATAAAGAAACTAAGACTAATCTGCGTATACTTCAACAACTTCTTATGAATGACACCTTTGTGTACCTGTAACTAGTGTTCTACAGTTTACAAAAGGTCATGTGCTTTCGCTTTAAAACTATTCATGGACCGAACTCTATTACATTTTGAGTTCCTAATAAACCACGAATGTGAAATTTAATTCGATGCTCAGTGGTGGAATTTATTGTTTTCATATCTCTTATCGTAGGGGTATAAATGGAATGCTATGAAAAATGAAAGACAAATACACTATTGAATTAGTCCTTGACGATAACGGAACATTGTGGTTTTCAATTAAAGATTTTGTTCAGTGTATCTTCTAATTCATTTCAATGTCACGTAATTAGGTGATGGGACATATGTGCAAAATTTTTTAAAAAAACTCCGATAATGTTCAGTCCGATATGAAATTTTCAGATCCGTAGCCGAAACTCAACTATTCAAGTGTGATAAAGAAACTAAGACTAATCTGCGTAAACTTCAACAACTTCTTATGAATGACACCTTTGTGTACCTGTAACTAGTGTTCTACAGTTTACAAAAGGTCATGTGCTTTCGCTTTAAAACTATTCATGGACCGAACTCTATTACATTTTGAGTTCCTAATAAACCACGAATGTGAAATTTAATTCGATGCTCAGTGGTGGAATTTATTGTTTTCATATCTCTTATCGTAGGGGTATAAATGGAATGCTATGAAAAATGAAAGACAAATACACTATTGAATTAGTCCTTGACGATAACGGAACATTGTGGTTTTCAATTAAAGATTCTGTTCAGTGTATCTTCTAATTCATTTCAATGTCACGTAATTAGGTGATGGGACATATGTGCAAAAGTTTTTAAAAAAACTCCGATAATGTTCAGTCCGATATGAAATTTTCAGATCCGTAGCCGAAACTCAACTATTCAAGTGTGATAAAGAAACTAAGACTAATCTGCGTATACTTCAACAACTTCTTATGAATGACACCTTTGTATACCTGTAACTAGTGTTCTACAGTTTACAAAAGGTCATGTGCTTTCGCTTTAAAATTATTCTTGGATTGAACTTTATTACATTTTGAGTTCATAATAAACAACAAACGTGAAATTTAATGCGATTTTTGGTGGTGGAAATTATTGTTCTCATATCTCTTATCGTAGGGGTATAAGTGGAATGCTATGAAAACTGAAAGACAAATACACTAGTGAATCCGTCCTTGACAATAAGGAACATTGTAGTTTTTAATTAATTATTCTGTTCAGTGTATTTCAAATATTTCATTTCAATTTCACATAACTAGGTGATGGGACCTATGTGCAAAATTTTAAAAAATACACTGTCAGTCTATTTTTTTTTTTAATAAACCATCCGAAGATGGGGGAATTGTATTTGGCCTTCCCACTGTCAGTCTAAAACTCAGATAATGTTCAGTCCGATAAGAAATTTTCAGATCTGTAGCTGAAACTCAACTACTCGAGTGTGATAAAGAAACTGAGACTAATCTGCGTATACTTCAACAACTTCTTATGAATGACAACTTTGTGTACTTGTAACTGGTGTGCTACAATTTACTTAAGGTTATATGCTTTCGGTTTAAAATTATTCATGCACTGAATTCTATTACATTTTGAGTTCCCAATAAACCATGAATGTGAAATTTAATTCGATGCTCGGTGGTGGAAATTATTGTTCTCATATGTCTTATCGTAGGGGTACAAATGGAATGCTATGAAAAATGAAAGACAAATACACTAATGAATCAGTTCTTGACGATAATGGAACATTGTGGTTTTCAATTAAAGATTATATTCAGTGTATCTCCAATAATTCATTTCAATGTCACGTAATTTTGTGATGGGACATATGTACAAAATTTTAAAAAAATACACTGTGAGTCTAAAACTCCGATAATGTTCAGCCTGATATGAAATTTTTAGATCCGTAGCTGAAACTCAACTATTAGAGTGTGATAAAGAAACTGAGACTAATCTGCGTATACTTCAACACCATTTTATGCATGACACCTTTGTGTAGTTGTAACTAGTGTGCTGCAGTTTACTCAAGGTCATGTGCTTTCGCTTTAAAACTATTCATGGACCAAACTCCATTACATTTTGAGATCCTAATAAACCACGAACGTGAAATTTAATGAGATGCTCGGTGGTGGAAATTATTGTTCTCATATCTCTTGTTGTAGGGGTATAAGTGGAATAATATGAAAAATGAAAGGCAAATACATTGGTGAATCTGTCCATGACCATAATGGAACATTGTGGTTGTCAATTGATGATTCTTTTCACTGTATATCCAATATTCTACTTCAAACTCGAATAACTAGGTGATGGGACCTATGTGCAAAATTTAAAAAAAAATACACTATCAGTCAAATACTCCGATAATATTCAGTCCGATAAGAAATTTTCAGATCCGTAGCTGAAACTCAACTATTCGAGTGTGATAAAGAAACTGAGACTATTCTGCGTATACTTCAACACCATTTTTGGATGACACCTTTGTGTACTTGTAACTAGTGTGCTGCAGTTTACTCAAGGCCATGTGATTTCTCTTTAAAACTATTCATGGACCGAACTCTATTACATTTTGAGTTCCCAATAAACCATGAATGTGAAATTTAATTCGATGCTCGGTGGTGGAAATTATTGATCTCATATGTCTTATCGTAGGGGTACAAATGGAATGCTATGAAAAATGAAAGACAAATACACTAATGAATCAGTCCTTGACGATAACAAAACATTGTGGTTTTCAATTAAAGATTCTGTTCAGTGTATCTCCAACAATTCATTTAAATGTCACGCAATTAGGTGATGGGACATATGTACAAAATTTTAAAAAAATACACTGTCAGTCTAAAACTCCGATAATGTTCAGCTAATATGAAATTTTTAGATCTATAGCAGAAACTCAACTATTAGAGTGGGATAAAGAAACTGAGACTAATCTGTGTATACTTCAACACCATTTTATGGATGACACCTTTGTGTACTTGTAACTAGTGTGTTGCAGTTTACTCAAGGTCATGTGCTTTCGCTTTAAAACTATTCATGGACCGAACTCCATTACATTTTGAGTTCCTAACAAACCACGAACGTGAAATTTAATGAGATGCTCAGTGGTGGAAATTATTGTTCTCATATCTCTTATCGTAGGGGTATAAACGGAATGCTATGAAAAATGAATGACAAATACACTGGTGAATCTGTCCTTGACCATAATGGAACATTGTGGTTGTCAATTGATGATTCTTTTTAGTGTATATCCAATATTTCACTTCAATATCGAATAACTACGTGATAGGACCTATGTGCAAAATGAAAAAAAATACACTATCAGTCAAATACTCCCACAATGTTCAGTCCGATAAGAAATTTTCAGATCCGTAGCTGAAACTCAACTATTCGAGTGTGATAAAGAAACTGAGACTATTCTGTGTATACTTCAACACCGTTTTATGGATGACACCTTTGTGTACTTGTAACTAGTGTGCTGCAGTTTACTCAAGGTCATGTGCTTTCGCTTTAAAACAATTCATGGAGGGAACTCTATTTTGATTTTGAGTTCCTAATAAACCACGAACGTGAAATGTAATGCGATGCTCAGTGGTGGAAATTATTGTTCTCATATCTCTTATCGTAGGGGTATAAGTGGAAAGCTATGAAAAATGAAAGACAAATACACTACTGAATCCGTCCTTTACGATAAGGAACATTGTGGTTTTTAATTAATGATTCTGTTCAGTGTATCTCAAATATTTCATTTCAATTTCACATAATTAGGTGATGGGACCTATGTGCATAATTTTAAAAAATACACTGTCAGTCTAAAACTCCGATAATGTTCAGTCCGATAAGAAATTTTCAGATCTGTAGCTGAAACTCAACTATTCGAGTGTGATAAAGAAACTGAGACTAATCTGCGTATACTTCAACAAATTATTATGAATGACACCTTTGTGTACTTGTAACTAGTGTGCTGCAGTTTACTCAAGGTCATGTGCTTTCGCTTTAAAACTATTCATGGACCGAACTCCATTACATTTTGAGTTCCTAATAAACCACGAACGTGAAATTTAATGAGATGCTCGGTGGTGGAAATTATTGTTCTCATATCTCTTATTGTAGGGGTATATGTGGAATGCTATGAAAAATGAAAGACAAATACACTAGTGAATCTGTCCATGACCATAATGGAACATTGTTGTTGTCAATTGATGATTCTTTTCAGTGTACATCCAATATTTCACTTCAATCTTGAATAACTAGGTTATCGGACCCATGTGCAAAATTTAAAAAAAATACACTATCAGTCTAATACTCCGATAATGTTCAGTCTGATAAGAAATTTTCAGATCCGTAGCTGAAACTCAACTATTCGAGTGTGATAAAGAAACCGAGACTATTCTGCATATACTTCAACACCATTTTATGCATGACACCTTTGTGTACTTGTAACTAGTGTGCTACAGTTTACTCAAGGTCATGTGCTTTCGCTTTAAAACAATTCATGGACCGAACTCTATTACATTTTGAGTTCCTAATAAACCACGATTGTGAAATTTAATTCGATGCTCATTTGTGGAAATTATTGTTCTCATATGTCTTATCGTAGGGGTACAAATGGAATGCTTTGAAAAATGAAAGACAAATACACTAATGAATCAGTCCTTGACGATAACGGAACATTGTGGTTTTCAATTAAAGATTATGTTCAGTGTATCTCCAATAATTCATTTCAATGTCACGTAATTAGGTGATGGGACATATGTACAAAATTTTTAAAAATACATTGTCAGTCTAAAACTTCGATAATGTTCAGGTTGATATGAAATTTTAAGATCCGTAGCGGAAACTCAACTATTAGAGTGTGATAAAGAAACTGAGACTAATCTGTGTATACTTCAACACCATTTTATGGATGACACCTTTGTGTACTTGTAACTAGTGTGCTGCAGTTTACTCAAGGTCATGTGCTTTCGCTTTAAAACTATTCATGGACCGAACTCCATTACATTTTGAGTTCCTAATAAACCACGAACGTGAAATTTAATGCGATGCTCGGTGGTGGAAATTATTGTTCTCATATCTCTTATCGTAGGGGTATAAGTGGAATGCTATGAAAAATGAAAGACAAATACACTAGTGAATCCGTCCTTAACGATAAGGAACACTGTGGTTTTTAATCAATGATTCTTTTCAGTGTATCTCAAATATTTCATTTCAATTTCACATAATTAGGTGATGGGACCTATGTACAAAATTTTAAAAAATACATTGTCAGTCTAAAACTCCGATAATGTTCAGTCCGATAAGAAATTTTTAGATCCGTAGCTGAAACTCAACTATTAGAGTGTGATAAAGAAACTGTGACTAATCTGCGTATACTTCAACAACTTCTTATGAATGACGCCTTTGTGTACTTGTAACTGGTGTGCTACAGTTTACTCAAAGTCATGTGCTTTCGGTTTAAAATTATTCATGCACCGAATTCTATTACATTTTGAGTTCCCAATAAACCACGAACGTGAAATTTAATTTGACGCTCGGTGGTGGAAATTATTGTTCTCATATCTCTTATCGTATGGTATAAATGGAATGCTATGAAAAATGAAAGACAAATATACTAATGAATCAGTCCTTGACGATAACAGAACATTGTGGTTTTCAATTAAAGATTCTATTCAGTGTATCTCCAATAATTCATTTTAATGTCACGTAATTAGGTGATGGGACATATGTGCAAAATTTATAAAAATACACTGTCAGATTAAAACTCCGATAATGTTCAGTCTGACAGGAAATTCTTAGATTCATAGCTGAAACTCAACTATTCGAGTGTGATAAAGAAACTCAGACTAATCTGCGTATACTTCAACAAATTCTTATGAATGACACCTTTGTGTACTTGTAACTAGTTTGCTACAGTTTACTAAAGGTTATGTGCTTTCGCTTTTAAATTATTGTTGGATAGAAATCTATTATAGTTTAGGTTCCAAATAAACCACGAACGTGAAATTTAATGAGATGCTCGGTGGTGGAAAGTATTGTTCTCATATCTCTTATTGTAGGGGTATAAGTGGAATAATATGAAAAATGAAAGACAAATACCCTGGTGAATCTGTCCATGACCATAATGGAACATTGTGGTTGTCAATTGATGATTCTTTTCAGTGTATATCTAATATTTCACTTCAATCTCGAATAACTAGGTGATGGGACCTATGTGCAAAATTATAAAAAATACACTGTCAGTCTAAAACTCCGATAATGTTCAGTCCGATAAGAAATTTTCAGATCCGTTGCTGAAACTCAACTATTCGAGTGTGATAAAGAAACTGAGACTTCAAAACCTTTTTATGAATGACGCCTTTGTGTACTTGTAACTGGTGTGCTACAGTTTACTCAAAGTCATGTGCTTTCGGTTTAAAATTATTCATGCACCGAATTCTATTACATTTTGAGTTCCTATAAACCACGAACGTGAAATTTAATTCGATGCTCGGTGGTGGAAATTATTGTTCTCATATCTCATATCGTATGGTATAAATGGAATGCTATGAAAAATGAAAGACAAATACACTAATGAATCAGTCCTTGACGATAACGGAACATTGTGGTTTTCAATTAAAGATTCTGTTCATTGTATCTCCAATAATTCATTTCAATATCATGTAATTAGGTGATGGGACATATGTGCAAAATTTTTAAAAATACACTGTCAGTCTAAAACTCCGATAATGTTCAGTCTGACTAGAAATTCTTAGATTCGTAGCTGAAACTCAACTATTCGAGTGTGATAAAGAAACTTAGACTAATCTGCGTATACTTCAACAAATTCTTATGAATGACACCTTTGTGTACTTGTAACTAGTGTGCTACAGTTTACTAAAGGTCAAGTGCTTTCGCTTTTAAATTATTCTTGGACAGAACTCTATTATAGTTTGAGTTCCAAATAAACCATGAACGTGAAATTGAATGAGATGCTCGGTGGTGGAAATTATTGTTCTCATATCTCTTATTGTAGGGGTATAAGTGGAATACTATGAAAAATGAAAGACAAATACACTGGTGAATCTGTCCATGACCATAATGGAACATTGTGGTTGTGAATTGATTATTCTTTTCGGTGTATATCCAATATTTCACTTCAATCTCGAATAACTAGGTGATGGGACCTATGTGAAAAATTTTAAAAAATACACTGTCAGTCTAAAACTCCGATAATGTTCAATTTGATAAGAAATTTTCAGATCCGTAGCTGAAACTCAACTATTCGAGTGTGATAAAGAAGCTGAGACTAATCTGCGTATACTTCAACAACTTCTTATGAATGACGCCTTTGTGTACTTGTAACTGGTGTGCTACAGTTTACTCAAAGTCATGTGCTTTCGGTTTAAAATTATTCATGCACCGAATTCTATTACTTTTTGAGTTCCCAATAAACTACGAACGTGAAATTTAATTCAATGCTCGGTGGTGGAAATTATTGTTCTCATATCTCTTATCGTATGGTATAAATGGAATGCTTTGAAAAATGAAAGACAAATACACTAATGAATCAATCCTTGACGATAACGGAACATTGTGGTTTTCAATTAAAGATTCTATTCAGTGTATCTCCAATAATTCATTTCAATGTCACGTAATTAGGTGATGGGACATATGTGCAAAAGTTTAAAAAATACACTGTCAGTCGAAAACTCCGATAATGTTCAGTCTGACAGGAAATTCTTAGATTCGTAGCTGAAACTCAACTATTCGAGTGTTATAAAGAAACTTATACTAATCTGCGTATACTTCAACAAATTCTTATGAATGACACCTTTGTGTACTTGTAACTAGTGTGCTACAGTTTACTAAAGGTCATGTGCTTTCATTTTTAAATTATTCTTGGACAGAACTCTATTATAGTTTGAGTTCCAAATAAACCACGAACGTGAAATTTAATGAGATGCTCGGTGGTGAAAATTATTGTTCTCATATCCCTTATTGTAGGGGTATAAGTGGAATACTATGAAATGTGAAAGATAAATACACTGGTGAATCTGTCCATGACCATAATGGAACATTGTGGTTGTCAATTGATGATTCTTTTCAGTGCATATCCAATATTTCACTTCAATCTCGAATAACTAGGTGATGGGACCTATGTGCAAAATTTTAAAAAATACACTGTCAGTCTAAAACTCCGATAATATTCAGTTCGATAAGAAATTTTTAGATCCGTAGCTGAAACTCAACTATTAGAGTGTGATAAAGAAACTGTGACTAATCTGCCTATACTTCAACAACTTCTTATGAATGACGCCTTTGTGTACTTGTAACTGGTGTGCTACAGTTTACTCAAAGTCATGTGCTTTCAGTTTAAAATTATTCATGCACCGAATTCTATTACATTTTGAGTTCCCAATAAACCACGAACGTGAAATTTAATTCGATGCTCGGTGGTGGAAATTATTGTTTTCATATCTCTTATCGTATGGTATAAATGGAATGCTATGAAAAATGAAAGACAAGTACACTAATGAATCAGTCCTTGACGATAACGAAACATTGTGGTTTTCAATTAAAGATTCTATTTAGTGTATCTCCAATAAATCATTTCAATGTCACGTAATTAGGTGATGGGACATATGTGCAAAAGTTTAAAAAATACACTGTCAGTCGAAAACTCCGATAATGTTCAGTCTGACAGGAAATTCCTAGATTCGTAGCTGAAACTCAACTGTTCGAGTGTGATAAAGAAACTTAGACTAATCTACGTATACTTCAACAAATTATTATGAATGACACGTTTGTGTACTTGTAACTAGTGTGCTACAATTTACTGAAGGTCATGTGCTTTCGTTTTTCAATTATTCTTGGACAGAACACTATTATAGTTTGAGTTCCAAACAAACCACGAACGTGAAATTTAATGAGATGCTCGGTGGTGAAAATTATTGTTCTCATATCTCTTATTGTAGGGGTATAAGTGGAATACTATGAAAAATGAAAGATAAATACACTGGTGAATCTGTCCATGACCATAATGGAACATTGTGGTTGTCAATTGATGATTCTTTTCAGTGTATATCCAATATTTCACTTCAATCTCGAATAACTAGGTGATGGGACCTATGTGCAAAATTTTAAAAAATACACTGTCAGTCTAAAACTCCGATAATGTTCAGTCCGATAAGAAATTTTCAGATCCGTAGCTGAAACTCAACTATTCGAGTGTGATAAAGAAACTGAGACTAATCTGCGTATACTTCAACAACTTCTTATGAATGACACCTTTGTGTAAGCCACAGTTGAATCGAAGTTTGCAACGTTGTTTTCTCTTATGTACAACGTCAGTAGGAAAGAAATGATATATGTTATTCAAATCGTGATTAATGTTGGTTACGTTTCACTCCATTATGGGAAATGTTTTTGGGGACTGCCTTGTTATAACATATATTTTGTTTACTATGTATTGGTTTTGATAAGGCCAAAGAGAGTCATCGACAGACTTCAAACATCTAGTTGGATGGACTTGTCAATTTACTAGTGCCTTCACATTCAAAATGTCATACGACGTGGAAAACGGTGGTATAATGCAATTGATTTTTAAATTCATATTAACATGTCAATAACGTTGTAACATGTTATTGTATTAGTTGATATAGTTTTGTTGCTTTGAACACGTCATTCCCTTCACATTCATAATGTCGTACAATGTGGAAAACAGTGGTTCAATACAATTGATTTTTCAAATTCATATTAACTTGAGAATGACGTTGTAACATGTTATTGTATTAGTTGATGTATTTTTGTTGCTTTGAACATGTCATTCCCTTCACACATTAAATGAGAAAAATTATATTATTGTATGACGTTTAACTATTTCAAAATTTATCGCATTTTTAATAACAAGTAAAACTTGTATGGCTACCGACGAACGCTAAGCTATGTTATCAAAAAATAAATATATTAATATTATACGAGAAACGATGTCTAACTGATGCAACCACGATGTTGCATGAACCGGTGGCGAACTGGAACCCGACTGACATCGCACAAACTGACATCGTTGGTTGTTACCAACGTCTGTTACACAAAATGATGTCATACTCATCCATGTCCCACCTCAGCTAGAAAAAGACATGGGTCCCCCACAATAAATGATATCGTATTCAATTTAATGCGATATCACGAGTAAGCTAACCGTAGTCGACTACGTTGATATCTCAACATTTGCACTCCAACCGGCTTCCTTCCTGCAGCAACTACCGTCGCATGTGTGTGGATGCAGACGGCGTCCCAAATGACATCACATATATGATCTCCTCCAAGGGACCTAAATTCCTTAACCGAAGTTACACAACAAACGTACAGACGTTGGTTAAAAATTGAAGTAAAGGGTGCTTTTTACCTCAGTTCCAAACCGCGGTAAAAAATGCACTATTTACTCCGATCATATTTACCTCGGTCCTTCTAGGACTAAAAACCAAGGTAAGAGGTCCTGCAGAATCGAGGTAAAAGGTTTTGTTTGTCATAGTGAAGGTCGTGGTTGTCACAGTAAAATATTAATATGGAAGGAAAATGTCAATAAAGATTTAATGAAAAAAATTGCCTTCATTTGGGTGCCTTACCTTACTATTACGTCCGAAAACCTTGTGAGACTATATCTCCTGGATAGATTTCCACTTCTTGTTGTCAAAGAACCTGTGGTAATGCGAGTTAGGAGGCATATCCTAGCTTTTAAATGAGGGACCCGTATGTAGCTTGATAGCCTTCTTCTTAGAATGCACAACGTATGTCAACATATGTTGCACAAGGTAGCTTGATAGCCACTCACAATCACGCTAAAATTTAATAATGATTCCATCGACATGTGAAAATGTGTCATTTTTTGACCATTTAATGTAACAATACCGACATTAGTAGTGTGACATTAAAATCCACCATGAATCTTGAAATAAAGAATATATATATATAAATATATACATATATATATATCTTCACAAATTTTATGGTGTTTAATGGAGACATTTTTAGGGACCTCAAAGGTACAGTGTGGCATCTTTCTCATCTTCGTCTTGTCTTCTTCATCTCCGCTAGATGAGGATACCGATTCAAAATCCGGTTCCACTTTGTCTTCAATTATATCTATCTTAATCTCTTTCTCCCAATGGTAAGTTTCTTGCTCTACCCTAAATTCCTTCACCTCCATATCTAGGGATTACAATTTGATATTAAAGCATGTAAACATCTTCCACTAACTAAATTTTAAAAAAATTAACCATGAATAAAATTGAATGATGTATGACTCAATACCTACATGTGATGATACACCGGTCTCCAAATCTCTATCCCATTTGCATCTATTGTTGTTACAACTAAAACCACCTTCACCTTGTATTTTTTGGTATTTATATCCAATTCGAGTAGCTTTAGGTGAATCCACTTCTGAATGTAGTATTCAAGGCGCAATGGGCGGTCTATTGGTACAACACTGTTCTCTATGATAGTGATATTACATCCATAGGGGAATTCTTATTTTATGAACTTATATAGGACAATATTGTGAACTTGGGATTCAAAATTTCTTTTCCATGATGTAATTATGGATAATAAAGCTTCTAATGATAGACTCGCACACATGCTACCCCTGGATAGAAAGACATTCATGGAAACCCACTCAAAAAAAACCATTGCTCCACAGTCAACACCGATAAGCCCTGTCACTCTTTACCCTGAAATCCTTACATCCCATTTCTACATGAAACAATGGTTAGGAGTCTGTCTTAATTTTCCAAGATTGTTGATGGAAAATATCATATGGTCAACCTGCTTTGAAACAATGTCCTTTTGAGAAATTTTTCGGGTCTTGTCCACCAAAAATCTCCACAAATCATTCTCCTACCACATAATTTTCATCAACTCTCCTGTTCCATGAAACCTTTTGCATACTAATTTATTTCAGTCGCATTTGCTTCCAGCCTCATCTCCCATTTAACTTCCAAATATCTAAACTTGAGCAATAGTCGGCTTATCTAGTGCCCCATATTTATCGCTCACTCCTTGGGCTTAATATAGAATGTTCAGGTTCTTAACATAGGTTTACACAACTTCCAAACCAAGTATACAACTTCTCCAAAGGTTGCCCTAAAAAAATGCTCACGGCAAGAGTTGAAAAATAAAGCATCGAGCCATGAAACAATGGGATAAAGAGTTGAAGAATTAAGCTAAGTGTGGAGCCAATCACTGAAACCCTTCAAGGACCGTGAAAATATTTCTGAACGAAAGCTACAAGTTGTTCACGGTTCGTAAAAACCTTCACGGATCGCGGGAAAACTCTGAGCAAAAACCGCATGCTGCATGTTATCCTTGTAAACCTTCACGGACCGTGGCACAATCCCAGCTTCATGGACTGCGCCAGATCCCACGGGCCACGGCTATGGACAATAATTGATAGTGGTAAATATGGCATCTTGTGGCTTTGCATGTTTCACGGACCATGGCATTCGTGCTGGTCTGTGAAACCTTGGCGGTTGACCAAGGGTTTTGCTACTTTTGACCTCTTTTAGGCCTATTTTTAGGCCCAATCTCCTACTACTATATATAAACCTAGTCTAATAATTTAGGGAGATTGGAACATATTTGGAAACACATTTGAAGAGGAGAGATCTTGGAGAGAAGGAAGGAGTTCCTTTTGTAGGTTTTGTAATCTTTTCTTTGTTTTTTCTTCTTGTTTTTTCCTAGAGACGTGGAATTCAAGTCCATATATGAATTCCATGTCTAGGGATCAGTTAGATTAGTTTGGGATTCATTTTGGAACTTGGTATAATCTAAATGCCTTATAAGATTCATTAGATTCATCCTATCTTTGTGTTTATGATATTATTGTATTGTTCTTGAATGTTATAAATGCATGAAAATTAAACCACATATAAGCACACATTTTAGGCTGTATTCATGTATGGTGCAATTATTGATGCCCCCTTGGGAAGAGAAACCTGGATGTTAGAATGGGTATAAGGGAACGTGTTCACGTGGGTGGGTGCACGGGGGATTTGAGAATGCTCTGGCCTGTTTCTCCTCGCACCAGTTTTAGCTGACTTCCAAACTGTTGTCTGAGAGGTTGTGGGTGGAGATAGTGAATAGTTGGAATCTAGGTGATGTGTTGAAACCCTAGTATCACATATAAGATGCCTACGAACCTTAGGCCTAGCGTATATAGGACCCGGGGAAGTAGTTGCATTCATGGTTGAAGCTTGGAACATAATAGCAGGTGAGAAACAGACCTGCAATGATGGTCGGACCTCGTTGTGCTCCCCCAATTACGATGGCAGTGTCGATGGAGGGTTGCGAGCGCACTCACAGTGACTGGTTTGGGGAAGTGTATGCGATCAGCCACACCACATGTTGACCACATGTTGTAAACACATTGATAGGTCTTTAAAATGTATATATGTGAATGAATCGAAGATTGAAGAATTAGAGCTACCATGTTGCTAAATGATTCCCAAGAGACCAGTACAAATAGTTCACTCCTTTGTTAATTGCAAGCCTTGTAGTTGTTAGTTGAAAATACCCCTCTCCCCCCCCCCAATTGAATTTCTATACTACTAGCTATTCCCTTCACTCGTGTGGATTGACAACCCGCACGAGGTTGTGTTTTAATTAGTACTTGAGCCCTAGCATCCTTGTGGACAAACCCAGGGCTTACCACTTACTACCCCTTGGTAGCTTAGTGGTAAGAACGGGTGTAGAATATAAATCTGTATCTTTGTCCCGTAAGCCCCTGGGCCTTTGTTTTAATGACAACCCGATTGGGGCTGGTTAAATTTTGGTGTTGTTGCCGGGGATGCTTTTCAGTTCAAGTATTAGTTGAGCATGACATGTTAGTAGAGTAGTTGATATTGTCTTTTATTGTTTTTCCTTTTTTTGTTTGCTGCGAGTAGATATTTTGTCATAGTTTCCATTTTACTTTGATTCTGTTTGACATTAGAAGGATAGTGTGACCATAGTTTATGGTACATACCTATACCAAAATTCTAGGTGTTTTGCATTCTCTAACTATTTCCACATGAAATCGGAAAAGGAGGAGAAAGAGAACTAGATTGGAGGCTCAACCTACTTGTCTATATTTTGAGTAAGCATTGCACTAGATGGCCGAAGATAACCATGCTTTGAGAGAGCTTATGGCCCTGAACTTAGAGAACCAACCCTTACGTATAAAATTCCCACCCTTGCTCCAAATGTGACTTGTGATCTGAAAAGTAAGATGATACACTGCCTTCCTACTTTTCACGGTATGGCGGGAGAGGATCCAAACAAACATTTGTTGGAATTCCATTTGGTGTGCACTAATATGAAGCTGTTGGGAGGGTCGAAAGATGTTACAACTTGAGAGAATTCCCCTTTTCACTACATGATGGAGAAAAAGATTGGTTATATTATCTACCACCGAGTTGTATTGGGTCGTGGATGGATATGAAGCGGCGATTCTTGGAAAAATACTTTCTAGTATCTAAGTGTGCTGGGTTGAAGAAGTAATTGTCCAACATTACTCAAGGAGAGACTGAGAGCCTTTATGGTTACTGGGAGAGGTTTAAGAGAATCCTAGCTAGTTTCCTCTACCATCCATTCAAGGAAGGCAATTTATTTTATTACTTCTTTGAAGGCCTTTGTGACGAAGACGTGTGAATGGTAAATATTGCATGCAATGGTTCTATAGCCAACAAGAGCCTGAAGGGTGAAATATCACTTTTTGAATTGATATCCAATAAGATGAGGCAATTTGTCACAAGGTCTAGGGTTAAGGTCTTGGGTGAACCCGTATACACACCAAAGTCGGAGGAGCAAGTCCAAGCTCTTCTGATACGAATATCAAATGCTTTGATGCACAGAATGCTGATAAAGCTAATCAAAGCCGTAAGTTGATGAGGTTCAATGTGGGAGATTATGTTTGGGTTCATTTGCGGAAAGAGAGGTTTCCAAATGCTCGGAAATCTAAGTTGAGTCCACGTGGAGATGGTCCTTTTAGAGTGTTGGATCGTGTGAATGACAATGCTTACAAGATTGAGTTACCAGATCATTATGGTGTTAGTACAACCTTCAATGTTGCTGATTTATCTCCATTTACATTTGAAGACGATTCAGTTTCAAGGGCGAAACCTTTTGACCATGGAGGGAATGATGGAGATGCCAAGACGACTACCACCATAAATAAAGACATTCCACGACTTGATCAAACATTTAAAGGATATGTTCGAGATCCTCTAAGTGACATGGCAGGGCCGATGACTAGGTCAAGAACTAAGCTTAGGAATGCTTCTTTAAATGCTTTGATTGATCGCCTTTATGATGAAGAATTGAAGAAGAAGTCACCATCAACATCTTGGATTCATTATTCAAGATTGTCGACGAACTGAAGACATCATGAAGAACACTATACTCTTTTTTCCCACTGGGTTTTTAATGAGGTAGTGTGATCACTGTAAAATATTGTAAAATTATTTCATTTTGGGTTTATTGGACTGATAGCTCGGCCATGTGGGCTTTGAAGAGCTGAATTTCGAAAATACAGTCCATTAAGGTTTAGTATATTCAGTTTTATTCTGATTAGAATTATATTCGGTAAGTTTAGATAAGGTAATATTCTTCAAGGTTACTTCTTGAAAAATTCAACCTGATTACCTTAGATTACCATTTATTTTAGGTATTTTAGTTAAATATGGTTTTAGCTTCTTAAAGCTGCCATAAGTCGATTCAGTTTCCATTTGGATTAGGATTTGAGGCAAGATTGTAACCCTATAAAAAGGGAGGCCTTATGGACGAATTTAACAACCTTTCATCAATCAAATATACAACCTTTTGATTTCATACTCTTTGCTTGCGATCTAATCCATTGTTGCTTAACCCCGGGGCTAGTTAAGTATCAATAAACCTTGTAATCTGATCCCGGGGGCTAGTTAGAGAGCAAGTCGAAGTTAGGTGTACCCCGAGGGCTAGACTCCTGAATTTCGTGCGAGATAGTGTGGGTTTGCAGATCCCTTCACTAGATCAAAGTTATTAATTCAGCAAATCGTGAGTCTTCGCAAGGAGATTCATATCATCTTCTATCTATGATGAAAGAGCTTTTGCGAGGAAAGATTCACCAAGTCAGGATGTGTGGGGTTTGCAACCTCGACCACCACTCCGAAAAATGCCCCAAGGTTATTGGTGATGTGTAAGAACTTAATGTCCTGAACTACAACAATTGAGACATACCTCAATTGGCTAGGGGTCAACAAAAAGGGTTCCGGGGGAACCAGGGCGAAGCAGGATTGGACTCATATGCAAATACATTCAATGCGAGGTATAGACATCACCCAAATTTCCGATGAAGGGATGCCAAGCAACCTCAAGGATATAGGGGTGGACAAGCACCACCTCAACCTTATCCTAGGGTTGAAGGTTCATCCAAAAATCATACAACACTTTACAAGTTGGATGGGGAGAAGATCTTGGATTCCATTGGTCAATTGGGCAAGAAACATGAGATCTTTGCGGAAATAACTAGAAGGGAAATTGAAGACCTTAGTACTAGAGCAATCGCAAGTATCAAGAACCTTGAGATTCAAGTTTGACAACTCGCCACCTCGGTGAGCCAACTAGAAACAAAAGAGTTCGGCAAACTACCTTCCCAACTGGAGGTGAATCCAAGAAATGTGAGTGCACTCAAGCTAAAGAGTTGTAAGGAAGTTTGTGAAACCAAGAAGAAGGTGACACAAGAGGATGACAAGTTAGTGGCGGCTACCAAAGGATATTTCAAAGAAGAAGAGATAGTTTTCAAGGAAGCACCATCCAAGGAGCTCCCATAACCTGAGGCACAAGTTGTTATTCCACCTCCATTTCCAAGTGCTTTGAGGGGAAAGCCGAAGGTGGAGACAAATACTGCCAACATTCGAAAAGTCTTCAAAAAAGTGGAGGTATCTTTTCCTATCTTTGAATTGATTGGTAATGTGCCTTCATATGCTAAATTTCTTAAGATTGCATGTACTAAGAAAAGGCGTAGACCACCTAAAAAGTTTGGGAGCTAAAAATTAGGGAAGCCGCCATTTTGAACCACAAGAGTTTTTATAAGAAATGTGATGGCCCCGGAATGTTTTCTATCCCAATTTCTTTAGGTGGAACACTTGTTGAACATGCCATAACAGATTTAGGAACTTCGATCAATGTGATTCCATTTAGTCTATTTGAATGTCTTGAAATTGGTAAACTTAGAGGGACTAGAGTGATTGTTCAACTTGCCGATCACTCCCAAGATAACCCTCGTGGGCTAGTGAAGGATGTGATGGTGTGAGTAGGAAAGTTTGTTTTTCAGGCGGAATTTTATGTCCTAGACGTAGCGCACGATGAAAGTGCACCCCAATCCTTTTGGGGAGACCTTTTCTAAAAATGTCTAGGACTAAAATTGATGTCCACTCGTGAATCTCGACTCTAGAGGATGAAATAGATAAAGTGGAATTCAACATTTACAAATCTATGCATGATTCAACAAAACCTTCTGTTACGTGCATATGTGTTACACTTTTTGATGAGCATGATATTCTTGAACCTTCTTGTGTTACCAATGAGCATGAATCTCTTGTTGATAAGTTTTTGGAGGACCCCGATGAATTTCATGATTTGGTCAATGATATGTCTGGACTAGATTGTTTTTCTATGCTAACCAAATTTCAGTGGGAAAAAGGGAGCATCGAGGATTTGATACCTCCTCAACCTCCTCCTAACCCCAAAGTGATATTCAAGGAGTCAAGGTTGGCAAAGCAAGGATAGATATTTCTAGATGCCAACAGGGCTACAAAGGTGATGATGGCTCATTGGGGAGACCTCTCCACAACGACGTCATCGTGAGCAGAGTCTCCAATGGCGATTCCAGTGACCCACCTGTAAGTGCTTCAAATTAAAATGCATGAAGAGGAAATAAGTCATGATGAGGATACTAAATGTACGTGGTTATTTTGATATTTTGTTTGAAGTAGTGACTTGGTAGAATTTGCATGCTTTCCTTGAAATAAAGGATCATTTGAATAAAATTCTTACGTGATTTGGAGATCTAGATGTGAAAATGTGTGCTTATGTGTAGATGGAATGGATTTTGATAGGTGACATAGTTTTCTTTCAAAAATTGAGAAATACTAAGGAGTAGTGAAAAATCCGGAGTGTGCTTCATAAATGCTTGTCATGAAGGGCAAGTTTCATGCCATGATGATGGCCACGAGACTCTATCTCGTGAAGGTGGGAAAACTGGGCAGAAAATTCTTTTTGTCGAATTTTGATTTTCCACCCCCCCCCCAATTTGTCTAAAAAATGAAATTTTTTGAAAAGGAAGTTTGGATTTCAAAATTAAAAATGTATTTTTGACTCAAGAAGTAAGATTTCCTATTTCCTTAGGATTTTTTATGAAAGTAGTACTTCCAACGTTTACTGATTGTACTACTTGTCCCCTAATTTGAAATTCAACCTTTATCTACATTATACCTCTCTCTCTCTCTCTCCTTTTCACCTATGCTGAAATTTCATTTTCATTGTAGAATTCTCCACCTAATTTCATCATCTACACACTCTTTCTTCTCAAGACACAGTCAATCACACACACTCTTTGGTAAGCTCGAAAAAAGTGAAGCTTTTCTCCCAAAAATTAGCAATTTTTGCTTCTTCTTGTGTGGATTGTAAACTTCTTGGCATGAAATTTTGGGTAACCCTTTGATCTCTTTGTATATATGCTTGATTGACATTGTGATGTTTTATGAAAATTATGATTTTCGAATGAGCATGTGTAGATGTGATGTTATTTGAGCTTGTGTGTCCAATGTTGTGATGATGAATTTATGGGAGTCTTGAATGTGCTATTGATCTTGAATAATGTGTTCTTCATTTGTGGGTGATTAGAGAGAGAATGAATCTTGTTTGCATGAATCTATTGATGGGTTGGTGAAAGGCTTACATGATGTTGATTGATGAGGAATATTCTTGTTTTAAATAACCTTCATGCTTATACCATCATGCTTTGAATATTTGGTCTTTTTTGGGAGAATATTCTTTATTGGATGACATCATGGGCCATGCATTATTTACTATCACATTACCATTCTTATCCTTCATTGTGTTAGGATGCCTCCAAAAAAGTGTACTTCGGAGAAAGATAAGTCTTCACGGGGTGTGAAATGGAAGAAGCCAGTAAAGGGTGCAAACCCTAAACTAGGAACTCCCGTTCCTCGCAACCCCAAGTATGTGACCGATGAGTTTGTGGGGTTGACCGACATTACCGGGACTGCAGCCCAGAGATGGAGGGATTTGAGGGAACCAACGAGTAGCATTCTGGAGACTTGTTTTGCTTACCTTGATGACTCTAGGCTTACTTGAACCAATGACTTTTCTTTCGGGTTGGGTAGGCCAAGAAGGTTTTCTCGACGTGCACTCGAAAACCTACATAAAGTGCACTTTAGAGTTCCTAGCTACTATTTGGAGGGTCACAAGGCGATTAAGTTTAACTTAGATGACAAGGAGTACCAAATGACCTGTAGAGAGGTGGAATTAGCTTTTTGGTGGAAGACCTATCGGGACATTCTACTGACTCATCGCCAAGGAATGGCGTCTCCCATGGGAATTTTTGGAGACAACTAACCGGGACGACATGAATAATTTTAGCAAGAGCATGGCTATAGTCCACTAGGAAAAACGTTATGTTCATTGACTCCTTTCTATGAGTGTTCTATGCTATAGTGAATTGACGCATTGTTCGGGACCCGATGTACACCTTCTTTGGGTAATGGCACCAGAGGGGAATATTTACCCGGACTTGGTAAGTGGTTTTGTTCAAGAATGCATAAGCAATGAGAGAGCAGAAATGTGGGAAGGTTTCTATGGGAGGCATGGTTGGCCTTTTTGCACAACATCTGTGATATCCTATCTCGCATAGGGCATTGGCTAGTATGGGTAGGTCGGGATTGACCTATACAATTGAGAATTTGTCTAGGGCATTCATGGTGGGAATTACAACTTCGAAGAATATATTTTTGTGACTTTACGGTGGATCATCTACATGCAAATTCATGGTTCTTTTGCAATCGAAATGCACCTCTATCAACCTTGATACGAGCCTAGATGACTTGTTCATTGAACGCGACCGTTCGATTCGAGAAGGACTTTTATAGAGTATTAGCTAACCTAGAGATAGACCTACACGGGGTCGAAGGGGAAACATCTACGAGAGCACTTCTGAGCCGATCTCATCTTTCCACGGGCATTATGGATAAACTATACCTACTCGAGGAGTAACTCTCAAGTTCTTCCCAAGTGCTTCAAGAGATAGTTCAAGTTGTTGGAGGAGTGAAGACACAAGTTGAGAAGCTAAACAAGAGGGTAGATTTCCTTGAGGCCACAATCAAAGCAACGAGATTCATTGAGAGGTGTTTCACTATCCACGATGAGGCCAGCTCTTCGAGGCTGGAAGCGTAAGTATCACTAGTTTTCCTACTTCACTTTTAATCTGACATGAGAATGCAGAAGAGACTATGCATTGTTTAAGTGTGGGAAAGGGATTAGTGTGGACTTAGGAATTCTCATTCACATAATTTTTTCATTCATGCATGCTTTGTTTGTTTTTCTTGGTAGATTTTTGGTTACTTGTGATTGGGATGATTTTCAAAAATTTTGGTGGTTTGCATGTTATGCTAGGATTTTAGGATTCTAGTTAGCATGTGGAATGTGGTTTTAGGATATGGTGGTGTATTGGTTTGTTGCTTATATTTTGTAGTATGAACCTCACTTTTAGGGAAATTTTGTACAACACCAAAAAAATTGGAAAAATTTTAAAAATGGTTTTTTTTAAAACCTGGACAAGTCGAAAACCCGAAAGGGTGACTTGGGTAACATGAGGAAAAACCCAAATAGGTTGAAAGGCCTAGGTAAAAGTGAGAGGCTTGACCCGGCTAGACATATGAGTTTAGGCAAAAGTGAGAGGCCATGTGGAAAACAGTGAAAGGTGAGCACATTTTGCGGGATAAAGCTAAGATGAAAACCTGAAAAGGCTCCGAGGAAAAAAGAGAGAAATTGAGAGAAAAAATAAGAAACAAGAAACTAGGTTGACGATACATTAGACTCCTTGGTTGCAACTAGGTCGAGAATCTTGCATTATCCCTATGTTGGAACCAAGTGGATGACTTTTGGATTTCCTTGATGGATTGTTTTGCTTGAGGATTACTCTTTGATTACTTTTAGGACTAATTTTGGGAAGAGTAATATTGGATTTATTCAGATCTTTTGTCACTTATCTTTCTCCATACACATTTACTTGCTTTGGGTTGTTTGGTTGCTTTAGGAACATTGTGGAGTGTGAAAGTTGTAAGATTTTCACCTTAGCTTGGGAATAAGTTGAATGCATTGGCTGTTTGTGCATGCTTCTATCCGCTTGAACCATTTTTCTTTGATTTTATTTACTCGAAGATGAGTAAAGGTTTAAGTGTGGGGATTCTGATCTGCACCATTTTGCATGCTTTAACCAATGCATTTCACATAGTTTTTAGTTACTTTTGGGTTGGTGGTTTGGAAATATTAGTTTAGTTTACATAACATGGGGTTTAGACAACCATGTTTGGTTTTCTATACCAAATCCTATGTTTTTATACTTAATTAGTAATTATTGACATATTTTGTTCATGGGCTCCTTGGTCTTCATTATCAGTACCATTAGTAGGTCGCCCGTGAATGCTATTTGTTACACAACATTCTTGTGAAGGCAATTTGCTTTTAGCGGGAGAAGATTTGAAGGTCATTCTCATTTGAATGGTGGTAGACGAAGGTCATAAACATCAATGCGTTGTGGAGGGAGATTGAATCCAAAAATAGGCAGCTTCGGAGTTCAAGACGGTCAAAGGAGAAAATGGTGAATCGTGGTCCGATGAGGTTTCCTTAGTTCAAGAACGATCCAGGAAGACTTAGCCTTCAAGGCTAGTTCCATTGGATTCGTCATCTCAAGTACTACAAAATCGACTACTACAACTCCCGATTTGGATTAACAATTTACCTGTGACAAGCAAACGAAGTTCAGCCAATAAAGCACCAGTGGCCGGTCACGTACCATGCATGGTCAAGCACCAGTGACCCGTGAAAATTTTCATGGCCTACACTACACAAGAATCTGGAGGTTCCATGAAGACCTGAATGGGACCAATACGAGACCTTCACTAGGCAAGGCACCAGGTCGTTAAAAAAGGACCGGGCCATGAAGCAAGGGGATGAAGATTTGATGAATTTGGCTAAGTATGGAGCCGGTCAGTGAAAACCTTCATGGATCATGATAAAAATTTTAAGCAGAAGCCACAAGCTATTTGCGGTCTGTGAAAACCTTCATGGACCGCGGGAAAACTCTGAGCAAAAACTGCATGCTTTTTGCAGTCCGTGGAAACCTTCACAAACCGTAGCATAATCCCAATTTTCTGACCACACCAGATCCCACAGGCTGCAGCTATGTACATTCACAGATCGTGGAAGATATGGCATCTCGTGGCTATGCATGATTCATGGACCGTGGCATCCGTGCCGGTCAGTGAAACCTTGGCAGCTACCCTAGGGTTTTGCTACTTTTAGCCCATTTTGGGCATATTTTTAGGCCCAATGTCCTACTACTATATATATGACCCTAGTCTATTCATTTAGGGATGTGGGAACATATTTGAAAACACATTTGAACAAGAGAAAGGTTAGAGAGAAGGAAGGAGTTTCTTTCGTAGGTTTTGTAATCTTTTCTTTTCTTCTTGCTTTTTTCCCAAAGATGTGGAATTCAAGTCTATATTTGAATTTCATGTCTAGGGAGTAGTTAGATTAGGTTGGGATTCATTTTGGAACTTGGTATGTTCCAAATGTTTTATGAGATTCATTAGATTCATCATATCTTCGTGAATATTACACCACATATAAGCACACTTTGGGCTATATTCATGTACGGTGCAATTATTGATGCCTCCTTAGGAAGAGAAACCCGGGTGTTAGAATGGGTAGGGGAGAATGCGTTCGCGTGGGTGTGTGCATGTGGGATTTGAGAATGCTCTAACCTATTTGTTGTCGCACCAGTCTTAGCTGACTTTGTAACTGTTTTCTAAGAGGTTGTGGGTATAGATAGTGAATAGCAGCAAGCTAGGTGTTATATTAAAACCATAGTATTACAGATAAGGTGCCTACGAACCTTGGGCCTAGTGTATATATGACCCGAGGGGAGTAGTTGCATTTGTGGTGGTAGCTCGGGACGTAATAGCACGGTGGATAAACAGACCTCCAACAACTGTCGGACCTCGTTGTACTCCCCTAATTACGATGGCGATGTCGATCGAGGGTTACGAGCTGGGAGATCATTGTCGTACCTCTCAAAGTTATAATTTATAAGCCCTTTATGCTTACTAAATACAATTAAGTAGATAGGGGCGAATTGGAGTCGTCCACGAAGAAGAGGGATTTTCATAATCATTTAAACATATACGGTTCATAATAGTCTAGAAGTAGATATATATATAAATATATATATAAAGCATGTAAATGTGGGGTTTTGGTTGGTTTTTGTCCTAAGTTATGAAATTAAAGACAAGGAACTAGAAAAGCCAGGTAACTATGCTAATCATCAAACAAACTAAGAAAAATGGGGGGGTTAAAACAACAAAAGACAAAGCCTTGGGGGCAATTGATTTCCACTTCCAAACCTCTTATCTATCATTGAATCTACAACATATTCATTTACTTTTTGTGAAGATAAATCTTCTATCTTTCTTAGATAGTAGTTTACCAGAGTGAATTCAACATCTCATGTCAAATCACTAATGACTCTGTTAGTCGATGAACGGGTAAAAGTATCCCATTAATAGCATTGAGCACAAAGAATCAATTAATATGATAACTCTTATAAACACTACACCGTGTCTAAGCATTGAACCAATTTATGCATTTACACAAGATTAATTAAGAATGTTCAACGCTCATAAACCTTTCCTATTTTCTACAATAAACAAACATGACAAAGAGTTTGACATTATCACATTCATCTAGAAATTATCAACACATTAACATCATTAGAAGTTCTAACTCATGCTCTTGGATTTCATATTAAAAGAGGGGAAACTTAGCAACTGTCTCCCAACCCTAACAAGAAATCATACAAGCAATTCATATACTCAAACAACTAACAACATTGATGCCATTAACAATCAACATTCAAAAGCTTCATAAATGTACATTAGCAAAAGCAATAAATATATAAATAGAGCTCTCAAGATATGGCTTAGAAGACTCAATCAATTTCCCCCAAATACAAAACTAAGCTAGATAATCAAAACATATAACATAAAAGCAAAGATCTACAAAGGAAGAAGAAGAAATGGAAGAAAATGGTGAAAAACTAGGGTTTTGGAACCCCTAAGTCGGGCTTTTAGAGTTGGGGAATTAGAGGGTGAAAATCTATTTATAGTAAAAAAAAAAGGAGTAAAAAGCAAGTAGTAGGGAAATAATCTCTACTCGCAACGCCTCCGTCGCAAGTCATGACCGGATCAGGAAAATTGTGAGCTCTTAGGTCAACTTTTTGCGAGTCGCGACACACTTGTCACAGGTTACGATGGAAAAAAGTCCTGTTTTGTTTTTCTTCCTCTGCGTGAACCGTTGATCCATTTTGGGAGTTTTTGTAATCTATTTTATAATACTCTGGAAGAAGAATCCAATGGTACCAACCTTAAAGGATGATTCTTCTCCAAAAATTCTCAGAACTCTGCTTCAAAACATAGATAATTCTTTGCCCTTTGCTTTTCTCTCCTTTCTTCATTTTATCTTCTACCACTTTGTGAGTGGCATTCCATCTTCTATCATACTTGCGAATAGCCTTCACTAAACCACTCCTAAGTGCTCACTAGCAATCTACACATTAATCTTACAAAAAAAAAATCTAGAAGTTCATAAAGACCAAAAATCCGTTAGACTAACATAGGTTATTAAATGAATGATTTAGATTTAAAAACTGAAAATAACTATCTAAGCCCCTTATCATGTAAACCTACCTAAATCTAGAAATATTACGACAAAAATATGACAAAAGAGATGTTAAATGCTTTAGAAAATACATGCATTTGACGTCTCATCACGAGCGCACCCACCGTGATAGGGTTGGGGAAGTGTATGTTATCGGCCACACCATGTGTTGTAAACACACTGATAGGTCTTTTGTATGTTTATATGTGAATGAATCGAGGATTGAATCATTAGAACTATCAAGTTTCTAAATGATTCCCAAGTTCATAGTGTAGTTTACCCATTTATCTTTCACCCATAAGCTCCTTGGCTCATGTTTTAACAACAACCGAATCGGGACAGGTCAATAAACAAAGCTCCATCAGTGAGGAAAAATATTCTCACCTTCATAACTCTAGAATTAAAGGTACTGGATGACCATCATCCTTGATCTTCTTAGCATACATCCTGTCTACTTTTTGTTTATATTTTTCCAACACACGCGATATGGCAGCTTTGCAAGGCAAAACCCTCAACCTACAGTAATATATTCTTCATTCAAACATTCAACAACGAATTTCACCATCCCATACCGCCAGCGGTAGAGTACACATCATTGAAATATTATTATTTTTAAAAATACCATTGGTTTTCAAAATCAGGTTCATCAATACACAATAACAGTCTGGGTGAGAAAGACCTTCACTTCTCAACATTTGAATCTAAGCTTTCAATACTTAAATCATTTCACATTCTTCCTAGTGAAAGCTCTGTTCCTTCACCAATTCAATGTCATTGCTTCAAAGAGCTTCCTTTAGCTCTTCTATCTGTCCTAATAGTGAGCCCTCTTTCTCAGTGAAATTCGCAAGACAGGTCCTAAATGATACGAGATTGTCTCCAATCTGTAGTACGCAATTTTGTTAATATAGTTAACACAAAAAAATAATACATATATTGATAAGACTAACAGTGTTAGCCATAGACATCATGTGAGGTGTTCCCTTAACACCACCAGATTGTGGGACGACGGAGCAATGTCTATTTCTGGCACATCTTTACCAAGATTATGGGTCTTCAGCAACTTACATCACTCCACAATAGCTTCCTCCTACCCCATCAGGTTATCCTTTCCCCTTTGAGATCTCGATCTAGTTAGGCAAGCTACTTGGGGTTGGCGCTCCTCCTTTGCATCCAGGTCAATATGTCTTTCAACCACCTCTCCTTTCAAATTAGTGTCACAACATCATTTCTTGGGTGCCAATATTGATTTTAGCATTCTCATTATAGTGAGCTTCATCTTCGTCCCAAATAATAGCATCATTAACGACAGTTCTTGACATTCCAATACCTATAAAACCATCAACAATCATTCACTCAGTACGTGAAACACAATGTAAAACAGAACAATATAACTATATCCAAAACAAATTACACAAGTCCATAGCCCCTCAAATAAATAATAGTGGTTCACCTCGCTTTCCCTTATGCTGACCCAGTGTTACAGAATGGGAAGCTAAAGTTTTCACAATTCTGCTATGTTTCGTTAACATTGATCCCTAATAAGACTTCTTATCATAAGGCACCTCATAATTCCTGCTGTGCGGAATGGAGAAAGAACAGAAAATATGAACGAAAATAACAAGACACAAGATTTACGTGGTTCACCAATTTGGCTACATCCACGGGAGACGGATTCACTATATCAGAATTAATGTTTACAGAGAGAAGAGAGACACTTTATATGCTGTCTCCACTAAACCCTAACAAACTGGGCTAAAACACAATTCGGCCCAAATTAACAGCAGTCCAATAAAGAGACAAGCTATACCGTCGGAGCGAGATCCCGTACTAACCTGTCGAAGCGGCTAATACATATTCAAGGCATACCAACAATTCCATAATTGTATGCAAACATCATCAAAATATTTGATGAAAACATACCCATCCTTCCATACACCAAAGTTTCTAAAAAAATCCACTACTTGAATTCCAAGAATACCTAGGTAGAAGGTAAAAAAATCTTTGTATTTCTTCAATTTCTGAAGCTGATCAAAACTTATGAATAAACCCATGCTAAAAAATTCCTTGGCCCGACCAAATACCTAATTAAAACCTACAATTCTAGCAATACCCCAAGGATAAAGTTGAACTAAGGAAATATTATAAGCTTTTAAAAACACTTACAACACCATCATGAATGAGTATGATAAACCCATACAACAGATGATGCTCACACAAAGAAAAGTATCAAGTATTAGGGTTCCATCACCTTAGGAATCCTAATCCCACAACCATCAAAAAATAAGTATCTCCTTCTCAAAACATTTACCACCCCTATTCTTCGATCAAAACACATTGATTACCCTTAACTGATTAGCCCTCGTCATTCTTAACTACGTCAAACCCCCTCCCATCAGTAATAGCAGTGTATTCACCTTTAGGAAAAGGAGCCCCTTCAGCTTAAACCTCATAATTAAAATTAATATCACTACAAGTAGCTTCATTCCTACACTAATGCCACTAAGGTTAGTAGTTGAAGAAGTTGACTAAGTACAAACAACAATCAAAATTCTAGAATGAGAACTGTAGTTCAAAAACTAGGAATTAATATCTTATCTTCTCAAACAAGCGGTTACTATGATGGTGTTTAACCTACTTCTGAAAGAACAAAGGAAAACCTACCCTAGAAAACAATAATATTGAAAAGTGTTCAATTTCTTTGGTTTACCACAAGATTTTATACGGTAATTGTGGAATACGAAACAAAAGATAAATTTATAGAAGTTTGTACATTCTCGGGGGAATAAATTAAAGCTATGTCAGTTGCGAAATAGAATAGTTACACGCCGATATATGCAAACACTCTTTGTAATGATTACAATGTTCAAAATTTAATTTATACCACTCGAATTCCCCTATACTCGCGAGATTTTTGATATACTAAACAACTCTTACCCAATCTATACACGATGATGTTTCAAATAAAATTATCAAGTAACCACTTAACGACTATAAAAGTCTTTTGAATAGAAATTATTAAAAACATTTTTATCCACAAAGTCATTTCAAACTTCACCTATATCACACTGCCCAGTCCAAGTGATCCAATGGCATTTTCTCCTGAACACATCGCCTCAAACATCATATCGAAAGTCTACCAGCCATTCCATGCTTCATTTCCATGACTTTGGGGTTAAGGGTAGAGGGTTTTATGGTATATATGACATGCGATGTCTAACTTAGCCAAAGCTAAGTATGTTTAGCAACAACTTTGCAAAAATAAGGCAGTTCGCCTAGTCTACAAATCTCTATATATAACAACGCCAGTAATTGGAAAATATGCAAATAACAAAAGACAATACCCACCACAATGCCTTATAATGGGACCACGGTCCAAAGATATGAGCGTGATAATAAGACCATGATCCCATCAAGGAATAGCTATAAATAAAGAGAAGAAGAAACTATAAGAGGTAAGTTAAAATAACTACGGAAATATATATCAATAGCTTATATTGACTTCAGTGTTAGAGCTCCCTTAGTGGGACCAACTTAAGGATATTTGCTAGTTCTCGAAGAGGTATGGACTCACTGTGAACTGATTCCAGGAACTATCATTATTAAAAAAGTGTTGATGTGTCCATTTTATATGCATAATTTAGTACTATTTAGGGTCACTTTTGCGCTCTTTTATTATCGAGAGCTTGTGTTTTACCTTGAAATTCTCTTAGGAGGGGTAAGAGAAACTTTATGCTCTTTTACCTCTCCTAAGTGGATTTTGTGTGAGAAGGGAAGAACACAGAGGCAATGAAGACCGGAGGCCAGTGAAGACTACACTTTCGAAGACTTTTGAAGGCTCGCTTCGAAGACATTAAGATCGGAGGCCATTGAAGACCATTTTTGGAGCCGTTGAAGACTTGGAGATTGAGATGGAAGACTATGAAGATGACTGCATGCCACAAGAAGAAGAAAAAGACACAATGCAAAATTCTGGCACCTGTCGCGAGTCGCAATGGCCTCGTCGCGATGACCATCGCGAGTCGCGGCCGACGGGTGGCCAGAATTTCACCTTATCTTCTTTGTACTATAAATACCATTCTCTTTCCTCTCATTCATACCTTCTTCCAGCTGCGATTTCTGTACTATTTGAAACCCTTTTTCTTCCATTTTTCATCCTTGCATGCTCTTGTTTTTATGATTAGTTGTTTACCATTGATTAGCATGAACTCTTGTAGCTAATCTATCTCTTGGGAGCATTTTACTAAGGCTTCCAAACCCATGTCTCAAGAACAATTTGTAGCTTATTTATTGCTCTTACTATTATGCATTTATGGAGCATTGAATGTGTTTGTTGATATCATTAATGTTGTTGAAAGCTTGAGTATATGAAATACTTGTATGAATTGCTTGCTAGGGTTTGGGGGAAGTGGGTTGATTTCCCCCCTTTTCTTGTTAGGAATATATAAGTATGATTTAGAGTTTTTTATTGTGTTGATGAATTGATGATTGCTAGGTGGATATGATAATGTTGGACTCTTTGTCATGTTTCTCGTTTGTAGCGAACGAGAGAAGTCTATGAATGTCGATCGTTCTTGACCAATCTTGTGTAAATGCATAAATTGGTTAAATGCTTAGACGCGGTGTAGTGTTTATAAGTGTTGCCGAGCTTGTTGATTCTTCGTGTTAAATGCCATCAATGGGATACCTTGAGTCGTGTTTCGACTACGGGAGTCATTGGTGAGGTTTGACAAGAGATGTCGAATTCACTCTTGCAAACTACTATCTAAGAAGAATAGAAGTTTAACCTTCACAACAAGTAGTGAAAGTAGTAAATAAGTTGCATGTTCAATGATGGATAAGAGGTTTGGAAGTGGAATTCAATTGCACCCAAGGTTCCGTAAATTGTTATTTTCATCTTACCCTTAGTTGTATTGCATGATTAGCATCGTTCTATTGCTTTGCTAGTTGTTGTACTTTAATTTATTAACTTAGGATCAAACCAACCAAAAACCCCCCCTTGTTTACATGCTTTTATATGTATCTATGTATTTATGTGTTTAGTATGTGTTCTCCTATATATGCTTAAAAAACTTAAAAAGATCCCTTTTCTTGTGGACGACCCTGACTTGTCATTATCTACTTAATTGTAGATAGGAAGCATTTAGGGCTTAAAAGAATTAACTTTGAGAGGTACGGCGATGACCTCCCAAATTTTGGCGCCGCTACCGGGATATAGGCGTTTATTTTTAAGTGTTTAGGCATATTATGTGTGATTATGTGCTATTAGTAAATATTTTTTAGTTTGGTTTTATTTTTATTTCTTAGTTGATTTTCCATTTTTGCTTGGCTTGGAGACGTATTGTTCGAGTTCTTGGTGTATGGTTCGCACGCGATCCTCTTCACATAACCCTTACACTACGACCCCGAGTTGGAGTTGAATTTGAGACGGGCTAGGAGGCTTTCTTTGGAAAGTGTGAATAACACCCCTCCTAGTGACCATTTTGTAGATACATCTTCATCAATGGAACATCAAATCGAGCACGAAGATGAGCATCCGAGAGGGGAGCTTCGCCATCCTCCTTTCCCCCAAAGAGAGATCCTCTTGGGGCAACCCTTGTTGAGAGACGTCATGGCTCCCAAACTCAATCAACAACCGATGTGTATCGAGTACCCCGTGGTTGGACAAAATAGGCATTTTGAGCCAGGTTCATCAACATGCTACCCGCCTCCCTTGGTAGGCAAGGGGAGAATGCTAACAAGCACCTCACCGAGTTTCACTTCTTGTGTGGTGGTACGGTCCCCCATGGAGTGGATGGAGATTTTTATAAATTGAAGGCATTCCCTTCACTGAGGGATGGTGCAAGAGATTGGCTCCACTACCTACCGTCCAAGAGCATCAAGAGTTGGCTTGATATGAAAACAAAGTTTCTAGCCAAGTACTTCCCGGCCTCGAGGTCCGCCGCCTTGAAGAAGGACATGAGCAACATCCTTCAGTGGCATGAAGAGTCTCTTTTCGAATATTGGAAGAGGTTCAAGAAGCTCCTTGCAAGTTGCCCCTACCATGGTTATTCGGAGGGATATTTGGTGTATTACTTCTATAATAGCCTTCTTGATGAGGACCAAATGTTGGTTAGAATTTCTTGTGGTGGCACCTTTGGGAACAAAATATCCGCCGGGGCCATGCAATTGTACGAGGAGCTAGCGAAAGAATCCCAAAACTTTAGCTCAAGGGCCAATTTGAGAAGGAGAAACTCGATGCCCACGAGTGATTTTTTCAATAGTGGGAAGCTAGAGGATCAAGTATCGGCCCTCACATCCATGGTGAAAACTTTGATGACAAAGCCCGGGGGAAATGCGCCACATGTTAAATCATGTGAAATTTGCTACATGGCACACCCTACGGACACTTGTCCCACTTTGCAAGAGGACTACGTTAAAGAAGTGAGTGCCATGGGGTATCACGGGAATCAAGGATATCAAGGAAACCAAGGCTACCAAGGGTATCCAGGGTACCAAAACCGGTCATACAATTCGGGGAATCGTGATAACCCAAACCTCCGGTATGGAAACCCTCAAGGAAGCCAAAACTCTCAACCATACCGGCCTCCTCAACAACAATATAGGCCACCTTAACAACAATTCCAAAGGCTTTAAGACAAACCCCAAGACCAAGGGGAGGGCTCGGGGCTATCCAAGGATGAGGTGTTGCAAGCTATTCACCGGTTGGGCATGAGTGCGGAAAAGAGCGAAAAATTCCAAGATGAGGCCAAAGCAAGCATCAAGAAATTGGGAACCCAAGTGAGCCAAATAGCCCAAATGGTGAATAGGATGAAAACTCGAAAGTGATCCTAGGCAAAATGAGAGAAAAAGAGAGAAAAAGGAAAATGCTATGATTTCACTCAATTGCCGACGTCGGAGTCATAAGGTTGCAGTTGTCACATGGATGGATCGGGTAGCTCAACATCTAGAGACCTCTTGGGATTGGGTAACTTAATGGGTTAGTGAACGAAGTATGGTTCTGAAATTCTTGATCCCTTTATACTTCGTTTTTTGTTGATATATTGGCATTAAGTGAAGCATGTGTTTGAACCTCCTATATGGTCTTAGCTTCATTTTATGTCATTGGATTTTGGTTGATATATTGGCATTAGGTGAAGTATGTGCTTACACCTCTTAAATGGTATTAACTTCATTTTGTGTCGTTGGACTTTGGGAATATCAATTCGGGACTTTGAAACATTTTTATGGGAGTGAATTGATAAGTGGTAGGTTTGGTTAGATTTAGGA
This sequence comes from Rubia yunnanensis, assembly GCA_037428765.1. Classification (NCBI taxonomy): domain Eukaryota; kingdom Viridiplantae; phylum Streptophyta; class Magnoliopsida; order Gentianales; family Rubiaceae; genus Rubia; species Rubia yunnanensis. Next base: position 76,017,871 of record CM075064.1, read on the forward strand.
TTGGGGTTGTGTGTGTGGAAAATTCTAATGTGAGCTTTTATTTTGGGATTTATGATATTGAGAGTTTTTGTGAGGCTTTGATTGGGGGAATATTAGTTTAGGATATGGACATATGAATTCCTCCTTGTGCTTGAATCTCTTCTTACTCGAGGGCGAGTAAGGTTTAAGTGCGGGGAGGTTTGATGTGCATATTTTATACGGTTATGATAGGGTTTTTAGGATTAACTTTTGTACACTTTTGTGCTCTAAATGTGACATTTTGCCTTGAAATTATCTAAGGAGGGTTAAAAGTGACTTTGAGCTTTTATCACTTTTTAGAGAATTTTGTGTGACAAGGTAATTTGTTTGAAGACTTTGAAAACTTTGAAGAATTTGAAGAATATCTTTGAAGAATATCTTTGAAGATTTGAAGACTTGCATTTGAGCTTTTTGAAGATATGAAGAGTTGAAGAGGTGAAGAAAGGAGAGCAAAGCAAAGGGTGAAGGATGATCTATGTTTTGAAGCAGAGTTTTCAGAATTTTCCAAGAAGAATCAGCCTCCAAGAGTGGTACCATTGGATTCCTCTTCTCGAGTACTATAAAATCGACTGCAAGAACTCCCAAAACGGATCAACGGTTCATCCGGAGGAAGCAAAACAAAACAGGACTGAATTTTACTGATCTGGTCGCGATCACGATGCTTAGTCGCGAGTCACGACGGCATCGCGAACCTGCCCTGCAGCCAGCGTTTTTCTCCCCTTTTTCTGGTACTATAAATACCTCTTCACCCACTTCTTCCCTAACACTCTAAGCCCGACTTGGGGGCTTCAAAACCCTAGTTTTTCACCATTTTCTTCCATTTCTTCTTCTTTCTTTGTAGATCTTTGTTCTATGTTATGGGTTTTGATTATCTAGCTTAGTTTCATCTTGGGAGCAATGGATTGAAGCTTCCATATCTATGTAGTAAGAACCATATCTATCTATTTAGTGCTTTTGCTATTGTGCATTTATTGAGATTTGAAGATTTGTCAATTGCATTGATGTTGTTGGAAGCTTGAGTATATGAATTGCTTGTATGATTACTTTTTAGGGTTGGGAGAAAGTAGCTAATTCTCCCCTCTTTTAATGTGGAATCCAAGAGCATGAGTTAGAGCTTTTTAAATGATGTTGGTGTGTTGATAATTGCTAGATGAATGTGATGATGTCGAACTCGTTGTCATGTTTATTTTAGGTAGCAAATGAGAGAAGTCTATAAATGTCAATCATTCTTGACTAATCTTGTGTAAATGCATGAATTGGTTAAATGCTTAGATACGGTGTAGTATTTATAAGTGTTGCCAAGCTTGTTGATTCTTCGTGCTAAATGTCATCAATGTGATACTCTTAGTCCTAAGGGAGCCATTGGTGAGGTTTGACAAGAGATGTCGAGTTCACTCTTGCAAGCTACTATCTAAGAAGGATAGAATATTTATCTTCACAACAAGTAGTTGAAGTAGTGAATAGATTGTTTCACTCGTTCTTGAAGCCCTTATTATTTAGCATTTATGTATTCTTGATGCTATGTTTCACTTCATTTATGTCATGGGTTGTTTGAGAATAGAAAGTGTTTTTATAATTGAAGTGTTCGAGTGTTAGGAAAGTGACAAATTCCTTAGCTCCTTTCCTTTGCATGAAAATCTATGAACATGAACTTAGAAATTCTTGTGCATAATGTGTTGTGATTCTTTCTAGATAAGTATGTTAATTTTAAGTTAAGTAATGAATGTGATAGAATGAGTGAATGGTTCAATGATCTACATTATGTTTGGAAGTGGATATCAATTGCCCCCAAGGCTTTATATTTTTAGTTTTAAACCCCTTTTTCTTAGTTTTGTTTGATGATTAGCCTAGTTACTTGTCTTTTTAATTTTATAACTTAGGACCACCAAACAACCAAACCCCCCCCATTTACATGCTTTTATATGTATGTATATATGTCTACTCATAGCCTAATATCAACCTTTTCTGCCTAAATGCTTAGGAAGATCCCTCTTCTTTGTGGATGACCCCGACTTGCCGCTATCTACTTAGTTGTAGATAGTAAGCATTTAGGGCTTATAAATATTAACTTTGAGAGGTACGGCGATGACCTCCCAATGGTGAACCGGATGGAAGCTCGGGAAAAGGGTAAACTACCCTCCCAACCAGAAATCAATCCTAGGCAAAATGCAAGTGCTATCGCTTTGAGAAGTGGTAGAGAGGTCGGTACTCTATCGGGTTATGAAGTTGTTGAAGAGGAGCCCAAGAGGATTGAGGTGTTTGAAAAAGAAGTTGAAAAAGAAGTTGAAAAGGAAGAAGCTCATGAGAAGAGTACCAAAGAGTTAGCCAACAAGGGCAAGGAAGAAGAAATCGAGTTGGAGACATTGCCACCGAGACCGAAGTCAACCTCCATCCCGGAACCCTCATCTCCTCCACACAAAAGAGCAAAAATGGTGGAGATCCCTTCATATGTGCCGGAACCCCCCGTTTTCGGAAGCCTTGAAAGACAAAAAGAGGAAGGAGGACAACAAGGACATCTACGAAGTCTTTCGTAGATGTGAGGTAAACATTCCACTCTTGAATGCCATTAACAAATTCCTAGATATGCTAAATTTCTAAAGGAATTGTGTGTTGTGAACAGAAAACAAAGGGCCAAGAATAAGTTGAAAAATGGAAAAAGTGAGCATGTTTCCGCCTTGTGTCAAAAAGAGCTACCTCCTAAATGTAGTGATCCCAGCATGTTCACGATCCCGTGCATAATAGGAAATACACATTTTGAAAAAGCTATGCTTGATTTAGGTGCATCCATAAATGTGATTCCTTACTCTTTGTATGAAAATCTCAACTTGGGTACATTGCACAAAACCGGGGTGGTAATCCAATTGGCCGATCGTTCTAGTGCATACCCTAAGGGTATTGTCGAGGATTTGTTGGTTAAGGTGGATTCCTTAGTTTTCCCTGTGGATTTTTATGTCCATGACATGGAGCATGATAAACATGCCGCCCCGATTTTATTGGGGAGGCCATTTTTGAAAACATCTAGGACAATGATTGATGTGCATAAGGGTACCCTCACCATGGAGTTTGATGGAATAAAAGTAGAGTTTAACAGAAATGACTCTATGAAGTATCCTAGTGAAGAACATGCTTGCCATGCCCTAGATGTTGTTGAAGAAGTTGTGCAGGATGTTTTTAAACTAAGTGGTGAAGATTCTTTGTTAGTTGCTTTCCAATGTGATGTTAATGATGCCCACAATGTATACTCTATGAGCACTAACTTGAAGGAAAGCTTTGAGGATTTGAACCTGCTTGAAGAAATGAGACCGAGTGTCTCAAAACCTCCTCCTCTACTCTTAGAGGAACCCGAGGAACCGGAATTCCTCCCCTCACTTGTGAAATCCCCGGTGCTTGTCCTTAAACCTTTGCCAAATGACCTCAAGTATGCATTTCGTGGGGAAGGGGAGGCGCTTTCGGTTAACATTTTGAGCAAGCTCACCAATGAGAAAGAAGAAAAGTTGATGGTGGTGTTGCGGGAGAACAAGGAAGCAATTGGATGGACTATTGCCAACATCAAAGGCATAAGTCCATCCACTTGTATGCATAGAATCTTGTTGGAAGAAGATGCGAGACCCGTCCAACAACCCCAACGTCATTTGAACCCGCCTATGATGGATGTGGTGAAGGCAGAAATCCTCAAGTTGCTTCAAGCGGGCATGATATATCCAATCTCGGATAGCAAATAGGTGAGCCCAACTCAGGTGGTACCCAAGAAGAGTGAGATGACGGTAGTCGAAAATGAGAAGGGTGAAATAGTGCCCACCCGAGTTCAAAATGGGTGGCGAGATTGCATCGACTACCGGAGATTGAATGCGGAAACCCGGAAGGATCACTTCCCGTTGCCATTCATTGATCAAATGCTTGAGAGGTTAGCAAGCCACACCTTCTATTGCTTTTTGGATGGGTACTCGGGGTATTTTCAAGTGGCTATCGCCCCGAAAGACCAAGAGAAGACCACCTTCACGTGCCCCTTTGGTACGTTTGCTTACCGACGCATGCCTTTCGGGTTATGTAACGCCTCCGTAACTTTCCAAAGGTGTATGGTAAGCATTTTCCCAGAATTTGTTGAAAATTTTTTCGAGGTGTTTATGGATGATTTCACCATTCATGGTAATTCCTTTGACAATTATTTAGCAAATTTAGTGCAAGTTCTTAAACGTTGTATTGAAACTAATCTGGTGCTAAATTCTGAGAAATGTCACTTTATGGTAGAGAGAGGTATTGTCTTAGGCCATGTTGTCTCCTCTAAGGGTATTGAGGTTGACAAGGCAAAGATAGACACGATTCAGACTTTGCCTTATCCTACTAGTGTGCACGAAGTGTGCTCTTTTCTTGGCCATGTAGGATTCTATCGCCGGTTCATCAAGGGCTTCTCAAAGATAGCATCTCCTCTATGCAAATTGTTGTAAAAGGAGGTGGAATTTGTGATGGATGAGGGGTGTAAAGGGGCTTTCGATACATTGAAGGGAAGGTTAGTCTCGGCCCCTATCATACAACCCCCGGATTGGTCGTTTCCTTTTGAGATAATGTGTGATGCGAGTGACTACGCCGTTGGAGCTGTTCTTGGTCAAAGGGTGGAGGGAGCGCCTCACGCCATCTACTACGCATCCATGTCCCTAAATGAAGCCCAAGGGAACTACTCCACCACTGAAAAGGAGTTGCTAGCAGTTGTATTCTCTTTAGAAAAATTTTGGTCTTACTTGCTTGGTACAAAAGTTATTGTGTACACTGAACATGCAGCGCTTACTCATTTAATGACGAAGCAAGAGGCCAAGCCAAGATTGATTAGGTGGATCCTGCTTTTGAGCGAGTTTGAGTTGGAGGTGCGGGACAAGAAGGGTGCAGAAAACCTTGTGGCCGATCATTTGAGCTGGTTGACTCTGGGGGAAGACATTGAGGTAAGCCCCACGATGAAGGAGCAACTACGGGAGGAATTCCCTGATGAACAATTGTTCACCATTAGGGATCTCCAACCGTGGTATGCCGACATTGTAAATTTTGTTGTTGCCGGTAAGTTCCCTCCTCATTTTTCTAAGGCCCAAAAGGATAAATTAAAGAGTGATGCTAAGTATTATGTGTGGGATGATCCCTTTTTGTGGAGACATTGTGCAGATCAAGTTGTTAGGAGATGTATCCCCGATAGTGAAGTACACTCAATTCTTGAATTTTGTCATTCTCATGCATGTAGCAGTCATTTTGGAGCAAAGAGAACCGCTAGGAAAGTTTTAGAGAGTGGGTTTTATTGGCCTACGTTGAATAAGCATGCATACACCTTTTGCAAATTTTGTGATGAATGCCAGAGAGTAGGAAATATCTCAACTAGGAATGAAATGCCCCAAAGACCTATTTTGTATTGTGAAATCTTTAATGTTTGGGGTATTGACTTTATGGGGCATTTCCCTAGTTCTTATGACTTTACGTACATTCTTCTTGCTGTTGATTATGTGTCGAAGTGGGTTGAAGCAAAACCCACTAGGATTGACGATTCCAAAGTGGTTGCAGAATTCTTGAAAGATAACATCTTTTCTAGGTTTGGGGTACCCCGAGCCTTGATTAGTGACCGGGGTACCCATTTTTGCAATCTGACCATAGCGGCGCTCTTAAAGAAGTATGGTGTCACTGACAAGACATCCACCGCCTATCACCCACAAACCAACAGGCAAGCCGAAGTTTCCGATTGGGAAATTAAGTCCATCCTTCAAAAATTGGTTAACCCTAACCGGAAGGATTGGAGTTCTCAGTTGAATGATGCCTTGTGGGCGTATAGGACGGCTTACAAGACACCAATCGGTATGTCCCCATACTGGTTAGTGTGTGGTAAGCCCTGTCATCTACCGGTGGAAATTCAGCACAAGGCTTACTGGGCGGTCAAAGAGTTTAATCTTGATGTAGATGAAGCCGGTTTGCATAGGAAGTTACAATTGGATGAGCTGGATGAGCTGGATGAGATCCGGAGGGAGTCCTATGAAAACACCGAGATCTAGAAAGAGAAGACAAAGGCGTGGCACGACAAAATAATCATCAGGAAGGATTTTGACGTTGGTCAAAAGGTCCTCCTATTTCAATCTCGCCTCCGCCTATTCCCAGGTAAGTTAAGGTCCCGATGGATCGGTCCTTTTGAGGTGGTTAAGGTATTCCCGCATGGTGCAGTGGAGATTCTAGATCAAGCTAAGTCTAATACCTTCAAGGTTAATGGACAACGTTTGAAACCTTACCACGAGACTTTTGTACCGGAAAAAAGAGAGGAAGTTGATCTCCTCGATCCGGTTTGTGAGTAAGCTCCAAGAAGGGAAGTGAGTCATGACGACGACGTTAAATAAACTTGGTTTTGATCATCCGGATCGTCACTCGTGACTTTCTGTTGATGTTGTTTAGTTTTGAGCTTTTATCCTTAAGCTTCATTGTTCTACTTTATGTTTTCACGGGTTGTTTTCTCCATGATTTTGTAGCAATTTTGAAGCCAAGGCATTGGATTTTGGAAGGGGAAAATACTTGGATTCGAGAAGGAAGAACTTGGACAAGGGAAAGAAGCAGAAAAATTTTCAAAGTGCCAGGTTAGTGGCCCGTCGTGAGTCGCGACCAAACCATTGCGAGTCGCGATGGGCTCAAAAATTTTTTGTCAAATTTTGGGGTTTTAGCTCCCACTTTCAGCGAGTCATGACGATATCGCGAGGCCACATCGCGAGTCGCGATGAGCACGTCGCGAGTCGCGACGGGCTCAGAAACATTTGGGTAAAAATCAACCCTCGGATCCAACTTTCCGTGAGCTGCAATGACATCGTGATGCCTCATCGCGAGTCACGACGCTTTGTCGTGAGTCGCAACGGACACGTCACAAGTCGCGATGACCTTGCGACGCTCCATCGCGAGTCACGACGGTCATGCAAAATCATATTTAAGAGACGGGCTGAACAATTTTTCTCCCCATTATCTCTGCCCCTTCATCTCTATCTTCCTCTTCCAATCCACCCATCCATCTTCCATCCCCGTCTACCCACACCGCCGCGCCACCGCCGCCACCACATATCAAGCCTCTACACTCTCCACACCTTAAATCACCATCACCATTGTGAATAACCCAAACCCTAGATTTTGGGGGTTTGAAGCTTTAGGTAATTCAAACCCGAATTGATCGTGGGCTCCCATTTTTATTCTTCCTAATCGTATTATTGATATGCCCACAAGAAGAGATCTAGGGCTCCCCCACAAGACGAGCGCACTGCCGCTCCACCTCTACCTCCGTCACCGGCTCCGGAATCGGGCCCTATACCTTCCCCTCCGGATAGGTACATGGGCTTGACCCAGATCACCAGGTCCTATGCGGAGAGATGGGAGGCCCTAGAGAAGCGCCTACTTAAAGAGGCCAGTTTTGTTGATGTGCCTACATTGGATGTCCTCGGCCTCGCGCAGCCTGTTAGATGCCTCCTCGCCAAAGGGGGAATGGAGAGATTTATGAGCAAGAGCGCACCCTCTTACCGGAGGTACACGTTGGAGTTCTTGTCCACAGTCCGTATGAGCAGTATGAGGGGTGATCAACCCTGTGAGAGGTACATTACCTTTCACCTAGATGACCTATCCTGGCAACTGATCGTCTCATAGGTTGAGGAGGCCTTTGGTTTTGACACCTCCGAGATACGGAACAAACTGGACCCACAGGCCCAAGAGCGGTCAATTGAGGATAACATGTTGTTCTGGATGTCATCAATATGAGGCAGAAGAACTCCCATGACAAGAGTAGCGCCATCATTCACCCTGCACTCCGCCATGTGCACCGACTCCTGGCTGGCACAGTCTTTTGCTCCGCGGAGCCAACAAATGTGCCAGACAATGGCATTCACTTCCTATGGCACCTGACGAGTGAGGGGCCAGGATATAGGCTATGGGCAGAGCTGTGGATGAAGAGGATTGTGGAAGTGGCAGGAAAGACCAAGAGGAAGATTATGGTTGGAGGGATGATAGGCCTTCTAGCAGAGTACTTGAGATTAATCCCTCCGGCCAACTTTCCACGTTTGGGGAGGCAGACGTCTTATTTGATCACCATTGAGTGGCTTGTTCGATTTGAGATGCTCAGTGTCACCCGGACCACTGGGCTCTTCCATTGGTTATACGGTGCGAGGAAGGTCACATTCATGGCACTTCCTCAGCAGAGCAAGACGAAGCTGGAGTTCGACACACCGCTGGGAGATTTAGCGATCTCCCCAGACTCCTCATGTACAGCTGAGTTCCAGCGTGAGCTCCGCGACCCCGGGCCAGCCCCTCTCCAGTGTGACGATGGCACCCTACATTCCTCGGAGCAGCAGCAGCAGTAGTACTACTCTCCACAGCCTCCACCACAGATGGATCCTATGCAGGAGGATGATGCTACACCTCACTATTCCCAGCCTCCGCTAGATTTCTATGAGCGGATAATGCAGACCATGCACGATGGTTTCCACCGCCAGGACAACATGATTTTGGAGCACAACGTGTTTGTCTCCCGGGCTTTGATCGATATGGATGAGGAGATTGACCACCTTTCAGCTCGCATCCATGAGTTATAGTCCCAGTCGGGTGGTGCATCAGGCCCCGATCCCAGAGCAGAGAGGACGAGGGCATGGAGGCAGAGGAGCACGGAGTGGCTAGCACAGTACCAGCAGCACTACTCCGGCGGTGGCCCGTCCTCATCACAACATTGATTGAGTGAGCATCACACTTTACCCCTTTCCATACTTCACTTTGTGCGGTTTTTCCCTAGTCTACATTGAGGGCAATGTAGTGTTCTAAGTATGGGGAGGGGTATCTACTATTGTTAGGTGATTAGGGTTGGAGATACTTTTGCTTTTTGTTTTGGATATTGTTTTGCTTTTGATGTACTTGGATAATGTTGGTTTTGATACTTTTCTTAACCTTCACATTTGGAAAGCAATTTGCTACTTTTTGGATTGGAGACACGTGAAAAATAATTGAAAAAAAGGAAAAAAAAAGAAAAAAAGAGAATCCTGCTACGTTGAAAACCCGAGAGGGCAACTTAGACAACATTGGGTGCACGGATAGGTCAAAAACCTGAAAGGGCGGCCTAGGAAAAAATGAGAGGCTAAATGTACGGAAAAAGGTGAGATGTGAGCCAAAGAAACATGATGTGGCTAGGATGAAAACCCGAAAGGGCTCCTAGGTAAAATGAGAGAAAGCGAGAGAAATTGAAAAAAAAACATTAAGTGTTTACTCATTTGCCAGCGATGGAGTCATAAGGATGCGGTGACCACACGGATGGATCGGGTAGCTTCACATCTTCAGGACCTTTTGGGAATGAGAAATTTAGCGGGAAAAGACGGAGTAAGTTATGAAATTCTTGTTCATTAAGATGCTTCGTTTTTAGGTTGATATATTGATGTAAAGTGGAGCATGTGTTTTGAACCTTATATACACGTTTGGCTTCATCTTTTATCATTGGATTTGGGATTATCAATTTGGGATTTGGAGATGTCTTAGGGAAATCAATGAATTGATGGGATGATATGGTTTGGGTAGATTTAGGAATAGGGGTTGTGGGAAACTTGTCATTTGACTTTAACATTGGGATGTGTTATATTGAGAGTTTTGTGAGGTATTGATTTGGGGGATTAGTAGTTAGGATGTGAATATATCATTTCCTTCGTATGCTTGGATCTTTTCTTACTCGAGGGCGAGTAAGGTTCAAGTGTGGGGAGGCTTGATGTGTCCATTTTATATGCATAATTTAGTACTATTTAGGGTCACTTTTGTGCTCTTTTATTATCGAGAGCTTGTGTTTTACCTTGAAATTCTCTTAGAAGGGGTAAGAGCAACTTTATGCTCTTTTACCTCTTCTAAGTGGATTTTGTGTGACAAGGGAAGAACACGGAGGCAATGAAGACCGGAGGCCATTGAAGACTACACTTTCGAAGACTTTTGAAGACTCGCTTCAAAGACATGAAGACCGGAGGCCATTGAAGACCATTTTTGGAGCCGTTGAAGACTTGGAGATTGAGAGGGATGAATATGAAGATGACTGCATGCCACAAGAAGAAGAAAAAGACACAATGAAAAATTCTGGCACCCATCGCGAGTCGCGATGGCCTCGTTGCGACGAGCCGTCGCGAGTCGCGACCGACGGGTGGCCAGAATTTCACCTTATCTTCTTTATACTATAAATACCATTCTCTTTCCTCTCATTTATACCTTCTTCTAGCTGCGATTTCTGTACTATTTGAAACCCTTTTTCTTCCATTTTTCATCCTTTAATTCTCTTGTTTTTATGATTAGTTGTTTAGCATTTATTAGCATGAACTCTTGTAGCTAATCTATCACTTGGGAGCAATTGACTAAGGCTTCCAAACCCATGTCTTAAGAACAATTTGTAGCTTATTTATTGCTCTAACTATTATGCATTTATGGAGCATTGAATGTGTTTGTTGATATCATTAATGTTGTTCAAAGCTTGAGTATATGAAATACTTGTATGAATTGCTTGCTAGGGTTTGGGGGAAGTGGGTTGATTTCCCCCCTTTTCTTGTTTGGAGTATATGAGTATGATTTTGAGCTTTTTATTGTGTTGATGGATTGATGATTGCTAGGTGGATATGATAATGTTGAACTCTTTGTCATGTTTGTCGTTTGTAGCAAACGAGAGAAGTCTATGAATGCCGATCGTTCTTGACCAATCTTGTGTAAATGCATAAATCGGTTAAATGCTTAGACGCGGTGTAGTGTTTATAAGTGTTTCCGAGCTTGTTGATTCTTCGTGTTAAATGCCATCAATGGGATACCTTGAGTCATGTTTCGACTACGGGAGTCATTGGTGAGGTTTGACAAGAGATGTCGAATTCACTCTTGCAAACTACTATCTAAGAAGGATAGAAGTTTAACCTTCACAACAAGTAGTGAAAGTAGTAAATAAGTTGCATGTTCAATGATTGATAAGAGGTTTGGAAGTGGAAGTCAAATGCACCCAAGGTTCCGTAAAATGTTATTTTCATCTTACCCTTAGGTGTATTGCATGATTAGCATCGTTCTATTGCTTTGCTAGTTTTTGTACTTTAATTTGTTAACTTAGGATCAAACCAACCAAAACCCCCCTTGTTTACATGCTTTTATATGTATCTATGTATGTATGTGCTTAGTATGTTTTCTCCTATATATGCTTAAAACACTTAAAAAGATCCATTTTCTTGTGGACGACCCCGACTTACCATTATCTACTTAATTGTAGATAGGAAGCAGTTAGGTCTTAAAAGTATTAACTTTAAGAGGTACGGCGACGACCTCCCAAGTGTCCCGTGCATCAACTTTCTTTATAGAAATTAAGGATTTTATAAAATACCATTGGTGGAGAAAAAGTACTCTCCTTAATACCTCTCGAGAAAGGTGTAGTTAAGTAGGATGAACTCTCTCAATCTTGGGACTAAAGAAAAAATCTAAGTCATCTTACTCTTTAAATGATTTTACATATATCTTGAATAACCCTTACTTGATTATAATATATTTAAACATAGGTCTTTGGCTGATGAAACCCCTTTATGGGTTATAATTTCAACTTGAAAATATGTAAGGTTAAGAACAACATAGGCTTAAGCCCAATAATATTGTCAATTTCTTATGAATAATGATAGTGTCTAAGATTAGCTTGTGTGAGTCCTATGCTTCATTCGTACTTGCAATAAGCCCCAGATTAATTCCAGAAGGAGTCTCGAATGCCTAAGTTAGTATCTTGGTATATAATATGTTTCCTTGTAGGTTTTTCAGACTTACCTTATATCAATGTGTTCCGTCTTGTTTATAGTGTTCCATCTTGTTTATAGTGTTCACATGATAGGGGATCGTGCCCCCACATCTTAGTCTTTTCCTTGCATTGTGCTTTCATTATGTTTGAAGCCTATCCGATTGTGATGTTTCTTGGCCTCGACTCGAGGTAATATATCTGATAAACCTGCGGCACGTTCGGTTATGTGGCATATTGTCCTTAAATTTGATAGTATCTCAGCTTCATTCTACGCTCTCCTCCCAGTGAACAGTACCGCCTTCTCTCTTCTCTTTTCACAATTTCTGAATCCAACGTCTGCCCCCCGGTAACGGCTTCTTTTCGCCGATAACGGCTCTTACCTGTCAACAAGAATCGGTGCTGACCACGCCGCCGTCGCTGCCGGTCACCATGCCAGATAACGGTAATTCTGTACCCATAAAAAAAACTTTCCTCTCTGCTCTACAAGCAAAATCTCCCCCTCTTCGCCAAACTCTTCAGGACAATCCGGAATTGATCCCAAAATTGGAGCATTTGGGTGAGCCAGCATGTCTATACACTGAGGAAGAGATCTCAACACTCTCCGCACACTACACCAATGCCCTAGTAGGAAAATTTACTAAAGGCAGGCTCCCAATGGAGCAACTGGAATCGTCTTTCAAAACGGCGGGTTTCGATGGTAAATACCAATTGGGGTCACTGGACTTCAAGCATGTCCTCATCATATTTGATCAGATTAATGACTATCAGAGATGCTGGATCAAAGGAAGCTGGGTTTTCAATGGAGTCCACATGAAGATCCTTTAATGGTCTTCGGATTTTTCAATTCACAAGGAATCCCCAATTGTTCCTGTATGGTGCACAATCAGGGAAGTTCCTCTGTACTACTATAACGCTTCCACTATTGAATCTATTGGAAATAGCATAGGCAATTTCATCAAGAAAGACCTTGCCACTGAAATGTTAACCAGGCCATCTGCCATTAAACTGTGTGTTGAGATAGACCTTCAGAAACCTCTTACCACTTTCATCAGATTAGGATCAACAAATAACAATAGGAAATATAATATAGAGTATGAAGATATCCCCTTGGACTGTGATCACTGTGCTAAACTGGGACATTCCCTCGGTCAATGTAAAGCTATCTCCCATTATAATGTTGAACCAATGCCTAAATGGTATGCTACTGGGCATAAATTTGCAAAAGCACCTGCTATGTTTACTACAGATCAGCCTCCCTCAGATAAGCCCAACTCAGAAATCATATCTCATCAGCTACCTAATATTAACCCTGCCTCTGATCCATTGGCATATGGCCCTGAGACAACTGGAACAATCACTCAGACTACCACGACTCTTTTACCTCAACCACCTCTCCCAGACCATTCATCAGTAGCACAAAACTGGGAAAAATCCCATGCAGTCCTTCAAGAACTAATAAACCTAACAGAGGTTACCATCCCTATAAGAAAACCTAAAACTTATGCTAAGGATGACATAGGGATTGGTTCCCACAACTTGACTCGTTTCCAATGTTCCCCTGTTAACCCTCTACTTTCTCACCAAGGAAAGATGGAAAATAGATTTGCTGTTTTGCAGGATATGGAGGACCTGTCGAACTCTGAGGAAGGTCGATCTCTTGACCCTCTGGAATCTTTTGATGATGGTAGTGAAACTGCTCCAGATACTCACTCTCAGTCTAACCATGTGTTAGTTGCAAGTAACCTATCATGTAAGATTGATGGTCAAGGTAAGATTAAGACCAAAAAGAATTACCTGTCTCAATTAAATAAGATGATGCTGAGATCTGCCACTAAAAGCCATAAATCAGTTGATCAATGACACACTTTGTCAAATTTAACTTTTTGGTTTGGAATCTAAGGGGAATAGAGACTTCTATGCTCAGACTGAGACATTTGATTGTGAAAAAGAAAATTCAACTTCTGTGTATTATAGAACCAGTGCATGATAACTCCCAATGCCATTCCTATATGCAGAAACTGTATTTTTCTAATAATCTACCTCTTCATAATGGCAAGATCTGGCTAATGTGGAATGACTCACTGATTGTTAACCTTATATGTCATCATGAGCAATTCCTGAATGTTTAAATTATCCATTCTGGCTCTAATTCTCAGATGCAAATAGTTTTTATTTATGCCCTTTGAAATAGAGAAGGTAGAAGGATTCTATGGCATGCCCTAGGTCTCCTACCACTAAACGACACTGTTTTCATAGGGGATTTCAACACAATTGTCACACCTCATGAATATAGAGGCCCTAGCTCTCCTAATCTAGGCAGCATTAGGGATTTCCATAATTGGATTAACACCAAAGGAATACAAGAGATTAATACTGTAGGGAATATTTTCACATGGACCAATGGTAGACTGAAAAACCCTACATCAAAAAGATTAGATAGAGGTCTGTGTACACTCAAATGGAGCAATAACTTTCCAGCTTCCTCCATACAGATCCTCAATAGGCAATCACCGGATCATTCCCCCCTTTTGTTCCAAATTGCTACTCAGACTCCCTCATACCCAAAACCTTTCAGATTTCTCAACTGTTGGCTCAATAGGCCTGAATTTTTGGATTTAATCAGAACAAACTGGGTTCTTCCTATTCACCAAACAGGTATGATGGGGCTATATCTTAAGCTAATTAGAGTTTAGAAAATAATTAAAACATGGAACAAAGAGAGCTTTGGTAATATTGACTCCAATGTAATGATGGCTGAGGATAACCTTAGAAGACAGGAAGTAATCTATGATTTATCTCATTTAGAATCTGAACTTATCATTCTTAATAAAAAAAGGGCCATTCTTATTAGAGCTTTAAAAGAAAAATAAAAATTTTGGAAACAGAAGTCAAGACTGAATTGGTTTAAGTGTGGGGATAATAATACCCAATTTTTCCATAAAACTGTTCAGGAGAGGAACTGTAGGTTAAATATATCAAAAATCAAAAATTCTTTTGGCCAATGGCTGGATGATAGTATTGACATCCAAAATGAAGCTGTCAAATACTTCACAGACCTGCTAACTAAACCTAGGAACTCTGTGGACTCCACCTACTATCCACATTTCCTTAGCCAGATTCCTTCTATCATCACTGAGCAAGATGATGATAGTTTATCTAGGTCTGTAACAGAATCTGAACTTAAATCAGTGGCCATGGGGCTGAATAGGAATAGTAGCCCAGGGCCTGATGGTTTCTTTAGTAAATTTTACATCAAATGCTGGGATTTCATAAAAGATGACCTTTTATATGCAGTGAATGATTTTCTTTTAGGATCTAGCATACCAACAGGTATCTCTAGCACTTGGATAACTCTTATTCCTAAGAAATCTACCCCGTCCTCTTTTGATGATTTCAGACCTATTAACCTTTCTAATGTTGCTAACAAGATTTTCTCTAAGGTGCTCATGGAAAGATTGAAACCCTACATGGAAAAACTAATTTCTCATAACCAAACTGCTTTCATGAAGAATAGAGATACCTCTGACAATATCCTATACCTTCAGGAGATGGTTAGGTTTTTAGACAAAAAAAATAGGGTTCCCAATTGTATGCTCAAACTAGATTTGAAAAAGGCTTTTGATAGAGTTAGCTGGGGTTTTTTGCACAGTATTCTCCATAAATTTGGTTTCTCAGGTCAATTTCTTAAGGCAATCATGAATAATCTGTCCCAGGCTTACTTCTTTGTGCTCATCAATGGTAATCCAGTTGGTTTTTTTAAATCAACTAGAGGAATCAAACAAGGTGATCCCCTATCTCCTCTTCTGTTTAATATCTTTACTGAATATTTCTCCAGGTGCCTTTCTTTCATTTTTCAAAATAACAGTTTGCAATATTTTTCCCTGCCCGCAAATATTCTACCAGTCACTCACTTAAGCTATGCAGATGATACCATAATTTTTATGCAAGCATCAAAATATGGGCTTATTAAGATTAAAGCATTTCTACAGATATTTGAGTTAACATCGGGCCAGAAAATCAGTTATGAAAAGTCTGAGTTTTACATTAGCAAGAGAGCTACAGACACTAAGAAAATTCAGATCAGGTTTATTCTAGGGATGAAGACAGGAACTCTACCTTTTAAGTACCTAGGTTGTCCCATTTTCAAAGGAAGAACCTTATCTAGATATTTCTATCCTTTCCTTGAAACTATGGAAAAAAGATTCAAAAACTGGAAGAATAGATGGCTAAGTGCAGGGGGGAAAATGACACTGATCCAATCATGTATATACTCTCTCCCTCATCATATTTGGACGGTTTTCTATTGTTAAATCTATGGAAAAAAGAATGGCCAGATTCTTTTGGGGAGAAAGTGATGAAAGAAAAAATAAGGTTTTGAAAAAGTGGACTGATATTGCTATCCCTAAATCTCATTATGGTTTGGGTTTTAGGTCTGTTAAGCCAATTATTGATGCTTGTTCACTTAAATTATGGTGGAAGAGCCAATTAGGGAACACTTTGTGGGCAAAATTACTGTGGTCCTTTCCCCAGTCCCACAAAAAATCCAAAACATGGAAGAGAATTTGTGAGATAAATCATATTGCAGAACAGAACACTCTAATTATTCATGGCCAAGGTGTATGTGATTTCAGGGCTGCTAACTGGTGCCCGAATGGCCCGTTGATAAACTGTATCCCATCCCACATCATTTCCATGTTTTGCCCCTGTTCAGTAGCTGATTTTATAAATAACAAAGCATCAATTTTAGCTAGGATTGCTCCTTTTCTGGAAAATGATACTCTTATATTTTTGTAGGGTGCAAAAATTGTATATGACACATAGGATCAGATGATTTGGAAACCTGAAGAGACTGGTAGATTCTCTTTCAAGTCAGCTTATAAAACTCTAACATATATACCAGGTAATTTCCCAGTTACTAAGCTCATATAGAACTCTAGGTTACCTAAGAAGATTTCCATATTTACATGGAAATTGCTCAATTCATTCTTACCTTTTGATGATATCCTCATTAAATGTGGTTTTAGCTTGGCTTCAAAATGTCCTATGTGCAATCATTCTGACTCTCTGGAAAAAAATTTCATTAACAGCCACCTTGCTAAATCTGTTTGGATTCAGAGTGCGCTTCTAGTTAATTTCAACCTGCAAAATGTTCATAGTGTTGTGGATACTTTCTACATCTTTTGGAACTGTAATAATCTTTCTGGGATTCAGAGAATAATATGTAGATTGTTGCCTCCTTTGATCTGCTGGGCACTATGGAAGGCTAGAAATGCATACTTTCTTGATGACAAACCCTTTTCCTTCACCCATATAAGCAAGGAGGTTATAGATATTCTTAATCTTTCCATTTCAGCCTCTCCATGCCTCCCCAATGGACATCATATTTCATGCAACGAATCCATTCCCTGATATCCCCCCCTAGACCACCACCAAAGCCAATCATCTCCACTATATATTGGGAATTTCCAGGCCCCAATGTCATCAAGGTTAATGTGGATGCCTCATGGTCCACTACACCTGCTTCTATAGGATTCATTGCTCGTGACAACTATGGCTTCCCACTACTAATCAAGTCAGAGTCCATATCAGCCATTTCACCATTGGAAGCTGAAATAAAGGCATTCCTCTGGGTAGGTTAAATCTATATCCCTAGATATCCAAATTTAATTGTCGAATGTAACTCTCTACAGGCTGTCCGTATGGTCAATGACCCATCATGTTCCAAATGGTCTCTATACCTATTGGTGTTCCAAGTTCACACACTTCTAACTCAGGTTGCTCTTAATCATACATACAGAGAATGTAATTCAGTGGCTGATGCTATTGTTAAATACCATTCGAATTCCCGGATGGTATCTTCACTTCATTTGAGTAACATTCCGGCGCATATTAAAGGGCTCATTATTATGGATAGAATTCATACGCCTTATATTAGAATCCATAGGCGAGCCTTCAAAGATGATTGATACTGCAGATTTTTCCTTTTTCAATGTTTCCAGAAGAGAGCTCAGAACTACTCCTGCTATACTCATTGGTTAGATTGAGGGGTCACCGGCGTGATCGAAGGGACATCCGGGTGCTCGAAGGGACGTTCGTGTACTCGACGGGACGTTCGAGTGATCTATTTTGTGTGCTCAACAGAACTTTTCGTATTCTCGAAGGGACATCCGTCTAATCGAGAGGACATCCGTGTACTCGAGGGGATATTCGTGTACTTGAAAATACATTCGTATGCTCGAGGGTAACATCAGGGTGATCGAGGGGACATTCAGGGTACTCGAAGGAATAGCCGTGTGCTCGAAGGTACATCCGTGTGCTCGAGGGGATATCTGTGTACTCGAAGGGATACCCGTGTACTCGAAGGGACATCTGTGTACTCGAAGGGACATCCGTGTACTTGAAGGGACATCCGTGTACTCGAAGGGACACCCATGTACTCGAAGGGACATCCGTGTGCACGAAGGGACATCCGTGTGCTCGAAGGGACGTCCGTGTACTCGAAGGGACATCAGTGTACTCGAAGGGACATCCGTGTGATCGAAGGGACAGCCGTGTGCTCGAAGGTACATCCGTGTGCTCGAAGGTACATCCGTGTGCGCGAGGGGATACCCGTGTACTCGAAGGGACATCTGTGTACTCGAAGGGACATCTGTGTGCTCGAGGGGACTCCCGTGCACTTGAGAGGTGCTTTGTGTGCTCGAAGGGGACCTCGTGTGCTCGGGGGGTACTCGTGTGCACGAAGGCGACTAAACTAGGATCGAGGTCGAGTGCTCCAGATACGTGCGCTCGAACACCTCATGCTCGACTCAGCAATAACCTCATGGACTTCCAACTCATTTCTCTGCAAATAATTACTCGGCGACTGATAAGGAGATCACTCAAGTTTTTTTTTTACTCTGACTGAGACTACTCAGAAACCTATCTCTACGTTCTGAGATCTTCAGATTAATCTTTGTAATTTTGGATTGAAGTTGCCTGGCCAAAGGGAAGAATTAATACAAGGGGTGGAGATTCTTCCGTTTTGGAATCGCAACTTCAGTAAATATCCTCTACCGGTTTGGATAGTTGTTACTAAAAAAAAAAGATAGTATCTCAGCTATATTTTCGATGTCATTTAGTGGAGTGAACTGCACCATTTAGGAGTGTGTCTGTACGATAATTGTTTTATTGGGTCTTATCAAGTGGATCAAAATATGTATGGGATATATATACACAATAATCCCCCACCACAAAGTTATGTAGGCAAAGTGCTAATAGAATCTAAAAGACCAATGTACGTAGCTTAGCTCTCGTGAGGTTTATGTACAAAGTGTGAGGTGTTACTATGTTTGGTACATTGGTCAATTAGTTTTTTCTGTAAACGAATACACAGAGCTTCGTGGTTAGAATTTGAATAACCGATAGACATTGAAATTTAAATTTTGAAATAGCGCTTTACTAGCTACTCGTGTGGCTGCACCGCATGTTGCGTGGTGAGCTTGATAACAAATTATAGAAATTGTATAGGAATGTTAAAAGAGTATTGAAGCTATAAATGTACAAATTATACATGTAATAGAAGCGTGGAGATGGTGAGAAATGAAGGTTCAGGTGGAGAAGGTTAAAGAGGAGGGGTTTGAGAGGTACTGATTCGAGATGTGAAAGTTCTCCAGGTGGAAGTTCACATCTCGAATGGGTACCTCAATTCGTTCGAGGATTGAAGACTACATCCATTCGAGGGCTGAGAGCTGGACCCCTTCGAGGGCTGAAGACTCCACCCGTCCGACAGCTAAGAGCTAGATACCTTCGAGGGCAGAAGACTCCACCCCATCGAGGGCTGAAGAACCATATCTTCGAGATCTGAAGAATCACCCCTTCAAGGGCAGAAGAACCATCCCTTTGAGGTCTGAAGAATCACCCCTTCGAGAGCTGAAGACTCCACCCCATCGAGGGATGAAGAACCACCCCTTCGAGGGCTGAAGAATCACCCCTTTCGAGGGCTGAAGATCCACCCCTTCGAGGGCTGAAGATCCACCCCTTCGAGGGCTGAAGATCCACCCCTTCGAGGGCTGAAGAACCACCCCCTCGAGGGCTAAAGCTCCACCCCCTCGAGGGCTGAAGCTCCACCCCATCGAGGGATGAAGCTCCACCCCCTCAAGGGCTAAAGCTCCACCCCCTCGAGGGCTGAAGCTCCACCCCTTCAATGGCTGGAGATCCACCCCCTCGAGGGCTGGAGATCCACCCCCTCGAGGGCTGGAGATCCACCCTCTCGAATTCTGAAGACTCATGACGGGCGGGCCGGTCGTCGCGCCCGCCGTGCAAAAGATAATTTATAAGCCCTTTTTGCTTACTTTCTACAACTAGGTAGATAGTGGCAAATCGGGGTCGTCCAAAGAGAAGAGGGATCTTCCTAAGCGTCTAAGCACACAATGGTTGATACTAGGCTAGGAGTAACTATATTTACACACACATAAAAGCAAGTAAAAAAAGGGGGGGTTGGTTGGTTGGTTTCCTAAATTAACAAAGATAAAAAAAAAACAAGATAACTAGCAAGGTCAAGTGACTATGCTAATCATCAAACGAAACGAAAGAAAAGGGGTTTTAAACTACAAAGACAAAATGCCTTGGGGGCAACGGATATTCACTTCCACATCTAATGTAGTTCATCGAATCATTCACACATTCCATCATATAGCATTCATGACCCAACGCTCACACACCCATCTAGCAAGTACCACAACACACACATCACAAGGAGTTCTAAGTTCATGCTCATAGATCTTCATGCAAAGGCACTACGGAGTTCGTCACGTTCCTACACCTAAACAATTCAACCACACAAGCACTACCTATGCTCAAACAACTCATGGCACACATGCAGTGAAACACACCGTCAAGAATACATAAACGCCAAATAACAAATGCTTCAAGAATGAATTTAAATCATCTATCCAATACTTCAACTACTTGTCGTGGAGACTAAACTCCTATCCTTCTTAGTTCGTAGTTTACGAGAGTGAGTTCGACATCTCTCGTCAAACCTCACCAATGACTCCCGAGTCGCGACCACGACTCAAGGTGTCATTGGTGGCATTTAGCACGAAGGACCAACAAGCTTGGCAATGCCTATGACCACTACACCGTGACTAAGCATTAAACCAATTCATGCAATTACACGAGATTGGATGAACGTGCAACGCACATTCATCCACGAGCATATGACTCTCTCGTTTGCTACACAAACGAACATGACGAAGAGTTCGACATCAATCACATTCGTCTAGCACATTGTCAATCCACTAACACAATCAAAAGCTCTAATTCACACTCATACATTCCTAACAAGAACAGGGGGGAAATTAACCCAAATCCCCCAAACCCTAGCTAGCAATTCATACAAGCATTCATATCATCAAGCTCTCAACAACATTAATAGAATCAACAATTAACATTCAAGCACAATAAATGCACAATAGCAAAAACATCAAATAGATAGATAGAAATGAGTTCTTGCTACATAGATAATGGAAGCTTCAATCCTTTGCTCCCAAGTACAAGACTAACCTAGAACAACAAAAGACATAATTAAACTAAGAAAAAGCTAAGAAAAGAAAGAAGAGAAAAGCTAGGTTTTCGCCCAAAAACCAGAGAGAAAAACGGGCTGGAAAAGCTTGAGAAGAAGAAGAAAGAGAGTAGTATTTATAGTGCAAAGAAGATAAAGTTGATTTCTGGCCGCCCGTTGGTCGCGACTCGCGACGGTGTTCGTCGCGACTCGCGACGGTGCCCCGATGGTCGCGATGGTGTCGCGACGGAGTCGCGACGGGAGCCAGAGTTTTGCATTGTTTCTTTGTCTTCTTCATAGCCATCCCTCTCAATCCTCAAGTCTTCAACGGCTCCAAAAATGGTCTTCAACGGCCTCCGGTCTTCATGTCTTCGAAGTGAGTATCCAAAAGTCTTCGAAAGTATAGTCTTCAGTGTCTTCCGGTCTTCGTTGCTTCCGTGTTCTTCCCTTGTCACACAAAATCCACTTAGAAGAGGTAAAAGAGTACAAGGTTGCTTTTGCCTCTCCTAAGTGAATTTCAAGGTAAAACACAAGCTCTCGATAATAAAAGAGCACAAAAGTGATCCTAAATACTACTAAATAATGCGTCTAAAATGGACACATCAACTCACCCCCTCGAGGGCTAAAGACTCACTTCCTCGAGGACTGAAGACTCACCCCCTCGAGGGCTGAAGATCCACCCCCTCGAGGGCTGAAGATCCACCCCCTCAGGGGCTGAAGTTCCACCCCCTCGAGGGCTGAAGAATCACCACCTCGAGGGCTAAAGACACACCCTCTAGAGGGCTGAAGACTCACCCTCTCAAGGGCTGAAGACTCACCCTCTCGAGGGCTGAAGACTCACCCTCTCGAGGGCTGAAGATCCACCCCCTCGAGGGCTGAAGATCCACCCCCTCGAGGGCTGAAGATCCTACCCCTCGAGGGCTGAAGAACCATCCCTTCAAGGGCTAAATAACCACCCCTTCGAGGGCTGAAGACTCACCCCCCACGAGGGCTGAAGATCCCCCTTGAAGGTGGAAGATCTACCCCCTCGTGGGTGGAAGATCTACCACCTCAAGGGCTGAAGAACCACCCCCTTGAGGGCTGAAGATCCACCCCCTCGAGGGCTGAAGAACCACCTCCTTGAGGGCTGAAGAACCCCCTCAAGGACTAAAGCTCCATCCCCTCAAGGGCTGAAGCTCCACCCCCTTGAGGGCTAAATATCCACCCCCCCCCCCCCGAGGGTAAAAGTTCCACCCCTTCGAGGGCTAAAGTTCCACCCCCCTGAGGGCTGAAGGTCCACCACTTCGAGGGCTAAAGACTCATCCCCTCGAAGGCTGAAAACTCACCCCCTCGAGGGCTGACGCTCCACCCGCTAGAGGGCTAAGAGCTAGATACCTTCGATAGCTGAAGACTCCACTCTCCCCCCCTGAGGGCCCAAGAATTTACCCCTTCGAGGGTTGAAGACTCCACCACTTTGAGGGTTGAGAGCTACTTTGAGGGATGAAGACTCCATCCCGTTGAGAGCCGAAGAACCACCCCTTCGAGGGTTGAAGAACCACCCCTTCGAGGGCTGAAGATCCACCTCTTTGAGGGCTAAAGAACCACCCCTTCAAGGGCTGAAGAACCACCCATTCAAGAGCTGAAGCTCCATCCCCTCGAGGGTTGAAGATCCACCCCTTCGAGGGCTAAAGCTCCACCCCCTCGAGTGCTGAAGACCCACCCCCTCGAGTGCTGAATATCCACCCCCTCGAGGGCTGAAGATCCTACCCCTCAGGGGAAGATCCACCCCCTCGAAGGTCGAAGAACCACCCCTTCAATGGCTGAATAATCACCCCTTTGAGGGCTGAAAACTCACCCCTCGAGGGCTAACGATCCACCACCTTCTAGGCAGAAGTCTCACCACCTCGAGGGCTAAAGATCCACCCCCTCGAGGGTTTAAGATTCACCCCCTTGAGGGCTAAAGATCCACCCCCTCAAGGTTTGAAGATCCAGCCCCTCGAGGGCTTAAGATCCACCCCATGGAGAGCTGAAGAACCACCCTTCGAGGGCTGAAGACTCAACCCCTCGAGGGTTAAAGATCCATCCTATCGAGGGCTGAAGACTCAACCCCACGAGGGCTGAAGATCCCCCCTTGAGGGTAGAAGATCTACCCTCTCTAGGGCGGAAGATCTACCCCCTCGTTGAAGAACCACCCCCTTGAGAGCTGAAGATCCACCCCCTCGAGAGCTGAAGAACCACCTCTTTGAGGGCTAAAGACTCAACCCCTCAAGGGCTTAAGAATCAACCCCCCGAAGGCTGAAGCTCCACCCCCTCGAGGACTGAAGTTCCACCTTCTCAAGGGCTGAAGCTTCACCCCCTCGAGGGCTAAATATCCACCCCCTCGAGGGCTAAAGTTCCACCCCTTTGAGGGCTGAAGTTCCACCCCCTCAAGGGCTGAAGGTCCACCCCTTTGAGGGCTAAAGACTCAACCCCTCGAGGGCTGAAGACTCACCCCCTCAAGGGCTGAAGCTCCAACCGCACGAGGGCTGAGAGCTAGATACCTTCAAGAGCTGAAGACTCCACCCCCCCCCCCTCCGAGGGCCCAAGAACCACCCCTTTAAGGGCTGAAGAATTACCCCTTCGAGGGCTGAAGACTACACCACTTCGAGGGTTGAGAGCTAGATAACTTCGAGTGATGAAGACTCCATCCCGTTGATAGCCGAAGAACCACCCCTTCGAAGGCTAAAGAACCACCCCTTCGAGGGCTGAAGATTCACCCCTTCGAGGGCTGAAGATTCACCCCTTCAAGGGCTGAAGATCCACCCCTTCGAGGGCTGAAGATCCACCCCTTCGAGGGCTGAAGATCAACCTCCTCGAGGGCTAAAGAACCACCCCTTCAGGGGCTGAATAACCACCCTTTCGGGGGCTGAAGAACCACCCCTTTGAGAGCTGAAGCACCACCCCCTCGAGGGCTGAAGCACCACCCCCTCGAGGGCTGAAGCACCACCCCCTCAAGGGCTGAAGCTCCACCCACTCGAGGGCTGAAGATCCACCCCCTCGAGGGCTGAATCCTCACCCACTCGAGGACTTAAGACTCATCCTCTAGAGAGCTGAAGATCCACCCCATCGAGGGCTGAAGATCCTACCCCTCGAGGGAAGATCCACCCCCTTGAAAGCTAAATAACCACCCCTTCGAGGGCTAAAAACTCACCCTATCGAGGGCTGAAGATCCACCCCCTCGAGGGCTGAAGACTCACCCTCTCGAGGGCTGAAGATCCACCCCATTAAGGGCAAAAGATCCACCCCTTCGAGGGCTGAAGGACCACCCCCTCGAGGGCTTAAGAATCACCGCCTCGAGGGGTTGGATTTTCAGCCCTCGAGGGTAAAAGATCCACCCCTTCAAGGGGTGAAGAACCACCCCCTCGAGGGTTTAAGATTCACCCCATCAAGTGCTGAAGAATCACCCCTTCGAGGGCTAAAGACTCCATCCCTCAAGGGCTGAAGACTCACCCCATCGAGGGTGGAAGCTCCACCCGCTCGATGGCCGAAGCTCCACCCCTTCGAGGGTTGAAGATCCACCCCTTCAAGGGCTGAAGATCCACTCCTTCGGGGGCTAAAAAACCACCCCCTCAAGAGCTGAAGAACCACCCCCTCGAGGGTTGAAGCTCCACCCCATCAAGGGATGAAGCTCCACCTCCTCGAGGGCTGAAGCTCCACCCCCTCAAGGGCTGGATATCCACCCCCTCGAGGGCTAAATATCCACCCCCTCAAATGCTGAAGACTCACCCCCTCGAGGGCTGAAGAATCACCCCCTCGAGAGCTGAAGATCCACCCCCTCAAGGGCTGAAGATCGACCCCCTCGAGGGATGAAAATCCACCCCCTAGAAGGCTGAAGACTCACCACCTCGAGGGCTAAAGACACACCCTCTTGAGGGCTGAAGACTCACCCTCCCGAGGGCTGAATACTCACCCTCTTGAGGGCTAAAGATCCACCCCCTCAAGGGCGGAAGATCTACCCCCTCGAGGGTGGAAGATCTACCCCCTCGAGGGTTGAAGAATCACCCCCTTGAGGGTTGAAGATCTACCCCCTCGAGGGCTAAATAACTACCCCTTTGAGGGTTGAAGACTCAACCCCTCGAGGGATAAAGAATAAACCCCCCGAGGGCTGAAGACTCACCCCCTTGAGGGCTGAAGCTCCACCCGCTCGAGGACTGAAGCTCCACCCTCTCAAGGGCTGAAGCTCCACCCCCTCGACGGCTAAATATCCACCCCCTCGAGGGCTAAAGTGCCACCCCCTCGAGGGCTGAAGTTCCACCCCCTCGAGGGATGAAGTTCCACCCCCTCGAGGGCTGAAGCTTCACCCACTCAAGGGCTGAGAGCATGATACCTTTGAGAGCTAAAGACTCCACCCCCTCCCCCCCGAGGGCTCAAAAACCACCTCTTTGAGGGCTGAAGAATCACCCCTTCGAGGGCTGAAGACTCCACCACTTCGAGGGCTGAGAGCTAGATAACTTTGAGGGATGAAGACTCCATCCCATTGAGAGCTGAAGAACCACCCCTTTGAGGGCTGAAGAATCACCCCTTCGAGGGCTGAAGAATCACCCCTTCGAGGGCTAAAGATCTACCCCTTCGAGGGCTGAAGGTCCACCTATTCGAGGGCTGAAGATCCACCTCTTTGAGGGCTAAAGAACCACCACTTCAGGGGCTGAAGAACCACCCATTCGAGGGCTGAAGAACCACCCATTCAAGAGCTAAAGCTCCACCCCCTCGAGGGTTGAAAATCCACCCCCCTCGAGGGCTGAAGCTCCATCCCCTCGAGTGCAGAATATCCACCCCCTCGAGGGCTGAAGATCCTACCCCTCAAGGGAAGATCCACCCCCTCGAAGGCTGAAGAACCACCCCTTCAATGGCTGAATAATCACCCCTTCGAGGGCTGAAAACTCACGCCCTCGAGGGCTAAAGATCCACCCCCTCGTAGGCAAAAGTCTCACCACCTCGAGGGCTAAAGATCCACCCCCTCGGGGGTTTAAGATTCACCCCCTTGAGGACTGAAGATCCACCCCCTTGAGGTCTGAAGATCTAGCCCCTCGTGGGCTTAAGATCCACCCCATGGAGGGCTGAAGAACCACCCCTTCGAGGGATTAAGATTCAACCCCTCGAGGGCTAAAGATCCACCCCTTCGAGGGCTAAAGATCAACCTCCTCGAGGGCTAAAGAACCACCCCTTCAGGGTTTAAATAACTACCCTTTGGGGGCTTAAGAACCACCCATTTGTGAGCTGAAGCACCACCCTCTCGAGGGCTGAAGATCCACCCCCTCGAGGGCTGAATCCTCACCCACTCGAGGTCTTAAGAATCACCCTCTCGAGAGCTAAAGATCCACCCCATCGAGGGCTGAAGATCCTACCCCTCGAGGGAAGATCCACCCCCTTGAAGGCTAAAAAACCACCCCTTTAATGGCTGAGGGAAGATCCACCCCCTCGAGGGCTAAAGATCCACCACCTCGAGGGCTTAAGATCCACCCTATTGAGGGCAGGAGAACCACCCCTTTACGGGCTAAAGACTCACCCCCTTGATGACTGAAGCTCAATCCCCTCGAGGGTTGAAGCTTCACCCCCTCAAGGGCTAAAGACTCACCCTCTTGAGGGGTGAAGGTCCACCCCTTCGAGGGCTAACGACTCAACCCCTCGAGGGCTAAAGACTCACCCCCTCGAGGGTCGAAGTTCCACCCGCTGGAGGGTTGGGAGCTAAATACCTTCGAGAGCTGAAGACTCCACCCCCTCTGACGGCTCAAGAACCACCCCTTTGAGGGCTAAAGAATCACCCCTTTGAGGGCTGAACACTCCACCGCTTCGAGGGCTGAGAGATAGATAACTTTGAGGGAAGAAGACTCCATCTCGTTGAGAGCTGAAGAACCACCCCTTCGAGGGCTGAAGAATCACGCCTTCGAGGGCTGAAGATCCACCCCTTCGAGGGATGATGATCCACCCCTTTGAGGGCTAAAGATCCACCCCTTAGAGGGATGAAGATCCACCCCTTCGAGGGATGATGATCCACCCCTTTGAGGGCTAAAGATCCACCCCTTAGAGGGATGAAGATCCACCCCTTCGAGGGCTGAACATCCAACTCTTCGAGGGCTAAAGAACCACCCCTTCAGGGGCTGAAGAACCATTCCTTCGAGAGCTGAAGCTCCACCCCCTCGAGGGCTGAAGCTCCACCTTCTCGAGAGATGAAGCTTAACCCCCTCGAGGGCTGAAGCTCCACCCTCTCGAGGGCTGAAGCCTCACCCCCTTGAGGGCTGAAGCCTCACCCCCTCGAGGGCTAAAGACTCACCCCCTCGAGGGTTGAAGATCCACCCCCTCAAGGGCTAAAGATTCACCCCCTCGAGGGCTGAAGATTCTACCCCTCAAGGGAAGATCCACCCCCTCGAAGGCTGAAGAACCACCCCTTCAATGACTCAAAAATCACCCCTTTGAGGAATAAAAAGTCACCCCCTCGAGGGCTGAAGATCCACCCCCTCGAGGGTAGAAGACTCACCCCCTCAAGGGCTGAAGATCCACCCCCTCGAGGGCTTAAGATTCACCCCCTCGACGGATGAAGACCCACCCCCTCGAGGGAAGATCCACCCCCTTGAAGGCTTAAGAACCACTCTTTTTATGGTTGAGGGAAGATCCACCCCCTCGAGGGCTGAAGATCCACCACCTCGAGGGCTTAAGATCCACCCTGTTGAGGGCAGGAGAAGCACCCCTTTACGGGCTAAAGACTCACCCCCTTGATAACTGAAGCTCAATCCCCTTGAGGGTTGAAGCTTCACCCCCTTAAGGGCTAAAGACTCACCCCCTTGAGGGCTGAATATTCACCCCCTCGAGGGCCGAAGGATCCACCCCCTCGAGAGCTGAAGGCTTCACCCCCCTCGAGGTCTGAAGCTTTAGCCCGTCGAGGTCTGAAGCTTTAGCCCGTCGAGGGCTAAAGGCTCCACCCCGTCGAGGGCTGAAGGCTCCACCCCCTCGAGGGCTAAAGGATCCACCCCCTCAAGGGGTGAATGTCCACCCCTTTGAGGGCTAAAAAGTTAACCCCTCGAGGGCTGAATATTCACCCCTCGAGGGCTGAAGTTCCACCCGCTCGAGGGTTGAGAGCTAGATACCTTCGAGAGCTAAAGACTCCACCCCCTCTGAGGGCTCAAGAACCACCCCTTTGAGGGCTGAAGAATCACCCCTTCGAGGGCCAAAGACTCCACCACTTCGAGGGCAGAGAGATAGATAACTTCACGGGATGAAGACTCCATCTCGTTGAGAGATGAAGAACCACCCCTTCGAGGGCTGAAGAATCACCCCTTCGAGGGCTGAAGATCCACCCCTTCGAGGGCTGAAGATCCACCCCTTCGAGGGATGAAGATCCACCCCTTCGAGGGCTATTGATCCACCTCTTCGAGGGCTGAAGAACCACCCCTTCAGGGGCTGAAGAACCACCCCTCAGGGGGCTGAAGAACCATTCCTTCAGGAGCTGAAGCTCCACCCCCTCGAGGGCTGAAGCTCCACCCCCTCAAACGTATCGATGTTTGAGTGACGTTCGCTACTCTAAATGTGGGCCTTACCATTTTAGCCCACTAACATATCAATGAGCTTGTGTTTGACCAACTAAGGGTGTGATGTCGCATGTCAATCTAGGTTAGCAATATTAGACCGAAATTAAACCGACGTCAGCTAGCCTTAAATTGAGCCTCGCCATTTCAGCCCACTAGCATAGCAATTGGGTCGACGTATAACCAAAAGGATCATAATTGACCTTAGTAACAGTTAATTGTATATTACATACTACTAATTGAAATTTATAACCATCAATGAACATTATTAATGTCCGTTTTGAAAGGAATCGATGCTAACAAAACTGGTGAACTTTTTAGTTTTTACACTTAGGTCCCTCCAAGATGGTGGGGGAGGACGAGATGTAAAATTGGAGATATCCAATAATCCATTTTAGGCATCAAGGAACCGGGGTATTATTAATTTTATTGTTATTCTATTAATACCCTTACGATGAGTATTATTAATTAGAACGATAAATTCAATCCCATAGAGTCAGACAAAATTACACATTCTTGCTTTTTTATTAATTAAAAAAATAATAAATTTCCGTCCATCAAATTTTTGAAAGTGCTAATACGTGGCCTAGAGTAAATTATATATGATTACTATCACGTATGCAAGGGTTAATTGGAAGATCATGTGGTAGTCTCTGTGGGATCGTGTCATTTTCTTTATCACTTTAGGGGAATCATAATTTTGACTGAGGATGGGAAAAGTCCCGTCCGAGACGAGTGGAATTGATTTTGGGACTGCCGGTGTACTTTTCAATTTTTTCACTTACTAGGTCACTCCAACAAAGTGGGAGAAGTCGAAATAAAAAATTGGAGATACACTTATCTAATTCACCAAGTCACGAGCACGATGTTCCGATTTGTTCATGCGTGGGTCAATGGAACTTAGAGGTCATCGTCGTACTTACCAAAGTTAGAACTTATAAGCCTTAAAGTGCTTCCTAACTACAATTAAGTATATAGCGACAAATTGGGGTCATCCACGAAGAAGAGGGATTTTCCTAAGGATTCATGCATATAAAGATGAATAGACAAATATTACGAGACTTTGGCCGCAATTGATTTCCATTTCCAAACCTCCTACCGATCCTTTAATCTACAGCTTATTCACTGCTTTCACTACTTGTTGTGAAGATAAATCTTCTATCCTTCTTTGATACTCCCTCCGTTCTAGCTATTTTTACGGAGAGAGAAAGAAGAGGTATTTTTCAGAATCAATTATATAACGCTTTCTTGTCCATGTGTTGTGGGGTACCTTGATTTTATTTTCCTTTTCCATTTAATTTCATCATAAAAATTAATAAAAACTTGTTAAAAAGGAAATAAAGTGAAGAGTGCAAAAATAACTGGGACGTCCCAAAGAGGAAATAGTGCAAAAATAGCTGGGACGGAGGGAGTAGTAGTTTACAAGATTGAATTTGATATCTCTTAGTAAACCTCACTAGTGAGCCCTTTAGTCGAGAAACAACTAAAGATATCCCATTAATGGCATTGAGTACAAAGAATCAATAAGCATGGTAAAACTCATAAAGATTAATCAAAATGTTTAAGCGTTGAACCAATTCTTGCATTTACCAAGATTAGTCAAGAACGTTCAACGTTCATAGACCTCTCCTATTTTCTACCTTAAACAAACATAACAGAGAGTTTAACATCATCGTATTCATCTAGAAATTATCAAATCATCAACCCAATTAGAAGCTCTAACTCATGCTCTTGGATTCCATATCAAAAGAAGGGAAACTTAGCTACTTATTCCCAACCCTAACAAGTAATCAAACAAGCATTTCATATTCTCAAACTTCCAACAACATTAATGATATCAACAACCCATATTAAAATAGAGGAAACTTGCACAATAGAAATAGCATTAAATAGGTAGAAAGAGTTCTCAAGACATGAGCTTGGAAGCCTCAATCAATTGCTTCCAAGACTAAGTTTAGCTACTATAATTCATACACTACTGCAGGCACCCCCCCTATGGCACCGGTCGTTGGGGGCTAAGGCACCGGTCGTTCATGCCTCCTGCCTACCGCTGCCTTAGTAGGGTGGTGCTGAAATGTAGTAACTATGGCACCCATTTTTATAATCGGTGATGAAAGTTAGATACGACAACACTAGTATTTGATATGCAGATGCTGAATTCTGAGTCCTCGTTAATGATCACCGGTACCTATACAACACCAGTTACTAACATAAATTGGTTCCTTAAATCTGATAGATTACAAAAACTAGCACCAGGTTGTTTGTTTCCTTGTGTTATTGCTTTGGAGAAGGATGTCTAAGCACCGGTCGTATTATTTGTTAAACTGGTGCTTATATTTTTAAAATTTGCAATATCATTTTTAAAATTATGACCAGCCCTCCCGGAATTGAAAAACGGAGAAAAATTAATTTATTGTAAGCCAGAACATTTGAAAATGTAAGAATCGTAAGTGGAAAAAAAACAATCCATCAAGATGATACAACATCATACAAAAGGTGAAACTGTGTCCCAATCAAATACACGTTGAAAATACACTAGGTCCACTAAAGTCTTGTGTCTATGACGTTTATCTCCTTTCCATTGTACGCTCCTTTTGCCACGAGAAATGTCTATTGTGCATAAAATAACTTTGAATTGTCGAAGAAAATAATTGGAAATGTCAAAATAATACAGCATTTAAACACCAAGAAACATGGTGTGTATAACTATGTTTGAACAATGTATTTAACATTAACACTAAATTAATGTTAAACACACGATGTAAAAAAGTTAATATTAACCACACCATGTCTACTTGGTGCTCACACAGTACAAAATCTCCACATTTAAAATCGTGGAGTTCTACCAATGTTATAATGTCGTTTCATAATGGAAGAAACATTACTTAGTTAAAGGGTACTACATGAATAGAAAGCAACTAATGTAGCGCCCTTTAACTAATTCTTCTTCTGTTAAACTTGTTCACAATAACAATTAGTATGGAAAAACATTTAATGAAGCAGTTTTACAGCACCAATGAAACATGACATGTATATACAAACCATGTAAAACACGTCATATTTACTTGGCCCTGATAGACTGCATCATCTTCACAGTTTAAACATCAAATTCAAATTATCAAAACAAGAAAAAAGACATGTAAACCGGTGCTGATGCAACTTTCATTAAGATTGCGCACAACACGATTTGGCATTGAAAACCATTTAAAATGTTAAAATGAAGCGGTTTTACACCACCAAGAAAGCATGGCGTGTATAAATAAACTATGTCAAACAAATCATGTTTCCTTGACGCTGATAGACTCTAACATCTCCACAGTTTAAACATGAACCTGAAATCATCAAAACAAGCAAAAAGACATGTTAACCTTAACTAATCTTTTGTGATGAGAAAATATTTAAAATGTCAAAATGTTGCAACATTTAAACACCAAGGAAACTGTTTTGTATACTTATTGTTTAAACTATCTATTTAAAATTAAAAATGATTTAATGTTAAACACACCATGTTCAAAAGATAAACACACCAAGTTCTTCGGTACTCATACACTACAAAATCTCCACAGTTTAAACATGAACTTAAAAAAGATTTAAAATTTCAAAATGTTGCAGCATTTAAGTATCAAGGCTTTTCGTGTGTATACCTATTGTTTAAACAGATCAACACACCAAAATCCTTAGTGCTCATACACTACAAATTATTCACAATTTATATTTCAGAGTTGTATAGATGTTACATGAAAAAAAACATTACAATGTTTGAGGGAAACACAAGAATCAAAGGCAACCAAAGCAGTGCCATATAACTAATGCTTATTCAGTTAAAATGTTGAAATGAAGCAACTTTACAGGACCAAGGAAACATGCAGTGTAGAAACACTCAAGGTTTCCATAGCGCTGTTAAACTGCAATGTCTCAAAAGTTTAAAGTTTAAATAGAAATCATCAAAACATAGAAAGGGACCTATAAACCTTAATCCAGTTCGTCATTCATTCAAAACATTGTAGTTGTTCAATGCATTTAAAACTAAAACATAAACACGTCAACATCCCACAGTAAACTATATCACATTACTTACAGAAAAAACCTACAAAGTCGTACATAGTTAAATAGAAGATCACTGTTTATATCACAAGGTACGAATTCTAAAATTTATATCATATAGTAAAAATTCTACAGTTTATAGAACAATTTATATCACAGTGTACAAAAATGTTCAACATTATACAAATTATACTTACGATAAACCCCTAAACATGACACGGTCATCTATATATCACAGGTGCTCCCAAAACTATTTCACAGAAAAAAACAAAAACTTTAAACCATGCACAAGGAGCTATATATATACATTTGATTATAAATCACTTAAAAGTTTATCACAAAATGTAGAAAATATCGAGCAACCCAAAAAGTATGAAAATGGAAAATATCTCAGACACCCTGGTGCATACCTAGCCCAAATAAATAGTAAGCCCAAAGCCACAAGCAGGCTTGAATTGAACTAGTGAAATGATGTTGGAAAGAAACATGTAGAGCCAGTGGAGTTATCTCACAAACCATGAATAGCGGGGACCTTGGTTAACTATCAGCCACGAACCGTGTTTCTTGGTTTCACGATCAGACACACGATGGCTATTCTGGATAAAATGGAGCCACGTTCATAGTGTACTATAAATGGAAGAAGGAGGGGTACCAATCCAGGTAAGGACAGCTAAACTAAAGAAGCCTGATTCTAAAAAGAAGGTTACAGACTTGAACGTCAGAGTTGTTTCCCCGGAACCACTTCCGGGTTCTCTTTTGCAAGAACACCTTGGTGAACAATAATCAACCAGCTGTAATTGAGAATACCACAACATTTAATGCCGACTGTGGGGACGGATATTTTTTCCTGTTGTTTATTCCCAACAGAGTTGATAATGGTGTTCACCAAAAGCGAAAGGATTCAAAACCACCACACTCAAGAGAAAACAAAGGGAAGAAATAGGAATGTACATCCCAACCAAGATCTGGAGCACATTCCCAGCATAGAGCAAGAACACGTCAGGGATGGCATAGAAGAAGAAAAAGAAGCAGAATCTTCTAACATGAACAAGGAAAAGGAAAAAAAAGCGTTCACATCATTTTTGGAAGTGAACAAAAAGCAAATGTATAGTCAGTTCCTAACTACTCGTAAACCAAAGTCCTCAAAAGTAAGTAAAAAAGTTGTTCAAAACAATTGTGGCCTTAAATATGGGGACAAATTGAAACACATAGTTGCAAAAGATGATGCAAACAAGTCTCCACTGGCACCACATCTTTGCAACTTCAAGATGCCAAAAGATTTCAAATTACAATTGCAAGTCAAAATCTACCATGGGAAAACCAACCCAAAGGAATTATTGCATTCGTATCCGAATAGCATGAGGTTCCATGATGTTGAAATTGAGTTTGCATGTACGGTGTTCCCCATATTTTTGTCGGGAACAACAATCACATGGTATGAATATTTACTAAGCGGAAGAACCACATCTTGGGTACAACTATCAAATTAGTCTTTGGGTCATTTCTACTAGAAGCAAAAGTTCAACAAGACAATTGAAAATATGAACAATACAGCTCAACGAAGAGATGGGAGTTTTGCAGAATATCACAGTAGGTTCGTTATAGAAAGTCTGCAGGTGTAGGATTTATCATTCCAATCTACTTTAGTTCCGTTCCATGGGTTCATGCGATCAAGAGAGTTCTACAAGGAACTAACAAAGAATAAGCTAGAGAACCTAAGAAACCTACCAAAAGTGATAGAATAGTACGTACAAACCAAGGAATCCAATAACCACAAAATAGAGCAAGAGCGAGGCGAGAAAATAGTAATAGTGGACTCGCAAATAATTATGGCAAAGAAGGGGAAAGCATCTTGTCCCAAGAGACACCGCTAACAAAATTACAAACAAAGATCTGGCAGGCAAACAAATATCTTTTTCGTGAACCAACGTCAATTGCAGCGCCTCCAAAGAAGAGATCAAGAGAATATTCTTGTGCTTTCCATAAGGATCACAATCATAATATTGAGTATTGCAGTGAGTTACAAAGGAATATAGAAGAAAACTTGAGAAATGGTTATCTTGGACAACATAGGAAGGAAGAAGGCGGTAACATATACAATGAAGCGAGCAAGAGAGAAGCTCTATTGCCAAAACACGGGCCACGGTAAACATTCGGAGTAGAAATCAAAAGATGACATCTATGGTAGAATATGAAGACGATATGCTTAATGAAGGTCCAAAAAAAATGTCTTCTCCATACACGGAACAACAGAATCCATATCAAATAATGCTCAGAAGGCTAAGGCCAGGTACTCAACTCCCCAAGAGCCCCTGGATAAAAGATTGTTTATTGATGAAACAATCACGTTTAGCGAAGAGGACGTTCCTAATGCCTTGCCACACAATGACCCCATTGTCGTTATTTCTAAAATTGGGAATGCAACTGTTCATAGAGTGTTCATTTATGATTGAATTGCAATAGAATTTTTTTTGGGGATTGCATCGACAAACTTAGATTCAAGAGGATTAACCTGAAAAAATCCACATCCGCACTCGTGGAATTCACATGAAGACCAAAAACACTGCTTAGCAACATTCAGCTGCCCGTGACAATTGGGGAGAATGAGAGGAACTGCACTATAATCTGTGACTTTGTGGTCATGGATGCTCCAAGTTTGTTCAACGCTATTATTGGCAGGTCATGGATAAATATAGTGAAAGCAATATGATCTCCATACCATTTAGAAATGAAATTCCCAACCCCTATAGGGGTCGTAATGGTGAGGGGAAACCAGCAGATCGCCAGGCAATGTATGGTTATCGCAATGAAAGCAGGAATAAATGTGGAACAACTAAAGTTGATAAGTACTATCACCAACAGTAACTCACTTAATCAGGTGCATCATCCAGTAGAAATTTTAGAAGAAACTTAAGATGTCATTTTAGATTACAACGATGAGTCCAAGTGTGTCAAGATAGGGAAGTATCTTTCAGATCAAGAGAAACATAGAGTAATACAATTCTGAGAGATCACAAGGAAATGTTCGCTTGGAGTGTACAGAACATGGGAGGAGTTGACCCAAGTATGGAAACTCATTCTTGTAACATCACTAATTCAATCAAGCCGGTCAAACAGAAACAAAGAAGTTTTGCCAGTGATGGACAAAAGGCAAATGGGTATGAAGTGAAGGCACTGTCGTAGGTTGGGATCATAAAGGAGGTGATATGGTCACATGGCTAGCAAACCCAGTGATGGTAAAAAGGGTATACTTGGGATGGAGAATGTATACATTTCACAAATCCAAACAAAGCTTACCTGAAGGATTGTTACCCCTTACCAAAGATCGACCAGCTAGTAGAAGCAATCTTGGGGTACGAAGTCCTCGTGTTCCCGGATGCCTACAAAGGGTATCATCAAATATTTATGAACCCCATTGATGCAGAAAAAATATCTTTCATAACAAGTTTTGGGATATTCTGCTACGTGAAGATGCCATTCAGATTGAAAATTTTAGGGGCAACGTATTAGAGAGTGGTTGATAATGCATTCCACAGCCAGATTGGACGTAATATAGAAGCATATGTAGATGATATGGTCTTCAAAAGTAGGCAAACATTTTACTTCACAGACGATATAAAAGAAACCCTAGATACGTTGAGCACAATTGGAATAAAGTTAAATCCTAAGAAATGCACAATCGAGGTTGGGGTAGGAAAATTTCTTGGATACAAGGTATCCTCAAATAGGATCAAGTCTAATCCATAAAAGATACAGGCAATCGTTAAGCTCCCCCAACAACGAACAGTAAAGGAAGTCCAAATATTAATGGGATCACTCATCGCGCTCAACAGGTTTGTCTCGAAAGCAATAGAGAGGCACTTACTACTTTTCAAAATCCTGAAAAAGGCTAGGAAGTTTATTTGAAATAAGAGTGCCAATCAGTATACAAGTCACTAAAGGATCAACTTCAAGCACTCCCAACATTAAAAGCACCAATTTTTAGAGAAACACTATACTTGTACTTCGCAGTTTCAGTAAATGCTGTAAGCTCAGTCCTAGTTAGGCAAGAAGTAGATTCAAGTATTCTACACTAGCAGAATACTACAACAGGCAGAGAAGGTATATCTTCCAATTAAGAAGTTGACCCTAGCCTTGATATATTCGGTTAAAAGACTTTGAACCTATTTCTAGAGTCATGCGATTATTGTTTATACAAAGCACCCAATCAAGAACATCTTGAAAAAGCTCGAGTAATCTGGGACAATGGCTAAGTGGACTCTTGAATTGGGATAGTTCGAAATATATTTTCAACCACAAACCTCAATCAGAGCACAAGCTTTAGCAGATTTCATCACCGAAATGGCAAGCGTGGGGGCGCAACAAGCAAAACCATAATAGTTTATTGATGAGGACAAAGGAAAGGATAAATGGGAGGATGACGGATAGAAGTTATTTGTTGATAGGGAATCTAGCAAGGAATGATATGGAGCTAGACTGCTGTTAATTAACCCAAACGGGGGGGATATAGATTTTCGCTTTGCTTTGATTTCTTACTTATTAATAATAAGGTTGAAAATGAAGCATTAATATGTGGCTTATTTATCACAGTTAACATAAACGTGAAGAGCGTCTAGGTATTTAGCGATTCACAAATAGTGGTCCAACAAGTACGTGGAGATTACAAAGTGTGGGAACACCATTGATAGAATACTTATCCACGGTTTGTCAACTTATCACTAACCTTGAGTACTTCAACATCCAACACGTCCCAAGAAGTGAAAATACGAAGGCAGATGCCTTAAGCAAGCTAGCAACAATAGGTTTTGAATCATTATCCGAACACAAAGATGTGAAAGTGGAAGTCATCCTGGTTAGAAGCACATCGAGGACAACTGTGTCAGTAGTTCAAGAACAGAAAGCAAACTGGATGACACCATTGATTGAATACTTTGACAAGGGGAAGCTACTGATGGATAAGGTACAAGCTAGGAAGCTAGAAATGTGATTCCACAATTATGTCTATAAAGATAGAACCTTGTACAGTGTGTCAGGCAATTGCAAGCAGGCAAAATCTCGAAAGAGGTACATGAAAGACTGTGCAGTTCATACCAGGGGTCTCGAACGATTGCAAAGAAGGTCATTCGAGCTAGATATTACTGGCCAACCATGTTCAATGGTACATACAACTTCATCCTCAAATGCATAACCTACCAGATGAATGCTCCAATATCGCACAAGCCGCAGTCGGCGTTAACAGGAATATACGGAGCTTGGCCTTTTGATAAATGGGGAATTTATCTTGTTGGAATTTTTCTGAGAGGTGCTAGTAGTTCCAAGTTTCTAATTGTTGTGGTCGACTACTTCACAAAATGGGTAGAAACGAAGCCCCTAGGGCGAGTGATAATAGAAGCTTCAAGAAAATTTGTATGGTAGAACATAGTTTGTCGCTTTGGAGTACCACAGACCATCTCCACCGACAATGGCACATAGTTTATAGAATGGTGTCTGAAACTGGGAATAATGCAGAAATTCACTTTTGTATCTCACCCTCAAGCAAACATTCAGGTATAAGTAACGAATAGAATGATCGTTCAAAGTATCCAGAAAAGATTGGAAGGAAAGCGATCAGGTTGTGTTGATGAGATAACTCATACTATGTGTTCATACAGGAAACCAGTGCGATAACCAACAGGAAACATGTTGTGTAGTCTGGTATATGGGCACAAAGCGGTAATCTAATTGAAATAGGATAATCAAGCCTTCGAGTTGAGCTATATAAGGAAGTGTGGAAAGAGAGATAAGGTGTCAATCAAAGAGGCCAAATACAAGGGGAAAATTGCGAGCTTACAACCAAAGAGTCAAGGAAACACAATTCCAAATTGGCAATTTGGTGCTAAGGAAAAATGAAGCTAGCCTAGCTAAAGAAAGAGGAAAAGTATGCCCACAGTGGGAAGGGATGTACAAGATAATGAAGGCAGGCCGATCAAAAAACTACGAGCCAGAGAGAACAGACGGTAGCAATATTCCTAAAAGTTTGCACATAGTTAACTTAAGAAAGTTTTTTGTGTCGAATCAGCAAAGTGGTAGGAATATCCAAGTTTCATGTATAGAAAACCATGATATAATCATTAGTCCCTTAGTTTGTGTTGAAGGAAATATTATCGCAGTATGATTCTTTTGGCGCATAATCTTTCTTTTTCAAGCATCTATACTTTGTATTCACATCACTAAGTTACACACTCTCAACAGGCCAACACATAGAGTTAGTGGTATAAGTATTAATTATGAACACCACTCAACTCACATTTTTGGAAAACATACAAGAAATCAAATCATAAACTCGACTATTTGGAAGATATGCCCACAATGAAGCTAAAGCGAGCAATAGATCTCGTTACTTTGCACTCTCAAAAACAAAAGCTATAGATCTTGCTACTGGCCAAATCTGGCTCTAATATAGCGACAAAAGCAAGCAATAGATCCTGCAATTTCGCACTATACTTATTCTCAGTAAAGCATACGTTAGATCTTGTTACACGACAGATATGCCTACAAAACATTGACTAAAGCAAGCTACAGATTTTGCGGCTTCATGGTAAATATATTTTCAACATTCAAAACCACACGAATAGACACATAAGAGACAGATCTTATAAGTAAAAAAGAGTCATGAAGTCAAAGAGCATCCAAAAGTATGAAAACAAAAAAAAAGGAACTACCACATCATCCAAAAGCAGCAACAAAAACAACATCATCGTTTAAGGAAAGAAAATCATTGCATACTATCTACGCCTAGGTGCTCATGATTATCCATAAGATGATGAACCGCCACAACAGCGACCATGCTCAGCCTCGCGAGGAAGATGCGCAGCCCTACGCCGTTTTTCCTCAGTCTCACTCTCCTTGCTAATTATATGGTAATATCACCATTTCATGTGTAACCAAGCACGATGGCATATCAAACCCCTTCACTTCATATGACCAAGATACCTGGCATAATATGCCTTGAAGTCAGTTATAAGACCAAACTTCTCGCGGTCTAGCTGCATACTCATAACGTTAACACTTTCTTCATACCGCTTTATTTCATTTTTAAAATTATGTACTTCATCTT
Organism: Rubia yunnanensis; assembly: GCA_037428765.1. NCBI lineage: Eukaryota > Viridiplantae > Streptophyta > Magnoliopsida > Gentianales > Rubiaceae > Rubia > Rubia yunnanensis. Next base: position 76,057,860 of record CM075064.1, read on the forward strand.
CTAGGATACAAATATGCAAGTGGATAGTCTCAGACAAGTTATCCTCTGCCCGCCAACTCCCACAGTCAGATCCCTATAGTTTGTAGGTCTGCGAGATGATAAAGGAAGGGCTTGAAGCCTATCTTTATACTCAACAAAAATTTTCTCCAATTGATGAATAGACAATTCTAGATGATTACATTCAACACGGAGTTCCTCATTTTCACTTTTCATTTGTGTGTTTATGGGAAATATCTCATCAAACTTACTTTGCCAACCAAGAGCAGAAGATGAAAAGCGATCACACTCATCCTGCTTTTTCTTCAACCTATCCAGCAAATCATCAATATGGCCACATTTTTATCCATAATTAATGTCTTCTGATAGGCCCTGTAAGTCTTGCTCACACCATAATCTCTAGCCTCTACTTGTTGCTGGAGCATCTTTACCATGTTCAACAATTGATAATGAATAAAACCATTCTGCTCGCTTAAAATCCTATGTAAATTGTACAAAACATCCCGGGTGTCCTTTACAGTTGTATTGCACTTTTTTTCAAGATCATTAATACCCAGAAGCAAATACTTCAAATGAATGCCTAAACATAACGCTGACTCTTCAACACGGACAAGGAGGTTAAGTGATCGTATATACTTGCAAGCATATTCCAGATCAACTAAACCGTGGACGATGTCCTTGCCAAGCGATTCAATATTATAACCATCAGGAATGAACAAAGAGGGAGATGAAGATGGAATATAAAGTTGCCACCCAATACATAAGGGAAGCGATTCTATGCGCAAAAAGAGATAAGAAGAAACAACCTCCTCACACTCTTTGGTGAAAGATCGAGTGGCACGAAGCAAGCTAATATGTTCAAAAATAGAATCACCACATCCTATAAATTCAAGGTTTTTCAAGTATTTATGATCAACCAAATTTTTGAATCCCTGCACATAAGTAAGGCCAATGAGAAAATGTAAAACATGAAGAATAAATCTGCATTCATAATGGAAGTTACATAAATCGTACAGATATACATCAAAGTATTGTCTTAATTTTACAATTGATAAAAAAACCAGTACACTAGAAATCAACTGACTTCGAATGTAGGTGGAAGCTGAACAACGATAACAGACGTTTCCTGGCTTGGTTGCTGAGTGGGATTCTACTCGCTTGGCTGTTGAGTAGAAGCTTCATTGCTTGCATTAACCTCAGTGGCAATACTGGCATCATGATTAGGAGTTGGAATATCAATTCTATATTTAAATGGAAGATCGTCTAGTTAATCCACCTCGCATTCCTTTAGCTCAGCCGTAAAGGGAAGACTGGGAAGGCTGTTAAGATGCGAGATCAAAGCATAGGGATGTTCCCCATCAGCAATATATTCAAGAAAAGCTTTGTTCAAATTTTCCTTCTTCTACTCTAGGGTCTCAACACACTTCATTATAGAAGGCAATCTGTTCAGCGAGTAAGTGGGGTTCCACTCGCGTTGATTCTTCACAGCCTCATAGCAACCAACTGTGAGAGCATCACTGGAAACATTCTAAAAATATTTATTGAAATACTTGGTATTACAGAGTTGATCCACTAAAATTTGAGGGTATTGGGGAGAAAAAGGTCCATTGGTATGCAGCTCCTTTAACTCAGCACGAAGCCAAGTCGCCCCCACCTCTGCGAGCCTGGCACGCTGCTCAACAGTGTTCACCCTTTCCTCATCAGCGTCTGCCCTCTCTTAAGCAGCTTTAAGTGAACTTTCTAGAGTTACACATTTAGCTTCCTTTGCCTCATACATCTCCAACAGTGACTCATCAACAAGAGAAAACTTGAAAAGCCTATCACTCGCGAGTCGAAGTTCTTCACTAACCTTATAAGATAAAAACACATGGGACAAATTAGTCAGCATTGTACAAATAAGAGACCAAGATATAAATGAGGTCACTAAAGATCAGTTGTAGACTTGCCTCAGCCAGTGTATCAGGTAAAGAAAAGTTGGAAATGATATCATATATCATCCCCTCCACCAAAGTATTCTTAGTTTGTACAAGAGTTTGCAACTGGAACGGTTAACACACCCCATTTTCAAGGGAGGAAGTGAATGTCCTGAACATCCACCGCCCATATTCCTCTTCTCCTTCTTCTTCTTTTCCACAACGATGGGGCGATGACCACTTGTCTCCCCTCTCTAAGTAATCTTATCCTTATCACCAGGGCCTATCTTATTAACACTTTGTTAGATGGTGTTAGTCCCAGCAACATTATCAGGCTGAATAGTAGCCTCAGCCACCTCCTCATCGTCACTATCAAAGAGAGATATGTCAATTTCACCTTAACATAGGTCCATATCCAAAACAAAATAAACATCATAGATTAAACGACCACATAAAGAAAAAATAAATAAATAGAATAATAGTTTGTCAAAATAAGAAAAATTATAGATCAAACACATCAAAAAAAACAAATAAAACACCTTCAGCATCATAGTCATCATGGTGGAGATGTTGTGCATGAGAATGAGGCGTAACCATGATCTCCGTCGCTTCGGTAAAATGGACATTTAGACCAGGAAGCTTAGATTTGGCAACCTTGTAATTCCAAGAGGGAACAACAACTTCAGGGTTTTGTTTTAATTTTATAAAGAAATATTTTTTACATCAGAGACAAAAATTACTAAGGAGACCACTAACAAGCTCAACCCTAGAAATCACGGGCAAGTTCAGATTGGCGGTCTCCACCATGATGACTCTGATGCTAGCGGTCTCCTTAGTAATGTTGAGGGAGAGAAAAATAAAGGCCAAAGCTCAGATTGGCTAAATAGTATGATATGTAGCCAGATGTTGGAATGCGAACAGATTTAGAGTTTGCAAGAGCACAAAGTTTAAAGGGGTTAAAAACGGGAAGAAGTAACTATTCTAAATATGCTCTAGTCAGCATACTGCAAATGGTAGAGGATCAGGTGACATGACTGGAGCCCTCACTAGAATGGGCATCTTCTAGGGGGGACTCGATGTAGTTAGAGAAAGTCATGGGGATAAATGAGGAGCCTAGATTTTGAAATAACAGAGTTAATTAGGGGAAACGACTACAGATAAAAGTCTGTTGGAACAAAGCTTAAGAGAAGGTACGCCAGAGAAGATGACCGGGATGATGACGATATACAAAAATAAAACAACCAGTATATTGCCAAAAAGTTAAAGAAAAGATACATGTTATCAAATTTAGAGCATACAGTAAATAGATTGGAAATTGAAGACTAGTCTTACTCTTCAAAACGACGAGGAAAGCTGATGTGTAGAAAACCTAGATTTGGCTAGAAAGGATGAAGATTTTTCCAAACAGAGGTGATAAAACTGAAACAAAGAGAGAGTTTAAATATTTAAATACAAGGAAAGGAAACAACAAAATTGAGGAGAGCAGACAATTCAAAAGCACAATGATGACGTTTTGATACAACAACAGGTTACCTTTTACATATACTGAAGAGGCGGTGGAAGGTGAATGGACAGCACACTAAATAAAGTAACTCAATTGAAATTCCCCATTTATGAGATAAAGTAAAAACAAATGTAAGGAAAATCTGGAAATGAACAACAAAAAAGGCAGATAGAATCACAGCTCTTTCAAACATAATCTTCACTACAATCCTTAGCAATAAAGATAATAAATTCAAAATTTGAAAGCTGAAGAGTTGGTGGAGAAGGAATTGCATAAGCCATAAAGCTATTAACTCTTCGCAATTTCTACGAAAGTAAAATCAAATGCCGACTAGACTGTTGATATGCAACTTCGGTTTGTATTCAATCACTCCGAGGAAATTGCTCCATGCCACTTAGTTTTCATGGCCGGGGGGGGGGGAACTTATGGCGCATACCTAGCCTAAATAAGTAGTAATCCCAAAACCGCAACCAAGCCTTAAGAAATCTAGTGAAGTGATCTGGGCCAGAAGGGTGCAGAGCAAGTGGAGTGAACCCATGAACCAAGAATAGCAGGGACCTTGGTCAACTGTCAGCCAAGAACTGTATTTCTGGGTTCCACAATCAGACACACGATGGTCATTCTGGATAAAATGCAGCCACGTTCGTAATGTACTATAAAAGGAAGAAAGATGGTACAATCTAGGTAAGGACAACACAACTAAAGAGGCCTGATTCTGAAAAGAAGGTTACTGACTTGAATGTTAGAGTTGTTTCCCCGGAACCACTTCCGGGATCTCTTTTGTAGGCAAACCATGGTGAACCATGATCAACCAGCCAGATTAGAGAATACAACATCACACCCCTTGAAAGTCAATGTGATTGAAAATCCAACACACCCAACAAAACTGAAAAAAGAAAAGAATGACCTATAAAAAAATCATGACCAAGAATAAAAATCTAACACAACTAGCAACAAAAAACAAAATCATAGGTACATAAATGGAGAGGTAGGAGGAGGAAGAAGGCAGATGAGGAGGGAGGAGGGGCGAGGCGGTAGCGGCAAAGGTTGGATGTTTAGGAGGAGGTGGTGGCTGTAAGAGAGAGGAAGAAGATGGTTATAGAGGGTGGAGACACGAGGTGGCGTTGGTACTGGTTGGATGTTTAAGAGAGGGCGGCGCCGGTTAGGGAGAGGTGATGGAGTAGGAGGATGAGAGGATAAGAGGCAAATGAGGGAGTGAGTAGCTTTAGGGTTTTAAGTTTGGTTTCTATAGACAATTTTTTAAGGGCATATTAAATCAACATATAGAAATCAAGGGTTTAGATTATACCTAGATGAGATCTTCATTAATGATGAGAACCGGTGCTGAATATTATTAAAACCGGTGCTAACTATTGATTAATGCAGCTGCCTCATGCTGCTTTGCAATTTAATATTTTTAGAACCTGAGAGTAGACATGTATTTTTTTTGTATAACTATAGAGCACTGGTTGTCAGTCTGGTGCTAGAAACATAAACTGGTGCTAAAATATGGTTAAAGCAGCTGCCTGAAGCTGAGTGGGTATTAATTGTTTTACAACCCCAGAGCAAACATATAATTATTTTTCTAACTATGGAGCATCCATTGTCAGTCCGGTGCTAGAACCTTAAACCGGTGATAAAACATGGTTAAAGCAGTTGTCTGATGCTGCGTGGGTATTTGTTTCCTTACAATCCTGGAGCAAACATGTAATTTTTTTTTTCTATTTATGGAGTACCGGCTTTACGACAGGTGCTACAACTGAGAACTGGTGCTGAAATGTGGTTAAAGTAGTTGCTTGATGTTGCTTAATCCCGACGAGCTGTAGAATCTGTGCACCAGATTTTGTGGTGTTGAACGTAGAGTCAAACATGTGTTAAATATTAACATACAAAATATTGAATGTTTTACCCAAAAATTGACCGATTTTTTTCATGTAGTACATCCGAAATAACTTAGCACCGGTTAATCAACACTCATAACCGGTGTTGAATTTTTGTACAACTATTTCTAAATATTCATTTGAAGTCCCTTTCAAGGGGGGAAGTTTTGTCCAATTTTTTTGTAACTAATTGAGCTAAAAAATATTTAATTCAACACTCAATAAACCTCGTGTTCCAAAATTGTGTCCAACGAATACCTGCAAACCCTCCGATAAGAGCTTTGTTAAAATAACATTGTTGCAAATTTAACTCCTTTTTGGTGGCCAAATAACACCACATTGTGTATTCTTTTATTAATATATGATTTTAAAAATAATATCATGTTTTATTAGAATTTGGTAAAGCGCTAGTATATGTGCTAGAGTATCTGACTATAGATGACCTGGAAGTTAGGAAATCCTAAAGGGAAGTTTTCTTTGTTATTTATTAACACCAAATATTGAATATTTTTTTGATTCATTCTAGGAATTTCCTTTTGGGTCCAACAATGTAGGTTTGCATCCAAGCGGAATTGAATTTTGAGGCCCAAGTGAAGTTTTTGCCTTTTAGACCTAGGTCCCTCCAAGAATCTTGGAATCGTCAAACTCAAAGTTGGCAAATCAATAGTGCAATTGACTATTATTTGATCATAACTACACGATTACGACTTAATTGGGTGAATGGAACATCATCAAAATTGATCATACATAACAAATGCTATATTTGCATTAATTGCAATAATGCCAAAAACTAAGTTTCACCTAGAGCATTTATTTGAAACACTTGATTCTTGTTTTTAATTCCTAAATATATGAATTATGTCCAATGGAATATTTGAATGTATAAATTTCAAAGCAGTAGTACATGTCCTAGACTAAACTGTGCAAAAGGTTTTGGAAATATAAGCAGAAAATCCTATTTCTTTAATACCATACGATTAATGTAAAAGCATGATAATTCTCGAAGTAGTGGATAATAACTATATTTAATCTGCAAAATAACATAGAATTGTTTCAAACCGTACAAAAAAATATAATCACAACAAAAAAGTAGTATTATAAGGACAATGAGGATCAAAATTCATGATTAATATCCAGAAAATGACTCATCATCCAACATGTGTGCATCTTCAGAGCTAGTCCCAACGCCGCTCTCTCCAACGCTCGTGCCTGGGTATGTAGGAAAAGGTCAAACTGCTTTCATTACATCTAGGAACTGGTATTGAAATACCTTTCCCATGTGATCGTACCACGACCTTTGATATTGTGGTTCCGTCTGCAGACTTTGTACACCCACCCTTAAACTGCGACTCTAGATTCCAACGTAGGACCCACACGAACCTGAGGGAATTTGAAGATAGCATTTGCTATAATCTTACCCATTGGATGCCCGTATATGTTGTTGCAGATAGTGGGGATGCCTACTTTTGTGCACAGTTCAGAGATTAGGCTGTAGAAATCGTAGCAACATGTTTTCTCTGCACCGTGTCTCAACTCGTTCACTATTTTCTTACCCGAATTCCATCGGGGTTTTTTTAATGGTGTACAAATGTCTCAGCCTCATACTATGAACCTCAGTGTTCACTTTGATAAGGTCAATTCTGGATGCTAAAAAGTGGTACCATCTGTTCATCTCGGGAGTGAGTAGCTTCTTTGCATCTTTTTTCAAACTAGTTTAACAATAGACTCGATATCAGTTCCCTCCCTAGTTAGCATCCTCACTATCTCCCGTCTAGTGGGATTGTCAAAACCCCAACCCTCATTGATTTAATAGTGGAATGCAAGAAATTCATCCTCCTCGGGGGAAACATTTGGCAACTCGTAAAATGCACTTATAGATTCTGCAATTAATTTCACCATTTTCCACAGAATGCCTTAGTCCACCTTCCAGCACACTGCAAATTAGCATAGAACTCACTCACTATGTTGAGGTTGAACATTTGAGGTGTGTCACACAATTTCTCCCACCCAAATGCCCAAATTGTTTCTTGAAAGGGGGAGCATATTTTATTCCTCTCTCCGAAAAACGTCATCTTTGTTTGTAGGTTTGTGCCATTAATTTTACGCTCTCCAAAATGAACCTCTTATCCTGTTGTTCAACATTTGATTGCACCTCCATACTAGAAGGGGATGCATAGTGTGTCCTCTTGTAGGGGGTTTTTGGTGCCATATCCTACAATGTCAATTGAGACATTTCAACAAACATCTTCCACACAACCAAAAAAACCTATACAATACTTGCTTTTTTGAACATCAATATACCCTCAATGTGACCCAATCAAATCCAATCTATACATAAATGTTGTTATTACACATTAACTCTACGTACATGATTGCAATATTGGAAAAGAATGGAGAGAAAAGTGAACCAACACTGAAAAACGTTGTTACTTTTCCAAAAACTTTTGGGTTCATAATTAATAATCTAGTGCAATATAATAGCAATGTTAGAAAGAGAACTCACCTCAATATTTCACAGAGTTTGGGAATCTAAACCGATGGGGAAGATGGGTTAGTTTTCCTCTACAAAGTTTAGAAAATGAAGAGCAGCTGCGGGTGGAACTTCACACAATTCAGAAATTAAATTTACCAGCACTGGTATGAAGCTTAAAAATTGGTGCTAAACTAAGTGTAAGCAGCTACTTTGGGCTGCGTTGAATTATTTTTTCAACATTTTCTCCCAGTCCGAGAACAAACTTGCAAAAAAAATTAAAAGTGGCCAGCACTTGTTCAATAACCGGTGCAGATTTATCGCAAAACCGGTGTTGTTAACAAAACAAGCAGCTTCGTATGGCTGTGTATATTGATTTATTAAAATCCTTTTCTCAACCTGGGATCTAATCCAGGAAATTTTGTCTACGTACACAACATCGGTGTTCGGACGGATGCTGAAATTACAAAAACCAGTGCCAATAAAGGAACAGAGCACATACTCTATTTTCAACCATCAACAGTACTCGTGAATAGTACTATTTAGAGCAGCAGTTCCTAAAAATCGGTGCTATAAGTTATGTATTTCATCGTTTCATATGATACCAGTGCTATTTATTATGTATTCCATAGGCCTTCAGCACTAGTACCTACAAAATAGGTGCTGGAAATATATTTTAGATGCATTTTTGTGGAATTATGTCACAATACCGGTGTCAAAAATGATTTCAGCACCGGTTTGGGAGGCCACCAGGTCAGCGACCGATTCCATAGTACCTGTTTTCCAGTAGTGATATTAACTATCAACAACAATTCAAACATAATATAAGATGGAAATAAGATGAAAAACTAGAGTAACTAGGGTTTTGGAGTTGCAGAATCGGGAAGAAAAAGTATGTGAAGGAGAGAGGATAAGATGTTATTTATAGTACAAAAAGTCAAAAAGGTAATTTTGGACAGCAGCCTGCCGCGACTCGCGATAGATAAGGGTGGCTACTCTTCAATGCCATCTTTTTTTTTTGTATAAGTTGTCACCATCTCTTCTTCAAGTCTTTAAGTCATCATGGTCTTCAAGAGCATTCTTCATGGTCTTCAAATATTTAATCGATTGCCTTCTCACACAAAATATCCTAGAAAAGTGATAAGAGTGCAAAAGTCTCTCATAACTCTCCTAAGAGAATTTCAAGGAAAAATAGAGGATCTAGAGCACAAAAGCATGCTAAAATAAGTCCAAAAGGTCCCCAAATAAGCATATAAAAAGGACACATCAAACCTCCCCACACTTGAACCTTACTCGTCCTTGAGTAAGAAAAGATTCAAGCATACAATGGAACTCACATATCCACATCCTAAACTAATATTCCCACAACCAAAACCTCACAAAACTCTCAATATGATAAATCCCAAAAATTAATATCAATTGAGAATTTTTTCACACACAACCCCAATTCCTTAATTTACCCAAATCTACAACCTATCAATTCACTATTACCCATTAAAACATATCCAAATCTTGAATTGATAATCCCAAAATCCAATGGCATCAAGTGAAGTTAAAATCATATCAAAGGTTCGAGCATATACTTCACTTCATTCCAAGAATCAAGCAATTCATAACCCTACTTTATTTTCCTGCAAAGTTACAGTTCCAATGATTTTAGGCTACCCAACCCATCCATATGTCAACTACAACCTTATGACTACAACATCAGTAAATGAGTAGAAAGTAACAAAAAAATTCTTTTTTTCTCATTTTTTCTAGGAGCCCCTTTGGATTTTCATCCAAGACACACATCATGTTTCTTTGGCTCAAATCTCACCCACATTTAGCCTCTCAATTTTATCTAGGCCGCCCTTTCAGGTTTTTGACCTATCCAGGCCCCAAATGTTGCCTAAATCGCCCTCTCGGGTTTTCAACTTAGTTGGTTTGCATTTTTTTGTTTCTTTTTCATTTTCAATGTTTTTCAAAATTTTCAATTTTTGGTATTTTTTCACTCCAAAGTAGCAAAAAGCATTCCATATGTCAAGGCTACTAAAAGCTTCCAAAACATCAAAACCAAAAACATCTAAAACAAAAACATGCATGTCTAAAAGCATCTAAGAGCAAAGCAAGTCTAATGCTAAATCTCCTCCCCCCACTTAAAACACCACATTGCCCTCAATGTAGAAAAAAAGGGCAAAACAATACAAATCATAATGGAGGAGTGGAAATAGCTCACAATCAATAGTTGGATGGCCCAGAACAATGACTGGAGTCTCTGTTGTAGCGCTTTTGATATTAAGCCAACCATTTTACGTTCCTCCGCTCACTCCACCTCGCTGCCCTAGGATTAGGGCCCGGGGCACCACCAAAGTGCAACTGTATCCCATATATCCTGGACGAGAGGTCATCAATCTCCTCGACCATATCCATCAAGCTCCACGGGATGGAAAATTTGTGGTCTAGTATCATGCTCTACAGTCAGGAGTAGAAGTCTAGAGGCTGGGTGAACAGGCTTTGCACATTCTCCTCCTCTATTGGCTCGCTCTACTACAGTGGTGGCGAGTGTGGTCCATCCGGTGCGTGAGAGAATGTAAGGGCACCCTTGGACTGGTATTTTCTGAAACCCTCTCTATTCCCAAGTCAGCAACCAGTTTGTCTATCTTCAGCTTAGTCCGCTTGGTCTGGGCGAGCTTCTTGAAGGTGACATAGCCCACCCCATACAACCATTTGAATGTAGTTGGGTCAGACAAGGTCATGATGAGAAAGAAACTAATCAACCATGCTAATGTGATGATAAAGGCCCAGAGGAGTGGGGATGTGCAACTACTCTGCGTGAAGGGTGATCATGCCCTTTATCAATATCTCTCCTTTTTCTATCCCCACTGCATATATAACCCTAGAAATCCATAAATCTGGTTATCTCCCAAAGCATGTGCCCTCGATAGTAAGCTCTCACAAGTAGCGGATTTCATCATTCGGTACATTCGTCGCCTCAGCTCGACAGATGAATTCATGAAGCAAAGAGCAGGGTGGATGATGATATTGTTCTTATCTATCACATTCCACACCTTCTTTGTGATGGTGTTCTAGAAAAGAAATTTTCCCTCTATGGTGAAGGTCCTTTCCTCCAGGTCAAACTGATCTCAAATCTCCGCTGCATCCCAACAAAATGCCTTCTCAATTAGTGTGGCTTATCATAAGGATTGATTATTGAGATGACATCGAATGAACCTCTCATAAGGCATCCCTTGCATTGATGTGTATGCAAGCACCATGGAAAAAAGGTCCAAGGTCTACCTTCGATAAAAGTGGTGTTGCACGTGTTGAAAAACAAACCCATACCTCATTTATTGAGGAGGTATATAATCAACTATTTTAGTCTAAGAGCTTCCAATGCACTCTTGACATGTCTCCACGTGGTATTATAAACGGAGGACTTATAAGATGGTCGAAGATAAAATTTATATTCTGCACCCAACTCACTACTATGCTACTGATAGGGTTGTTAGTGATAAGTATTGGGTATATCCACAGAGATGCTAGGGACTAAAAGTCAATCACACACAACCATATTTGGGTTATCAATCTACGTGTTACTAGAAATAGATAGTATGGTAAACACCGTGGGGGACTGGTTTTTTAATTATCAACTACAAACATGAAAGTGAAAACCACGTAAACTACATTAGCTAGACACTTGGGGAATGTTTGTGTAACATGGTTGATTTAATGCTTCGATCCTTGGTTCATTCACATGTGAGATTTTGACAACTTAATCTAGTGCTCATAACACATAGTGTGGTCGATGGTCACCACTTCCTCGTACATGTCACGTCAGGTGATCTTGTAATCTTCCATCGACAGGTCCTCCATAATTAGGGAAGTACAACAAGGTCCAACCATTGTTGTAGGTCTGTTTCTCCCCGTACAATTATGTCATGGGAACTCCACCATGAATGTTCTATTCTCTAGGCCTGTGAATGAGGAAAATGGAGGTAAGCACCTTATATATGACACTAGAACCTTTACAACCTTAGCTTGCTACTTTTTGTTAGCTCTAGCTGTAACCCTTCGGACTACTCTTAATATTCAGCTAAGACTGATGTGCTGTCATCATAAAAGTAAAACTCAGAAAAACCTACGTGCACACACCCACGTGGACCCGGACCACACTATCACATCTAAGGTTTCTTTCCCCAGGGGGTATCAATATTTGCACCAACCTGAATATAGAATAGGGTGTATGCTAATGAAGTGTACTATTCATGCAATTCTAACATTCAAGAACAAGTCACAATAATATCACAAGCACAATAATTAGGATGAACTAAGAATCTTACAAAAGCATAAATCAGCACATGAATACAATTACCCCCAAGCTATGGAAACTACTCCCTAGCTATGAAATTCAAATAAATATTTAAATTCCACATCACATGATGGAAGAAAAATAAAAAGGAAAGAAGGAAAGAAAGAAAGAAGAGAGAATGTCTCTCTCTCTAGGATGCTCCCCAAATTACAAATGAACTAATGAAAAATGACCAAAAGTCCCTGACCCTAGTAGACTAAGGCTATATTTATATAGTAGTGAATGGGGCCTAAAAATAGGCTCAAAATAGGCCAAAAAACTGTGAACCCCTACTTCAAGCGCCAGTGGCGCGGTTCGCACCTCTCAAAAGGCCCTTGTCAGTGCAGGACGCCAGATCTGGTTTAACCTATTTGATCCACACTGGCACGTGTCATACCTTCTCCATGGCGTGGGCCAAGGTATCTTTTTGGGGTCGTACCTAGCGTCGTCTGTGGTGTAAGGCGCGACCCATCATCCGGCGCGACCCATCTTTTTGCACTTTTGACTCACGGGCCGTGTCGTTTGGCATTGATAGTCTTCAAAATTATCGTTTTCCTCAGTATTTTGGTGTGAGCCGATCAATCATTCACATCCTCCTGGCTGGTCTTGACATTTTACACTTGAAATGGTGCGACCTGTTGAAAACGGAATGAACACCTGAGCACTCGTCCCGTTGAGATTGGCACAGTCCGCGGTGAGACTTGGCACAACTAGTTCTAGAGTCCCTTAGCACAAGATGCGTCATCTGGCGTGGGCTGTTGGTGCCTTGCTTGGTGCACCTATGAGCGGTCAGCTCCGGCCCATTTATGCTTTGGCGAGGTGAACTTCTTTCCTTTGCAACAGATGAATAGTTAGTCCGTTTTTAAAGTTCTTGTAGTCGATTTTGTGGTTCTCAAGGAGATGTATTCAATGGATCCAACCTTAAATACTTATTCTTCTTATAACATTCCTTAATTTTTTTGCAACTCTTGGACCACGATTTTCCATTTCTTCCTTGGGCGATTTGAACTTTGGTGCCGCCTATCTTTGGCTCAATAATTTTACTATCACGATTTGATGTTCGTGGCCTTTATCTACTACCATTCTAATGTGAATGACCTTTAATATCTTCTACCCTCACTACTACAGAAACCCCTCTCTAGCACCGGTTTTTTAGCACCTGTTATTAAAACTGGTGTGAGAATTTTAATAGCACCAATTATTTTTCTTAGCACCAGTTTTCAAACCAGTGTAAATTTTACACTAGTTTTTGTAATTGTAACACCTGTTTTTTTTCTAATAACCAGTGTAAATTTAACACAATTTTTTGTAATTGTAACACCTATTTTTTTCTAATAAGTAGTGTAAATTTAACAATGGTCAAAATACCGGTGCTAAAAATGATGAAAACCGGTGTTAAACTAACACCGGTAAAAAACTTCTGCTAAAAATTACAAAAACCATTGTTAAATTAGCATGGATTTGAAAACCGGTGCTAAAAATCTCAAAAACTGATTAAATGAAAATTTTGGCAACGGTTTTTAAAACCAATGTTAAATTAGCACCGGTTTAAAAATTGGTGCTAGAAATTAAAAAAACCGGTGAAATAAAAAATTTTGGCACCAGTTTTTAAAAAATTACAAAAACCGGTGTTAAAATAAATCTAGAAAAAAGCTGGAAAAATGGCACAGGTTGATGTATCACCGGTTAAAAATGGTGCTAATAGAAAAAATGACACCATTTTTACGTACTATTCCCAAAAAATGGTGCTAAATAGAGCATTTAATGCTCTGAACAACCACTCAAAAATTAGATCTGATGGAGAGCAATAACCAAAAGCAATGAGGACCTATGGATGTAAGTTTTCCTTATCATTTTTTAATTTCAATTAAATAATAGTTATAATAACCATTAATGCATGCATGAGGAGAGTTTATTTGTATTTATGAATGGTTTCTATGCTTTAAGTTGGTTTAGTATCATGTTGTGAGAGTGTAAATGATTGTGGATGTAAACATGGTTGTGTTTGTTTTGGTAGATGGTATATATATATATATATATATATATATATATATATATATATCTCCCAATAACAAGTTGATTGATACATATACATATACACATACGCATGACACTTTTAGTATTGTGTAGGAAATTGATTGTGTTTATTTTTATTATGTTTAAACCCTGAATATTTGTGTAATTTTTTGTATTATTTTGTTTAGATACAATGGACCGAGAATCGATGCTTGCGTGGAGAATAAAAAAGGTTAGCTATCCAAGGGTAGCTAGAGGGAGTGGTGAACATATTGCATTTATTGATTCATTTCTTGATTATCCCTTTGGTCGAGAGGAGAGGATACTTTGTCAATGCAAAAGATGCTTGTTTCGTGACCTGTTTGATGAATGTGGGCTTGTTAGATTTCACTTGCTTAAGAACGGATTTGAAAGAGGTTACGTTGTGGACATTTCATGGAGAGGTTGAGCATCAACATAAGGGTGGTGGGTTTGACAAAGTAGATGGAAACAATTGTACAGTTGATGCTATGTACGATGACATTGTAAGAGATATTCAGGGGAAGCCTAAAATTTTGAGTCGTTTGCTCGATGAAAAAGAGAAGCCATTGTATCCAGGATGTAAAAGTAAGGATACCATAATCTCCTTTTTACGGAGGTTTTAAATTTGAAAGCTAAAAGTTCTTGGAGTGATACAAGTGTGAATTCACTACTAAAGCTTTTAAATATAAGTTTCTGGAAGGGAATGGAATACCAAAAAAATTTTACAAGGCTAAGAAAATATTGTGTCCACTCGGTTTGGAATACAAGAAAATACATGCATGTCCCAATAATTGTGTGTTGTATGAAGGTGATTTGAAAGAAGCGATTCAATGTCCTATGTGAAAACATTCAAGATATGAGGGTGTGAGGAATAATGATGATGGATGTTTGGCAAAGAAAGAAGAAGGTCCCATCGAAGTGTATGCGGTATCTTCCTTTAATTCCAAGGTTGAAGAGGTATTAGCAAATTCAAAATATGAAAAAAACTTTTGATGGCATGGAGAGCGGGAAAGACCAAGTGGTGACAAGATAAGACATATGGCAGACAGTGAACAATGGAGAAATTTTGACTAGCGATATCCTTCATTTGATTCAGAATTTAAAAATTTACGCCTTGCATTGTGTACTGATGGGATGAATCCATTTAGTAATAGGTCATCGAAGTATAGTTCTTGGCTCGTGATGTAGGTTATATTTAATTTTCCCCATTATTTGTGCATGAAACAGAAATATGTTATGATGCCTCTGTTAATCTCAGGTCCTAGACAACCTGGGAACGACATTGATTTGATTTTGAGAACATTGATTGATGATTTGAAGATATTGTGGGAAGAAAAAGGGGTGATGGTATTTGATGCCCATAATGTGAATTTTCAATTGTGTGCCATATTTTGTTGCACGATCAATGATTTTCCAGCCTATGGAAATTTGTCGGGGTATGTTGTGAAGGGGTACAAAGCATGTCCTATTTTTGAGGAGATGACAAAATTCAAACAGCTAAGCCATGGAAGAAAAATAGTGTATCTTGGCCATAGAAAATTGCTGCAAGGAAACCATAAATACCGGGATGATGTGGTCAGTTTTGTTGGGGGGAAAGAACGAAGGAAATCCCCTACACCACTAACTGGTGTGCAGATTCACAAGAAGGTTAAGAAATTTAGAGTGGTGTTAGGAAAGTATAAAGGCAAGGACAGAATACATTGTGATGGTCCATGGAAGAAAAGGTCAATATTTTTGAATCTACCGTGCTGGGAGCATATTCAGGTTAGGCATTGCCTAGACGTGATACATATTGAGAAAACGAAAGTTTGATAGGGACCCTCTTGAATATTCCCCGGAAGACAAAAGATAGTTTGAATGCCTGGTTAGACTTGGTATATTTGAGAATAAAAAATTACCTCGCTCTAGAAGTGAAGGGTAGGGGGACTTAGTTTCCCACTGCACCTTGTACATTTTAAAAGAAGGAGAGAATCTCAGTTTCTGATAGTTTGAAAGGTCCCAATTTGTTATTCTTCGAATGTTAGTTGGGTAGTTACAAAGGATTGTCAGATGACTAGGTTGAAATCTCATGACTGTCATGTTTTGATGCAACAACTGTAACCTATTGCTATTCGCGGGGTAATGGAGGTTGACACAAGGTACTCAATCACTAGACTTTGTTTATTTTTCAATTCCATGTGTCAGAAGTCTATTGACCGGGACCATTTGGATGTCCTACAAAAAAAGGCTGTTGTTGTGCTATGCAAGTTGGAAATGTATTTCCCTCCACCTTTTTTTGATATAATGGTTAACTTGGTTGTTCATTTAGTGTGGGGGATAAAGATATGTGGTCTGGTTGGTATGCATTGAATGTGTCCTTTTGAGCTTCACATGAAAGTATTCAAGGGATACGTGAAATGTATGAGTCGGCCGGATGCTACTATTGTTGAGAGGTATGTTACCAAAGAAGTAATTGTATTTTTCTCTAACTATTTGGAGGAACATAGAAATTTTAGGGTGCTCTAGAATCGACATGTTGGAAGGAAGGTGGGTAAACCAAGGTCAATGGGAATGTTTTTTACTCTGTTGAAAAGTGATCTGAAGTCAGTTCATTTTTATGTCTTGAGGAATTGTAGGGACACTACTGCTTATGTGACCGAGCACCTTAATTTGATCACAGAGTTTCTCCTATGTGGCCCCCTAATAAAGTTCAGTTGGAGCACAATGACAGGCTTGTGAATTGGTTTTATGATTAATGCAATGTAGGTGATTACGACCCAAAAATTAGAGCATTTCTAAGGAAGACTAATTGCACGGTCTTAAGGTATTCTGGATATGCCATGAACGGTTTCCCTTTTGCTACTAGGGACCAAGATTCAAAGAGCACAACACAAAATAGTGGGGTATACATTAAGTCGAAGACAATGTGGCAAGGAAGTAAGAAAAATAATAAACATGTCCTAGCTGTGATGTCATTTTATGGTGTTATTGATGAGATTTGGGAGCTTGACTGTGGAGAATTCAAGATTCCGGTTTTCAAGTGTCAATGGTTTGAGAACGCAACTGGAGTTCGAATGGATGATCGAATGGAATTTACCCTTGTTGACCAGAGTTGTGAAGCATATGAAAATGATTAGTTTATTTTGGCCGAATAAGCAAGAGTAGTTTTCTACGTCAATGATCTGTGCAATGTAGGTTGGTCTGTTGTGTTACAAGGTAAGAAACACTCTTTTCGTGACGAAATTGATTTTGAAGTTACAAGTGAAAAGTTAGAGTTCCCCCCTATTTCCCCCCTACTGATAAACGACGGGATTGAGACGGGAGCGATACGGAGGAAACACAGAGATGGCATTTGGATAGATGAAGATGGCCAAGAAATTGGAGACATTCAATCCAAAAACGAGGAATATGGTTGAAGGCTAGAAGCTTATAAGCAATGAATTCTCTAAGAAATTTATGAATTCTCTAAGCAATGAATTCTTTGTATACATTCATTACCTCCTGACATCCGGCCAATGTTATTGGTATTGCACAGTTCCCTTGCACTATCTGAGACTCGTTGTATCGCTCCTCAATATTGCCAACCCTGGCCTTTTTCCGGGATTTCTGGCTGTCAGTCTTCCCCTTAGGTGCACTTTTTTTTGGGGGTCATACTTGGTAAAATAAATGTTTAATGGTACGAAAGGGGCCAGTAAAATGTTAACACAAGTAAAATTTGCATATAGATGTCAGCATATGAAAAATAAATGTAAGCCCATGAAAAGAAGAAAAAAATTTGCATCCAGATGTCAATACAGGGAAAACATATAGGAAAAATGGCATAAAATTCACACCCTTGGTTGTGATCACCCTTTAATACACCACAAAAATAACAAAACCATATCGAAACCCTAAAATTGTAGCCAAAAAACAAAACAATTAAGCCATGTAAGAAGAGTCGTTATACTCAATCTCTCAAAACTTTTTAACTAGCTACAAGTAGGAGCAAGATAGAATAAAAATAGTGGCTATGATAACATAACATAGGAATAAAATTGAATTCTCTTAACCAAACCATTATTCATATAGAACATAGACAATAGAACTGTATCAAGAACAAAGGCATAGAGCTGTATCTTGAACATAGGCATAGAACTGTATTTGCATAGAACATATGCATAGAACTGTAGTCCCCAACACGCACACTCTTAAAAAATCTCTCGCATCTCCAAAACAAAATCACAATTAGGTATTTTCATGAAATCAAACAATCATCAAACCAATAATGTAGACAATACCCAGGAAACCCAAAACAAAAGGGTATGCAATTACCTAGTTCGGACGAGGGTTTGTTGACGGTGTTTGGATGGCGGATGGAGCTTGGCAGACAAAGCTTGGCTAATGGAGCTTGGCGGATGGTAGCTTGGGGGATGGTGGATGGACGGTGCATCATAGATTGACAGAGAATGAAAGGTGGATAGTTAGCGGGATGGCAGAGCTTGGAGGAGGTGGAATGGACGGAGCTTGGCGGAGGAAAGGTGTTAGGGTATTGGGTTGAGTGACCAATTTTACACACACATGGGCTTAATTCTACAAAATAATAATAATACAAACTATTAGGTTGAAAACATATGGGCTAATGGGTTGAATTGTAAAAACAAACTCTACAAACATAAATATTATTAAATTATGTACATTCTCACATACAAACGACTATAATAAATAATATTTTACTAAGTCAAAATTTGATCTTCAAAAAATTATATTATGTATATTATATTCGTAAGTTAAGATATTAATTTACGTATCAGTGTTCCATATACACTAGTTAACTATATATGATCGTGTTCTATACAACTAAGGGTTGGCCAAACCCTAGTCAACATACACGTGCACCAACTTTACCGTATCCATTACTTGATAACTCGTATGGTTGTCTACAAGTCGCCCATAGTCCGTGAGCGTTCCATGTACACTAGTTAATCGACTATAACTTAATTGGTTATCCATGTACACTAGTTATCTGCAATCGTACAATACAACGGTTGGTCAAACCCAAGTAAACATAAACATGCTCTTATTTTAACATATCCATTACTTGGTAACACATACAGCTGTCCACAAGTCGCCCATTGCTCCGTGAGCATTCCAGATACACTAGTTAATCGACTGTAATTTAATTGGCGATCCATATACACTAGTTATCTACAATCGTACAATACAAGGGTTGGTCAAACCCTAGTCAACATAAACATACTCCTATTTTAACATATCCATTACTTGGTAACACATACAGAGTTCCACAAGTCGCTCATCGCTTCGTGAGCATTCCATATACACTGGTTAATCGACTGTAACTTAATTGGTGATCCACATACACTGGTTAATCGACTGTAACTTAATTGGTGATCCATATACACTGGTTAATCGACTGTAACTTAATTGGTGATCCATATACACTAGTTATCTACAATCACCCAATACAAGGGTTGGTCAAACCCTAGTCAACATAAACATACTCCTATGTTAACGTATCCATTACTTGGTAACACATACAGTTGTCCACAAGTCACCCATTGCTCCCAGAGCGTTCCATATACAGTGGTTAATCGATTGTCGATCCATATACACAAGTTATCTACAATTGTACAATACAAGGGTTAGTCAAACCCTATTCAACATAAACATGCTCCTATTTTACCATATCCATTACTTGGTAACCCATTAAGTTAATGAAGATTGTCCCTTACTTACCGAGGTGACGCAAATCCAGTCTTCCTCAAGTGAAACTAAGCGAGCCTACACTAATTTCTTTATATTATCACATATATATTTGAATTGACTCATACTAATTCCTGGTTAAACTATATTTCTCTAGCCATTTTATATATATAAGTAATAGTATGAAACACTAAATACACAATTCTAGATAGAAGCGTTTATTTTAATTAAATAGTATCCAAACCTTCATTAATATGTTGAGAAATATTAATTTTAAAAAAATACAATAATATTTATACATTTTCTATCATTGCATCATTTAAAATTTGGTACCTAACTCAATACAAAATAGTATAAAAATCTCAAGAAAATGAGCAAGTTGGGCAATTAAAGAGCATGAAAATTTAACTCCCAAGTGGCCCAACAAAGCAACAAGAATGGTCAAATTTAACTCCCAAGTGGCCCAACAAAGCATCATTTAGGTTCCCTCCCAAATGTTTCCTCTTCCCTCCATAACCTTATCCCCAAATTTTGCAAGTCCCTCCCCAACACACACGCTCTACCGCTTTTTCCCAATTATTTTCTCATCTTCACCATTTTGTCAACCCCCAACGGAGCCATTATCGCAATTCTACTTCCCCTTCTCATTGTTTGCAATTTTGGTCACGATTCTACATCACCATTGCTTGCAATTTCGGTCGAGTAAAGCTGGTGCAGAGCCGGCTGGGGGCAAAAAACATTTCCAAGAGTGTGTACAAATAAGATATGAGTGATTGGTTTTTGGGTAACTTTTCTAGAACTCATTATATAGGTGGTAGTTTGATTTTTTTTTTCCAGGTTTAATGAATAGATATATGTTGGTGGGTTTGTAAGTTTGTGACTTAATTTGTTGGGTTATTAGTGTTGGTAGTTGTTTATGTAGATATATGATTTGTTTGCTAAGAATTTTAGACTTTTTTGCCTAATTTGTTTTTCCCCATTCAAATTTTTTGCATATTATCTTGATAGTTCAATATGTTCTCGGTTGGTTGTTTTTGGATATTCATCTTTTGATGTGTTATGTTAATATTTCAGTTTTTTTGTTTTACGCATACAAGCGAGTGAATGGCGAAGGTGAAGAAGAAATTGTCTAACTTCAGTACTAAAGCCATAGAAGACAATTGTGTTACTCCTACAAAAGATGACAATTGTGATGTCAATAACGAGATGGTGGATGATGCATCCAAATCATGCTCGGGATCTGAAAAATCGGGGGAGGAAGAAGGAACAATAACAAAAGAAGACATGAGTGGGAACTTTGACAAGTTTGAGATCAAAGAGTATTGCAAGCATAGAGGCACAACCACGTGCAAGTCTATGTTGCCTGCAAAGAAAAAGAAGCCCCTTAAAATATTCTTCGACGATGACTTCAAACCCTTGGTTATGCACAGTCGGTGTCAATGTATTTTGGCTATGCCTTTCAACGAAGAATCTACTTCGGGACATGGCATACTTGGAAAGCTGTCCTAGACCATGTAAAGAAATATGCATGGGAAGACATTCTCGTAAGTGTATTCTAATCCTTCATTAACATTTGTTAATTTCAAGTTCATTACATTTTTCACTAACAACACATATCTTTGTCTGCTAGATTAGCTGGGATATAAAAGCCAAAATGACATTCAATGAGATTAATCAGTTCCAAAATAAATGGACAATTTATGCAGGTGAAAAGTGGAGGAATTGGAATGCTAAGGTGGCCCACAAGTACATCATTAAAAAAAGAAGTTCTTGTGCATGGACTGATTATCGATGGATGGACAAAAAAAGAGTGGGAGCTATTTGTGAAACACATATCAACCCCTGAATTCAAGGTTATTCCTTAAAAAAATGAATTTTTGGTCATTACTTTGTGAGAATTTTACTAATCAAGGAACATATAGGCATTAGGTGATGCAACAAAAGTAAGCGCCTCACATAAGGACTACATCCATCACACGGGGAGTGGAGGGAATCGTAAGCTTGCTGTAAAACTCGAGAAAAGGGAAAGAATGGCTAAAATTGACAAGGTTATGGATCAAGGTCAAAGTGTAGAAGAAGTCGAGGCTTTAGTTCAAATCATGGATTTCAAACTAGACCACTCAGAGGTGTTCCTAGAAGCTAACTGGGACAAGAAATTATCGATCTACACCAAAGACTCCGTTAAAAGAGCAGCCCCCACTATTGTGAGCCAAATTCATAATTGATTCTTTCTCTATTAATATTCTCAGATGCAGTACATGCTAATGGCTTGCATATGTTTTATTGAGTAGAAAAACCTTTTGGATAAGAAGCAAAAGTGAGAGTTGGTTATAAAAGGAAAAGAAGATATTCTCGTTCAAGCAATGGGTAAGAAGGATCATGGGGGTCGTTGGAAATGTTGCCCCACAACAGCCAAGGTGAACGAGGCCCTACCACATATTGCTGTGAGCCGTTATGCATCTAGTCGATGTAGGAGCATAAACACAAAACTATTTGAAGAAATCTCAAATTCAAAACAACTACCCACAGATGTCATCGAGCTCAATGAAAGATTTGTTGCCTTATTTGAGGCCCAAACAAATTGGCTGGCTGGACAATTGGGTAAACCTACTACCCCACACTTGGATGCCCGTAATTCCCTTGAAACATCATCCAACCCCATGAATAAAGAAAATCGGGTATTCATTCTTTCAGCATCTGGATGTATTGACCCACAAGGATACGTTGCGGATGAAAAAGGTATTCTATACCATGAACATCGTTGTTAGCTGCTTTCTTGCGGATGTGGATTGTTAGTTTCTGGATTTTGATTTCATGTCAAAGTGATTTTGGATGCTATTAGCTGTGGGCATATATTTACTGCTATCACATTCATTTTAGATGTTGGTAGTTCGGGCCTAGTAATATATTCATCTTGATCTTTTCTCAGTTGAACAGAGAAAATGTCTCTTTGCCAATATAGTTAATTGAGAGACAGTTTATCCTAGCTGAACCCTGAAAGTTACAGTGCGCTGCAGCTTTCAGCCGCAAAAAACTAAGTTGAGGTGTTTATTTTATCCTAGCTAGACCAAAAGAGCGGCATGGCGCTGCAGCCTTCAGTAACTGTACATAGAATTAATTTCTTGTTACAATCAACTTTTCGAGCCATAGAATCTTCAATGAACCTTGGTACCTATTGAGATTGATTAAATTTATAACATTATTTAGTTTTGATTACATAATAACACTTACATATTGTCCAACTGATGTTTGTTCCCCTTTCCCTGAATTTGGTTCTCAGAAAGTAAAAATGTGCTGCCTATATGTTTTGACACATAATGGCGAAAGAGATGTAGCTGCATTTGGTATCTTGTTTCCAAAGGATAAGGAAACGAACTTACCCATCAAGTGGGAGCGAGTAAAGCTTCGTAGACTTGTGATCATTCCCAAGGCACCTTTGCTAATTGAACACGGAGAATTTGAGTTTGTAACTAAGGCCATTGGACATAAAACTCTATGGCCGGGAAAGCTAATAAGTGTTATTGGGAAACGGGATGATGAGGTGTGATAATTGTATTCTTGTTCTAATCCTATCATATATATCTTTCCAGATATTACTAAAACATAATTTGTTTTTCATCTGCTTACATAGGAGAACGAGAAGCAATCGCCTCGGAAACAATTGGTAGTGGATGAAGATGGAAGTCTTGAAATAAACCTTACATCAAAAATTGCCATAGAGAGAGAAGAGGTTAAACAAATAATTATATTAACTAACTATGACATCCAGGTATATATTAAGACACTCCCCCTCACAGGAGGCATTGGCTCAGGAAGATACTCCGAATGGAGAGGTCTAACATACCCCCAGACTTTTTCATTCCAACCTATTTTTTCAATGCCTGACTAACATTTCACCCATTAGCAAGCAGCAATAGAAAAACTGCATCGATGGAGAATGGGCCATCAAATCCTCCCATGTTCGTTTCTAACCATTACATTTTTGTGATAACTCATTTTATCCTTTACAATATGATTCACTAGTGAATTATACACATATACAGCTCACCTAACATTATTTGATTCTTAATTTAATTATAATATCGTGCATCTTTTAGGGGGTCACGGAAGACAAAGAATGCATCGTTGTTGTTCAACAGATTAATGATGTTTTAAGGCTATCTATACAAATAAGTGGACCTAACAAAGTCTTCCGCATCAATTTCAAGATGGGGGTATTTGGATCAGAAGAAGTCTACACAGCCATATTTACTGACAAGCTAAACTATTCATAAGCAGTTTGGACGTGGAAAACCAAATGGAGTGGATCAGTGGGTGCCAACCGGATACATGGGCATCGTAAGAATTGCATGCTTACATTATTTATAGATATATCATTATATTTGTTTCACTTACAATATTATTTTGACAGATACATGTGATGGGGTGGTTGATCGAGGCCACATCCAATTTATTCTGGCCGGTTCAAATTCAATATCTCCAAAGGCAAATCAGAGGGTCGAATTGACTGCAGGCGAGGTTTTAACTGTCATGTGCCTAACCCAAGCAAGGATTTGCGTCTTCCCATACAATTGAGAGTAAGTTTTATTATTTTTTGTATTGTTTGACCCGGCCACATGGAAGCAATAGCAACCATATGTTGTGATTTTATTTTTAAAAAATATTTAAAGTATTCAAAACCGCATTAGGTATTTTGGTGTTTCCTTATAGGAGCCATTGGTTTTCGCTCATCTTCGTACCGGAAAACGATCGAGTATATTGCATCGACTTGATGAGTGGGGGAATTTGAAAATTTAATAGGCTATGCCTTAAATTAATTCATTTGTAAGTGGAACACATTTTTGTCATTACATCTACTTTAATGTTCTACAAAATTGTTTGTTCTCGTAAACGTGTTCTTGTAGACTTCTCACTTTCGTTGCTTGATTATTTACAATTACTGTTAATATTCATTACAATGACATTCACTATTCTATTCATTACTTGAGTTCATCATTAGATGTTGGAAAAAGTTAGACCTAATTAAACTATTATGTGTGATCCCCATTTTCTTAAAATATTTTTTTTTCATATTGATAGAAATATATTTTCATCAATTGTAGGATTGCAACAAAATATCGATGGTTCAATTTCGAGCAAAATAGATCCTACCCTTTGAACTATACATGGAAAGTCATAAACATCAATGTACGTATTATCCCGTTATGTTATATTTCCTATCTCAATTTTATGTTCGTAATCATGTTAGCAAATTCTCTTTTATATCAGCACAAGATACAAAGTAGTACTTGGGAATGTGGATACAATTGCATGTATTATATGGATAAAATTGTTAAGGGTATGCATGACATTGACATTATTCCGGTACATTTTCCTATATTGTTTTTTTTGTATTTGTTAGTATCTCACATATATATCCTTTTCAAACATGCAATTTAATACTCCCTCTGTCCCATCTCTTTCTGCGGAGAGAGAAACTGGAAGTATTTTTAAGGATATATTATTTTATATCTTTGAAGTGGGGTATCCTAATATTATTGGGTTAAAAAATTCATAAATTGGGCCCAAATTGAGTAAACAAATAATAAAAGCAATCCATTTATGGCAAAAAAATGAGGTAGTGCAAAAACAGCTGGGACGTCAAAAAAGGAAATAGTGCAAAAATAGCTGGGACAGAGGGAGTACATTGTTTCAGCAATTTCTAGAAGATTACACTCCTCTGGGGAGCAATCAACTTCGGAACATTGCTCTAAAATGGGTTTGTATTTTTGCGAAATGTACTCTACCAAAATGCATAGCTCAATTGAATGTAATACATGAACTTGCATCCATCATTGGATACTAGTTATTAGTATTATCTCTTATGAAAGGTAATTGTCCTCAACTTTTGATACTCTTCATCACAGTATTTGATTTCAATTTCTCGCTAAACATTAACTGTTCCTAGGTGCGATTATTTGACGAAAAACGTGCGAAACACACACTCCTGTCTTCATCTCTATTTCAGTCACTGTGCTCTGCCTATAACGGTCTTCTTTGCCGTTAATGGCACTGCCGACGCCCAATCCCACTGTGGATATGGGCTCCGCCACCAATAAGAGCTTCATCCAAGCCCTTACCACTAAGCCACCACCGCTATTTACATCTCTTCCCGACACACCAAACCTCCACCCAGTTACAGAATACAAAGGAAAGATCGCGTTTATCCTTCCTCAAGAGGAAGGAGAACGTCTGGCATTCCACTATCAGAACGCATTAGTTGGAAAATTCAACCGGGGAAAGCCCTCGATGGAGCTTCTTTATTCTGTGTTTAAGTCAATTGGTTTTAAATTTAAATTTCAGCTTGGTTCAATTGACTATCGTCATGTGCTTATTAGGTTTTAGGATCATGAAGATTATCAACGATGCTGGATGAAGGGGCAATGGATGATTCATGGCGCTGTGATGAAAGTGCAGAAATGGTCACCAGAATTCTCACCATCTGCTGAATCCTCGATAGTCCCGGCATGGGTAACGATTCACAAACTTCCTCTTCACTTTTATAATACCTCTGCTATCATTGGAATGAGTAGCCAGATAGGTAGGTTTCTAGAAATGGATGCTGCAACTTCAGCTCTTACTAGACCGTCGGCTATAAAAGTCTGTGTTGAAATAGATCTCTTGTCACAATTGCCAGCATCTATAGTGGTAGGAATAGGAAATAAAGTTGCTGATTATCCCATAGAATATGAGGAACTACCACACTATTGTACTCATTGTAAGATAGTGGGACATAATCAGGATAAATGCAATTTCCTCCACCCTGAGTTAAAAAGGAAGGTTGTAGAGACAATCAAAACCTGGGAAAACTGATAATATTAATAAGGAACAATTAGAATCCAGGAAACAATTACAGCCTAAAGTTATAGCTAAGGATAATGAAGCAGATTCTTCTGCTCTAACTGTTTCTCAAAAAGAAGCTGAATTCCAAAAACAAAATAATCAATCAGTCCAACACCAGGATAATAGTTTCAATTTATTCACCAATACTCATAAGAAAAGACCTGGTTTCTACTCTCTGGACAACATTTCAAAACCTATTACAACTACCTTTTGGAGAAAGAAGAGTAACCAGTCAGGAAAACCCCTAGTGGAAGACTCAGAATTAGCACATACTGTCTCAATTTCTAATGTTTTTCATGCCTTAGATGTATTCACTGAGGAAGAACAGGAAGAAGATGTGGTGGAGATCTTCCATGAGTCTCTGGAATCCCATGAGCAAGTAGTCCCACCAGTAACAACAGGTTCACCTGCAAACACAATAAAGGAGCAACAAACTCCAGGTAAGAAACAAGATGATCGACCGCAGCAAATCCCCACATCAGCAACAAAATCGCCAGTAACTAATGATAAGGATCAAGCAAAGAATGATACACAGATTGATATTCCAAGTAGAGCAGATCAACACACAAAGAAGGAACAAACTAAGGTACACTCTAAGGTAGGTTCCCCAAATCTGGAAATATCTACTGTCAGTAGTGATAAAGGAGAGGCTACTATTGATAAGCTCAGTAAAGCCTCTACTATCAAATCTAGAAAACTAAGATCTTCACACAAAGCCATTCCTATGGATTTTAAATGATTAGATACACAATCATAGGAAATTTATTAGTGTGGAATGTTAGAGGTTATGGATCATCCATGGATAGACTAAAAACTCTAAAGATGAACCATAAGATAGATATACTCTGTCTGATTGAACCCTGGCATGATAACCAACAAATTAACACTCTGATGCATGCCCTAGGTTTCACTCATGCTCTTACAGCTCAAACTGCTAAAATATGGATCCTCTGGAATAATTCTTTTCAATTAACCTGTATTAATGAATCGGATCAATATCTTCATGCTAGAATCTCAGAAGTAGATACCTTAGTTAGTTGGAATTGCTTCTTTATCTGTGCTAGTGTACATAGAAACTTGAGGGAAACTCTCTGGAATGACTTATCTAATCCACCAACTGAACCTTCTATATATATAGGTGATTTTAACACAGTGGCTTCAGTTAATGAATATAAAGGAAGGAAAACAACTCCTAATAAAAGCATGAGACAATTCAATGAATTCATCAATAACTCTGACTTGCATGAAATTATAACTGTTGGGAATTCTTTTACTTGGAGTAATAATCGTGTCAAGGACAGATGTAAAGATCTCATGTTTCAAAAACTAGATAGGGGATTAAGTAATCTTGACTGGATGGACTTATACCCTAATAGCTCTATACAAGTTTTAAATAGGATTACATCGGATCACACTCCTTTACTTTTATCTATTCAATCTGCCTCTGAAATGATTCCTAGACCATTTAGATATCAGGATATGTGATCTAACCGACAAGAATTCCAGGAATTAGTGATCAAGAATTGGAACTTAATCTCCTTTTTAAAAGGAATGCCTGGCTTTGTTCATAAACTTAAAAGGCTCAAAACTGAAATTAAAGATTGGAACAGGACCAGCTTTGGGAATGTTAACCTGAACCTCATTCAAGCTGAGGAGAGAGTTAGTGACTTGGAAATAACATTCCAACAATCACAAAACAGACAGGACTTAGATGAATTGAACAAATCCAAAGCCTTTCTGCTTAGAGCCCAAAAAGAGAAAATCATCTTCTTAAAACAAAAGGCTAGATTAAATTGGCTAAAATTTGGAGATGCTAATACTAGTTACTTTCATCATGCCATTAAGGAAAACAGAGTTAGGTCTCGAATTAGCAAAATTAAGAATGGTGCAAGTATCTGGATCTCTGATCCCAGTCTGATTAAAGAGGAAGGCATCAGGTTTTATAAAGACCTACTAAATGAGGAATCGCCCCCAAAATTAGGAAGG
Source organism: Rubia yunnanensis (assembly GCA_037428765.1). NCBI lineage: Eukaryota > Viridiplantae > Streptophyta > Magnoliopsida > Gentianales > Rubiaceae > Rubia > Rubia yunnanensis. The sequence goes on from CM075064.1 coordinate 76,086,538, forward strand.
CATCAGGTTTTACAAAGACCTACTAAATGAGGAATCGCCCCCAAAATTAGGATCTTACTTTAACTATTTTTTAAAGGAAATACCAAAGGTAATTTCTGAAGAACAAAACCAACTTCTCCTCCAACAGTTTACTATGCAGGAACTTAGACATGGTGTTTTTGATTTAAACAAAAGTGGAGCCCCTGGCCCTGATGGTTTCTCAGGTTGTTTCTTTACAACCTTCTGGGAAACAATCAAAATTGATTTGCTAGATGCTGCAAATGATTTCTTGCTTACAGGAAATATCCCAAAAGCCAAATCTAGTACCTGGTTAGCTCTGATTCCCAAAAAAGCCATCCCAACCTCTTTTTCTGATTTTAGACCAATCAGTCTATCTAACTTTATTAATAAAGTGTTCTCCAAAATGATAATGGAAAGGATCAAACCTTTAATGCACTCATTATTCTCTCCTGGACAAAGTGCTTTTATCAATGGTAGAGATATTACTGATAATGTGCTACAAATGCAGGAAATGGCCAGACTTTTAAACAGAAAATCAAAGGCTCATAATATTATTGTGAAACTAGACATGCAGAAGGCTTTTGATAGAGTTTCATGGTCTTTTCTAAACTCTATACTTCTCCAATTTGGTTTCCATGGGAATCTGGTTAAATTAATATTGAGTAACATAGCCTCTGCTCATTTCTCTGTTTTAATTAATGGAGTTACAGCAGGTTTCTTCAAATCTTCTAGAGGCTTAAAACAGGGAGACCCCCTATCCCCTTTTCTTTATAATCTGATTTCCGAGGCTTTCTCAAGAGCTTTAAAAAAATTGATTAATTCTGGTTTTCTCAATCAGTTCAGTTTACCTCAGTCCTGTTTAACTGTTTCTCACCTAATGTATGCTGATGACACACATATTTTTCTTAATGCTAGGCCTAAAACCTTGAAGAGATTTAGACAATTTTTAATAGCCTATGAACTGACTTCTGGACAAAAAGTTAATTTTGGGAAGTCAGAATTCTATGTTTCACACAGAACCCCTCCCGATTCTATTCTCTCTATCAAGAGATTACTGGGAATGAAACAAGGCTCTTTTCCCTTCAAGTATTTGGGTGTCCCTGTATTCTATGGTCGTAATCTGCAGGTTTATTACAAGCCTTTGCTTGAAAGGTTGGAGAAGACAATTAACAACTGGAAGAATAAGTGGCTGACTAGTGCAGGTAAGTTAGTTCTTATCAACCATTGCCTAATTTCTATTCCTACTCATATATTTTCTGTACTGAGCCCTCCCAAGATAGTTTTAAGGAAAATTGAAAAAATTGCTTCCACTTTTTTCTGGGGGAAAGTAGATAATGCTGACAGGAAAAAATGGAAATCTTGGAAGAACTAAGTCTACCACTAGATGAAAATGGCATAGGATTAAGAGATATAGGAGCAATAGTTGATGCATTCTCATGCAAACTGTGGTGGAAATTACAGGCTAATAAAAATCAGTGGACCTCTTTACTATGGTCACTACCACAGTCTTATAAAAAATCTCACACTTGGAAAAGAATTTGTAATATCACTGCCATGGAAAATAGACACACTAAAGTGATATATGGACAGGGAGAATGCTCCTTCTGGAATTCAAATTGGACGGGTGAAGGAGCCCTTTTCTATGCATGGCCTGATGGGCATAATGTCCCATTTGAGGATATTACCCTTAGGTACTTCATACAAAATAAAGCTAATCTCCTACCACAGCTGGAGCCATACCTGGCTACCAATATACTTACCATTTTACAGGTAGCAAAACTGGAGTATCAACACGAGGATAGGCTGATCTGGACACCAAACACCAATGGTACGTTCACAATCAGGTCCGCATACCACACTTTTATGAGAAGAAAAGTTAAAATCAGACACCTTTCCAAGGTATGGAGCAGTTTCATACCTAAGAAAATGTCAGTCATTTTGTGGCGTGCAATGAAGGGCATTCTGCCTTTTGATAACATTTTGGTTAGGTTAGGCTTTCGATTAGCATCGAGGTGTCCTATGTGCATGAGCCATAATGATAATCTAGACCATTATTTCAACTCTTGCCCATCCTCTATTGCTGTTTGGGAGGCAGTTGGAGATATGATCCATCTTCAGCAACCTAATTTCCATAAGTTGGAGCATAGAGTTGAATATTTCCTATCCTTTAATGCTGAAAATAAGATCCACTCTCAAATTATCACTGCTTCACTTCTAGTTACAATCTGGATCCTATGGATAAAGAGGAACAAAATCATTTACGATAATGAACCTTTCTCCACTGTAGCCTGTTTACATGAGTTTAAATGTATCATTCGTGATATATTTACAGTTCATCACCTTTTTGGCAAGATAGAAAAGCATATGCATTGGATTGATTCTATCATTATCCCACACATTTATTCCAAGAAAAGGAAACCTTTAACTGCTGTAACATGGAAGAAACCTTTCTTGGGATATAAGATCAATACAGATGCCTCATGGAAAATGTTTGGATTCTCCTCTGCAGCTGTAGTAGTAAGGAATTCTATAGGGAATGTGATTACAATGAGAACAAAAATTTTCCAATCCCCCTCACCACTACACGCCGAATTAATAGCTATTCAGTTTGGATATGAATTATGTGCAGAACTGGAAATAGCATACTGTTCTTTGGAATCATATTGCTTAATTGCTATCAGAGGAATTCATAACCCCATGACTGCACCTTGGATAAACTTTTCTGTTTGTAGTTCACTTAATCTTTTGCATACGAATTTCCCAATTATACATATTCACAGAGAGGCAAATAATGTTGCAGATTTTTTGGCCAAATACTCACTACAGAATGATTTACATGGTATTTTAGACATTCAATTAGCTCCTCCTGTGCTCAGAGGACTCATATCTCTAGACAAAATTGGTTTGCCCTCTATACGAGTAGGTCCTTGATATTGCTTTCTTTTCTTGGAATGGAATCTACTCTGCCTTTTCTCTTCTTCCGGGTTTGCTAGTGCCTGGGATGATTAATTGGTCCTGGATGAACAAGGAATATGCAACGGCCATTTGCTCGAGCTCCTTCCCTCCTCAGCCACAGAGAAACTTTAGGCTGACTCTAATCTTCTTCCTATATTTCTTTTTCCTTGTTTTCCACGGACATACTGGGGTTTCGATTTCTCGATTTGCCGACCGGTTCATGGAAAACAATGGAATGATATATAGAAAGCTACTCTCTCAACATTATTTTCATTTTAGGCTAATGTAGACATTTCATAGCAATTTTTTGCTTCATGAGCTTCTCATAACCCTCGGATCATCATAAGGATGACTCCTCTGTACTCATGTATGTACTCTCAGGCGATTTAGCCATTTCTAGGGTTAGGGGAGCCAATTAATTTCCCCCCATCTACGGATGGTTTAAACTTAAAAAAAAACTTTTGATACTCGTCATCTCCATGATGAGGGGTGTTCATGTATCTTATGTAGGGTTGTAACCCAATTTTTGGCCACTTAGAACCACGATTCATTCACTTCTTTCGCTAGTCAAAAATTATAGTTGATCAAATTCCATGTTTTATCCTACCTACTTGTTGTCTATGAGTGATGATTGTTTTATTTATTGGGAATTGTTGTTGGGAATTTGTTCTACTTTTATTGGTGCACCGATTTAAGTAATCTACGCACAAATGAAAATCCGTGCCTTCTATGAAAAAGAACGCACCGCTTTGGAAAACAAGCGTAAATATAAAACTGGCTGCGTGAAGATGGACTGAAAGAGCAGTAGCGCACTGCATCTTTCAGTGACCAGATTAGTCACAAAGTTTACAGCAGTTCTTATAAACCGGTGCTAAAACAAAATAAATCGGTGCAAAATGGCCACACATTTAACACCATTTTTTGCTAAAAAATAATCGGTGCTAACATATTATACAATTTCCACCGATTTTAAAATCGGTGCTAAAAAATAATCGGTTTTAAAACCGGTGCTAAAAATTTTCCTGTGTTAAAAATACACATTTAGCACCGTTTTAAAACCGGTGCTAAAATATAACCGGTGCTAAAAATACACATTTAGCACCGGTTGTAAAACTAGTTCTACTAGGACACAAATTTAACACCGGTTTTTACAGCACCAATTTCAAAAAACCGGTGCTAATTTGGTACATATTAGCACCGGTTTTTCCAAACTAGTGCTAAAGAAAACCGGTGCTAGAAGTAGGAATTTAGCACCGGTTTTTTCCAACCGGTGAAACTGTTTCATCGGTTACTTAGGTAACAGTTATTTTTCGAAAAAAACCGGTGCTAGAACCAAAAACAACCGGTGCTACTGGGGGGTTCCTGTGATAGTGCTTCCTTTCAAACTTCCTTCACATAGAATGTAACGAAAAGTACCTACAAGCGACCAACTAAAGATGATCACAAAGGAAGATATAGGTGCACGTGGATACAACGTGTTCAGTAGTTCCAATAAAGTCTACAAAACGTGGAATTTAGAAAAGAAAACAAAATAAGGGCTTCTAAACCCATTATCATGTAAACTCAACTAATACTAGAAATCCAACATATAAAACAAACCAATTATTATGCTGAATGAAACAATTAACACACGCATAATGAAGCACATCAGAACCCCACACTTGACCCTTTACTCATCATTGAGTAAATAAAGACACGGAAAGCACAAAGAGAAATGTAGTGTGCAGGTATAAGTTAACCGAGACATTCAACTTATTCGTAGATTACCCTGTTTTACCAAAAGGGAAAGAATTTCACAGATCTCACACTTCCCGAAGAACCTAAGTAGTGTAACCACCCAAGTTAAAATGTTGAAAAAGGTAAGTAAATAAGATAAGTGTCAAGCTAGCTTACTTTTTCTAAAATGATCCCCAAAAGAAATCAAAGAGTTGTCTCCAAAAACAATCCACCAAGGAAATCCAAAAGTCGTCGACTTGGTTGTAACATAGGTATAACTCTAGATTCTTGACCTAGTTACAACCAAGGATGCAAATTTATCATCAACATAGTTTTTTTTTGTTTTCTCTCAATTTCTCTCATTTTTCCTAGGAGCCCTTTCAGTTTTCATCCTAGCTTTAACACACAAAGGGTACTCACATTCTCACATTTTTCCAAACTGCCACTCATTTTTTCCAGGCTTGCAAGCCTAGCCTCTCACTTTTTCCTAGGTCTTTTGGCCTATCCGGGATTTTCCCAATGTTGCCTAAGTTGCCCTTTCAGGTTTCCAACTTAGGTGGGTATTGTATTTTTTGATTTTTCGAAATTTTCAATTTTTTTTGTGTGGCACAAAATACCCCAAAGTTGGACTTCATAATACAAGGAGATAAAATCAAACAGAATTACACCATCAATGATCTAAAACAACTAACCTGATGCAAACTAGAAGTCCTACCTAGCAAGCCATACAATCAGGTAGACAACCAAAACATCCCAAAACAAAGAAAAAAACCCAAAATCACCAAAGAGATAACCAAAAAACAAAGAAAAACATCACAATGCACCAAGGAATCCAAAAATAAAAACTCCCTATGTGCTCACTACTCCCTCCCCCACACATAAACTATACATTGTCCCCAATGCACAAAACCATGTAAAAACATACGTGAGGTTGGGAAAAATATTGACACTCACTCTCGTGGCCCCAAAGGGCCTTCCTCCTCGTGCCTCATGTTGTCCCTCTCAATGTACCCCAAAGTTTGAATTGTGGCCTCAATGGAATCTATCCTTGTGCTAAGCTCCTCCAATTGGATCCTCATACCACATATCACTTGGATGACCTCTTGCATCACTTGGGTAGAGCATGAAAGCTTTTCCCCGGGGGAATACAGTTGGTCACTGATGTTCATATATAAGCGAGAGCGGCTAGGGGGGTCCCTCGAAGAAGTCTCATCCTTGGCCTCCTCAACATCTATCTCTGGGCTAGCTTGAACTCTCTAAAATTCCCTCTCAAAATGCAGAGCAAAAGGAATAGGACATCAAAACATGTGTTGTGGGTAATGGCAGTGCGCTTCGGCTGAGGAAGTACATGAAGCTACAAGTGCTCACCCCACCATAAAGCCACACAAAACAGTCCTCAGATGTAGTAGGTGCTACCATGAAAGCCTTGGCTAAATTTTCAATGTTGTACCTCATTCCCAATCTTCCCAAGTTATGATCGATGAGTGACCGGATGCCTCAAATACTGTGCAAGAAGCCCTACTATGCTGCCCATAGCAATCTTAACACATTTTCTTTCCCCCATCATCACGCACTCTTGTAAAAGATCCCTACCAGGATTTGGTATAAATTACCCTCAAGAGTAATTACCCCGAGGAAATGAACATCCAAACCCGGACATTGCACTAGCTCACCGTGGTAAAATACTCCCATTTCCAGTAACTGATGAATGTAACAAAGTTCCAGATTAACCAAGGCAGTGCTCATGAACAAATTCTTTCGGTCAGTGTCTATCAGCTGCCTCCAAAAGTTCCCAAAAGAAAAAGGAATCCTTTGACGGCGTGTTCTTGGGACCTCTTTGTTGTACCTCTATCTAAAGGTGTGAGCTACCTCTCAGTGTGTCATAGTATACTCCTTTTCAACCAGATTGAATTTTATCACCCAGTGTCCATCCTCATCTATGACTGACCATAGAGTAGCAAGGAAATCTAAAGTTCACCAATGTAGGTCTTCGAGTGCTTCTCGAGAAACCCCTCTAGACCTACCCATCCCAATATATAGGTAATAGGCTCGGGTAAGCCTAGAGCCACCAAGGTGTCTTTGCATGAAAATCCAGTCTCTAGTATACTTCTCTTTGGCTCTCTCGAATTCCTCCACTTCCGGGCAGCAGTCCGGGAGATGTTGGCTAATCCCATAAATTCTTCAATGGTTGTGAAGAATTAGAGTCACCAGCTCGTGGTTCGCACCCTTTGCCAGGTTTTTCTTATTACCACCTCATGAGGACTTCCCTTTCTTCGACACATTATTTTTCGGAGGCATCCTAACACAAGAAGGAAAGTGTGGTAATGTAATCATAAACAAGGCATGACCCACAATATTATTAAACAAGTAAATTCCTCCTAAATAGACTAACCATTTAAAACATGATAATCTAAGCATGAAGGATACTTAAACAAGAACATTCTCATCAAACAAACATCATGTAGGTTTATACCAACCCATCAATAAGATCATGAAATAGAGATTAATACTCTCCTAAATCACCCAAAACATGAAGAGTATATAATCCAAGCATAATAGCACATCAAACCGGCCAAACTTTATTTAACACGAGATCATGCAAACAACCCAAGGACATATCTCAACAACATACACTTATTCAAGAATCATGTTTTATATAACATCACCACAATGTTAATAAAGAAAAGAAACAAAGAGTTCAGTGGATTACTCGGAATTCAAAGCTAAGAGTTGCAAGATCCACACAAGAAGAGGGAAAAATTGCTAATTTTTTAGAGAAAAGCTTCAAGTTTTCAAGTTCACCAAGAGTGTGTGTGAGTTAGTGTTTCTAAAAGATTGAATGTGTCAAATGACTCATATAGGTGGAAAAATGTACCACGGATCTTAAAATTAAGCATAGGTGACAAGGGGGGGAAGTAAAATTAAGATAGGGATGGAATTTTAAAAATTGCAAATTAGGGTACAATAGTACCAATCAATTAAATCAAAAGGATGTTATAAGTACTATTTGCATAAAATAAATTCTAAGGAATTATGGAATTTCAAAATTTATGAACCAAAAAAGCATTTTTTTAAGTTTGAAATTTTCAAAAAATTACATTTTTGGAACAATTTGACGGTTCAAATGGGGTAACGACACACATACCCTCTCACCTAAGGTACCTGACACGGACCTCCTCGTGCCAATGACCTCTGGCACAGATGGTACAGCTTGGCACCATCCGTGTCAGATCATGGTGTGAGGCCCCTTGTGCCAAGGTCTCTTGGCATAGACCGTATTGCTCGGTGCAGACCGTGCCAGCTCATGAAATGAGGCTGCCACAAATTTTGACCATATCCCTTAGTTTTTGCTTCTTTTTTTGGAAAAACTCTGTCACTCATCAAGTTTAGTTCAATCCAAACACAATCACGAGACTCAAACTCAAATGTACAAATTAAACATGAGTTTCATCTGAAAATATCCTTATAAAAAACAAGAACATGCAAAATCTATATAATCATCACTCAAAATAACGAAATCAAAGCAACAAGAAGCACCGTATATTTAATGTTTTTCTCACGACTTATTTCTTTTTCATGCAATTTTAGTGAGAACCACCTACCTATGGGTCTCTAGAATTGCCATCAGCAACTCCACCCACAATGACATTGTTCTAGAGAGATTTCCACAACGTGTCACCCATACCTTCCGACCCTTTGTCTACCATAAAATAGAATCATCGTGCCTTGCTAAGGTTGAATCTGTGAACATCACTTTGGGGTTAGGAGGAGGTCGAGGGGGTTTTAAGCCCTAGACATTCAATCTTTCCCGATGTAAGTTAGTTAGCTTGGAAAAAAAGTCTAGCACAGATATATTGTCACTCAAATCATGCAATTCATCGGACTAATCAGCATTATCATCAACAACAAGGGATTCATCCAAATATTCATGCTCATTTTTCACACAAGAAGATTCACGTAAATCATGCTCACCACATAGGGTCACACTGTTGCCCATAAAAGAAGAATCAATCAAATCATGCCTAGACTAATAAATGTCAAATTCCATTTTATCCATATCGTCTTCAGTATTCTGGCATGGGCTATCATCTAAATCCTTATTTTACTCAGTATTTTGGCTAGGGCCACTCAATTCTTCACATATGCTTGCTGGTCTTGACATTTTGCTCTAAAAATAGCAAGGGCCATCGAAAACAGAATGGTCCAGGCCCATACTTATCTATTTTTGATTGAAAACGGGAACTAGAGAATGTAAATCATTGAGATTGGCATGGGCCGTGTCATTTGGTGTTGGCCATTGGTGCCTTGCTTGGTTCCACCCATGAGCGGTCCACACCGACACGTTAATACTTCAGCCAGCTAAACTTCTTCCTGTCGCTACCGATGAACCATTAGTCCTTTTTAGAGTTATTGTAGTTGATTATATGGTTCTTGAGGAGACAAATCTAATGGAACACACCTTGAGGACTGATTCTTCTTGAATCTTTCCCTGCATTTGGTGCAACTCTCAACCCACGATTCTTCATTTCTTCCTTGGAAGTTTTCAACTTCAAAGCAGCCTATTCTTGGCTCCATCCTTCTATTACCATGATTTAATGTCCAAGGCCTTACATCTATTACCATTCTAATGTGAATGGCCCAAAAGTCAAACCATTGTTGGGAGCTCAACAGACTTGTCGCGACTTGCAAAAATTTGGACCTGAGACTTGCAATTTTTTAGAAAACTTATGAATTTGATCATGATCGCGATCGTGAAGGGTTCATTACAACTCGCGAAGGCACATTGCAGCTCGTGATAGGCTTGTTGCGACTCACGGCCTAATGGATCTAGGAGTTAGCATTATTACCAAAACTTTCTAATTTTGGTTGTGATCGTGGGATTGTCGTGACTTGTGTCCATTTTATGTGCATAATTTTGTACTTTTGGGGTCACTTTTGTGCTATTTTATTATCAAGAGCTTGTTTTTTACCTTGAAATTCTCTACGGAGGGGTAAGAGCAACTTTACGCTCTTTTACCTCTTCTAAGTGGATTTTGCATGACAAAGGGAGAACATGGAGGCTTGAAGACCGGAGGCCATTGAAGATCACTTTTCAAAGACTTTGAAGACTTTCTTCGAAGACAAGAAGACTTGAAGACCGAGGCCGTTGAAGACCACTTTTTTTAATACTTTGATACTTTCTTAAAAGAGTTGAAGACTTCAAAAATAAGAGGAATCATTGTAAAGATGAGTGTTTACCACAAGAAGAAGAAAAGAAGACAAGGTTAAATTCTGGCGTCTATCACAAGTCGCGACAAACCCGTCGTGAGTCGCGACCAACGGGTGGCCAGAACCTAACCTTATCCTTTTTGTACTATAAATAGCACTCTATTTCCTCTCATCACATCTTCTTCTTTCTGCATTTGGGTACTTTTTCTAACCCTAGTTTTCACATTTTTCCCCTTTAAATCTCTTGTAGTATGTTTGATTAGTTAGCATTAATTAGTATGAACTCTTATAGCTAAATCTAGTTCTTGGGAGTAATTGATTGAAGCTTCTAAACTTATGTAGTAAGATTCTATATTTGCTCATTTATGAACATTTACTGGAGAGCATTTATTATGCCATTAATATTGTGTTTTGCCTCATTTATACCATAGGTTTTTTGAGTATATGAAATGTTTGTAAGATTGAAGTGTTAGGGTGTTAGAAAAGTTTCAAATTTCTTAGCTCATTTGACATGAAATCCAAAAGCATGGATTTAGAAGTTCTTGTTTATAATGTGTGGTAATTATTGCTAGATGAGTATGCTGATGTGGATTGTTCTCATATTTATCCCATAGATGCTAAGAAAGGCTGAACCTTGAATGTTGTTTGTTCTAGGTTTAACCTAATAAATGCTTTGTTTGGTTAAATGACTATGTCTTTGGTAGAAGGGTTGTTGTTATCAAACCTATGGTCCTTTGGGTGAAATGCCATTGATGAAATACCCCTATGATGTTGTTTGTCTAGAGTGATCATCAATGAGGTTAGCAAATGGTCACTGTTTGTCTTTGCAAACTACTAATAAGGAGGAATGAATGTTAATCTTCAAATGAGAAGTGATAGCATTCCCCATAGACAACAAATGTAATTGAATAAGTGAATGAATCAATGAGCTATAGGAAGTTTGGAAGTGGAAGTCGATTGCCCCCAAGGCTCTGTTAATTATAATTTTAATCATCTCTTTAGTTGTATTGCATGATTAGCATATTTCTCACTTTTCTAATTGTTGTCTTTCAATTTCATAACTTAGGATAAAAAAAAATCAACAACCCCCCCTCATTCAGATGCTTTTATATGTATCTATATATGTATATGCCTAGTATGTTTTCTCCACTATATGTTTAAATACTTTAAAAGATCCCTCTTCTCGTTGATGACCCCGACTTGCCATTATCTACTTAATTGTAGATAGGAAGCATTAGGGCTTAAAAGTATTAACTTTGAGAGGTACGGAGACAACCTCCCAAATTTTGGTGCCTCTGCCAGGAAAGAAGCATTTATTTTTAAGTGTTTGTGGCATATTATGTGTGATTATGTGCTAATTGTAAATATTTGTTAGTTTTTTTTGCTTTGAATTTTTTTGTTAGTTGACTTGCCATTTTTTCTTGGCTTGGAGACGTATTTTTTGAGTTCTTAGTGTATGGTTCGTAAGCAATCCTCTTCACAAGAACCCCTATACTAAAACTCCGAGTTAGAGTTTAATTTGAGATGGGCTAGGAGGCTTTCTTTGGTAAATGTGAATAACACCTCTCCTAGTGACAATTTTGTGGATAATTCCAATTCTATGGAGCATCAACAAGAGCTTGAAGATAAGCATCCGGTAGGAGGACCTCAACATCCTCCTCTCCAAGGGCGAGCTCCTCCTCTCCTAGGAAGGGAGATTCCTTTGGGGAAAGCATTGTTAAGAGACATCATGGCCCTGGCCCCCAACCTCGATCAACAACCAATGTGCATTGAGTATCCCTGGTTGGACCGAACGGGTACTTCAAGCTAAAGACCGGGTTCATAAACATGCTATCAATCTTCCTTGGTAGGCAAGGGGAGAATGCCAACAAACACCTCACCAAATTTCACTTTTTGTGTGGTGGTATGGTCCCCCATGGAGTGGATGAAGACTTCTAAAAGTTGAAGACATTTTCGTTCACACTAAGGGATGATACAAGAGATTAGCTCCACTACCTACCACCCAAGAGCATCTAGAGTAGGCTTGATATGAAAACGAAGTTTCTAGCCAAATACTTCCAGGCCTTGAGATCTTCCGCCTTGAAAAGAATATAAGTAATATCCTCCAATGACATGAAGAATCTCACTTCCACTATTGGGAGAGATTCAAGAAGCTTCTCACAAGTTGTCCTTACCACGGTTATTCGGAGAGGGATTTGGTCTATTACTTCTACAATGGTCTTCTTGATGAGGATCAAAGGTTTGTGAGGAATTCTTGTTGTGGCACCCTTGGGAACAAGACGTCATCCGAGGCAATGCAATTGTATGAGGAGCTAGTGGAAGAATCAAGGAACTTTAGCTCAAGGGGCAATTTGAGAAGGAGAAATCCAATGCCCACAAGTGACTCTTCCAATAGTAGAAAGCTCGAGGACCAAGTCTTAGCCCATGCATCTATGGTGAAATTGTTGATGATGAAGCCTGGAAATGTGCCACATGTTAAATCATGTGAAATTTGTTACTGGGCACATCCTACGGACACTTGTCCTACTTTGCAAGAGGTATATGTCGAGGAGGTGAGTTCCATGGGGCATCAAGGAAATCAAGGCAACCAAGGATATCAAGGTGGGCAAGGCCACCAAGGTTACCAAGGCTACCAATGTTATCAAGGGTACCAAAACCGGCCGTACAAAACCTCCGGCATGGAAACCCTCAGGGAAGCCAAAACCCTCAACCGTATTGGCCTCCTCACTAACAATATAGGCTACTTTAACAAAAATTTCAAAGGCTCCAAGAGAAGCCTCAAGAACAAGGGGAGATCTCAGGGTTGATAAAAGATGAGGTGATGCAAGCCATTCACCGGTTGAGCATGTGCACGGAAAAATGAAAAAAATTCCAAGATAAAGCCAAGGCGAGCATCAAGAACTTAGAAACTCAAGTGAGCCAAATAGCTCAAGTGGTGAATCGGATGGAGGCTTGGGAAAAAGGAAAACTTCCCTCCCAACCAAATATCAATCCCCACAAAAATGTTAGTGCTATCACTTTGAGAAGTGGTAAAGAATTTAGCTCTCCTCCAGTTGGTGAAGTTGTTGAAGAAGAACCTAGAAGGCTTGAAATACTTGAGAAAGAAGTGAAGTAAGAGAATGAAGAGGTGGCCAAGGAGAAAGCAAGGAAGGGAAAGGAGAAGGAAGAGGAGATCACTGTTGAGAAATCAACCTTCATTCCCAAACCTTCATCCCCTCCTCACAAGAAGGCAAGAGTGGTAGAAATTACCCATATGGCTGGAACTACCGTTCCCGGAAGGTCTAAAGGACAAACGGAGGAAGGGGTCCAACAAAGACATCTAAGAAGTCTTTCCTAGGTGAGGTAAATATCCCTCTTTTGAATGCTATTGAATAAATTCCTAGCTATGTAAAAATTTTGAAGGCATTATGTGTGGTAAATGGGAAACAAAGAACAAAGAACAAGCTTAAAAATGGGAAAAGTGAGCATGTCTCCGCTTTGTTTCAAAGGGAGTTACCCCCAAAATATAGCAATCCCCACATGTTCACAATCATCTGCATGATAGGGAATACATACTTTGAAAAAGCAATGCTTCACTTAGGTGCATCAATAAATGTGATTCCTTACTCTTTGTATGAAAGCCTCAATCTTGGTACTTTGCACAAAATCGGGGTGGTGATCCAACTAGCCGATCGTTCTAGTGTGTACCCTAAGGGCATCGTTGAGGATGTGTTGGTTAGGGTAGATTCCTCAAAAATCCCCACGGGTTTTTATGTAATAGACATGGAGCATGATAAACATGCCGCCCCAATCTTGTTGGGCAGGCTATTTTTGAAGACCTCTAAGACCAACATTGATGTGCATAATGGTACCCTCACCATAGAATTTGATGGAATTAAAGTATAGTTTAACATAAATGACTCTATGAAATATCCTCTTGAAGATTACTCTTGCCATGCTATTGATTTTGTTGACAATGTTGTGCAAGATGTGTTTGAATTGAGTGGTGATGATTCCTTGTTAGTTGCTTTGGAAAATGATGTTGAAAATGCATGTCTTGTATATTCCATGAGTACTAACTTGAAGGAAAGTGTTGAGGAGTTAAGCATTCTTGAGGAAGTGGTGAAAAGTCCTGACCCTTTAGTCTTGGATGAAACCAAAGAACCAGAATTCCTCCCTTCAATTGTGAAAGCTTCGGTGATTGAGCTTAAACCTTTGCCAAGTGACCTCAAGTACACATTTCTTGGGGAAGGGAAGACTCTTTCAGTTATCATTTCAAGCAAGCTCATCAAAGATCAAGAAGAAAAGTTGATGGTAGAGCTACTGGAGAATAAGGAAGCAATGGGATGGAATATTGCCGACATAAAAGGCATAAGTCCATCCACTTGCATGCATAGAATTTTATTGGATGAAGATTTGAGACCCGTACGACAACCCTAATGCCGTTTAAATCCACCAATGATAGAAGTTGTAAAGGAGGAAATTCTCGAGTTTCTCCAAGTGGGCATGATCTATCTGATCTCAGATAGCAAGTGGGTGAGTCCAACTCAAGTGGTACCCAAGAAGAGTGGGGTGACGGTGGTAAAAAATGAGAAGGGTGAAATGGTACCAACTTGAGTCTAAAACGAGTGGCGCATTTGCATTGACTACCGGAGGCCAAATGCTGAAACTCTAAAGGATCACTTCCCATTGCCATTCATTGATCAAATGCTTGAAAGGTTAGCAAGCCACTCTTTCTATTTATTTTTGAATGGGTACTCGAGGTATTTTCAAGTGGCTATCGTCCTGGAAGACCAATTAAAATCCACCTTCACGTGCCCCTTTGGTACGTTTGCCTACCGGTGTATACCTTTCGAGTTATGTAACGCTCCCGCAACTTTCCAAAGGTGTATAGTAAGCATTTTCTAAGCATTTGTTGAAAAATTTGTCAAGGTATTCATGGATGATTTCACCATTCATGGTAATTATTTTAACAACTGTTTAGCAAAGTTGGCACAAGTTCTTAAACGTTGCATTGATACTAATCGTGTGCTAAATTTTGAGGAGTGTCATTTTATGGTAGAACAAGGCATTGTCTTAGGCCATATTGTCTCCTCTAAGGGTATTGAGGTTGACAAGGAAAAAATAAACACAATTCAAAATTTTCCTTACCCTACTAATGTGCGCAAAGTGCGCTCTTTTCTTGGCCATGCAGGATTCTACCGCCGGTTCATCAAGGACTTCTCCAAGATAGCATCTCCTTTATGGAAGTTGTTGCAAAAAGAGGTGGAATTTGTGATGGATGAGGGTTGTAAAGGAGTCTTCGATACATTGAAAGGAAGGTTAGTCCCGGCCCCTATCATACCTCCCCCGGATTGGTATTTGCCTTTTGAGATAATGTGTGATACTAGTGATTATGACTTTGGAGCTGTAGTTGGTCAAATGGTGGGGAGAGCACCTCACGTCATCTACTACGCATCCATGTCTCTCAATGAGGCCCAAAGAAACTACTCCACCACAAAAAAGAAGTTGCTAGCAAGTATTTTCTTTGAAAAAAATTCGATCTTACTTGCATAGTACAAAAGTAATTGTGTACGCTGACTATGCAGCGCATCGTCACTTGATGACAAAGAAAAAGGCCAAGCCAAGATTGATTAGGTGGATCCTTCTTCTGAGTGAATTTGAGTTAGAGGTTCGAGACAAGAAAGGCACGGATAACCTCGGGGTTGATCATCTGAGCCAGTTAGCATCAGGCGAAGATAGTCAGGTAAATCTATCAGTGAAGGAGCAACTACGAGAGGAGTTCCCCGATGAACAATAGTTCACTATCTGGGACCTCCAACTGTGGTATGCCGATATTGTGAACTTTCTTGTCTCTGGTAAATTTCCTCCTCACTTTTCTAAGGCATAGAAAGATAAGCTAAAAATCGATGCTAAACATTATGTGTGGGATGATCCCTTTTTGTGGAAACATTGTGTAGACCAAGTTGTTAAGAGATGCATCCCCGATAATGAAGTGCATTCGATTCTCACTTTTTGTCATTCTCATGCATGCGACGGTCATTTTGGAGCAAAAATGACCGCTAGGAAAGTCTTGAAAAGTGGTTTTTATTGGCCTAATTTGAATAATCATGCATACATATTTTGTAAGGCTTGTGACAAGTGTGAGAGAGTAGAAAATATCTCATCTACAAATGAGATGCCCCAAAAAGCTATGCTATATTGTGAAATGTTTGATGTTTGGGGTATTGACTTTATGGGACCTTTCCCTAGTTCTTATTTCTTTACATGTATTCTTCTTTCTGTTGATTATGTATCAAATTATGTTGAAGCAAAACCCACTAGGACTGACGATTCTAAAGTGGTTGCAGAATTCCTGAAAGATAATATCTTCTCTAGGTTTGGGGTACCCCGAGCCTTGATTAGTGACCATGGCACCCATTTTTGCAATTGGACAATAGAGGCACTCTTGAAGAAGTATGTCATCACTCACAAGACATTCACTGCCTATCACCCACAAACCAATGGGTAAACAAAAGTTTCACATTGGGAAATCAAGTCCTTCCTTCAAAAAATGGTTAAGCCTAACCTGAAGGATTGGAGTTCTTGGTTGAATGATGCCTTGTGCACTATATTATATTTTTCTAAATCACTCCCCAAGTTTTTAGCTATATAGATTACTTGCTTTTTTACATTCATTTTTTGCAGTTGATAATCGAAAAACCACCCCCCCCCCATCTATTTTACTATACTAGCTATTCCTAGAAACTTTGATCTGCACAATTTCACATGCTTTAACCAAAGAATTTGACATAGTTTTTAGTTAGTTTTAGGTTGTGGAATGTTAGTATTAGTTGAGTTTATGTTACAAGGGGTTTAGACTATGATGTTTGGTTTTCATGTCTAAATCCCACATTGTGTAGACTTAATTTGCACTAAGCCAAATCTTGTATCCTTGGGCTCCTTGATTTTCCTTGTGATCATCTTTAGTAGGTCGCCCATGGGTACTTTTTGGTAGTAGAATATTGAAGGGCCTTCGCAAGGATGGTAGAAGAGGTGATGGTCATTCACATTTGAATGATAGAAGATAAAGGCCACGAACACCAATGTGTGGTAGAAGAAGATTGAAGCCAAAGCTAGGCAACCTTGAAGTTCAAGATGACCAAAAGGATAAAATGGTGAACCGTGGTCTGAGGTTTTTTGCCTTAGTCCGAGGATAATCCAGGAAGAATCAGCCTTCAACGCTTGTGCCATTGGGTTTGTCTTCTCGAGTTCTACAAAATCGACTACTAGAACTCCCAATTCAGACTAACGGTTCACCTGTAGCAAGTAAACAAAATCTAGCCAATGAAGCACCAGTGACACTTCACGGACCACACATGGTCAAGCACCACTAGCCCGTGACAAAGCACACGGTCTGCACTACACAGGAGTTCAATGGGTTCTGTGAAAACCTGAACAAGACCTTACAGAGGCAAAGTGTTGGAAGAGTTGAAAATTTTAGCTAAGTATGGAGCCGGTCTATGAAAACCCCATAAAGAAACATTTTGAGCAAGACCATGTACTGTTTGCGGTCCGTGAAAATCTTCACGGACCGTGAGAACTTCTGAGCAAAAATCGTGTACTGTTCGCGGTCTGTGAAATCCTTCACAGACTGTGGCACAATCCCAGCTTCAAGGACTGCACCAAATCTCACGGGCTGCAGCTATGAACATTCATAGATCGTGCCAGATTTGGCATCCCGCGTGTCACGGGTCTCCCCTTCTAGGTCAGGAGAACCGTGAGAAACTCAAAGCTATAGTGCTAAGAGTCTACCTAGATTCCACGGATGCCGCACTCAGTGGGTGGCTAGATAACACAATAGCCTTTTAGAGGGATGTGGAAGTCTAGGTTCACCAAGAAATGAGCAGCAAACATAAACACTCGAGTAGAATATCTGTACTGTCATACTTAGGATGCAATACAAGCAAAAACCAACAACTTGGTGGAGCGAAAGCTCAATCTAGCTTATGTTGAAAATTGAGGTAACCAGGTGTGAAGTTCATTATTCCACATATATGTGATATAAATGTTATCACAACTGCCAAGTACATAGACAAAATAAGGTCAAAGGCTAAAATGGCACGTAAGCCTGGACCTTGAGAGAAATAGCTTTGCTACACTAAAAACTAAGCTATTACAAGTATTTACAAGAAACAAAGAGAAGACTTTTGGGACAAGGAGCTTTGGAACAGTTAATCTTCTCAGCTGCACGTTGAGAGGGTCGGCCCGCAATGTAGAGGAGGGAGCTTGGACCAAGGCCACCCCATAACATCCTCCCGCGCCTATTTTGGCATCGTCCTCTGCTCCATAGAATCTTCAAAATCATCTAGAAGTGGCTGAAATACCCGAAGGTTCCTTGCCAACTCCCATGTGTTTTCTTTGTCGTTACATCCCTGCCACTTGACCAAGTATTGGTTCTTATGTGCCCGATACACATCTCAAACTTGGAGAATGCTTTCCACCACTCTTTTCCCTCGAGATAGGATGTTGAAATCCGCCCTCTGTGGTTCACCCCTTCCAGGATCGTCCACATCCTCATGATATGGCTTTAAGAGACTTACGTGAAGTACCGGATGGGTCTTCCACCAGTCTGGGGCGTCCACCTTGTAAACTACCTTGCCAACTCTCCGGATGATCATCATAGGGCTGATGTACTTCCTCATAAGTTGAGGATCCCTATTACAATTGTCTTTGCTCTGGTGCTAGTTAGGCACTTTCACCAACACTCGGTCCCCAACTTGGAACTCCACGAAATGACAATTTTTGTCTGCATGTTTCTTCATACGTGCAACCACCTTCTCGAGGATGCTCTTAGCAATGTCTACATTCTGTTTCCACTCCAGTGGAAAACTCTTGGCTCTGGAAACTTTGGATCGCACAGCAATATCCACCGTGTGGGGTAGTAAGCGTTGCTGCCCAGTGACAATTTCGAAAGGACTCTTGTTGGTTGAAAAGCTCTTTTGGGAATTGAAGCACAACTGGGCTATATCCAGCAATTTCACCCATTCCTTCTGCTTGATGGTCACAAAGTATCGAAGATACTCCTCCAACATCCCGTTGAACTGCTCAGTTTGCCCATCTGATTTTGGGTGTGCTGTGCTGCTCATGTTCAATTTTTACCTGAGGATCTTAAAGAGCTCAGTCCAAAAGTGGCCAGTGAAGCGAGAGTCGCGGTCACTGAAAATATCCCAAGGTAGTCCCTAATATTTGATAATATGCTTGAAGAAGAGCTGAGCCGTCTCTTCTGCATGTGGCATGTTTCGAGAACCGATCCACTATCACTAGGATTGTTGCAAGATCCCCGACTTTAGGAAACCCAGTGATGTAGTCCGTGTAGACACTCTCCCATGAACGGGTAGGAAAAGGTAGGGGCTCCAGTAATCCTTCTTTCTGCTGGTGGTCCGGCTTATCTTGCTGGAAGATTAGGCAAGTCCAAACAAATTGGTTCACGTCCTCCTCCATAGATGGCCAGTAGTATCCACGTCGCACCAAGGCTAAGGTCCGCTCCATCCCCAGATGTCCCGCCCACACTATGTCGTAACGCTCCTTCAAAATTGCCTTCCTCAACCCTCCACCTTTCGGAACAAGAGTCCGTCCTCAAACCAGAACTGCTTGTCTTTGCCTTCCTTCGCCAAGTCAATCAACTGGGCGGTGGCTCCATCAGATGCTAGATTCTCCCGTATTCAATCCTCGATCCCGGTTGAAACTTCACTACCTTTCCTCGTAGCCAAACAATAGACTGTCGCTAACTGGCCTTGTCGACTCAGGGCATCAGGGACATGGTTTGTCCTTCCCATTCGATACACTAAGGTGAAATCAAATTTAGCCAGTAATTCCTACCACCTGGCCTACCGACTATTTTGCTTGGGCTGTGTCAAGAAGTGACTCACCGCCATGTTGTCCGTCTTCACAACGAATGATACACCCAACAAATAGTGTCTCTAAAGGCGTAAGCAATGAACAACCGCCAATAACTCCTTTTCATGTGCCGAGTACCTCGTCTTGCGCCACTTAGCATCCTGCTCTCATAGGCTACCGAGTGACCACTTGATCAGTACCCCTCCAAGCACAAAGTTCGAGGCATCCGTATGAACTTCAAATGCCATAGACATGTCGGACAACGCCAACACTGGATCTGTGGATAGGGTTTCCTTCAACTTTTCAAACGCCTGCTGGAACGGATTATCCCACTTCCATGCCTTATCCTTCTTGAGCAGCTCCGTTAGTGGCACCGCTATCTTGGAACAATCCTTTACGAAGCGACAATAGTAATTATCCAACCCAAGGAACGACCGAAGCTCTGGAACATAGCTCAGAGGCCTCCACTGAATGATTGCCTCTGTCTTCTTGGGGTCCATCCTTATCTTGCTCGGCTCAA
The DNA here is from genome assembly GCA_037428765.1 of Rubia yunnanensis. Taxonomy (NCBI): domain Eukaryota; kingdom Viridiplantae; phylum Streptophyta; class Magnoliopsida; order Gentianales; family Rubiaceae; genus Rubia; species Rubia yunnanensis. The sequence continues at coordinate 76,106,795 of CM075064.1, forward strand.
TAATATGTCCCAAGAAGTCTATCCTTTTCTATACAAACAAGCATTTCGAGGGCTTAGCATACAACTGGTTCTCTCATAACCTGACAAGTACCCGTCGCAAGTGCCCAAATTGTTCCTCAAATGTGTTGTTGTAGACCACTATATCATCCAGGTAGACCACCACAAATTCGTCCAAGAAATCCCTCAGCACCTGGTTCATGAGAGTACAAAATGTAGTTGGAGCGTTTGTTAGGCTGAACAACATCACCTTGAACTCGAAGGCCCCGTAATGCATCATACGGGTGGTTTTGTGCTCATCTCCCTCCTTGACTCGAACCTGCCAGTACCCCAACCACAGGTCAATCTTGGTGTAGAAGTTTGCATGGCATAACTGATCAAAAAAATCAGTGATCAAGGGTATCTGAACCGTAATGACCCATCATGTTTCTTCTAGAACAAAACCGGTGCTCCAAAAGGGGACTTTTTTGGCACAACCATCCTGCCTTCCAACATCTCCGTCAGTTGTTTCCTCAACTCCGCAAGCTCTAGCTGAGTCATCCTGTATGGCGCACGAGCTGTGGGCCTCGCCCCTGGGATCAACTCAATCTCATGGTCCACTTCATGCTTTGGCGGTAGTCTCTTAGGCAACTGATCTAGCATCACATCCTGAAACTCTCTCAGTAGCCATTTCACCGAGGGATCTATCGGTCTTGACTGTCCCTCAAGCTCTTCCCAACACAGGTGTGCTAGCAAGCTCTTCTCATTCTGTCCCAGTCCCTTTTTGAACTTCATGGCCAAAATCTATTTTTCCTCAGGCCTTCTAGGTAACACATGAATGATACATAGGTTATCGCCAATACGATCAACATGTTCCCGTAAGGGTATATTGCAATTTGCGCATCCCGCAAGAAGTCCAAGCCTAAGATAAGCTTGAAGTCATCCATCTTCACGGCATGGAAACTTGTTTGTCTCACAAACTTCTTAGCCTTGACATTGCATGTTCACGCCACCCCCACGATGGGTTGTGCTGGAGAATTAACCGCATTCACTCTGCCGATTGATTTCTCCAACACGAGTCCTAGCCGTCTACCTCAGACTCTGATAAATAGTTGTATGAAGCTCATGTATCAATCATGGCCCTTATGGGTTTTCCATTCACCACGAGATCCACATACATCAGGCCCTGATTCTTGTTCTTCATTGGTTACACCCTTTCTGTCTCATCCTCAGTCAAGGCAACTATCGGTTTGTCCACCGCCTCGGTCACCCATTGTTTCGCCTCCCACTTACCTAAAGCCCGATCCAACCTTTCTTTGAATGACAGGGGAGCTATCATTTGCATGCCCACCAAGGAATTTGAATAATAGCTCATGGCTCCCACTGGTTTAAACTCTTCCCTCTCCTGGTCTCCCTGGCTACGCCCACCCAATGATCCACCCTCTCGCAATGTCTGATCCTTCTGTCTACAAGGTATTCACAAATGTAGGGTTTTTTGGGTAGTCCCTCACCATGTCCGGTCCCTTGCACAAGTTGCATCTCGTGAACTTTGATTGTCCACCTGAGTTGTTGCTCGAGCTCGAGCTCTGTCCTACGGCTTTCCAACCAACCGTAGGATTTTTCATCATGTTGCCCCCTGCTCTAAGGTTTCTCGTGCTTCCTGCAATTCTTGTGAAAACCAATGCCACCTTGCCAACCTTACCACCAACCTTTGGGGCAACAGCAGCTGCCGACCTTGATTCCTTTCGAGGGTCCTCATGAAAATCTGTCAAGCCTTCTGCAAAGACCACTACTTCATCATTAATCTACACCCTGGCTCATTGGAGTTCCAGTCTTGCCCATGCCTTAAACCCTTGCTTAAAGTCATGCAGTTTGCAATCTTCCGAATGATCATGTAGGTGCAGCATGAGGGCTCGGAAGTGTTACACATACTCCCAAACGGTGCTCCTGTGCTGCAGAGCTTTGAGTTTCAAGAAGGCCTGTTCCTTCACATTGTGTGGGTAGAATTGGTGTTTCACGATCTCCTTCATTTTCTCCCACGACTCCAGAAAGACGGTTCCCTCTGCCATGCTTGCCTTCATTGACCGCCACCATAACTTTGCATCCCCATCTAGATACACCACCGTAGTAGACACCTGAATGGCATCTTCTTCAAATGTTTTCCGCATCAAAGTATGCCTCCATGTCAAAGATGTAGTTGTCCAACAACTTAGCATCTTGTTCCCCCTCGTCTACCTTCGGTTCCCGCACCTTGTGTCTCGCATGCTGCCTTTCTACCTGGGCAGCACTGCCCCCATCTGGTAAGTTAGCCAAGGCCCTTGAAAGTACTATCACCTAGGTTTTCAAGTCCTCAACAGAGGCTCTCAGCACCATCCGTTCATCCCGAGCTAAGGCTTGTGTTACCTTCAACTCGTCATTTTCCCCCATAGTATTCGCTACGGCTTCCTTTAGTAGTCAAACCTCCCATTGAGCAATTTCCAGCTCCCTGCTAATGTTCACGACATCCTACTCTGACAGATCGGCCCTTGCCTTGAAGGCCTCAAACCATTCTCTATTTGATCTAATGTTATTACCTGTGTCTCCCACATGTTCTGTCATCTTAATCTTTCTTTAACCATTCTTAAGAATTCTTCTTTTCCTCAAAGATCTTAAAGCTCTGATACCAACTGTCACAGGTCTCCCCTTCTAGGTCAGGAGAACCGTGAGAAACTTAATGCTAGGCTGCAAAGAGTCCACCTAGATTCCACAGACGTCACACTCAGCAGGTGGATAGATAGCACACCAGGCTTTTAGAGGGACGTGAAAGTCTAGGTTCATCGAGAAAGGAGTAGAAAATAAAAACACTCGAGTAGAGTGTCAGAACCATCATACTTAGGATGCAATACAAGTAGAAACCAACAACTTTGTGGAACAAAAGCTCAATCTAGCTTATATTTCAAAATGAGGTAACTGGGTGTGAAGTTTATTACTCCACATATATGCGGTATAAACATTATCACAAGTGCCAGGTATATAGACAAAATAAGGTCAAAGGCTAAAACGACACGTAAGCTTGGACCTTAGGTGAAATAGCTTTGCTATACTAATAACTAAGCTATTACAAGTATTTACAAGAAAAAAGAGAAGATTTTTGGGACAATGAGCTTGGGAACAGTTAGTCTTCTCAACAGTACGTTGAGCGGTTTGGCTCGTAGTGTGGAGAAGAGAGTTTGGACCAAGGAGCTTGGACCAAGGCCACCCCGTAACACCGCGGCTATGCATGCTCACAGACCGTGGAATCTGTTCCAGTCTGTGAAGCCTTGGAGGCTAACCTAGGGTTTTGCTAATTTTGGCCTATTTTGGGCCTAGTTTTAGGCCCAATCTCCTACTTCTATATATAAGAGCCTTAGTCTTCTACTAAACCATTAGGACGTAGAATAGAACCTAGGCACAATGTAGAGTAGATTCTCTCTCTAATTTAGAGAGAGGGAAGAGGAGAGTACATCTTCTCCTTCCTTCTTCTTTTCGTTTTCTTTTTTCCTTTCATCTTACTTTCTAGATCCATGGCATCTAACCTAATATTTTCCATGGATCTAACCTTCGTAGAGTAGTTTTTTAGTTTGGGTTTCATTTTGGCACTTGGTATGTTCTAAATGCTTACTGAGATTCATTAGATTCATCATATCTTTGTGTTTATGATATTATTATTATTGTTCTTAAATGTTATAAATGCATGAATACTACCCAACATATAAGCACACACTTTGGGCTATATTTATGTATGGTGCAATTATTGATTCCCCTTAGGAAGAGAAACATGAATGCTAGAATGGGTAGGGAAGAACGCGTCCGCGTGGGTGTATGCACAGGGAATTCAATAATCCTCTGACCTATTTGCTGTTGCACTAGTCTTAGCTGACTTTGTAACTGTTGTCCAAAAGGTTGTGGGTAGAGATAGCTAATAGTAGAAAGCAAGGTGTTGTGTTGAATCCCTAGTATCACAGATAAGCTAGGTGTCGTGGTGGAAGCCTACAATAATAGTAGGATCTCATTGTACTCCTCTAATTACGATGGTGGTGTCGATGAAGGGTTGTGAGCGCACCCACTGTGATAAGGTTGGGGAAGTGTATACCATCGGCCATACCACGTGGTATGAACACACTGATAGGTCTTTTGTAAGTCTTTATGTGAATGAATCGAGGATTGAAGAATTTGAAAAACCACATTGCTAAATGATTCCCAAGTGCCTAATATAAAAATTTTCCCATTTGTTAATTGCATGCTTTGTAGTTGATAATTGAAAAACAACCCTCCCCCCTTTGCATGTTTGCTTTACTAGCTATTCCTTTCAGTCGTGCGAATTGACAACCCGAATGAGGTTGTGTTTTAACTAGTACTTGAGCCCTAGCATCCTTGTGGACAAACCCAAGGCTTGCTGGTTACTACCAGTAAGAATAAATGGAGAATATAAGTCTCTATCTTTGCTCAGCAAGCCCCTCGACTCGTATTTTAATGACAACCGGGTCGGGGCAGGTTAAATTCGTACAGACTAACAACCTATACAAGGTTGTCTTTAATTGATTTTTAGGCTTGGAGGTCATTTCCGTACCTCTCAAAGTTATAATTTATAAGTCGTTTATGCTTACTAAATACAATTAAGTACATAGTGGCAACTTGGGGTCGTCCACGAAGAAGAGGGATTTTCTTAAGCGTTTAAACATATAATGGTCATATTAGGCTGAAAGTAGATATATATATATATAAGCATTTAAATGGGGAAAAATTTTCATTGGTTTTGGTCTTAAGTTATGAAATTAAAGACAAGTTAACTAATCAAGCAAGTTAAATATGCAAAGCATGCAACAACTAAAAGGTGATTAAACCAACAATTAACGGAACCTTGGGCGCAATGGACTTCCACTTCCAAGCCTCTTATCCATCATTGAACATTCAATCCATTTACTAATTTCACTACTTGTTGTGAAGACTAAACTTCTATCCTTCTTAGATAATAGTTTGTAAGAGTGAATTCGACATCTCTTGTCAAACCACACCCGATGACTCCCTTAGTCAAAACATGACTAAAAGTATCCCATTGATGGAAATAGCATAAAGAATCAACAAGCTTGGAAACACTTATAAACACTACACCATGTCTAAAAATTTATACAATTCATGCATTTACACAAGATTAGCCAAGAACGGATCAACATTCATAGACTTCTCTCATTTCCTACAAGCAATAAACATGACAAAGAGTTTAGCATTATCATATTTTTCTAGCAATTATCAATCCATAAACACAATCAAAAGCTCTAGGTCATACTCTTGGATTTCTTATCAAGAAATGGGGAAATCAACTCATTTCCCCAAACCCTAACAAGCATAGCATACAATTACTAAATATTCTCAAGCTTTCAATAACATTAATAACATTAACAAACACATTCAATGCTCCATAAATGCATAATAGTAAGAGTATCCAACAGGCTACAAATTGTTCTTAAGACATGGGCTTGGAAACCTTGGTCAATTGCTCCCAAGAACTATTTTAGCTAATAAAAATCATACTAACCTTCATACATGAATTCATACACAAACAAAGAGGGAGAAGATGAAAGAAAATGGAGAACTAGGGTTCTTTGAGGAGGAAGTTTGGACACAGGGAGAGGATCAGAAGTGGGTGGCCAAAAATTCCTTTTATATTACAAGAGAGAGGAAAATAAAAAAAATCAAAAGTGTAGAAGGATCCTGCCCGGGTGGGACTGGGCTCACCCGGGCGGGCTGCCCATTTTCACCCTTGTGTTGATTCCTCTTTGCTTTGTTGCATTGCCTTCAAATCCTCGATCCTTCTTTTCTTCAATCTTCAATGCTAGTCTTAAAATCTTCAAAGTCTTCAAAAGGTGTTCTTCAATGGTCTCCAGTATTCAATTCTCGATGTTCTTCATTTGTCACACAAAATCCACTTAGAAAAATGTAAAAGAGCGTAAAGTCGCTCTTACCTCTCCTAAGAAACTTTCAAGGTAAAACACAAGATCTTGATAAAAAAAAGAGCAGAAATGTGATCCCAAAAAGTACTAAAATATGCACATAAAATGGACACATCAATTCCCTAGCATCTCTGTGGACATACCCATGGCTTACCGCTAACTACCCTATTGGTGGCATAGTAGTGAGTTGGGTGCAGAACTATAAATTCTCATCTTTGATCCATCATTCGCTCAGGTTAATTTTTCTATAGTTTTAATGACCATGAGTGAAGGTGGGTTAGTTCTGAAGTGTAGTGTACATGCAAGGAAGTTAATTTGGGGCATAATGTATTTTCACAATGTTTTGTCAAACACTGTCTGAGAAGATTTTGGTCCCGTTCCTGATGTGTCTATTTTATATGCTTATTTTTGGATACACCTTTTGGACTTATTTTTATTATGCTTTTGTGTTGTTGATCATCTATTTTTCCTTGAAATTCTCTTAAGGGAGTAAGGAGTGACTTTTGTGATCTTATCACTTTCCTAGGGAATTTTTTGTGACAAGGTAATTGATTAAAGATTTGAAGACCATGAAAACTGCTCTTGGAGAGCGTGAAGACCATGAAGACTTGAAGACTTGAAGAAGAGATAGTGGCAACTTAGACAAGAATAATAAGGCATTGAAGAGCAGCAACCCCTATCTATTGCGAGTCAAGACTCATATGTCACGAGTCGTGAAAGACCGTTGTCAAGAATTACCTTTTTGACTTTTTGTACTATAAATAGCATCTTATCCTCTCTCCTTAATAGAATTAGTCTGCCCAATTCTGCACCTCTAAAAACCCTAGTTCTCTAAATTTTTATCTAATTTTCATTTTATATTATGTTTGAATTGTTGTAGATGTTTACTATGAATTCTAGTAGCTGAACTTAGTCTTGGAAGAAATTGATTAAGGCTTCCAGGCCCATGTCTTGAGAACTCTTTCTACCTATTTTCTGATATTGCTATTGTGCATTTATGAGCTTTTAATATGGGTTTTTGATATCATTAATGTTGTTGGAAGTTTGAGAATATGAAATGCTTGTATGATTACTTGTTAGGGTTGAGAAAACGTAGCTATATTTCCCCTCTTTTGATATGGAATCCAAGAGCATGAGTTAGCTTCTAATTGGGTTGATGATTTAATAATTTCTAGATGAATGTGATGATGTTGAACTCTTTGTCATGTTTTTTTAAGGTAGAAAATAAGAGAGGTCTATGAATGTATAATATTCTTGACTAATCTTTGTAAATGCGTGAATTGGTTCAATGCTTAAACATTTGGATTAATTTTTATAAGTGTTACCAAATGTGTAGATTCTTTGTACTCAATGTTATTAATGGGATATCTTTAGTTGTTTCTCGGCTAAAGGGTTGATTAGTGAGGTTTACTAAGAGATGTCGATTTCACTCTTGTAAACTACTTCTCCCCCCTGCCCCACTTTAAACTTGTTAATTGCTTTTTCACGGTGTTCAATGAGCATGTTTAACCAGAAATATCTCTAGCTACCTATAATAATACCGCATAAAAAATTGATATTTAGAAAATAGATGTTAAGATGAATCTAACAAGATCTCAAGTGATATTTTTATTATATACAGATGAATTTATATTTACAGTCAAAGTTTACAAAGTTTAACTTCCAAAAAGCAATTAAGAAGTTTAAAGTGGGACGGAGGGAGTATCAAAGAAGGATAGAAGATTTATCTTCACAACAAGTAGTGAAAGTAGTGAATAGGTTTTAGATTCAAGGATAGACAAGAGGATTGCAAGTGGAAATCGATTACGCCCAAAGTCTCGTAATATTTTTCTTATTCTCATTCTAGTAGCTTGTTGCTTGTTCTGCATCTTTACTTACTTTTACTAGCTATCTTTTCTTTTAATTAGTAACTTAGAAAAAAAACCACACCCCCTCTTTACTTTCTTTTATATATGTATTTATATCTATATCTAGTCTAGTATCCACCCTTATATGCATGAACCCTTAGGAAAATTACTCTTCTTCGTGGCTGACCCTGAGTTGCCACTATCTACTTAATTCTAGTTGCGAAGCACTTTAGGGCTTATAAACTGTAACTTTGAGAGGTACGACGATGACCTCCCAAATTTCGATGCCACTGCCAGGAAAGGACAAGGGAGAGATATAAATGGGGGACATGATCACTCTCCTTGTGGAGTAGTTTCACATCCCCACTCCTCCAGGCCTTCAGCGTTTGTCAAGGAGTGAATAACACCGCATCACATTGGCATGGATAGCCAATTCCTTTCTAATCAAGACCACGTCTGAGCCAGCTGCATTCCACTGGTTGTATGGGGAGGACCATGTCACCTTCATAAAGCTCTCCCAGACCCAACAAACAAAGCTGGAGTTGGACAAACAGGTTGCTTACTTGGCGATAGAGCCAGATACATCGTGCGGAGAGGGTTTTAAGCGGGAGCTTCAAAACCTACCAGCCTAGACCGGGGAAGGTGGCAGTCTTTTCTCTTAGGCATGGGATAGACCATATTTGCAAATGCAACAGCAGGCCGAGCCGATGCTGGAGGAGCACATGCGCTGCCAGTTCACCCAGCCTCTTCCAGACTTTTACTCCTGACTGCAGAGCATGATACTAGATCACAACTTATTCATCTCACAAAGCTTGATGGATATGGAAAAGGAGATTGATCACCTCTCATCCAGGGTATAAGAGATACAATTGCACTTAGTTGGTGCCTCAGGTCCTGATCCTGGGGTAGCGAGATTGTGTAAGCGGTGCCAGAGGAACGCATACTGGTTGGCTCAAATTAGCAGCGCTACAGCATAGGCTTCGATGATGGTGTCAGGCCATCCCACTCTTGATTGTGAGCTATTTCCTCTCTTCAATTATGATTTGTATTTTTTTGCCCTTTTTTTCTACATTGTGGGCAATGTAGCGTTTTAAGTGTGGGGAAGGGATTTAGCATTAGACTTGCTTTGCTTTTGGATTTATTTTACTTGGATGTTTTTGGTTTTGATGTTTTGGAATCTTTTAGTAGCCTTGGCATGCAAAATACGTTTTTCTACTTTGGATTGAAAAAACACTGGAAAATTATAAAAAAATGAAAATTTTGAATAAAATAGAAAATGAAAAAGAAACAAAAATACGACTGCTTTTGAAGACTTCTTTTGAAGACCATGAAAGTATGCAACATATAGTGATACACATCCAAGCATCATTATAGAAATTAGCAATCATATTCATAATGATGTAGCCGACACACTACAATTATCAAAAAGCCACTATAAAGATGCAAGAATGCGTATATGTCCATACATGTAAAATCAAATCCTATCGCATTGCTAGATAAACCATACCTCACTTATGTCCAATATCACCAAGCTAGGCCATGCATTGTAACTCCTCAACCCATCGAGATCATGATATACCCCAAAATTTACTTATACAATTCTCTAAAAGTATAACCATGTCTACTTATTACCATGTTTACCCAATATCAACAAGTCCAAAATTCTATCATTCATGGCCAAAGATAAACTAGTATAAGTATCATCTCTCAATTCCATACCAATATCAAGCTACATTCACCATGTCAACATTCTCAATCCATACATTGAATACAACATATCACAAAATATTCCCAAAATCCCACAAATTCACAAAAAAAATCACCATATGCAAAACTATCATGATTCAAGAACATAAGGTGAGGAAATGTACCAAATAGATGTGTCGGATGATGGAAAAATTAAGTCCACAAAGAATCCCTGCCATAATCACTTGGATTCATAAAACCTCTAAAACCTAGGGTTTCGAGTTTTTGTCAATGTTTGGCCGGATTTGGAGTGTTTGTAGGGTGGATAAGGATTTGGGAATCGAGAGAGAATAGTTTTGGTGTTATAGGTGGTTGATTTTGGGTTAATTGGTGGAGATTTAGTGGAGGAATGGTTGTTTGGAGTTGAGAACGGTGGAGAGGAGAAAGGAGTTTGGGAGAAAATGAAACGACTGCCCATTTGTTTTCATATTAGTATAGTGTCACAACTTGTGATGGCAATGTCGTGATTCACAATAAGATAGTTAAACTGTTTCCTAGAAGTCAAACCACTATCGCGACCACGACCGGCTTGTTGCGAGCACGACAGTCAAACCACTGTTCCATAAGTCAAACCAGCGTGCTGCAGCTCTTTTGGTTTAGCTAGGAAATAGTAATCCTAAAATTCCGTATACTTTCACTGAGAGCGGTTGTGTGTAGTTGCTCGTTCAGTTCATGTAAGACAATAACATGAATACTTTACAAGCCTCGAACTGTTAACTTCCTAAATCAGAGCAAATAGATGCCCACAACTAAACACATTGAAATTCCACAGTCATAAACTACCAAGTCAAATCCACAGAGAAGCAACATATGTTTTGGAAATTAAAATCCCGATAAAATAGAGATCCACATTAACCAAGCAAAATAAACAAGTTGAGAAAATAAAGATGTGAGCATAATAAAAGTAGTTAATCCCCGCGTGGGCTGTTTTCCCAGTGTTGGAAGATGGCGAATCTATAGTAGGGATTGGACCCCATTCCTTGATTCTCTCGCCAAACATGGTTTTCAGGATCTTCCCAACCTGCTCAGTTCATCGCACTAAGTGATCCACCTTCACTTCCAATACTGCCATGTCCCCATCCAAATTCTCCTTGGATGATTTACTTGTTTCTGGCCTAGATGACACAACAATTTTCTTCTTCTTCGAGAATATTTAAGGGTTTATGAGAAGCTTTGGCATCAGTGGGTGATCATCATCTTTAAATTTGCAACCAGCTTCCATGCACAAGGTAGTAATGAGGGAGAAGAAGTCAATACAGTTGTGGGCATTGATACAATCCCAGATGTACGCCAATATCGTAGCCTCAACATTAATGCTCAAGTTCTTCTTGATCTTGTACAATAGTAACATACGTAAACGATGCACCACACTATTCATTTTCACCGGCAGAAGGCGGACAGCTATGAAACCATACCACATATTCATCTCCTCACTCAGGTATTTCTTCTCAATGCTGGACCATTCTGGTGGTAGGTTTGGATAAATTCATCACTATCATTATAGATTTCTCTTATGATCTATTTCCAAGAAGCTTTTTCAAGAGCTTATCCCACGGCTTTGTACACACTTGCGAGCTTCGATGTGATATTGTAGAACTCATTGATCATATCCTGGCGAGCACTACGAACTGACCATGGAAGAAAACCTCTACTGAATTCTTGTACTTCATCAGGGACAAGAACTCACATGCTAGTGTCTTGTTTGCACGATCCGATTGTGCAATGAAACTTTCCCACCATTTCAGGTTGACATAGTCCTTGTAAGGCTTTTCCAGTCTCAACCCTCTCCCCAGTATAAGACCCCGGCTAATGAATTCCTTGTAAACATTCATTACCTCCGGACAGTCTGCCACTGTCATTGGTATTGCAGAGTTCCCTTACACCATCTGAGACCCGATATCTCGCTCCTCCATATCGCCCACTCTGGCCTTTTTCCTTGAATTATGGCTGTTGGTCTTCCCCTTGGGTGCACTTTTTTTGGGAGCCATACCTGGGAACATAAATGTTGTATGGTATGAAAGGGGCCGGCAAAATGTTAGCATCCAGAATGTCAGCAGATGGGAAATAAATTTCAGCCCATGAGAAGAAGAAAACCTTTGGTGGACAGAATATTAACACAAGAAGAAAAAAATTCTCCATCCAGAATGTCAGCACATGAAAAAAAGATAGGAACTATGGCATAAACCTCACACCGTGGTTGTGATCACCCTTTACTACACCAGCAGAATAACAAAACCATATCAAAATAGTGGTTAGGACTAACATAACATAGGGATAAAACTGTATTCTCATAAGCAAACTAGTATTTTCATGGAAATCCAAAACAAAAGGGTGTGCGCTTACCTAGTTCGGAGAAGGGTTTGTTGATGAAAGGTGTTTGGACGGTGGACTGAGCTTGACGGACTGAGCTTGGTGGAAAGAGGATGGCGGACGGAGCTTGGCGGACAGTAGCTTGGTGGATGGAGGATGGATGGTGCACGCTAGATTGAAGGAGGAAGGAAGGCGGGGGCGTGGTGGGTGGAGCTTAGTGGAGGTGGATGGAAGGAGCTTGGTGGAGGTGGAATGGAGCGGGGACGGTGGAAGGAGCACCGACGGAGCTTGTCTGTGGAGGGAGCGGGAGATGGAGGAGTGAGCGGGGAAGGTGAAGGGAGCTTGGCAGAGGAAAGGTGTGAGGGTACCGGGTTGGGGGACAATTTTTACACACACATGAGCTTCATTCTACAAACAATAACACTAACAAATGGGTTGAAAACATATGGGCCAATGGGCTAAATTGTAAAAAGAAATGCTACAAACATAAAGAATATTAAACTATGTACCTTCTCAAATACAAACGACTATAATAAATATTATGTATAATGTAAAAATTATAATTTTCCAAAAATTATATTATGTACAATATATTCGTAAGTTAAGAAATTAATTTACATAGCAGTGTTCTAGATACACTAGTTAACTATATATGATCGTGTTCTACACAACTAAAGGTTGGTCAAACCTTAGTCAACATACACGTGCACCAACTTTATCGTATATATTACTTGATAACCCATAGGGTTGTCTACAAGCCGTCCTTAGTCAGTGAGTGTTTCGTGTACATTGGCTATTCGACTATAACTTTATTGGCTATCCATATACACTAGTTATCAGCAATCATACAATACAAGGGTTGGTCATACCCTAGTCAACATAAACATGCTCAAATTTTAACGTATCCATCACTTGGTAACACATACAGGTGTCCAAAAGTCGTCATTGCTCCATGAGCATTCCATGTACACTGGTTATTCGTCTATAACTTTATTGGCGATCCATATACACTAGTTATCAGCAATCATACAATACAAGGGTTGGTCATACCCTAGTCAACATAAACATGCTCCTATTTTAACGTATCCATTACTTGGTAACTCGCATGTATGTTTGAAACTCACATATATTTTTGAAACATGCCCCCATTTTGTACTTATCGCCATTTTATATATACAAGTAATAGTATGAAACACTAAATACACAATTCTAGATAGGCGTGTTTATCGTAATTAAATAGTATCTAGACCTTCATTAATATGTCCAAAAATATTAATTTTCTAAAAATACAATACTATTTATGCTTTTCCTATGCTTGGCATCTGTAAAAATTCTAAACCTAAGTCAATACAAAAGAGTATAAAAATCTTAAGAAAGTGAGCAGGTTAGGAAAACTAAAGAGCATGAAAATTTAACTCCCAAGTTGCCCAACAAAGCAGCAAGAATGGTCAAATTTAATACCCCATTGGCCCAACAAATCATCATTTAGGTTCCCTCCCAAAATTTTCCTCTTCCCTCCATAACCTTATCCCCAAATTTTCGCACCTCCCTCCCCAACACACACACCCTTCTACCGCTTTTTACCAATTATTTCCTCAGCTTCACCCTATCGCCAACCCCCAACGGAGCCATTGCCTCGATTCTACTTCCCCTTCTCGTTGCTTGCAATTTTGGTCGTGATTCTACTTCACCATTGTTTGCAATTTTGGTCCAGTAGAGCAGCGCGCAGATCTGGACGGTGGCAAAAAACATTGCCAAGAGTGTGTACAAATAAGGTATGAGTGATTGGTATTTGCTAACGTTGACAAGAACTCGTTATATGGGCGGTGGTTTGCATTTTTTTCTATGTTAGTTTGTAAGTTTGTGATTTAATTTGTTGGGTTATTAGTGTGGGTAGTTGTTCATGTAGATAGATGATTTGTTTGCTTAGAATTTTAGACTTTTTGCCTAATTTGTGTTTGCCCCATTTCAAGTTTTCGGCATGTTATCTTCAGAGGTCAATATGTTCTTGGTAGGTTGTTTGTGTATATTCGTTTTTGGATGTGTTATATTAAAATTTCTTTTTTTATGCATACAAACGAGTGAATGATAAAGGCGAAGAAGAAATTGTTTAACTCTGGTGCTAAAGCCATAGAAGAAAATTGTGTTACCCCTACAAAAGATGACAATTGTGATGTGAATAATGAGATGATGGATGATGCATCCAAATCATGCTCGGGATCTGAAAACTCAGGAGAGGAAGAAGGAATTACAACAAAGGAAGACATGAGCGGGAACTTCAATAAATTTGAGATTAAAGAGTATTGCAAGCATAGAGGCACAACCACGTGCAAGTCCATGCTGCTTGAAAAGTAAAAAAAAACCCCTTTAAATATTCTTCGACGATGACTTCGAACCCTTGGTTATGCGTAGCCGGTGGTCGATGTATGTTGGCTATGTCTTCCGACGAAGAACCCGCTTCTAGACATGGCATAATTGGAAAGTTGGCCAGGACCATGTAAAGAAAGATGCATGGGAAGACATTCTCGTAAGTGTGTTCAATTCAAGTTCCTCTATTATAAGTGGTATGTTTCCTCAATTCACATTTATTCATTTCTAATTCATCACATTTTGCACTAACAACACATATCTTTGTCCGCTAGATTAGCTGGGATATACAAACAAAAATGACATTCAATGAGATGAATAAGTTTTAAAATAAGTGGACAATTTATGCAGGAGAAAAGTGGAGGAATTGGAAGGCTAAGGTGGCTCACAAGTACATCGTGCAAAAAAACCAGGTTCTTGTGCATGGACTGATTATCGATGGATGGACAAAAAAGAGTGGGAGCTATTTGTGAAACATAGATCAACCCCTCAATTCAAGGTCATTCCTTAAAAATTCGTAAGCTAAAGTCATTACTTTGTGAGCATTTTACTAATTGGTGAACATATATAAGCACTAAGCGATGCAGCAAAAGTAAACGCCTCACATAAGGACTATATCCATCACACGGGCAGTGGAGGCAATCGTAGGCTTGCTATAGAACTCGAGAAGAGGAAAAGAAGGGATAAAATTGATAGGCTTATGGATCAAGGTCAAAGCGTAGAAGAAGCAGAGGCTTTAGTTCAAATCATGGATTTCAAACCGGACCACTCAGAGGTGTTACTTGAAGCTAACTGGGACAAGAATTTATCGATCTACACCAACGACTCCGTTAAAATAGCAGCCCCCACTATTGTGAGCCAAATTCATAATTCATTCTTTCTCTATTAATATTCTCATAAGCAATGCATACTAATGGCTAGCATGTGTTTCATTTAGTAGAAAAACCTTTTGGATAAGAAGCAAAAGGGAGGATTGGTTATAGAAGGAAAATAAGATATTCTCATTCAAGCAACGGGTAAGAAGGATCACGGTGGTCGTTGGAGTGGTTTCCCCACAATAGCAAAGGTCAACAATGCCCTACCACATATTGTTGTGAGTCGTCATGCATCTAGTTGATGTGGGAGCACAAACACCAAACCATTTGAAGAAATCTCAAATTGAAAACAAATACCCATAGATGTCTTCGATCTCAACGAAATATTTGTTGCCTTATTTGAGGCCCAAACAAATTGGCTGGCCGGACAATTGGGTAAACCTATTCCCCCACCCTTGGATGCCTTCAATTTCCTTGCTACACCATCCAACCCCGCGAATAAAGACAATCGGGTATTCATTTCTTTAGCATCTAGATGTAGTGACCCACAAGGAAATGCTGCAGATGACAAGGTATTCTATACTATTAACATCGTCTTTAACTATTTTCCTGCGGATGTTGATTGTTAGTTTCTGGATTTTGATTTCCCGCCCAATTTATTTTGGATGCCATTAGTTGTAGCCATATATTTACTGGTGTCACGTTCATTTTGGATGTTGGTAGTTCGGGCCTAGTAATATATCTTCATCTTTTCCTTTTCTCAGTTGAACTGAGAAAATGTCTCTTTGCCAAATTAGTTAATTGAGAGACAGTTTATCTCAGCCAAACCCTGGAAGTTGTAGCGCGGTGCAGCTTTCAGCCGCAACAAACTAAATTGAGGTGTTTATTTATCCCAACTGGACCAAAAGAGCGGCAAAGCACTGCAGCCTTCAGCAGCTATAAATAGATGCATTTCTCGTTATAATCAACTTTTCAAGCCATAGAATCTCCATACAACCTTGGTCCCACTTGAGATTGATTACATTTATAACATTATTTAATTTTGATTACTTTATAACACTAACTCATTGTCGAACTGATTTTATTTCCCCTTTTCTGACATGCAATTTACTACATTATTTCAGCTATTTCCAGAAGATTACACTCCTCTGGGGAGCGATCAACTGCAGAGCATTGCTCTGAAATTGGTTTGTATTTTTGTAAAATGTACTCTGCTAAAATGCATAGCTCAATTGAATGGCATACATGCACTTGCCTCCATCATTTGATAGTAGTTATTAGTATTATCTCTTATGGAAAGTAATTGTCCTCCACTTTTGATACTCATCATCTCCAAGATGAGGGGGGTTCCCGTATCTTATGTAGGGTTGTAATCCAAATTTTTCCACCAAGAACCATGTTTCATGCATTTCTTTCGCAAGTCAAAAATTATAGTTGATCAAATTCAATGTTTTCTTGTAAATATTTGTTGTCTATGCATGATGATTGTAATATTTATTGGGAATTGTTGGGAATTTGTTCTACTTTTAAAGGTGCATAGATTTAAGTAATCGACGCACAAATGAAAATCGGAGGGTTCTATGAAAAAGAACGCACCGCTTTGGAAAACAAGCAAAAATATAAAACTAGCTGCGAGAAGATGGACTGAAAGAGCGGCAGCGTGCCGCAGCTTTCAGTGACCAGATTAGCCACAACGTTTACAGCGGTTCTTACAAATCGGTGCTAAAACAAAAATAAACTGGTGCAAATGAGCCACACATTTAACACCGGTTTTTATTAAAAAAATAGCCGGTGCTAAAATATCATACAATTAGCACCGGTTTTAAAACTGGTGCTAAAATATAACCGGTTCAAACAATACACATTTAGATCCAGTTTTAAAACCATTGCTAAAATATAACTGGTGCTAAAAATACACATTTAGCACCCGTTTTAAGACTGGTCCTAAATTATAACCAGTGCTAAAAATAAAAATTTAGCACCGGTTTCAAAATCGCTGCTACTAAGACACAAATTTAACACCGGTTTTGTAGCACCGGTTATAAAAAAATAGGTGCTAATTCGGTACATATTAGCACCGGGTTTTTTTCAACCGGTGTAACCGTTTCAACGGTTACTTAGGCACCGGTTTTTTTTTCGAAAATAACCGGTGCTACAACCCAAAAAACAGTGCTAGAGGGTGGTCTCTGTGGTAGTGCATTCTCTTTTTCAAGTAGCACGGACACATCAGAGAGAACTGGTCGCTCACTATGCCAGTACATTTGTTCCACTCGACAAACTAGTTTAAAAAACTCACGAAGGAACTTCTCCTTCATGAGTTCGTCAATTGAGTAGTCCGTCTTCTTCTCCAGCTTTAACCACTGCAAGTTGGAACCCCCCCTCCCAACCCACATTGGTTTCCTTTAGTGCCTACGAGCCTTTTTTTTATTTTTATTTTTTAATTTAACCATCCTAAGATGGAGGGATTTATATTGGCTCCCCTAACCAAGATATAAAGCCAGAAATGGCGCTTAAAGTCTGTTCACGGTACATATTACAAGAAGGATCCTACGAAGCTGATTGGAAAAACTAACAAAAGATCTTGAATCAAAGCATTGATTCAAAAAGGGGTGCTTCCATCATTTCTAGGCTAGAAGAGAAGCTATGATTCATCTATGTTGTGTCATTTGTCTGCTTGACATGCTGCGAATCGGTCGGCGAATCGAGAACTCGAGACGCATATTAGTCAACAGTATGCCAAGCACGAGTAATCAATTAATAGTCAATCCTCAAACTGCAGTATACTAAGACTTGAAGAATGAGACTTCGAACTTCTTTTTTCAATCTGAACCCATGTGTGGTAGCTGGTCCATCTCTGCATGCATTCCTGATACCTGAAAGTAAAAGAAAACACCCAGCAGAAACCGCAGTGTAGTAGCTAGAAAGGAGAGAGTAAAAATTCCTGATCTCCAATTCATTATCATATTGGTGTCATATAAATGATCCTACTCGAATAGCAGGAAAACCAATAGAATATAGCAATATCAATCCCTTAAAGAAATTTGGAGTTGATCTAATGTCAATATCACCTTCCAGATTATTATTCCTTGCAAATTTTGCCAAAAAATCTGCTGCCATATTAGCTTGTCTCGGAATGTGATGGATTAAATGAGTGGAATGAAGATCATGAATTGCATTACATATTGAGTAAACTCTCCAGGGGCTTCTGTTGGGATTTAGAATACTATTCACCGCAATTAAGCAATCTGATTCTATGCTACATACTCCTAAGGCTAATTCTGAAATGATTTCATATCCCATTTTGATGGCCAGCAATTCAGCAAGTAGGGGTGATGTACATTCCATTTTTCCTACTCTCAGTTTAGCTACCTCCCCCCTCCAGTCCCTTATAACTACTGCAGCAAAGGCAAGACCACTACTACTCCATGTGGCATCTGTGTTAATTTTAAAGCCAGTAGTAGGTTTTTCCGAAAGTGCCACAGTAATTTCAGGTCTCAGTTGTTGGAAAATTGTTGGAATGATGTTTGCCTGAACCAAATGCTGATGCCTGTCCCTATTCCCTCTCAGTTTGTGACCAGTGAAATTTGTGTAGATAGTTTGCTTGATTTCATGAATACAATTTTCAACTGTTAAAGGCCTATTTTCATAAATGTTTTTGTTCCTGCCAATCCAAAGAGTCCATATTGTAGTTACAATAGCAGTATTTATCAGTTTGGAGTAGATTTTTGAATCAGCCTTGTAAGTTAAATAGTACTCTACTCTACTCTTCAGATTTGAAAAACTTATTTGTGGCAGCTTTAGTAGAGAATGAATACTATTCCAAATAGAGAGGGAACCAGAGCATGAGTTAAAGTAGTGATCTAAATTATCCTTATTGCACAAACAGAAAGGGCATCTAGAACCTAAAGAAAAACCCATCCTACTGAGAACATTATCAAATGGGAGGATGCAGTTTAATGCTCTCCAAGTGAGTATAGACATTTTACCAGGAATGTACATAGACCAGACCTTATGAAAATGTGTGATTACAGGATTCCTTTGTCTGAGGATGGAGTATGCGGATCTGATAGTGAATTTTCCATCTGCAGTTTGTGTCCATATGAGCTGATCCTCATGAGGATGCTCCAGCTTTACCTCCTGCAATGTTAGTAAAATATTGGTAGCCAAATAAGGCTCCAGCCTTGGTAAGAGATCAGGTTTGTTATTAATGAAAGCACTAAGAGTAATATCTTCAAAAGGGATGTCCCTATCCTGAGGCCAAATATAATAGAGTGCTCCATTTCCCATCCAGTTTGAATTCCAAAAAGAACAATCACCTTTACCATAGATGATTCTACTTAAACTATTTTCCATAGGAGTTACATAACTTATTCTACTCCAGAGTTGTGATTTTTTGTAAGTAGCTGGTAGTGCCCATAAAAGTGAGGACCATTGAGTCTCATTTCTCTGTAGCTTCCACCATAACTTACAGAGAAAGCTCCCACTATAGCTTTCAAATCTCTTAAACCTAAACCATTTTCAGTGACAGGGTAACTCATTCGTTTCCATGATCTCCAACTTTTCCTGCTTTCCTAATCTGGTTTTCCCCATATTAGGTTTGATGCCATCTTTTCCATTATTTTAAGAACTATCCTAGGGGGATTAAGGACTGCAAATATATGTGTTGGAATGGAGAGGAAGCAATGGTTGATCAGGATGATTTTACCAGCTAAACTTAACCATTTGTTCTTCCAGTTGGTAATCATTTTTTCCATTCTCTCAATGACTGGCAAATAGTGTACCTTTAGGTTCCTACCAGAGAATATGGGGACTCCCAAGTATTTAAAAGGTAAAGAGCCTTTCTGCATTTCTAAAATCCTTTTAATTACTTGAACTTGCTGCTGAGTAGTTTTATGTGAAACAAAAAATTCAGACTTAGCAAAATGAACCTTCTGACCAGAAGTGATCTCATAAGCATTTAGAAAATGTTTGAAGTGTCTTAAGTTCCCCGGCTTAGTATTTAAGAAAACAGCCGTGTCATCTGCATACATAAGGTGAGTAAGTGGGGAACAAGTCCTGGGAAGATCAAAGTGCTGTAAGTAACCAATTGAGAATAATTTCTTTAAACCCCTTGAAAAAGCCTCAGATACAATATTATACAAGAAGGG
The DNA here is from genome assembly GCA_037428765.1 of Rubia yunnanensis. Taxonomy (NCBI): domain Eukaryota; kingdom Viridiplantae; phylum Streptophyta; class Magnoliopsida; order Gentianales; family Rubiaceae; genus Rubia; species Rubia yunnanensis. Next base: position 76,126,972 of record CM075064.1, read on the forward strand.
TGATAGGGGGTCTCCTTGTTTAATTCCCCTAGAAGAGGAGAAAAAACCAGATATTACTCCGTTTATTAGAACTGAGAAATTGGCAGAGGCAATATTAATCATGATAAGTCTAACAAATTTGCCATGGAATCCAAACTGGAGTAAAATGGAGTTTAGAAAGGCCCAAGATACTCTGTCAAAAGCTTTTTGCATATCCAATTTGATAATCAAATTTGATATCTTGGACTTTCTAGAGAGTAATCTTGTCATTTCATGCATGAGAATCACATTATCCGAAATTTCCCTTCCCTTAAAAAAAGCACTTTGCTCCGGGGAAATAAGTAGATGCATTAAAGGTTTAATCCTCATCATTAACAGTTTAGAGAAAACTTTATTTACAAAGTTGGATAGACTTATAGGCCTAAAATCTGCAAATGTGTTCGGAATGGCTTTTTTGGGGATTAAGGTGAGCCAAGTACTAGAGATTGCCTTAGGAATGTCACCTGTATTCAGAAAATCCTTTGCTGCATCCAAAAGATCATGCTTAATCTCTTCCCAGAAAGTAAAGTAAAAATCTCCAGAGAATCCATCTGATCCTGGAGAGCTACTTCTATTTAGATCAAAAACTGCAGCTTTCAGTTCATTTAAATCAAAGGGGGTAAGCAGAATTTCATTCTGTTCATCAGTTATTAACCTAGGTATCTCCTGCAAGAAATGTTTTAGATATGTACCATCATTCTGGGCTGTTTCAACATTTAGAAGATTCTGAAAAAATTTTACTCCCTCTTCTTTAATCAAAGTTGGATCAGATATCCATTTACCCTCATTGTCTTTAATTCTAGTAATTCTGGCTCTAATTCTCTTTTCCTTAATTGTGTGGTGGAAGAATTTTGTGTTTGCATCCCCTTGCTTAAACCAATTGACCCTAGCTTTTTGCTGCAAATAAATATTGTGCTCCTTTTGAGATCTGAGTAGCAAAGCTTTAGATTTTAATAACTCCTGTAAAACCACTTCATCCTGAGATTGCTGATATTGTATTTCTAATTCATTAACTCTTATCTCAGATTGTTCTAGATTGTTGTTTACATCTCCAAATACATTTTTGTTCCATTCTTTAATTACTATCTTTAGCCTCTTTAACTTGTAAACAAATTTTTTCATTCCTAACGGGGAGGATGGTAAGTTCCAGTTAGATACAACCACAACATGAAATTCTTCTCTATTAGCCCACATTTGTTGGTATCTAAATGGCCTGGGAGCTATTTCTACAGCTGATTGAATTGATAAGAGAAGAGGGGAGTGATCAGATGTCGTTCTGTTTAAAACCTGTATGGAGCTGTTAGGAAAAAGCTCTAACCATTCTAAGTTACCTATTCCCCTATCTAGCCTTTGAAAAAGGAGATCCTTCCCTTTATCTTTATGTCTGTCATTACACCATGTGAAGGAATTACCAACAGTAGGTATTTCATGTAAATCCATCAGAGCTAGGAAATCATTAAATTGCTTCATGCTTTTCCTTGGAGTGGATTTTCTACCCTTATATTCATTAACAGATGTAACAGTATTAAAATCACCAATGTAGATTGAAGGATCTAATGTTGTAGTCTGTAGTTCTAGCCACAGTTTCTCTCTCAGTTGTCGATGTACACTTGCATAAATGAAATTCACATTCCAGACAGCAGAAGAGACATTATCTGTTACTCTAGCTTGTATGAACTGGTCAGATTCCCTCAATATTGTCAAAACGAAGTTCTGATTCCATAATAGCCAGATCTTAGCAGTTTGAGCATGGAAAGCATTTTTAAATCCGAGTTCATGTTTCAGTTGATCTAAAAATTGGTTATCATGCCATGGTTCAATTAGACATAAAATGTCAATCTTGTGTAACCTGTTTAAAGATTTTAATCTATCTCGTGAAGTGCCCACGAGCCTTGCCACCATAGGGGAAGGATCTGTGTCATTCCTCACCCCAAAACCTAGTTTAGCATTCTGAACTGAACATAAAGCCAATAGGCATAGAATAATTTCAACATTATATAATTTTAATTTCTAACATTAAAATAATACCCTAAAAATTAAAATACTTACACTAAGCATGGAGATTTTTCAGACATCCTTGGAAGTATATAACTCAAACTTGCACCGCCATCAACTGGAGTAACCCCTTCAACTTACCCAAACATAATAGTTTATCACACAACTAGGGAGAAAACCAACCAATGCTCGAAATTGTTCCGGAATGCTTGCTAGCATATTTAGTAATCTATATATCTCAGAAATATCACAAACCAATGCTACCATAGGAGCTATTCCTACTGAACTATTCTTTATATTACACACTCATAAGACACTCAGAGATCTTTTTATGTCTGCTTCACATATGGAAAATGCAAAAAATCATAAAGTGGTAAAAACGCTAAGAACATAGTGGCTTTTATAGCCATCCAAAGGGTCTTGGTAAAATAAATCACCAAAATTATTATTTCCGAGACACAAGTGAGTGAATCACATGCGATTCACATAGTACATGAGACACCCCAACCTTGCGACATAAGAAACTCATCCACAGCTTTGGCTCATAACAATAAAATCACTGGTCCAACAACACAAGCTGAATATATCCTGAGTTTTATTGCAACACCTTAGTCCCACAGAAAAACAAAACATATATAAACCTGTTAATTACCACGTAACTACCCTCTTACAAGCCCATGAAATTTACACACTAAAATACTGATTCCTTTAGGTGCACTAATTAATATACAAAGTATCATAATGCTCCCTTAGCCCCGTAAGACTACCACTACACCATCCATGTCCACTAGCTTGAGGTTCCTAATATGTAACATATACCACTCCGCATAGATAATCATAAACCACAAAAAATTAGCCACTTTATCCATCCCAGTTTAATCTGCACAGAATATTTTTTACGGTTTTCAAGAAACATGTTTGACCATTAATATATTCAACTACGTATAATATCGACTAAAAAAGTTAATATTTCAAAACTACTTATTACGATAAATCCAATAATATCACATACGATAATATTATTGTTTATATATCCATTCAAATATGTGGTCAAAGTTTTAAAGTGTTGACTACCAAATAGTAAGTGTACAGGTTAAGATGGGACAGAGGGAGTATAATAAACCTTATACATCAATGTAAGATTATAATCAAATCACATAAATCATTATCAGTACACAAATTCCGGGAAAACGACCCACCACTTTCATACTAAAACACTGGTCATTCAATGAAGAACATAGGATGTCTTTATTGAGGAAAGAACAAAATACATGCTCGAAAAAGCATTTTTATTACAGTACTATTCTATACCAACCGGCTAGCTCATCAGCCAATATGATCGCTTGATGTGCTAGTTCCTTCGGAAGCATATTGACATGAAGGTTTTGTTGACAAAACCACACCAACTCTGTCTTGTAATATCCCGTTAACTTCAAATGCATGTGTAGATAAACCCCATTTTGTGTATCCCCAACAACCTCTATCCACCTCATTTGCTTCACATGGTAAAATTTACAGTCAATAGGCCCACAGTCCGAACGACCTAGTTGCATACTCAGTAAATACACAAACTATGTGTAAGTATCTAGACTACATTGTAAACTCTCAACCCGTTGCTCCAAAAGACGAGAACGGGTTGTTTAAATTTTTTTAGAATCCCTGGGTCCTATACCTAGAGCCTTCACGAAACTCCACAGCTAATTTATGTTAAGCCTTGACCGACACTTCAAGGGTACAACATCGTTCTTCCAGTTTTCCATAATATATTTACCGTTTCTCAATTCTTCTCTGTATCCTTATACCTGGTAATCAACTGCACACTACACTCATATACATTCGCATATTGGGTTTGTCATCACTCCTAAGTGGTGGCAATGACCTTAAGCCCTTTTATCCAATCAAACAGTTGGTCTATACAATCTATCTGCTTCAAAATAGTAGTTGTCTCCCGAAAAACTTCCTGGTTCTTCTCTACCAAGAACCTTCAACATTCCTCTTCTTGCTACATTATAATAATTAAATCCCTTTTAAGCTTACCAATCACAACATCTTTCTCAATGAAACGTTTATCACACTCGCCCACTTCAGCCACACTTGCTTCCACTTTCATCTTCAATCCCACTTCCAAATCCCTATGATTTAGATGCAACCTGCTTATCAGATAACCTTGTTGCATCTCCCACACCTTAGGCTTAGATGGAATATTCAACTTCCTAATCAAGTATACTTAACATCACATCTTCCCTAAAGTTTCCCTCTAAAGAGGCACACAACAAAGAGCCATACTTATCTGCATATACATCTTGACTCGAAGCATCTGGTTCTTTACAAATATTTCAAACATTGGGAAACCCCTCAAGCAACCCAACAAACCTAGGGTTTAAGTTGATATCAGTTTAACAACCTTTTTAGAAAACTTTTTCATAATCCTCAACATTAACATCCAGTTCATGAAGACCATATTTAGTTTCCAATTTCACATACTTCTCACCTAAATGATTCATCATTCCATCATCAGACACTATCTCCCTCAGAATATACTCCTTAACACTAGACAATGGTGATGCCCCGTGTATTACCAAGTTAGTGCTTAATACAATAACTTTTTGACCAAAAAACTTCAACCACCACTTGCTGAAAAACATAATAGATACAATCATCAAGGATGCATTCCTTAAATTCAAAATAGTAAAACAATAAAACAGAAACAGAAAATATAATTCTATTAAACTTCTTTTCTGATACTCTTACCACATATATTAAATAGAACATATAAGTTATAAGCTAAATAACCATGCCAATTGGGGACCCACTAGTACTACCAGAAGGTGGCTTAGTAACCTCTTTCTTGCATTTCCTCCACGTGCTAGTGATACCAAAAGTACTCACTTCGTAACGTGGGCCTTTAGATGACCAATATCTATAGCATCACCCTCCTTATCCTTGCCAGATTCACCAACCAAATAGCGATCTTCAATACATGAACAAAACTCCGTTATTGATTGTAAAAAATCCTCATTTCCTAACTCTTAAATCAAAGGAAATGGAATCCCATCTTCCTTAATCTTTTAAGCACACTCCTCATCCACCTTCTACTTGGCACTTTCAACCGCCAACGATATGGCAGCTTGGCTAGCGAAACCCTTGATACCAACTCTTTGTTCTGCTTATGAATGTCCAACAATTCCCTAAACCACCCTAAACCTGCAGCCTTAGCATACACATCTGCAAAGAAGTTGAAAACCTTTGGGAATTTACAACCTGATTTATCAGCATGCAAGAATAGTACGGATGATACGGACCCTCGCTCCTCCGTGTCTAAAGTTACACCTTCAATAGACCATTTAACTTAATCTCTTCTTGGCGAAGACTTCGCTCCTTCGCCAATCCCATTTTAATTTACTACAGAGCCACCTTCACCTCTTTTACCTGTCCGGGATGGATACTCTCCTTCTCAAAAAACTTGGCAAGACGATGCCCAAAAGATACTAGACACTCTTTCATATTCAAAGCATAAATAACAAATGCCAGCCCAATTCTAAAGTAAAACATGCTAATATTGCATATATTTGTTACATACATGCAATAATAGCTTGTGAAGACAAGGAATTTGCTCCCATAGAAACACTTAATGGCTTATGGGACTTATTTTTCACAACCACCATTGAAACTTCTACACCTTGGCAAGCTCGCTAGCAGCGCCTCCAACTCCTCGGGATTTCACTTCAATCTTTCAGAACTAGTTCTCTCAAGGTGAGCCTGATTACGTTGGCGCAATTTTTTTGTATCTAAGCTAGCCCACACTTCACCTACCTTTCATATTGATGCATCTGGAACATGTTTAGTAGCACCGTCAATTCCTGGGTTGTGATATGCAAGAAAGAGCCCAACGAATATATATGTGTGTGTGTGTGTATGTATATATATGTATATATATACATGATAGCCATGATAGCCAACTTGCAAGAATATTTTGTTTTCATGTGAAACAAGTAGCCGATTAGGATTGGAGTAGCCCTAGACGATGGTCTGGATAGGGTCACTGGCTCAGAAACCAATATCTACTGAGCCTCAAGCCTAGTTATTGTCAATAGTCCCCAGAAAGCCAGAGGAAGCTTCGAGGAGTTTTAGCCAAAGGGAGACAATCTCGATGTCGATGAGCCCATCGAGAGAGGGCTTCGTTGAGGGAAACCATCAGGAAAAGGATTCTAAGGAGCCTGTCGATAAAGGTAGCCTTTAGCTTTCTCAATATAATCATCTTTGAGTCTTCAAACAAGGAGGGACAAGTGTCAGATGGAAATTGTAACGGGGCTAGACATGTGTGGATCCCCCATTATGTAGAACGAGAAAAATATCCTTCTATGTCTACAAGCCTTTTAGTTCCCTCCCAATTTTTAATGTAATGATTATCTTTTTAAAAATAGCCCTCTAACCCCTATAACTCTCTCCCTCTCATCATATCTATTATCTCAACTTCATTTTTCAGATATATGGGACAAGTCTTAGAGAGCTTATTACAATTCCTGTATTTGCAACTTCCCATATTTCTAGCCGCTTTTTTCCTTTTGCTTCTTTGTTCTTATCATCTCTAGCCACATATTAAAATTTTAGTTCCCTTCTATCCTTTCCAAAATTATTTTCCTTGTGGATTCCCCCCCCCCCCCATTATGTCGCAGCCATCACCGTCTTCTCTGGTTCCAGCCACCCCTTCCTGGACTCCATGTGTGGCTAATATACGTGTTACCAGTTAGGAAAAGAATAAGAAGAAGTTCAATCTTAGGAGATGTAATACAGGATTTCTATGGAAGCCCTTGATTGTGAAGATCAACCGATTATATCTGGCAATGAGGGTGAAATTTATAATATTGGCATGCTGCTCGCAAGGAATGGTTCAAATGTAAAGGTCTTGTTAGCCATAGAAGAGGCAAAACTTCGATGGAACGGCTCTCAAAGAAGCGGGCGTTGGCCAATAAGCTTCGGTCATGGGCTGATAATCGTCCCGCAAAAACCATATGGAAATGGAAGGTGGTGGCTCAAAAGGATACTATCCCAATGAACTGCAATATCTAGTTTGATGAGCTTGGAAACCTATTTTACTGGATCGAGTGTCTTGAGGGTGATAAGGTTGAGGGTGACACTATCAAAGGTGAGACTCATCATGAGCCTTATCACATGTCAGGGAATGTCTGGAACCTTGAAAAGAATTTCCTCCTCCCCCACAAGGTACTGGACGATGTCAGATTGGAGTGATGTACCCATTTTATATGGTTATATTAGGGCTTTTGGGATTAACTTTTATACACTTTTGTGCTCTAAATGTGACATTTTACCTTGAAATTATCTAAGGATGGTTAAAAGCGACTTTTACATTTTTATTACTATTTAGAGAATTTTGTGTGACAAGGTAATTTGTTTGAAGACTTTGGAAACTTTGAAGACTTTGAAGAATATCTTTGAAGATTTGAAAACTTGGATTTGAGCTTTTTGAAGACATGAAGAATTGAAGAAGTGAAGAGAAGAGAAAGATATGAGATATAAAAGAGAAAGAAGAAACAATGCTGAAATTTGTGTCTGTCGCGACACGCGATGGTTCGTCAAGAGCTCATCGCGAGCATGTCGCAGCTCGCGACGAACGAGTGGTCTGAATTTCTTCTTGATTTTTGTGCTATAAATACTTCCCTTATCCTCTCCTCTTCAACAGCTTTTGCCCAGCTCTTCTTCCTGCATTTTGGGCTTAGAAACCCTAGGTTTTCCCTTCTTTCTTTTCTTAGTTTTTGTAGTTTAATTATGTCTTTTAGTTCTCTAGATTATTTTTATCTTGGGAGCAAAGGATTGAAGCTTCCATTTCTATGTAGTAAGAACCATTATATCTATCTATTTGGTGCTTTTACTATTGTGCATTTATGGAGCTTTGAATGTTAATTGTTAATGTCATTGATGTTGTTGAGAGTTTGAGTATATGAATTTCTTGTATGATTGCTTGTTAGGGTTGGGAGAAAGTAGCTAATTCTCCCCTCTTTTAATGTGGAATCCAAGAGCATGAGTTAGAGCTTCTTAAATGATTTTGGTGTGTTGATAATTGCTAGATGAATGTGATGATGTCGAACTCGTTGTCATGTTTGTTTTAGGTAGCAAATGAGAGAGGTCTATGAATGTCGATCGTTCTTGACTAATCTTGTGTAAATGCATGAATTGGTTAAATGCTTAGACACGGTGTAGTGTTTATAAGTGTTGCTAAGCTTGTTGATTCTTCGTGCTAAATCCTATCAATGGGATACTCTTAGTAATAAGGGAGTCATTGGTGAGGTTTGACAAGAGATGTCGAACTCACTCTTGCAAACTACTATCTAATAAGGATAGAAGATTTATCTTCACAACAAGTAGTTGAAGTAGTGAACAGATTGTTTCACTCGTTCTTGAATCCTTTGTTATTTAGCATTTATGTATTCTTGATGCTATGTTTCACTTCACTTATGTCATATGTTGTTTGAGAATAGGAAGTGTTTTTATGATTGAAGTGTTAGGGTGTTAGGAAAGTGACGAATTCCTTAGCTCTTTTGCATGAACATGAACTTAGAACTTCTTGTGCATAATGTGTTGTGATTCTGGCTAGATAGGTATGTTAATGTTAAGTCAAGTAATGAACGTGATAGAAGGAGTGAATGGTTCAATGATCTACATTTGTTTTGGAAGTGGATATCCATTACCCACAAGGCTTTATCTTTTGTAGTTTTAAAACCCTTTGTCTTAGTTTTGTTTGATGATTAGCATAGTTACTTAACCTTACTAGTTATCTTGTCTTTTAACTTTCATATCTTAGGACAACCAACCAACCAAACCCCCCCCCCCATTTACATGCTTTTATATGTATGTATATATATCTACTCCTAGCCTAATATCAACCCTTTGTGCCTAAAGGCTTAGGAAGATCCCCCTTCTCCGTGGACGACCCCGACTTACCGCTATCTACTTAGTTGTAGATAGTAAGCATAAAAGGGATTATAAATATTAACTTTGAGAGGTACGGCGACGGCCTCCCATGGAGCCTATAGAAGAAAACGATATGCTAACCTTGTGTCACTCTTACCTTCTCCTTGTTTCCTAGATTTACAGTGGTTTTATTCAATAGGTTAAAAAGGGACAACCAAGCTTCCCAAAACCCCAAGGAGACCCTATCATTCATGCTAACAATGGGGGTGCCACATGTGCAACCTCCCATTAAAATCGAGGCCGACTAAGGCATCAAGACTAGCCGAGAAAGCTTTGGTCGATCTGACACTTTGTCCAAAATGACGATAACCACGAAAGCTACCCCAGCTAGTGTTAGGAACTAGCTGAACTAACCACAGTCCCCAAATAACAATCGCACTCGCCCCTCGAGTTCTACTCAAAGAGAATTGGTTGTGTCTCACATTATGAGACTTTTATCCTATTAGTTTTTTTCCTTTAACTGGCGCTTATTCTCACATATTTATATATGTTTGTTTGAAAGGTCACCAATGCCCTTGACACTGTTGTTGTAGTCCTTCTGGCACAGGTACACCAAGTTGGTAATGAGGAACACCTTCGAAGGGTCTCTAAGGTGGATTGTGAGAATCTTTGAGACAAGGTATAAGATCCCAAAAAGAAGAAGTCAGGTCTTTGAGCAACCAATAAAGGGCTTGAGCCATATAAAAAGATTTTTTTCAAGGAGGTTAATTCCATATCCTCCTAGAAGGAGGCTTTGGAGAAGTTCTACACTCCCTAAGCTCAGTCTTCGTTACTCAAGACTTTTGTCGACAAATGGTGAAGACCATGGGCTTCTACTACATATTCTTTGATCTCCTTGACACCACCAAGAGGATGGCCCGCACATCAATGCCAGGAGTTAGCCTTAAAGTTTCCTTAGGAGTATGCTTATTTATCATATTTGTACTCTGAAACCAAGGTTGAGAAGCAACTGGAGTTCAAGTGTGGGTTGAAACTCCCTCTTCTGGATTTTATTAAGTCTTAAGGAAATATTTATACTATCGAGGAGCTCTAGGCCCTTGATCATGATGAAGATAAGGAGTGGAAGGGGGTGGTTGCCAACCCTGATGCTCCTGTTCCCAAGGAGGCATCTCCTGATAATGACATGGCCTTCAAAGAGGATTGGAATACGATTATTCAAGAGAATGAAGCCTTGAAGGATTTTGAGGCTAATGACGAGCATGTTGAAACCTTTTTTATAACCGATAACAATTCTAAGTAGGCCAAAAAGACCACTAGCATAGAGAAGAATGTAAGAACACTCATTGTTCGAAAAGAAAGATTGTAATATTTCTCTTTTGTTAATAAATGGACTTTTTCTCAGAGTCTTAATCTCATTTCATTCTTTTATGTCTCCTAGTGTGGGGATCTTTTTTTATATTCCCCTTTCCCCCTCTTAGAGATCTTCTACCTTTACACGTTTAAATGGGTTGTGAGGATATGGTTCGATGAGGTAGATGGTTTTTCCTTTTCTTACTGCTTGGATGCAAACAAGATGAGAAACATTTTAGAAAGAGCTGAACAAAAGGTGAGCTTGTTGCTTACTTGACTTCATCCTGTAGTGCTAGACATTCAGAATAATCTAAACGAAGTTAGAGAGGATAAGTATTGTAAAGCCAAAGCCCTTAGAAATCTTACTGATAACTACAAACTCCTTGATGAGTGGCATTAGGACGTTTTTAGCTCAATTGTACAAGGGTTTAGCTCATTAGGTCAATGTCTATCTTAGTTCAAAGCTTATCAAGCCTGAGGAAGGGATATTCCATGAGCACCGACAGTGGTGGAACCAGGAGTAAATTTTAGGGGGGGCGAAAAGGAGCGGCAGGCGGCGACAGGCAGCGGCGGGCCGGCGGCAGCAAGTGGCTGGCGAGTGGCGGCAGATGAGTTGGAGTTGGAGAGACAATTGGCAAATGTGGTTTGCTGCCTTAGTTACTTAGTTAGGTTAGGTTATTGCCAAACATTTGGGCCAGTTGGGCTGAGCCCAATTGGCCTTTTATTTTTTTTCAGCCCGCTAAGCAAAACGACGTCGTTTCACTTAGCCAAAACGACGTCGTTTTGTTTAGTTATACCAAAAAAAATTAAAAACACATCGTCTTCTTCAGGTGCAGTCGTACAGCAGTGCCTCCGCGCCTCCGCCTCACGCCGGCACGCCGCTGCCGCGCTGCATGCCTCCGCCTCTCACACCGCTGCGAGCCTCCGCCTCTCACGCACGCAGCCGCTGCGAGCCTCCACCTCCCCAGCCACTCCCTCGCAGTAAAATGATGACAACTCAAGGGGGGGCGGAATCTGGTGGCTTCCGGTGGCTCTAGGCCTAAATTCAGGGCCACCGGATCTTAGGGGAGGCGCCAGCACCCCCTCGCCCCCCTAGTTCCGCCGCTGGGCACCGATAATCATGAGTTTAAATACTATAAGGCAGAGGCCAAGAGGCTATACACTTAGGTTTTCAAGGTTGTTGATTTTAATAAGCGAACTGATGATGGGAAAACCTAGTGAAGGCCCAGAAAGCACATTGGGCTTATTTTGGCCCAATATGGGTATCAAGAGAGAGGATAATTAGTGTCCACATTTCTTAGAAATTAAGAGTTACAATTAAGGATAAATACTATTTAATTATATAGTATGAATACCAGGTACGTATTCATTATTATTCATTCACACTTTTGTACAGTATTCGGATACGATACTAACTTAAGTACCAGAGAGTTTTCCCCTGGGACCTCCTAGGGCTTGTTATCTTACAGATTCAAGACCAGAAGACTCAATAGAGCGACTTGATCGGTTTCCTGATGCATAAATTAGCACGCCCAATGGGACCAATTTAGTGAAATTTGAGTCTTTTGGTTTTTGTCCACTTCTACGACTACTCGAATGAGTGAGAGGTTAAGGTTGAAGAGGATATGTGCCAGTGATGATATAAAATCCCTATATTGAGGAAGAAGAAGAACCATGGTTAATCCTTCAGTGTCCCAGAATGTTGAATGTGAAATGGTGCAAGGCTCGGTAGGTGAGCCGGGAGAGTTACAAGTCTCGACTGGAGGGTAAGAGGCAATGCAAGACCTCAGCCCTTTTTCCAGAATATCTACCAGAGGTGGTATACTCTGTGCCTCCCATGATGCCAATAACTTTGATGGTTATTTTCCTCTAATCAAGGTGGGATATGGACCTCGGGGATATGGAAGTGCAGGAATGCCAAACTACTCGACTAGTCAAGGATTTTACGGTCCTTATGGACAGCCTCACATGAGTTCAGGGGCGGTGCGGTCTTGGATGAATCATGGGTATATGGGTCAGCAACCCTTGTATCAAATGCCATATGGAGACATTAACAGAGGATTGAATTTACCTGGAGACCAGTGAGGGCCAGTAGGAGATATGAGAGATTCACTGAAGAAGGAGTTGGATAGGTTAATTGGGCACTTGACCAAGCGCCTTGATCACCTTTTACTCTATTAATAATATGAGTACGATTCCCGGTGGATACAAAACCCCCAGAGGGGCTTCCCACCTATAGCAGAGAGTAAGACCCTCAAGAATTCATTCAAATGTTCCTCAGTTTGATAAATTCAAGGGATTTTGATGAAAAGTTGACATGTTAGCTAGTGGGGAGTTACCTTTGAGAGAAGGCTCAAGACTTAAAGCATGATTGATAAGCCAGGAAGGAGTAATGACCCTCGGGGAAAGAATCCAATTGAGGTATTCAGACCTATTTTTGAGAGGTTTACACCCATTAACATATCAAAAACACAAATTCTAAGTATTTATCGAGGGGTACTCAGGCAACCCCAGCCAATGCAGAATACACCTGCGACAGTGGCTGGTAGGAGGACCATGAACTTATAATGTGACTTCCATAGATATTATGGCAATGATACGAATGATTGCATTCATTTGAAGATCAAGATCGAGAGGTCTGAAAGGGAAGGACGACTTCAAGGTCTTGGACCTAGGTGAGGAAATTGTGGTGAACCTCCTAGACCTAGAAATGATCGACCACCATAAAGGAGAAATTATCAGAATAATGGAGGCATAGGGGATAGGAGACCTCAAGGCCAAGAGCCTTGAGAACCTCAAGCTAGAGAGCAAGGAAGAAGGGATGAAGCCTCACAAGAACAACCAGTTAGAAATCAAGAGGACGAAAATGGTGAAAATCCTCCAATCCGTAGGGTGATCAATGTGATAAGTGGAATTGTAGGTGAACGGTCTTCAAATACACTTATGAAGGCTGATTCTCAAAAGGAATCTGTGGTAAAGCCGGGGCGAGATTCCAACCAGATGAAACAATAACTTTCTCTAAGGTAGATGCGGTTCCGAATCAGACCTCGCATGCAGATCCTATGGGTGTCTCGGGTGTAATTGGAACTTCCTTAGTGAAAATATTATTTGTTGATGATGTGAGCGGAGTTGAGATAATGTTTGTTGATTGTTTTGATTAGCTTGACATAGGATGGAACAACTTGAAAAACTCGATCACACCCCTGGCAGGGTTCATTAGAAACCCTATATACCCCCTGGGAGAGATTACCTTGTCAATTTGGATATCCAAAGGTGATAGAGAGGTGAAGATAAACTGTAACTTTGTAGCCGTCGACGCATACTCTCCTTATAATGTAATCCTTGGGGGTCCATGGATGTGTCAAGCTCGAGCGGTATAGTCTCCCTAACATTTGATGATGAAATGCCCAACAAGCAAGGGAATAGCTTCGATTCGAGGGGACTAGGAAGTGGCTAAAAGTTGTAACCTCACGAAAGTAAGGGAAGCTAGAGAGATTAGGGTTGTGGCCTCGGTACATGGGGAAGTTAGTCACACAGAAACTGAGCAAGTATCTATTCGAGATAGGGGGATAGTGGTTGTGGGGAAGCCAATGCTAGAGAAGATTCAAGGGGAGTTGAGGATGTATTTTCATGGAATACCTCAGATCTCACAAGGATACCATCGAGGTTGGCATTCCATAAGTTAAATATTGATCCAACAGTTAAAGCCTATTAAACAGAAGAGAAGAATATTTGCACCCGAGAGGGTAGAGGACATCAAGGCAGAAGTAATTGAGGAGGTATTTTATCCGGAGTGGCTGGATAACCTGGTAATGGTCCCAAAACACTATGGAATATGGAAAATGTTCATAGACTTTACTAATTTCAACAAATGTTGTCCTAAGGATAGTTACCCCTTACCCCCCCCCCTAATTGACAAGTTGGTGAAAGCTATTACAGGGTATCAAGTACTGGCTTTCTTTGACAGTGACAAAGGCTACAATTAGATACTAATGGTAGAGGAAGATTAAGGAAAAAACCTTGTTCATAACATATGTGTTTACATATTGTTCTAAGAAGATTCCATTTGGCTTGAAGAATGCAGGGGTGGCATATCAAAGATTGGTAGACAATTTGTTCAAAAAATAGATTGGCAAGAATATGGAAATATATGTGGATTACATAGTGGTAAAGAGCAGAGGTTATGAGAATTTTTTGACAGGCTTGAAGGAAACCTTCGAGAGGCTTAGAGATGCCAATTTGAAACTGAATTCAGCCAAATGTGAGATTGGAGTAGGAGCTGGAAAGTTCCTTGGTTTATGGTATCTTAGAGGGGCATTGGTGTCAATCCATAAAAGTTTGAAGCTTTCATAAGGATGAAAAGTCCACATAATGTGAAAGATGTGCAGAAGCTTACAGGATGCTTGGTAACTCTGAGTTGATTTCTCTCGAAGGGGGCCGAGAAACATTCACCTTTTTTTATGTACTTCAAAAGGAAAAGAAGTTTGAGTGAATGGACGAATGTGAGCAAGCATTTCAGCAGCTAAAGGAGAACTTTCGAGCATTACCAACCCTTATGAAACCAGAAAAAGGTGAGGTTCTATTCTTATAAATTTCTACCTCGTTGTTGGCCATTAGCGCAGTGCTTGTGAAGGAGAAGGAAAAGATGCAGGATTTCATTTATTTTGTTAGTCAAGCCCTACAGGGGCCAGAGACGAGGTATGTAGCCCTCGAGAGGTTAATTCTGGCATTGGTATATGCCGCATGAAGGTTGCGGCCTTACTTCCAAAGAACATACAATTATCCTTCTTACGAATCACCCCCTCATGCAAGTTATTTTAAAACTATAAGCATCAGAAAGGATGATGAAATGGGTTGTGGAGTTGGGGGAACATGATATACAATTTCAGCCCAAAGCTGCGATCAAAGAACAAGCCTTGGCAGATTTCATAGTGGAACCGCAAAACCTATTGAACTCGAGGGGGAGGCTCAAAAGAAAGATGTATGGAAGGAAGCGGAGAACTAGAGTAGAAGTTCAACCTAGGCCGTTAGTGTTGGTAGAAAAACCGCAAAGAATTGCGGACAACAGAACCTTGAGGGAGCTTATGGCCTCTAATCTGGAGAGTCTGCCACTATGTATCACATCCTCCCCCCCAGACACACACACATTAACAAATTAATGTGAGCTATGAGCTAAAAATGGGCATAATCCACTGTCTTCCCACCTTCCATTGTATGGCGGGGGAAGACCTGAACAAGTATATATCGGAGTTCCATTTGGTGTGTACCAATATGAAGCCTCTGGGCATTTTTGAAGATGACTACAATCTGAGAGCCTTCCCATTTTCTCTTCAAGATGGGCTAAGGATTGGTTCTACTACTTGCCGCTAGGATGCATAGGTTCGTGGATGGACATAAAGCGGATATTCTTATAGAAGTATTTTCCACGGTCCAAATCCATCTGGGTGGAGAAGTAATTATCAAACATTACGCAAGGGGCTACTGAGTCATTATATGATTATGGGAGTGTTTCAAGATATTGCTAGCGAGCTGCCTTTACCACCCTTTCAAATAGGGAGATTTAGTTCACTATTTCTTCAAGTATGTAATTAAGACATGTGGATGGGGAATTCCGCATGTAAGGGATCAATCGCCAACAAAATCCCTAAGGATGCAATGGATCTTTTTGAAGGAATGACCAATGGTATGTGATAGTTTGGCATAAGGTTGAGGGTTAAGGTCTAGATGAACCCGCACAATCACCTAAGTTGGAAGAGCAAGTAATAGCTCTTGCTTCAACTAGGAAGAAGCTCTTGCGAGGAAAAGTACATTAAGTCAAAGTGTGCAGGGTGTGCAACTTAGACCACAACACTGAGGCATGCCCTGAAGTTATAGACAATTTGCAAGAGGTGAGGGCTATTGAGTACAACAACCAAGAAAGACCACATTTTTGCTAGGGTTTAACCATAAGGGTTCTGAGGGAACCAAGAAAACTCAAGGCCAGACCGCTACACAAACTTTTTCAACC
Organism: Rubia yunnanensis; assembly: GCA_037428765.1. Lineage (NCBI taxonomy): Eukaryota > Viridiplantae > Streptophyta > Magnoliopsida > Gentianales > Rubiaceae > Rubia > Rubia yunnanensis. The sequence continues at coordinate 76,143,272 of CM075064.1, forward strand.
CAAGATACCAAGGCCATCCAAATTTTTTATGGGGAGAAGACAATCAATCTCAAAGATATCGAGGTGAACAAGCATCACCCTTCTAACAACCATGCCTCCATCTATAAATTGGACCGAGAAGTGATCTTAGAAGGCATCGGTCAATTGGGGAAGAAACATAAAGTCCTCGAGGAGAGGAAAAGGTGTGGGATTGAAGACACTGGCAATAGGGAATTCCCAAGTATGAGGAATCTTAAAGTTCAAGTTGGGCAACTCGCCACCTCGGTGAGCTGACTTGAAGACAAAGAGCCTGAAACACTCCCTTCCCAACCGTAGATCAATCCAAGGAACTTGAGAGCACTCAAGTTGAGAAGTGGGAAGGAAGTTTATGAGTCCCAGAATAAGGTTATACAATAGGATGATATGGTATTGGAGGCTACCAAGGCACACTTCGAAGAGGATGAGATTGTGGTCAAGGAAGCACCTTCCAAGGAGCTTTCACCGCCCAAGGAACAAGTGGCTATCCCACCTTCATTTCCAAATACTTTGAGGGGAAAGACAAAGGGGGTGACTAATGATGCAAGCATTCGACGAGTCTTCAAAAAGGTCGAGATAACAATCCTTATCTTGGAATTATTTGAAAATGTGTCATCGTATGCTAAGTTTCTTATAGTTGCATGCACCAAAAAAATATAAGTAAACCAACTAAGAAGGTAGGACATTTTAAATTGGGGGGAATCTTCATTTTAAACCATAAAAAAATTCCTATGAAATGTTATGACCCCGAAATGTTCTCGATTCCCATCTCCTTAGGTGGAAAAATTATTGAAAATGCCATGAAAGACTTAGGCACATCTATCAATGTAATCTTATTTAGTCTATATGAATGCCTAGAAATAGGTGAGCTTAGGGAAACTAGAGTGATTGTCCAATTCGTCGATCACTCATATGCTAGCTATCATGGACTAGTGAAGGGTGTACAGGTGCGAGTTGGAAAGTTGGTTATTCTGGTGAACTTTTATGTCCTAGACGTGGTGTATAATGGAAGTGCACCCCCAATACTTTTTGGGAGACCTTTTCTTAAAATGTCTAGAACTAAAATTTATGTCCATTTGGGAACCTCGGCTCTAGAAGATGATGTGGACAAAGTGGAGTTTGACATCTATAAATCTGGGCATGATTCGACTAATTCTTCTTTTATTTGCAAAGGTGTGACCCTATGTGATGAGCATGATTTCCATAAATCTTCTTGTGTTATCAATGAGCATGAATATTTGGATGAGTTCCGTGTTGATGATATTGTTGATAAGTACAAGGAATTGCATGATGATATTGACAATATGTCTGTGCTAGACTATTTTTCCATGCTAACTAACTTGCAGTGGGAAATGACTAGTGTCGAGGGCTTAAAACCCCCTTGACCTCCTCCTAACCCCAAAGTGACATTCACGAACTCAACCTTAGCAAGGTACGGTAATTCATTTTCTATGACAGATAAGGGGTCTGAAGTTAAGGGTGACACGTTGCAGAGACCTCACCACAATGATGTCATCATGTGTGGAGCCGCCAATGGCGATTCCGGAACCCCACATGTAGGTGTTTCTCACTGAAATTTCATGAAAAACAAATAAGTCATGAGGATGCCAATAAATATACAGTCCTTATTTTGTTTCGTGTTTAGTGATTAGATAGATTTTGCATGATTTTGTTTGTGTTGAGGATTTTTGAGATTAAACTCTTGTTTGATTTTTAAATGTGAGTTCGAGTCTCGTGATTGTGCTTGGATGGAATTAGTTTTCATGGGTGACAATTTTTAGGAAAAGAGGGAAACACTAAGGAATCAGTCAAATTTGTGGCTACATCATGTCAAGGCCTGACACGGTCCACGCCAAGTGCCACGGTCTGTGCTAAGAAGCATGGCAAGAAGGGGCCTCATGCCAAAATATTTGGCATTGACCATGACACGAGGGGCTCCGTGCCAAAAGATTTTAAATTCAGGGAGGATCCGTGCCAGGTACTTCTACACGGAGGTATTTGTACTATTCCCCATTTCCTCTGTCCATTTGTTCAAAAAATGAAAATTTTCAAAAATTCTGAATTTCAAACTTTAAAATGCATATTGGGTTCGAAATTTTGAAATTTCCTAATTCCTTATGATTTTTTATGCAAATAGTACTTCCAACATCTATGAGTGGTCTGGGCCGACCCGTTTGTACCTTGACCTGCTGAACTTCTTTCCTTCGCTACGGATGAACCATGAGTCCTTTTTGAGAGTTCTTAGAGTCAATTTTATGGTTCTCGAGAAGACGAATCAAATGTTACCAACCTTGAAGTATGATTCTTCATTTATCATTCCCAGAAGTTGGCACAATTCTCTTGGACCATGATTCTCCATTTCTTAATTGGCCGCCTTGAACTCCAATGCCTCCTATGTTTGGCTCTGATCTCCTTCTACCACTATTTGATGTTTATGGCCTTTATCTACTACCATTCTAGTGTGAATGGCCTTCGATCTCTTCTACTATCCTTGTGAACAACCTCCAATATCTTCTACCGTCCTTGCGAATGGCATTCACATAGAATGTAACGAAAAATATCCACAAGCGACCTACTAAAGATGATCACAAAGGAAGATCTAGGAGCCCATGGATACAAGATGTCCATTAGTATTAATTAAGTCTACAAAATGCAAAATTTAGATAAGAAAATCAAAGATGACCATCTAAACCCATTGTCATATAAACTCAACTAATACTGGCAATCCAACATATAAAACAAACCAATTATTATGCCGAATGCATTTGTTAACACATGCATAATGGTGCACATCTTGAACCTCTCAAAATTGGACCTCAATACTTCTGCTAATTTATTTCCCTTGTGATATGTTGGCCTCACGTGCGTCACTGCCAGTTTATCCCCATATTTTTTCCGCTTGGCCTCCCCTCCACCTTCAAGTACTACTCAACAACCTCCTAGAGTTGCTGCAAGGTTTCCAGAGTTTTGGTCATTAAATTTTTGTTGAGGTCAACGTTGATCATACCCTGCATATATCCTGAGATAACACCTGGCTCTGTGCATTCCATGACATCAATGCTCTCATCCACATATCAGTGGTAAAATGCTTCCGCAATTTCCCCAGGTCACTGGCCACTCTGATACAACTCAGCAATGATTATGGTGAATCACTTATTATAGAAGAATTGACTCAATAGTGCATTTCTAAAACCCCTGTAGGAGTGTAGCGAGGCTTAGCCTAGCTTGTCAAACCATTCCTAAGCCTTTCTTTGAAAGTAACTTCCTATGAGCTTGCATGTCAACTGCTCATCAAAGTCTCAGTAATTTATTAGGCTGAGAAAGGTCTGTATGAACTCCCTGGGATTCAAATCACTATTTATGTAGGGAGGCCCTCAGGAAATATCATATCAACTTGTCATTAAGTGGAAAAAATCTAAGGGTCAAATGGAGAACTATCAGTATGTCCCAAAGGGTCGATCAGCCAATCCAACTCCCAATTCAAGGCATTATTATTATCACTTACAAGCCACCCCAATCGATGGTCCATATGTCGATGTAATAACTGAGAAGCGTAACCATAAGGGAACTAGTACAACTATTGTTGAACCAAGTTTCTAGAGTGTGATTGAGATCTCACCATTGAAAGATGGGAGCATGGTGGTTGTACCATGTAGCCAGAGTGGGGCATTGAACTCACCATTGATGAACACGGTTGATTTAGCATATCGTACCATACGTATGATCCTCCGCAATGTGTCAACATATGGGATGGCTCTATACCCGGATTGGGTGGCTCGATACTTGCATTGAATATGCCATTCCTTACCCATATTCTAAGAAAGAAGGCAGTGACCAAGATAAGGTCTTATCTCCTTGGTAACTTAAATAGGATAACCTTACCATAGGTTGGGACTTAGGTGTCATCTTAACCACTAGAGGAATCGAAGCCAAAATCCCCATCGACAACTAACTTGGACTCTAGGGAGGTATCGATGGGGGTGTGATCTAGTACCCTGCAGCTATGAGGGTTTACACTATCTACGAGAAATCAGGTTACAAAAGAGGTGCAACATTTCTCATACTGCAATTTGACTAGATGGCTCTCTCGTAGGCCTCTATATGGGATTTGGTAGAAGCCTCGATGAATTTCCCATTAATCTCCACCCATGGATTCGATGTAAGATTTTTTGCACAGGTACCCTTCATCCAGGGTTCGGCGATGATCTTTGACTGTCTCGAAGACCCTAGCATTCCAATATGCAATCCTCCAGCAGTAGTGGTGTCCAGGCATTGTTTAATTGAGATTTTGACTGGATCTATCCTAGAAGGATGAAATCTAGGATTGACCATTTTTCTAGTCCTCTTACCCTTCTTTAGTATGGTGATTATACCTCTTCACCGGCACCAGTATGCTTGATCCTTAATTGTTTTCTCTTACGCAATGTACTATTGGTAGAATCAGACACACCAAGGAACTGGTGATCTAATCTGACGGGTCCCACTGGGCATGCCCATTGATACATCTAGAACATGTTAAGTAGCATCATCATTTCCCCGGCCATGATCATCAAGAAAAGCCCACGAATTATTCTGAGGGGAGAATTCTCCAATGCCAAAGTCAACAAGCGTGTATGAAAAGATCATATGAATAGAAAATGGATTGTGAAAATAGGTTATACTTGTGTGTGTGTAAACCAATTGTGGAATGTTTAATTTACGGTTATGATTCCATTTTTTATGAAGGAAGTAGTAAGGTTTGACTAGGATTAGAATAGCCTTCGAACAATGGGCCAGATATGGTGATTGAGTAGAAGTCCAGCTATTAATAATTGAATCTGCTCAAGACTCATTATCTACTGGCCCTTGAGCCCAATTATCGTCACCAATCAATTTAATGGTCATCGTGAATACTTTCCTGGTGATGATGATTCAGTTCGACACCCTCATTATAGGCACCTTTTTTGTCTTCATCCTGAATAATGGCACCCTCTATCACAATGATTGACCTGGTCATACCTACAAAAAATCAAGGGATCATTAACTTAGAAAACAACAGACAAATCCTGAACAACTCAACTAAAGGAACAGAAGACAAACTCGCTTTCCCCTAAACCTTCCCAACCTTATTCAATGGGTGACCAATGTCTACACTATACCACTATCCTTTATAACTTCATTCCCCTATAAGATTACCTATCTAAAGGCACCAAAAAATCCATTAATTCATAGGTATGCCAATAGCACACATAATGAAAAAAATAATATCTTACCATACCTCACAATTTCTAGGAAACTGATGCTCTACCTGAATCCTAGAAATACCTGGGTATAAGGAAAAAAGTTTCTCACTATTCTCCATTCTTCGAAAATGGAAAAAAATGAAGAATAAACCAACACTAAATTTCTTCCCAGACCTACTGCACACCTCATTAATGAAAAAGAACAAGATATTTTTAGGGTAGGGTAACTTTGTATAATTTTTCCTTGAAACCTCCTTTTGTATTTTTAAACTTCCTTCACAAACGGAATATATTTATACTTTTAATTTGGATATTTTATTGTCTTCGTAGTGTAGTGCGCTGAAAAGAGAATTACAAATTGCCTACCAAGATCTCGTTAATCAAAGCCGAAATGAATATTGTTAAAGGAGACAAGATGAAGTTTATGTTCTACTTAGCCAAATGTAATATGGAATTATATTTCTGGCATAATGGCATTCATCCCTCGATTTAAAAGGCTTCAAAAGATCTTTATGAGAAGAACGTGAAATTAAACTCTTGGCGCAATGGTAGTCATACTTTAATACGGAGTCTTTTAAAGAAACTCGATGAAAAGAGGAATAATTGGGTCATAGCCCTCAAAGTGGTTGATGACTTTGATCCTGCCAAGAGGAGTCGTCAAGACACTATTCATAACATAATGTGTCAATTTGGGTCCCTATCTCGATGTCTTGCGGATCCTAAGAGGTTGGAGATATGCCAGGCTTGACTCGACAACAGTTGGCGACGTAGTTGGGCAGCACAAAATTACTCTTTCAGAGAACAATAGGCCGAATGAAGCCCTTGCTGAGAATGCTAAGTTATATGAATCTTTAGCTGTCGATAACTCTCGATTGTAAAAGGGAAAAAGGAGTTAAATTCCACCCTTAAGGTATATGTAGAGAGAGGGCTCTCTTCACCTGAAGCTAGTCCATGATATTCCCTGTTTTCTAATACAAGCAATAAAAATTGGGCTCCCAAACAGAATGTGTTCAACAAGGGAACCATCCACAAAAGAAAGGCGTATAATGTGATATGAGAGTGGCTAAAATAGTTTCCTTACATATGTACTTGCATTGGTGATTCTAGAGTGTCCACCGCAGGTACCTCGAGAACAAGAAAGACTGCTGGCACTCGTAGATCTTTGAGAACTCAAAGTTTCCCACAAGAATTAGAGAAAGGCTCAAACATCTGAGGGTTGAGGCAATGCTTGCAAATTTGATGATCCTTGAACCGTTTTTGATAATCCCTATAGCCAGGGAGATAATCCTCCCTCGACCATTGTGCTCAATGATAATATTCAAGTAGATCTTAGTCAGAGGCAGCCTTCTACTCGGGCCACTTTTGATCCCTACGAGTATCCCGAAGAAGAACATGCTTGTGACTTGCAATGGGTAATAGGTATCAATATTGACGAAATTGAGTTGGAAAAGAAACTAGGGGATTTGATTCCTTGAAGCCCTTAGTGGCTATATTATTATTATTCACACTGTTGCATGTTTGTCAAAATTGTAATATAAATGTATAACTTTTGTGGAGCTCATATCTTCATTTTGCCTTGCTTATATTTTTTTTAAATAACATGCTCGAGTCTAAACACTATTGAGGTGTTTACTTAGCTTCATCAATTTTAACACGAGCGAGGGTTGAGTACTAGATGTTGCCTCTAGCATATGATATATAGAAATTAATTGTAGTATTCATCATACAATATAGAAATAATTGCAGCGTCCAGCATGCAATGTTAAAATAATTACAGTGTTTTGCAAGAAATGTAGAAATAATCGCAGTGTTTCACGGGCAATAAATATAATCGAAGTGTTTTGCATGCAATGTAAAGGTTAGTCACAACATTAATCTTGCAATCCAAATGTAGTGCATGGAAGGAAAATTTTATTCAGTAGGTCGCAACGCATAGCGTACGAATCTGGGACAAAGATTAAATAGAGTGCAGTGCATGGTGTACAAACTCACTAAACAGCTCTACTACAATAGACACACCTTCGATAAAGCACATGGCGTACATCGGCCATTGCCTATAACTGTTCATTGGTAAGCTGTATCTAGACTATCAACGTTGCAACAAGTTCACCTAGAATTAATTATACATGCAGAGATTAACGATGTTCCACTGCCTCAGGATTTGACCACCACTCATATCTTCGAGGGTATAACTGCCTCCAAGGTATGCTTCAATAACTCTATAAGGCAAATTCCAATTTGCAGCCAACTTCGTATCAGACACGTACCTACACTTCTCATTCTACCTCCTAATGAGATCTTCTGGGGCAACTGGACCTTTCGAACCCTCTAGTCATGATAGCGCTTAAACCTCTTCTTCATCTTTGCTTCAGGAAGGGAAGCTAACTCTTGCTTCTCTTCCACAAGCTCAAGGTTCATACGAAGATTATCCTCATTAACTTCTCCTTCAGAAACTACTATCACACTAGGACTTGGTATCCTAATTTCTGCAGGGATAATCACAGCCTCAGAACCATATACAAAACTACGTAGTGTTTCTCATATAGCAGAGGACTCAGTTATTTGATAGGCCCGTAGAACATTGGGCATCTGAAGTATCCAATTTCCTTCGGCCCCCTCAAGCATAGCTTGAATACCATTAATAATGGTATGGTTAGTAACCTCAATTTGACCATCATGGGGATGGTATACTGTTGTCACCTTCTACTGAATCTTATACTCCTTGTACCATCCTTTGAAAGGATTATGGTTAAACTGCATCTCATTTTTGGTTAATCCTCGGGATAACAAAGCTACAAATTATGTTCTTCCCACATAATGTTAACCGAGCTCCGCTTCATGTTTATTAAAGGCTCAGCTTCTACCCATTTTGTAAAGTAGTCAGTAGCAACAATGATATATAAAAACTGCCTTGGAGCTTCTAGAAAAGGTCTCACAAGATTGATCCCCCATTTATCAAATGGCCACGAAATATATATATTCACCATCTTCTCCTAAGAGATATGTGTAATTGGAGCATGCCTCTGCCATTGATGGCAGGATTGGATGTACTTATTAGCATCCTTAAACATCATTGATCGGACTGGATGTACTTAATAGCATCATCAAACATCATAGGCCAATAATGCTCATCTTGAATGAGCCTCCTTGCCACTGATCGAGACACCTAGTGGCTTCCACACACCCCTTCATTAACTTCCCTGATTAGATAGTCATTGACCGCCTTCACTTGAGGTCGTTAATTGTAGCTAATTAACCTGAGTGAAGGCTGAGATCAAAGGATAAAGATAAAATTTATAGTTCTGCATCCATCACTATTACGCTACCGACAGGATAGTTAGTGGTGAGCCCATGGAATGTCGACAGAGATGATAGGGCATAAAAGTCAATCACATATAACCACGTCCAGGTTGTCAATTCGTACATGTTGCTAGGAATAGATAGTATAGTGAACAGGGGGGCCTTGGTTTTTCGACTAACAACTACAAAGAGTGAAAGTAAAAAAAAAAGGAATCTATATAGCTAAACACTTGGGGAATGCTTGCGTAACATGGTTGATTTAATGCTTTGATCCTTGATTCATTCACATGTGAGATTTAGACAAATCTAATATAGTACTCATAACATGTGGTGTGGTCGATGCACACTTCCCCGTACCTGTTATGTCGGGTGTGATCACAACCCTCCATTGACACCACCTTCGTAATTAGGGGAGTGCAACAAGGTCTGACCGTTGTTGTAGGTCTGCTTCTCCCCTGTACGGTTACGTCCCGGGCATTTCTCCACCGATGCTCTACTCCCTAGGCCTATAAAAAATGCAAAGTGAAGTGGGCACCTTAGCTATGACACTAGGGCCTCTTACAACCCTAGCTTGCTACTTTTCACTATCTCTACCCTCAACCCATCGAACAACTTTACGTAATCAGTTAAGACTGGTGTGATGGAACATATCAGAGCAATACTCATTAACACATCCGAGGTTTCTCTTCCCTGGGGGGCATCAATATTTGCACCAATGTGAATATATACTAGATTGTGTTCTAATAGAGTGTATTATTAATGCAATTCTAACATTCAAGAACAAGTCACAATAATACCACAAACACAATAATTAAGATGAACAAAGAATCTCACAAAAGCGTAAATCAACACATGAATACAATTATCCCCAAGCTATGGAAAATACTCCCTAGACATGGAATAAAAATAAAGATTTGAATTCCACATCATAGGATCAAAGAAAAATAAAAAGGAAAGAAAGAAACAAGAGAGAATGTTTCTCTCTAGAATGTTCTCCAAATTACAAATGAACTAACTAAAAATGATCAAAATCTCTAACCCCAGTAGACTAAGGCTATACTTATAGTAGTAGGAGATTGCACCTAAAATTAGGCCCAAAATAGGCCAAAAAGTGTGAAACCCTAGTTCGGTCGCCGCTTGGCGCGGACCGTCGTAAAGGGCACGATTCACGCTGTGTATTGGGTATGTGCTGGCTTGCGGTGCCAGATCCAGTGCAGCCAGCTTAATGCGTGCAGGCAGTCCACATTGCCTCCTATGGCAAAGATCGTGGCGCTTGGCACAGGTCGTGCTGGCGTGGTCCGTGGCGTCTAGCACGACCCATCATTAGAATGGTCATTTTTTCACTTCTGATCCGTGGGATGTGACGTTTGGTGTGGACCATCATCAAAACCCTCATTTTACTAAGTAATTTGGAATGGGCTGCCCAATTCTTCACACCCTGCCGGCTGGTCTTAACATTTTTCCCTTGGAACGGCACATGCTATTGAAAATGGGATGGTCCACACCCATACTTTGCCATTTTTATTGAAACTTGGAACTTGCGTACATGGCCTGCCAAGTTTGCGCGGTCCATGCTAGACCTCGGCACAGTCTGTGCCAAAGACATTTAGCACGTAGCATGTTGTCTTGTGTGGGCCGTTGGTGCTATCCATGAGTGGTCTACGCTGACCCATCTGTACTTCGGTTGGCTGAACCTTTTTCCTTCGCTATGGATGAACCGTTAGTCCATTTTGAGAGTTCTTGTAGTTGATTTTATGGTTCTCGATGAGACGAATCCAATGGAACTAACTTTGGATGCTTATTACTCTTAGATTGTTCCCAGAAGTTGGTATAGCTCTCGGACCATGATCCTCCATTTCTACCTTGACCGTTTTGAATTCCAATGCCGCCTATCTTTGGCTCCATCCTTCTACTACCACGAATTGATTCCAGTGGCCTTCATCTACTATCATTATAATGTTAATGGCCTTCGATCTCTTCTACTTTCCTTGCAAAACAGCCTTCAATATCTTCTACCGCCCTTGCGAATGGCCTTTAGATAGAATGTAATGAAAGGTATCCATGAGCGGCCTACTAAAGATAATCACAAAGGAAGATCTAGAAGCCTATGGATACAAGATGTCCATTAGTACTAATTAAGTCTACAAAATGTGAGATTTAGACATGAAAACCAAACATGATCATCTAAACCCCTTGTCACGTAAACTAAACTAATACTAGCAATCCAGCATATAAAACAAGCCAATGGTTACACCAAATACAATGGTTAACGCATGCATAATGAAGCACATCATTCATCTTTATAAGGAGTGACACATCAAAGAGGTAGCTAAAGGCAACCATGCCGATAAAAAACTCCATCTTAACACTTATCTCAGAGCTTTCAACCTTTTTTTTTGCCTTGACTCCCCCTTCTGGTAGGATTCCATCTTGAAGGTAATTGATAATGGATGTTATCCAAGATTCTCCCTCTTTAAGGGTCATCGCCACATGTTCCTCAAAACTGCGCTTACTTAATGTTTCCATAAGTAACTGCTTCTGGGATTGAACACCAAGGTCCAATGAAGCAATCTTTCTCCAAGAAAGCTCTTTAGAAAAGCTTCACCAGCTCCAAATATATCTTCAGCCGTGTTCTCTAGCCTTATACTCCTCATTGACTAGTTGAACTACAATATGTGAGTTACTTAATATTTCCAAGTTCTTAGCTTTGAGCTCCTTAGCCATAGACGAAGGCCATTAATTAAGGCATTGTACTTAGCTGCATTATTGGTAGTTTTGAACTCGAAATTCAAGGTATAAGGGTAATATTTATCGTTGGGGCTAGTGAGCAACACTCCTACTCCAATTCCCACTGAATGCGAAGAACCATCCACAAACAACTTCCAAACCTCATTTTTCTTAACTTCTTCACCCTTGATTGATTTTCTTAGCTGAAATCAAATATCGTGCTCTCTAAGCTCAACGGCCCATTTCATCATTTCCCCAAGGCCTCTAGTTTTAAAGAGTCTGCATGTCTGGATTATTAGTCAGCAATACTATGGTGTGCCCCTAGAAATAAGGATGCAAACTTCCTGCCACATGAACCAGCGTCAGAATCAACCTCTCGAGGGTTGTGTACCTTGTCTCTGGTCCCTGCAAAGCTCAACTCATAGAGTATATTGGATGTTTGGCCTCTATTTTTCCTTCACCAACACTGTACTAATAGCCATAAGAAAAGCATAAATGTAAAGGTACATGACATCACCTATTTCCAGTTTCATAAGTGTCAGTAAGACTTGAAGATGTTCCTTTAGCTTCTTGAATGCCTCCTTGTATTTCTCGGTCCATTCAAACTTCTTTGCTCTTCTTAGTAAATCAAAGAAACTCAAGTGTTTATCTGCCCCCTTCAATAGGAACCAACTTAGGGCCGCCACAGACCGAGTATGTTTTTTAACATCCTTCAACATCTGTGGACCACTCATTTTTATCAAGGCTTTAAACTTATAAGGATTGGCATCAATACCCCTATCATACGCCATAAATCCTAGGAATTTTCCAACCACAACCCCAATCACACATTTGGTTGGATTCAACTTTAGATTAACCTTCAAAGCTCCTTAGATGTTTCTTTCGTATCTCCCAAGAATTCTTCATGATCCTGCTCTTTACTACCATATCATCCAGATATATCTCTATATTTCTACCTATCTACTTCTTGAATCCCTTATCCACCAGCCGTTAGTAAGTTTCTCCAGCATTCTTAAGCCCAAAAGGCATTTTCTTATAACAAAATGTTCCCGCATCTGTTATGCACTAAGTATTTTCTTTATCTCCCTCTGCCATCAATATCTGATGATATCCTTTATAAGCATCGGAAAAAGGCCAGGACTTGATATCCAACTATAACTTCCACCAACTTATCGATTGGCGGTAGGGGATATTGTCTTTAGGGCAACATTTATTCAAATCCGTAAAATTGTTACACACCCGCCAAGCTCCATCATGCTTCTGAACAATTACCGAGTCAGAAAGCCATTCCAGCTAAAGCACCTCCTCGATAACCTCTGCCTTAAGAAACTTCTATACGTCCACCTTAATCGCATCTGCTCTCTCCGGAGAAAATAATTTTATTTTCTATTTTACCGATTTTATTGAGGGGTAAATGTTTAATCTATGAACCGCCAACTTTGAGGGTACCCCCTTAAGATCAGAAGTGCTACAAGAAAATACATAACCATACCTATCGAGTAAAGTCCTCAAATTTTTTGTAGTGCCTTCAGGTATCAACTTTTCTACAGCCATCGTGCCCAAGTCTCGAGTGAGGAGTTTTTTTGTGTCAGCTGGACCACATTCCTATGTATTGATGCCATATTTTCACATTCCTTGCCCTTTTCATTACTGTTGGGAGTTTGTCTTCTTACCTCTCAAAGTTAATATTTATAGGCCCTAAATGCTTTCTATCTACAACTAAGTAGATAATGGCAAGTCGGGGTCATCCACGAAAAAGAGGGATTCTCCTAAGGGTTCATGCATATAAGGGTGAATACAAGCCTAGATATACGTATACATATTCATATAAAAGCATGTAAAGGGGGGGGGGTTGGTTGGTCTTCCTGAATTATGAATTTAAAGACAAGCTAACTAGAAAATAAATGTAAAGATGTAAAGCATGCAACAAGACACTAAAATAATGATGAAACACAAACTACGGGACCTTGGGCGCAATTGACTTCCACTTTGAAGCCTCTTATTTATCCTTGAACTTACAACCTATTCACTAATTTCACTACTTGTTGTGAAAATCAATCTTCTATCCTTCTTAGATAGAAGTTTGCAAGAGTAAATTTGACATCTCTTGTCAAACCTCACTAATGACTCCTTTAGGCGAGAAATGGATAAAAGTATCCCATTAATGGCATTGAGTACCAAGAATCAAAAATCTTGGAAACATTTATAAACACTACAATGTGTCTTACCATTGAACTAATTCATGCATTTACACAAGATTAGTCTAGAGTGTTCAACGTTCATACACCTCTCCTATTTGCTACATTAAACAAACATGACAAAGAGGTCAACATCATCACATTCATCTAGCAATTATCAACTCATCAACATCATTAGAAACTCTGACTCATGCTCTTGGATTTCACATTAAAAGAGGGGAAACTTAGCTACTTTCTCCCAACCGTAACAAGCAATCATAGAAGTCATTCATATACTCAAACTTCCAACACCATTAACGATATCAACAACCAACATTCAAAGCTCCATAAATGCACAATAGCTAAGCATTAAATAGGTTATAAATGGTTTGCAAGACAGGGGCTTGGACACCTTAATCAATTGTTCCCAAGACTAAGTTTAGATAATACAAATCATACTAAAATTCATACACAAATTCAAATATAAAGAAATAGAGAAAATATATGGATGAAGAAACAAGGGTTTTTAGATAGCTAATTTTGGCCAAACAAAATATGGGAATTAAGATAGGATAAGAGATATTTATACTCCAAGAGAAGGTGAAGAAAATTCAAATGGGGTAGCAAGACATGCGCGGGCTAAGGCATCTGGTTGGGCACGCACGATGCACCCAGCGTGCGGGTGTATGAGACACAGCGATGGGCACTTTCTAGAACTGAAGACTATTTCTCCATGTCTTCTGATGTGTATGGGTGCTCGATTGATTGCACACGTTGCGCGAGCTTTAGGCATTGTCTGATGCCCAACGTACGGTCGCTTGGAGTCAGGTGCTGGCCGCATGTTTTAGTTCTAAGGACCTGCGCCAAGACTGTTTTTCAGTGCGCAGGTGCACGATCAAGGGTGCTGCCCTCGTGCTCGGTCTTCATCACCCATCCAGTCTACCGGCCGAGTTTCACGTAGGTCGGCTGGCCTTTGTTCTTCAAATCAGGACTTTTCTTCTACCACATTTTGGTTCTTGGCCTTCAATCTTCTACCATTCTTGTGAATGTCCTTCACAAAACCACTCTGAAATGCTTACGAGCACTCTACAAATCAAGCTCACAAAAAGGAATCTATATACTCGTTAGGACCAAAAATCTATTAGACTATAAGTGGGTTACAAAATGAAGGATTTAGATATTAAAACCGAAAATGGTCATCTAAACCCCTTATGATGTAAACCTACCTAAATCTAGCAAGATTTCAATAAAAAGGTGAGAAAAGAGATGTTAAATGCTTTGGAAAATACATGCACTTGATGTCTCATCAAACCTCCCCGCATATAAACCTTTACTCGTCCTCGAGTAAATAAGAACAAGCAAAGATCTAAGCATAAGCTAGCATGCAAAACTTTTCCCAAAACATCCAACATCATATTCCTATACTACCCTAACCCCTAAGACATAAGAATCTTTCACACTCTCACATCATAAAGTCTAACATAATCTAAATAACCATCATACCAATCAAAGGTGAGGTAGAAAATATATGTGTAAAATTAGATTACTTTACCAAAAAAGCTACCAAATAGACAATTTAAGAGAAGCATAAAATTTTCAATTTCTCTCATTTTCTCATTTTACCTAGGAGCCCTCTTCTATTTTCCTCCTAGCTTCACACACTTTTTTTTTCAATGCTCACCCTCACTTTTTTCCACACCATTTGGCCTCTCATTTTTGCATAGGTTGCCCTTTTGGGTTTCAACCTATCCGGGCCTCCCATTTTTGCCTAAGTTTCTCTCTCAAGTTTTCAACTTAGGTGGATTCTTTTTATTCTTTTTTCATTTTTTTTATAAAAAATGCTCTCAAAAGAGCTATTTGTTACAACTAACAAAACCACTAATCATGAGTATCATCTTATTCCCTTCCCCACATTTAATGTTTCCATTGTCCTCAGTGAAAATAAACATTCTAGGACATGTGTTAAGGAGAGAAAATGAGAGAATACCCACAACGAGAAATGAACACTAAAATATACCCGCTAAATAACAACTGGGAGGTCGTCACCGTACCTCTCAAAGTTATAATTTATAATCCTTTTAAGCTTACTAAATACATAAAAGTAGATAGTGGCAAATCGGGGTCGTCCACGAAGAAGAGGGATTTTCTTAAGCTTTTAAACATATAAGGTTTATATTATGCTAGAAGTATATATATATATAGATATATAAAAGCAAGTAAAAAGGGTGATTTTGGTTGGTTGTGGTCCTAAGTTATGAAATTCAAAGACAAGATAACTAGCAAAGTTAAGTAACTATGCTAATCATCAAACAAACAAAGAAAAAGGGGTAAAAACTACAAAAGACAAAGCCTTGGGGGGAAATTAATATCCACTTGCAAACCTAATGTAGATCATTGAACCATTCACTCATTCTATCACATTCGTTACCTATGGGGAATGCTAAAACTTCCCATTCGAAGATCAACATTCATTCCTTCTTAATAGTAATTTGCAAAGACAAACAACGACCATTTGCAAACCTCATTGATGATCACTCTAGGCAAACCACACCATAAAGGTAGTTCATCAACGGCATTATACACGAAGGACCATAGATTCGATAACAACAAGCCTTCTACCAAAGACATAGCCATTTAACCAAACATAGCATTCATTAGGCTAAACCTAGAACAAACCACATTCAAAATTCAACCTTGCATTGCATCTATAGGATAAACATGAGAACAGGCTACATTAACATATTTATCTAGCAAGAATCACAACACATTATGCACAAGAAATTCTAATTCCATGTTCTTCGATTCTCATGTCAAAGGGCTATGAAATTTGTAACTTTCCTAACACCCTAACACTTCAATCATACAAACACTTCATATACTCAAGCAACCTATAGCATAAATGAAGCAAAACATCACATTTAAACACATGAATGCTAAATTACAAATGCTTCAAGAAAGAGTGAAATAGAGGTTCTTACTGCATAGGTGTGGAAGCTTCAATCAATTGCTCCCAAGTACAAAACTAAGCTAGATTATCAAAACCCATAACATAGAACAAATATCTACGAAGAAAGAAGAAGAAAATGGTGAAAAACTAAGGTTTTGGAGCCCCCAAGTCAGGCTTAGAGAATGGGGAAGAAGAGGGTGAAAAGCTATTTATAGTACAAGAAAAAGGGGAGTAAAAAGCAA
Organism: Rubia yunnanensis; assembly: GCA_037428765.1. Lineage (NCBI taxonomy): Eukaryota > Viridiplantae > Streptophyta > Magnoliopsida > Gentianales > Rubiaceae > Rubia > Rubia yunnanensis. Next base: position 76,159,902 of record CM075064.1, read on the forward strand.
GTTGCAGGGAAATTATTGCAAGTCGGGAGTCGGGACCAGGTCAGGAAATTGTGAGCTCTCATGTCAATATTTCGTGAGTCGCGACACACTTGCAGCGAGTAGAGATGGAAAAAAGTCTCATTTTATTTTGCTTCCTCCGGATGAACCGTTGATCTGTTTTGGGAGTTCTTATAGTCAATGTTATAGTACTCGAGAAGAGGAATCCAATGGTACCACATTTGGAGGATGATTATTCTCAGAAAATTCTCAGAACTCTTCTTCAAAACATAGATCATTCTTCACCCTTTGCTTTGTTCTCCTTTCTCACTTTATCTTCTACCACTTTGTGAGTGGCCTTCCATCTTCTACCATCCTTTCGAATGGCCTTCACTTAATAACTCCTAAGTGCTCATGAGTAATCTAAAAATTAAGCTTACAAAAAGGAATCTAGATGCCCATAAGGACCAAAAGTCCATTAGGCTAAACATAGGTTACAAAAAGAAGGATTTAGATATAAAAACCAAAAATGACTATCTAAACCCCTTATCATGTAAACCTACCTAAATCTAGAAATATTACAACAAAAATATGACAAATGAGATGTTAAATGCTTTGGAAAATACATGGATTTGAAGTCTCATCAACAACCTTTCCTTAGGGCATTTTCACTTCCTTCTCATTCCTCAATGAGATAGCACTCACATTTTGTCAAGGATTTAGCTCCAGTTGGGAAGAATATTTACCCTTTTCCCAAGTCTCCATCCGATTCAAGGCTTGAGCTATTTGGATCACTTATGTCTCTAAATTCTTGATGCTTGACTCAGTCGTTTCTTAGAATTTTTCAGCTTTCTCCACACACAAGCTCAATCTCCCAATGGCTTGCATCACTTCATCTTTTGACAAGCCCGAACTCTCACCTTGATCATAAGGCTTGTCGTGGAGCCTTGAGAAGCTACTTTGTGGAGGCTGGTATTGTTGTTATTAAGGACAGTATTGTGGTGCATTTTGCCCTCCTTCAACATTTCCATATCAGAGATTCAGGAGATCTCGATTACCCAAATTGTAGACCGGTTTTGGTAGCCTTGACCTCCTTGATATCCTTGGTTGTCTTGAAAACCCACAACATTCACCTCCACCACATAATTATCTTGGAAACTTGGGCATGCATCTGTAGGATGTGGTGAAGAGCAAATCTCACAAGATTTCACATGTGGTTTATTACCAGATTGTGTCATCAAAGCCTTGAGTATGGAAGTGAGTGTAGAGACTTGGTCTTTGATCTTTCCATTGTTGGATGGGGTACTTTTGTTATTGGGATTTTTCCTTCTCAAGCCGGCCCTTGCACTAAAATTCCTTGACTCCTTGGCTAACTTCTCATAGAGCTCCATAGCCTCCGTTGAAGTCTTATTCCCAATGGAACCACCACAAGCTCCCCTCACTAGCCTTTGCTCTTTATCAAGAAGACCATTGTAGAAGTTGTAGATCAAATCTCCCTTTGAATAGCCGTGATAAGGAAAACTTGAGAGGAGCTTCTTAAACCTCTCCTAATAGTCTTAGAATGACTCTTCATGCCATTAGAAGATGTTGCTAATGTGCTTCTTCAAAGCAGCTGACTTTGAGGCTAGGAAGTACTTGGCGAGAAACTTTTTCTTCATGTCACGCCAAGTTTTGATGCCCCAGGTGGTAGGTAGTGAAGCCAATCCCTTGCGGAATCCCTATATGAGAAGGGGAACGCCTTCAACTTGTAGAGGCTTTCATCTACCCCTTTGGGAATCAAACCACCACAAACCATGTGATGTTTGAGAGATGTTTGTTGGAATTCTTCCCTTGCTTACCAAGAAATGAAGGTAGCAAGTGTATCAATCCGGACTTAAGCTCAAAGTGCCCATTTGGTTCAATTGCCGGATATTCTATGCACATAGATTGTTGATCAAGGTTGGGGGCTATTGTTTCCCTCAAAGGGACTTGCCACAAAGGAAACACTCCTAAAAAATGAGGGTGTTGAGGTCCTCCTCCTGGATTCTCATCTTCATGCTTCATGGAAGTAAAATGCTCACTATGAGGGTTGTTATTCACACTTTCCAAAGAAATATTCCTAGCCCTTTTCAAATTCAACTCTAACTCAAGTTTTGGTTCGGAACCGCATCAGCTTTCGAAATTGTTATAGTCTTGTGTGCTTGCAGTTGCTTATGTCGTGGCTCCTCAGCAGTGATGTGATGTGAATCAGCCTTCATAACTATATAAGAAAACCTTTCCCCAATAATCCCATAAATAACATTAATCACCCTATGGATTACTGGGTAATCCTCATTCCTATTCTCCTGATTCCTAGAAAGTTGATCACGAGGCTGCTATTCCCATCTTTCATGACCTTGATCTTGAGGTCCTCTATCAAGCATACCTCTATTATTCTGATAATCCCCCCTATACGGCAATCAAGCTCTTTCATTCCTTGGCTCTGGGGGTTCACCATGATCTCCATGTCAAGGTCCTGAGCCTTGAAGTTGACCTTCTTTTGCACGTCTCTCGATCTCCATCTTAAGATGGCTACAATCATCTGTATTATGACCATATTCCTTATGATGATTGCAATATCTATTTGTAGCTTTTCTCGTTGTCATAACCATGGGAAAATCCTTTATAGGTGGGGGTGCTTGAAACACGTCCCGATGTATTCTTAAATTCTGCGCTAGATATCTACACATTGACGCATACCTCTCAAAGCTTGGTCTAGCCATTTCGACCGGATTTTTCCCACGATGGTCATTGTATTTCCCATGTTTCTTGGCCAGACCTTCTCTCTTTCTTCCACCTTCGAGTACTACTCAACAATCTCCTGAAGCTTTTGGAGGGTTGGGAGATCATCGGTATACCTCTCAAAGTTAAATTTATAAGCCCTAAATGCTTCATATCTACAACTAAGTATATAATGGCAAGTCAGGGCCGTCCACGAATAAGAGAAATATTTTCAAGGGTTTAAACATATTAGGCTAGAAGTGTATATATATATATAAGCAAGTAAAGGGGGTGGTTGGTTTTGGTCCTAAGTTATGAAATTAAAGACAAGCTAACTAGCAATGTCAAGTAACTATGCTAACCATGCAACAAACTAAGAAAAATGGGTAAAAACTACAAAAGACAGAGCCTTGGGGACAATTGATTTCCACTTCCAATCCTCTTATCTATCCTTGAATCTACAACCTATTCATTAATTCAACTACGTGTTGTGAAGATAAATCTTATATCCTTCTTAGATAGTAGTTTGCAAGAGTGCAATTGCAGGAAGAAGAAGTGTTTTTGAGAGAAATGATAAGGTGAGTATTTATAGAACAAAAAAGCAAGAAAGAAGTATGGCCACCCGTTCGTCGTACTGTACAACGGACACCATCGCACCGTGTGATGGATGAAGAATCCAGCACTTTGACTTCTTCTTTTTTTTTGTCTCAAATCCTCCTCTTCTCTTTGCTTTTATTCAATCTTTCAAGTCTTCAAAAGCTCAAATGCAAGTTTTCAAATATTCAAAGGTAATCTTCAAAGTTTTCAAAGTCTTCAAACAATTGCCTTGCCACACAAAATCCACTAGAAAAATAATAAAAGCGTAAAAGTCGCTCTTAGCTCTCCTTAGAGACTTTCAAAGAAAAATGCCACATCTAGAGCAAAAACGTGTACAAAAGTAAACCCAAAAAATCCTAAAATAACCATATAAAATGGGCACATCAAGGGTTCGAGAGGTTTTGTAGCCAATTTTTTTATAACTCCACATCTTGCATTCTCATCAAGTATCCCTGGATCACCTCATTCTCTGTGCCTTCCACCACTCCCAAATTTCATCCACATATCTATGATAGAAAGCTTCAATAGTTTCTCCAGACAGTTGTTTAGTTTGGTACAACTCAGGCAACGGTTTTGTGAACTACTTCTTCTGACAATGCTGACTTAAAAGAGCTCCACTGAAGTCTCAATAGGAATGCAGAGAACCCTTATGAAAATTGTTGAACCATTCTTGAGCCTTCTCTCGAAGGTAACTCCTAATGGGCTTGCATGTCAATCTATCATCAAAATCTCAAGAGTTCACAAGACTTAGGAATGTCTAAATAAACTCTCTAGGATCCGAGTCACCGCCATATGTGGGAAGCCCCTATAGTGGCTTTTGTGTCCACTTGCCATTGAGTTGAGGTTATTAGTGAACTGAAAGGAGAACCTACTACTTGTCCTGTCGGCCCAATCAACCTATCCAACTATCTCTTCAATGAATCTCAAGTATCTCCTCCCAACCCTGTAAATGGTGGATCCATGAGCGGATGCATGGTTCAAGAACCTCTCCATATGGGGTTTGGTACATAGGCTGGGAACCCATGCGACCAGAGTGTTCCCAAGATCCCATTTCCCCTGGATAAATGAGAGGTTGTCCCTAAAAGCTATAAGGTCACTTACCAAGCAAAGGATTATGTGGACCTGAACCACCATTACCTTGGACTCACATTGAAGATACCATTACATGTCCAACTTCAAATCTGGGGAAAGCATCAGCCAAGAATACCGACATCGAATGGGGCATCGAATATATCATCCCTTGAGTGTAATCCAAAAATGAGGGTTGTGGTCGTGGTGGAACTTACTTCCTGGCGTACACAGGATATGGATTCCCAACATAGGGTGAGATACATGTCTCATGGTACTTCCATGAACATCGAGGAGCACCACACCCCTTGATAACCCTAGTGGCATCGAGGGGGGAGTAATCTAATACCCTACAGCTACCAACATTTGAGCCACCTACACCAAATCTGGCTGCGAACCAACTGCTAGTTCTTTTTCCACACCCTAATTTTCCTTAAAAGCTTATTCATAAGCCTCGACATAGGAATCACCAGAAACTTCTGTAAAGTGCCCATCCCTCTCATCACGTGACCCACTTGGCGGATTCTGCAAAGGGCATGTGTTTCCAACTCCTACATCAGGCTCCAGACTTATCTCTGGTTATCTCAATGACCCTGCTACCTCAATTTGAGAACCTTCGATAGGTGCCAAAGTAGGTCTCATCGAGACTTGCACTGGCTCAGGCCCAACACTCTGTGGTGTCAGATGATTAACCATCCTGCTATTTCTCCTATACCGAGATTACACCTCGTCCCCAGCACAAGTTCCCTTGATCATCAACCTCTCACTCCTTTGAGTAGTCATAGAGGTGGACATAAACCAAGAAAATTAAATCTGACTTAATATCTCCTACCGGGCGTACCAATTGATGCATCTCGAATTCGATCAAGCTGCAGCACAAGTTCCTTGGTTGCGATCTGGAAGAAACAAGCCCCGGGAAGTCCTAGGGAAAAACTTAAGTTAGTCAACCGTATGAATACTGTATTAGAATTAATGAATGCTGAAATGTAGACATGCCTTGTATTTATACGTAAGTAGCCCTAATAGTGTTTGAGTATTGCTCAACTATTTTGTGAAACCATTAATGTTGATAAATACGATAAGACTATAGACTGTTTCTATATGATGTGCCCATTTTATATGGTTATATTAGAACTTTTAGGACTCACTTTTGTACACTTTTGTGCTCTAGATATGACATTTTGCCTTGAAATTCTCTAAGGAGAGTTAAAAGCGACTTTTACACTTTTATTACTTTTCTAGAGGATTTTGTGTGACAAGGCAATTTGTTTGAAGACTTTGAAGACTTTAAAGAATACCTTTGAAGATTTAAATACTTGAATACTTGTATTTGAGCTTTTGAAGACTTGAAGAATTGAAGATAAGTGAAGTGAAGAGGAGAACTTGAAACAATAAGAAGAAAGAAATCAAGATGCGGAAACTGGGCTTGGTCGCGACGAACCCGTCGTGACTCGCGATAGACGTATGGCCAGAAACTTTCTTACTTTTTTGTACTATAAATACTCACCTCATCCTCTCCTTTTCACAACCTTCTTCCTGCATTTTTTCTGGGTTCAAAACCCCAGTTTTCTTTTCTTTCTTTTCTTAGTTTTTATAGATTAATCATGTCTTTTAATTATTTAGGTTAGTTTAATATTGGGAGCACTTCATTAAGACTTCCAAATCCATGTCTTGAGAATCATATCTATCTATGTATTGATTTTGCTATTGTGTATTTGTTGAGCTTTGAAGGTGAATTGTTAATGGCATTAATGCTGTTGGAAGTTTGAGTATATGAATTGCTTGTATGATTACTTGTTAGGGTTGGGAGAAAGTAGCTAATTTTCCCTCTTTTAATGTGGAATCCAAGAGCCTGAGTTAGAGCTTCTAAATGATGTTGAAGTATTGATAATTGCTAGATGAATGTGATGATATTGAACTCGTTGTCATGTTTGTTTTAGGTAGCAAATGAGATAAGTCTATGAATGTCAGTCGTTCTTGATCAATCTTATGTAAATGCATGAATTGGTAAAATGCTTAGACACAGTGTAGTGTTTATAAGTGTTTCCAAGCTTGTTGATTCTCAGAGCTCAATGTCATTAATGGGATACTTTTAGTCATGTTTCGACTAAGGGAGTCATTGGTGAGGTTTGACAAGAGATGTTGAATTCACTCTTGCAAACTACTATCTAAGAAGGATAGAATATTTATCTTCACAACAAATATTAAAAGTAGTGAATAGATTGTTTCACTCATTCGTGAAGCCTTTGTTATTTAGCATTCATGTGTTCTTACTGCTATGTTTTACTTCATTTATGCCATAGGTTGTTTGAGAATAGGAAGTGTTTGCATGATTTAAGTGTTAGGGTGTTAGGAAAGTGACGAATTCCTTAGCTATTTGGCATGAAAATCCAAGAACATGAACTTAGAACTTCTTGTGCATAATGTGTTGTGATTCTTGCTAGATAAGCATGTTCATGTGGATTGTTCTCATATTTATCCCATAGATGCAATGAAAGGTTGAATCTTGAATGTGGTTTGTTCTAGGTTTAGCCTAATGAATGCTATGTTTGGTTAAATGGCTATGTCTTTTGTAGAAGGCTTGTTGCTATCAAGTCTATGGTCTTTCGTGTGAAATGTCGTTGATGAAATACCTCTATGGTGTGATTTTCCTAGAGTGATTATCAACAAGGTTTGCAAATGGTCGTTGTTTGTCTTTGCAAATTACTATTAAGAAGGAATGAATGTTGATTTTTCATTGGGAAGTTTTGTCATTCCCCATAGGTAACAAATGTGATAGAATGAGTAAATGGTTCAATGATCTACATTTGGTTTGGAAGTGGTTGTCAATTGCCCCCAAGGCTTTGTTTTTTGTAGTTTTAAACCTTTTTTCTTAGTTGTTGTATGATTAGCATAGTTACTTGACTTTGCTAGTTATCTTGTCTTTTAATTTAATAACTTAGGATAACCAACCAACCAACCCCCCCCCCCTTTTTACTTATATATCAATCCCCCCCCCCCCGTTTACTTACTTATATTTATTTATATATATATATATTAATACTTTCCCATCATTTTGTTCTTCAATTATCGAAGGTTCTATTAATTTTAAATTTCTATGTATGCTTAATGGTCTATGTCTAGTAGATATATAGAAAATCATATACATAATCTTGGTTAGGCATCTAAGTATTCAAGCCCAGATAGCTATCAATCACACAGGCATTCAATATCTTATCTCCCTTCAAATTTTCAAGATTCTAAAATTAGATACTCAACTCCACACCCGAAATAATTCAAGATTCTAATTCTTCAATAGGATCACCAACGTATAGTCAAATGAGAAATTCGGAATTAAATATGATGACTAGTAGAAAAGAATTTTCAATAGATAAAGATTATTTAAATAAAGATTATTACACTTTAGAAAATATTCAATGTAGATCATGGTTTGAAAAAATTGATGAGGAAATTAAAGAAAAAATAAAACAATAATTCTATACAGAATTAAACGCAAAAAAGATAAGGAAAATGAAATTTTTATGTGGTTAGGATATTATTTAAAGAAAGAAATCATAATAAATTGGGAAAAATTAGAAGAAATTCCAATTATTAATGTTCAATCTAACTTATATAAAAAATGGAAATTTCAAAATAATACGGTTGTAAGCACGATCCATCCACCATTAAAAATACTAGAAATTACTATGGATAATGAAACAATAATAGCATCACCATTTAAACTAGGAAAAGATGGATTAGAAACAGTAAATTTAGAAGATATTAAAAAGATTTATCAACAAAATAATTATTCAAATCAAATATTACATACTATAGCCAACCAAGTAGATTTTATATCAACTAAGTTAGATAATAAGCAAGACAGATTTCCAAATGAAACTTCAAAACCACATTTTCAAGTATCTTCATTTCCAAAAAAGAGGGAAAATTAAGTATCATTAATTAAAAAAGATGGGGTTAGTACTTCAGGGAACATACGAGTAATGTCTCAAATAAATCAACAAGATTCAATCACATCAAACTCTTCTTCTTCTGAATCAGAAGAAGAATCAGATAAACTTAATAGAACAACAATTTGAAAATTATCCAGAACAATATAATGATAAACAACAATTATAAATAAATAAAATGAATAGGTTTAGAAAAAATTGGAGGAACAATAGGACAAAAAACTATTAACCTAGATCTACTCCACCTGATATTCAATATTAAGAACAAAATACTACATTAAATAGTTATGATGGATCATCACTATATCAATGGAATATAGATGGAAAATCAGAGTATCAAATACTAAATATATTACAAGAAATGGGTATGGCTAGAATGGCATACACAGCTAAAATTAACATAACAGAACCAAACATTGTAATGTTATTAGTAACAAGGTTTACAGGACAATTAAAAAGATGGTGGGATAATTATCTCACATTAGAGGATAAACAAACAATTATGAATCATGAAACAGAGGAAGTTCAAGGTGAAGGCAATAATATAGAATATGTAATGGTTCAAGATGGCTCAACATATTTAATTTATGTCATATCAATGTATTTCATAGGAAACCCAGAAGAAGAGCTAACCAGTTCAAAAATATGTTTAACAAATTTAAGATGTCCGTCTTCGTTTGACTTTATATGGTATAATGATATATTCCTAACTCAAGTATTAAGAAAAACATATTCAAATTCTTCATTCTGGAAAGAAAATTTTATTATAGGATTGCCAAAATTATTTTCTCAAAGGATAATTACTAATTGACAAAAAACATTAGGAACAGAAAAAATAGATTACAACACTTTAACATTCGGTCAAATATCTGCTTTTGTAAAAAAAAAGAAGCTTTAACATTATGCCAAGATTTAAAAATTCAACATAAGTATGGTTCAGAAAGAAAATAGATGGGAACATTTTGCCAATAATTTGGCATAATGGGCATTAAACCACCATCATCTAAACACGGAAAGATATTTAAGAAAAACAAAAAGTATTACGGTAAGGGTAACTATAAAAATTATAATCAAGATAATAATAAGAATTTTTTTAAAAAAAGTAATAATTATAAAAATATTCAATGTTTTAAATGTAAGAAATTTGGTCATACAGCCTCACACTGTAGACAGAGAAAAAGATCAATTCATTATTTTCAGGGGAAAAGGAATTAAAGAACAAATTATTATCATTATTAATAGATAATTCAGACAGTGAACAAATGGATTATGAGTCTAGTTCAGATAGCTCCAGTAATTCAGATATATGTCTATGTAAGATTTCAACAATTAATATGCTAAATAGTACAACGGGTAATACGAAAGCATTATTAGATATGATTGATAAATTAGAAGATTCGAAAAATAAAACAGAATATTTACAAAGATTAAAAGAATTAGTAGAAGAAGAAGAAAAATAAAAAATAGAAGAAGCATTTAGTTTGAGTAAAATAATCAAAAAATATTTAGAAATAGATAAAAAGAAACCAGTAAAATATGATGACTTAAGGACAAAAATTAATAAATTAAAAACAGAGATTAGTTCAATTAAAAATCAATTAAATTCCTTAAAATAAAAAGATTTGGAACTAGAATTAAAACTTAGTACAATAGAACTGCTAAACAATAGTTTAAAGGTCGAAATATCACAAGACACCCCACCGGATAAACAATTCTTCAATGATATCAATAAAATCAATATAGAAAAATAGTATTCACCAATAACTATAGGAGTAGAAGATTTTAGTATTACAATAGTAACATTAATAGATAGTGGAGCAGATCAATCATGCATTAGAGCAGGAATAATTCTAAGTAAATATTTAGTCAAGACTAATGAAAAATCAACAGATGCAAATGTTACCCCAATGACAATTATTAAAAAATTACCTAATGGTTTTATATGTAATAATAATTATTGTATTAAACATTCATTTCTTATATTAGAAAATGTATCATATGATGCAGCATTAGGAAATCCGTTTCTATACCAGATAACCCATTTCAAGAAAACTCAAAAAGGAATTAGCACTAAAATATTAGGAAGAAAATTATTATTTCCATTTATTAACCCACCTAGCCAAATAGAATTAAATTTATTACTAACAAATTATATATATAAAAAGATATGTTTATTAAACACAAAGCAAAAAAATATCGTATTCTTAAAAGAAGAACTAAGTTACTCAAAAATAGAAGAACAAATAGGTAGTAAATTAGTACAAGAGAAAATTGTAAGATTAGAAAAAGAATTTAAAATTCAGGTTTGTTCAAAACATCCTAGTGATTTTTGGAATTGAAAGAAACATATTGTTTCATTACCATATGAAAGAGATTTTAATGAACAAAATATTCCAACTAAAGATAAGCCTATTCAGATGAATGCAGAATTAATAGAATTATGTAAACAAGAAATTCAAAGTCACTTAGAAAGAAAATTAATTATGAAAAGTAAATCACCATGGAGTTGCTCAGTATTTTATGTCAATAAACAAGCAGAAAAAGAAAGAGGAGTCCCTAGATTAGTTATAAATTACAAACCATTAAACAAATTATTACAATGGATTAGATGCCGTATTCCAAATAAAAGAGACTTAGTAAATAGATTAGTTAAAGCAAAAGTATTTTCAAAGTTTGATTTAAAATCAGGATATTAGCAAATTCAAATAAATGAAAAAGATAAATATAACACTGCATTTGTAGTTCCATTTGGGCAATATGAATGGAATGTAATGCCATTTGGATTAAAAAATGCACCATCAGAATTTCAAAAAATTATGAATGACATATTTAATCCTCATTCAAATTATGTCATAGTATATATATATGATATATTAGTTTATTCAGATTCAATAGACTGTCATTCCAAACATTTAAATAAATTACTAAATATCAATAAGAAAAATGGATTAGTAATATCAGAACTAAAAATGAAATTATTCCAAACAAAAATAAGATTTTTAGGTTATGATATTCATTTGGGAAAAATCAAACCAATTCAAAGAGCAATTGAGTTTGTTGATAGATTTCCGGATGAAATAAAAGATAAAAATCAATTACAAAGATTTTTGGGTTGTTTAAATTATATATCAAATTTCTTCCCAAAATTAAGAATAATTTGTAATCCTTTATATGAAAAATTAAAAACTAATCCACCTACGTGGATAGAAAAACATACTCAGATTATAAAGGTAATAAAATTAAAAGCCAAATCATTACCATGTTTATGAATTCCACATCCATTAGCATTCATGATTATAGAAACAGATGCATCAGATCTAGGATATGGAGGCATATTAAAACAATTATATTTGCAAAAGGAGTCGATAGTTAGATATCATTCAAGATTATGGATAGGAGCACAAGTTAATTATTCAACAGTTAAAAAGAAAGTTTTATCGATTGTTTTTTGTATTTCAAAATTTCAAGATGATTTGTACAACAAGAAATTTTTATTAAAAATAGATTGAATGTCAGCTAAAGATATTTTACAAAAAAATGTTAAAATTTTAGTTTCAAAACAGGTTTTTGCCAGATGGCAACCTATTTTATCAGTATTGGATTTTGATATTGAATTCATTAAAGGAAAGGATAACTCCCTTCCAGATTTTTTAACTTGTGAATTCCTTTCAGGAAGTCATGAGTAAGTATTCAAGTCCAGCAAGTTCTTCAAATTCAAAATCATCCAAAGATTATGAAATTCCAAAACCCTTGACACCTAAAACACCTACTCCAGATTTTTCTCCACTTACATATTCAACAGCAGCCCAAACCCCATATTACAGATTAATCCATACTCCAAGTATAGCCTCAAATTATACAGTGCTTACTCCACAAAGACCAGCCACTCAAACTTCCAGTCCAAAATCTACTTCATCATCCTCAAACCCTAGCCTATAATATTTTGATAAGCCAAATCAAGAAAAAAATACTTTTGACCCAATTCCAAACAGAGCCAGATATTCCAAAACTCAAAACCTTTGTAGCCAGTATATTCATGCCAACATGCTAATGGATGGCAGATAATGTTCACAAAACCCAGAATTATTATGAACTTATATTAGTAGACACCCAAACTATACAAATTCAACATGTCAAGAATATACACGATCCCAACAAAATTGACTACTCAAAATTAAACAAATCCTCCGTCCCAGCCACTTTCAAAATATCCATTCCCCTAGGAATTTTTCAGTCAATTATTTTCCCAAAGGATTCAATTATGCAGTTTATATGCAGGCCTGGTATAGAACTTTCTATATTAGGTCATTTGATCATTCATGGTTCACCAATTTTCACTAGCATTTCAATGGAGATATTCCAATGTGGTTTTATGATTGGTGGCCAAAGTTAGGACCATCAAAAGAAATACTCCCTATGACAGTATTACAAGGAATAGATACATTCAATAAACTCAGCAAATACAAACCGTTTGAGAAAACCATATTTTCCATTCAATATTCAGAGTTCCATGGATTTTTGCATTTAGCTTCCAGATCAAACTCATACAATCAAATATGCCCTATTCTTTAGTTAGGCAATTCAAAATCAAATGGTGGAACAATTACAAGACATAATTCTGCTCTACAAAAGCAGTAACCCATTACGTAGAAACAGGAGAAAATTAAGAATTACATTCAATAAAGATGATAGTATTAGCCCTATGAAGACCAAAAGTCCAGTTCAACATGTTATAGGAATTCAAACAACAATTAGGAGCCCAATTCAGCAGGCCCTAAGTATTCAAACCCCATCAGCACAAATTCCAAACGATGAAGAAGATGAAGATTTCAAAAAAGTGTTAGCATTTTACAAGCAATTCAAAAGTCAAGAGACCAAAGAAATTAAGACAGAAGAAATTCAAGAAGAAGATCCATTTGGAGGTCTAATGGGCCAAGACTCGTTTGATTTCTAAAGCCGTAAGCAATGACGAATTCAAAATAGACAGTCAGTAATGGGGGGTCCCAGACTCCACTCTGACATCCACTCAAGTTAAGCATTCAATAAAGCAGTCGGTAATGGAGGGTCTCAGGCTCCACTCTAACATCCATTACACGCACTCAAAAGACAAAAAATAATGGAGGGTCCCAAACTCCATTACCGCTCAGAAGACATGACATAGTGTGATCCATATTCCACTCCGGATTTCAAATTGTAACTTCAATTCAATGTAATAGACTAGCCAAATGCTTCTATAAATAGGGAAGCATTAGTTCAGAATTAGGCACGTTGGTTTTCAGTCCTTTCTTACCTTCAAAACCTCCCCACTCTAAGTTCAAAGAACTTCAACCTACTTCCAACCTTATGTACTTTCAATCTCCCCTATTTCATTCAAAAAGAAATTAATTCAAGGTACTCTTTAAGATTATTTTTACTTCTTGTTTTGGTTTATTTATCTTGTTCATATTTAAAGACGTTCTAATCTTTATTTGTAACTTAGACCCTAAATGGTATCAGAGCTAGATATTCCTCAACTCAAAACCTTTGTAGCTAGTATATTATGCCAACATGCCAATGGAACAATAATAGCATCGCCATTTAAACTAGGAAATGATGGATTTGAAACAGTAAATTCAGAAGATATTAAAAAGATTTATCAACAAAATAATTATTCAAATCAAATATTACATACTATAGCCAACCAAGTAAATTTTATATCAACTAAGTTAGATAATAAGCAAGACAGATTTCCAAATGAAACTTCAAAAACCACATTTTCAAGTATCTTCGTTTCCAAAAAAAAAATGGAAAATTCAGTATCATTAATTAAAAAAGGTGGGGCTAGTACTTCAGGGAACATAGGAGTAATGTCTCAAATAAATCCACAAGATTCAAGCACATCAAACTCTTCTTCTTTTGAGTCAGAAGAAGAATTGGAATATAAAATAGAAAATTAGATAGACTTAATAGAACAACAATTTGAAGATTATCCAGAACAATATAATGATAAACCACAATTTCAAATAAATAAAATGAATAGGTTTAGAAAAAATTGGAGGAACAATAGGACAAAAAATTATTATCCTAGACCTACTCCACCTGATATTCAATATGAAGAACAAAATACTACATTAAATAGTTATGATGGATCATCACTATATCAATGGAATATAGATGAAAAATCAGAGTATCAAATACTAAATATATTACAAGAAAAGGGTATGGCTAGAATGGCATACACAGCTAAAATTAACATAACAGAACCAAACATTGTAATGTTATTAGTAACAGGGTTTACATGACAATTAAAAGGATGGTGGGATAATTATCTCACATTAGAGGATAAACAAACAATTATGAATCATGAAACAGAGGAAGTTCAAGGTGAAGGCAATAATATAGAATATGTAATGGTTCAAGATGGCTCAACATATTTAATTTATGTCATATCAATGTATTTCATAGGAAACCCAGAAAAAGAGCTAACCAGTTCAAAAATTTGTTTAAAAAATTTAAGATGTCCGTCTTTGACTGACTTTAAATGGTATAAAGATATATTCCTAATTCAAGTATTAAGAAGAACACATTCAAATTCTTCATTCTGGAAAGAAAATTTTATTGCGGGATTGCCAAAATTATTTTCTCAAAGGATAATTACTAATTTACAAAAAACATTAGGAATAGAAAAAATAGATTGCAACACTTTAACATTCGGTCAAATATTTTGTTTTGTTAAAAAAGAAGCCTTAACATTATACTAGGATTTAAAAATTCAACATAAGTATGGTTCAGAAAGAAAAGATATGGGAACATTTTGCCAACAATTTAGCATAATGGGTATTAAACCACCATCATCTAAACACGGAAAGATATTTAAGAAAAACAAAAAGTATTACAGTAAGGGTAACTATAAAAATTATAATCCAGATAATAATAAGATTTTTTACCAAAAAAGTAATAAATATAAAAATATTAAATGTTTTAAATGCAAGAAATTTGGTCATACAACCTCACACTATAAGACAAAGAAAAAGATCATTTCATTATTTTCAGAGGAAAAGGAATTAAAGAACAAATTATTATCATTGCTAATAGATAATTCAGACAGTGAACAAATGGATTATGAGTCTAGTTCAGATATTTCTAGTAATTCAGATATATGTCAATGTAAGATTTCAACAATTAATATGCTAAATAGTACAACAGGTAATAAGTAAGCATTATTAGATATGATTGATAAATTAGAAGATTCGAAAAATAAAACAGAATATTTACAAAGATTAAAAGAATTAGTAGAAGAAAAACAAAAAACAAAAAATAGAAGAACCATTTCGTTTGAGTAAAATAATTAAAAAATATTCAGAAATAGATAAAAAGAAACCAGTAAAATCTGATGACTTAAGGACAGAAATAGATAAAAACAAACCAGTAAAATCTGATGACTTAAGGACAGAAATTAATAAATTAAAAACAGAGATTAGTTCAATTAAAAATGAATTAAATTCCTTAAAAGAAAAAGATTTATAACTAGAATTAAAACTTAGTACAATAGAACTACCCAACAACAATGTCGAAATATCACAAGACACCCCAACAAATGACAATTCTTCAATGTTATCAATAAAATCAATATGGAAAAATGGTACTCACTAATAACTATAGGAGTAGAAGATTTTAGTATTACAATACTAGCATTAATAGATAGTGGAGCAGATCAATCATGCATTAGAGCAGGAATTTTTTTTTTTCATAAACCATCTAGAGGAAGATGGGGAAATCATGCATTACTAGGCCTTCCCAAGCCCTAGTAAATATTTAGTCAAGACTAATGAAAAATTAGCAGCAGCAAATGGTACCCCAATAACAATTAATAAAAAATTACCTAATTGTTTTATATGTAATAATAATTATTGAATTAAACATTCATTTCTTATATTAGAAAATTTATCATATGATGCAGTATTAGGAAATCCGTTTCTATACCAGATAACCCCTTTCAAGAAAATTCAAGAAGGAATCAGCACTAAAATATTAGGAAGAAAATTATTATTTCCATTTATTAACTCACCTAGCCAAATAGAATTAAATTTATTACAAACAAATTCTATATATAAAAAAGATATGTTTATTAAACACAAAACAAAAATATATCGTATTCTTAAAAGAAGAATTAAGTTACTCAAAAATAGAAGAACAAATAGGTAGTAAATTAATAAAAGAGAAAATTCTAAAATTAGAAAAAGAATTTAAAATTCAGGTTTGTTCAAAATATCCCAATGATTTTTGGGATCGAAAGAAACATATTGTTTCATTACCATATGAAAGAGATTTTAATGAACAAAATATTCCAACTAAAGCTAGGCCTATTCAGATGAATGCAGAATTAATAGAATTATGTAAACAAGAAATTCAAAGTCACTTAGAAAGAAAATTAATTAGGAAAAGTAAATCACCATGGAGTTGCTCTGCATTTTATGTCAACAAGCAAGCAAAAAAAGAAAGAGAAGACCCTAGATTAGTTATAAATTACAAACCATTAAACAAAGTATTATACCCTATTCCAAATAAAAGAGACTTAGTAAATAGATTAGTTATTGCAAACGTATTTTCAAAGTTTGATTTAAAATCAGGATATTGGCAAATTTAAATAAATGAAAAAGATAAATACAAAACCGCATTTATAGTTTCATTTGGACAATATGAATGAAATGTAATGCCATTTGGATTAAAAAATGCACCATCAGAATTTCAAAAAATTATGAATGACATATTTAATCCTTATTCAAAATGCGTCACAGTATACATTGATGATATATTAGTTTATTCTGATTCAATAGATAGTCATTTCAAACATTTAAATATATTACTAAATATCATTAAGAAAAATGAATTAGTAATATCAGAACTAAAAATGAAATTATTCCAAACAAAAATAAGATTTTTAGGTTATGATATTCATTTAGGGAAAATCAAGCCAATTCAAAAGGCAATTGAGTTTGCTGATAAATTTTCAGATGAAATAAAAGATAAAAATCAATTACAAAGATTTTTGGGTTGTTTAAATTTTATATCATATTTTTTCCCAAAATTAAGAATAATTTGTAAACCTTTATATGAAAGATTAAAAACTAATCCACCTAAGTGGACAGGAAAACATACTCAGATTATAAAAGCAATAAAATTAAAAGCCAAATCATTGCCATGTTTAGGAATTCCACATCCATTAGCATTCATGATTATAGAAACAAATGCATCAGATCCACGATATGGAGACATATTAAAACAATTACATTTAGAAAAGGAGTCGATAGTTAGATATCATTCAGGATTATGGACAGGAGCACAAGTTAATTATTCAACAGTTAAAAAGGAAGTTTTATCGATTGTTTTATGTATTTCAAAAATTCAAGATGATCTGTACAACAAGAAATTTTTATTAAAAAGAGATTGCATGTCAGCTAAAGAAATTTTACAAAAAGATGTTAAAATTTTAGTTTCAAAACAGATTGTTTCCAGATGGCAAGCTATTTTATCAGTATATGATTTTGATATCGAATTTATTAAAGGAAAGGATAACTCCCTTCCAGATTTTTTAACTCATGAATTCCTTACAGGAAGTCATAAGTAAGTATTCAAGTCCATCAAGTTCTTCAAATTCAAAATCATCCAAAGATT
The DNA here is from genome assembly GCA_037428765.1 of Rubia yunnanensis. Classification (NCBI taxonomy): domain Eukaryota; kingdom Viridiplantae; phylum Streptophyta; class Magnoliopsida; order Gentianales; family Rubiaceae; genus Rubia; species Rubia yunnanensis. The sequence goes on from CM075064.1 coordinate 76,177,886, forward strand.
ATGAAATTCCAAAACCCTTGACACCTAAAACACCTACTCCAGATTTTCCTCCACTTACATATTCAACTGCAGCCCAAACCACATGTTCCAGATTAATCCATACTCCAGTTATAGCCTCAAATTATACAATACTAACTCCACAAAGACCAGCCACTCAAACTTCCAGTCCAAAATACACTTCATCTTCCTCAAACCCTAGTCAGTCATATTTTGATAAGCCAAATCCAGAAAATATACTTTTGACTCAATTCCAAACAGAGCCAAATATTCCTCAACTCAAAACCTTTGTAGTTAGTATATCCATGCCAACATGCCAATGGATGGCAGAGGATATTCACAAAACCCAGAATTATAATGAACTTATATTAGTAGACACCCAATCTATAGAATTTCAACATGTCCAGAATAAACACGTTCCTAGCAGAATTGACTACTCATAACTATACATTAAACAAATCCTCCGTCCCAGCCACTTTCAAAATATCCATTCCACTAGGAATTTTTCAGTCAATTATTTTCCCAAAGGATTCAATTATGCAGACTATTTGCAAGTCTGGTATAGAACTTTCTATATTAGGTCATTTGATCAATCACGGTTCATCAATTTTCGCCAGCATTTCAATGGAGATATTCCAATGTGGTTTTATGATTGGTGGTTAAAGTTAGGACCATCAAAAGAAATACTCCCTATGACAGTATTAGATGGATTAGATACATTCAATAGACTCAGCAAATGTAAACCCTTCAAGAAAACCCTATTTTTCCATTAACTATTCAGAGTTCCATGGATTTTTCATGGAGCTTCCAGATCAAACCCATACATTCAAATATGCCCTTTCCTTTAGTTAGGCAATTTAAAAATCAAATGGTGGAACAATTACAAGACATAATTCTGCTCTACAAAAGCAGTAACCCATTACTTACAAACAAGAGAAAAAATAAGAATTACATTCAATAAAGATGACAGTATTAGCCCTATGAAAGCCAAAAGTCCAGCTTAACATGTTCTATGAATTCAAGCAACAATTAGGAGCCCAATTCAGCAAGCTCTAAGTATTCAACCTCCATCAGCACAAATCCCAAAAGATGAAGAAGATGAAGATTTCAAAAAAGTATTTGCATTTTATAGGCAATTCAAAAGTCAAGAGACCAAAGAAATTATGACAGAAGAAATTGAAGAAGAAGATCCATTTGGAGGTCCAATGGGTCAAGACCCGTTCGATTTCTAAAGACATAAGTAATGACGAATTCAAAACAGACAGTCAGTAATGGAGGATCTCAGACTCCACTCTGACATCCACTCAAGTTAAGCATTCAATAAAGCAGTCGGTAATGGAGGGTCCCAGGCTCCACTCTGACATCCCCTACACGCACTCAAACGACAAAAAATAATTGAGGGTCCCAAGCTCCATTACAGCTCAGAAGACAGGACATAATGTGATCCATATTCCACTCTGGATTTCAAATTGTAACTTCAATTCAATGTAATAGACTAGCCAAATGCTTCTATAAATAGGGAAGCATTAGTTCTGAATTAGGCACGCTGATTTTCAGCTCTTTCATACCTTCTAAAACCTCCCCACTCTAAGTTCAAAGAACTTCCACTACTTCCAACCTACTTCCAACCTACTTCCAACCTTATGTACTTTCAATCTCCCCTATTTCATTCAAAAAGCAATTAATTCAAGGTAGTTTTTAAAATTATTTTTACTTCTTGTTTTGATTTATTTATCTCATTTAGATTTAAAGACTTTCTAATCTTTATTTGTAACTTAGACCCTAAAGTCTATAGTAATTTCTATGTTTTTTAGTGGTGGATGGATCGCGCTTACAACTGTATTATTTTGTAATTTCTATTTTTTATACAAGTTAGATTGAACATTAATAATTGGAATTTTTTCTAATTTTTCCCAATATATTATGCTTTCTTTCTTTAAATAATATCCTAACCACATAAAAATTTTCATTTTCCTTATTTTTTTGCGTTTAATTCTGTATAGAATTCTTGTTTTATTTTTTCTTTAATTTCCTTATCAAAATTTTCAAACCATGATCTACATTGAACATTTTCTAAACTGTAATAATCTTTATTTAAATAATCTTTATCTATTGAAAATTCTTTGCTTCTAGTCATCATATTAATTCCGAATTTTGTGCTCTATATTTATTAATAGCATTATGTGAAAGTAATTTTATATATTGAAAGACTTGATTCATTGGAAGTATCTCTTCATGAATTTTAATCGAATATGCTTTACTAAATTCTAATATGCCATGATGGTAGATTGAATTAATATTATGACTTGGTAATACTTGTTAGATTTCATGACTCTGTAATATACTAGATGATGCTGATGTGTAGATGCTAAATTTAAATGACTTGACCCTCCAAACAAAAATCTTTTTACTCTTTCTGTCATATTAACTTTTCTTTACTTGCTGGATTTATTATATGAATTAGACTGGTTTACATCTATCGGGACCACATGTATACCCTGTGTGGACTACCTCATCTAGCCTGACCATCCGTCTTACAGGCTCCATATGCTAACCAACGCTAAATGTATACAATCTAATACAAACTATAAATTTTGCAATTAAAGATACCATTAATTATGGCAAAAATAATTTAAAGATACTGTTTGGCTCGGATACCATTTAAGGAAGACATAACACCAAAATGCCAAAATAATAATAAAAACCAAAATATGTAAAACAAAACAAGAAGTAAAAATAATATAAGAGAGTACCTTTAATTATCATTTTGAATGAATTAGAGGAGATTGGAAGTGCATATGGTTTGAAGTGGTGGAAGTTCATGCCTGTGTGATTGATAGCTATCTGGGCTTGAATACTTAGATGCCTGACCAAGATGATGTCTATGATTTTCTATATACTTCTAGCCTAATATAAACCTTATATGTTTAAACGCTTAAGAAAATCCCTTTTTTTCGTGGACGGCCCCAATTTTCCACTATCTACTCTCTCTCTTTTAGGTAAAAGATTGAGATTTCATTCATTCCAAATGTGACTTACAATGATTGGGATATGATCCCACTGTGAAACAAACTCCACAGAGATTTTTGCATGTTGAGCCAAAGTGTGGGCTACATTGTTTTCCTATCTCCTAATCCAGATTAGTTCTGGGTAGTTTAAATTTGGAATAGGGCTAACTATATCCTCAGTGATAAGGCCAAAGTCTGATAGATCTTCCTTTTTATTCTTGGCCGCATTTATCACTATTTGTGTGTCTCCTTTAATTTTCCTTAATGGAATGCCTTTTTCCAAAGCTGTTTGCATTCCGGTTCGCATAGCGATGGTTCCTGCCTATTTTGGAGTGTAAATGAGCGGCATATATTATGCTCCTCCACATATCCAAAAGCCTTCATCGGATCGTATGTACCATCCTAAACATGTTCTTCTTGAAGATATTGCTGCATCGAAGTAGAGAGTATTTCCATATGACGGCGTAAGGGTACTTTGATTATGGCTCTCCTTTGTAGATTTCGCTTTACCATTAATCTTTACCAAATCAGACCACATTTTCATCACATTGCTGGCACAATGATGTGGTTGAAGATCATGAGCTTCTTTGTGGAGGAGTTTGTTTCTATGATGCCACAGTTGAGATAGGATGACAGCAGCTATAGCCATATCTTGTGATTCCAATTCTAAGATTAAGTCTTGAACCCATAGACTTGCATTTTGTTGTTGGTATGCGAATATCTGTTCGTGTGGATTTGCTGCAAACCATACTTTGTGCGCTATAAGGCATTGAAAGAATAAGTGCTCGAGAGAAAAGTCATCAATAGAACAGCTCAAGCAGCACGATTCAGCTAGCATACGTCTTTGACTTAAGTTTACAGCTGATGGTAGGTGATTTTTGCATAGCCTCCATAAGAAGTGTTTGACCTTTGGTTGTATTTTTAGAGACCATATCCTTCTCCAATGTGATGAGGGTCCTGAGCTACTTGTTTCCATATTTCTTACAAAGGCAAAATTCGAGGAGTTAATACCCAAGTTATAGCTGGATTTGACCGTGTACTTACCGTCCTCTGCTGGTTGCCATATCCATCTGTCTAGGCCTCTGGTGTTTGTACTTGTTGGTAAGGATAGAATAATATCTTACTCTTCCGGATTGAAAGTGCTTCGTACAAGATCTTCATTCCAACTTGTGCCATTGTCAGTCAATAGATGAGATGCCGTAAGATTTTCAGGATAGCTGCCCAGCAAGGATGTTAGTTTTTGATTCTCTATCCTCGGGAGCCATAAATTATTTTTTATGTTTGTATCCACTCCCAATCCAATCCTTCTCCGAACCCCTTTCAGTAATAACTGCATTCCTTCTAGAATAGATCTCCAAGCATATGATGGATTCCATCCTAACTTGGCATCCAAGAATGTCGTTGATGGGAAGTATTTTGCTTTCAAAATCTGTGAAACCATGAAGTGTGTATTCTTTAGTATACGCCATGCTTTTCTTCCTAGCAGAGCGGTATTGAAAGTTTTGAGTTCTTTAAAGCCCAAGCCTCTCATACTCTTTGGCGAACATAGCCTAGTCCATTTAGCCCAATGTATTTTCCTTTTCTGGGGTGTACTACCCCACCAATAATGACTAAAAAGCTTATATATGTCCTCTATAAGATTATCCGGTAGCATAAAGCACGACATAGTATAGGTGGGGATTGCTTGAAGTACTGACTTTATGAGAATTTCCGTTCCACCCTTGGATAATTGTTTATTCTCCCAACTTTCCACTTTTGTCCAGATCCTGTTTTTAACTCCTTCTAAGGCAGCAGATTTTGAACGACCCGGAATTATCGGAAGTCCTAAGTACTTTTCATGAGCGATTGTTTCCACCATTTGTAGAGTTGCAAGGATTTGAAATCTTAAGGGTTTATGAGTATTGGGGCTAAACATTATTGAGGATTTTCCAGATTTATCTTCTGACCTGATGCTTCCTCATACAACGATAAAATATCTTTTAGCACCATGGCTTCTTGATTAGTTCCTTCCCCTAATATCAACGTATCATTCGCAAACAGAAGGTGAGAAAGTATAGGATCCCCTCTTGCAATTTTCACTCCATGTAGTCTTCTAGTCCTTAAATTTCGTTTGATCATTTCAGAAAAAACTTCACTGAAAATGATAAACAAGTATGGGGACAGGGAGTCTCCTTGTCTTAGCCCCCTAGAAGGCGTTACCCTTCCAAAACATTTTCCATTTAGGAGGAAGGAGAAACGTACTGTGGAGATACAGTTCTCAATCAGATTGATAAAAGCTGGATAAAAGCCCATCTTCTCTAATGTTTTTAGAAGAAAACTCCATTCTATTATTTCAAAAGCTTTGTTCATATCCAACTTGATGGACATCTGCCCTTTTTGTCCATTTGATTTTCTTTTTATATGATGATGAACTTCATGGGCTATTATGACATGGTCTGTGAGTAGCCTGTTCTTAACAAAAGCACTTTGGTTGCTCGAGATCACCTTATCCAGGACCACTTTTAGCCGGTTTGCTATGAACTTTGATATTATCCAATAAACCACATTACATAGACTAATGAGTCAGAATTGGGTGATGTTCTTAGGCTTCTCCACTTTTGGAATGAGCACTACATTGGTGTCATTAAAATTACTCATGGATCGTCCTCCATTCAAGTATTGTAGTGCTTCACATGTAACTTTCGGACCCACAATACCCCAGTATTGTTGGAAAAATGATGGTGGCATCCCATCGGGTCCTGGAGATTTATTTAATGTCATACTCTTGAGAGTAGCATGAATTTTTCTCGCTGTGTACGGTCTTGTGAGTTTATCATTCATCACTGACGAGACTTTTGATGAAATATGGTTCGCCAAATGGTCAACCACTAGCGGGGATGGACTAGAGGTTGTGAAAAGTGTCTGAAAATGGTTGGCGATAATGAATTCCATGTCTTTCTCTTCGGTACATCATCACTCTGCTTGGTCTGTTAGTCCATGAATGATGTTTCTCCTTTTCTGTTTATTTGCGAAAGAGTGGAAAAAATTTGTATTCCTATCTCCTTTCTCCAGCCAGTGTTGTTTAGCTCTTTGTTTCCACCGTGCCTCTTCCATATCAAGGTGTTTCTCCAGCTCAGCTTTTAAATTTGCCATGTCACTCTGTACTTCAGCAGTGATAACACCCTGTTGGAGTCTCTTGAGATGATTTGAAATGTCATCTTTTTTCTTATGCTGATTGTAGAATTCCAATTTTGCCCAGGAAGCCTGTCCACTTGAACATTCTTTTATTGTTTTCGGCAGATCCTGTGTTACCGAGTTCCAAAATTCTACCACTTTCTTTTGACATCTCGGAGATTTGATCCAATAATTCTCAAAATGGAAAGGCTTAAATCTTCTTTGCTGCGCCAATTCTTTATTTTTACCTCTTAAGTGCGGCAATATAGGAGTATGGTCTGACTGGTGGCTATACAAATGTTTAAGCGTTACCGTAGGGAAAGCATTTAGCCAACCACGATTTGCCACAACTCTATCTAGACGTGCTTTAACAGTGTGGGGGTCTTTCCAATTTCTAAACCATGTGAAATTGTAGCCCTCATATCTCACGTCAATTAAGTTACAACTATTCAGAGCTAGCCAAAAGTCATCAATCTGGGGTGGAGGCCTGCGATTGGCCCTTTGAAACTCATCTTGATGTATAACTTCGTTAAAATCCCCTATGCATAACCACAACATATTAGGCCAATTACAGAGTGCAGGAAAATTGCACCAAAATTGTGGTTGCTTATTTGTGTCAGGTTCACCATAAATACCTATACAACGCCAGAGTAAGTTAGTTTTTGGATCTCTTATAGTAAAGTCAATAAAGTTAAAAGAGTAACTCAAAACTGAAACTTCCCAGTCTTTATTCCAAAGTAACGCAAGACCCCCTGAGTTGCCTACAGAGACAAAGACTCCGTGGAAGTCTAAGGAATCACATAACCCTACTAAATTATTGAAAGTACACTTAGTTTCACATAAAAAAATTAAAGTGGGGGGAAATTTGCAATGGTGGTCTTTTAGATGTCTGACTGCACGAGGGTGTGACAGCCTCCGGCAGTTCCAACTAAGAAGACTCATGAGCGTCGGCGAGACTGGTTCTTGCCAGTCACCGCCGCTGGTCCAAATGCAAGTGAGCCCACATTAAATTTTAACTCTAGGTCAAGAACAAAAGGTTTCATCAGCTCCAATTTCAGCCTTTTTGGATCCTGGCCATCTTCATCATCCATTATTTCAATAGTATCTCTTGATTTTCTTGTAAAGACAGTGAGTTGGGCCTGTGTAGGTGAGTACTGGGCCACCATAGGTAATTCAGCCTGCTTTTCCTCCTATAATTTTTCTTCATTTCGGTCCAGCGTCTGAATCCGTTCTACAGTTCCATCTCTTTTATGTGCTATTGTGATAATCTCCGCGTCTCCAAATAGGAAGGGATTCTGCGAACTAGGTGGCTGGATTGACCGATCAATTTTTGGTGGATAAGCTTTTGTCTACGCCGGCTTCAATCCTCTGCTGGAGCTAATTTCCTCCACAATCAGTGGCTTCATCGCTTTGAGTATCTTCGGATCTATATCACCACACACATCTATTGGGAATTTATGCTGCTCCATTTCTGGGTTTGCCGGATTATAAGCTACCCTGGATGGTTGGTTTCTGCTCACCGGTGCCCAGGCCTTCCCGGGGGTGCTGATGTTATCTGCTTCTGAGCCATTGGCTGTTAAAACCCAATTTCCATGACAGCGGGGACCATTGGCTGTGAAAACCCCATTTCCACGATGGTGAGGGCTGACGTAAGCCTGGCGGCGGTTCAACGAGACTTGGCACAGGCGTCTCTCCATTAGAGTTTGTCTAAATTCCACCATAGGCTCCTTCCCTGCCCTATGAGACAGACCCATAGCCTCTTGAACTTGCGTATGTTCAGCTTCTATCTCTTTGTTTTGTTTGTCTTCCCGATGCCCCATTAGTTTGAGAGGGTAAATTGATTCATTTTCTTCCTCTAAGGGAATTTCAATTACCACAGGCCTACTCTCAAACCCCGGTGGTGGTGAATTCAAGTATATGCTTCCTCCATCATTGCCTCGTGAAGTTTGGTTGTTGGACTGTGTTTGTTATGATCTCAGTAGATTGATTGGATGAGTCACCAGGGACTGGATGAATGCTTTGTCGTAGGATGCAGGCTTGATCGGCTGGCGGTAATGATCCTTAATGCTCAATGCTTTCTCCCAGAACCTTTCAGCGCTGGCATCTGACATAAAAGTTGAGTTCTCCTACTCCTGTAACGGTATGTAATCCTTTCCAATTTGAAAATCATTAGGAGTTTGTCTGGGAGAGTTTAGTACTAGTTGTCCCTCTTTATTGACAGAGAAACTCCCTGCACAATCAACTCCCTTTACTTTTAATGGAATGTAATCAATTGCCGTCCTGCAATCACGCTCTGTTACTGGCGTAATAATAGGGGAGTTGTTTGCTTGCATTGTGGGGGTTTGGAGATTTTTCTCTGCTGGATTAAGGCATTGATTAGTGCCCTGGTTTGAATGCTCCGGCATTGCAATCACCGGAGTTCTTTGCCCCTGTTCGTTTCCGGCCATGGTTGGATCAGAAGATGCATCTTTGTATATCCCTTCCTCCTGGTCCTCCTTCAACCTTCTTTGGTGAAGCACCCCTAGGCCATCCATTGGATATGGCTGATAATTTTCATAACCCAGCCAACGTCCATAGCCCATTGGCATGAACGAGTCTTGTTGTTGGGTATCCTTCTTCGGGCAGTCCGATTTTACGGATGGTCCAAGCAACCACATAGTTGGCAGAACATAGGCAATCTCTCGTATTGAAAGTAAAACAGGTAATCAGTACGTTTGAATTCAACTGTGATAACTCTTGATAATGGTTTATAGACGTTGATTATTGCCCTCAGCTTCAGGGTCCTTCCCATACATTTTCCAGCGTTATTTTTTGACACTTTTACAAAATCCCCCAGGTAATCTCCAATCAAGGCAGCCATGTCCGGTGTCATTAGAATTGGCGGGGCATCATGGACATGAATCCAGATAGGGGTCTCCGCAAAACAGAGATGACGAAGGGCCTCAACTCCATCTGTTTCCACAAATACAACCCAGTGATGCTCAAAGGACTAGGGTGACGACTCAGTTACCTTGGACCTATCTTCCAGCCTTTCAAATTCGAACAGGGCAAGGTTGACTCCCATCTGGTATCCTTCTACTTTACCGTTACAGTTCCATGCCCTCTTCATTGTGGAGATCATGTAGTCCACTTTCCTTGATTTCTGATTCATGATCTTTGCACCTAGAAAGTACGATTTTGGTTGTTGGTCTCCGTATTGCAACGAATCTGGGGCTATGATTCTGTTTTGGGTTTCATCAGAGAGGTTAATTTTTGCATACTGGGCTATCGATTCTTCCCCCATTGTTGCAGCAGCAAGAGAGTCTATATGGCAGATTAGGAGTATAGGGAGAGTATGGTTGTGATGAATGAAATTGGTGAGAGCTGGAGGGTGTTAAATACGTGAATATATAGAGATTGATGGGATCTTTATATTGATGAAATTCCTTCAATCAAGTATTTGTGAATATCCTGATTGATTGTGTATGAACATAAACTTTACTTGCTTTTCAAAATTTAAAATTGAAATTCAAAACAACATTTGAAGATAGGCTCCAGAATCATTGGAGGGATGATAAGTTCTTGAAAAACTAGCAAAGAATTTCCTAGAGAGAGATTATGAGTAGAGAGAAGGCAGAGAATTATTGTAGCGAGAACTTTCTTATCCATTTTCAAGCAAAGTCATTTGCCACTATCTACTTAATTGTATTTAATAAGCATAAAAGACTTATAAATTATAACTTTGAGAGGTACAACGACGACCTCCCACTATATTGACTTCATTGGACCAAATAAAGCCCAAACGTTTATTTGGGCTCATTAATCAAACCATTACAAGTTGAGAAGGCGTTGCAGAAAAGACGAGAAGGGCGTGGAAATTTCATGATACTAAAGGTTGGGCTACTGATGAGAATTTACTGGAAAAAAATCAAGAAAAAATATAGGTGGGTTAGAAATAGATGGATATGAACGATTGGAATATTTTGTTTTGTTATGATTAATTTTTTCTTTCAATATCCATATTATTTTCCAAAAAGAATAGTTTATAAAATAGAAAGATTTAAATGGAACAAATAAAAAAGGAAAGTACTTCTTCTGTTTCAGTCGAATTTACATATTTTATGGTCAAAATTCTCATGACACGGTTTGACCATATTTTTTTAGTTAGTATATAGTTACAAATATCATCAAATGAGATATTGTTAGATTTTATCTATCATATGTATTTTTAAATATCAAATACATTGTTAATACTAAGCAACTAAATTTATTGTGATCAAACCTGGATGGAGAAATTTGATTAAAAAGTATCATAAGTTTTGCTTGGAAGTGAAGGAGTATTTCAAATACTTAACCCCTACGACATCAACATTAATTATGTTAAAAGGAAAAAAAACAGTACCCATCACATATTTATGCATTGCAGCGTGGAAGAAGAAAATTTGCGGGAAAAAGGAAGAAAAATAAGAAGGAAATCAAAGGAAATGTTAATTAGTAATCCTTTAACTAATCATTCCATCAAAGACAGCCCAATTTCGGCGAGGTAGTAGAAGCATCCTTCTTTACACTTTCTCTCTCACACACACGCACTGAGAGACAACTACACATTCACATTCCGACCAACAAAACGCCCTTCTTTCTCCTCCTACCCTTCCCTCCTCCATTGTTACATCACCATAGTCTTCCAAAATCTTATCTCCTCCTTCTTTGCTTTACTTGGTTTTCACTTTTCCAGATCTGACATTATTATTACTACACAGATTCTTACACAATGACCGACAGAGTATACCCATCAAACAAGCCTAATGGAACCGCCGCCGGCGCCGCAAATCCAGCTCCCAACTCCAACCAGTCCCAGTTCGCGCCGCCAAAGCCTCAGATGTACAACCCCCCGCGCCACCCCTACCGCCCCAACACGGCGCTCCACGCGCGGCATAACCACCGCAGATGCTCGGGGCGCCGATGCTTCTGCCTCTGCTGCTTCTGGTCCATACTCATCTTCCTCATCCTGCTACTCCTCATCGCCATCGCCGGCTCCGCCTTGTACGTCCTCTACCGCCCCCACCGTCCGGCGTACTCGATCTCGTCTTTGAAATTCTCCCAGTTCAACCTCACCACCGGCGCCGACGACGCCACCAGAATCTCGTCGAAGCTCAACTTCACACTCTCGTCCAAGAACCCAAACAAGAGGATCACATTTTACTACAACCCCATCACGGTGAACCTCTACTCCTCTCAAGTTCTAATCGCCAACGGCACGTTCAAGGACTTCACCAGCGCCCCCGGTGACGTCACGATCTTGCACTCCTCCCTAGGCATGACTTCCGAGGTCCTCGATGCGGATTCCGTGACGTCACTCAAATCAGATCTGAAGCGCAAACTAGGGCTCCCCATAAGGTTGGAGATGGAGACGAAGATGAAGGTGAAGGTGGAGAATCTCAAGAGCAAGAAAGTTGGGATCAAAATCGTGTGCGACGGCATCCATGGTATGGTACCCAAGGAGAACTCCACGGTGGCCGCCACCGCCGACAAAGCCAGGTGTAAGGTCGATCTTCAGATCAAGATTTGGAAATTCAAGTTCTAGCCACTTCAATTTTTCAGTTTGATTTTAATTTTTAATTGCTTTTGATTACTTAACACTTCCTTATAGTTTTTTTTTGGATTTAACTTTCTTGAAGAAAAGAAGTGTTCATCTTTCTCTTTCTGGTTTTTTATTGGGATTGTCTATAGCATTCATACTGTACTATAGGTTGATTTAGTGGAGAAAGACTTTGGAATGGATGAATTAGAAAGTTTGAGGGCTTTGATAGAATTTTTTGCTGAATGAGGGGTTATTGTAATTGTTTGTAACTTTAGCAGCTCTCCGTGCGCAAATTCTAGGTGGATTGTAATAAGAAGAAAAGACGACTATTACTTTCTCTGTTTCCCGGTAGCATATCATTTTTTGTGTTATAATTTAGGAGAGGCTAAATAAGTAGATGAAATTGAATTGAAAGAAGAAAAAGTAAAATGACTGGATATAATAACTTTAAATTTGCCATAAATAGAAAGTGTTAATATAAAAGAAATATTTTAAATTAGAAAGTAAACACTTTATTATTGCAAATTGCAAATGCAAAATCTGCAATTATAACTTGATTGATTAGAGATTTCCGTTTATGCTATGATTTAGATTTTGTCATCAATGTATTCTTATCGACTTGCAGCAATAATTTTAGCATTTTGTTTGCATTACTAGTAATTTGGACGGGAATCTGTTTGCATGTGCTGTGTTGGGAACAAATAGAGTATGTGGCCTGAGTCCCAAATAATCACGAAAGCAATATTGTACTAGAAATTTCAGTTTGTCCATTTCTGGGATCTTGTGTTTTACCCGTGTGATGTGGTTAATCCTTTATGTTCCCTGATAAACTTATTACTTTTCATTTTAATTCGTCTCACAACTAACTTCGTATTTGTAAATTCATATACTCTCTATCTTCAAAATTTTAGACAATGAAAAAAGACTATCCTACACTTCGATCATCTGCCCCAACAACGACATCACCGTCAATCCACCACCTACCACTAGAAAAGAACCATCCCAACTGCCTCATTAGGAATTTGTGGCATAATCCCACCATCCGCCTCGTTGCCGCCCTTGAAATCGTTGTCGTGGGCTCCCATCCGTCGGTTCTCCCGGTACGCATCATTTAGTATCTTCGATCAGTCTTTCAAGTTCACTGCCAGCGATGCCGTCGTATCGCCAACCACACATTGCAGTGCTCAGCCTTTGCAGATGCCTTCCTCGAGCGCGAGTTTGTCACAAATCTAGATATGTGGCAATAAGACAACGTCGACCGGTCGGTGCTCCAGACACCTGACTTGTCGAGTTCCAACATGGCATCGGAGTTCAGACTCGGATTCGCGTTGAGGAAGCGGTAGTTTGATCTGACAAAGTAGCTTTTGGAGAAGATTTTGGAGAGAGGCTACGGTGGAGAGAAAAATGTGGTGGGGAAATAAGCACAGAAGTTAAATTTGGGCCACCTGAAGCCCAAAATAATAGGGGTAGTAGTGTCCTTTTATTGATAAAAATTCTTAGGGTAATATGCAAATATAATCCTATATGTTGGAGAAAGTGCAAATATAACCCTGGGTTGTTTTTTAGTGCAAATATAACCCTAAAGCCATTATTCCGGCATTGACTGACCAGGGTTATATTTGCACTTTCAATTATCGCAGGGTTATATCTGCACTTTCATTATTGCAGGGTTATATCTGCACTTTCATCAATTATATAGGGTTATATATGCACTTTTCTCAAATTCTTGTAATGTTTCCGAATCTGAAAAGTGTGCAACTTATGGTGGGATGGGCAAAAATAGAGTGTGTGCAACTTAGTTTGGTACGAAGGGAGTATAGACATCTGATTTACCAAATTTACCTTCATTAAACTCCCAAATTTACTACTCCGTCTGTTTCACTAAAAGTGTCACACTTGCCTTATTGAGATATTTTTTTAAATGGTACACTTTCCATTTTGGCAAGATTCCTACAATCTCATCCCTTCATTCTACTTTTTACTTTCTACAGCCAATTTCAACCTCTAATTTTCTTCACATTAATCCAAGAGCATAAATTTAGTGTGCCGCTATTAGTGAAATGGAGGAAGTATTATTTACTATTGAGATTATTCATGATATCACTCATGGAAAAGTTTATAAAAGCTGATTGTTTTCTACATTTAAGGATGTTGTCACATTAGCTTGCGTATCATATTGAACCAAAAGCAAATACTCTCCATGTTTCTGCATATATTTCCCTGCAATCATTATCACTCATTTTAAAAAATATATGTTTAACCGTTAATACGTTTACCTACGAATAAATGACAAATAAAAAGTTGTCATTTAGAAACTACTTATGACGAATTCAACAATATCACATATGATGATATCATTGCTCATATACCTATAAAAATATGTTGTCAAAATTTAATAGAAAATAGTATTAAAAAAAAGGTAATTTAAGCTCGAATAGAGGAAGTAGAAAGTTTATTGTAAAAAAATCAAGTCAAAATTAATTTAAAAAATCATTTTAAGACGGAGTAAGTAGGATTTTGAAAGTAGAAAAAAATGAAAAGAGTGAAAGAAATGGAAGAAGGTCAACGGATCACACCAAGAAGTAGTAACCCCCTGCTCTCTTTATTCAGGAATTATGTGGTAGTAGAAAGTTTCAGCATTGAAGGTAATGTTAAAACAATGTACAATGGTGAAATCACATTGATTCCACCTCATCAATTGAAATAAAAAAAAATTACTTAATTTTTAAGTTCACACTCATTAATTTTATATTTAATATTTAATTTAAATATATTTGTCTATCCAAAATAAATTGATACATGAAATTTAATAATACACTTATAATTTTTGAATTGAATTATGTTTTTTAAAAAATTAATAATTAAAATTAATTTAAAGTTTAAAAATATTTTATGAACCAGAATTAAAAAAACCACATATATAATTTTTAAAGGATGTAATTTCAATTTTTAAAAAGATCCAAAATTTAATTTCAATTTTTCATAATTATATATAATATATAAAAGTAAATATCAGATGACCTTATTAATCTCACTAATTATAAAATGTGCTCATTTAACATTTAGTCGGTTTAAAACAAGACATTTTCATGTATAAATAAATAAATAATATGGATACATATTTTCATCAAAATACTCTATTATTGTATGAAAAAAAATCCTAATATTTGTTATTTTAGATTATGTTTCTTTGGATTTTCTTTAATGATAGATATATATATATATATATAGTACAATGAGATATTTATGGTTTTAAATATATCTTTACAAGTTATGATTGATTATATATACTAAAGAATTAGTAAAATTTTATAATATTAGTATATTATTTTTCAACAACTTGAATTTAGTTTAGTTAAAATAACTGCAATATCCCCAGCTATCAGCACCACCACACAAACCACATAAAGTAAACAATTTATATTATATTGTATTTGGAATGGGGATCATTCAGTCCTTTTCAACCGTGGAAGAAACAAATTTACATTTTTCCAAAATTTCAAATTTTAAATAAGGAGCAGGAAAATAGAAACGGAAAAGCAAAACACATTACAAAACCAAATGAATATGGTGGCTGGTGAGAATAATGTGAAATGGGGAGGTTTTAAATTTGTGAAACCATGGCCCAAGACCACATTGAAACCCCCGTTGTGGGGTTTCGTGGTTTCAGTGTGATTTCATTTCACAACTGAAACTACTATTATGCGGGACTTGGTGTCCAACCTTTCAAAGTATTTATTAAGAATTCATATCCCAGGAGACCGTCTCAAAGGTGAAACTAGGGACTAGAGAAAATAGGAAAATAGGAAATCAAATTTTGGGGGAAAATCGATAAATAAATTTAGCTCGAGGTCTTTAATGGAAAACACATAAACATCAGGGATCAAATAATAATTATGCAAAATTTGAACCGAAAAACCCATTTCACTTGGTAGTGTGTGCATACAAACTCCTTGCTCAAAGACACCTTCACCCAATCTCTTCACCATAGATGATTAAACATCAAAGCTAAAACAAAATCATTCACAAAGACGAAATCATCCAACCGTTGTTCATCATCAACAATCAACTGAAACAATTTTGAAGAACAACATCGATCAACATCAACAAAGAATCAATGAAGTAATTTACCACTACAAGTAGGTATTAATCTAACATTAATCATCCCAAATCTATCAATCTTCCATTTTCTCATGTTTTTTCAATCAAAAGTAGCAAAAAGCATTCCAAATCAATTTTGCATGCACGTGAGTCCTCTAACCCCTTCTCGCACTTGAAACATTACATTGCCCTCAATGTAAACATGTATGACAATAACAATAAAACTCAAGGTAAGAGGTAGAGTGACTCCCGTCTCTCCGCATAGTCGTCGGTGATACGGCGTAATCCCATGTGTTTGTATAGAATCGGTCCCAAAATATGTTTCAGAGCCAGAGGGAGGAAGCAAAAGTTTCGTAGAAGAACTAACCCCTCGAGCAAAATGTTGTCTCCTTGGCGCCGTTTGATCTAGACTAACACCACAGAGAACAACATCAAACTCCCAAGTACATAAGGATTTGTAATACTAGGTTTAGCATTAAGAGTTAAGAACCATAGTATTCTCAAAGAATAACCAATCCATCATGCAATCACCACTATAAGATTTTCCAATAAAAATATTCAACATATATTGACACATATCCAAGCATCATCATAAAATATAGCAATTATAGTCAAAATGATGTAGTCGGCATACTAAAATCAACAAAGGTACTAAAAAGATGCAAGAATATTCATATGTCTATGTATGTAAGATGGTGGAAGAATGAGTGGAGGTGTGGTGGTTCTTGGGAGTATTAGGTGGAGAAGAAGGAAGGATTGTGCATTGTTTAAACTCAGTTGAAAAGCTAGTCTCTCCATCACGACTCGCAATGCCTTGTCGCGACTCGCCACAAAGCCATCACGACTCGCGATATCTTGGGTCCGCGGGCTCACTTCTTTCAGAAAATGTTCTGAATCCATCGCGACTCGCGATGCCCATGTCACAACTCGTGATGCCTGTGTCGCAACTTGCAACAAGCTGGTGCTGGGAGTTCATTTTTGCTCCCATTTTCGTTGCGACTCACGACATATCCTTTGCGACTCGCGACATACAGGGTTACCCAGCACTTAGAAATTTTTTTCTTACCAACTTTCCAAGCTTTCTTCCCTTTCTCAAGGATATCATTCCTTCATATCCTCTAATGCAATGCACTTCACTTTGCTACAAAATCATAGAAAAATACTGTGAAAAGAACAAGATAAAACAACAAAAATAATCAATGAAAACAAAAATAAAACACAAATTTATTTACGTCGTCGGCACAACATAGCTCCGTATGTTTAAGGTCTTCGGTACGACCCTAATTTTATGCATATGGTGAAGGCTTGAACCCCTTCACCATGAGCATAAAAAAGTAGAGAGGTGGGGGTACAAAACTTTCAAGAGGAAAGTCTTGTGGAGGTTGAGCTGGTTCAAAGGGAGTTGGGTGGTTAGAAGGCTTGGGATAGTGCTTTTGCTTCTCTCTTGTCTCCCTCAAAACTTCCAAAAATGGTGGAGTTGGATCACTAGGTGAAGGTAGGGGTGATGATGCTAATGAATTTAGTACAATAACCTCGTTCTCCATTTTTTATCCTCAACAACCGACTCCTCATCCCCTTTGAACTCGAACTTATTTCTCATGGTGACCTCACTCACCGAATCTTTGAATTTGACTTGGGGTAGTGTATTTTCGGAATCACGAGCTTCCATTCCGTCCACCACTTCCAATATACTCCTCAAATTTCCCTCAATAGCCTCAACACTAGAGGAGATCCGAGTGTCCAGTTCCTCACTAGTCTTGGCCAAGTTGTTCAAGTTTGCTATTGCATTCATGACTTCTTCACGTGTCAAACTTAAACTTTCTTGTTGGATTTGGTTTTGGGGTATGGTATAAGATGGTGATGTCCAACTATTTTGCTCGTATTGTTGGTTTTCTAGCTCATTCTCATACCACCAATCTGGATTACCACTCCGGATTGTAAGAATTGTGGTATGGATATCATTCTTGGGCTTCTTGCCCTTGAAAACCAACATCTCATACCTCTCAGTAGCACTCTTAATAATACCCTTGGTTTTAGATACCAAGGGTTCTTTCCCCCTCATAGTGCTCCTCTCTCAATATATAACAAGACTCGGTAGGATGGTTAGAATGACACATCCTACAAAACCTTGCTTGTTGAGCATCTCTTCTCATCGTGAGTTACCTCAAGGTGAGACACTCCATATTTTTTTCAAAATTCTGGAATCATATTGCAATGATTCTCGATAAAAATTCACCAAGAAGTCAAGCAATACCTACTCCGAATAAAAACAACCACCGAGAAGTGGAAAATAAGAACAACTAGCTAATATGCAACCAAATATGCCCAAACACTTAAAAATAAACCTCTTCCCCGACAGCGGCGCCAAAAATTTCGGAGGTCGTCGCTGTACCTCTCAAAGTTAAATTTATAATCCCTAAATGCTTCCGATCTACAACTAAGTAGATAATGACAAGTCAGGGTGATCCACGAAGAAGAGGGATATTCTAAGGGTTTAAACATATAAGGTTGATATTATACTAGAAGTAGATATATATATATGTATATACATACATATATATATACACACACACATATATATATATACACACACACACATATATACATATATATATATATAGGGAGGGGTTCTATGCACTCCCTTATATTAACTCAGATCTACACTCAAAATCCTGACCGTAGGATCATATCAGATCAAACCATGGAATAAATAAAAGAGGTTTGATCTGATGTGATCCTACGGTCAGGATTTTTGAGTGTAGATTTGAGTTAATATGAGGGAGTGCATAGAACCCCTCCCATATATATATATATGTATATATGTATATATATATACATACATATGTATATGTATATATGTATATATATATACATACATATGTATATGTATATATGTATATATATATACATACATATGTATATGTATATATGTATATATATATATACATACATATGTATATGTATATATGTATATATATATACATACATATGTATATGTATATATGTATATATATATACATACATATGTATATATATATATATATATATATATATATATATATATATAAAAGCAAGTAAATAGGGGGGGTGTTTGTTGGGTTGTTTTCCTAAGTTATGAAATTAAAAGACAAGATAACTAGTGGGAGATTGTCGCCGTACCTCTCAAAGTTAATACTTTTAAGCTCTAATGCTTCCTATCTACAATTAAGTAGATAATGGGAAGTCGGGATCGTGTACGAAAAGAGGGATCTTTTCAAGTGTTTAAACATATATAGGAGAAGAAATACTAAACATGCACACACACACACACACACACATATATATATATAAGCATGTAAACACGGGGGGTTTTTGGTTGATTTGTTCCTAAGTTATCAAATTGAAATACAACAACTAGCAAAGCAATAGAACGATGCTAATCATGCAATACAACTAAAGATAAGATGAAAATAAACGGAACCTTGGGTGCAATTCACTTCCACTTTCAAACCTCTTATCCATCATTGAACATGCAACCTATTTACTACTTTCACTACTTGTTGTGAAGGCTAAACTTCTATCCTTCTTAGATAGTAGTTTGCAAGAGTGAATTCGACATCTCTTGTCAAACCTCACTAGTGACTCCCGTAGTCAAAACACGACTCAAGGTATCCCATTGATGGCATTTAGCACAAAGAATCAACAAGCTCAACAACACTTATAAACACTACACCGTGTCTAAGCATTTAACCGATTTATGCATTTACACAAGATTAGTCAAGAACGATCGACATTCATAAACTTCTCTCATTTTCTACAAGCAACAAACATGACAAATAGTTCAACATTATCATATTCACCTAGCAATTATCAATCCATCAACAAAATCAAAAGCTCTAAATCATACTCATGGATTCCTATCAAGAAAGGGGGAAATCAATCCACTTCCCCAAACCCTAACAAGCATATCATACAAGTACTTCATATACTCAATATTTCAATAACATTAATGACATTAACAAACACATTCAATGCTCCATAAATGCATAGTAATAAGAGTATTAAATAGGCTACAAATTGTTCTTAAGACATGGGCTTGGAAGCCTTAGTCAATTGCTCCCAAGAAATGGATTAGCTACAAGAGTTTATGCTAATCAATGCTAAACAACTAATCATAAAACAAGAGAATCCAAAGATGAACATGGAAGGAAAAGGGTTCAAAATAGTACCAAAAAATGCAGATGATGAAGTATCTGAATAAGAGGAAAAAGAGTGCTATTTATAGTACAAAGAGGATAAGGTGAAATTCTGGCCACCCGTTGGTCGCGACTCGCGATAAGGCCATCGCGACGAGTGCCAGAATTTTGCTTTGTTTCCGTTTCTTCTTCTTGTGGTATACAATCTCCTTCATAGCAATTCCTCTCATTTTTCAAGTCTTCAATGCCTGCGGTCTTCATGTCTTTGAGGCAAGTCTTCAAAAGTCTTTGAAAATGTGATCTTTAATGGCATCCGATCTTCATGCCTCCGTGTTCTTGCTCTTACCCCCCCCCCCAAGAGAATTTCAAGGTAAAACACAAGCTCTCGATAATAAAAGAGCACAAAAGTGACCCAAAATAGTACTAAATTATGCACATAAAATGGACACATCAAGCCTCCTCACACTTAAACCTTACTCGCCCTCGAATAATGAAAGATCCAAGCACACGAAGGAAGTGACGTATCCACATCCTAACTATTATTCCCCCAAATCAATACCTCACAAAACTCTCAATATCACACATCCCAATGTTAAGGTCAAATGAGAAGTTTCCCACAACCCCTATTCCTAAATCTACCCAAACCATATCAACCCATCAATTCATTGATATCCCTAAAACATCTCCAAATCCCAAATTTATAATCCCAAATCCAATGATAAAAGGTGAAGCTAAAGGTATGTATAAGGTTCAAAACACATGCTCCACTTTATATCAATATATCAACCTAAAAACGAAGCATATTAACGACCAAGAATTTCATAACTTAATTCGTCTTCTCCCACTAAATTTTCCACTCCCAAAAGGTTCTCAAAATGTCAAGCTACCTGATCTATTCATGTGGTCACCGCAACCTTATGACTCCAATGCCGGAAAATGATTAAACACTTAACGTTTTTCAATTTCTCTCGTTTTCTCTCATTTTGCCTAGGAGCCCTTTCAGGTTTTCATCCTAGCCACACATCATGTTTCTTTGGCTCACATCTCACCTTTTTCTGCACATTTAGCCTCTCATTTATATCTAGGTCCCCCTTTTGGGTTTTCGACCTATCCGGGCCCCCAATGTTGCCTAAGTTTCCCTCCCGGGTTTTCAACTTAGCGGGATTCTTTTTTTTCATTATTTTTCATGTGTCTCCAATCCAAAAAGTAGAAAATTTCTTTCCAAATGTTAAGGCTAAGAAAAGTATCAAAACCAACACTATCCAAGTACATCAAAAGAAAAACATCCCAAAACAAAAGGGAGAAAATATCCAAAACAAAACAAAAGAGTTATGCAAAAGTGTCTCCAAACCCAATCACCTCAAAGTAGTAGATACCCCTCCCCATACTTAGAATACTACATTGCCCTCAATGTAGACAATAGGGAAAAAATGTACAAAGCGAAGTATGGAAAGGGTAAAGAAGTGGTGCTTATAAAATCAATGCTGTGATGAAGAATGGCCACCGCCAAAGTAGTGCTGCTAATACTACGCCAACCACTCTATGCTCCTCTGCCTTCTTGCTCTCCGCCTCTCCACTCCTGGATCGGGACCTGAGACACCACTTGACTGGGACTGCAACTCATGGATGCGAGCTGACAAGTGGTCAATCTCCTCGTCCATATCAATCAAGGTCTGGGAGACAAATACATTGTGATCCAATATCATGCTGTCCTGCCGGCGGAATCCATCATGCATAGTCTGCATCATCCACTCGTAGAAGTCCAGTGGAGGCTGGGAATAGTGAGGTGGAGCATCGTCCTCCTACATGGGCTCTGTCTCTGTGGAGGCTGTGTGGAATGTTGCTGCTGCTGTCGCTCAGAGAGAGGTAGAGTGCTATCATCACGCTGGACAGGAGCTGAGCCAAGGTCATGGAGCTCGCGCTGGAAATCATCTCTACATGAGGAGTCCAGTGAAATCACCAAATCTCCCAGAGGTGTGTCAAATTCCAGCTTCGTCTTGCTCTGCTGAGGAAGTGCCATGAATGCGACCTTCCTCGCACCATACAACCAATGGAAGAGCCCCGTGGTCCATGTGGCACTGAGCATCTCAAATCTAACTAGCCTCTCAACAGTGATAAGATAGGACGTGCGCTTCCCTAAGTGTGGAAAGTCAGCTGGAGGAACCAATCCCAAGTACTCTGCTAAAAGGCCTATCATGCCTCTAACCATGATCTTCCCCTTGGGGTTTCCTGCCACCTCCACGATTCTCTTCATCCACAATTCAGCCCACAGCCCATATCCCAGCCCCTCACTCGTTAAGTGCCACATAAAGTGAATGTCATTGTCTGGCACATTCGTCGGCTCCGCGGAGCAAGGTACTGTGCCAGCCAAGAGTCGGTGCACATAACGGAGTGCACGGTGGATGATGGTGCTACTCTTATCGTGGGAGTTCTTCGGCCTCATATTGATGACATTCCAAAATTGCATGTCAACCTCAATTGATCACGCCTGGGCCTGTGGGTCCAGCCTGGTCTGTATCTCGACGGTGTCAAATCCAAATGCCTCCTTAATTTGTGAGACTATCAATTGCCTAGATATATCATCTAAGTGAAAATCAATGTACCTATCACAGGGTTGATCACCCCTCATGCTGCTCATACGGATCGTGGACAAGAACTCCAGTGTGTACATTCGGTAAGAGGGCGCGCTCCTACTCATAAACCCTTCCATCCCCCTTTTTGCGAGGAGGCATCTCATAGGCTGAGTGAGGTTGAGGGTATCTAATGTGGGCACATCAACAAAGCTTGTCTCCTTGAGTTGGCCCTTCTCCAGGGCCTCCCACCTTTCCGCATAGGACCCGATGATCTGGGTCAAACCCATGTACCTATCCGTAGGGGGAGGTACAAGGCTTGATTCCGGATCCGGTTGAGGAGGTGGAGGTGGAGCGGCGGTGCGCTCGCCTCATGGGGGAGCCCCAGGTCTCTTCGTGGGGGCCATATCTAACAATGACAGCAAACAAGTCAAATGCACAGGAATATATGTATATGCATTATTGCAAATTCATACTCAATTTTAAACTAGTTCATCATCACAAGCCAAACCAAAATCAAGTCAACTAGTTCAAGTCCTAAACACAATTGCATATACAATCTATACTATGTCCAACAAGCCCATATTCTCAAATCCATGAAGTTCTCACATAGTTGAAATCAATATGCTATATCTCAAAACCACAGTAGTAATCAACTAGCTAAACCACCAATAGTATATTCACAATGTCAACATTCACGTCCCATGGCTAAACTACCCAAAGCAAAATAACATTGTAGAGCACAACAACATTTTATCCAAATAACAACCATGTTGAATCAACAGCCAACATGCCTCCTATCTAGCATAAGTCACAATCAGTTCTCAGTCACAGCAACACAAATGTACACAATCCCAACTCAAACAAGCACAATACAATCCAAACCGTAACCACAAAATATGCACACAATACCCATCAAATTGAATTACAGGAACAATTTATTCACCAAAATCAACCACTACCCAACAATTCAATTTCCTAAGGCTTCACACATAATCTACACAATATCCATAAAAAATAGAGTAGACATTCGTCATCACAATTCAAGCTCAATAAAGTCAAGAACTGTACCACCAAGATGCGTAGGAAGAAGAAAAGAGGAAGCCCATAATCAATTCAAAATTGAATTGCTCAAATTGACAAAACCCCCAAATTCTAGGGTTTGTGTTCTTCAATGATTTTTTTTCTATTTGTGGGTGGAGGTTGGGAAGAAAGGATGGGGTATAGAGTGGTGGTTGTGAGCGGTGGAGTGGCAACGCTTGTGGAGAAGATGAAAGAGTAGCGGGAGAAGATGAAAGATTGTGATATGTTTGTGGCAAAATGGGTTTAGCCCGTCATTTAAAGTAGTTCGTATCGCGATGGGGTCGTTGCAACTCGCGATGGGGTCATCGCAACTCGTGATGGGTGGTCTGGAGGGGCATCGGGTCTGGCTGGGCTCGAGGGGCATTAGGTCTGGCTGGGCTCGAGGATGAAAGATGACAATTCGAGAGCTCGAGGCCTTGAGAAGCTAGGCTCAAGAATGAAAGTTGATACTCCAAGGGCTTGCAACTTTGAGGTCTCGAGAAGCTATGCTCGAGGGTGAAAGATTACAACTCGAGGTCTCGAGGCTTCGAGGTCTCGAGAGGATAGTCTCGAGGATGAAAGATCACACCTTGAGAGCTCCAGGCTTCAAGGTCTCGAGGGGCTCGTGGCTTCGAGGTCTCAAGAAGCTAGGCTCAAGGATGAAAGGTCACACCTCGAGAGCTCGAGGCTTTGAGGTCTCGAGAAGCTAGCCTCGAGGGTTAAAGATCACACCTTGAGAGCTTGAGGCTTCGAGGTCTCGAGGGGCTGGCAGCTTCGAGGATGAAAGATCACACCTCAAGGGCTCGAGGCTTCGAGGTCTCGAGAGGCTAGTCTTAAGAGCTAGCCTCAAGAGAATGATAGACTTCAGGTTCTGCTTGAGTCGAGGCTTCAGGACTTCAAGGTCTCGAGGGGGGTATGTCTCGAAGGGTCGGCTTGAGTTGAGGCTTCAAGTCTTCGAGGTCTCGAGGGGGTGATGTCTCGAAGTGTCGGCTTAAGTCGAAGCTTTGCTACCTCGAGGTCTCGAGGGGGTGATGGACTTTATGGTTCTGCTCGAGTTGAGGGTTCAGGGCTTCGAGGTCTCGAGGGGGTGATGTCTCGAAGGGCTGGCCTCGAGGATGTGATGGTAATTCAAGTTCTACTCGAGTCGAGGGCTTGCTGCCTCGTGAGGCCATCGTGGCTCACGAAAAGTGGAGGCCAAGACCTCCATTTCAACATAAGATTTGTGGTCGCAACTCGCGATGAGGCCTCGCAAGGTCATTGCGACTTGCGGAAAGTGGTATCCAAGGGCTGAAATTTCACCCAAACTTACTGAGCCCGTCGCGACTCGTGATGAGGCTTCGCGAGGTCATCGTAACTCACGGAAAGTGGCATCCGAGGGCTGGAATTTCACCCAAAATTACTGAGCCCATTGCAACTCGCAACGATTCTCTTGTCTAAGTCTTTCCTTCTTGACTTCAAGCATTTTTCCCTTCAAAAGTCCAATGCCGTGGCTTCAAAATTGCTACAAAATCATGGAGAAAACAACCCGTGAAAAGCATAAAGCAAAAAAATGAAGCTTAATGATAAAATTCAAAACCAAACAACATCAACAGAAAGTCATTAATGACGATCCATAGATCAAAACCAATTTTATTTAACGTCGTCGGCATGACTTACTTCCCTTTTATTGGGTTTTACTCACAAACCAGATCAAGGAGATAAATGTCTTCTCCTTTTTCCTGCACAAAATTCTTGTGGTAAGGTTTCAAACATTGTCCATTAACCTTGAAAGTATTGGACTTAGCTCGATCTAGAATCTCCACCGCACCATGGTGGAATACCTTAACCACCTCAAAAGGACCGATCCATTGGGACCTCAACTTATCTGGAAATAGGTGAAGGCGAGATTGGAATAGGAGGACCTTTTGACCAACGTCAAAGTCCTTCCTGGTGATCATCTTGTCATGCCACACCTTTGTCTTCTTTTTATAGATTTCGACATTCTTATAGGACTCCCTCCAGATCTCATCCAGTTTATCCAATTGTAACTTCTTATGCAAGCTGGCCTTATCTATATCAAGATTGAATTCTTTAACCGCCCAGTAAGCCTTATGTTGAATTTCCACTAGTAGATGACAGGGCTTACCAAACACTAACCGTCATGGTGACATACCGATTGGTGTCTTGTAAGCCATCCTATACGCCCACAAGGCATCATTCAACCGAGAACTCCAATCCTTCCGGTTAGGGTTAACCATTTTTTGAAGGATGGACTTGATTTCCCGATTGGAAACTTCGGCTTGCCCATTGGTTTGCGGGTGATAGGCGGTGGATGTCTTGTGAGTGATGCCATACTTCTTCAAGAGGTCCACTATGGTCCGATTGCAAAAATGGGTGCCATGGTCACTAATCAAGGCTCGGGGTACCCCAAACCTAGAAAAGATGTTATCTTTCAGGAATTCACTAACCACTTTAGAATCGTCAGTCCTAGTGGGTTTTGCTTCAACCCACTTCGATACATAATCAACAGAAAGAAGAATATATGTAAAACCATAAGAACTAGGTAAAGGTCCTGTAAAGTAAATACCCCAAACATCAAAGATTTCACAATATAGAATAGGCCTTTGGGGCATTTCATTCCTAGTGGAGATATTTCCTACTCTCTGGCATTCATCACAAGATTTGTAAAAGGTGTATGCATGCTTATTCAATGTAGGCCAATAAAACGCACTTTCTAAAACTTTCCTAGCGGTCATCTTTTCTCCAAAATGACCGCCACATGCATGAGAATGACAAAATTCAAGAATTGAATGTACTTCATTATCAGGGATACATCTCCTAACAACTTGATCCGCACAATGTATCCACAAAAAGGGATCATCCCACACATAATACTTAACATCACTCTTTAATTTATCCTTTTGGGCCTTAGAAAAATGAGGAGGGAATTTACCGGCAACAAGAAAATTTACAATGTCGACATACCACGGTTGGAGATCCCTAATGGTGAACAATTATTCATCAGGGAATTCCTCCCGTAGTTGCTCCTTCATTATGGGGGTTACCTCAATGTCTTCGCATGGAGTCAACCGGCTCAAATGATCAGCCACAAGGTTTTCTTCACCCTTCTTGTCTCGCACCTCTAACTCAAATTCGCTCAAAAGCAGGATCCACCTAATCAATCTTGGCTTGGCCTTTTTCTTCGTCATTAAATGACAAAGCGCTGCATGGTCAGTGTACACAATAACTTTTGTACCAAGCAAGTAAGATCAAAATTTTTCCAAAGAAAATACCACTGCTAGTAACTCCTTTTCGGTGGTGGAATAGTTTCTTTGGTCTTCATTTAGAGACATGGATGCGTAGTAGATGGCGTGAGGTGCTCTCCCCACCCTTTGACCAAGCACCGCTCCAACGGCGTAATCACTCTCATTGTACATAATCTCAAAAGGCATCGACCAATCTGGGGGTTGTATAATAGGGGCCGAAACTAACTTTACTTTCCATGAGTCAAAGGCCCCTTTACAACCCTCATCTATCACAAATTCCACATCTTTTTGCATCAAATTGCATAAAGGGGATACTATCTTTAATAAGTCCTTGATGAATCGGCGATAAAATCCTGCATGACCAAGAAAAGAGCGCACTTAGCGCACATTAGTACGATAAGGCAAAGTTTAAATTGTGTCTATCTTTGCCTTGTCAACCTCAATACCCTTAGAGGAGACAACATGACCTAAGACAATGCCTTGCTCTACCATAAAATGACACTTCTGAGAATTTAAGACAAGATTAGTATCAATGCAATGTTTAAGAACTTGTGTCAAATATGCTAAACAGTTGTCAAAAGAATTATCATGAATGGTGAAATCATCCATGAATACCTCGACAAAATTTTCAACAAATTCTGAGAAAATGCTTACCATACATGACAGGCGCGGGCGGTCGTCGCGCCCGCGCGCCAAAAGATAATTTATAAGCCCTTTTTGCTTACTTTCTACAACTAGGTAGATAGTGGCAAATCGGGGTCGTCCAATGAGAAGAGGGATCTTCCTAAGCGTCTAAGCACGCAAATGGTTGATACTAGGCTAGGAGTAAATATATATACACACACTTAAAAGCAAGTAAAGGGGGGGGGTTGGTTGGTTGGTTTCCTAAGTTAACAAAGATAACTAGCAACGTCAAGTGACTATGCTAATCATCAAACGAAACTAAAGAAAAGGGTTTTAAACTACAAAGATAAAATGCCTTGGGGGCAACGGATATCCACTTCCACATCTAATGTAGTTCCTCGAATCATTCACACATTCCATCATATAGCATTCATGACCCAACAATCACACACCCCATCTAGCAAGTACCACAACACACACACCACAAGGAGTTCTAAGTTCATGCTCATGGATCTTCATGCAAAGGCGCTACGGAATTCGTCACGTTCCTACACCTAAGCAATTCAACCACACAAGCACTCCCTATGCTCAAACCACTCATGGCACACATGCAGTGAAACACACCGTCAAGAGTACATAAACGCCAAATAACAAATGCTTCAAGAATGAGTTTAAATCATCTATCCAATACTTCAACTACTTGTCGTGGAGACTAAACTCCTATCCTTCTTAGTTCGTAGTTTGCGAGAGTGAGTTCGACATCTCTCGTCAAACCTCACCAATGGCTCCCGAGTCGCGACCACGACTCAAGGTGTCATTGGTGGCATTTAGCACGAAGGACCAACAAGCTTGGCAATGCCTATGACCACTACACCGTGACTAGGCATTGAACCAATTCATGCAATTACACGAGATTGGATGAACGTGCAACGCACATTCATCCGCGAGCATATGACTCTCTCGTTTGCTACACAAACGAACATGACGAAGAGTTCGACATCAATCACATTCGCCTAGCACATTGTCAACACACTAACACAATCAAAAGCTCTAATTCATACTCTCACATTACTAACAAGAACAGGGGGGAAATTAACCCAATTCCCCCAAACCCTAGCTAGCAATTAATCCAAGCATTTCATATCATCAAGCTCTCAACAACATCAATGCAATCAACAATTAACATTCAAAGCACAATAAATGCACAATAGCAAAAACATCAAATAGATAGATATAAATGAGTTCTTGCTACATAGATAGTGGAAGCTTCAATCCTTTGCTCCCAAGAACAAGAACTACTCTAGAACAACAACAAAAGACATAATTAAACTAAGAGAAAGCTAAGAAAAGAAAAGAAGAAGAAAAACCTAGGTTTGAGCCCAAAAACCAGAGAAAGGCGGGCTGGAAGAGCTTGAGAAGAAGAGGGAAAAAGAGTAGTATTTATAGTCGGAAGAAGATAAAGTTGATTTCTGGCCACCCGTTCGTCGCGACTCGCGACGGTGTTCGTCGCGACTCGCGACGGTGTTCGTCGCGACTCGCGACGGTGTTCGTCGCGACTCGCGACGATGTCCCGACTCGCGATGGTGTCGCGACGGGAGCCAAAATTCTGCATTGTTTCTTTGTCTTCTTCATAGCCATCCCTCTCGATCTTCAAGTCTTCAACGGCTCCAAAAATGGTCTTCAACGGCCTCCGGTCTTCATGTCTTCGAAGTGAGTATGCAAAAGTCTTCGAAAGTATAGTCTTCAATGTCTTCCGGTCTTCGTTGGTTCCATGTTCTTCCCTTGTCACACAAAATCCACTTAAAAGAGGTAAAAGAGTACAAAGTTGCTTTTACCTCTCCTAAGTGAATTTCAAGGTAAAACACAAGCTCTCGATAATAAAAGAGCACAAAAGTGATCCTAAATACTACTAAATAATGCGCCTAAAATGGACACATCAACCCTCCCCACACTTAAACCTTACTCGCCCTCGAGTAAGAAAAGATTTAAGCATACGGAGGAAATGGCATATCCACATCCTAAAACCCCCAAAATAACCACACAAAATGGACATATCAAACCTATCCTTTTTCCCCGGCAATGTCACCCTATCCCCGGCAACATTGGGGGCCCGGATAGGTCGAAAACCCTTAAAGGGCGGCCTAGGCAAAAATGAGAGGCTAAAATGTGCGGGAAAAGGTGAGATGTGAGCTAAAGAAACATGATGTGTGGCTAGGATGAAAACTCGAAAGAGCTCCTAGGCAAAATGAGAGAAATTGAGGGAAATTGAAAAATGCTATGATTTTACTCAATTGCCGGCGTTGGAGTCATAAGGTTGCGGTTGTCACACGGATGGATCGGGTAGCTCAATATCTTTAGACCTCTTAGGATTGGGTAGCTTAGTGGGTTAGGAAACGAAGTATGGTTATGAAATTCCTTATCTCTTTCTACTTCGTTTTTGGTTGATATATTGGCATTAAGTGAAGCATGTGTTTAAACCTTCCTCTATGGTTTTAGCTTCATTTTGTGTCATTGGATTCTGGGAATATCAATTCTGGGCTGTTAAATATGTTTTATGGGTAGTGAATTGATAAGTGGTAGGTTTGGTTAGATTTAGGATTGGGGATGTGTGTGTGCAAAATTCTCATGTGAGCTTTTCTTTTGGGATTTTTGAGATTGAGAGTTTTGGTGAGGCTTTGATTGGGGGATTAGTTTAGGTTTTGGGATATATCATTTACTCCGCATGCTTGAATCTTTTCTTACTCGAGGGCGAGTAAGGTTTAAGTGTGGGGAGGTTTGATATGTCTATTTTGTGTGGTTATTTTGGGGGTTTTAGGATGTGGATATGCCATTTCCTCCGTATGCTTAAATCTTTTCTTACTCGAGGGCGAGTAAGGTTTAAGTGTGGGGAGGTTTGATGTATCCATTTTAGGCGCATTATTTAGTAGTATTTAGGATCACTTTTGTGCTCTTTTATTATCGAGAGCTTGTGTTTTACCTTGAAATTCACTTAGGAGAGGTAAAAGCAACTTTGTACTCTTTTACCTCTTTTAAGTGGACTTTGTGTGACAAGGGAAGAACACGGAACCAACGAAGACCGGAAGACATTGAAGACTATACTTTCGAAGACTTTTGGATACTCACTTCGAAGACATGAAGACCGGAGGCCGTTGAAGACCATTTTTGGAGCCGTTGAAGACTTGAAGATCGAGAGGGATGGCTATGAAGAAGACAAAGAAACAATGCAGAATTTTGGCTCCCGTTGCGACACCATCGCGAGTCGGGACATCGTCGCGAGTCGCGACGAACGGGTGGCCAGAAATCAACTTTATCTTCTTCCGACTATAAATACTACTCTTTTTCCCTCTTCTTCTCAAGCTCTTCCAGTCCGCCTTTCTCTGGTTTTTGGGCTCAAACCTAGGTTTTTCTTCTTCTTTTCTTTTCTTAGCTTTCTCTTAGTTTAATTATGTCTTTTGTTGTTGTTCTAGAGTAGTTCTTGTTCTTGGGAGCAAAGGATTGAAGCTTCCACTATCTATGTAGCAAGAACTCATTTATATCTATCTATTTGATGTTTTTGCTATTGTGCATTTATTGTGCTTTGAATGTTAATTGTTGATTGCATTGATGTTGTTGAGAGCTTGATGATATGAAATGCTTGGATTAATTGCTAGCTAGGGTTTGGGGGAATTGGGTTAATTTCCCCCCTGTTCTTGTTAGTAATGTGAGAGTATGAATTAGAGCTTTTGATTGTGTTAGTGTGTTGACAATGTGCTAGGCGAATGTGATTGATGTCGAACTCTTCGTCATGTTCGTTTGTGTAGCAAACGAGAGAGTCATATGCTCGCGGATGAATGTGCGTTGCACGTTCATCCAATCTCGTGTAATTGCATGAATTGGTTCAATGCCTAGTCACGGTGTAGTGGTCATAGGCATTGCCAAGCTTGTTGGTCCTTCGTGCTAAATGCCACCAATGACACCTTGAGTCGTGGTCGCGACTCGGGAGCCATTGGTGAGGTTTGACGAGAGATGTCGAACTCACTCTCGCAAACTACGAACTAAGAAGGATAGGAGTTTAGTCTCCACGACAAGTAGTTGAAGTATTGGATAGATGATTTAAACTCATTCTTGAAGCATTTGTTATTTGGCGTTTATGTACTCTTGACGGTGTGTTTCACTGCATGTGTGCCATGAGTGGTTTGAGCATAGGGAGTGCTTGTGTGGTTGAATTGCTTAGGTGTAGGAACGTGACGAATTCCGTAGCGCCTTTGCATGAAGATCCATGAGCATGAACTTAGAACTCCTTGTGGTGTGTGTGTTGTGGTACTTGCTAGATGGGGTGTGTGATTGTTGGGTCATGAATGCTATATGATGGAATGTGTGAATGATTCGAGGAACTACATTAGATGTGGAAGTGGATATCCGTTGCCCCCAAGGCATTTTATCTTTGTAGTTTAAAACCCTTTTCTTTAGTTTCGTTTGATGATTAGCATAGTCACTTGACGTTGCTAGTTATCTTTGTTAACTTAGGAAACCAACCAACCAACCCCCCCTTTACTTGCTTTTAAGTGTGTGTATATATATTTACTCCTAGCCTAGTATCAACCATTTGCGTGCTTAGACGCTTAGGAAGATCCATCTTCTCATTGGACGACCCCGATTTGCCACTATCTACCTAGTTGTAGAAAGTAAGCATTGAGGGCTTATAAATTATCTTTTGGCGCGCGGGCGCGACGACCGCCCACGCCTGTCAAAATGGCGCCGTTGCCGGGGATAGGTTTGACGGAGACAATGCTTTTCTCGAGGATAGGCATATCAAACCTATCCTTTTTCCCCGCGCCCAAAACAGAGACAAATCCCCCAAACCCTAGCTAGCAATTAATCCAAGCATTTCATATCATCAAGCTCTCAACAACATTAATGCAATCAACAATTAACATTCAAAGCACAATAAATGCACAATAGCAAAAACATCAAATAGATAGATATAAATGAGTTCTTGCTACATAGATAGTGGAAGCTTCAATCCTTTGCTCCCAAGAACAAGAACTACTCTAGAACAACAACAAAAGACATAATTAAACTAATTGAAAGCTAAGAAAAGAAAAGAAGAAGAAAAACCTAGGTTTGAGCCCAAAAACCAGAGAAAGGCGGGCTGGAAGAGCTTGAGAAGAAGAGGGAAAAAGAGTAGTATTTATAGTCGGAAGAAGATAAAGTTGATTTCTGGCCACCCGTTCGTCGCGACTCGCGACGGTGTTCGTCGCGACTTGCGACGATGTCCCGACTCGCGATGGTGTCGCGACGGGAGCCAGAATTCTGCATTGTTTCTTTGTCTTCTTCATAGCCATCCCTCTTGATCTTCAAGTCTTCAACGGCTCCAAAAATGGTCTTCAACGGCCTCCGGTCTTCATGTCTTCGAAGTGAGTATCCAAAAGTCTTCGAAAGTATAGTCTTCAATGTCTTCCGGTCTTCGTTGGTTCCGTGTTCTTCCCTTGTCACACAAAATCCACTTAAAAGAGGTAAAAGAGTACAAAGTTGCTTTTACCTCTCCTAAGTGAATTTCAAGGTAAAACACAAGCTCTCGATAATAAAAGAGCACAAAAGTTTTCCTAAATACTACTAAATAATGCGCCTAAAATGGACACATCAATACACCTTTGGAAAGTTGCAAGGGCATTACATAACCCGAAAGGCATGCGTCGGTAAGCAAACGTACCAAAGGGGCATGTGAAGGTTGTATTTTCTTGGTCTTCCGAGGTGATAGCCACTTGAAAGTACCCTGAGTACCCATCTAAAAAGCAATAGAAGAGGTGGCTTGCTAACCTCTCAAGTATTTGATCAATGAATGGCAACGGGAAGTGATCCTTCCGGGTTTTTGCATTTAACCTCCGGTAGTCAATGCAAACGTGCCACCCATTTTGAACTTGGGTGGGCACCATTTCATCCTTCTCATTTTTGACCACCGTCACCCTGCTCTTCTTGGGTACCACCTGAGTTGGACTCATCCACTTGCTATCCGAGATTGGATAGATCATGCCCGCTTGGAGTAACTTGAGGATTTCCGCCTTCACCACATCCATCATAGGTGGGTTCAAATGGCGTTGGGGTTGGCGGACAGGTTTTGTATCTTCTTCCAACATGATTCTATGCATACAAGTGGATGGACTTATGCCTTTGATGTAGGCAATAGTCCATCCAATTGCTTCCTTGTTTTCCCGTAACACCACCATCAACTTCTCTTCTTTCTCTTTGGTGAGCTTGCTTAAAATGATAACCGGAAGTGTCTCCCCTTCCCCAAGAAAAGTGTACTTGAGGTCACTTGGCAAAGGTTTAAGTTCAATCACCGGCGCTTTCACAAGCGACGGGAGGAATTCCGGTTCCTTGGGCTCCTCTAAGAGTAGAGGAGGAGGTTTTGAGAGACTCGGTTTCAATTCTTCAAGCAGGTTCAAATCCTCAAAGCTTTCCTTCAAGTTAGTACTCATAGAGTATGCATTGTGGGCATCATTACTATCACATTGCAAAGCAACTAACAAAGAATCATCACCACTTAGTTCAAAAACATCTTGCAAACCTTATTCAACAACATCTAGGGAATGAAAAGCATGTTCTTCACTAGGATAATTCATAGAGTTATTTATGTTAAACTCTACTTTTATTTCATCAAATTCCATAGTGAGGGTACCTTTATGCACATCAATCATTGTCCTAGAGGCTTTCAAAAATGGCCTCCCCTACAAAATTGGGCCGGCATGTTTATCATGCTCCATGTCAAGGACTTAAAAATCCATGGGGAAAACTAAGGAATCCACCTTAACCAACACGTCCTCGATAATACCTTTAGGGTATGCACTAGAATGATCGCCTAATTGGATTACCGCCCTGGTTTTGTGCAATGTTCCCAAGTTGAGGTTTTCATATAAGGAATAAGGAATAACATTTATTGAGGCACCCAAATCAAGCATAGATTTTTCAAAATGTGTATTTCCTATCATGCACGGGATTGTGAACATGCTGGGATCGCTACATTTAGGGGGTAGCTCTTTTTTGACACAACGCGGAAACATGCTCACTTTTTTCCATTTTTCAACTTATTTATGGTCCTTTGTTTCCTATTCACAACACATAGTTCCTTGAGAAATTTAGCATATCTAGGAATTTGTTCAATGTCATTCAAGAGTGGGATATTTACCTCACATCTATGAAAGACTTCGTAGATGTCGTTGTTGTCCTCCATCCTCCTTTTGTCTTTTAAGGCTTCCGGGAAAGGAGGTTCCGGTACATATGGAGGGATCTCCACCATCTTTGCTCTTTTGTGAGGAAGAGATGAGGGTTCTGGGATGGAGGTTGACTTTGGTCTTGGTGCCAATGTCTCCACCTCGATTTCTTCTTCCTTGCCCTTTTTGGCTAATTCTTCAGCTTTCTCCTCATGGGCTTCTTCCTTCTCAACCCCTTTTCCAAACACCTCAATCCTATTAGGCTCCTCTTCAACAATTTCATTATCCGGTGAAGTGCCAACCTCTCTACCACTTCTCAAAGCGATGGCACTTGTATTTTTTCGAGGGTTGATCTCCGGCTGGGAGGGTAGCTTACCCTTTTCCCGGGATTCCATCCGGTTCACTACTTGAGCTATTTGGATCACTTGAGTTTCTAATTTTTTGATGCTAGCCTTGGCTTCATCTTGGAATTTCTCACTTTTTTCTGTGCACATGCCCAACCGGTGAATGGCTTGCATCACCTCATCCTTTGTTAGCCCCGAGCTCTCCCCTTGGTCTCAGGGTTTATCTTGGAGCCTTTGGAATTATTATTAAGGTGGCCTATATTGTTGTTGGGGAGGCCAATATGGTTGAGGGTTTTGACTTCCTTTAGGGTTTCCATACTGGAGGTTCGGGTTATCACGATTTCCCGAATTATATACCCAGTTTTGGTACCCTTGTTAACCTTGGTAGCCTTGGTTACCTTGGTAGCCTTGTACACCTTGAAATCCTCTCGAGCACACGAAATCCTTGTACGCTCGAAAACCACCTCGTGCTCTCGAAGGCCTTCTGAAGTGCTCGAAGACCTCTAACTCACGAATATTCTCTCGAGCACACGAACTCCTCCTTTGCTTGAAGACCTCCTCGAGCTCTCGAAGGCTTTTTGAATTGCTCGAATACCTCCAACTCACGAATAGTCTCTCGAGCACACAAACTCCTCCTTCGCTCGAAGACCTCCTCGAGCTCTCGAAGGCCTTTTGGATTGCTCGAAGACCTCCAACTCTCGGATACTCCTCTCGAGCACACGAACTCCTCTTATGCTTCAAAACCTCCTCGTGGTCTCGAATGCCTTCTGAAGTGTTCGAAGACCTGCAGCTCTCAAATATTCCTCTCGAGCACTCGAAATTCTCCTAC
Organism: Rubia yunnanensis; assembly: GCA_037428765.1. Classification (NCBI taxonomy): domain Eukaryota; kingdom Viridiplantae; phylum Streptophyta; class Magnoliopsida; order Gentianales; family Rubiaceae; genus Rubia; species Rubia yunnanensis. Next base: position 76,213,744 of record CM075064.1, read on the forward strand.
ACTCAAAAACCTCCTCGAGCTCTCGAAGGCCTTTTGAAGTGCCCGAAGACCTCAAACTGACAGGTACTCCTCTCGAGCACTCGAACACCTCCATATCTCGAATGTCTTTTCGATCACTCAGACTCTTCTTTCTCAGTAACTCCAACCTCCTCGAGCACTCGGACTACTACAACCACCTCGTGCATTCGGAGGTCCTCATTACTTAACATCTTCCTTAAGTTAGTCGCCGGAAACTGGGCAAAAGTCCTGCCTATTATTGAACAGTTTGCTCCTCTTTTCATCCTGATCAGGGTATTCTCATGTGATTGAAGAATGAAGACAACACTTGGGAGTACCATCGTTAGTGATTCCGGTAAGCACAGTCTGCCATGGCCAGCCGCCAGGGATCAATTGGCTAATTCCAACCAACACATAGCAAAACTTCTCCTGATATCCATTTTGAATCTGACTGACCCCGAAGCATATATCTCATCCAACAAGAACATTCTAATATCCCAAATCCGTAGGATTTTTCATGAGCGAGTAAGATTAATTCTTAGATCATGGCATAAAACATAGCCTATTGGCTGAATTCCAATTAATTTAGGTAAACCTGGGGGCACAAGTTTACTGGATCGATGAAGAAGTCATCCAAATACTAACACTCTTTATGCATGAAACCTATCGGTAATCCCACTCCCACTTAAACTCCATATGAACATTCATGAGTAAATTATCCAAGTCCGATTTTATGGCATAAAACATAGCCTATTGGTGTGAATACTAATCAGGTCAAGTAAACAGGGCCGGGTGATGTCCGAGATATGAGCACATGCAAGGCCTAGGGGGAGCACAAGCATGGTCGGAAAGTGACCGGGTTCTGGGCACTAGCAAGGCCGGAGGGGTGTTTCGGGGTTTGAACACTTGCTAGGTCAGTCAGTTACCCGGGATTTGCACACAAGTTTACTTGAATCCAATAAGAGTTCTTCCAAATACTAACACTCTCTATGGCCTAAAACTATCCTTAAACCCAATCCCCTATGAAGTTCATTAACACTGTCCCGAGCCTATAGAATTTTGCATATCAATCGACACAAACTGTTTATAAGCATCTTTATCCATCCACAGCCCAGATTTATTAGACGAAATATAGATCCATATTGGTGTTCATGAGATAACAAGGTTGACATGAACATGAAGCACGTATCCTCACAATATGCACAAGAACAATTCATCCCTTTCCACAGCAATTCACACAGTCCTGAGTCTAAAATCCACACCATTGTATTCCAAACAGAACCGAGTACCACAAAAAACACACATTCCGCACAAAATCAACTAAACCAATAATCGAACAGAGTAGAAACAGAGTACCCCCCTATTTTCCACACAGATATAGCAGACCGACCACAATTTACAAAATCCACACAGAGAGCAGAGTGTCTCCAACAGCATTCCACACTAGTTCTCACAATTCCGCACAAATTTAAAATTACCTTTGCAGTGATAGACAAGCGCCAAACACTATTCATCAGCATCCCAGATTGTGTTCAACCCAAAGATGCGTCAGATTCGTGCTTGGGACTTGGTCCGAATTGCAATCCACACCAATCCTTCTCCTTCAAGTTTGGGGAAGCACGTCCTCCCCCATGTTTGACGGGATTCATCGGGACCCGAGATTTGCGCAAATCCTCCTTTCAAAATTCCCACACTTCAAGCTCAGAAGCGTTCTCACCTTCAAGAGAGCCCATATATGAGACATGGGTTCTCAGATTCCACGATCAGAAGCTGGATCTTTTTCCTAATCGCGACAAGCGGACTGACTTCAGAGTTTCAGAAGGAAACCCAGATCTGGGACGTAACTTCTAGTTTGGGATACAAACCATATATTAAGCGATTCCCGGCGAGGAACCCAACAAAGATGTTGGGTCCCTCGCCGGAGAAGAAGAGCCAAGGAAGAGAAACGAGCAAAAAATGGCTACGGTAAACAGTAGTGGGGTTGCGCCTTATTTTTGCCCCCTCTATTGAGAGCTTTTTTCTGCCAAACCCATTCAACATGGAGCTGATGTGGCTGCCACGTGCCCTCGAAATAGCTCAATGTACGAACATGGCACGGGTGATGTGTCCATTTTAGATGGTTATTTTAGGCTTTTTAGGATTAGGTTTTGTGCAATTTTGTGCTCTACATGTGGCATTTTGCCTTGAAATCATCTAAGGAGGGATAAAGGCGGCTTTGACGTTTTTATCACTTTTTAGATGATTTTGTGTGACAAGGTGATTTGTTTGAAGACTTTGAAGATTTGAAGACTTTGAAGATTTATCTTTGAAGATTTGAAGATTTGAAGACCTTTACATTTGAGCTTTGTGAAGATTTGAAGAAGTGAAGAGATGAAGAAAGGAGAGAAAAGCAACGGGTGAAAGATGGTCCGGGGTTCTCAGCATTTTCCGAGAAGAATCAGCCTTCACGAGTGGCACCATTGGATTCCTCTTCTCGAGCACTATAAAATCGACTACAAGAACTCCCGAAACGGATCAACGGTTCACCCGGAGGAAGCAAAACAAAACAGCAAGGCTGAGTTACTGATTTGGTCGCGAGTCGCGACCAAGCTCGTCGCGACTCGCGACGACAGCTTAGAATCAGCCCTGTAGCAGCGTTTTCTCCCCTTTTTCTTCCCCCTATAAATACCCCTTCACTCCCTCTTCTCCACAGTTTTTTTCCCTCTTCTTCTTGCATTTTAGGGCTTGAAAACCCTTGGTTTTCTTCTCTTTCTTTTCTTAGTTTTTGTAGTTTAATTATGTCTCTTGTTATTCTAGAGTAGTTTTTGTTCTTGGGAGCAAAGGATTGAAGCTTCCATTATCTATGTAGCAAGAACTCATTTCTATCTATCTATTTGATGTTTTTGCTATTGTGCTCTTATTGTGCTTTGAATGTTAATTGTTGATTGCATTGATGTTGATTGAGAGCTTGATGATATGAATGCTTGTATGAATTGCTAGCTAGGGTTTGGGGGATTTGGGTTAATTTCCCCCCTGTTCTTGTTAGGAATGTATGAGTGTGAATTAGAGCTTTTGATTGTGTTAGTGTGTTGACAATGTGCTAGACGAATGTGATTGATGTCGAACTCTTCGTCATGTTCGTTTGTGTAGCAAACGAGAGAGTCATATGCTCGCGGATGAATGTGCGTTGCACGTTCATCCAATCTCGTGTAATTGCATGAATTGGTTTAATGCTTAGTCACGGTGTAGTGGTCATAGGCATTGCCAAGCTTGTTGGTCCTTCGTGCTAAATGCCACCAATGACACCTTGAGTCGTGGTCGCGACTCGGGAGTCATTGGTGAGGTTTGACGAGAGATGTCGAACTCACTCTCGCAAACTACGAACTAAGAAGGATAGGAGTGTAGTCTCCACGACAAGTAGTTGAAGTATTGAATAGATGATTTAAATTCATTCTTGAAGCATTTGTTATTCGGCGTTTATGTACTCTTGACGGTGTGTTTCACTGCATGTGTGCCATGAGTGGTTTGAGCATAGGTAGTGCTTGTGTGGTTGAATTGCTTAGGTGTAGGAACGTGACGAATTCCGTAGCGCCTTTGCATGAAGATCTGTGAGCATGAACTTAGAACTCCTTGTGATGTGTGTGTTGTGGTACTTACTAGATGGGGTGTGTGAGCGTTGGGTCATGAATACTATATGATGGAATGTGTGAATGATTCGATGAACTACATTAGATGTGGAAGTGGATATCCGTTGCCCCCAAGGCATTTTATCTTTGTAGTTTAAAACCCCTTTTCTTAGTTTCGTTTGATGATTAGCATAGTCACTTGACGTTGCTAGTTATCTTTGTTAACTTAGGAAACCAACCAACCAACCCCCCCCCCCCCTTTACTTGCTTTTAAGTGTGTGTATATATATTTACTCCTAGCCTAGTATCAACCATTTGTGTGCCTAGACGCTTAGGAAGATCCCTCTTCTCATTGGACGACCCCGATTTGCCACTATCTACCTAGTTGTAGAAAGTAAGCATTGAGGGCTTATAAATTATCTTTTGGCGCGCGGGCGCGATGACCGCCCGCGCCCGTCAACGGGCATCCATAAACCTAACGTGTGTGTGGCACGAACCAACAGATGGCTGATACAGAAGCCAAGTGTTGGTGCGAGGCCCCATTCTGGGATCTGCACTGTCTCTCACCCTAGCAAATCCTAGCCTAGCCTACTTCCTATATATACCTCTTGTTCTATAACCCTTTCCCCCACACCAGCTTTTATCCATTTTCTCTTCCACACAAACATAACCCTTCCCTCCCCCTTGCATACAAATTCCAGCCAACCCTCTCTCACTAAAATTAACCTAACTTCCTCATTGTTCATCCAATATTTCCCTATCATATATAAAAAATTTCCTCTTACCAAGCTCTATCCAACACATTAAACTTTAACCCCCGAAAGTACGTGAATTTGAGCAGATTATTGGATAATTATTTGGCCACAGATTGGTAGTTTCACCAGGGAGCTGAATTTGTTATTCCTTTTGTAGCATTGGAGTTGCTTTGGTTCACCCTAGGGAGGTGCAGCATAACCCTCGAACAAATATTCCATCACATTCACCATTTGAGGTAATCTTGGCCAAACTTATTTTTGATTGGAGACTAATTAGAATATTTATTGTGGACTGTGCTTGCCTGCTTGAGAACTTTGGTGATTAGTGATGTTGGTAGATTTACCTAGGAATTATTATTTTGTGTATGGAGTAATTGGAGGGATGTTTTTTCCACACTCTGTCTATTTGGCTTGCTATATCTTTGGGCATCATGCCTCGTGTTCCAAGAGAGAGAATTGAGTCTAGTATGCACTCCTATATGGGTTTGACTACTCTAACTAGGGCTAATAAGGAGAGGCAGGGGTGGCTAATGGGACGCCAAGTTTTAGAGACAAAGTTTGTAGACGAAGAGACTCTCAATGGTCTCAAACTCTACAAGCATGTCCAATTTCTGCAAGGTAGGGTAGGTACGAAGAACTTTACCGCCCTATCTGCCCCCACCTACACTAGATATACATTGGAGTTTTTTGCCACTATCAAGAAGTTTTGGGATGAGCAGGGAAGGCGATGTATTATATTCCATTTGGGTGATGAACCCCATACCTTGACTTACAAGGAGTTGGGAAAAATATTCAAATGGAAGGAGCAGAGGAAGGTATCAGGGTTTAGGGAGCTAAACACATGTGATGTGTTCACATTCTGTAGTGTCATCACCAGGCGGTTGAGGATTAAGAATAGTAGGAATAGGGACATAGTGCACCCAACACTCAGATATGTGGCCAGGCTGGTGACCGTGATTGTCAGTTGCCATGGGGAGGCAACCGCCTCCACTGATGAGAAGTGAATGATACTTCTATGGTCTGTATGCACTGAGGAAGGCTTTCTCCAGCTTGGTAGAGGAGTTTGTCACCGGGAGCATGGATCTCACTTTCTCGGGAGCACGCACTAGAAAGATCCCAATGGGATGAATGATTACATTTCTGGTGCGGCACTTCCACCTTCTGGAGAGTAAAGGCATGAGGGCCAACCTAGGCTCACTCTTTACCCTCACTCTTCTGATCATGATAGAGGTGAGGGTTATAAACATAGAGCATGGTATCGTCTTCTTGTTGTACAGGGGAGAGTGATTTATGAGGTTGCCTCTGAATGAGAAAACCAAGTTGAGGAAGTCCATTTGTATGTCAGATCTTATCATCCAGCCCAATGCAGGTTTAGAGGCAGTCTTAGGGGAGCACAACCCAAGAAGTGAGGATTATGAGGAGTCTGAGGAGGAGCATGAGCAGCTTGAGCAGCAGACCCCCGTTGGTGTTATCATGGAGCAGCCACCTCCACTTCATGCTATGCCACCACCCGTGGATCACCCTATAGCACCACTGCGACCTTTCTAGTGGTATCAGGAGAAACACCCCATTTTCTATGATTCCAAACTTTTGAAAAATAAAAAAAAATAAAAAAATAATTCTTAATGGAGCGTCTCACCTTGAGGGAACTCATGATGAGAAGAGAGGCTCAACAAGCACTGTTTTGTAGGATGTGTCATTCCGATCATCCTATCGAATCTTGCCCTTTGTTGTGGGAAGAGCACTATGACCGAGAAAGAACCCTTGGTTTCCAAAACCATGGGTACTATGAAGAGTGCTATCAAGAGGTAGGAGATATTGGTTTTCAAGGGCAAGAAGCTCATGAATGCTATCCATACCACAACTCTTACAATCCGGAATGGAGTGGTAGTCCGGATTTGTGGTATGAGAATGAGCCGGAAAACCAATATTACGAGCAACCTAGTTGGCCATCACCACCCTATACCATACCCCAAAACCAAGCCCAACAAGGAAGTTCAAGTTTGACACGTGAGGATGTCTTAAATACCATAGCAAACTTGAACTTCTTTACTAGTGAGGAGCCGGATACCCAGCTCTCCTCTAGTGTTGAGGCCATTGAGGGGCATGTGAGGAACATATTAGAGGTATTGGCCCGCATGGAAGCTCGTGATTCCGAAAACACACCATCCCAACTTGAACTCGATGATTCGGTGAGTGAAGTCACCAATAAAAATGATTTTGGGTTTGAAAGGGATGAGGAGTTGGTTGTAGAGGATAGAAAAATGGAGGAAGAGGTGATAGTGCTACATTATCCATTAGCATTGTCACCCCTTCTCCCACCTAGTGAACCAACTCTAATATTTTCGGAAGTTTTGAGGGAAACGAGAGAGGAGCCAAAAGACTATCCTAAGCTCCCTAACCACTTAATTCCCTTTGAACCATCTCCACCTCCACAAGACTTTCCTCTTGAAAGTTTTGTGCCCCCACCTCTCTTATTTTGGATGCTCATGGTGAAGAGCTTCAAGCCTTCACCATACGGATAACATTAGGGTCGTGCCGACGACCTTAAAAATACGGAGCTTCGTCGTGCCGACGACGTTAAATAAAGTCGGCATTTCTTTTAGTTTTGTTTCTTAGTTTGTGTTTCTTAGTTTGTTTTTGTTGTTGTTTTGTTTTGTTCTTTTTATGGCTTGTTTTTCTGTGATTTTGTAGCAAAGTGAAGTGCATTGCAATGAAGGAGATGAAGGAATGATATCAACGAATAAGGGAAGCAAGCTTGGACAGTTGGTAAGAAGAAGAAAAAAATTTTAAGCCTGGGATACCCTGCCGTCGCGATGGGCTTCGTCGCGAGTCGCGACGAACAGGGGAGAAAAATCACTTCCAGCGCCAACTTTCCGCGAGTCGCGATGACTTCGCGAGGCTCGTCGCGAGTCGCGACCTACTTCGTCGCGAGTCGCGACGAGCTCAGAACATTTTCAGCTTCCGGACTCCACTTTCCGCAAGTTGCGATGACTTTGCGAGGCTCGTCGCGAGTCGCGACACCCTTCGTCGCGAGTCGCGACGAGCTCAGAAAATTTTGAGCTCCCGGACTCTACTTTCCGCGAGTGGCGATGACGTCGCGAGGCTCGTCGCGAGTCGCTACGAACCTCGTTGCAAGTCGCGACGTGCTCAGTAACTTTTGAAATTTTTTTGAGCCCGGATTTCAAGTTTCCAAGCTTCCAAGTTTCCAAATGATTTTAAACATTGCATGATCCTTCCTTCTTCTCCACCCAACACTCCCAAGAACATCACATACCTCTCATTTCTTCCACCATCCTACATATATTGGCATATGAACATTCTTGCATCTTTATAGTACATTTGTTGATTGTAGTATGCCGACTACATCATTGTGACCGTAAGTTCTTATCCTATAATGATGCTTGTATACATGTCAATATATGTTGGATATTTTTCATGCATAATCTTATAGTGGTGATTGAGGGTTGATTGGTTGTTCTTTGACAATACTATGGTTATTAACTCTTGATGCTAAACCTAGTATTACATATCCTTATGTACTTGTGAGTTTAATGTGTTCTTCGTGGTGTAGTCTTGATCAAACGGCGCCATGGAGACAATGCTTTTCTCGAGGGGTGAGTTCTTCTACGGCATCTTTGCTCACCCTTCCGGTTCCGAAACCTATCTCGGGACCATCCAAGTACTTGGATATCGCCATATCACCGGCGAATTTGCGGAGAAATGGGTGTCACTCTAACTCCCTTACCTTGATTTTTATTGTTCTTGCCTTACGTGTTTACATTGAGGGCAATGTAATGTTTTAAGTGTGGGGAGGGGTTAGAGGACTCATATGCATGCTAGATTGTTTTGGAATGCTTTTTGCTACTTTTCATTGGAAAAACATGAGAAAAAGAAAAAAAAATAGAAAAACAAAAAGAAAAAAAAATAGAAAAACAAAAAAAGAAAAAAAAATAGAAAAACAAAAAGAAAAAGAAAATACAAAAAAGAAAAAAAAAAGGAAAAGAAAAAGAAAACCCGCTAAGTTGAAAACCCGAGAGGGCAACTTAGGCAACATTGGGGGCCCGGATAGGTCGAAAACCCTTAAAGGGTGGCCTAGGCAAAAATGAGAGGCTAAAATGTGCGGAAAAAGGTGAGATGTGAGCTAAAGAAACATGATGTGTGGCTAGGATGAAAACTCGAAAGAGCTCCTAGGCAAAATGAGAGAAATTGAGAGAAATTTAAAAATGCTATGATTTCACTCACTTGCCGGCGTTGGAGTCATAAGGTTGCGGTTGTCACACGGATGGATCGGGTAGCTCAACATCTATAGACCTCTTGGGTTTGGCTAGCTTAGTGGGTTAGGAAACAAAGTATGGTTATGAAATTCTTGATCTCTTTATACTTCGTTTTTGGTTGATATATTGGCATTAGGTGAAGCATGTGTTTAAAACTTCTTCTATGGTTTTAGCTTCATTTTGTGTCATTGGATTATGGGAATATCAATTCTGGGCTGTGAAATATTTTTATGGGTAGTGAATTGATAAGTGGTAGGTTTGGTTAGATTTAGGATTGGGGACGTGTGTGTGAAAAAATTCTCATGTGAGCTTTTATTTTGGGATTTTTGATATTGAGAGTTTTTGTGAGGCTTTGATTGGGGGATTAGTTTAGGTTTTGGGATATATCATTTACTCTGTGTGCTTAGATCTTTTCTTACTCGAGGGCGAGTAAGGTTTAAGTGTGGGGAGGTTTGATATGTCCATTTTGTGTGGTTATTTTAGGGGTTTTAGGATGTGGATATGCCATTTCCTCCGTATGCTTGAATCTTTTCTTACTCGAGGGCGAGTAAGGTTTAAGTGTGGGGAGGTTTGATGTGTCCATTTTAGATGGTTATTTTAGGCTTTTTAGGATTAGGTTTTGTGCAATTTTGTGCTCTACATGTGGCATTTTGCCTTGAAATCATCTAAGGAGGGATAAAGGCGGCTTTGACGTTTTTATCACTTTTTAGATGATTTTGTGTGACAAGGTGATTTGTTTGAAGACTTTGAAGATTTGAAGACTTTGAAGATTTATCTTTGAAGATTTGAAGATTTGAAGACCTTTACATTTGAGCTTTGTGAAGATTTGAAGAAGTGAAGAGATGAAGAAAGGAGAGAAAAGCAACGGGTGAAAGATGGTCCGGGGTTCTCAGAATTTTCCGAGAAGAATCAGCCTTCAAGAGTGGCACCATTGGATTCCTCTTCTCGAGCACTATAAAATCGACTACAAGAACTCCCGAAACGGATCAACGGTTCACCCGGAGGAAGCAAAACAAAACAGCAAGGCTGAGTTACTGATTTGGTCGCGAGTCGCGACCAAGCTCGTCGCGACTCGCGACGACAGCTTAAAATCAGCCCTGTAGCAGCGTTTTCTCCCCTTTTTCTCCCCCCTATAAATACCCCTTCACTCCCTCTTCTCCACAGTTTTTTTCCCTCTTCTTCTTGCATTTTAGGGCTTGAAAACCCTTGGTTTTCTTCTCTTTCTTTTCTTAGTTTTTGTAGTTTAATTATGTCTCTTGTTATTCTAGAGTAGTTTTTGTTCTTGGGAGCAAAGGATTGAAGCTTCCATTATCTATGTAGCAAGAACTCATTTCTATCTATCTATTTGATGTTTTTGCTATTGTGCTCTTATTGTGCTTTGAATGTTAATTGTTGATTGCATTGATGTTGATTGAGAGCTTGATGATATGAATGCTTGTATGAATTGCTAGCTAGGGTTTGGGGGATTTGGGTTAATTTCCCCCCTGTTCTTGTTAGGAATGTATGAGTGTGAATTAGAGCTTTTGATTGTGTTAGTGTGTTGACAATGTGCTAGACGAATGTGATTGATGTCGAACTCTTCGTCATGTTCGTTTGTGTAGCAAACGAGAGAGTCATATGCTCGCGGATGAATGTGCGTTGCACGTTCATCCAATCTCGTGTAATTGCATGAATTGGTTTAATGCTTAGTCACGGTGTAGTGGTCATAGGCATTGCCAAGCTTGTTGGTCCTTCGTGCTAAATGCCACCAATGACACCTTGAGTCGTGGTCGCGACTCGGGAGTCATTGGTGAGGTTTGACGAGAGATGTCGAACTCACTCTCGCAAACTACGAACTAAGAAGGATAGGAGTGTAGTCTCCACGACAAGTAGTTGAAGTATTGAATAGATGATTTAAATTCATTCTTGAAGCATTTGTTATTCGGCGTTTATGTACTCTTGACGGTGTGTTTCACTGCATGTGTGCCATGAGTGGTTTGAGCATAGGTAGTGCTTGTGTGGTTGAATTGCTTAGGTGTAGGAACGTGACGAATTCCGTAGCGCCTTTGCATGAAGATCTGTGAGCATGAACTTAGAACTCCTTGTGATGTGTGTGTTGTGGTACTTACTAGATGGGGTGTGTGAGCGTTGGGTCATGAATGCTATATGATGGAATGTGTGAATGATTCGATGAACTACATTAGATGTGGAAGTGGATATCCGTTGCCCCCAAGGCATTTTATCTTTGTAGTTTAAAACCCCTTTTCTTAGTTTCGTTTGATGATTAGCATAGTCACTTGACGTTGCTAGTTATCTTTGTTAACTTAGGAAACCAACCAACCAACCCCCCCCCTTTACTTGCTTTTAAGTGTGTGTATATATATTTACTCCTAGCCTAGTATCAACCATTTGTGTGCCTAGACGCTTAGGAAGATCCCTCTTCTCATTGGACGACCCCGATTTGCCACTATCTACCTAGTTGTAGAAAGTAAGCATTGAGGGCTTATAAATTATCTTTTGGCGCGCGGGCGCGATGACCGCCCGCGCCCGTCAACGGGCATCCATAAACCTAACGTGTGTGTGGCACGAACCAACAGATGGCTGATACAGAAGCCAAGTGTTGGTGCGAGGCCCCATTCTGGGATCTGCACTGTCTCTCACCCTAGCAAATCCTAGCCTAGCCTACTTCCTATATATACCTCTTGTTCTATAACCCTTTCCCCCACACCAGCTTTTATCCATTTTCTCTTCCACACAAACATAACCCTTCCCTCCCCCTTGCATACAAATTCCAGCCAACCCTCTCTCACTAAAATTAACCTAACTTCCTCATTGTTCATCCAATATTTCCCTATCATATATAAAAAATTTCCTCTTACCAAGCTCTATCCAACACATTAAACTTTAACCCCCGAAAGTACGTGAATTTGAGCAGATTATTGGATAATTATTTGGCCACAGATTGGTAGTTTCACCAGGGAGCTGAATTTGTTATTCCTTTTGTAGCATTGGAGTTGCTTTGGTTCACCCTAGGGAGGTGCAGCATAACCCTCGAACAAATATTCCATCACATTCACCATTTGAGGTAATCTTGGCCAAACTTATTTTTGATTGGAGACTAATTAGAATATTTATTGTGGACTGTGCTTGCCTGCTTGAGAACTTTGGTGATTAGTGATGTTGGTAGATTTACCTAGGAATTATTATTTTGTGTATGGAGTAATTGGAGGGATGTTTTTTCCACACTCTGTCTATTTGGCTTGCTATATCTTTGGACATCATGCCTCGTGTTCCAAGAGAGAGAATTGAGTCTAGTATGCACTCCTATATGGGTTTGACTACTCTAACTAGGGCTAATAAGGAGAGGCAGGGGTGGCTAATGGGACGCCAAGTTTTAGAGACAAAGTTTGTAGACGAAGAGACTCTCAATGGTCTCAAACTCTACAAGCATGTCCAATTTCTGCAAGGTAGGGTAGGTACGAAGAACTTTACCGCCCTATCTGCCCCCACCTACACTAGATATACATTGGAGTTTTTTGCCACTATCAAGAAGTTTTGGGATGAGCAGGGAAGGCGATGTATTATATTCCATTTGGGTGATGAACCCCATACCTTGACTTACAAGGAGTTGGGAAAAATATTCAAATGGAAGGAGCAGAGGAAGGTATCAGGGTTTAGGGAGCTAAACACATGTGATGTGTTCACATTCTGCAGTGTCATCACCAGGCGGTTGAGGATTAAGAATAGTAGGAATAGGGACATAGTGCACCCAACACTCAGATATGTGGCCAGGCTGGTGACCGTGATTGTCAGTTGCCATGGGGAGGCAACCGCCTCCACTGATGAGAAGTGAATGATACTTCTATGGTCTGTATGCACTGAGGAAGGCTTTCTCCAGCTTGGTAGAGGAGTTTGTCACCGGGAGCATGGATCTCACTTTCTCGGGAGCACGCACTAGAAAGATCCCAATGGGATGAATGATTACATTTCTGGTGCGGCACTTCCACCTTCTGGAGAGTAAAGGCATGAGGGCCAACCTAGGCTCACTCTTTACCCTCACTCTTCTGATCATGATAGAGGTGAGGGTTATAAACATAGAGCATGGTATCGTCTTCTTGTTGTACAGGGGAGAGTGATTTATGAGGTTGCCTCTGAATGAGAAAACCAAGTTGAGGAAGTCCATTTGTATGTCAGATCTTATCATCCAGCCCAATGCAGGTTTAGAGGCAGTCTTAGGGGAGCACAACCCAAGAAGTGAGGATTATGAGGAGTCTGAGGAGGAGCATGAGCAGCTTGAGCAGCAGACCCCCGTTGGTGTTATCATGGAGCAGCCACCTCCACTTCATGCTATGCCACCACCCGTGGATCACCCTATAGCACCACTGCGACCTTTCTAGTGGTATCAGGAGAAACACCCCATTTTCTGGGTCCAATTAGCATGCATGAGAGTTCTTACCATTCCACAGGGCACGACGTTGGAAGTGTACATAGACATAGCATTTCATCTCACCATCAGGATTTCTTAGAGTTTGGCAGACATAGCAGCCACAGGTCACCTCCAACCTTTGAGCCTTATCAACACAGTATTTTTGGCCATTCTCGACAGGAAGCTCACCCATGGAAACATCCGCAGTACAACCATTTTTGAGAGCACGAGTCGCTGGATTTCAATGTTTTTCTTCTTATCCCATGTGGACCGAGCCACTTTAGCAGCCCCAGTTGGATTGGATACGAAATTTAGAGCACTCCAGCTTTGGGGTTAGGCAGGATTTAGTCACCGCCGGTGCTCAGCTAGATGACCATCACTAGGATACGATTGCTAGATTTGACAGAGTTGTTGATCAATTGCAGTATCTGACTGGCAGTATTGAGCTTTCCACGAGGAGCTTATGGATATTAGTGACATGTTAAGGAGTGCAATCATAGGGGAGTTCTATATAGATCCTCAGCACGGGCAGGGGGCGGGAGCTAGACATCGCAGGAGGATTGGCTTTTCTAATGATTCCAACCTTTCTTTCATCTTAGTTCCTTTCTTTGGAAACAATGCAAGTAACTAAGTGTGTGTGGGGGGGGGGGATTGGAACATCCACTATTATGGTATCCCCTTTGCTAGTATTTCCTTTAACCTTTGTTCTACTGCTTTGGATTTTCGGATGACTATTTTTTCCGTGTTTCTATTTTCTTTACCTCATTTAACTCTTTGTTTTTGTTTTTGGTGTGAGGTCACCTTTTGTAGTGTTTTGAGACGCTATTGGTGTTGTATATTTGTTTTGATCTTATCTTTTGTAGTACGAAGCCCACTTTTTGGGCAATTTTTGCTACACCAAAAAAATTGAAAAATAAAAAGGAAAAATAAAAACCTAGACAAGTTGAAAACCCGAAAGGGAGACTTGGGTAAACCCCGTAATGGTTAAAAGACCTAGGTAAAAATGAGTGGCTAGGCTTGGCTAGGCTTACGAGCCTAGGCAAAAATGAGGGTCGTTTCTCTCTAGAACGGTAGAAGAGATCATAGGCCATTAATCTCTATAATGGTAGTAGATGAAAGCTACAAACATCAATGCATGGTAGAAGGATATTGAAGTCAAAGATAGGCGGCAGCGGAGATCAAAGCGGCCAATGAAGAAACAGGGAATCGTGGTACGATGAGTTGTGCCAAATTCTGAGAATGATCTGAGAATAATTAGCCTTAAAGGCTGTTTCGATTGGATTTTCCTCCTTGACCACTGCAAAATCAACTACTAGAACTCAAAAATTGGGCTAATGGTTGGCCCTTAGCATAGGAAACATGTTCAGTTGGCCAAGGTACCACAGGTCAGCGCGGGACATTCATGGTTAGGCATTAACGGCCCATGCCAATAGTTCCAGGATGAGGTAGTGGTGTGACCCGCACTAAATCTCACCGCTCATGCATCACAAATTCAAGACTTTGCTAAAAATGGCTAAAGTATGGGCACCGACCATTCCATTCACGACTGTCCGCGCCATTCCAAGTTCAAGATGCCAAGACCAGCCTATGACCCGTGCCAAGTGATGTTCTCTATGCTAAGTTTTGGAATAGAATGAGCCTCCATATCACGGCCCATGCTAAACTCCTGAGCAGACCGTACTTTCAGACAGTGCCTCACGCCCCGTGGTTCAGAAGCTCTAAATCAGCTAACTTATGATGGCCCGCATCCACGGCCACGGTCTGTGCCAAACCTCGCGCCACAGCCTGTGCCAGATCCAGCACCCCACACCAGATGAAGGAGCATGGCCTGCACGAGATCATGAAGTTTGTGTCAAGTACTTTGTGCGGACCACGCCATCTGCGACGGCCAGAGTCGGGCGGTGGCAAAACTAGGGTTTAAGAACTTTTGGCCTATTTCGAACCTATTTTTAGGACCAATCCCATTCTTCTATTTACATATATATGACCTTAGTCTACTAGGTTTAACATGTAAAAAGTGAATTAGTTCATTAGGAGAGAACTTTTAGAGGGAGAAACACTCTCTCCTTTTCTTTTCTTTCCTTTTATTTTTGTGTTCATTCTATATGTGGAATTCAAATGAAAATTTGAATTCCATATCTATGGAGTAGTTTCCATAACTTGGGGAAAAATTGTAGCGCATGTTTTAACTTATGTTTTGTGAGATTCATTAGATGTATCCAAGTATTTGCGTTCATGATATTATTATTATCGTTATTGAATGTTTAAATTGCATGAATAGTAAGCCATATTAGCACACGCTTTGGGATATATTCATGTACGGTGCAAACATTGATGCCCCTCTGGGAAGAGAAACCTGGATGTTAGAATGGGTAACAGAGTCATTGCATCTATGTGAGTGTGTGAACGGGAGACCCAAGCATTGCTCTGACTTACTTTCCATCGCACTAGTCTTAGCTGATTACGTAAATTTTTCCTATAGGTTATGGGTAAAGATAGTGAAAAAGTAGCAAAGCAGGTTTGTAAGAGGCCTTCATATCATAGATATGGTGCCAACGATGGGGAGAGGTATTTAGCATTTATTGCATTTGGATGATTACAGCTTTGGATGATTACAGCTTTGGATGATTTGGGGATATTTCTTTTATTTTGGGATGCTTTCCTTGAATGTATTTGTATATTTATTCTAGCTTTTGACATGTGAAAGTTTTATGATACTTCTGATCGTAAACAGACGGAAAAATGAAAAACAATTTTTAAAAATTGAAATTTTGAAAAAAGTAATAGAAATTGAAAAGGAACAAAAAATAAAAAGAAAATCCGCAAACTTGAAACCCCGAGAGGGAATTTTAGGCAACATTGGGGGCCCGGATATGCCAATAACCCGTAAGGATGGACTAGGAAAAATGAGAGGCTAAAAGTGTGGGAAAATGTGAGATGTGAGCCAAAGAACATAATGTGTGGCTAGGATGAAAACCCAAAAGGGCTCCTAGGTAAAATGAGAGAAAGAGATAAAAGAAAAAAAATGTGCTACAATTTTACTCATTTTTCGGCGTTGGAGTCATAAGGTTGAGGTTAATACATGGATGGATCGGGTAGCCTAACATCATGGGAGTTCTTGGGTTTGGATAGTTTAGCGGGGAAATGAAGTAAGGTATGAAATTCTTGATTTTTGACATGCTTCGTTTTTGGGATGATATATTGGTATAGAGTGAAGTATGTGTTTGAAACTCCTATATGGTTTTGACTTCATTTGGTGTCATTTGACTTTGGGATTATCAAATTGGGATTTGGAGATGTTTTATGGGTATTAGTGAATAGGTAGGTTGGTATGGTTGGATAGATTATGAATGAGGGTTGTGTGTGAATTCTCATTTGAGCTTAACTTTGGGATGTGTGATATTGAGAGTTTTATGAGATATCAATTTGGGGGGATATTAGTTTAGGATGTGGACATGTGAATTCCTTTGTGTGCTTGAATCTTTTCTTACTCGATGACGGTAAGGTTCAAGTGTGGCGAGGTTTTATGTGTCCATATTATGTGCATATTTTGGAACTTTTTGGGATCACTTTTGCGCTCTTTTGTCATCTAGAGCCTGTGTTTTACCATGAAATTCTCTTAGGAGATGTGAGAGCAACTTTTACACTCTTTTGCCTTTCTAAGTGGATTTTGAGTGACAAAACAATAACATTGAGACTTGAAGACCGCAGGCCATTGAAGACCATTGAGACCATCTTTTGAAGACTTGAATATTTGACGAAAAGTGAAATGGAGTAAAGGCTAGAAAATATGAAGAAGAATGAACCATATGCTATTTTTCCGTCACGACTCGCGATGAACCTGTCGCAAGTCACAATGAACGGGTGGCCATTCTTTTTCCTTTTTTCTTATACTATAAATAGCACTTATCTTTCTCTTTCCTCACTTCTTCTCTTCTGCAATTCTCAACTGCAAAACCTTAGTTTTCTCTTAAGTTTTCATCTTGTCCAATCTTTGATTATGTTTAGTTTCATATTAGTAAGTATTATGGATTCTAGTAGCTAAGTTAATCTCTTGGAGCAATTTATTGAAGCTTCGAAACCCATGTAATGGGATTCTCTATTTTCCTCATTTATGAACATTTATTGGGAAGCATTTATTGTGTCATTAATGTTGTGTTTTACTTCATTTATACCTTGGGTTATTTGAGAATATGAAATATTTGTATGATTGAAGTGTTAGGGTGTTAGGAAAGTGTACGATTTCTTGGCTCATTTGTCATGAAAATCCAAGAACATGGAATTAGAATTTCTTGTGTATAATGTGATGTGAATCTTGCTAGTTGAGTATGTTAATATGAATTGTTCTCATATTTTTCGTATAGAAGCAATGAAAGGTTGAATTTTGAATGTGGTTTGTTCTACGTTTAGCCTAATAAATGTTTTGTTTGGTTATATGGCTATGCATCTGGTAGAATACTTGTTATCAAACCTATGGTTTTTCGTGTATAATGTCATTGAAGATATACCTTTAGGCATTGTTTGTATAAAGTGATTGTCAATGAGGTTTGTAAAATATCGTTGTTTGCATTGGCAAATTACTCTTAAGAAGAAATTTATGCTGATCTTCAATATGGAAGTAGGGATGATCATATGTCTAAGACCCAACCCTGACCCACAGGGTCTAGACCCATTGGGTCAGGTATGGGTCCAAAAAATTCAAACCCTTTGAGTTTGGGTTTAGGTTTGGGTCTATTCCCTCCGTCCCACTGAAAATTGCTTATTTACTTTTTGAAAGTCAATTTTTTTAAACTTTGACCCTAAATATAAATTAATATATTAGTAATAAATATATCAAGTGAGATTTTGTTAAATTTGTCTTAACATCTATTTTCTATTTTTCTATTTTTGTATGCGGAATTATTGTATGTAACTAGAGATATTTAAAGTCAAACATGTTCATTGAAGACCGTGAAAAAGTAAATAAGCCATTTAGAGTGGGAAGAAGGGAGTACATTTTAAAATACAGGGTCTGGGTCCTAGTCTGGGTCTAAATTTTAAGATCCAAACCCGACCCAAACCTTACGCGTAGATCTGTATAACCCTAACTATATACATATTTCACTCTTATTTCTAAATTACTTTTATATTATCTTTGTATTTTTATGTTTAATTGAACAAATAATATGTATTGTATATTTATTTTCTCGAAAAATTAATTATGATGCATATTGAACTAGAATTATTCGTATTTAAGATAATGAAATTTTATTTAGTAAAGAAAAAGAATAGAATATTAGACCCATTTTTACCCATCAAGTTTGGGTATGGTTCTGAGATTTTCAGACCCTATGGGTTCGGGTCGGGTATGGATCTAACTAAATATTTTTAGGGTCGGGTCTGGGTCTTATTAGACCCGACCCAAACCTGACCCATGATCATCCCTATATGGAAGTTATAGCATTTCTCATAGGCATTAAATGTGAACTAATGAGTAAATTAATCAAGGTTCTATAAGTGGTTTAGAGGTGAGGATCAATTGCCCCCAAGGCTTTGTTAATTTTTTATTTAATCATTTTTTTAGTTATTTGTTGCATGATTAGCATTGGTAGCTTTCTTTGCTAGTTGTCTTTCAATTCATAATTTAGGAAAACCAACCAACTACCCCCATTTACGACACCATTATACTTTCTCGCCTGGAGGTCCCTTAACAGATCCTGAAATGCAAGATGCTCACCACTTTTCCAAGAATTTAATCCCTCATTAGCTGAATTCAATTCCACAATATTGTTGAGATCTTTCAAAATTATTTGCATCGAGGGATAACTACTATCTTGCCAAGATTTTAGTTCCTTATTATACTTGGCCAAATCCGACGTCATCTTCATCATATTCCCTCTTGTGTTGCTCAGCTCTAACTTGGTTTTAGAGAATTCTTGATAAACATTCATAAATAAGGAAAATCCAGATACATGAATAGGCCTTTGAAGGCAAACTATACAATTCACCCTACCCTAGAACTATCTGGGTTGACAAGATCCTTAGCTACATTCTCCCCAACTACCTCATGCTCGGTCCCCTCAGTTGTATTCTTCGTGGCCATGGTCTCAAGGGAGAGAGCACGAATCTCCTCGACGGTATAAAATTGCCCAGAAGACTTCAGGAAGTTTAAAAAGGAGAGGCTTAGAGATTCATCCTTGATTGCTTTCTCCCATCTTTCGTCCAGATTTTTGGTGGCATAAGGCCTGAGGAAAGACTTCAGGAACTTTATTCGTCCAGATTGGAAGACGATATTACTCATATACTATTTGATGTTATAGTTAGACTAAATTATTTTTTTGGATCCTAACATATGATCTTATATCATCTTTTGGTCCCCGAGACCAATACCGCTTCCTTTCAGTACCCAACAAATTCAAAATGATTTGTTTGGTCCCCAAACTAGATTCCGAGTGGTTTTCAGGTAGACTATTTTTTTTGTCCCTAACATATGATCTTACAGTATCTTTTGGTCCCCAAAAAAACCTGAAAACCACCTTAAAAACCACCTTGTGGACCAAAAAATCATTTTAATTTTTTTTGTACTGAAAGGAATCGGTATTAGTCTCGGGGACCAAAAGATGGCATAAGATCATATGTTAGGGATTAAAAAAACAATTTAGTCATATAGTTATATGACATGATGTTTTAAAACAAGCACAATTCACCGAATTTCTAAGTAATAGCACGAATTTCATTGATATCCAAGAATATTTAGCAACAAACAGTGCAAGAGATTCATCAACAAGACAGCTCCCCAAGTCCTTGAACCACCAAAAACAAAAGCAAGAAGTACAAGAGGGAAATATAAAATTGAAAGAAAGAACCCAATGAGAAAGGAATTTGGTTCCAACATAAAATGAATTCAAAAAATCATCATCGTATACACTTAAAAGTGCCATTTTTTTATTATAAAAAGCTCAACATCTTAACAAAACTTTCAAACCATAAATGTCAGCCATTGTAAATGGAATATCACATGAATTATGAAAAATGATCACGCTCTAAAATTTCTACATTTGTCTGTAAAAATATCTGACACAACAAATGTTAACCAGTAAAAACTCCTTAATCATCTTGTGCATCGACATCAACAAATAATTCAAAAATATTGAAACATCACAGTCAAATAATATTTCTTCACGAATCAAATCCCATTTCTTCCCTGACTTTTTTTGCTTACTAGCTACTTTCTAGAGACTTAGGGTGTGTTTGAAAGAGCTATGTTATAAGCTAAATTGGCTTACTTCAAAAACAAGGGGAGACTAGCTTTTGTTTTCCCTAAAAACTAGCTCATGCTTCTTAAATAAGCACTTTTTCAGCTGTTTACCAAACACTTAAAATGTGCTTAGCTTATATCCCACTTGGATACAGATACCCCTGGTCACAATCTCAACTTTCCTCCTGACCCTTTGAACAACTTGACTAGCAAGCAAGAAATGGGAAATTCAAGAATAAAAAAAACACACAAAAAAATTATAATTTTTTTACTTTGATAGTAAAACATCAAAAACAATATTAGAAGCACCAACCTCTGAAAATGAAACATCAAAACAACACAAATAACACCATTGACACTAAAATGTAAAAACATCACATACTATGTATAAAACATCAATTCCAAATATTGAAATGTCAATATTAGTTATTAAAATATCAAAATTGCACAATTCACATCACTGACAAACTTAAAACATAAAAAACCACAAATAAATTTTCAAGCATCAACCAGTAAAATTAAAACACAGCACCAACAAAACTAGCATTACTTATTGCTTAACATAAAACATCAAAGTAATACCTAGAACATCAACATCATTATCTAAAACAATACTGCTGGAAAAAACTCTTACAGGGCCTCCTTCCTTCATGATGTCTTCATCGGTGAGCAAGTCTTCAGGAATCTAAAAAGAGACACAATGCGAACTTGTTCCCTTCCTTGACATTGCAACAACACCGAAGCCTACAACCT
Source organism: Rubia yunnanensis (assembly GCA_037428765.1). NCBI lineage: Eukaryota > Viridiplantae > Streptophyta > Magnoliopsida > Gentianales > Rubiaceae > Rubia > Rubia yunnanensis. Next base: position 76,234,773 of record CM075064.1, read on the forward strand.
TACCCATAAATGTCAAAGGAAATGACTCCTTAGTCATAGGACTTGAATCATTTATGTTAGGCTGGCCCATTTTCCTACACCAGTCAATTAATGTCTTAGTGTACCAATGATAAATCAAAGGAACAACATCGCAACCTTATTTTCCTAAAAATATAAACATGTTCATGTAGTACATCAAAATCGCAACTACACACTAGTGCAAGAATAACCATTAACATCGCCATTGCAAGAAGATTTCTCATTTCTAAAGCTAAACAACCATTCTTTTATAATTCAGATATCAGAACATGTTCGTGTGGAGTTGTTGTTTATTATGATCAAAACAAGCAAAAGAAATGCAATGGTTATATAAGAACCGTCATGTATGGAAAATTGAACAACGAGGGTTATTAATTAATTGTCGTCCATGTTGTCATTGGGCATCGTTTAATGTTCACCACTTCCGTTCTGCCCTTTCTATGTTACATGAACGTGGGTAATGGAAACATGTTGTGAATTGGCGTTTAATTCAGATTTTAAAATTAGTACAAAATCAAGAAGTTACCTTTGTGGAGATTGGTTCAGATAGTGACACATAGCCATGATGTATTCATCTACATAATAACCTATAATCTTCAATAAATGACTAAACTTTTTTGGAATTACCAGCTTCTAATAGTATAACTTATCTTAGAAAAATTGGAAAAAAAATTTTTCTTAGAAGCCAGACCAAATCATTGAAAGCTTTGCCAAACGAGTAAAAACCTGTAACTGTGTTGGAAAAAAAGAAATTTGATACAAATCAATGTACTTGAAAATCCACATGAAAAAATTGTCGGTAACTATACAAAACATTCTAGGCCCAATCTAGAAGGAATGTGATCGCTTGGCGGTTGAACTGCTACCCTCTTGTTCGTTATTTGCTTAGAATTCCTTCCCGACAGGACGAATGTCAATCTGGAACTAAGTAAGTTCCTTCGCTTTTGTCTTTATTCCATCGCACACATTCACTGATGTGCTCATCCTTGTGTCAGCTAAAGGACACGCGATAAACAATAAGTTGCATTATATTAGTAATTTGTGAACGATAATACATTGAAGTTTTTTATACAGTTACAAACATGGTTCGGCTTTACGTGGCCTTTTGTTGTTGTCGTTCTTGGCTTTTAGCTCCTCCCACTTCCCATGGTAGAGTACCCACCTCTTGTTCTCAAACTAATTTCAGTCTTAGAACATTCACGCCACCTATTGACTCCTTAACGCAATGGTATGGTCTTGTTGTTTGATCATCATAGTAATGAGACTTCCATAAGGAAATTGTTTTGCACAATTCTTGGAGTTCATGACTGATGCCACCATGTGCTTCAATATAGTTTATTTAAGATTTTAATTTTTATCCCTTGGATGACATAGTAGAATAACATGATGGTTATGACCGTTGGTTCAGAGATGTAGCCTCATGTTCGTATAATACTCCTTGCAATCATCTTATACACAATTCTTTCTTCAATTATAAAAAGTTTAACTTATTGCACACAACTTTATCAAGTTCATTTCCCACCGCCGAAAAACAATGGTCCTAGGGTTACAGAATCCAACAAAGGTGGGTCAACAAGGTTTGACCACTTATTGGCATGGCATTAATAAATTAGTTAGTACCTTTTTTATTCATTCGTTAAGAAATAGTGATATATTAAAAGGTTTGTGTAATTATAAATCATAGAAAAAATTTGCATCAGCCAAATCAGATAATTTTATAATTTTAATAATCATTATTTAAAATAAATTAAAATAATTAAACATTATAAGATATTTAATTTTTTAGCCCGTCTTACCGTAAGACTAGGGATTAGAGGGAAAATAGTAAAATGGCAAACCAATTTTGGGGGAGAATTATAAATAATTTGGGATCACGGTCTATAATGAAAACTGCAAAAATAGAGGGACTAAATAACAAATATACAAAAAAACCAGACACTGACTCATCTCCTTCTTTTGGCCTTCTCAGCCGTCGCTGCCTCGCCTCTCTGCCGTCGCCACCTCGCCTCTCTGCCGTCGCCTTGTGATATGCACCTAAAAAATGTTATAACTAATGCATTTAACATATTTATTAGTATATTTTGGATGGTTGATTGCTAGGTTAGTTGGATTTACATCATAAGGGGTTTAGATTGCCTTTGTTGGTTTTCTTGTCTAAATCCTTAGTTTTGTAATTTATTTAGACCTAATGGATGATATGTCCTTACGAACATCTAGATCCTATTTTTTGAGTTTCATTGTAGATCACTCGTAAGCACTTCAGAGTAGAAGGATATTCACAAGGATGGTAGCAGATATTAGAAGGCCATTTTCAAGGATAGTAGTAGACCAAAGGCCACGCGCTAAATCATGGTAGTAGATGGAAATCTGCCAAGGAAAAAGGAGTTGAAGCCTGGACAAAGTTTAAGACTAGCACAGCCGTGTTTTATTTCATAGCCCGTGCCAACCAAATGGGTGGTGCGCTTAAGTAAGGGCACGAACCGCAATGTATTGCATAGCACATGCCGGTCAGTTGGCTCGTGCGACTAAGTATGAGTGTGGGTTGTGTCCTATTGCACAAACTGTGCACCTTGAAGATCACGCTCCAAGGACCAACCCACACCCTGGGACATTTCACATGGCCATGCCATTAGAAGGCCAAGAAATCAGCTCTTACCTGCAGCTTACAAAGCATTACGCAGACCGTTCCGTTCATAAGATCATAACACACTCCTAGCCAAAGGCCCGCATGGATTCACATGGTCGCATCACTTAGATGCAAGGCAACACCCTTCTAGCCGGCAGCCCATGTACTATTGCACGGCATGTGCCGCCATTTTAGCTAGGGTTTCTCTTGGTGTTGGGACTCTTTATGGCCCAATCCCTATTTACTATATAAAAGTGCCTATGTTTTCTAGGGTTTAAGTTTAGCTTGTGTAATTTTCATTCTCCTAATATTCTAAGAGTAGGTAGAGAGAGAAAGGGAATAACCATTCTCTCTTCTTTTAATCTTCCTAATGTTTTCCAGGGGGATTAAATCCAATGGAAAGATTGGGTTCCATGCTTAGGGATTAGTTTCTTTGCTTGGGGTTCTAAATTTGTATTCATGATTTGGTAGATATTTTGTGAGATTTTAAGGTCTCCCGATCCTTTTATTTTTATGAATATCATTCTTTATTTGTACTTTATATTGTTGTTAAATGCATGTTATATATCCTATGTTGGCATACACATTACTGTATATATATATATATATATATATATATTTCATGGATGATGCTGGTATCGTTTGTCCCATTGGGAGTGTCACTAGGGTAATAGGGGAAGTGAGAGTTCTCAACCATGTGGTTCTATGCATGTGGGTTATGATCACCGCTTCGATGAAGTACACTAGTAGACTGGAAAGTGCTAGCCCGACAGGTGAAGTGATATCTCCATTTTATATGCATAATTTAATACTGTTTTGGGTCACTTTTGTGCTCTTTTATTCTCAAGAGCTTGTGTTTTACCTTGAAATTCTCTTAGGAGGGGTAAGAACAACTTTACGCTCTTTTACCTCTTCTAAGTGGATTTTGCGTGACAAGGGAAGAACACGGAGGAATGAAGACCGTAGGCCATTGAAGATCACATTTTCGAAGACTTTTGAAGACTTGCTTCGAAGACATGAAAACCAGAGGCCATTGAAGACCATTTTTGGAGACATTAAAGACTTGAAAAGTGAGAGGAATTGCTATGACGATGAATGTGTACCACAAGAAGAAGAAAAGAAACAAGCTAAAATTTTGGCACCCGTCGCGAGTCGTGATGGTCTCGTCGCGGGCCCGTCGTGAGTCGCGACCAACGGGTGGCCAAAATTTCACCTTATCCTTTTTGTACTATAAATAACACTCTATTTCCTCTCATTCACAATCTTCTTCGCTTGAATTTTTATTACTGTTTAGAACCCTATTTTCTTCCATTTTCATCTTTGAAATCTCTTGTATTATGTTTGGTTGTTTAGAATTAATTAGTATGAACTCTTGTAGCTAAATCTAGTTCTTGGGAGCAATTGATTGAAGATTCCAAACTTATGTAGTAAGATTCTATTGTTGCTCATTTATGAACATTTATTGGAGAGCATTTGTTATGCCATTAATGTTGTGTTTTACCTCATTTATACCATGGGTTATTTGAGTATATGAAATGTTTGTAAGATTTAATTGTTAGGGTGTTAGGAAAGTTGCAAATATCTTAACTCATTTGATATAGAAATCCAAAAGCATGGATTTAGAACTTCTTATGTATACTGCGGGGTAATTCTTACTAGATGAGTATGTTAATGTGGTTTGTTCTCATATTTTTCATATAGATGCAAATAAAGTTAGAACCTTGAATGTTGTTTGTTCTAAGTTTAATCTAATGAATGCTTTGTTTGGTTAAATGACTATGTCTTTGGTAGAAGGCTTGTTATTATAAAACCTATGGTCCTTTGGGTGAAATGCCATTGATGAAACACCCCTATAATGTTTTTTGTCTAGGGTAATCATCAATGAGGTTTGCAAATGGTCGATGTTTGTCTTTGCAAACTACTCTTAAGGAGGAATGAATGTTGATCTTTGAATGAGAAGTGATAACATTCCCCATAGATAATAAATGTAATTGAATGAGTGAATGAAACAATGAGCTATATGAAGTTTGGAAGTGGAAACCGATTGCCCCCAAGGCTCCGTTAATTATCATTTACATCGTATCTTTAGTTGTATTTCATGATTATCATAGTTCTCTTTCTTTTCTAGTTGTTGTATTTCAATTTGATAACTTAGGATCAAACCAACAACCCCCCCCCTTGTTTACATGCTTTTATATATATGTGTGTGTGTGTGTGTGTATACATGTATGTATATGCCTAGTATGTCTTCTCCTATATATGTTTAAACACTTGAAAAGATCCCTCTTCTCGTGGATGACCCCAAATTGCCATTATCTACTTTATTGTAGATAGGAAGCATCAGGGCTTAAAAGTATTAACTTTAAGAGGTATGACGACAACCTCCTGTGAAGGCATGATAGTTAGTAGCAACGGTTGTTGTAGTAATTCGACCATTTTCGAAGCAACCCTAGATTAATCATGATATTCAAACTCCTTTGCTTCTATAGGCTTAAGGAAAAGCATTCATAGTGGAGGTCCGTGATGTAATTCTTTACGTGAAAGAGATACGAAAAACAGTTATACCGCTTGACGCATTTTCTTAATTACGGAGGTGGTGTTGATAGAATAAGACATTGGCACCTTTTTGTGACAGACAAAAGGAGTGTTGACTATCAACCACACTATGCAACATAAATAATTGGGATGGGTTTATACATCTTCTATTTGATAGAATCTAGGATCAAAGTACTCTACCGATCATGTAAAGAAAATGTCGCCAAGTCTTTGCTTAATATAGTTTGATCTCTTGTTCTTGCATGTTTTGTAGTTTATAGATAAAACCACCCAAAACCATGTTTACAACACTTATTAATCCTAACATGCAATCATATTAACAACCTAATTGCAATTTTTGTGTAGTTAACCTTTAAATCCCTAGCATCTCAGTTAATGACCCCGGACTTGCCACTTGCTACCCTTTGGTAGTTTTGTAGTGAGTATATGAGCAACATATAAATTTCTATCTTTGTGAACTGCTCCGTGGGTTAGTAGATTCTCCCATGAAAAGGTCAATTTATTAGCGAACCTGAGGAGTGCGGATCACCTCTCCTTCTCCGCCATTGCTTTGCCTTCTCTAGTGTCGATCCGAAGTGTGAAACCTACCTCTAAAATTTATCTCTGAAATAGGAAACATACCTCTAAAACCTTTGATTGCCAAAAACATTCGATTATTGCGTTCATCCTTCGATTATCGAAACCTGACTCTAAAATCAGTCCCTAAAATCTCCGATAAGGATTTGCAAAGAATCTCCAGTGAGAATTTGTGGAAAAACTCTGGTGAGGATTTACAAAACACCACTGTTAGATTTGTGAAACATCTGATTCATTTGGCCTCCATTTGTAGAAGTCAATTGCGAAAAACCTCATTTCGAATTGATTTGCCAAAAATCTCTGATGAGGAGTTGTAGAATGCCATCTTTTGCTTGCCATATTTGAGCTGGTTTCTGGTCGAATCGAGTGAAGGAGGAAGGGGGGAGGTCAGTCAATTTTGGGTCAAACATGAGTCATATGTGGGCTGAAAATTAGAATATGCTTAATGGGCGGATATTGACTTTGGGTTTGGCTCCTGCCATAGTTTAAAATTCAGATAGAAAAAAGAAAACATCAAGACACAAACATCAAATTATAATAATTAATAATCAAATAAAAATAAAACATCAAATTAATATGATTTACTATCAAATATATTAAAATACTGAAACATGAAATAAAACTTTATATATGTAAATTAAAAAGTAGTTAAACATCAAATGAAACACAAAAAATACACTTAAAATTAGATAAAAAATAAATATATATTTTTTGGAACTCGTGTTCTTTGACTTCACTGATGCATGGAAATACAAGTTGTTCCCATCACCCAAGCGTAGCCAATCTATTTTCGATTTCTGTTTTGCTATCTTCTCATCTATTCCACTCCACTTGTATACCTTTTCTATACAGGTTATAACCCTCAGTACTTTCTCCTTGTCCATCCTATCAGTCATCAAATTTCTCTGAGCTTCACTTAACTCTTCTCTGGACTGCTCCAACTTTCTTTTTACCCCACCAACCTGCTTCATAACCAATTTCAAGTCTTGTTGTAGCCTGAATAACTTCATCCATACAACGTACAGAGGCCTACCATTCACTTGTTTCTCTCAGCTCTCCTTAATGGTTTTCAAAACTTCCTCCCTTTCTAGCAGGCAGTTTAAGAATTTAAAGTGTCTAGGTCTCCTCCCCTTGTCTTCAAACAGCTTCACCCTGAGTAACGCATGATCTGAGATCCCTGCCTCCATAATTTCTACTACAGAATCAGGAAATCTTAGAAACCATTGTGAATTCCCCATTCCTCAATCAATTCTTGAATACATGATTCCTCCCACCTGTCTATTCAACCATGTGTGGAAATCTCTGGTTGATTCGAATTCACTCAGTCCAACAGTCATCATCATTTGTTCAAGTTCCCAATACTCACTAGCCTGCACATCATTACCTGCCATTCTATCATTTATGCCTAGGACATTGTTGAAATCCCCTAATAAAAACGAAGCCCGGTAACTAGTTTCTGAGATTTTTCAATATCCTTCCAGAGTGTCTTTCTTATATTCATCTGATTCCCAACATAGACAACAGTCAACCAACACAACAATTCCCCACTACTATCAGTTACTTCACACAATAGCATTTGATCAGTCATTTCCCTCTTCATTACCTTAAAACTTTTATCATCCCATAACAACCATATTCTACCATTAGGGTGGGCCTCATAGTTATCCATAACTTGCCACATGTTTTTAAATTATTTCCTTACTTCATTCATGTTTTCTCTTTTAACTCTAATTTCTACTATCACAGCAATGATAAAATTCATACCAGAAAGACGGGAGTATATCTCTCTCTGCTTTGCTGTATTATTTAAGCCCCTCACATTCCATGAGATAATCATGGAACGTGGTCAAAGCTCTATGGAGAATTTATCAAAATTCCCAGAGCTGCCTCCAGTCCCATCAAACCTTGCCTACTGCATTCTACCTGTGTTATAACCACACCCTCCTCTTGTTTCCCCCTGTTCCTTGGTGCCACCACTTTCCAGGCATTTCCTTCACCACTGATCACTGCCTGCTGTGCCACCACCTTCCCACTGATTACAACCTGCTGTATACCCTCATCCTTACTTTCCTTCCCTTCAACTGGTGATGTTCTTTTCTTTTCCTGTCACACTTGTACATTTTTCTTCTTTTCTCCCTCACTGTTACACCTTTGCCCTCTCATTTGGCATTTATCACAGAACAGTGACCTCCTTTCTATTTCAATTGGCGGTTGGATTTTGTTACCTACCACATCCTTGATTGTTACAACCTCCCTAATCTGCTGTGAAATATCAACTTCCACCAAAATCTGTGAATATGATACCCGCAGCTTGCTTGCAGTGCATTCATTTGTGAATAGGGGCTTTCTCACCGCACTTCCAATCTTCCTTAATCTCTTAGGTTCCCAAAGATGGACTGGTAAGTTCGGTAACTTCACCCAGACAAGCAGAGTTCGCACCATATCGCTCTTCAATGAAAAATTGGGCTTCCATAAATACAGGAACATGGCCATTCCATAGATCGTGTACGGCCCCCTCCTCGGCACTTCATCCCTATCCTTCTCAGATTTTAGACAGAGGATAAAATATCCCTCATCACAGTACAGTATCTCCGGCGCACTGACAAACGACCAGAACTTCATTACATACCTTTTCACAACATTCAATTGTCAAATTCCCTCTTAGAACGTACATAATCAGAGCGTTTTTCCAGTAGTCTAGCTTATCCTTCACATCCTCCATTTCAATCTCTACCTCAATTTCCCCATCTCTGACAGTAGGAGCTACATAATCGATCTTCATCCAATTTTTCTGAACCCTATTTCCGCTGATAATATCAACCCATAACATCACCTCTTTTTACTCACAATTTTCAATCAAATTGCCCTTATCAGTTGAGATAATAGAGTTTACCGCTTCTGTAGCTTCCACCGCCTCAGTATTCTCCTCTGATAGCTCCTCGTCCTCTTCCTTCATCGGACCGGTAGCCTCAATATGCTCCTCCCGTATTGATCTACTCCACTCCACCGTCATTGGAGCCACCTTCTTCCATGGCCTTCCCCTTCCACGCTTCATGGTTGCTACGAAATCGCACCTCTAGTATGTGTGTTTCGCATGCACAGTCGTTCATAAAAAAAATCATCAAAATAAAAATAAATATCATCGAATAAAAATTCAAAATCATCATTTTTGTTAATACAAAAATAGATATTAAACTAAAATAGTCAAACATCAAAATAAAAATAACTAAACATCAAATGAAAACATTATAGACACACATCAAAATAGTCAAACATCACATAAAAATAGTAAAACTATACATTGAATTAGAAATAATTAAACATTAAACAAAAAACATCAAACATCAAATGAAAACACTAAAAACATCAATATTAAAATTTAAAAGATAAATTCACACCATTAAAACATCAAACATCAAATGAAAACACTAAAAACATCAATATTAAAATTTAAAAGATAAATTCACACCATTAAAACATCAAGAATACATCAAGTAAAAAATCTAATATTAAAAAATAAGAGACATTAATATCAATTTTTTAAAAATCCATGCTAAAATACTAACACGTTAATCAAAAAGAAAATATGAGTTAAAAGTTTAAAATCAAAATAGTAAAATATCTCACACAAGTACTGAAAATATACATTCCACTGTTGTTGTATTTGAAAAAACTATTTTGATGTTCCACTTCTATCCGGTGATGTTATTATTATTTTTACATGATAATTTACATATGTAAAATGATATGCATCACATTATGTATATTACGGATGAACATGACATAAAACATCATACACTAATAACTCAAAATCGAAGGAATTCAATTAATCATCACAAGCACACCAAAAAAATATGAAATTAGCATATAAAAGTGACAAACTTTAATTTGAAGTTTTACGTTAACATGTGAAAATGTCAATCGCCATAATTATCTAACCATTGAACATCATTCATTACAAATTGGTTCAAATGCCCTAATAAATCACTAACATAAAAACAAAAAAATCCAAATCAGCCAAAAAAATAAATAACAATCAACCATCATAACTGAAAAATCAATGTCAAACAACACATCCCAAACAATCAAATTCTATTTTTTCCTCATCTTGTTTCCCTTTGCCATTGGTTTTTTCACAGACTTGCCTTCTCCTGTTGGTTTTGAAGAGGACGACTCTCATACTTCATCAACTCAAAGATCAAATGTCGACTCTAGTCCTCTTCTCAAGGGAACACCTTAAGGACCATAATTCCTGAAGTCATTTTGCTATTATTTCATTAATGACATCGTACAGCTCTAGCTTGGAAGTAATCCTATAAAATAAACATAAAACATCACATACAGTAATAAAAACATCAAGATCTGAAATAAATTATCCCAATTTCCCACTTAACATAATTAATAACTACATTTACAAACATCACATACAATATTAAAACAATCAATCTCAAAATTTACAAAACATCACTCAATTAAAATAACAAAACAACAAAAATTAACAATAGTTCTATACTTAAACATGAACACCACAAGCATGAAACAATGAAATTAAATCATTACACCAGCACACTTAAGAATACTTAGAGCTTAAACATGAAAAATCAAAGCTAGAACCATAAATATCAACAATAGTATCTAAAACATCACATATGGAAAAAAAACTTGCAATTACTACTTCCTTCTATATTGCAGCATAAGTGAGCAGGTATTCTTAGACATCTAAGAAACAACAACAACACATAAATTAGCACAAATAGGAACAAAATCCTAAGATATTACACACAATCAAAACAACAAAATATAACATCAATTGCACACTTAAGCATGAAAATACCGCAAGCACATACATTGAAATTAAAACATCACACCAACACTGATAATAAAACTTAAAACCTAAGCATGAGACATAAAACAGAAAACCATGACATTAACAACAATATCTAAAACATCACATATGAAAAATAATAAAACCAACATATCCTCCTTCCTTCTCGATTGCAGCAACAATGGGCAGGTGTTCTTAAACATATAAGAAACAACAGAAACAACACAAAAATTAGCACAAATCATTACAAAACCATGAGATATCACACACAATCAAAATTGAACATCAATTGTACACTTAAGCATGAAAACACCACAAGCATCAAACACTGAAATTAAAACATCACACCAACAATGATAACAATACTTAAAACGTATACATGAAACATGAAACATCAAATAGCAAACTTGTTTTTAAATGACTAATTTACCATACCATTTGTTGAAGGATTAATTTAGAACACCTATGGTTTCATATGATGTAATTCACATTATAAACACTTATTTTGAAGTTTTAAACAGTGTAGTTGAACCTTTTTCCTATTATATTAATGTCTGTACAGGGATTCGTATCTAATTTATACCAGATTATATTCTTAGTATATTTTAATTATAAATCATGATGGTAAAACTCGACTAAGCATATTGAAGATTACAAATTGCAACAAACATGATGTGGTGTTACAGACAGGGTAGTTATTGATCGGTGTATACTTGGCCTGGACACTAAAACATGCCAGGCTTCAGGCCCAACCCAAGACGTGGCCACGAACCGAACAATGAGGAACCACGTCTAGAAATGGAGATAACACTCGTAAGTACCCCCAAATTCTAGACGCCATGATGCAACCCACGATTCAAAACCCTAATAACATAGAGCCACGATCGTTATCTACTATAAATATAGGAGGAGTTTCACTAACTCATGTAAGTATGACTAACTGAGAAATATAAATTCTCCAAAGGAAAGAACTGACTTGATCGTCAGAGTATTTTCCCTAGAATCACTTCTGGGATCTTTCTTGCAAGACTACATTCATATAACGATATTTTCCAGCTACCTCACTTGACATGGATTACCACATCATTGGCATCGTATGTAGGGATGGGTAATTTTTATTTTTTTTAAGTCCTTTATTCCCTTCACGGTTTTTTTATATAAAATTCACCTGAGTGACGGGGTGTATATTAGGCTCCCCAGGCCTTTCAAAAAATAAGATGGTAGAAGAGTACATCAATAGTTCATTACATGTAATCTATAGTGGAAGCTAATTACAAGATGATGTTAACCCAAAACCTTAATCTATAACCCTATCTCGATGAAGGAGATGGCCCTATATCCCGCTCGAGGACAGACTATGGCCTTACACTTACTTGACTCCACACCCTAGTGTCGACAAGAAGAGGCGACCTTCCATAGAGTCCCCTTGCAATTATCTTCCCCCGAAGATAATTACTAAAATTTGTAAACTCCAAACAGCTGTTGGATTGCTGATACTCCTCATCATATGGTTTATACTAGAATGTTCCTCTCTTCTGCACGTTTCATATGGTTGATACTTGAAAGTCCCTCACTTCTACACCTGAAACAGAAACTGACAGCCAGCAGTAAACAGTTCGAGACAAAGATATCCAATTATTTCCATGCATTTTAGATGGTACATAATCAAATCATATCAGAATGTAAAATAGCAAAACCATTTTAATCCAGCAGAAACTGACAGCCAGCAGTAATCCGAATATTGCATTCTAAGAAATCAGCTATCTTCTTCTAAGAAAATGTAAAGAGTGTTTATCTGCAATTATTATAGATTTCAACTCTCTAGGTAATTGCGTAAAGCATTTGTAAGTGTTTATCTGATTTGAGTTGCCCATTTTTGCTAGGAAATCTGCTGCTTCATTGGCTTCTCTATAGATATGATGTATAGAGACATTAACCTTTTTCATTAGTTCCCAGATTGTCCTTACTTCCTCTATGATGTTCCAGTGAGGCTAGAATTGTTTTCTTAGAACCTTAATTAGCATTTGGTTGTCACTTTCAATTTGTAAATGATCAATACCCATAGAGATTGCCATCTGTAATCCTGATCTGAATGCTCATGCTTCAGCATGAAAGGGAGAGGGGCTACATATCTTCTGAGCATCTGCTATTAATATGTTACCTACAGAATCTCTTATAATTGTTCCAGTTCCTACCTTATTTGAATCCTTCCATAAACTATAATGGTTTTCACAAGAAGCGAGATGAGCCAGAACACCACACACCAGAATGAACGACTATGCGTAACCAGAGTGTACACCCTAGTCAGGATCAAGAATACATTCCCAGCCGAGAAGACACGGATGAAGATGAAGATGAAGCTGAATCTCCAAATGAAAATTAATAAAAGAATAGGAATACTTTCACAACATTCTTGGAAGAAAATATAGAGCATCAATATAACAAGTTTCTAGCCACTATTAAGCAAAAATCCTTAAAGAAAAACAAAAAGGTGAGTCAGAGACATGAAAACCTCAAGTATGCAGAACAATTAAGGGATATAATGGCAGAAGACAACATGGACCAGACACCACTAGTACCACATCTTTGTCATTTTGAAATGCTGAAAGACCTTAAATTTCCATTGCATGTGAAAATCTATGATGGGACAACGGACTCCAACGAATTCTTATATTTTTATCGCAACAGTATGCTATTTCAGGATGCAGAAATTGAACTAGTTTGCAAAGATTTTCCTATTTTCTTGTCTGGGACAGTTATTACATGGTATGATGACCTACCAAGTGGTAGTATTCGATCTTGGGCACAATTATCAGATTTATTTTGGGATGCTTCTATCAGGAGCAAAAATTGAACAAAACTATAGTAGTCTTAAACAATATAGCCCTGCAAAGTGATGAAAGGGTGAAGAGTACAACAATAGCATGTAAAATAGCATGTACATGATATTAAATACTGCAGAGACTTGAGAAGGAAGATCGAGGAGGATCTGGTCTGTTGTGCTAATACAAAAGGGAGGATGGAGGACTCTGTTACAACAAAGCCAACAAAGTGGGGATTGCCCTAGAAAAAAAGCAAGGCACGGTGAATACACAGAACAAGAATTAGAAAATGGCAGTAGCGGTAGGGTATGAAGATGATTTGGTGAATAATGATGTAGAGAAAGTAATTCTCTTGATTCATGGATCTACAAAAGCTCTGCCTAACAATGCCTGGAAAGCTAAGGCTAGACACTCCTCATCACAAAAACCAACTGACAAAAGACTTCATTGTGATAAGATGATAACATTTAGCAAAAATGATGCAATTCCCAACGCTTCGCCTCATAATGACCCAATTGTCATTGTTTCAAAGATTGGAAATACCACAGTCCACAGAGTATTCGTAGACGACTGAAGTGCAATCAAAATTCTATTCATGGATTGCTTTGACAAACTTGTTGGATTCAAGCGAACAGATCTAAAGAAGTATATGTCCTTTCTTGTAGGCTTTACCGGACGAGCAGAGACACCTTTAAGTAACATAAAACTGCCAGTTCTATAAGTGAGAATGATAAAAATTGCACCTTAATGTGTAACTTTGTTGCCATGGACACACAAAGCCCATTCAATGCCATTATTGGTAGACCCTAGATGAACACAGCGAAAGCAATATGGTCCCCATATAACATGGTGATGAGATTTCCAACTCTGATAGGAATCAAAACGATATGAGGACATCAGTAAACAGTTGGGTAGTGCATAGCTGTTGCAACGAGAGCATGAAGAAATGCTTAACAAACAATAATGGTCAGCACTATCTCGGACAATAGCCTGCTTGAGAAAATGTAGCCTTAAGTTGATCTTGGAGAGGAAACTGAAGTTGTCATTTTGGACGATGTAGGCACTTCTAAATGTGTCAAGATAGGAAAATATCTTCCAAGCAAAGTGAAGAGAAAAATGACAGAAATTCTACGAAGTCCTAGGAATACATTCGTACAGACAATGCAGAACATTGGAGAAGCCAATCCAGACATAACTACCCACTCTCTAAATATTAACTATTCGATTAGGCCAGTTAAACAAAAGCAATGAAACTTTGCTAGAAATAGATAGAAAGCAATTGAGGGGAACGTTAGAGCATTTCTTCGTGTAGGTATTCTAAAGAAAGTAGCTTACCCGACATGGTTGGCAAACCCAGTGATGGTAAGAAAGGAAGACGCAGGGTGGAGATTGTGCATAAACTTCACCAACCTAAATAAGGCATGTCTGAAAGATTGCTTCGCGTTACCTAAAATTGACCAGTTGGTGGAGGCGATATTAGGATATGAAGTCCTAGCATTCTTGGACGCATATAAAGGACACCACCAGATACTGATGAATCCAGAGGATGCAGAAAAGACAACTTTCATAACAAGCTTTGGAGTTTTTTTCTACGTGAAGATGTCATTCATCCTAAAGAATGTCGGTGCAACATATCAAAGAGTATTTGACAAAGCATTTTACAATCAAATAGGAAAAAACGTTGAAGCATATGTTGACGACATGGTGATGAAAAGAAAAAGAATGTGTCAGTTCCCACTTTTGAAAGAAACCATGGATACACTAAGAGCAATTGGCATGAAACTGAATCCCAAGAAATGCATAATCAGAGTGGGCATAGGAAATTTTTGCGGTACAAGGTCTCCTCAAAAGGAATTGAGTCCAATCCGGAGAAAATACAAGCAATGGTCAATCTCCCTCAACCGCAATCAATCAAAGAGGTTAAGGTGTTGATGGGATCCCTAGCATCACTTAGTAGGTTTTTCTCAAACGTTGTGGAAAAATATTTGCCACTGTTCGATGTTCTTAAAAGGGCCAAGAAGTTCAGTTGGAATGAGGAAACTCAGAGAGTGTATGAATCATTGAAGGAAACTCCAAGCGTTACCAACGTTGAAGTCACCACAGGAACGTAGAACTCTATACCTATATCTGGCAATTTCACGAAAGGCAGTGAGTTTTGTCTTAGTGCGTCAAGATGGAGAAAAGCAAGTACCAGTATACTACATAAGTAGAATACTGCAAAGTGCAAAAAAGGCGCACTTACCAATTGAGAGATTACCTCTATCATTAGTCTACTCAACAAGGAGATGGCAAAGCTATTTTCAAAGCTGTAACATTATTATGAATGCGGAACACCCAATCAAGAATGTCTTGAGCAAGCCAGAATCATTAGGCAGAATAACCAAACGGGGACATGAATTGGGACAGTACGAGATCCAGTTTCAGCCACATAAAGCAATCAAAGTGCAAGCCTTAGCAGATTTAATCGTAGAAATGATGTACACAAATGCATATGGGGAGAACATGCCCAAAAACAACTATCTCATAATAGACAAAGGGAAGTCAAAGTGGGCAGACACGTCACATAAATTGTTCGTTGATGGAGTATCTAGTAAAGAAGGTTGTGATGCAGATTTGCTACTAGTAAACCCAGATGGGGGAGAATATAGGCACTCACTTCGTTTTTGATTTCCCACTCAAACAACGAAGCTAAATACAAAGCACAAATAAGTGGGTTGGAACTTATAATCAAGATGAAGGTTAAAAGTGTTAAGTGCTTTAGTGATTCACAAATAGTGCTCTAGCAAGTGCATGGATATTACCAGGTGCGAGAGGAGTATTTGATAAAGTATTTAAGAAGATTTTTCCAACTTATGGGTAAGTTTGAATAATTTGACATCCGACATGTACCGAGGAGCGAAAATACTTAGGAAGATGCCTTAAGCAAGCTAGCATCAGCTAGCTTCGCTATGTTTCTAGGATATATTCGTGTAAATGTAGAGATTATTTTGGCCACAAAAATTGTGTCAATAGTCCAGACGGAAGAAACAAACTGGATGACACCATTGAGGGACTACGTAGAAATGGGAAAATTTCCAATGGATAAGATAGAGGCTAGAAAGCTAAAATTAAGTTCGCACTACTTTGTTTACGAGGGGGAATCTTACAAAAAAAAAGGTTTCCTATCTCCATGGATAAAGTGTGAGGGACCAACTCAAGTAAAAGAAATCATGAAAGAAGTTCATGAGGTAATATGTGGGACACATCAAGGATCTCGAACAATTGCGAAGAAGATAATCCGAGCAGGTTATTATTAGCCAACAATGTTTAATAACATGCACAACTTTGTGCTAAAGTGCAAAAGTTGTCAAATTAATGCATCAATATCGCATAAACCACGGTCTACTCTATAAGGGATACATAGAGCCCGACCATTCGACAAATGTGGAATAGATTTGGTTGAACCTTTCCTTAGAGGATCTGGTAATGCAAAGTTTCAAATCTTAACGATTGAATATTTCATGTAATGAGTATAAGCGGAGCCATTGGGAAGAGTCACGACAGAAGCAACAAGGAAGTTTGTTTAGCAAAGCATAGTTTGCTGGTTTTGTGTTCCTCAAACTATTGCGATGGATAATAGTATGCAATTCACAAGTTAAACCTTCACCGAGTGGTGCTCAAAATTAGGAATCGTACAGAAGTTCACATATGTAGCTCACTTAAGCTAATGGCCAAGTGGATATAACTAACAAAACATTAGTCCAAGGAATTCAAAAACAGCTGTAAGGAAAGCAAACAAGATAGGTGGAAGAGATACCTGATGCACCCACTGGGAAACACCTTACATCCTAGTTTACGGTCATGAAGTAGTAATACCAAATGAAATTGGGAACTCAAGCCTTAAAGTGGAAGAATACAATGAAGGCGATAATCCCGAAAGGATGAGATTGGTCCTGGATGAACATGAGGAGAAAAGTCAACATGCAGCATCACAAAGGCAAATTACAAAGAGAAGGTGGCCTGAGCATATAATGAAAAGGTTAGGAAGATACAGTTTTGAGTTGGCATTCTCGTGTTGCGAATGAATGTGACAAGTTTTGCAAAAGAAAAAGGAAAACTATGCCCGTAGTGGGAAGGCCCATACAAGGTAACGAAAGTGCATCCATCTAACTGCTACTAGTTAGAAAGGTTGGATGGCTGCAGCATCCCTAACACTTGGCATGTAATAAACCTAAGGAAGTTCTATGTTTAGCTATCCTTCGAAAGTAATAGGAAAAGCTCAGTTGTACAGGAGCCGTGAAATTATCATTGGTGGCCTTTTAATTGTTAGCATCATTGTTTCTTTTTAAGTGCGATATCATTGCACTCGTACATATTCAATATCAGAAAACATCTTTTGGGGAAAATCACCCACATTATTGTTCAGTTAAATTCTATGCAAAATCCATTGACCCAGGGAAAAATAACAGCACTAGCAAAAAGTAGCAGCACTAGCAAAACAAGTAAGTTTGTACAATCTCAGTACGGAAAGCGAGACAACTTTCCAAAGTGAAAATACTAAATCAGAATAGCGACAAAAACAAGCAATATATCTTGCAGCTTCACACAACATAGGTTTACAACCTCAATCCCGCAAGCTATAGATCTTGAAAAAAGAACCACAGAGGCATATGTGCCTACGAAAAAGACGACAAAAGAAAGTGATAGAACTTGTGGATTCGCATGAATTAGGTTTCCATAACCTAGAACTCGCAATTAATAGATCTTGCATAAGATAAGAACGGAACCCCTAAATATAATTGATGTTGCAAACGAAGTCAAGTAGGAGATCATTCAACTTCGCATCAACAAGATGATAATACCTTAAAGTAGTATGCAATACAACAATCTTTGACTTGTAACCACCAGTCCTCATCAGTAACTCAAGATGAAAGCATAAGAAAATAGTGAAAGTAATATCCAATAAAAACCAAATTTTATAAGCGAATAAGAAACCAAGGTAACACAAAATAGAAGCATAAAGATAGTACTTGAAGTATTCGAAGAAGGAAATTTTTATGTTAAAGAAAAAAATTTATCTACACCTTGGTGAACGAGATGGCCCAAAAAAAGAAGAAGTACCAGAGCGGCGTGATTGCTTAACTTTATATTCTTCTTCAGCTAAATTATGCGCATAGCGCCATTCCATATGCAAGTAAGCATGATGACGAGTTCGTCCACTTCGCTGCATACGATAAAGATACTTCGCTTAATACGCATATATGGGACCAAACTCTTCATGATCAAGTTGAATACTCATAACGTTCACATTGTCTTTCATAAATTTTAACCAAGTTCTCCGTATTACATATCTGCTCCTATAGTTGATGACTATGTGACCTAACGGATTCGGATAGGTTAGTTTTCTGACCGTTAGTATTCATTGTAAGATCCTCGTGGTTAGTAGGACCACGAGGCTCTACAGAAAGGGCCTTGAGTTCATTTTTGTAATCAAGACAAGCTTGTTCAAGCTGATGCACACACGAGTCAAGGTGATCATACTCAGCACGAAGGTGATCATTTTCATTTTATTGGTGAGTACTTACAGTGACCTGTTCATCAAACCTGCTCTGCCACCCTGAAGAACAAATAGAAAGGTGATCACATTCATCCTACTTCTTCTTCAGATGATCCAATAATTGGCCAATTTGAGAGCATTGCTTATCGATGATTAAGGTCTTTTGATGAGCTTCCCATGCTTTGTTCGCGGAAAAATTCTTTGCATCATTTTTTCTGATCGATCATTTGAATCAATTCGCGCTACTGCCACTCTATAAGACTATTCAGATGGGTGCAAAATTCTTTCAAAGTGCGAATAGTCATGTGACTCGCTTATGGTGTTCTTCCATCCAAGCTCCATATTGTTGACGCTAAGTAGCATATATTTGAGACGAACACCCAACATCAGCGCCCACTGCCGAACGTGACTGGGAAGGTTGAGCAACCGTACGTACACACCAACAGATTTGAGATCAACTAAACTGCGAATGGTATCATTATCAAGGGATTCAATATGTAATCATCAGGTACAAATTTGCTACAAGGACAAGAGGATGGAGACGAAGAGGAAGTAAAGAAACACCATCCAAGAAAAAAGATAATACAATACATTTCAGCATAATCGTTATAATTACACTAAATAACTAATTAT
Source organism: Rubia yunnanensis (assembly GCA_037428765.1). NCBI lineage: Eukaryota > Viridiplantae > Streptophyta > Magnoliopsida > Gentianales > Rubiaceae > Rubia > Rubia yunnanensis. Next base: position 76,254,365 of record CM075064.1, read on the forward strand.
ATTAATTTACATACTAATTCTAGAACTTGTATGTGGAAAATGCATGTATAATAAACTAATTAATACAACAACGCTAAATATGCTAATCAATACATAAGAAGATGGGGTAGTTTAATAACATATAAATTTATTTATGTTTAATTTTATTATAATATAATATCATTTTAGAAGAATTTAAAATATAAAAAAATAATAAGAAGAACAAGATTATTGAATTGATTAATATATATATACATATAGAGAGAGTAGGTCTCCTGACAGACGGTCTGTCCATAAGTTTATGAATATGCCATTTATTTCTTACCTTATATACTGCATTTGTTAAATTCCATACAAAATTTAAAATTTTTGAAAATATTTTTTTATATCATATATTTTTACACCAACACCCTCAAATATATTACTTGTTTTAACTTATAAAATGCAATAATTAAATTTATTAAAAAATTACAACATTTAAGCTAAATACCTCTGTAGACTGTTCATAAGTTTATGAAAATGCCGCATTTCCCATATATATATATTTGGGAAATGCACTCCATTTCTTATATATATATATATATATATATATATATATATATGAAAGACTAAAATTAAATCCTCCTGCATGGTTAGATGAGCATACTAATTTAGTAAAAGAAATTAAGCTAAAAGCTAAATCATTACCGTGTCTAGGAATTCCACATCCAGAAGCATTTATGATAGTTGAAACAGATGCATCCAACATAGGAAAAATATCCATTGTAAGATATCATTCAGGATTTTGGTCTAATACACAGAAAAATTATTCCACAGTAAAACAAGAAGTTTTATCCATAGTTTTATGCATTTCAAAATTTCAAGATGATTTATACAATAAAAAGTTTTTATTAAACATTGATTGCAAATCAGCAAAAGATATTTTGCAAAAATATGTGAAGAATTTAGTTTCAAAACAGATTTTTGCCAGATGGCAAGCCATTTTATCAGTTTTTTATTTTGATATTCAATTTATTAAAGGAAAAGAAAATTCTATTCCAGATTTTCTGACTCGTAAATTCCTTACTGGAAACCATGAGTGATTCCACATCGACAGGATCATCCCATTCAAGGACTAGCAAAGACTATGCTAATCCTCGTCCTCTTACTCCAACTGTTACTCCATTAATTCCATTAGAACATTTTCCTACACTTACATATTCCACAATAGCCCAAACTCCCCATTCCAGACTCATTCAATCCAACACTCCTCCTATATCTTCCAATTTCACCCCACTGAAAAGAGCCCATACTCCAATACCACTCCAACAAGCATCCACTAGTACTTCCAAACCAACATCCACATATTTTGATAAATCCAATCCTGAGCACATTGTAGTTACTCATTTTAGTACAGAACCAGATATTCCACAACTGAAGATTTTTGTTTCCAATTTATTTTCGTCATCATCCTTATGGATGCAACAAATGTACACAAGACTCAACAATATTATGAATTAATTCTTGTAGATACCCAATCTATTGATATTCAACATATTTCCAACAAACAGGACCCCAATAGGATAGAATATTCCAAAGTCTATATTAAACAAATTCTAAGTCCTCAACAAGTTTCCAACATTCATTCCATTACTCCATTTTCAGTCGATTATTTTCCTACTGGATTCAATTATAATGATTATGTTCAGGCATGGTATCGAACTTTCTTTTACAGATCGTTTGACCATTCCTGGTTTATCAATTTCCATTCAACCTTCAGTAATCAAATTCCAAATTGGTTCCTTGATTGGTGGGTCAAATTTGGCCCTTCTACTAATATATATCCACAGCCCATTCTAGACGGATTCCAGACATTCCAGAAATTTAGTCAACAAACACTTAGCCATTCAAAAGCCCATGAAAGACCAATTTTATTCCATGCTATTTTCAGGGTACCCTGGATATTTGCTTGGAGCTTTCAAATAAAACCATTCCACCATTCTTATCCACTTTCTTTAATTAGACAATTCAAAATAAAATGGTGGGTCAATTATAAGCAAGATTTCTGCTCCTCAAAAGCAGTAACTCACTATTTCCAAACAGGCCAAAAAATGAAAATTGTATTCAAACCCATTACTCAGCAAACACTTCCATCACCTATTCCTCCTTCTCGGCCAACACCCATTGGGCCATCAGCCAGCATCATTCCATAGCCTCAACTCTTATGTCCAACACCCATTCAACCAAATCCAATTACACAAATTCCAAACCAAGAACCAGATGAAGAAATGCAGAAGGCCCTTGAATTTTACAGGGCATTTGCTAGACAACAACAGCAACCCATTAAGCAAGAAACAGATCACCAATTCTATCTTCAAGATAGCCAAGATCCCTATGAAATGTAGGGACTATCACAAAGCATAAGCAATGACGTATTCCAACATTCAATCAAATGATCAGGTGGATCCCAGCTTCCACCATCAGAATCCTTCAAAGTCAAGAAAGTAGCAGACAAGGTGGATCCCAGCTTCCACCCAATTCAATCAGCCAAATGGTGGATCCCAGCTTCCACCCATTCAATCAGCCAGTAGACAGCAGATAATGGTGGGCACCACATCCCACTAATTCAATCAGCCAGCAGACAGCAGAAAGTGGAGGGCCCCACTCCCCACTCAACAAAGAAAAGGAAGGTCCAGATTCAACAAGGCAGATCCAACATTCCAGATTGATGGATTCCAAAATCGGATTCCAATTTGTAATAGACTAGAATTCAAATGTGTTTCTATAAGTACTTCATTCCATTTCATTGGTAAAGCACGCTTGATTTAATCGCCCTTTCTAGTACATTCTCTTGTACGAGCTCCTCCATCTGAAATCAACGTCCATACTTGATTTCCAATCCTTTGTAAGCCTTTTCAACAAACTCCAATACTAGTGAAAAACCAAGCCTTTCCAATCAACGTCCAATGACTTAGAAATCTCTTTTCAATAAACTCCAACTGACTCCATATTGACAGATTTGAATAACACAAAACAGTTTTTGATGAGGGCTCAAAAGGAGAAAGTAATCTACCTTAGGCAAAAGGCAAGACTGAATTGGTTTAAATATGGTGATGCTAATACTAGTTATTTCCATCACTCAATTAGGGAAAGAAGAACTAAATCTAGAATCAGTAAGATTAGAGATGAACAAGGAATTTGGATCTCTGATCCAACAAAGATTAAAGAGGAAGCAGTGGGATTTTATAAAGCTCTATTCAATGAAGAAGAACCACAGAAGCAGGGAACTTATATGAGTCACTTTCTAGCTGAAATACCTGGAGTAATAACTGAACAAGAAAATGATCAACTGCTGTCTCCTTTCCTGATCCACGAGCTAAAGTTTGCAGTTTTTAACCTTAATAAACACAGTTCCCCTAGTCCTGATGGATATTCTGGTTTTTTCTATACCACCTTTTGGGAAAATGTAAAAATAGATTTACTTGAAGCTGCAAATGACTTTCTGAAAAGTGGAAAAATTCCTAAGGCTATTTCTAGTACCTGGCTAGCTCTAATTCCTAAAAGAACAATACCTGTCACTTTCTCAGACTTCAGACCAATGAGTCTTTCAAATTTTGTGAACAAGGTTTTTTCCAAGATGATGATGGAAAGGATTAAGCCTTTCATGTCTCAACTAATATCTCCTGAACAAAGTGCTTTCATGAAAGGGAGGGATATCACAGATAACATAATTTTGATGCAAGAAATGACCAGAATGTTAAAGAGGAAATCTAGGAAGCAGAACCTAATCATCAAACTAGATATGCAGAAAGCTTTTGATAGGGTATCATGGTCTTTTCTTAATTCAATTCTCCTTAAATTTGGTTTTCATGGTGTTTTTGTGAACCGGATACTGCAGAACATAGCCTCAGCCCATTTCTCTGTGATAATTAATGGTGTAGCATCAGGATACTTTGCATCAAATAGAGGAATAAAACAGGGAGATCCCCTCTCTCCATTTCTGTATAATATACTATCTGAGGCCTTTTCTAGAGGAATTAAAAAAACTTTTCAACACAGGTTTTCTGCAAAATTTTGATTTACCTAAGACATGCCCACAGATAACTCACCTAATGTACGCAGATGATACTGCTGTATTCCTCAGTGGAAATAAGGAAAATCTGAAAAGATTTAAAAGATTTCTCAGTGCATATGAGCAAACAACAGGACAGAAAGTTAATTTTTCTAAATCTAACTTCTATGTTGCTCCTACCACCCCAGTAAATAGAATTCAGACCAGAAGAAGGGCATTAGGGATGACTACAGGAGAGTTTCCTTTTCAATACCTAGGTATTCCCATATTCACAGGAAGGAACACTCAGAGATACTACTACCCTATACTGGAGAGAATGGAAAAAAGCATTAATAACTGGAAAAATAAGTGGCTTAGTACAGGGGGAAAGATCATACTAATAAACCATTGCTTTCTTTCAATCCCAACTCACTTGTTTGCTATACTAAGACCTCCAAAGGTAGTTTTGAGGAAGATGGAAAGGATGGCTTCTGGTCTGTTCTGGGGTGCAACTGATAGTTCAGAGGCAAGGAAAAAATGGAGAGCTTGGAGTAAAATAAGTATGCCAATACAAGAGAATGGGATAGGGTTTAGAGACCTTCAAGCCACAGTTGACTCATTCTCCTGTAAGTTATGGTGGAAGCTTCAAAGGAACACCACTCAATGGTCTCACCACCTGTGGACACTACCTGATTCCTATAAGACATCTCAGGTATGGAAGAGAATCTGCTCCATTACTGAAAAAACAAATAGTTTGACTAGAGTAATTCATGGAAAGGGGGAATGCTCCTTCTGGAACTCAAACTGGTCAGGAGAAGGTGCTTTATATTATGAATGGCCTGATGATGTGGAAATTCCCTTCCCTGATATCACCTTAAGCACCTTCATCCTGAACAAAGACTCTAATCTTCCTTCTCTGGAGCCATATTTGGCTACCAATATAGTTACAATATTGCAGGAGGTAGCCATCAAGAATTCACATGAGGACAGACTGATTTGGGAACCTTCAAGGGATGGGAATTTTTCAGTCAGCTCAGCCTACAAGATCCTGAGGCAGAGGGGAACAAGCATCAGAAGTTTACACAAGGTATGGTCAAATTTCATACCAGTTAAAATGTCTATATTAATTTGGAGAGCCTTGAATGGAATTTTGCCTTTTGAAAATGTTCTGTGTAAGCTTGGTTTTTCACTAGCCTCTAAATGCCCCATATGCTCGAACCACTCGGATTCTATCAACCATTTTTTTAACTCCTGCCACCAGGCAACTGCAGTGTGGAAAAAAGTTAACAGCCTTCTGAATTTGCATCCACCTGGTTTTAGGAGTTTTAGTCATCTAGTTGATCACTATCTCTCCATTAAGGTAGGTTCTAAGAATCTGAATCATGTATACATAGCTGCACTCATTGTTACAACATGGTCTCTTTGGACGTATAGGAACAAAGTATTATATGAAAATCTTGCATTTTCAGTAGATGCATGTTTTCAGAATATTAAGGACCTGATGCTCATAATTTTCACTGCAAATCTGTTGAAAGGAAATCCTGACAAACATAAGAAACTAATCCAGGCAGGAATCATTCCTAGTATAACTCTAAAAAGGAAGAAAGAAATCTCAATTTCAGCAGTAAAATGGGAAAAACCAACAAATGGTCTTAAGTTGAACACTGATGCTTCATGGGTAAATGGGGGAGACTCTTCTTGTGCTGTAATAATTAGAGACTGGAGGGGAGATGTGAAACTTATGAGAGCCAAAACCTTTAAATCTGATTCTCCTCTGCATGCAGAGCTGGAAGGTATTCTTTTTGCATATCAGATCTGCTTAGATATGGATATTAGAGGTAGTATACTTGAGTCAGATTGCAAGCAAGCAATTAGAGCAATACACGATCCTTATTCTGGCTCATGGAGACTATTTTCTCTTAACTATCATCTGCATGAGCTGCACACAGAAAACCAAATCCAATATGTCCCACGGGAAGCAAACACGGTGGCTGATTTTTTGGCAAAATATGCTCGGGAGAAATCCATAAATGGAGATTTAAACACAAGCAATACCCCATCTTTCCTTAAAGGCTTGATTATGCTAGATAAAAATGGAGTTCAGGGGGTCAGAATAGGAACTGTAAGTGGTAACATAGATCACACATAATATGGTTCTCGGGCTCATGTTTTCTTGAGGCACAGAGACTGCTTCTTTCTTGTTTTCTTCATTGCAGATTAATAGGCTTAGGAGGAAGAGACTACACATGTTGGGCTACTCAGAGTATGACCATTGGAATGTACGGTGACACATGGAAGTATGAGAAGGCAACTTGATCGAGCTCTCACACACATTAAAACTTTAGGCAGAGACTATCTTTCTAATTATATTTCATTTTGCTTGTTTTTCACGGACATACTGGGGTTTCGATTCTCGATTTGCCGATCGGTTCATGGAAAATAGCGGAAAGTTATACATATAGGAAGATACAATACTAGCATTATCTGCATTACTAGGCTAAATGTGGATAGTTCAATTTTATCTGATAGCAATTGCAATCAGGATTTTCAGATAGTTCTCGGATTATCATAAGGATGTTTCCTATATTATCATGTATGAACTCCTAGGCGTTTTAGCCATCTACACGGTTAGGGGAGCCTATAAATGTCCCCCCATCTTCGGATGGTTTAATTTTTAAAAAAAATCCTTTGTAAGCCTTTTAATAATCTATTCAATAAAAAGAATTCTATTCAATTGAAAAAGCTCTTTTCTGTTATTTTGTATTGCTCTTACATTCTCTCTGTTATTTACTCATTTTTTCACTGTTCACTAAATTTACTGTTCATCATTACTGTTCATCATTATACTGGTCATAATTACTGTTCATAATTACTGTTCATCACTAATCGTAATTACTATTCACTAATTTTTTACTGTTCATCACCAAACAGTTTGTGTTTTTGGTGATAGAAATGTTTTACGAAAAGATCTATCCATGAAACTTGGATTTTCATCTTATTCACAATGTACAAAATAAATTGTCTCTCGTAAAATCAGGAGACAACTTCCTACTATAATTAATCTCGGTAGCTATTTATTTCGTACTAAAACAAATTCAAATACTGCATCCAAGAGCCGATTTACTTAACCTTAACCAATTTAAACTTTTACTCCCCAAATTCCAGTTCTACTACTGGACTAATTCCATGTATCCATTAATATATGTGTGTCTGGGGGGGCGAGGGTTCAATGTACTCCCTTATATATAAACCACTTTTTACTCCATATCTTGGACCTTCATCTATTCTAAGCTTATCCATTCATTCATTTTTATTTTAACGAACTGAATTAATCAGGAAAAATTACTATTTTCTTCTCCCCGTCTTTCTATTTGTTCGGTAGAGGAAATTCGATCGTGCTTAAGTTCAGTGCTCTAGATGAGAAAATGTTATGACCTGGCAGAGCTACAACAAGATAGGATTGAGGGGATGACCAAAAGCAATCAAAATAATTTTCCAATGTCGAGTGATTCAGTGCCATCACTCATCGATATGTCCCTGAACGACACTGCCTTGGAGGCGGAGTTCTACCAACGAATCCTAATCTACTTGATCGTGTGCCTACCCAGCATCGGCAAGGGTCTGGCCGCTTAGGTGATCAGTACCTCGAGCCGAGGAAATGTGCCTTCACGTTCCTAGAGCTCAACGGTGGCTCCCTCCCTGCAAACATTCAGGTTACGGGAGTTCTTTCTTTTTGTGGGGTGGAAAAATCTGATCATATGCAAACATGGTGAATGTTAAACCCGGTAACATTTGGGGAGGATGCATTCGGCGAATGCGTTCTTTATTTTCTTTTTCTTTTTTTTACGTGAATAAACATGAATGCATCTTCTAATTTCTTTTTCTTTTTTTTTTTAAAAAATTGAATGTTTTATGTACTAAAATAAAAGAAAACAAAATAAAAAGGAATGAAGATGGGTAAACGTGTAAATGGAATTTTGATACGACGTAAATACAATTCGGTAAAATTTAGATGGGTACAATTTTAAATGCTTTTTTAGTTAGTTAAATCAAACTTGCATATGACGTCACACTTATTAGTTTTATAATATTGGACAATATGTGTTATTAAAATAATATTGAACTATTTTATTATTTAAATTATACTAGGTGGAATTCCATTTATCAAGAGATCGAATCCATTTTTACTATATATTAAGTTTATAATCATATAATATTTTTTAAGAAAACAAATACCTAGAATAACGTATTACTACATAATCTGAGTTTATGTTTAATATCACAATTAACTTTATTTAACTCTATCTTCAATATTTCTATTTAAATATTTTTAAATATCTAAAAAAAGGTTGACTAACACACAATATAATATATTCATGTTACATAGAATCCATCAAACTATCAATTTCTTAAGATAAATAATTTTTCTTAAGCTATGTCAATTTATATATTTAGCTTAAAATTGTCTGGAATGATGACTTTAGTTCTATTAATTTATGGAGTTCTAGGTGTTTTTTTATTTTTCAGATGAAAAATATCATTGTGTAACTTATTTTTTTAATTGAAATTAATCTTTAGGTAGAGAAGAAAAATTAGTTTATTATTGTTGTATACATATACAATATTAGAATTTTATTTTAATATTATATTTGATCTCAACATATATTATATTAATACAATTAATTATATTTTAAATGCATCTAATTATATGACAAGAGTAATGATGGTGGATAAAAAATTTAATTGGTTCAATAAAATAGTTTTCAAGATCTCGAGTATAACACTAATGGACATTAATTTATTTTGAATTCATGTTTAAAATAAATTTGACTCTGTTTTAGAAATTATTTTTTATTTTAATTATTAACTAATTTTAAATAGATAATGAGTTAAGAAACTTTCTAATGTATGTCTCAATTTTACTCTTTTTTAATGACGAGTTCATTTAAATTGATATTAATTTTTGTTTTTACCAGTTATAGTAGAAAATAACAAATCATTTTAGAATGTTATATTTCGTAGCCTATAATATATGCAATATTATTATTTATATATTATTAAATATAAACGAGTATATTTAGTACTTAACATATTGGTTTGTCACTATTATTAAATGAGTAAATGACCCCATTCCCTTTTAATTTATTTTAATTCGTTTATCATTTACTAAGAACGCATTTAGAGAGAGTACGTCTCTTGAAATACGGTCTTTCCATAAGTCATACAAAGACCAAAGTTTAAAGTGTAAATTAGAAGAAATGTAGATAAAATTTTTGGGTTGCATGACCGGGTTATAAATTTTATAACTACTACATCTTGCATACTAAAATTTTAATATTGCAATTAAGACCTTTTACTTTTTATTATTCTAATTAAACTCCGTCTTTCCATAAGTTTATGAAAATACCGTCTTTCCCAAGACTTTGCCTTCATAGAATGCGTCATCTACTTTTATAATTTTTTTGGCCAATCAAAATAAAAAACAACTGAATTGGAATAAAAAATAAAAATAATGATGATGCATTTATTAAATGCGTCATCTATTTTTCAGATTATAAAAAAAAATTGAAAATGCAGAGAATGCATTCAGCGAATGCGTCCTCGCTATTTCATTCACACCCGGTTACTGTAGTCCCAAATATAGAAATTTTGTCCACAAGATCAGCGAGTTGCACGTACAGTGCGTGTTCAAACTTCCGCCCGGGGGCACTAAGCAGAAGATTGAGCTCCGAGTCGATCTCCCCAGAATGAAGAATGTGGAATGCAAATATTAGCTTGTTAACACAGTCGACTGAATGATACGGAATCTCTTCAAGATAAAATGTTTGGAGTCGGGGAAGAAAACAAATTGAAGGGAGTTTGAGCATACAAGAGCCACTCAGTTTGAGAACTTCCAGTATCGAAGAACTGAAAAGTGCAGCAGTTGTGTGAATAACCTTTAGTGTTACAGCAAAATAGGGTGCTATAATGCTATCTGAGCCTGCACTACTTGACAAGAATAGGTCGTCACAAGTTGCTTGTAGTTTACTGCTACACATTGTGCACCATTTGCCACCGGGATTGTTAAATTCCAAAGAAGAGGATGATCCTCTCATTTTCTTTCAAATCAGGTTCCACAACAAATCTTGTAACTTGTTTTCAGGGAATAAAAACTTGATCTTGAGATTCTCTTTTACAGCACTCTCTCCCTGAAATTAACCTTGTCCTCAAGGTTACCATAGTTTGCCAAGAATCCTTTCTACTATCCCTCACAACTTGCTCTCTGCTAAAAATGAAAGAAATGGCTATTTTTATAAACCATTCCATCTTTGATTTCTTAGGCATTTGCTAATGAGAAGAACAATTAATCACTTGGCAATCTAAGTCACTTGTTTCTTCTAAATTCCAACTAATAGCTTTATCAAAATCTGAACCTCCTTTTTGCTTAGAACCACTAATCACATGACATACAAAATTATTTATTCCTTCTAAATCCCATACAATTGCTGCATTTTTTTTTTTAGCTTAAATTCCAAACGAAAATATAACATTCAACTCCTTTATTCAATTAAACAATGTCTAAACTTCTATGGAAGTATTCTAAAATGCCAGGATCATAACACTTTATAGTTGCAGGAAGTCTACAGCTCTTACTCATTTGCAATTTAATGGTCATGCACATCCGAACTGTTGATGGTGCTAAGTACCCGTTGTGAAGGAGCGGAGGAGAAGTTGAAACCAATATCTGCATCATCCAAATGTGTACAATGGTCCAGATTCATATATAGGAGCTAGTGCGCCAACTATGTTTTTAAGGCAATGAGACGAATAGTGGACTGTTTAGATGATAAGTCTGTAAGGGAAAGCAATATCACTTGTGCAATATTTCGCCATTCCTATTTGGTATCTGCTGGCATGGCTCATGGAGTTCCTCAAAATTTTATTGAAAAGCATGAAGAACACCAACGAACTGAACTGCAAAAGGGCCTAGTTATTAAGCATATTGCCAGCCAGGGTAAAGATACAAGTGGATTACGTCATTTCTCTTCAATGAAGTTGCAAGAATGAATAACCTTCCAACTGGACTTTGTGGTGAGGAATTATATGGGATGTGGATTCACTTACTTCAGGATATGGAATTCACACTATGTATTGTGGTATAGCTGAGTTGTCCTTTCGCAATATCAGAGAGATTCGTGCCAAGGAAGTCGTGGACTTTGCATACTGGCACTTCAAGGCATTTTACCAAACAATTTCAAGCATGAGTAGACAACAAGCTAAGAGTTGATAAGTAGAGTTCAATTTACTTCTAAGCCTTTATTATTCTGTCACTACTGAGAGAAACAGGTTAATGAAAAGTAAATGAAGAAGGTAGCTTGGAATACAAACACAACACGGTGCTAATTTATTTCAAAGCAAAGACTGGAAATCCTTTTTTCAGAACACAACACGGTAGCTTGGAATATATAAACCCAAAGAAACTTAAGCTTTATATTCAGAATTAGCATTCAAAATTTTTAGATTTAGAACGTCAGTTGCGTCATCCATATCGGCTTCCCCTGCTCAAATGGGCTCTTCAGCAACCCGGATCGAGCCGCTCAACGCTTCTTCCTCTTTCACAGAGTGCCAAATCGAATAACATCCAAACGCGGTCGGGAAAGGCTGGTCTGAGAAATTGAAGAAGACGTCGTGGAAGAGATCTTCGGTAGGTGAACGAATAAAAATGCAATGTGGTGATCGGCGGGAGAACGGAAGGGGTTTTCTGTGATGCAAACGAACAGGAGGACGGGGAGAAGAAAATGGTAATTTTTCTTGATTAATTCAGTTAGTTAAAATTAAAATTAATGAATGGATGAGATTAGAATAGATGAAGGACCAAGATATGGTTTAAAAAGTGGTGCATAAATAATGGAGTGTATTGAACCCTTCCCATATATATATAGGGTCATCTGACCATGCAGGAGAATTTAATTTAGTCTTTCATATAATTTTTTACATATAATCTTAATATTGGGAAAGAAATCGGAAATGTAATTTACACATACTAAAAATCTTTCTAATTGATTTTTATCTTTGATTTCGTCTGGAAACTTTTCTGCAAATTCAATGGGTCTAATTGTTCCTAAATGTATGTTGAATCCAGGAAATCTAATATTTGTTTGGAATAATTTCATTTTAGGTTCGGATATAACTAAACCATTAATTTTCATTATTTTTAATAAAATGTTTAAATGTTTAAAATGGCTATCAATTGTATTGGAATAGACTAACACATCATCAATATAAACTATTACAAATGTTGAGTAAGGGTTAAAAATGTCATTCATTATTTTCTGGAATTTTGATGGTACATTTTTTAATCCAAATGGCATGACATTCCACTCATATTGACCGAATGGAACCACAAATGTCGTTTTGTACTTATCTTTTTCATCTATTTGAATTTGCCAATATCCTGATTTTAAATCAAATTTTGAAAAAACTTTTGCATTTACTATTCTATTAATCAAATCTCTTTTATTTGGAATGGGGTATCTAATCCATTGTAATACCTTATTCAAAGGTTTATAATTTATTACTAACCTAGGAACTCCTCTTTCTTTTTCTGCATTTTTGTTTACATAAAATGCTGAGCAGCTCCATGGAGATTTGCTCTTTCTTATTAATTTTTTATCTAAATGATCTTGAATTTCTTGTTTACATAATTCTAATAATTCTGTATTCATTTGAATAGGTCTTGCTTTAGTAGGAATGTTTTATTCATTAAAATCCTTTTCATATGGTAATGAAACTATATGTTTTTTCCTATCCCAAAATGCATTGGGATGGTTTGAACAAATTTGTCTTTGGAATTCTTGTTCTAAATTTTTTATCCTTTCTTTAATATTTTTATTTTCTAATTGTTCCGCTATCTTGGAATAACTCAATTCTTCTTTTAGAAATAAAATATCTTTTTGTTTTCTATTTAAAATACATATTTTTTTGTATATTGAATTGGTTTGTAATAAATGTAATTCTATTTGACTAGGAGGACTTATGAAGGAAAATAATAATTTCTTGCCTAATATATTTGTACTAATTCCTTTTTGAGTTTTTTTTGAAAGGGGCTATTTGATATAAAAATGGGTTTCCTAGTACTGCATCATAAGATACATTTTCTAATATTAAAAATGAGTGTTTAATACAATAATTATTATTACTAATATATCCATTAGATAATTTTTTCTTAATAATCATTGGAGTACCATTTGCTGCTGAAAGCTGTTCCTTAGTTTTTTCTAAATATTTACTTGGAATTAATCCTGACCTAATGCATGATTGATCAGCTCCATTATCTATTAGTGCTACTACAGTAATAGTAAAATCTTGTACTCCTATTGTTACTAAGGAATACCATTTTTCCATATTAATTTTATTAATAATATTAAAAAATTATTGATTAGATGGAATTTCATTTGAAATAGAAATATTAGAACTACTAGGTTTTCCTATTGATGTTATCTGTAATTCTAATTCTAAATCTTTTTCTTTTAAATTATTTAATTCTGATTTAATATGACTAATTTCATTTTTTAGTAAAGTAATTTCTTTTCTTAAGTCTTGAGTATCTGTTGAAGCAATTATTGATTTTTTCTTTTCTGACTCTGAATATTTTTTAATCGTTTGACTTAGACTAAAAGCTTCTGTTATTTTAGGTTTATTTTCTTCTAGTACTAAATTTTTTAATCTTTGAATATATTCTGTTTTATCTTCAGAATTTCCTATTTTATCTATTATATCTAATAATTCTTTTTTCTTACTATGTGTTAATAGTTGGAATTTTACATTGACATATACTATCAGAATCACAGGAAGAATCTGAGTCTGACTCATAACTTGAATGCTCATTATCTGAGTCATCAATTAATATTGCTAATAGCTTATTTCTTAATTCTATATCTTCTAATGCATTAATTTTCTTTTTTGTTTTACAGTAATTTGCAGTATGACCAAATTTCTTACATTTATAACATTGAATATTTTGAAATTTGTCTTTCTTATTGGATTTATTTTTCCTACAACCTTTCTTACGATAAGGTTTTCTGTAATTTTTATTATATTCATATGACCTATTTTGATGATATTTCTTTTTCCTATTATTCCCAAATTTATGTTTTTTATATATTTTATGTTGAGAAGAAGGTGGTTTGAGGCCTGTTATGCCAAATTGTTGGCAAAAAGATCCCATTTCCCTTCTCTCTGATCCATACTTATGTTGAATTTTTAAATCTTGACATAATGTTAAAGCCTCTTTTTTAATAAAAGCAAATATTTGACCAAACACACACTTCCGCTACTATTCACAAATTTCCGTTACTGTACTCCTTCCTCTTCCTATTTTCTCTGTTAACGGCTCTTTCCTCTGATTCTGGTTGACGGTCATGGCGTCTCCGACGCCTAACCAAACCTCTGATCCCAACTCTTCCATAAACAAAAGCTTCCTACAAGCTTTGAATACAATACCTTCATCACTTCTATCCTCCCTTCCAGACACGCCCAATTTGCACCCTATTACTGAATATAAGGGCAAATTGGCATTCATCCTTCCCCCTGAGGAAGGCGAGATTCTGGCTTCACATTACCAGAATGCTTTGGTCGGAAAATTCAATAGGGGGAAACCTCCTATGGAGAAGCTCGTTTCTGCTTTCAAATCAATTGGTTTTAAAGCTAAGTTCCAATTGGGATCTATTGACTATCGACATGTTCTTATTCGATTTCAGGACAGCGAGGATTATCAACGGTGCTGGATGAAGGGCCAATGGATGGTTCATGGATCGACAATGAAGGTCCAGAAGTGGACTCCGGATTTCTCACCCACTGCTGAATCATCTGTTGTTCCAGCATGGGTAACCATTCACCAACTCCATTTACATTTTTATAATACCTCGGCTATTATAGGCATTAGCAGCCAGATAGGAAAATTTCTCAAAATGGATGCTGCAACTAATGCTCTAACTAGACCTTCTGCAATTAAAGTATGTGTTGAAGTGGATCTCTTGTCTCAACTCCCTAATTCAATAGTGGTAGGAATTGGCAATAAAGTAGCAGATTACCCTATTAAATATGATCAGTTGCCTTCGTATTGTACTCACTGTAGGATTATTGGTCACAGTCAGGCTAACTGTAACTTCCTGCATCCAGAACTGAGAAAAAACAGTAAAATCTTAGCTGCAACTAATGTGAACAAGGTTAGACAAGCTACAGTTCCAGATGATATTCAACCTGTTGTCATTCAGAAAAACTTCTTTGCTCAGCTAGCTTTTAGTTCTTTGCTATGGGAAGCTCAGCTAGGAAGAAGAGGGTTCAGTCCATCCGAGATGCTTTCTAGAAGCTCTCTTTGGAGAAAAGAGAAGAACTCTTGGCAATAGTGAACAGTGAAAGCAAGAATAAATCGGACAAGATAGCTACTGAAACTCCGGATCTTGATCAGATGCAGCAAGAGGAGGAAGGGGAATGCTCAACCCCTCCTCCAAAACCCACCAAGCAGATCTTTACTACTCCTCCTTCGACCCACCACCCACAGAACCCCCCTTTAGCTGAAGAGCAAGTCACACCTACAGATCCTCCACTGGAAGATGGAGACAACCCAACAAGGCCCTCATGGTCTGATTTGTTCAAGGAGAGAACACATGGGATGCAGTTTTATACCCCGGATGGGGTTGATGGTGTGAAGATGGGCAAGATTCCAAAGAGTTGTGTTGAGGAAAGCTCCAAACAGTGGAATACCACTCTGATTTGCAGTGTGCTTGGCAATCACCCTCCTCTACATGTCATGGATGGTTTCTTTAGGAAGGTATGGCGGCAATTTCCTATACTAAAGGTATGGTCTATCTCCCCTGGTGTTTTCATGGTTAAATTCAGAGACATTTCTGCTAGAGACCATATTCTTGCTAGAGGTGTGCTAATGTTTGAAAACAAGCCTGTCCTAGCACTCCCTTGGACAAATAACTTTCAGAAAATAACCCCCTCAAAAGTCCCTGTATGGATACAGCTACCAGGTTTGAATCCTGTGTATTGGACCCCAGAAATCTTGAGTAGAATATTGAGCCCCTTGGGAAGGCCTTTAATGGTTGACATTGCCACTCACAACAGGGATAGGTTGTCTTATGCTAGGGTGAAAATTGAAGTGGAAATTATGAAAGAACTGCCTACACAGTTTGAATTCATTGATGAATGTGATGTAGTTCAGAAACAGGCAGTTGAGTTTGAATGGAAGCCAATTCAATGCACACACTGTAAGATGTTGGGGCATGAAGTCAAAACCTGTAAAAAGCTACATCCTGAACCTGCTCCATCAAGGAACAATGCTCAGAGGCCTAACCATAGATATTATAGGCCCCCTGAGAAGGTGTATAGACCTAAACCAGTTAATCCAGCTCCACAACACCTTCCTCAGAATACTACTCCAAGGGCATTGTCACCAGTCCTCACCTCAGTTTCAGTACACAAAGCAAAGTCACCAATGCAACCACCTGAATCTGAGACAGATCCTCCACACCTGGTCCTATCTCCTCACCAGGTACATTCTCCAAGCTCTACTGCTACCTCTAGTTCTTTCAGAGCCTTACAATTTGGCTCTATGGACAACCCCCCCCCCTCCCGATCCTATATGTTAGGTACAAACATCCTTGTCTGGAATGTTAGAGGTGTAAATGGTAGCATTAGACAGAAACAAGTGCAGCAGCTGTGTTTTGTAAATAAAGTAGGACTTCTATGTATGGTACAGACTAAAGTCAGAGGGAAGAATGAAAATAAAGTTTGGGATGGAATTGGCCTGGGATGGCAGTTCCGCACAAACAACTCTTGCAATGATTGTGGTAGAATCATGCTAGGTTGGAGACATGATCTTTTGGATGTCGAGGTATTATCAATGGGGGAGCAGTGGATCCATATCTCCTGCCTTCACAAATCCTTGAACATGCTAAGCTACATTACTTTCACCTATGGGGAAAATGAGACAAAATTGAGGTTGCCTATGTGGAGTGAACTAAAAAGGCTATCAATCCAGGACAGTCCTTGGCTTATAGTTGGTGATTTCAACTCCCCCCTCTCCTTCACTGATAGAATTGGTGGTACTCCTGTAAAGCCAGATGAGATTGAAGATTTTAAGGACTGTGTGGAGTCACTGGATTTGACTGAAATGAAAACTTTTGGCCCCTCATTCACTTGGAGCAACAGGCAGAATGCATCCAAGAGGATATTCAGTAATATAGATAGAGCACTTGTGAACCAAAAATGGCTGGAACAGCTGCATGATTCTAAGTGCAAGATACTAATGGAAGGGCAGTCTGATCATACCCCTCTCCTACTACAGCTTTCCACTCAAAGGCAACAAGTGAGAAAGCCCTTTAAGTTCTACAATATGTGGAGCCTATCCCCTAAATTCTTGCCCATTGTAGAGACACTGTGGAAGGCCAATCCAGTATACTCTCTCATGGACCTCTACTATAACCTCTCCTGTCTACAAACACCCTTGCTGGCACTAAACAAAAAGGAGTTCAGTGACATCCAAAAGAGGTCACTACTCATTTCTGAGGAACTTCTACAGGCACAGACAGCACTTCATTCTGATCCCCTGAATGAGCCACTGCAACAACATGAAAAGAGGATAAGATCACGGGCTGCTGGTATCTTTGAGGCTGAAGCACAATTCCTCAGGCAGAGAACAAAAGCCACCTGGTTATTGAAGGGAGACAGACCTACACAAGTCTTTTATGACTATCTTAAAGCCAGGCAATTCAAAAACCATATTCTGTGTTTATACAAGGACAACTTCCTCCTGGAATCCCCAGCACTGATAGAGAGCCACCTAGTTGAATTCTTCTCTAGTCAACTAGGCAGAAGCATACCACCCCCCAGTCAGATCACTCCAGAAGTTATCTCCCAAGGCCCTGTGCTCACTCACCATCACCAGCTGATCTTGATCAAACCTATCACAGCAGATGAAATCCAAGCTGCATTAAATGCCATACCTGATAGTAAAAGTCCTGGTTATGATGGCTACTCCAGCCATTTCTTCAAGCAAACATAGCATATCATTGGCCCTGGTGTGGTTTAGGCCATTCAAGATTTCTTTGTGGGGGGCAAGCTTCCACAATAGTTTAATAAAACTGTAATCACACTGCTGCCTAAGAAGGAGAATCCCCAAACTGCATCTGATTTCAGGCCAATATCCTGCTGCTCAGTACTCTACAAAATCATAGCCAAGGTCCTTTGTTCTAGACTGGCCAGAGTTCTTCCTTCTGTAATTGGTTTAAACCAGGGGGCATTCATCAAAGGTAGACTCATCTCACATAACATCCAGCTTACTCAGGAACTCCTCCTCTCTTACAATTGGAAATATGCCAGCATGAAGAGCTGCTTCTTCAAAGTAGATATCCAAAAGGCCTTTGACAACTTGGAGTGGTCCTTTTTGCTTGACCTCTTAGCGGCTTTCAAATTCCCTACAACATTCATCAATTGGATCAGGACATGCCTAGAGAGTGCCTCATTCAGTTTGTCACTAAATGGAGGCTACACTGATCATTTTCCAGCAAGGAGGGAGGTGAAGCAAGGTGATCCACTCTCTCCCCTCTTATTTGTCCTGTCCATGGAGTATTTTTCTAGATTGTTGTCTCTGGCTTTCAAGAAGAAACTGATTGACTATCACACTAAGTGTAGGCCACTGAAACTGCAATGCTTACTTTTTGCTGATGATCTTCTCATCTTCTCCAAGGCAAACCATAAATCTATCCAGGGGATTTTAACTATTCTGACTGAATTCAAAGCTGTTTCAGGACTATCTATCAATACAGCAAAATCCCAGGTATTTCTCTCTAGGATGGATGCTCCTGAGGCTGACTCTCTTCTCTCCTTAATGGAAATTCAGAGGGGATATCTTCCTGTCTCTTATTTAGGCCTCTCTTTATCTGGCCAGAAATGGAACTCAGCAGATTGTCAACAACTGCTTGCTAAGCTCAGAACCAAATTGATCAAATGGAGAGGGAAAACTCTATCCTATGCTGGCAAGTTGGAGCTTATAAATACAGTCTTGTTCAGCATCACATGTTACTGGATTAGTGCTTTTAAACTGCCAGTTTCCATCTATGATGACATCAAATCTATCTGTAGGGATTATCTCTGGGGGATCACAGATGGAAAAGGCCTCTATCCTGTGGCTTGGGAAACATTGTGCCTCACAAGGGACTATGGTGGTGCAGGGTTAAGAGATCCAACCTTATGGGGCCAGGCTTTGTTGTGTAGGCAGCTTTGGAATATTCAGAGTGACCAGGAGAACCTGTGGGTCAAATGGGTGCAAGAGTTTTATTTAAAAGGCAGAACCCTCAAGTCAGCTATCTCTCCTTCTCACTGCAGCAATGCATGGACAGTGCTCATGAACTTGAAGACTAAAGTCATAGACTTCCTCCCCCTCTGCCTCAATTCAAAAGGGAAATTCCAGGTTTCTAGGGCCTACAATTTTCTGTTAGGCCAGAGGACAACAACAGCTTTTGCAAAGACCATTTGGAGCAAGAAGATCCTTCCCAAGCACTCTTTCTTCCTTTGGAGACTTGCACTTGGCAGGTTATCTTCAGCTAACAGGCTGCACCATCTTGGCATCTCCATCTCCTCCTCATCTTGTTGTTTCTGCCATCAGCAACAAGAGACAGTGCACCACTTGTTCATTGCATGTCCCTATTCTCAGCAAGTTTTTCAAGCTTTGCATCTTCCTGCCCCCAGCGACTTGAGACATCTGAAACAGCTGCTCTTCATCTGGCAAGCTAGGAGGAACAAACATATTTTCCCCCTCTTGGTCTCATGCCTTTACCACCTATGGAACGAGAGGAACAAGAGGATATTTGAGAACAAACTCCTGCCAGCTCAACAGCTTAGTTTTTGTATAGACTCTGATTTTAGCTTGTGGTCCTGATATTTGTTGTACAAGCTGTGTATTTTGTTATAGAACCCTTGCTCTTTGCTGCTAGACAGGTGGTTACTTGTATTTTAATTTAGATGCTTCATAGGGCTGGAGCAGAAAGCTGTAACTAGTTCTTTTGTTTTGCGATGAAATGAAATCCATATGTTCATTGAAAAAAAAATCATTGGATATGGAAGGCCCCTCTAACCTATCAGTTTCCCAAAAAGAAATTGATTTCTAGTTTCAAAACATGAAATTAGTTTCTCTAGTGGAAAGAAATATTCCTAGGAAAGAAATATCAGTTACTCATGTGAATAGAAATATTCCTTTCTATTCATTGGATGATATCTCAAAACCTATCACTAATTTTTTTTGGAGAAAAAAGACTCAACAGCCTGAACTCCCTCCTATTCAGGAAGAGTCGGTTAGGAAGAATATGGTCTCTATATCAAATGATTTCCACACCGTAACTGACTTACAGGATGATGGCCTTGTTGCCCAAGAGGATGAAGCTGTTGACATTTTCCATGAGTCATTGGAATCACAGGAAGCAGTGCCATCCCTGACTGGTGCAGAACAGGTAGACAATATGGTGATATGTTTGTCCACTCCTGATGCAGCACTGAGTGTTTCAGAAGAGCAAGCTCCTGAAGCA
The DNA here is from genome assembly GCA_037428765.1 of Rubia yunnanensis. Classification (NCBI taxonomy): domain Eukaryota; kingdom Viridiplantae; phylum Streptophyta; class Magnoliopsida; order Gentianales; family Rubiaceae; genus Rubia; species Rubia yunnanensis. The sequence continues at coordinate 76,274,942 of CM075064.1, forward strand.
GTACTGAGTATTCCTGCAGAGCAAGCTCCATGCCCTGTAATCCAAGATCCAATCATCTTCGAAGAACACAACAGAACTGCAAAGCAAATTGCTCAACTGGAGGTAAGTATCTCTACATCAGATAATTTGAGGAAAAGTGAAGACAAGAAGGGTAAAAATAGTAATGCCCCAGTAACTAAACTAAGGAAACTAAGATCATCACAAAAAGCAACCCCCCTAGTTTTAAATGATAAAATACACAAAAATAGGGAATATTTTAGTCTGGAATGTTAGGGGCTATGGTACTTCACTAGATAGATTAAAGGCTCTTAACTTGAAACACAAGATAGACATTCTATGTTTAATTGAACAATGGCATGATAAACAGAATTTAAACACTTTGATGCATGAACTTGGTTACAATAATGCCCTCCATGCCCAGAATGCTAAAATTTGGATCTTATGGAATCATGTTTTCAGTTTAGCCATTTTAAATGAATCTGATCAGTATTTACAGGCAAGAGTAACAGACAATGCCTCCTCTGTCAATTGGAATGTTTTCTTCATTTATGCTAGTGTACATAGACAGTTGAGGGAAGTTTTATGGTCTGATTTAAAATCACCAACACCTTAACCACCCATATACATAGGGGATTTCAATACTGTAGCCTCGGTCTCTGAATATAAAGGTAGAAAGTCAACACCTAGGAAAAGCATGAATCAATTTAATGAATTCTTAAACACCATGGATTTGCATGATATCCCTACTGTAGGCAACTCTTTCACTTGGAGTAACAATAGATTTAGGGATAAATGTAAGGATCTCCAGTTCCAAAGATTAGATAGGGGTGTGAGTAATTTAGAATGGTTGGATCTTTTTCCAAATAGTTCTATACAAGTTCTAAATAGAATGACTTCTGATCATTCCCCTCGAGTACTATCTATCCAATCTGCAGTAGAACAGGCTCCAAGACCTTTTAGATATCAGGAAATGTGAACAAACAGACATGATTTTAGAGAATTAGTGGAATCAAATTGGAAATTAATATCCCCCCTAACTGGGATGCATAGGTTTGTTCAAAAACTAAAGAGACTTAAGATTGTAATTAAGGATTGGAACAAAAACATGTTTGGCAATGTAAAAAATAATCTCTTACAATCTGAATCAAAAGTCAATGAATTGGAAATCCTGTTTCAGCAGTCCCAAGATGAATCAGTTTTAATGGAACTCATGAAATCAAAAGCTACGCTTCTTAGAGTTCAGAGGGAACACAATATTTTCCTGAAGCAAAAGGCTAGGCTAAACTGGTTAAAACAGGGAGATGCAAACACTAACTACTTTCATCACACCATTAAGGAAAAGAAAACCAGATCCAGAATAGGTAAAATTAAAGATGGAAAAGGAATTTGGATAACTGATCCAAACCTGATTAAAGAAGAGGGGGTTCGATTTTATCAGGAATTACTTAATGAGGATGTGTCACAAAAAAAGGGAACTTATTTTAATCATTTTCTGCAAGAAATTCCTAGAGTTTTATCTGATCAACAGAACATCCACTTGCTTAATCCTTTTAACATTCAGGAACTGAAATATGCAGTTTTTGACCTTAATAAAAACAAGTGCACCGGGCTCAGATGGTTTCTCAGGTTACTTTTACACCTCATTCTGGGAAACCATTAAGGAAGATCTATTAGAAGCTGCAAATGATTTTTTTAAAAATTGTAGCATCCCTAAAGCCATTTCTAGCACCTGCCTCACTTTAATTCCAAAAAAATCTATCCCGAATACATTTGCAAATTTTAGACCAATTAGCTTATCAAACTTCGTTAATAAAGTTTTCTCAAAATTGTTAATGGAGAGGATCAAACCACTAATGCATTTACTGATTTCACCTGAACAAAGTGCATTCATCAAAGGAAGGGACATTTCAGATAATGTGATACTAATGCAAGAAATGACCAGATTATTGTCTAGGAAATCTAAGATTCCTAATCTCATTGTTAAACTTGATATGCAAAAGGCTTTTGATAGGGTTTCTTGGTCATTCCTAAACTCTATTCTCCTACGGTTTGGTTTTCATGGTAAATTTGTTAGACTCATCATGCATAACATTGCTTCAGCTAATTTTTCTGTTCTAATTAATGGGGTAATATCTGGCTTCTTTTCTTCCACTAGGGGGATCAAGCAAGGTGACCCTCTCTCCCCTTTTCTGTATAATATACTATCAGAGGCTTTTTCTAGAGGTCTAAAGAAAATGTTTACTACAGGATATTTAAGATATTTTAGCCTCCCCAATGCTTGCTCACCCCTTACTCATCTCATGTACGCTGATGACACTGCTGTTTTTCTGAATACTGAGACAAAAAATTTAAGGCGGTTTAAACATTTTCTGATTGCTTATGAGGAAACCTCAGGTCAAAAGGTAAACTTTGCAAAATCAGAATTTTTTGTCTCTCATAATACACCTCCACATCACATCCAGTCTGTTAGGAGATTACTGGGGATGGTGAAAGGTTCTTTTCCCTTCAAATACCTTGGTGTTCCTATTTTCACAGGTCGTAATTTAAAGAAGCATTATTTACCTGTCATAGAAAGAATGGAGAAATTAATAAATAATTGGAAGAACAGATGGTTGAGTTCAGCTGGTAAAATCATTTTGATTAATCACTGCTTTTGTCCATATTTTTGGAGTTTTAAAACCCCAAGGATAGTTTTAAAAACAATGGAAAAAATGGCTTCGGACCTATTCTGGGGAAAAAGTGATTATTCTGAGAGGAAAATGTGGAGGTCTTGGGAAAAAATGAGTTTACCTGTGGATGAAAATGGTATAGGTTTTAGGGACCTAAATGCTGTAGTAGATGCTTTCTCATGTAAATTATGGTGGAAGCTCCAAACTAACAACACCCAATGGTCAACTCTTTTATGGTCACTACTTGTCTCTTATAAAAAATCACACACTTGGGGTAGAATCACCAGAATAACAACTATGGCAAACAGTTTATCTAGAGTTATTTTTGGTAATAGGGATTGTTCATTTTGGAATGCAAATTGGACAGGCAACGGTGCTCTTTATTATAAATGGCTAGAGAATATTGATATTCCTTTTGTGAATATCTCTCTAAGGGATTTCATTAGCAACAAAACTGCTCTCTTACCAAATCTGGAGCCACATTTGGCTACCAATATCATTCTTATTTTACAGGAAGTGCAGTTGGAGTACACTCATGATGACAAGCTATTTTGGACTCCCACAATTGATGGGAACTTCTCAGTAAGCTCGGCCTATAATATTCTCAGACAAAAAGGACCTGAGATTCACCATTCTAAAAAGGTTTGGTCCCCTTTCATACCTAGAAAGATGTCTGTGCTTCTTTGGAGGGCCCTAAACAGTATACTTCCTTTTGATAACATTTTAAGTAGGATGGGTTTTTCTTTTGCTTCGATTTGCCCTCTATGCATGAACAGTTTAGATAATTTGGACCGCTCCTTCAATTCTTGCACCTCTTCATGTGCTGTCTGGCAAAGTGTGCATTCCTTTTTACGGTTACAACAAAAAGGATTTAGGGACTTAAAACGTAGGGTGCAATTTTACTTATCATATAGGGCTGAATCTAAAATTCATGCCAACTTGATCACCGCTGCTCTACTGGTGACAATTTGGACCCTCTGGACCCATAGGAACAAAGTCATTTTTGACAATAGACCATTCTCACATGATGATTGTGTTTACGAAATTAAAGATACGATCTATCAAATATTCACAGCTCATAACATGATAGGTAATAGAGATAGGCATAAGCAATGGATTCAGGATAAAATTATTCCACATATCTTACAGAAGAAGAAAAAAGTTATTACTTCGGTATATTGGAAAAAACCACTAAATGGCTACAAAATCAACACTGATGCATCATGGATCTCTAGTGGTCTTTCCTCAGTAGCTGTTATAGTGAGGGATTGGAATGGAAATGTGGTTAAAATGAGAGTCAAAATTTTCCAAAGTCCATCCCCCTTATATGTCGAACTGTTTGCTATACAATGTGGATATGCCATTTATTCAGAACTAACTTTAGAAAACTGTGTAATTGAATTTGATTGCTTAAATGCTGTTAAGGATATTCAGAACCCTTGCTCCTGCCCTTGGAGAGTTTTCTCCATTTGCAGTGCACTTCATTTAGAACAGTGCTCAACCCCGATTCAGTATATACCTAGAGAAGCTAATTTGGCTACTGATTTCTTGGCAAAATTTGCTAAGGAAAACCTCCTACAGGGTGATTTAGATTATAGTTCAATTACACTCTTCCTTAGGGGATTACTGTCACTTGATTGCATAGGTTATCCAGCGATTCGTATCGGATCCCGTATGGATACCTGTATGACATAGAAATGGTCTATTCATTTAGCTACCAAGAGTATCTATTGCTGTTTTTCTCATTACTTTCGCAGTCTGTCTCTCTGTAATTATTCCAAATACTGCTAGTTTCTTTCTTCTTCTTTTCAGGTCTCACAGATATGTCTCCCTGATGCATGCATAGGGAGCAGGGAGCTACTTTTGGTCAGACTTTCACCCTCTTCTGCTGTTTTTTCAAGAGGAATTTACAGCAATTTGCCCGACTCTCCGGAGGAAACGTCTAACTCCTCAACTGCTAACTGAAGACGCCATTCTAGAATGCAACATCAATCAGGAACAAAAATTTCCTTTCGGCTGGCACAACGTTGACAAATAGGGGTCTCGAATTCTCGATTCTCCGACTTGTTCGCGGTGTACTAGCCAGATGGTTTCTTAGACCGTACAATATGTTTTAGTTAGTCTTTTGTTTCTTTGCATGTCAGAGGTGGAAACACCGCTTTTGGAAGCAAATGCTGTCTTGCTTCAGGAGCTTATTTTAGCTCCGGGATCATCATAGGGATGATCTTTTTGTAAATTGTAACGTACCAAGACTTTCAGCGCCTAATTTGGCTCACTTACTTTGGCCCGGGGAGCCTAATATATTCCCCCCATCCTCGGATGGTCTTTAATTAAAAAAAAAGAATTAATCAAGAAAAATTACCATTTTCTTCTCCCCGTCCTCCTGTTCGTTTGCATCACAGAAAACCCCTTCCGTTCTCCCGCCGATCACCACATTGCATTTTTATTCGTTCACCTACCGAAGATCTCTTCCACGACGTCTTCTTCAATTTCTCAGACCAGCCTTTCCCGACCGCGTTTGGATGTTATTCGATTTGGCACTCTGTGAAAGAGGAAGAAGCGTTGAGCGGCTCGATCCGGGTTGCTGAAGAGCCCATTTGAGCAGGGGAAGCCGATATGGATGACGCAACTGACGTTCTAAATCTAAAAATTTTGAATGCTAATTCTGAATATAAAGCTTAAGTTTCTTTGGGTTTATATATTCCAAGCTACCGTGTTGTGTTCTGAAAAAAGGATTTCCAGTCTTTGCTTTGAAATAAATTAGCACCGTGTTGTGTTTGTATTCCAAGCTACCTTCTTCATTTACTTTTCATTAACCTGTTTCTCTCAGTAGTGACAGAATAATAAAGGCTTAGAAGTAAATTGAACTCTACTTATCAACTCTTAGCTTGTTGTCTACTCATGCTTGAAATTGTTTGGTAAAATGCCTTGAAGTGCCAGTATGCAAAGTCCACGACTTCCTTGGCACGAATCTCTCTGATATTGCGAAAGGACAACTCAGCTATACCACAATACATAGTGTGAATTCCATATCCTGAAGTAAGTAGATCCACATCCCATATAATTCCTCACCACAAAGTCCAGTTGGAAGGTTATTCATTCTTGCAACTTCATTGAAGAGAAATGACGTAATCCACTTGTATCTTTACCCTGGCTGGCAATATGCTTAATAACTAGGCCCTTTTGCAGTTCAGTTCGTTGGTGTTCTTCATGCTTTTCAATAAAATTTTGAGGAACTCCATGAGCCATGCCAGCAGATACCAAATAGGAATGGCGAAATATTGCACAAGTGATATTGCTTTCTCTTACAGACTTATCATCTAAACAGTCCACTATTCGTCTCATTGCCTTAAAAACATAGTTGGCGCACTAGCTCCTATATATGAATCTGGACCATTGTACACATTTGGATGATGCAGATATTGGTTTCAACTACTCCTCCGCTCCTTCACAACGGGTACTTAGCACCATCAACAGTTCGGATGTGCATGACCATTAAATTGCAAATGAGTAAGAGCTGTAGACTTCCTGCAACTATAAAGTGTTATGATCCTGGCATTTTAGAATACTTCCATAGAAGTTTAGACATTGTTTAATTGAATAAAGGAGTTGAATGTTATATTTTCGTTTGGAATTTAAGCTCAAAAAAAAATGCAGCAATTGTATGGGATTTAGAAGGAATAAATAATTTTGTATGTCATGTGATTAGTGGTTCTAAGCAAAAAGGAGGTTCAGATTTTGATAAAGCTATTAGTTGGAATTTAGAAGAAACAAGTGACTTAGATTGCCAAGTGATTAATTGTTCTTCTCATTAGCAAATGCCTAAGAAATCAAAGATGGAATGGTTTATAAAAATAGCCATTTCTTTCATTTTTAGCAGAGAGCAAGTTGTGAGGGATAGTAGAAAGGATTCTTGGCAAACTATGGTAACCTTGAGGACAAGGTTAATTTCAGGGAGAGAGTGCTGTAAAAGAGAATCTCAAGATCAAGTTTTTATTCCCTGAAAACAAGTTACAAGATTTGTTGTGGAACCTGATTTGAAAGAAAATGAGAGGATCATCCTCTTCTTTGGAATTTAACAATCCCGGTGGCAAATGGTGCACAATGTGTAGCAGTAAACTACAAGCAACTTGTGACGACCTATTCTTGTCAAGTAGTGCAGGCTCAGATAGCATTATAGCACCCTATTTTGCTGTAACACTAAAGGTTATTCACACAACTGCTGCACTTTTCAGTTCTTCGATACTGGAAGTTCTCAAACTGAGTGGCTCTTGTATGCTCAAACTCCCTTCAATTTGTTTTCTTCCCCGACTCCAAACATTTTATCTTGAAGAGATTCCGTATCATTCAGTCGACTGTGTTAACAAGCTAATATTTGCATTCCACATTCTTCATTCTGGGGAGATCGACTCGGAGCTCAATCTTCTGCTTAGTGCCCCCGGGCGGAAGTTTGAACACGCACTGTACGTGCAACTCGCTGATCTTGTGGACAAAATTTCTATATTTGGGACTACAGTAACCGGGTGTGAATGAAATAGCGAGGACGCATTCGCTGAATGCATTCTCTGCATTTTCAATTTTTTTTTATAATCTGAAAAATAGAGGACGCATTTAATAAATGCATCATCATTATTTTTATTTTTTATTCCAATTCAGTTGTTTTTTATTTTGATTGGCCAAAAAAATTATAAAAGTAGATGACGCATTCTATGAAGGCAAAGTCTTGGGAAAGACGGTATTTTCATAAACTTATGGAAAGACGGAGTTTAATTAGAATAATAAAAAGTAAAAGGTCTTAATTGCAATATTAAAATTTTAGTATGCAAGATGTAGTAGTTATAAAATTTATAACCCGGTCATGCAACTCAAAAATTTTATCTACATTTCTTCTAATTTACACTTTAAACTTTGGTCTTTGTATGACTTATGGAAAGACCGTATTTCAAGAGACGTACTCTCTCTAAATGCGTTCTTAGTAAATGATAAACGAATTAAAATAAATTAAAAGTGAATGGGGTCATTTACTCATTTAATAATATTGACAAACCAATATGTTAAGTACTAAATATACTCGTTTATATTTAATAATATATAAATAATAATATTGCATATATTATAAGCTACGAAATATAACATTCTAAAATGATTTGTTATTTTCTACTATAACTGGTAAAAACAAAAATTAATATCAATTTAAATGAACTCGTCTTTAAAAAAGAGTAAAATTGAGACATACATTAGAAAGTTTCTTAACTCATTATCCATTTAAAATTAGTTAATAATTAAAATAAAAAATAATTTCTAAAATAGAGTCAAATTTATTTTAAACATGAATTCAAAATAAATTAATGTCCATTAGTGTTATACTCGAGATCTTGAAAACTATTTTATTGAACCAATTAAATTTTTTATCCACCATCATTACTCTTGTCATATAATTAGATGCATTTAAAATATAATTAATTGTATTAATATAATATATGTTGAGATCAAATATAATATTAAAATAAAATTCTAATATTGTATATGTATACAACAATAATAAACTAATTTTTCTTCTCTACCTAAAGATTAATTTCAATAAAAAAAATAAGTTACACAATGATATTTTTCATCTGAAAAATAAAAAAACACCTAGAACTCCATAAATTAATAGAACTAAAGTCATCATTCCAGACAATTTTAAGCTAAATATATAAATTGACATAGCTTAAGAAAAATTATTTATCTTAAGAAATTGATAGTTTGATGGATTCTATGTAAAATGAATATATTATATTGTGTGTTAGTCAACTTTTTTTTAGATATTTAAAAATATTTAAATAGAAATATTGAAGATAGAGTTAAATAAAGTTAATTGTGATATTAAACATAAACTCGGATTATATAGTAATACGTTATTCTAGGTATTTGTTTTCTTAAAAAATATTATATGATTATAAACTTAATATATAGTAAAAATGGATTCGATCTCTTGATAAATGGAATTCCACCTAGTATAATTTAAATAATAAAATAGTTCAATATTATTTTAATAACACATATTGTCCAATATTATAAAACTAATAATTGTGACATCATATGCAAGTTTGATTTAACTAACTAAAAAAGCATTTAAAATTGTACCCATCTAAATTTTACCGAATTGTATTTACGTCGTATCAAAATTCCATTTACACTTTTACCCATCTTCATTCCTTTTTATTTTGTTTTCTTTTATTTTAGTACATAAAACATTCAATTTTTTTTAAAAAAAAGAAAAAGAAATTAGAAGATGCATTCATGAATGTCTGCTCTTTATTCACGTAAAAAAAAAGAAAAAGAAAATAAAGAATACATTCGCCGAATGCATCCTCCCCAAATGTCACCGGGTTTAACGTTCACCATGTTTGCATATGATCAGATTTTTCCACCCCACAAAAAGAAAGAACTCCCGTAACCTGAATGTTTGCAGGGAGGGAGCCATCGTTGAGCTCTAGGAACGTGAAGGCACATTTCCTCGGCTCGAGGTACTGATCACCTACGCGGCCAGACCCTTGCCGATGCTGGGTAGGCACACGATCAAGCAGATTAGGATTCGTTGGGAGAACTCCGCCTCCAAGGCAGTGTCGTTCAGGGACATATCGATGAGTGATGGCACTGAATCACTCGACATTGGAAAATTATTTTGATTGCTTTTGGTTATCCCCTCAATCCTATCTTGTTGTAGCTCTGCCAGGTCATAACACTTTCTCGTCTAGAGCGCTGAACTTAAGCACGATTGGATTTCCTCTACCGAACAAATAGAAAGACGGGGAGAAGAAAATAGTAATTTTTCCTGATTAATTCAGTTCGTTAAAATTAAAATGAATGAATGGATAAGTTTAGAATAGATGAAGGTCCAAGATATGGAGTAAAAAGTGGTTTATATATAAGGGAGTACATTGAACCCTAGCCCCCCCAAAGACGCACATATATTAATGGATACATGGAATTAGTCCAGTAGTAGAACCGGAATTTGGGGAGTAAAAGTTTAAATTGCTTAAGGTTAAGTAAATCGGCTCTTGGATGCAGCATTTGAATTTGTTTTAGTACGAAATAAATAGCTACCGAGATTAATTATAGTAGGAAGTTGTCTCCTGATTTTACGAGAGACAATTTATTTTGTACATTGTGAATAAGATGAAAATCCAAGTTTCATGGATAGATCTTTTCGTAAAACATTTCTATCACCAAAAACACAAACTGTTTGGTTAAATAGAAGGCAGAACGCACCAGTAGGATAGGATTGAAGAAACTGAACACTGAGTTCATAAACACTGAGTTCGGCAATCCGGAGAAGCTACAGAACATGAACACTGAGTGAAGAATGGCGGGTGTTCTTGGTTTCAAATTTTGGCGCTAGTTCTTGATGATTGCACAAACGCAGTTTTTCATGTCGTTTTACTTTCCTCAGATTGTTTGGCATTATCATGTACACGTGTCTTCATTCTATAGGAAGAACATTTTTTGCTTTCTGTTATAACAAACTTCACAGCTCATTCTGAGCTGTGTACGAACCATATGAAATTCTGATCAATGAAAATATGTTTCCTCTGTTCTTCATTCTTTTCTTCTCCTTTCTGATTAACAAATTCTTCATGGTATCAGAGCAAATGATCCATTAATTGATAATATCTTAATCAACACATTACCAGATACAATTTAAGATCCATTTATCATGGCATCAGACAATGAATCTGTCAACTCAGCTAGAAATTCTTCTAGATCCAGTTCTAGCCGAAGCTATCACTGGAAGAATGAAGCAAATGATCCTTTTCATCTGCAAGACACAGATAACTCCAGTCTTGTGCTTGTTGCAGAACCATTGAGTGAATTCAATTACATAACTTGGAGCAAGGCGATGGTGAGGGCAATCAGATCCAAAGGAAAACTGAAATTTCTGCTAGGTGAAATTACAGCACCTGAACTTGATGATCCGATGTATGAGCAGTGGGATAAGGTAAATTCTACCATAATCTCATGGATTCTGAATTCAATCAGCACTAAAATAGCAAGAGGTTTTATGTTTTGTGATGATGCTTATTTGTTATGGAATGAACTTAAGGAAAGATTTGGTGAAAGTAATGGTCCTTTGTTGCATAAATTGAGAAGAGATATATGTGAGTTGAAACAGGGAAATGATTCAGTTGCAGTTTACTTTACTCAATTGAAAAGTCTTTGGGATGAATTTTCTTGTTTGAGACCTAGAAGGAGATGTAGAGCAGACTGTGTGAATTACGATTGTCTACCTGCTGAGGAAGAGGATGATAAACTCAACCAGTTCTTGATGGGATTGAATGAAGAATATGATGCCATAAGTCATCAGATCCTGTTGATGGATCCCTTTCCTAGTGTCAGTAAAGCATGTTCTATGATATCTAGGATTGAAAGACAGAAAGTGGTTCATGGTGGATATCAAGAATCATCAAACAATGCAGCTATGGCAGTGAGAGTGTACAAAGACACTAAGATTCCTTATCAGATGAGAGAAAATTCAGCTGAGCAGTATTATAATACTGGAATCAGAATGAAGAATGTCAGAAGAACTGATTTGAAGTGTGATCACTGTGGGAAGATAGGGCATGTGAAGGAGAATTGCTTCAAGATAAAGGGATATCCAGAATGGTGGGATAACAACAGAGAACCTGGATCAAAGGCAGAGCAGATACTGAAACCACAATTTTCACCTCAGCTTTTTCAAAAACAGCAACAGGTGCAGCCTGCTCAGAAGTTTCAAAAACATAGTGCATATGCAGTTTGTGAGAATGAAGAGACACCACTCAGTGATGGAGATGCCAAGCTACATGCTCTCATTGCTAAGCTAGTTGATGCTCAGCTTGACAGGAAGCAGAAAGGAAAAGAGCAGATGCAGGAATCACATGCAGGAATCAGTTATGAACACTACCATGATTTTGTAGGTAGTGTGATCACTAATCTCTCTCTTAGTGTTATGACTTTGAATGATGATAATTGGATAATTGACAGTGGAGCTTCAAGCCATATGTGCAGTAATATGTCAATTTTTTCTTCCATGTCTCCAGTCCATGACATTACACCTGTATACATGCCAGACCATACAACCAAGATTGTAAAGGCCCTAGGATCAGTCATACTCAGTCCATCAGTCACTCTTCTAGGATGCTTGCATATTCCTGATTTCAAGTATAACTTGCTATCTGTGAGCAAACTAGCTAAGACCTTGCCATTGCACTTCAGTTTTTCATCACATCTTTGTTTGCTGCAGGACCTCAAGACTAAAAGAGTCCTTGTAGAAATCAATGAAACAAATGGTCTTTACATACTTGATATTCAGTCTTTCAAATCAGATGTAATACAGCAAAGGATCCATTCAGCTTCAGCAAACTCCATAACTAGACATACTTTTGCTTGTAATAGTCATATAGCTATTTCTCCTAAACTTTGGCATCTTAGATTGGGGCATCCCTCCTTAGATGTTCAGAAACACATTGATGTAACTAAAGCCATTTCTGATAATGAGAATTTCTGTTCTATCTGTCCTTTAGCTAAACAGCATAGATTGCCATTTCCAGTGAGCAATACTGTTTCTGAATCTCCTTTCTTTTTGATTCATGTTGATCTATAGGGACCATACAAGGTCAATTTAGCTACAGGATGCAAATACTTTCTTACAATTGTTGATGATTTTACAAGATGCACATGGACTTATCTTGTAAAATTCAAAGATCAGGTTGCCTCCCTGTTAAAATCCTTCATTTTTATGGTAAAAAATCATTTCAGTGCATCAGTGAAGTTTGTCAGATCAGATAATGGTTCTGAGTTTTTCAATAATGATTGCTCAAAACTGTTTTCAGATTTAGGCATTTTACACCAAAAAATCATGTCCCTACACTCCTCAACAAAATGGTGTTGTGGAGAGAAAACACAAACACTTGCTTCAGGTTGCTAGAGCTATTTTGTTCCAATATAATCTTCCTAACACTTTCTGGGGAGATGCATTGTTCACATCCACCTTCTTGATCAATAGATTACCCACACCTGTTCTTTCCTGGAAATCACCATATGAAATCTTGTTTCAGAAGCTGCCTGATCTTGATAATCTCAAAATTTTTGGCTGTCTAGGCTATGTCACAAACACTCAACCTCACAAGGATAAATTTTCTCAAAGAGCATTTCCTTGCATTTTCATAGAATATCCTTCAGGCCAGAAAGCCTACAAGATGTTTGATCTTCAAAACCATAGACTTCTGATTTCCAGAGATGTAGTCTTCCATGAATCTATCTTTCCCTACTCTTCTTCTGATCAGTTTTCTTTTCCACTTCCATTTCTTGATGATCATCCATCTTCTGTCACACCACCATCTTTCAGTTCCTCACCTCCTACTACACCTTCACCACCACCTGAATTATCTGTCAGACACAGTACTAGAGTGATTAGAGCACCTATTTGGACAAAAGACTTTGTGTCTTCTGCTTTTCATTCCATATCACAGCCTCAGTCCATTATTCCTGCACACTTGGCTTGTTCTTCACAGGTTCAAGAACCTTCAAATTATCATCAAGCAAAGCATTCACCTGACTGGATCCAGGCTATGAAAGAGGAGTTAGCAGCTCTTGAGCAGAATCACACTTGGGACTTGGTCAAATTGCCTCCTGGCAAAAAGGCTATAGGCTCAAAGTGGGTGTACTGGGTCAAATATAATGCTGATGGATCACTCTCCAAATATAAGGCTAGGCTGGTAGCCAAGGGGTTTAATCAGATTGAAGGGATAGACTTCTTTGAGGTTTTCTCACCTGTTGCCAAAGCTGTCACTATAAGAATGCTATTAGCTATCAGTTCAGCCTCTGGATGGCACATTCATCAGCCGAATATTAATAATGCATTTCTGCATGGCCATCTTGATGAAGATGTCTACATGAAGCTGCCAGATGGATACTCAGTTCCTGATCCACAAATGGTTTGTAAACTTACCAAAAGTTTGTATGGTCTCAAACAAGCTTCCAGGCAATGGAACAAGGAGTTCACTCAGCATCTGCTCAGCCTCGGCTTTGATCAGTCTCATCATGATCACTGACTTTTCTTGAAATATACTGCCACATATACACTAGCACTTGTTGTGTATGTAGATGATGTCCTGATCATGGGGAACTCACTTCCTGACATCCAAATGATCAAAGACTCTTTGCATCAGAAGTTTACAATTAAAGATCTAGGTCCTGCTCATTATTTCCTAGGTTTGGAACTGCTCAGATCTTCTTCAGGCCTGCATCTACATCAGAGTAAATATATTCAAGGCATTGTGTCAGATTGTGGAATGACACACTGCAAACCAGCCTCAACCCCTTTTCCATTATCATGGCTTGTGCATGATGAGGCTTCTCCTCTCATGACTCATCCCAGTGTATTCAGAAGGTTGATTGGAAGGTTACTATATTTGAACTACACCAGACTTGATGTGACTTTTGCAGTTCATTAGTTAAGTCAATTTGTGCAGACTCCTACTCTTCATCACATGGCTGGAGCCTTATACATTGTCAGGTATCCTCATCATCATTCAGATCATGGCCTTTTCTATGCCTCCACAAATGATCTTAGGCTTCATGCCTACTGTGATGCTGATTGGGCAACTTGCAAGGTCACCAGAAGATCAGTAACTGGCTATGCTGTCTTTCTGGGTTCAGCTCTAATCTCCTGGAAGTCTAAGAAACAATCTACAGTATCCAAATCTTCTGCAGAGGCTGAATATAAAAGTCTTTCTATGACATCTTGTGAGCTTAAATGGATCAGCTATATAGCCAGGGATCTCCATCTGCATGTTCTTTATCCTATTCCTCTTTTCTGTGATAACAAAGAAGCTTTGCATCTCACTGCTAATATTGTCTTTCATGAAAGGACTAAGCATTTGGAAATTGATTTCCATTTGGTCAGAGATTACTATCTTGAGGGTTTTCTGCTTCCCTCTTTTGTTAATTCCAGAATGCAGCTTGCTGATGTTCTTACAATGTCTTTGCCTCCTGCTCCTTTTCAATCCAATTTGTTCAAACTCAGCTTCTGTTCTTCATCTGCTGATCTTGAGGAGGGGCTGAAGAAACTGAACACTGAGTTCATAAACACTGAGTTCAGCAATCCGGAGAAGCTGCAGAACATGAACACTGAGTGAAGAATGGCGGGTGTTCTTGGTTTCAAATTTTGGCGCCAGTTCTTGATGATTGCACAAATGCAGCTTTTCATGTCGTTTTACTTTCCTCGGATTGTTTGGCATTAGCATGTACACGTGTCTTCATTCTATAGGAAGAACGTTTTTTGTTTTCTGTTATAACAAACTTCACAGCTCATTCTGAGCTGTGTACGAACCATATGAAATTCTGATCATTGAAAATATGTTTCCTCTGTTCTTCATTCTTTTCTTCTCCTTTCTGATTAACAAATTCTTCAAGGATCAGGGAAAGATTGTTGAAGTAGTTGGGCGTAACTGACAACCCTATGTTAGTTGTACCCCTTCATCGTTAGCCGTAAGTTCTTAATGTTACTCTGATAAAATTTATGGGCTTATGCTAATTAATAGATTGATGCAAAACATGTCTTATTAGTTGCTATCTAATTATAAATAAAATTAAAATATACTTTGTAAGATGCCTTGTGGCTTATGAACTTGAGATGTTTAGGCTCTATACTTGTGTAGCCTTTGTATATGTTTTAGGGTCATGTGATACACGTGTGATTAAATTTTATAAGTGGTTTAGTAGCCGTCGATGTGTAGTAGTATGTATGAATACTGTTTGTGTGGGCGATTATAGTGCGATTGTGTGTGCGTTTGATTCCCTACCTCTCTTTAACCTAAATCTCGTCTTCTTCCCCAATTATATATTTCTTTAGTTCTGGTCCGAATCAATTTCTGATTTCCGGTAACGGCTATACTGGCCGTTACGGTCGCCATGTCAGAACTTCTGCAACCCGTAGCTCAGGCTTCCACTCTGGAAGCCAATCCCACCCCTCCTCCGATCTCCTTTGCTAATATCCTGAAAAACAAAGCCCCGTCACTATCCACAATCCTTCCGAGCAACCCTGAACTTGTCCCCAAATCCCTTCATCTTGGGGAGGCGGCCTGTCTTTACTCGGAAGAACAAATTGCCAAACTATCCTCCCACTATGCAAACGCCCTGGTTGGAAAGTTCACCAAAGGTAGATGCTCGATGGAGCAATTGGAACAAGTCTTCAAGACGGTGGGCTTCATAGGTAAATACCAACTTGGTTCTCTTGATTTCAAACATGTGCTCATTCGTTTTGAATTGCTAAATGATTACCAACGAGCTTGGATGAAAGGTGTCTGGAACTTTAATGGGATTCTTTTAAAAATGCTAAAATGGACTCCTGATTTTTCAATACATAAAGAATCTCCTATTGTTCCTGTTTGGTGTACAATTAAGGAGGTTCCTTTGTACTATTATAACACTGCAGTTATTGAGTCCATTGGCAACAGTATTGGGAATTTTATCAAGACTGATCTGGCCACTGATAACTTAACTAGACCTTCAGCCATTAAACTTTGTGTCGAAGTGGATTTTCTTAAACCTATCAGCACCTACATTAGGCTGGGATCTTTGACAAACAATAGAAAATATTACATTGAGTATGAGGACATCCCATCATACTGTGACCATTGTTCAAAATTTGGTCACTCCAAAGCACAATGCAGAACCTTTCCCCCGAACCTCAATGCTAAGATTGATGATCCTATCATTCCTCAGATTCAACCAAAATGGCAGGCCACTGGGAAAAAATTTGACACCCCACCCCTCATATCCACTGAGGATCAGGCAGAGCTATTACAACCTGAAATTCCTACAAAATCTAACCCAGGGTCCCCTCCCTCCATACTTGTTAATATGGAAATAGATACTGACCTTACAGTGACTGAAACTCCCACAACTGTTAGGAACAATCCTCAAACTCTCAGCCCGAAGCCTTTATCTCGGGTCCCTCTAAATAACTCCCTTTCCAAACTGCTTAATGATACTGCAATAAAAAAATTTACTCCTACGGTTTATGCTACTGATGATATCAGCATTGGAACTCTTCCAAATGCTGGTAAAAATAGCAATGTCTCTCCCTCTTTTCAGCACAGGTTGGGAAACAGATTCTCTGTTTTGCAAGTAGACATGGAGGAACTGGTTCTGACCAAGAAGCTACCTCTAACATGCCAGGAACCTCAATCTCTTCACCGATGCTCAATCAGGGCCTCTTGCCAGGTAAGGCAAAAGGTAAGAAAACTAATTATTTTACCCAAATTAATAAAATGATGCTGAGATCATCTACTAAGAGTCAACTTTCAATTAATTTCTTGATCTGGAACATTAGGGGAATGGAAACTTCCATGTTGAGACTAATTAGTTTAATCAAATTGAAAAAAAAAAATCAATTTTTATGCATTATTGAGCCTATGCATGACAATTCCAAAATAAAATCCTATATGGATATGCTTAAATTCACTGATGGCCTGACCTTGCAAAATGGAAAAATTTGGATCATGTGGGATAATGGTTTCTTTGTTAACCTCCTTTCATCTCATGAGCAGTTCCTACATGTACATCTCACCCATAGCTCTTGTAATTTAACTATGGATGCTGTTTTCATTTATGCCCTTAGAAATAGGGAGGGCAGGAAAATATTATGGACTGATCTATCTTTTCTGTCCTCGGGAGATACCATTTTCATAGGTGATTTTAACACTATATCCTCCATTTCTGAATGCAGGGGTCCTAGTAGCCCCTCCCTTGGGAGTATTAGGGATTTCAATTCTTGGATTAATACTTGTGGTATTCAGGAAATATCCACTGTTGGCAATCTATTTACATGGTGTAATTCAAGATTAAGAAACCCTACCTCCAAGAGGCTAGATAGAGGATTAAGTACTATATCTTGGAATACTAAGTATCCTTCCTCTTCCATTCAAATTTTAAACAGGCAGACTTCTGACCACTCCCCTCTACTACTTAGTATTTCTAATCTATCCAGTCTTAATCCGAGACCTTTCAGATTTCTAAATATATGGTTTAAGCGCCCTAATTTTATCACTCTCATTCAAAATAACTGGGGCATAAGACTGAGGGAGACTGGATTGTTAGGTTTCTACTTAAAATTAGTAAGGTTAAAGAAGCAGATTAAAATATGGAATAGGGAATCTTTTGGGAATATAGATAATAATTTAATTCAAGCTGAAGAATCCCTAAGAATCCAAGAGGCTATCTATGATTTAAACCCTTCTCAAACTGAGCTCATTAATTTAAATCTGAAAAAGGCATTACTGTTGAGAGCTCAAAAAGAGAAAGAGAAATTTTGGAAGCAAAAGGCTAGATTAAAATGGCATAAAATGGGAGAAAATAATACACAGTTTTTTCATATGGTTGTATAGGAGAAGAATTGTAGACTACAGATTTCAAAAATAAAAAACAGTAATGGCCAATGGCTTAACACTGAATCAGAAATTCAAAATGAGGCCATATCTTATTTTTCATCTCTATTTACTGATCCTAATCAGGAACCAAATAATACCTACTATTCTCACTTTCTAAGTCAAATCCCAAGTATAATTACTGCTCAAGACAACTTAGATTTATCAATCCCAGCCTCAGAATCTGAGGTGGAGGCAGTAATTAAGAATTTAAGTAAGAATAGTAGTCCTGGTCCGGATGGCTTCAGTAATAAATTCTACTCTAAGTGCTGGCCTATTATTAAAAATGATCTAGTGGAAGCAGTTAATGATTTCATTAGGGGATCCCCTCTACCTAAGGGCATATCTAGTACATGGATCACCCTAATACCTAAGAAAGCTACCCCTTCATCATTTGATGACTTCAGGCGTATCAGCCTTTCAAATGCTCTTAATAAGATCTGTTCGAAGGTGTTAATGGAAAGACTTAGGCCTTATATGGATTCTTTAATATCACAGAATCAATCTGCTTTTATGAAAAGCAGAAACATTACAGATAACATTCTTTATCTTCAAGAAATGGTCAGATTTCTAGATAGGAAGGCTAGGACTCCTAATTGTATGCTGAAATTAGACTTACAAAAGGCATTTGATAGGGTTAATTGGGATTTTCTAAAATGTGTACTGATGAAATTTGGATTTCAAGGCTTATTTTTAAATGCAATCATGTCTAACCTTTCACAAGCACATTTTTCGATTTTGATCAATGGTAATCCGGTTGGTTTTTTCAAAGCCTCTCGAGGAATCAAACAAGGTGACCCTCTCTCCCCCTTCCTGTTCAACATCTTTTCTGAAGCTTTTTCAAGAAGCTTATCTTTCATTTTCCATAACAGTAAACTTTCATATTATCAGATTCCATCAACTGTTTCTGCAATCTCTCATCTTATGCATGCGGACGATACTATAATACTGATGCAAGCCTCGAAATATAACTTAATTAGGATTAAGGCTTTTCTAGACATATTTGAATTCACTTCGGGCCAAAAATTCAACTTTCATAAATCTGAATTCTTCATTAGTAAACGAGCTTCGACCATTAAACTTAACCAAATGAGGCACATCCTGAAAATGAAACAAGGTGTTTTTCCTTTCCAATACTTAGGATGCCCTATCTTTAAAGGTCGAACCTTAAATAGATATTTTCAACCACTTATGGAGAAGTTGGATAAAAAAGTGCAAAACTGGAAAAATAATTGGTTGAGTTCAGGGGGGGGGGAAATGATTCTGATAAACAGCTGCCTGTATTCTTTGCCATAACACTTATGGGCTGTAACAAGACCACCTAAACAGATTATAAAATCATTTGAGAGAAAGCAAGCTCGGTTTTTCTGGGGTGAAACTGATGGGAAAAGAAATAAGGTGTGGAAAAAATGGAAAGATTTGGCCAAACCAAAATCCTTAAATGGCTTAGGTTTTAGATCAATTAAGGATATAGTAGATGCATGCTCCCTCAAGCTTTGGTGGCACTGTCAGCTAGGAATCACACTTTGGTCTAAACTCTTATGGTCCCTTCCACCTTCACATAGGAATTCTGTGACTTGGAAACGGATCTGTTCTGTAAATAATATAGCAGAGGAAAACACTCAGATTATTCATGGTAAAGGGACAAGTAACTGTTGGACATCCACTTGGTGCCCTCATGGTCCACTGACTAACATGATACCTCACAGTATCTATGTCACTTTTCAGTGGTACTCCATATCAGACTTCATTAATAACAAAGCAGAAGTTCTACCTCTGATATCTTCCTACCTGGAAAATGATGCTGTGGGTTTTTTACAGGAAGCTCAAGTAGTGGATAACAGAGAAGACAGGCTCATCTGGAAACCGGATACCTTGGGTAATTTCTCACATAAATCTGCATATCGCACCATTACAAACTCACCAGGTAATTTCCCGGCTACTAAGAATGTGTGGAATAAGATGTTGCAGAAGAAAATATCAATATTTACATGGAAATTGCTTCATGCCTTCCTTCCTTTTGATGATGTGTTGATAAAGTGTGGTTATAGTATGGCTTCAAAATGCCCTATGTGCTGTAATTCAGATTCAATTGAACATTTTTTCATATCTTGTACACTGGAAAAACTGATTTGGCATAACCTGACTTCTCTGATTAATTTTAATATGGCTGATCAACATACTATAGCTCAGAGATTCTATGCTATGTGGAATTGCTCAGATCTACCGAAAGGCTTCCAGATGATATGTAAACTTTTTCCATCTCTTATTTGTTGGGGTCTATGGAAAGCTAGGACCAGATACCTTTATGACCAGATTCCTTTCTCGACTGATCACATTTGTAGAGAGATTCAGGACCTTATTAACCTCTCCTTTTATTCCTTTCCTGTGAACTTTAACCCTTCATCTGGCTTCCCTAATTCACTTAGGTACTTAATACCACTACTGAGGCCACCCCTGAAACCAATTATTAGATCGGTCTACTGGGAAAAGCCAGTTACTAGTTCCATAAAAATAAATATGGATACCTCTTGGCTGCCACACACTGCTTCTATTGGGATTATAGCGAGAGATAGCTCTGGCTCTCCGTTGTTCATTCACTCGGCCTCAATAGTAGCAAACTCCCCTATACATGCCAAATTATTAGTTATTCTCTCAGCATGCCAAATCTTTCCTAGTCGCGATCTTCCTGTTATATTTGAATCGGATTCCCTCTTAGCAATCAGGATGGTTCTGGATCCTTACTTAGCAAATTGGGATCTTTTTAATTTGGCTTTTCAAATCCACAGCCTTCTAAATGGAGCTGAACTTCATCATGTTTATAGAGAATGTAACTCTGTGGCAAATGCAATTGCCAAATACCATACAGCCAACAACCGGCCACTCCACCTTAATAACTTGACAATGCACATAAAAGGTCTCATTTCTTTGGATACTGAACAGGTTCCTTATATAAGAACCTGCAGTCGTGGCCGTATTTGAACTTGATACTGCTAATGAAAATGTTGGTTATGCAGGTAACCTGGTTTTAATGCCCACTGGAGCTGGCTGTATCAGGACTTCTACAAGTGCTTCATTTCATCAAATATTCTACTCTACTGAAGTTTCTGCATACATTAACTACTTACCAATTCATCATGATTATGAAGTCCCTCCCTTCTCTCCGGAGTACTTACCAGTTTTTGTCTGTAAACTAACTACTTCTTGGTGCCTGTACTTTTCACCTCTACTCGTATTTGTTGGTATATCTACTTAGTTGCCTGGCCAAAGAGCGAATTAATACGGGGTGTAGAGATTCGTTTTTCTTTGGAATCGCAACTCATGGATATATTAATAACCCTGTATAGCCTTACTTATTTTGTGGCAATGCTATTGCCTTTTGTACAAACTCAAGTCATTTCCGATGGCTACTTTTCATGGTTTGGGGCGCCAATATACAACCCCCACCTTAGGGTGTATCTATTTAAAAAAAAAGTAGTAGTATGTATGATTATACTGTGTGAGTATTTTCGGTTCGTACGTGGTCATCGTGAATTAAATTGTGCGATTAAATTATATGAATGGTTTAGGCCCACACATGATCGTGCGGCGAAAATGGTACATGTGACTTACATGCGACTTGAGTTTGAGGATTATGTGATTTTTATAAAAAAATGACATTAATGAATATAGGTAATATAATAGTCCGACCAAACTTACTCAAATTTAAATTTAAAATTGAAATTTATGTATTTTTAAAAAAGAGTAGGTCTCTTGAAAGGCGGCATGTCCATAAGCTTATGGACAGGAAGGAGCCTTTTTGCAAATAATGCAAACTTAAACAAAAGAAACATGCTAAGCTAAAAAATAATTTCACGCACAAACATAATTTCACAAAAAAACACACAGCACTCGGTTTTTCTTCTCCGAAAAGCTCTCAATAGTGATCAAGTCTTCCGTACCTTTCCGATCTTCTCACCGGCGCGTTTATGATCTTCTCAATCATGGCGTCTTTCCGATGTCCTCCGACGACAACAACCAGTACGATTTTTACTCTTCTTGTTCTATGGAATCCTATGAATGCCAATCACTTCTTCCTCACCAGTCTGCTATCGGGTTTCCAATTCCTCTCGTCCAATCCGTTCATGGGGCCCTTCCGATGTCCTCTGACAACAACTGTTGTGATTCCAACAGAATTGAGCAACCCAAAATCTGTCGCTAGATCCTATTGAATCCTATGAAATTTCAGCTGCTTTGATCGTAAAAACTACTGCTATCGAATAAGAATATTCATGAGAAAACATGATAATGCCATGATTCAACTTCAAGCAGATGATATTCATTTGCAAGAAGCTGAAATACAACTCAATTCCTAGGAAGGTATGATTTTCTCTCATCAGATTGAAATTCTAGTGTTCAATTGCAATCGATATGAATATAACAGTTTTTGAAACTTCTGGACACTGAAATTTAACTGCTATGAACATGTATGAACATGTGGATACATTAGCAATATAAACTACGTGTTGCACAAAAAATTTGTATAATTTATGCATTTGTTAACTAAAATCATGTATAGGTTACAAATAAACATGCATTAGATTAAAAATGAACAAAACACAGAATGCATTTGTCAATTCCAACTTTTGACAAACTTGTGCATTGTTCAGATTATAACATGTACAAAATACACTACACTTTTCATATGTTTCATTGCAAGTAGTATTTGTTATACTTATCAGAATAGAGCTTACATTAGAAATTGTATTCTTTATTTTTACAGGTACAAATTTTCAAAATTTAAATGAAATTAATGGCACTAAAAATATTACCGGCGTAAAAGCAAAAAAATTGGAAGCACTTCATGCTCTATACAAGAAGCATGCAAATGCTATTGGTTTCAGCTACATGAAAGACTGCCAACGTTGAAAACAAAAGCCAGATTCATGAAAAGTACTACAAGTGCTCTGCTGAAGGCCAATCGAAAAGATTAAAAACCAGCACTACCAGCCCTGTTCCTTGCATGGATAATGAAAAACATTCTAAAAAATTGAAGAAGAGGAAGAGCAAGGACCTGATTACAAAAATAGGATGCCTAGCTGAAATTAGAGTGAAGCCAAAGCAGGATTATTACATCGTGGCACACTACAACATCGTACACAATCATGAATTAACAAGACCAGCCTTGCAGTATTGCAATGGGAGTGAACGGAGGATTACAGAAGACAAAGGAAATACCATCACAATAATGGAACAGGCACGTTTAAGACCCAATGTAGGATATAAATACATGTCTTTTGAAGCTAGTGAAGAAGAAAATCTAGGGCATACGATGAAAGACCACCTGAACTTTGTGAGTCGACTTCGTATGAATGAAATAGAAAGTGGAGATGCTAAGAAATTTGTTGACACACTCATGGAAATCAATGACAACGATAATGACTTCTTCTTCAAAGTCAAGTTCGACGAGGAATTAAAACTATCAAAAGTGTTTTGAAGGGATTCAATGACGCTGGAGGACTACAAAGTCTACGGAGATGTCACAATATTTGACACTACATACAGAACAAACAAGTATAACTTGATTTGTGCGCCAACAGTTAGAATCAACAATCACTAGAACATAACAATGTTTGCTTGTGCTTTTATACCAAATCAGTTTGCTGATACTTTTGTGTGGCTCCTCAACACTTCAAGAAATCAATAAAAGGAAGGGAACCTGTCACAATATTCATAAATCAAGATCCAGCAATTGGCAAAGCAATTAATGAGGCATGTTGTGAAAATTTGTTGCTTACAATTCTGAGCACTGAATATGCACTTTTGACATTGCACTTCTTACCTTACAGTATGCAAAACATACCTTATAAGATGCACTTGTTACTTTAGAAAATAGGTTTCCTGAAAATGATAAGTTCAAAAATTCTATTTCTTAGACTTGAAATTGAGTAGGGAATGTTAGCTTCTGCACCTGTCAGCTTACAGTATGTATACTAATCAACTTCAATTTCTTGTTGCAACTTTTAGGTCTTCCAAAACACAAAACACGGGTTGTGATTGTGGCACATAAAAAAATGCAGTACAACATTATGGAGATTAAAGAAAGGTGAATCCTTCAAAAGCGATCTAGACTACTATATGAAAGGATGTCGTAATCCAACAAAATTTGAAGAAAAGTAGACCTCCATGATCACCACATACAAGCTAGAAAGTAACACCTGGTTTTAATGCCTATACGACATTTTTGAAAAATGGAGCATAACATTCAGCAAGGATATTTTCTCAGCAAGCATCTTATCATCACAGTGAAGCGAAAGCACCAACCATGCACTATGCTTCATTGCAAACAAATCAACAACACTGACACACTTCTATGAGCTCTTCAACATAACAATCAGAAAGTGGAGGAGAGATGAAGCAGAAAAGGAAAATACATGTACAAAAGAAAAGCCAAATTATCAAAACAAAGCAAATATGTTTACATTAAAAATATGTATTACTCAGTCTGGAATCCAAATTTGTTAAATTACAGTATGTTCCCACTACCGGCCCTGTACAGGTTTGGTTAAATATAATGCTCAAATTTACACACTTGCATTGTATAAAGGATTCAAAAAGGAATTTTCCCTAGAAATGGCAACTAAGGTCAAGGAACTATTCTTAGAACCACCGAAAAAATAAATGGGGTTAGCCTAGAACATGATGAATCCAAATATGAGACAGTCAAGTACAAAAATGAAGATGGGCTGGTTGAAGTATATACATATGCAAGTGCTTCGATGTGTCAGGTATGCCATGCTTTCACACTCTCAGAATATTGGACCTTCATTCCATCATAGAAATAGCTACAAAGTACATCCTCTAACAGAGGACAAAAATGTCCAAAATAGAAGTACGGGACATGATTCTTGGCAAAGGAAAACAATAATTGGAACGCATTAACGACATAGTTTCATGAAGGAACCATATATCCAGCAAATTCTACAATCTAGTTCTAAAGAGCGAAGGCAACTCAGAAGTTAGAAGCATTCTTCGAGAGATGTTTGACACCTGCTCAGCAAGAATAGAAGACTTGTTGGCATAAAAAACAAATGCCATTGAACAATCAACCACAAGTAGCCAATGCAACCCAACCATAACAAGTGCACCTAAGGTAGTGGATCCAGCCCAAGTGAAGACAAGCGGAAGAGGGAAAAGGCTAAAATCAGGCATGGGAAAGAAAAAACCAAGGAAGAAAACTACTAAATTCGGCACAAAAACACCGTATGTGAAGACACTGTAAATAGTAACATTATTTAGGATACAAGTTGCATTTGTTTACTAATATATTGTATTTGTTTTTCAGGATCATACTGTATGCCTGAGATTTTTGTTTACCTAAAATTTTTATACATTAAATAACATACTGTATTTTTTAGCTTACAACTATAAATTATCAAATTATAACCTGCATTTGTTTTTCTTGCCCAAGTACCAACCTTTGTTTCACAAAATGTTATTGATATGGAAACACTGACTACAAACTAACTGGTATGTGATTACTTAGCTTACAATTGTAATTTATTAACCTATGGATTGCAAACCACAGAACATAACTAAAATGCAACTTGGTATTAATAAGAATAAAAATATTAATTAACATTCAACATGCACTTTTTTCCCTAAAATGAACTTTTATTATATTTCACAAAATTTAGTGATACAAAAACCACATAACTACTTAGCTAACACATTTAGTTTATTAACCCATCAGTTTCATTTGTTTTCCTATAAGATCAGAAAATCAACACAATCAACCACATCAAATAATTCAAAAATCAACTTGGAAGTAAAAGAATACAAATAGTACTTCTTCAAACGAAACATGCACCTGTTTCATAAAACCTGCAACCGTACAAATAATCCTAAAAAAAATGTCTCAAATGCGCTCAACATATCACCCACAAAACAATCAGTCACAAATAATCCAAATACACCTTTAACCTTTAAAAAAACTCCTAAAACAGCGTCTCAATTGCGCTTAACATACAACCAACAAACCAGTCAGTCACAAATTAAGCTAATTACAAATCATCCAAAAACAATCGAAGATGCTAAAGCTACAAATCTTCAAGTTATTCAATCCCAAGGGAGAATGAAGGAACCATAGAACAAGTTTTCCTCATGTATTCTTCAACTATCTTATCAACCCACTCATGTATCCTTGGGTCTTCCATAATTTTCTATGTCGTCTTGACATGAACAAGAACCTCATTTGTTGTGGTTTTTCTTTCTTCCCGTGGTTCTGATTGAGGTTGTGGCTACGGCTGCAGCTGCAGTTGTGGTCGTAAAATTGGACTAGCATTTGCCCTCTCAAGGTTTTGAACCAACACATGTCTAATAACCTCCATGTCTTGTTTGAAAACGAGACAAGCCCTATGCAAAGGTCGATGAAGAACAAAGGTCAGTCCAATAAAAAATTAGAACTATCTAAAAAGGATATATGAACTATAAACTGCATTAGATTAACTTGCATATGTATTAGTTTTAAAGCATCATGTACTAATTTTTAAAAACTATATAAAAAAGACATAAAATACTTACATTGCTGGTAGCTTTGTCAATGTCTTCATTGCTCATCACACCACCATGTATTCGATACAAAATAAATCCTGTCTCCTGAGCAATTCCATCACATGCAGTAGTAGGTGTATGAAACCCCTTATGGCCAATATTCTCATTGCGAGTTCCCTTGGATTGCTGCTGGCTTCTTCTTTTATCTTTCCCCTCCTATCCTTTGTCAAAGGAAAACCAACCTCTACCATAACCCTCTTATCATAACCCATTTTTTCAAGATAATGAGCCATGTCGAGCGAATATTTGTTTGACCAATGCATGCGCATGGGCATTCTAGTAGGGTCAGGCTGACCTCTATAAGGAAACCAATAAATATAAGCTAGCAGCAATACAAATGCACAACCGCCAACACAAGACACGTCTCGTGTACCTGAATAAGATTTGAAGCTCCTAACACCCTCATAGAGACGATCAAACACTAAGCCACGCCAATGAAGACTCTTAATGGTCCCAACATTCTCTAATGACTAACCATCTTAAAAGAAACCAAGTATCCTGTAGTTGGTGCCAAGAAAGTACACATGACATGCATAACAAAAAAACCTCTTAAAAAGCTCACCACTATCACCTAGTTTACCCAGCTCTTCAAAAAGATTGACATGAGTAATATTACCATATTTATCAGCACCTAACTCATCTCTCCATCTATTCCTCATATCCACATCTCTTGACAAACCCCTCCCATTGTTCCTAACCAAACTAGAATCCTAGGAATACAGAATATATCGAACATATCATTAGGGGTATTGATGTACCTTGAGCTGGATATTTCTTGAACACAACCAACAGTATCAAACCTAGGACAAAAAAATAAGAAGTAAGCCTAGAACAATTTGTAGTTAGCATAAAACAATATAATATCAATCATATAATCAAACATGTCAACTAGACAAGGCACAATTCCAAAAGGAATGGATGAGATGTCAAACGCAAGAAGTTTACCAAAATCTATATCTTCCACATCAATCTTTTGGCCGGGAGTGAGCGAGGCTATTAATGATTTTATCTTTAAAGGACAACAGCTGATTGAGAATTTCTGAGCAAACCTAAAATAAAATAAAATATGAAAAGTGTAAGCATACATGTCTTGAAAAACAAATAAACACTGAATCTTATCAAATGCAACATCTTATGAAATAAGTAGAGTTTATAACATATTAAAATAAAATTGTAAATAGGGAAAAAAACACTTACGTGTTACCCTCCTCATCAGTACGTTTGACCACCTGCTTCTTCTGACAGTTGTGCTACTGTTTTGCAGCTCCTTCTTCACCAGCAACCATTTCTCTTACCCTGAAGCTTCAATAATAGTACAGTCTGCTTACCTCTTCAACCCAATTTTTTTCCACTTCAACACCTTTCTTCACCTTCTCGGAAAACTCATTCAAAACTCCACCAGATTTCTTTGCCTTTTCAGCACCTTTCTTCAAAAAAAGCTTTTTTAGTCTTTGTCTTCATCGCCTTCTCAGCAGGCTACTTTGCAGCAAGTTCTTCTGCCTTACTTTTATTCTGTCCAGTACAGGTCTCACATTGTTTACCCTTCTCCTTTCTTAACATACAAGGTGACAAACTGTCCATCTCTCTTTCAAATGATACCACCATAGTAGGTCGAGCGTCAACACTCTCACCCACATCCACAACAGCTTCACCACCTTCACTTTGCTCTCACACGCAAGTACAGCAGCTTGTGCCGCCTTCGCCTTCGTAAATGCATCCAAAATCCACTGATTTTCATTAATATAGTCCCTAATCATAATGTCCATGCTATCACCATCATCCCTGGACCCACCTTCACCATTATTCTCTACATACTTAGAACAACCTTCACCAGTAGGTACAGCTTCCTCCCTAACAGATTTAGTCTCTTTCCTATTCAAATCAGTATCATTCTCTTTAAAATATGCCTCAAATTCAGCATCAATATCTGCTAAAGCATCCTTCCCCTTAATAGATCTTACGACTTCACCATCAATTTATGCTGAAGCATCATTCTCTTCAACACCACTAACATTAGCATCAACCCCTTCAACACCATCTTTAACATTATCAATCATGACATCCAAAATGTCCCTAATATCTCTCTTCACCACCTCAGAACCCATAGCTTCATCAATACTAGTTACTTCTTTACTCATTCGAACAATTCCATTCATCAGTGTGTCATAGTCAAATTCTTGACTAGACACACCTTCACCCAAAGCTGATACACCTTCACCATCTTTCAAGTGATTAACATCCACGTCATCCGTTTCTTTTTTACTGGCTTACGAACAGTAGGAACTAGAATTTGTGTAGTAGCAGCACCACCAATTCTGGTAGACCTACGTTCCAGTACAATTACTACACAAAACAATTGAAAAACAAAAAACTGTATAAGCACATATTAAAAAAACAAAAACATAATCGCCCAAATAAAATGTACTTCTATCTCAGGTTCTTTATGTTGAATAGTATCTTGACCTCCTTCAAGCACAACTAAATATAATCATATACCACACAGTAAGAAACTAATACATAAAACATACAAACAAATGCAAGTTGTAATAAAAAAAATGCATGCATACTCTGGCAGCCAATAAGCAACCTAATCTGGAAAAACAATAGTACAACTAACTAATGCATAGGCTATACTAATACATTCGACTTGTAATGAAACAAATGCATACATAGTCTGACAGTTGGTATGCAACATAATCTGACATACACATTATAGCTAACTTATGCATATAGTCAACTAACATAAGCAACTTGTAATGAAACAAAATACATATTAGAAAATAAGAATGAATAACAATAAGTAACTAACAATCAATGAAACTAATACATAAGTTATATTAACATATGCAAATTCTAATAAAACAAGTGCACAATATAACAATCAGTTAACAACAAAATAAGTAACTCAAAAAATAGAGTAAGTAACTTAGAAAAATGTTAGCCAAACATATGAAAATCATAGGAAAACAAATGTACATCATAAAAAAGAGTCAAAACATGCATATATGACATGCAAATCAGAAAAAATCGGATGACTAACTAAGACAACTGTTAGCCTAACATATGCAACTCCTAAGAAAACAAATGCACATTATAACTGAACTGATAACATACTAGAAAAAAGCAGAGCAACTAACTAGTACATATCTTAAAATAACAAATGTAACTTCTAAAAAATCAAATGTATGTTATAAAAAAGACTCAAAACATACATCTGACTAATAAAAAAGTCAACAACAACAAGTCATATGCCGATCTAACTTACAAATAAATTTTTTTAAGAAAGCCAGCATCAACAAGACTGAAAAACACACATACACACACAACAAGAACAAAAAAAAGTGCAAAACTCAAAATATTGAAAACGGAAAACAGGAAGAATATGAACCAGGATAAGAAGAAGGCGGAGAAAACTTCTCAGCTTTAGGAAAAATAGCTTTCCCCTCGCCCTACCCATAGACTAGGTCAAATACACACAAAAAAATCTTACATTAGAATTGTGAACAACTGTAAAGTAAAAATGGAAAAGAATAGCAACGAAACATCAAAACCTAGAATATCAAGCTTACCGAATTCAGGCGATTTCGGTGCTAACTTGAACAACGCAATTCCGGCAAGATTTTGAGAAGAACATAGAGCGGAATTGAAAAAAAAATGAATTTTGGAGAAGAGAGGAATTGAAGAACTAAGAGAGGAGAAGATGAAATTTACAGTAGTTGAATAATGAGGACAAAGACACGCGTGATAAAGGGATTGCAGTTTCCAAAAATGTTAACTGCTCAAAACTGCTGACAAAAGGACAACTAGGCATGGATGAAAATTAAAAATAGACAACCAGCTTTAATTAGTTACTAGGTACTCCATTTTTTAAATAATTACAATATGAACCCCATTTTGCATATCAGTCCCTGGCCTGTCCATAAGCTTATAGTCATGCCGCTTTTCATGAGACTTACCCTTTAAAAAACTGATATAGTTATATAAAGTCAAAACTAACATCGATAACACTCAACTCAAATTTGTGGTTATGTTAAATTTATAATTCACTTAAGAGTCCGTCTCTTATAAGATAGTCTTTCCATCAATTATGGAAAGACCAAGGTTTAAAGTGCAAATGATAAGAAATGAAGATAAAATTTTTGGGTTGCATTGGTTGGATCTTTAACTAATAATTACTTCATGCAGCATAATGATGTGGTAGTCGGTCCAGGTAGCCTCTTCTTGGTTCACTTTCTTCGATTTCTTTACCTGCAAATGTTATCCCGGAAGTGATTCCAAGAGAGCAACTCCGATGATCAAGTTAGTCCTCCCTTCAAGAAATGGAAATTATCTCTATTATACCGCTTACCTTAGCTCCTATAGAGCTTGTTGTATTTATAGACTCATAACCTTTTTCATTCCCCGTTCTTAGGACTTTGAAATCGTGGTCTCGCCACTTCTCTCACGTTCCTCAGTCGTAGCCTTTGCGTTCACTGAATGTCCCGTGTTTCCCAGCCCACATTCTTTGCCACGACTTGTGATTCCTGTGTTCGATGAACGTGCCTAATACTTCTCTTGGACTAAAGTTTGGTGGGATAATGCTAGGATGGGCTTAGCAACTCTCCGCCCTTTGATTGCTGGGCCACACCTACACCACAAGTTCCCCCTAGTCATGAAGATTACAAGAAACGAAGCGATGATGTTGTTTGTAGCCCGAGTGAGAAATAATATTACTGTTTGTAAATGATTCATGATAAGGAATATACTTTTAGCCTTCTGAAGTGATGATGTCTTGTTGGCTATAATTTTCTATTCTGTCACTCTTTGAATTTAATGTTTTGAATTTTTGGGCTCCTCATGGCAAGGCAGTATTTTCAGTGATTTTGTTTTTGAACTCTAAGATTTTCATTCCATTATTTAAAATTCTAGCCTGAAATTCCATGATATTTGTTATCACTATATCTCTTAGATGGGGAATTTGAAACAAAGAATTGAATGTAGCCCTTAATCAATGTGTTGTCTGTTCACATACCGTCATCGTCTCGATATAAGCAAAAGTGTACTTTGCTTTTTTTCAGATACTCATCATTACTCTTCTTTTATTCTTTATTTGATCCTTTTATTGTTCATATTTAAGGTTCCTTCTTCCTTCTTCCTTCTCGCGTCAGCTTCTCATCTCCATTGCCCAGAGTTTGTCTTTCTTGTACTAATTCTTAAATCTTCAGCGCATAATCTAACCGCAGCTCTTTCAAGGGTAAGTTCTCTTGTTTGAAGTATTTCTCCTACCTCTACTGTGTTCTTTTTCTCTTGTTCTAGTTGCCTATATGACTTACTCCCTATCATTTTGTCCAGCCCTGCAAATCCCTTTTGTAATAGATTCGCTTTTATTGTATTTTAACTGAGATTATTGCTTCCCAATTTTAGGACCTTCATGTGTTCTTTTAATCATGGTAAGTTCCCCGTAGAATATGCTGCTTCCGATGGGGATTCCGACCATGTTGCCGGATTCTCTATCGTTCCAAGTATTTTGACCATATCCTATGTGAATGACTTAAATAACTTCTTCACTTTTCTGTCTGCTTATAAGTTTCGTTCACCTACTAAGTCTAATTGCATTTACAACCCTCCTCTTGGCTATATATCTTGTTACCTAGCATATTTGAAAGTATCTATTTTACACTTTCCAAACATATGACTGCACTGTTTTGTTCATATAAGATTACTTTGGCACAATTTCATCCTAAGGGCATCGATATTATGATGGGTTTTCTTCGCGTGTGTGAAAATGTAAACATACCTTTCACGATTGACTTATTTGGTAATTTCTACCACCTTTGAAAAGTGAAGAATACTGTGGGCGAATTCACCCTATATCCTGTGATTTCCGGGGTAGAGCTTGTGAGTGGTGTCCCTAGTAATGTTGGTGATTGGCGTAGGCGATATTTTTTTTATTAAAGCCAAACAAACTCCAAAGTCTGATGTACCTTCTTGTAACTACAAAGTTCCTAAATCTAAGCTTCCTAACTTGAGTATTCACTATATAAAGGAGGCACCGATCGTGGCTACACTTCACTTATATACCCAACACCTTCGCCATGCCGACTCTGACACTGAAGGTGTCTTCTTTTCCTATATTACGCTATGTATTTTATAGCGGATTATATTGGTATTTTTCTTTTTTCTGTGAGTTCATTTTGACCTGTGTTGTTTCTTATTGTGGTAGACATGGATCTCACAAAAGATGACTTTGATCCATCAATCTTCAATGACGACGAAGTGAATGTTGGTGGTGCCAACACCACTTCTCTGCTGTCGATTGTCACTGGCTCTGAGGATAAAGAGGCTGATGATTGGCAAACTAGCTGTTGTCGAACTCTGAACCCACAGAAGGAAAAGAAGAACAAGAGGGATTGGAGCAGGTGTCTCTCAGGTCATCCTATTCCTCATCTTAAAATGGGACGTGGTAGCCAAACTGGTTTAGAAATTACAGAGTTGATTGAAGACTCCCTGGCCCAGGGGGTAATTTTTGATATTTTTTCTAGCCTTTCACTACCTAACACAATAGCTATGGTAAGGCTACAATTTTCCTTGAGCAAAATGTCCTATATATTAATTCTCCGTGTATAACGTAGCGAGTAAATTCGTTCCCTGCATTGTACACTTATAAGGTTGGCGAGGGCCTAAAAATTGCGAGGGGGCAATTATCCAAGCATTCTCCCGCTAATGATTCAATGGTGAAGATATACAAATCTATAGAGACAAAGCTTTCATTGTTGAAGAGCTCATTGAAAGCTGCCGAGGAGAAAGTGAAGGTTGGTGAGGAGAAGGTGATAGCTTGCGAATAAGAGGCGAGTGCAGCTAGGGAGAACTCGAGGCTTGCGGGGGTGGAATTCTCTGAGCTCCATTTTCAATTGGATGATATGGGTACCAATGGACTTGCTTCCTCTAAATATCCTCAAGTTCTGGTGGATCGGTTGTGCAAGAAAAAGTCCTTTTATAAATATTTTGAGGATATTTCCTAGGCTGTGCAAATTGTTGGGTATTGCGAGACCGTGAAATATGTATGGCAGTGGAACCCCCAGTGTGTGCAAAAGCATTCCCATGATGGTTAAGTGCATTGAGACTTTTAAAGAAAGAGGGCCGACCTGAATCAAGCCTTCATTGATAAGGTCAATGACGGGGGTCATCCATTCACCTTCCTTTCACATCTCACTAGTCTCTCTAGTCTCCCATCATTGGCTGAGCTGAAAGAGTGTGAGGTGAATTATTATGAAGAACTTCCCTTTAAGCCCTGTGTTGATGTTGCGATTGTTGATCCAGACGCCAACGTGGGGAATGCAAGTACCAAAATTCCTCTCCTTTAAGCCAACAATGGTGATCCCACTCGATGGCCTAACGAAGATGTCTCTGCAATCGTTGTTCCAGTGTTGACCACCCCTAACCCCAAAGTTAGTTAATTTTTAGTATTTCCTCATATACATTTGGTTTTTTGGTTGTACTCTTAGAAAAATATGTTACTGTTTGTATTTTCTATTCGCATGACTTTATTTATAAGAGTTGATATGCTTGTTGTCCCGTATTTTCTTATCAGCCTTACTCGTATGAAGGGTTTCAACATTTTGATTGATTGTAAATTTCTACAAAGATTTTATTTTATGGGACATAATGACCCTCTCTCTGAACCTATCAGCTTTCTTCGTGCTATTCGATTGTTTACTAAAGAATGTGCAGTGGTCGTTTCCGCTGACCTTTTTACACGAGTGGAGTCACATTCCTTATTTATTGGGCGGAAACTTCCTTTTCCTTCTGTCCCTCAATCTTCATCTACAAATTGCCCTTGTATCAAGATTATTCCTGGTGAATACAATGTTGAATCACTTGGGAAGGACATTGTTCGTGGTTTAGTCGATCTTAAGTCTGCTGGCACATATATCCGATCGCTTAACCTTCCTGTTTCTGTTCAAGAGTGAGCTATCTATTAGCATCCTCTTAAAGTATATGCTCTTGGTTATTGATAATCTTGAAAATAAATGGGGTATAGTCGTGAAGGAAAGTCAAGATGATTTGCGAGTTCTGCACAGGATCCTGAGCAAAAAAATTGACTGTCAGTAACTGAACCTTGCGAAGATGCTCCCACAAAAATGGGAGGCTGGAGAGTGTATCAAGAACAAGGCTAGCGAAGTTCATTAGAAAATGTTGATTATTGATAAGCAATGTGGCCGTATTGATGACTTGCCTAAAAATCTTAAGAAGAAACAAGATGAAAACGAGCACCTATCGTCCTCTTTCGTTGGATGGAAAAATAAGTTTGACGAACAAATTTTAATAAACACACAGCTTCGAGAAGAAAATAAAGATCTTCATGTTGAATGTAATCATCTTGATTTGTATGTTCATCCGTTGGAGTAAGCTTTCGCTGACTACAAAAATCAACCTTATGTTCCTCCTTCTTCGTCACGGCGTATCACAAACCATGGTCA
Organism: Rubia yunnanensis; assembly: GCA_037428765.1. NCBI lineage: Eukaryota > Viridiplantae > Streptophyta > Magnoliopsida > Gentianales > Rubiaceae > Rubia > Rubia yunnanensis. Next base: position 76,310,114 of record CM075064.1, read on the forward strand.
TTTAAATGTTAGTGGCAGTAACTGAAGACTTAGATTGTCAGTTGCCGTGTGATCTCATATTCGTTGTCTTGAAGAAAAGTTCATAATCTAAGGACAAGGACAGAATAGTACAAGGAAACAGTGAACGTTATGAGTATGCAGTTGGATAGCAAAGAGTTTGGTCCTATAACTAACTTCAAGGCCTATTATGCCAAACATCTAGATCGTATGGGATGAAGAGGTATGACCCATCGCCTTTCCTACTTACATATACAGGTGGAAATAGTTAGCAAAGAACATGAAGCAGAGGAAAGTCACCACCAAGCTGATCAACATTCATACGATGGTGAACAATCTTCTCGTGAAACCAAGTGCCCTTTTTACGAGGATGAACCAAATTGTCTTTACAATGGTTATTCTTCTTCTTGACCATCACGCTCTTATAGATGTAGATAGTGTGTTTTATTTGTGGCTATAGATGATATGATTGTCTGTATGTTTTGGTGCCTTTGGGGTTTAAGACTTATCTTTGTATTGCTAACGATTTTGCCCTATCTATTTTGCTGCCACGCTTATCGATCTTTTAGGATCCTGCGCTTTGTAGGCATATTTGCCTTAATGCATTTCTTGCTTTGTTGATGTTGCAATATTTATTACTTGCAACTTGTTTGGTTTACAAAGTTGTAAGATCAAAAGCTTGCTGGCATCGCTAATTGAGAAAGATCTATAGCTTGCATTTGTTTGATTTGAAAAGTTGCAAAATCTAGAGTTTGCAAGCATAATCATTTGTGGAAGATTTATGGCCGGCAATTTCTGGGATTCATGAAACTGTAAGATCCAAAGGTTGCCAGTAATAATATTTGAGCAAGATCTATAGCTTGTGTTTATTTGATTCGCGAAGTTGCAAGATCTACAGCTCACAAGCATCGCAAATTTTGCAAGATCTATAGCTCGCGGTTGTTTGACTTGCAAGATCGAAAGCTTGCGAATGTTGAGGGGAATGCAGGATCCATACCCGCTGTTAAACTTTGCTTGTCAAGTCTTGATAAAAAATAGGAAGAATAGGAAGCGTAGTCGTGGTCCAGCAAAGTGGGTTTTTATATTAAATATGTACGATGGCAATCATATCGCAGTGAAACAGTGATACTAAAGCAAAAAAAGGATAATGTCCTTGGGTCTATACAAGTAGTTGCTTGCTGTTTTTATTTTAAACATAAAAACCTCCTTAAGTTACTCACATGCCACGTGTTTGGGACTTTTGTGCCATCCATTCTTTCCAACTCAAAACTATTGGACTTTTGAGCCTTTATGACTTTGTATGGTCCTTCCCACTCTAGACATAGTTTTCCTCGTTCTTCAGCAAGGCTAGCCTCATCTTCCTTAGCACCAGATCCCCAATCTAAAATCGCCTTTCCTTCACTTTCTGATTGTACGCTCTTGCCACTCTTGCTTTGTGTTTAGCATCCATGATACTTTCCTAGTTCCTTTGCTACTTTAGTCTGTCTAACTCCAGCTTTAGCATATCTTGATTGTCCATCTTCTTATAATTTCTTATCCCGAGACTAAAATTTCTAATTTCCACGGGTATGACTGCTTCATGACCATACAACAAAGCTATAGTGTTTTCCCTGTTGGCTATCGGATAGTTGTTCTATACGATCATAGCATGTTCAGTAGCTCATTCACCCATCCTGTTCGCTTTCCTTCCAATTGCTTTGGTATCCCCTAAACTATGGTCATTTTTTTCACTTCCACTTAGCCATTAGATTGAGGATGTACAACAGAGGTAAACTTTTGAGTTATCCCAAGCCTCAAACACCAGTCAACAAATGCTATATGTGTGAATTGTGTGCCGTTATCCATGACAATAGTCTACGGTACCTTAGACAGGCACACGATCTTTTGCTATACAAATTTTCTCAAGGCTCGGCGGTAACACGTCCTAATGGCTTAGCTTTGACCCACTTTTTGAAGTAATCAACCTCTACAATAAGGAACTTAGCGTTGTTTTCTCCGATTAGGAATGGTCCCACTAAGTCAATTCTCCACTTGTAGAATGCCTAGGCTCCGTAGATTCCTGTCAAAGTTGATTGTGGTGTATACGACAATGAAGAGTTGAGTTTCCAGCTCCTACATTTGAGAACAAAGTTGTGTCCATCATTGAACATAGTCGCCCAGTAGTACCCTGCTCTGATTATCTTTCTAGCTATCATTCTTTCTATTGGTGCGTTCCACATAAGCCTTCATGAACCTCTTTTAAGATCTCAGTCGCTTTTGTTAGCCCTACAAATTTTATCCATGGGGACAAGAAGCCCGTTTTTGTACAATGTTCCATTTTTTGTAAGCGTAGTTAGAGAATGCAACTTCAACTTTCTAGCCTCCATTTTATCTTCTGACAACGTCCCTTTTGCAAAGAAATCCATTAGCGAGTTCATCCAGCTTGCCTCATCTTCTTATATTGTCAGCACCACCGTTGATATAGTGCTTCTAAATGGGATAACCTCCATGGTGACATCCCCCTGTTTAGCGAGGGAATCAAACCTTGCAGTCGCCAGCTTGCTTAATGCGCCAACCTGTGTGTTTTCATATCGCAGGATGTGTTTTATGTTAAAATATTCAAGCTGGGCTATGAGCTGTCGCACCTTCACCAGATATTTGATCATCTGGTCTTCTCGTACCTTATAGTTACCTCGCAGTTGCTGGACTACAATTAGAGAATCACTGGATACTTGAACACTTCCTACTTTCATCTGATTGTGAGGTCCAACCCACAAATTAGAGCTTCGTATTCTGCTTAATTGTTGGTCAACATGAAATCGAATTCCAATGAGTGTTTGTGCTTTCCCCCATTTGGGTCCACTAAAAGCAGCCTTGCTCCGCATCCTTCATTGCTTGATTCACCATCAACGAACAACGTCCTAGCCACTTGCTCCCATTTTGTCTTACCTTTTTCAATTGTGAAGCTCTGATGGATGCTCGATTTCTGCTTCTTCACTTGAAATTTTGGCAATGAAGTCTGCCAATGCTTGAGCTTTGATTGTTGTTCTATGTTGCAATTGTATTTCAAATAGACCTAGTTCCAGAGCCCATTTTGCCAATCTACTTGAACACTCCAGTTTAGAGAGGATGTTGTTGATTGGGAACCCTGTGTAAACTACTATATTGTGGCTATGAAAGTAAGTTCTTCGTGCAAAATAGACCAGAGCCAAGGTTAGCTTTTCTCCAGGAATGTAAGATGTCTTCGCTTTTTGCAGGATTCTGCTGATGTAATAAACCAGAACCTGTCTCTACCCTTCCAAGAAAACTAACACAGAGTTCACAGCGTTTTGCAAGGTTACTAAGTAGAAGTACAATGTTTCTCCCAGCGTGGGCGACTTCAGCCTTGGCAACATTCAAAGCTAGTCTTTTAACCCCTCATATGCTCTCTGACACTCTTTGCTCCAACTAAATTTTTTCACTTTTCAAAGTACTTCAAAGAGTGAAAAGTCCTTTTCTGCAACCTTTGATACAAAATGACTGAGTGCTGCCTATGATCCTATTAAGATTTGTACTTCTTCAACTATTCGTGGTTGGGGAAGATTCACTATGGCTTGTATCTTATCTGGGTTAATTTTTATACCCTTTGAGGAAACCTTGCACCCCAAGACGTCCCCGCCCCACTCCGATTATACACTTTTTAGGGTTGAGTTTCATCCATATGTCCTTCACAGTGTCCAACATTTCTTTCACGTTGTTAGCAAAGTTTCCTACCTTGTTATTCTGGATCACCATATCGCCAATGTATGCTTCAATGTTTCTGACTATTTGGTTTCCAAACACCCTGCCAATCACTCTCTGGTAAGTTGCTCCCGCATTGTTAAGCCCAAAAGGTATCTTCACATAACAAAACATTCTGATGCTTATTATGAAGGTTGTTTTCTCTTCATCATTCGAGTTCAGTAGTATTTAATGATATCATTTGTATGCATCCATGAAAGCTAAGTCTTCGTGTCCTGAGATCACTTCCACTAGTTGATTGATCTTTGGAAGTGGATAAGAATCCTTTGGAAATGCTTTGTTCAAGTTGGTGAAGTCAATACACATCCTCTAAGAATTGCATGACTTCTTCACCGTGACCAAGTTTGCTAACCATATTGGGTATATAACTTCCCTTATTATGCCGGCTTGTAACAACGATGTAACCTCTTCCTTGATCGCCTTCCATTTGTTACTGGCAAAGCAATGCTGTTTCTGCTTGATTAATTTAGCTGAGCTACTAAAATTCAATGGATCAGTAGCAATGTCTGAAATTACCCCTCCCATGTTCTGTACGTCCCATACGAATGTATCCCTATAGCCTTGCATGATTTGGATCACCTTCGCCTTTTCTTTAGCTGGAAGAATTTTTAAAATCTTTGCGCATCTCGAGTCATTTTCGTCATCTAGGTTTACTAACTCTGTTTCTTCACTTAGGTCCACTGACTCATCTGAATGTTCTAGTAAGCATCCTCTTGAAATAGTGTTAACCATCTTTTCCTTTTCTCATATCCTTCCTAAATTCATTGCTAGAAATCCTGCATTGCCTGGCTACTTGCTGGTTTCCTCTAATTGTTGCTACTCCGGCTGGAGTTGGGAACTTCATTACAAAGTGATAAGGGGACTAGATTTCCTTAGCTCTGTTAATCCACAACCTTCTAATTATAACATTAAATGTACTTGGGGCATCCATTACCACGAATTTACACATGATTGTGTAATTCTTCCAGCTTTTCCCAATCCTCACGGGCAATTGTATATTTCCCAAAGCTATTTCTGCTCGCCCTGTGAATCCAACCAGCGAAGATGTAGACCTTTTTTTAATCCGTTCTATTGAAGCTCAACCTATCAAAGCAATCAATAAACAGTATCTCGACTGCACTACCGTCATCTACAAAAACTTTGTGGATAGTTGCATTTCTGATTTTTGCCATGATGACCATTAAATCATTGTGTGGTGAGGCATTGGGTACTGTATCCTCTTCACTGAAGGTAATTGCTTCATTTGGGCTGAACCTTTTATCAACTGGCTCTTGTGGAGGGGAGTACCTTGCTATGGCCTTTCACACATTGTTAGACAACGAATCTGTGGAACTGTGTATAGAGAAAACAATTGTCTCTAATGCTTCACAATCCACGCTGTCGTTGTATTCTACAGTCGCCGTCATTTTTTTATTCTTAGCCATTGTCGCCGCAGTACCTTGGTTTTGTGGAGATGAATTTTGTTTCTTGCTTGTGTTCTCATACTGACTTGTTGCTTCCTTCCTGTACTGGCTTAAGTTGCCATTCTTCAGATTCTCTTCGATGTGTCTCCTTAGGTCCTTGCAGTACTCTATGTCATGGCCATGATTTTTGTGAAAGGCATAGTAAAACTCTCAGGATCTTTTTTTTGGTGGTGCTGTCATCGTTGCTTGTTCTCGGAATAGATCTTTATTTGCTAGCCATATTTCTTTCCTAGTCTTTGTCTAAAGTGTATCTTGAAATGGCAAACCCTGCGAGCCTTGTTCTCCTCTTCTGAAAGTAGTGTTTACTTGTCCATTTTTAAGCCAGGATTTTTGTGAATCATCCATTGTTTGCTTTTCACCCCACTCTTTCCCTATCTTTTGATTGTTTGCTTCCTCTGTTCACACATTCCACTCGATCATTTTTTGCAATTCCATTGGGTTTTCTGGCATATCATTCATCAGCTCCTTATAAAACTCTCCGGATCTTATGCCCCCCGTAAAAACACCCAATGATGATTGAAATGACAAATCTCAAACTTGCAGGCTCTCCATGATGAACCGGCTATGGTACTCTGCGAGGCTTTCATCACTTCACTGTGCTATATTGTTGAGATCCGCAATCGTTCTAGTGAACTTCTGCTTTTGATAGAAACGTCCCAAAAATAAATCTGACAACTATGGCCAGGAATTGATACTTTCGTGTGGAAGGTCATGATACTACATAATTGCAGTGCCTGATAGAAAAATGGGAAACGCTTTGCAAACTAGTTTTATGTCAACATCTTGGAATCTCATATTGTTTCTATATAAATGTAAGAACTATTTTGGATCCGTGGTACCATAATAAACTTTAATGTGTAGAAGAATTTGAAAACTTTAGGCATTCGGAAGTCTCATAAATGTGGTGTGAGAGGCGACTTATCCATGTTATCTTCTGCGACAATGTCACGCAGCTCCTCCTCATATCAGAGACGTTTGCATTCTTAATTTGTCCTTTTCTCTGGCCATGGGGGGTTTTTGCCTCAGAGTCTTCAAGAATTGATCATACATATCCTCCTTGTTCGCTTCTAAGAATGCTGCAAACGCTCGCTTTTCCTTATCACCATTTGTAGATTCTACCTCTTCTTCCCCTTCTTCTGTTTCTTCTTTACTAAATCCTTTATGTCTACTGGGTGTGTGATGCTGGTGGTGGTTTTTTCCTTCATCTTGTCCCAAAATTTGTTCTTGTGAATGATAGTTATGACTTTTTGTGCTTCTAGTGAATAACATTGCTTACCTAAGCAGCCTATTAATGAAAGGAAAAATAATCGCTCCCCACAGACGGCACCAATGATGTGGTAGTCTGTCCTGGTAGCCTCTTCTCGGTTCACTTTCTTTGGTTCCTTTACCTGCAAATGTGATCACTGAAGTGATTCTGGGAGGGTGACTCCAACAATCAAGTCAGTACTCTCTTCAAGAAATGGAATTTCACTCTATTATACCGCGTACGTTAGCTCCTATAGAGCTTGTTGTATTTATAAACTCATTCCATTTTCCATTCCCTATTCTTAGGAATTTGAGATCTGGGTTATGCTACTTCTCACGTTCCTCAGTCGTTGCCTTTGCTTTTGCTCCGTGTCCTATTTTCCCTAGCCCACGTTCTCTGCCACGTCTTATGATTCCTATGTTCGCTGTACCTGCCTGTTCATTGTGTTAGGCCAGAGTTTTACGGGATAATGCTGGGCTAGGCTTAGCGACTCTCAGCCCATTGATTGTTTTTTTTAAAATTTAAACCATCCATGGATGGGGGAAATTATATTAGGCCTTCCCAAGCCATAGAAAAAGAAAAACATTATACAGGAAGAAAGATGAAGCCATAGCTTAGTTAGGATATACAAGAGTGAGCATTAAGCTCATTAAGCAACATATGTTGCTTTCAAAAGAATGACAAGGATTGAAAAGGTAGCTAGAGGATTTGCCAATGGTCTAAGTAAAAGATCATCAAACTTGTTAGTGAATCGACATGTCGAAACAAAAGTCAGTCAGAGTCACCTTACTTAGGCAGTAAGCATATCCACTTCCAATAGTCAAAAGCTCCGAGTTAAGAAACCATGATGAAGTGAATAAGAGGAAAAGATCTTGGTGAGTATGAGTCAGATTGAGCAGTCTGCCTCGGATTTTCACCGAAAAGGCTGGTGCAGTGTAAAGCTTGCAAGCAAAGCCTCTTTCTGAAACGTGACATCCTGATCATGCAGTGCCTGAAGCTGCCTCCAAAACCTGCAGAAATAGAAAACAACACAGCAACTAAGTAGCATCCGTTCAATGAGGCATTATTAATGAGGGAATACCCAACTGATCTAATCTAATTAGGCCCTGACAGGTATTAGAAAGCATTTTAAAACTGTTCAAGCATGAACTAGACTGAGATAGGAGACACTCTTTAGCCAAAGAATCAACAACCAAGTTGGCTTGCCTGTGTATATGCAGTAGGGAGAAATCTCCCAAGGCTTGGTGAATGTCATCAGCCAATTGGAACAACTTCCAGTGTGCAGACATAGGTTCAACAACAAATTTTACTGCCATCAAGCAATCTGATTCAATATATACAGGTGCAGAATAGCCTTTACCATTTCCTAATGCAAAAAGTATTGCTCTCAATTCAGCTTCCAGAGGGGAGTTTGCCTGTGTAAAACTAGTTTGAGCTACGATAAAACTACCCCTGGGGTCTCTAATTATCATTCCAATTCCACACATGTTGGAGGAACCATTCCATGCAGCATCAACATTTATTTTGAAACCATTACAAGGTCTTTCCCAAGCAATTTTGAAAATTGTTGGCTTAGGAGTGGATTTTATTAAAGGTAAGAAGGAGTGATTTGCAATGCTTAAGTCTATATTAGAAGTAATGTAGACCGGTTTTGCACAAAAAGTGTAGAAAATTTGTTCCTTGATTTGGTTTAGCACTGGGCCCCTAATTGGCAAGGCAGAATCAAATAAACATTTGTTTCTCATTTTCCATAGGTTCCAACAGGTAATTAGGGAGGCTGTACTAATTATTGTTCTGTGCAAGGAACTGAGACCAGGATAGGTAAGGTAGAATGAAAGTCTTTCCCAAATGGATGGGAAATATCTATCCCGTATCCCCATGAATTGATGAACAGTACTCCAAACATGTACAGAGATTATGCATGAATTGAAGAAATGATCCAAGGAGTCCACATGGTTGCTGCACATGCAACATTTAGAAGGCAAATGGAACCTCAGTTTTTGCAGGACATTATCAAAAGGTAAGTACGAGTTAATAAGCTTCCACATGAAAATTGAGATTTTCTTTTCTATCCTAGAAGTCCAAATTAGTTGGGTAGAAGCCATAGTACCTGACTGTGAGCTGAGCAGGAGATAAGTAGATTTAAAGGTGAAATCACCCTTAATACTTGGTTTCCATATAAGTCTGTCCCTCCTATGTGGTGAGAGCTTTGAATCCTGCAAAATAGAAATAACATGAGATGGAAGATGAGGAGAAATTTCCTGAATCATCAGAAATTTGTTTGAGATGAATTCCGATACTGTACAGTTCTTCGGGATATGGACAAGGTTTGAATCACAGTGGTCCATAATTGGCCCTATATCTAGCCAGTTAGATGTCCAGAAATTACAGTCTCCCCTACCAACTATGACTCTGGAGTTTTGTTCAGCCCAAACATTAAAAGAGCAAATCCTTTTCCAATTAGAAGAGGTTCTGTTGGAGGGTGGCAGGGATGCAAGAAGATGAGTCCATAAAGCCTCAGCCTTTTGGAATTTCCACCATAGCTTAACAGAGCAGGTATCAATTATGGTGCTTATTGATCTGAAACCTAGACCATTTTGATTAATAGGGAAGCAAAGAGCATCCCATCTTCTCCATGATCTTTTAGGTTTCTGATCAATATACCCCCAAAAGAATCTACTGAGTTTCTTTTCTATGGTGGAAATTACCAGCTGGCTCGGCTTTAGTACTGACCATATGTTCTGGGGAATAGAGAAAATGCAGGACTTTATGAGTGTAATTTTACCCCCAGTAGATAGCCATTTATTTTTCCAACTACAAATCCTATTATCAATCTGCTCAATGAGTGGCTGGAAATAGGATTTTTTTGCGATTCCTGTGAAGATAGGCACACCTAAATATGTGAATGGAAGAATCCCTATTTTCATGCCTAGGGTCCTCTTTATTATGTTAACTGTGTGAGCAGATGCATGTTTTCCAATGAAAATGTCACTTTTGCTGTAATTTATTTTTTGACCCGTGACTTCCTCAAATGTGGACAGGAAAGCTTTAAGTCTAGACAGTGTTTTTTTCTCACCCTTAAAAAAAACCACAGTGTCATAAACACTAAACTTCTAGTAAATGCCTCGGAAAAGATGTTGAAAAGAAAAGGAGAGAGGGGGTCACCTTGTTTAATACCTCTTGTAGATTGAAAGAAACCAGCTGGCTTACCATTGATCAATATAGAGAACCATGACTGTGATAGATTATTCATGATGGGAAAGATAAATCTAGCATGGAAACCAAACTTAGAAAGTACACTATATAGAAATGACCACTTAACCCTATCAAAAGCCTTCTTAAGATCTAGTTTGACAATGCAATTCGGTTGCCTTTGCTTCCTATTCAGGAATCTAACCATTTCTTGTAAATAGATTACATTGTCCGAGATGTCTCTACCTTTAAGAAAAGCAGTTTGTTGCGGGGAGATTAATTTAGGCATGAGTGGATTGAGTCTTGCCATTAGTACTTTTGAACAGATCTTATTAACTACAATGGAAAGACTAATAGGCCTATAGTCATCAAATGACATAGGTATTTTCTTTTTAGGAATGATTGCAATCCAGGTGCAACCAAAACCCCTTGGAATGTAATTCCCAGCAAGAAAATCCTGGGCTGCTGATAGAAGATCAGTTGAAATTATGTCCCAAGATTTGATGTAAAATTTAGATGTAAAACCATCTGGACCAGGGCAACTGTTCTTATTGAGACTAAGAACAATGTCCCTGAGCTCAGTCAATGTGACAGTTTGCATGAGTATATCATTATCTTGTTGAGTAACCAGCTTAGGAATTTGACTTAGAAAATGAGATCTGAAAAAATTACAATCAGGAGTGCTATCATCAGTTAGGAGTTCTTGGTAGTAGTGAACAGCTTCAGTCTCTATATCCTGTGTGCTATCTAGCCATTGACCATTTCTAGTTTTGATTTTAGTAATTCTTAACCTACTTTTTCTTTCCTTAACTGAGTTGTGAAAAAAACTTGTATTATTGTCTCCTTCCCTTAACCATTTTTATCTTGGCCTTATGTTTCCAGAAGCTTTTCTGTTCAACAGGAGCTCTCACTAACTTAGCCCTAGATTCCTTCAGATTAACCAAATTATCCACTGAAACATTGTGATTATATATTTGTTCCTGAGCTTCTAGAGCCCTTTCAGCCCGAACCACATTTTCATGAATATTACCAAACTTCTCCCTGTTCCATATTTTTAATTCTTTTTTCAACCTTAACAATTTAAGATAAAACCCAAGCATTCCTGAATTGTCTAGAGGGAGATCCCAGTTTTTTTTAATTACCTCCATGAATTCATTCCTTTTAAACCACGTGTTTAGAAATCTGAAGGGTCTAGGGTTTGATGGGATATCACTACCAATAGTGAGCAGCATAGGGTTTTGATCCGAAGCATTCTGTTTAGAATTTGAACAGAAGATGTAGGAAAAGTGGATGACCATGAGGAATTACATAGGCCTCTATCTAATCTTTTAATAGTAGGATTTCTGAGCCTTAAATAAATTCCCTACTGTATGGATTTCTTCCAAAGCCATTCCATTAATGAAATCATTAAAATCCCTCATACTGCCTAATTTGGGAGTGGATGGGCCTTTATACTCATTTATGGATGTAATGACATTAAAATCCCCAATAAAGATAGCATCTGAGCTAACCGAAAACCTAAGATCAGACCAAAGCTGCTTCCTTCCATTTCTAGTTCTAAGTCCGTACACAAAGAAAGCATCTGTATTTTTATTCAAGGTGAGACTATACAAAGAGACAGAAAGGAATTGTAAATTATCACAAATGACAATAAGTGATATACTGTCATTCCAGAAAAGCCAAATCTGACCACTTGTTGCATACACACATTTGTCATATTGTAGCCGTTGTCTATATAAATCACATTGCATATTGTCATGTTTAGGCTCAATTAAGCAGATAAGTTCAAACCTATGCCTAGTAATCAAGTTTTGTAGGCTTAGCATGGAGGTGTCCATTCCCCTCAGATTCCAAACCAGGAAATTTATCTTCAGTGTTGTATTATTCATAATGAGATGTTATTGGCGCTTTTTGATCTAGCCATGATGGTATTTAGCTGAGTTAAATACGTCTCATTCCTATGCTTAGAATCATTCACTGATTGTCTATTGCTCTTAGACCTAGATGGTTTGTGGTGTAAAGCAGATGAACTTACCTGGCTAGCCTGACCACCCATAGGGTCAACATCCTCAGGTTCTGGAGCTACTTCGTTGATTGTAAGATTACCTGATGTGTTATCACCACTGGTTCCATCATCGTCCTCCAGAGGGAGGAATCTGTTGTGCCTCTATTTCTGCTGAGAGAAGATGTAGTTTTTAGTAGCAATAATGGTATTGAAAGGTGAGAAGGACTTACCCCTTTTACTTGGAATGTCATCCTTTGCAAAAACTTTCCTTGAGGTGATGGTACGTGGAGCAGATAGGGAATGCTTAGGAGACTGCATTTTGGTGTTTGTGCCCTCATCAGAGTCTTTTAGAGTCTCATTATGCTGCACTGCCCTAAGGATCACCTCAGCCTTTTTATCCTGATTAGAAGCAATCAGATCTCCCATCTCAGGGTCAGGGCCATTTTAATCTAGTATCAAATCTGTTGCCATCTGATCACCAGCACTGTCTCCTACCTTAGAAGGCATAATCTCCGGGTGCTTACTTTTGTCCACCTCCACTAAGGATTCAGGGTCATCACCCTCTTCAATAATTATAACTAGAGAGATTTTCTATTTTGGAACATATTTGAAGGTCCTAACAGTCTGATGTTTTTCTTTTTCTGCAACTGACAGTCCTGAACCCCCTGCCTTATTGTGTTGATCATGTAGAAAATCTACTCCTTCCTTATGTAGACTATCTAAGCCACCATGTTGATCCTTGGTTTGGAGCCCAATCTTACCATCCCCAGAAGTCATAATCCTATTAGATTTAGTTCTCTTGAGTTCAGGGTGTAAGTATATGCAATTATCATCCTCATGACCAATAGACTTACAGTGGTGACAATATAGAGGTAAATCCTCAAATTGTAGAGGTAGCTTAACCACATTATATTCAATTCCTTCCTCCTCAATTCCCACTCTAATGAATGATGGCAGCTTATTTTTTAGATCAATTTCTACACACATTTTCACGGCTGAAGGACGGGTGAGAGCAGCAGTAGCTGCGTCCATCTTAATAAAAGTCCCTATCTAATTCCCAATAGATTGTAGCATAGCAGTGTTATAGAAAAAGACTGGGACATAGGGGATGGTAACCCATACCGGCACTATTGAAGATTCTGCCTCTGGGGAGAAATCCATGGTCCATTTGAGAACCTTCATTGGAGCCTGGTTGAAAATCCATTGACCCTTGAGCCAGAGTCTCTGATAATCCTCTTTGTCTTGAAACCGGATTAGAATGTGCCTGAAGTCTATTGATCCAATTTGGAACTTACCTTTGAAGCCCATTGATTGTTGGGCCACACTTACTCCAGATAATATTTTTTGATATTACAACTAAAATCCTTTATTTATCTATAATTCTAATTAAACACCGTTTTTTCATAAGCACCCGAAAATATGATTTTTCCCAAGAGTTTGTCTTTACTTAATATATAAATATATTGTAATACTAAATTTATCCGTGTGAATCTACCTCGAGTACTTGCGAACTTGCGAGTGGTAATTAAAATGGTATACATTTGAGTTAGACATATAGATTGTATTATGGTTCAGGCCTTATTATGATGTGTATAATGCAATAGTATGAAAAACGTACAGGTTTATGCGGGGTTATGAAAATTACAGGTTATGGTGCGTATTATGCAATAAAACACAATACGGTAGCAGTAAGGCATATGCAAGTAGAACAATAAAAATATGCAAATTAGGTGATAGTAATATGTTAATTTTTGGGCATTGGAGTTGAGCGAATTAGAATGTGAGATACCTAGGAAGTTTGACGTGAGAATATACTATTAAGAGTGGGCCTCCTGACAGGCGGTCTGTCCATAAGCTTATGGACAGACCACTTATTTCTTACCTTATACACTGCATTTTTTAAATTACATACAAAATTTAAAATTTTTGAAAATATTTTTTTATATCATATATTTTTATATTTTCACCTTCAAATACATATTATTACTTGTTTTAACTTATAAAATGTAATATTTAAATTTTATAAAAAATTACAACATTTAAGACAAATGCCCCTGAGCACTGTCCATAAGCTTATGGAAAGGCCGCCTTTCCTGAGACTTTCCCTACTATTAATAGCTTATTATTTAATTGGTTTTACATTAAGATACATAGGAAGTTTTACATTAAGATTCTAAATTTCCGCTGTGATAGTTATTGTAAAGTTTTAGAATTGTAATACAAGTACCCGTACTTTTTGATTGCATTACAAATGGTATCAGAGCAACGATTCTGGACATTAGAGAACTTAGGAAAGCTACAGAACTTAGGAAAGCTACAGAACTATAAATATTCTTGGTATTTTAAATTCACTTGGTTTCGATTAGGGAAAGACTAAGACTCCGTAGCATAGCCAAGAAAATATATACTCCTCCGTCCCAAATTAAACTATACACTTCATAAAACGTTTCTATTCATTGTCCAACTTTGACCAGATATTTGAATAGATATATAAACAATAATATTATCATATGATATATGGTTTGATTCGTCGTAACACATAGTTTATGAAAAGTAATTTTTTGTATGCCATAATTATACGTAATTAAACATATTAACGATTAGACAAGTTTCTTGATGAGCGTGAAATTCTCTCTCATACCATTTAATTTGGGACGGAGGGTGTATGTCTATTGTACTTTTTGTATATAGCCTTAGCAGGGAGCAGATAGCTAAGGGAAGCCAAAGTGATGAATTTCTCTTTTGATAATAAAATAAAAATTTGAAAGCAATTGGGAGGCCATCATCGTGCCTCTCAAAATTAATATTTATAAGCCCTAAATGCTTATTATTTACAACTAAGTAGATAGTGACAAGTTGGGGTCGTTCATGAAAAAGGGGGATTTTCTCAAGTGTTTAGACACAAAAGGTTGCTATTAGGCTAGGAGTAGATATATATATATACACACACACATATAAAAACAAGTAAATGGGGGGGGGGGGTTTGGTTGTTTGGTGGTCCTAAGTTATAAAGTTAAAAGACAGGACAACTAGCAAAGTCAAAAAACTATGCTAAATCATCAAACAAAGCTTAGAAAAAGGGGTTTAAAACTACAAAAGATAAAGCCTTGGGGGCAATCGATATCAACTTTCAAACTTAATGTAGATCATTGAACCATTCAATCATCCTATCACATTTGTTACCTACCACATGAACATACTTATCTAGCAAGAATCACCACACATTATGCACAAGAAGTTCTAAGTTCATGTTGTTAGATTTTCATGTACAGGAGCTAAGGAATTCGTCACTTTCCTAATTTCCTAACACTTAAATCATGCAAACACTTCCTATTCTCAAACAACATGTGGCACAAATGAACTAACACATAGCATTAAAAACAAATAAATGTTAAATAACAAAGGCTTCAAGAATGAGCAAAACAATCTATTCACTACTTCGACTACTTGTTGTGAAGATAAATCTTCAATCCTTCTTAGATAGTAGTTTGCAAGAGTGAATTTGACATCTCTTGTAAAACCTCACCAATGACTCCCTTAGCCAAAACACGACTAAAAGTATCCCATTGATGGCATTGAATATGAAGAACCAACAAGCTTGGCAACACATATAAAAACTACACTGTGTCTAAGCATTTAACAAGTTCGACATCATCACATTCATCTAGAAATTATCAACATGAGAACATCATTTAAGAAGATCTAACTCATGCTCTTGGATTCAAAATTAAAAGAGGGGAGAATTAGCTACTTTCTCCAAACCCTAACAAGTATATCATACAAGCAATTCATATACTCAAGCTTCCAACAACATCAATGAAATTAACAATTCATATTCAAAGGTCAATAAATGCACAATAACAAAAGCACTAAATAGACAGATATGGTTCTTACTACATAGAAATGGAAGCTTCAATCCATTGCTCTCAAGATAAGACTAAGCTAGATAATTAAAAGACATGATTAACTTACAAAAACTAAGAAAAGAAGTAAAGAAAAACTAGGGGTTGAACCCAGAAAAATGCAAGAAGAAGAGGCTGGATTCGTGTTTTTGAAGAGGAGAGGATAAGGTGAGTATTTATAATACAAAAAGCAAGAAGAATTTTGGGTCATTTGTCCGTCGTGAGTCATGACAGGCGCTCGATGACCTCGCGATGGACTCCAATTCCAGCACCATTTCTTCTTTCTCTTTTTTGATTTATATCCTTTTCTTCACTTCACTACTTCAATTCTTCAAATATTCAAAAGCTCAAATACAAGTCTTCAAAACTTCAAATATTCAAAGGTATTCTTCAAAGTTTTCAAACAAATTACCTTGTCACCCAAAAAATCTCTAGAAAAGTAATAAAAGCGTAAAAGTCTATTTTAACCCTCCTTAGAGAATTTCAAGGCAAAATGTTACATTTCGAGCACAAAAGTGTACAAAAGTGAATTCTAAAAGTCCTAATATAATCGTATAAAATGGGTACATCAAACCTCCTATCACTTAAACCTTACTCGCCCTCGAGTAAGAAAAGATTTAAACACACGAAGGAATTTATATGTCCACATCCTAACTATTATTCCCCCAATGAACACCTCACAAAAACACTCAATATCATAAATCCTAAAATCAAAGCTCAAATGATATTTTTTCACTCACACAACCCCAATTCCTAAATCTAACCAAACCTACCACTTATCAATTCACCACCCATAAAAACGTTTCAAAGTCCCGAATTGATAATCCCAAAGTCCAATGACACAAAATGAAGTTAAAAACATATAGGAAGTTTAAGCACATACTTCACACAATGCCAATATATCAACCAAAATGAAGTATAAAAGAATCACGAATTTCATACCCATACGTCGTTTTTCAACCCACTAAGTTACCCAATCCCAAGAGGTCTAAAGATGTTGAGCTACCCGATCCATCCATATGACAAATGCAACCTTATGACTCAAACGCTGGAAAATGAGTGAAATCATAGCATTTTTTTCTTTTTCTCTCTTTCTCTCATTTTGCCTAGGAGCCCTTTCGGGTTATCATCCTAACCACACATCATGTTTCTTTGTCTCACATCTCACCTTTTTCCTCACATTTTGGCCTCTCATTTTTTTGCCTAGGTCGCCCTTTCGGGTTTTCGAGATATCCAGGCCCCCAATGTTGCCTAAGTTTCCCTCTCGGGTTTTCAACTTAGCGGGTTTTCTTTTCTTTCCATTGTTTTTTTTCAAAATTTTCAATTTTTTTCTCTTATGTTTTTTCAATCAAAAGTAGCAAAAAATATTCCAAATGAAGCTAGCTTGCATATGAATCCTCTAACCACTCCCCGCACTTAAAACATTACATTACCCTCAATGTAAACATGTAAGGAAAGAATAATAAAAATCAAGGTAAGAGGTAGAGTGACACCCGTTTCTCGGCATAGTTGCCGGTGATATGGCGCAATCCAATGTAATTGTATAGAATGGTCCCAAAATTGGTTTCAGAGCCACAAGGGGGAGCAAAAGTGCCGTAGAAGAACTCACCCCTCAAGAAAAATGTTGTCTCCTTGGCGCTGTTTGATCAAGACTAACACCACAAAGAACAATGTCAAACTCACAAGTAGATATAAATTTGTAATACTACGTTTAGCATCAAGAGTTAATAACCATAATATTATCAAAGAACAACCAATCCATCATGTAATCACCACTATAAGATTGTCCAATAAAAATATCTAACATATATCGACACATATCCAAGCATCATTATAGAATATAGCGATTAAAGACTCAATGATGTAGTCGGCATACTACAATCAACAAAGACACTATAAAGATGCAAAAATTTTCATATGTCAATATATGTGAGATGGTGGAGGAATGAGTGGATATGTGGTGGTTCTTGGGAGTATTTGGAGAAGAAAGAAGGATTATGAAGTGTTTAAGCTCAGCTGAAAAGTTGGATTTCTCATTGCGACTCGCGAAAGCATTGGTTGCGACTCGCGAAAGCATTGGTTGCGACTCGCGATGCATTGTCTCGAGTCGAGGGCTTTTGGTCTCGAGCACTCTAGATCTCGCGGGACCTAATGTCTTGAGGGCTTCAACTCAAGTTGGGGGTTTTTGGCCTCGAGAACCCGAGGATTCGAGGGTATGATGCACTTTTGGGTTCAGCTCGAATCGAGGGCTTGTGAGCTTGAATCGAGGGCTTGTGGCCTTGAGGATTTTAGGTCTCAAGGATTTAAGCTTGAGTCGAGGGATTGCAGCCTCGAGGACCCGAGGTCTCGAGGGCTGATGGATTTTTGGGTTTGGCTTGACTCGAGGTCTTGAGGGGATGATGTCTCGAAGACCTGTTGGTCGCGACACAGAGAAAGTAGGGACTGCGAGCTGAATTTTTAGCACAAAACTTATGATCACATCACGACTCGAGATGGTCCATCGTGAGGTCATCGCGACTCGTGATTACAAGACGTCCAAGTACTTAGAAAGAATTCAATCTTTTCTTACCAACATTCCGAGCTTTCTTCCCTTTTTGATGGATATCATTCCTTCATCTCCTCCAATGCAATGCACTTCACTTTGCTACAAAATCACAGAAAAACATACCGTAAAAAGGACAAGACAAAATAATAAAAACTAATTAACAAAAGCCAAAATAAAGGCCGAGTTTATTTATGTCGTCAGCACGACAAAACTCCTTATATTTAAGGTCATCGGCACGAACCTAATGTTATCCATATGGTGAAGGCTTGAACCCCTTCACCGTGAGTATCCAAAAGCAGAGAGGTGGGGGTACAAAACTTTCCAGAGGAAAGTCTTGTTGAGGTGGAGATGGTTTAAAGGGATTTGGGTGGTTAGGAGGCTTGGGCTAGTCTTTTTGCTTCTCTCTTAGCTCCCTCAAAACTTTCGAAAATGGTGGAGTTGGTTCAATAGGTAGGTGTAGGGGTGACAATCCTAATGAATGTAGCACAATCATCTCTCCTCCTTTTTTATCATCCTTAACAACCAACTTCTCATCCCCTTCGAACTCAAGATCATTTCCCATGGTGACCTCACTCATCGAATCCTCGAGTTCGATTTGGGATGGTGTATTTTCAGAATCACGAGCTTCTATTCGAGCCAACACTTCTAATATACTCCTCGCATGCCCCTCAATAGCCACAACACTAGAGGAGAGCCGGGTGTCCGGTTCTTCACTAGTAAAGTTGTTCAAGTTTTCCATTGTATTCATGACTTCCTCATGTGTCAAACTTGAACTTCCTTGTTGGGCTTGGTTTTGGGGTATGGTATAAGGTGGTGACGGCCAACTATTTTTCTCGTATTGTTGGTTTTTCGGCTCATTCTCATACCACCAATCCAGATTACCACTGCATTCCGGATTGTAAGAATTGTGGTATGGATACCATTCTTGAGCTTCTTGCCCTTGAAAACTAACATCTCCTACCTCTTGGTAGCACCCTTCATAATACCCTTGGCTTTGGAAACCAAGGGTTCTTTCCCCTTCATAGTGCTCTTCCCACAATAAATAGCAAGACTCGGTAGGATGGTCGGAATGACACATCCTACAAAACCTTGCTTGTTGAGCCTCTCTTCTCATCATGAGTTCCCTCAAGGTGAGACGCTCCATTATTTTATTTATTTCTTTTTTTAAAAAAAATTCAAAAGTCCAAAGTCATATTGCAAGGATTCTCGATAAAAATTCACCAAGAACTCAAGCAATACGTACTCCGAACAAAAACAACCACCAAGGAGTGGAAAATAAAAACAACTAGCTAATATGCTACCAAATATACCCAAAAACTTAAAATTAAATGCTTCTTCCCCTACAGCGGCGCCAAAAATTAGGATGCCATTGTCGTGCCTCTCAAAGTTAATATTTATTAGCCCTAATTGCTTACTATCTACGACTAAGTAGATAGCGGCAAGTTGGAGCCGTCCATGAAGAAGGGGGATTTTCATAAGTGTTTAGACACAAAAGGTTGCTATTAGGCTAGGAGCAGATATATATAAACAAACAAAAGAAAGTAAATGGGGGTGGGGGGGTTGGTTGTTTGGTGGTCCAAAGTTATGAAAGTTAAAAGACAAGACAACTAGCAAAGGCTTCAAGAACACATGAATGCTAAATAACAAAGGCTTCAAGAATGAGCAAAACAATCTATTCACTACTTCGACTACTTGTTGTGAAGATAAATCTTCCATCCTTCTTAGATAGTGGTTTGCAAGAGTCTTGTAAAACAGCACTAATGACTCCCTTAGCCAAAACACGACAAAAAGTATACCATTGTTGGCATTGAGCACGAAGAACCAAAAAGCTTGGCAACACTTATAAAAAAACTACACCGTGTCGAAGCATTTAACCAATTCATGCATTTACACAAGATTAGTCAAGAACGATCGACATTCATAGACATCTCTCATTTGCTACCTAAAAAAAACATGACAACGAGTTCGACATCATCACATTCATCTAGCAATTATCAACACACCAACATCATTCAAGAAGCTCTAACTCATGCTCTTGGATTCCATATTAAAATAGAAGAGAATTAGCTACTTTCTCCCAACCCTAACAAGTATATCATACAAGCAATTCATATACTCAAGCTTCCAATGGGCTTGAGTATAAAATGGGGGGGGGCACATAACAAGTAAATGGGGGGGCACATAACAAGTATAAAATGGGCACATCACTGATAGTGAAAACTATTAGTGAAAACTATTAGTGAAACTACAACAACAAGATTGATCTAGTTAAATTGTATTTGGATTAATTGTAAACTTTATATAAGTACTACTGCTTGACCGGTAGTTATGGATTTACCGAATTACCTTCGTGCCTCTCAAAGTTAATATTTATAAGTCCTAAATGCTTACTATCTACATATAAGTAGATAGCGGCAAGTTGGGGTCGTCCACGAAGAAGGGGGATTTTCTCAAGCGTTTAGACACAAAAGGTTTCTAATAGGCTAGGAGTAGAAATATATACACATAAAAAAGAAAGTAAATGGGGGGGGGGATTCTTTGGTGGTCCTATGTTATGAAAGTTGAAAGCCAATACAACTAGCAAAGTGATGAAACTGTGCTAAATTATCAAACAAAACTAAGAAAAAGAGGTTTAAAACTACAAAAGATAAAGCCTTGGGGGCAATCGATATCAACTTCCAAACATAATGTAGATCATTGAACCATTCACTCATAATATCACATTTGTTACCTACCACATGAACATACTTATCTAGCAAGAAATACCACACATTATGCACAAGAAATTCTAAGTTCATGTTATTAGATTTTCATGTACAGGAGCTAAGGAATTCATCACTTTCCTAACTTCCTAACACTTAAATCATGCAAACACTTCCTATTCCCAAACAACATGTGACATAAATGAAGTAAAACATAGCATAAAGAACACATGAATGCTAAATAACAAAGGCTTCAAGAATGAGCAAAATAATCTATTCACTACTTCTATTACTTGTTGTGAAGATAAATCTTCCATCATTCTTAGATAGTAATTTGCAAGAGTGAATTCGACATCTGTTGTCAAACCTCACCAATGACTCCCTTATCCAAAACACGACTAAAAGTATCCCATTGATTGCATTTAGCATGAAGAACCAACAAGCTTGGCAACACTTATAAACACTACACTGTGTCTAAGCATTTAACCAATTCATGCATTTACACAAGATTAGTCAAGAACGATCGACATTCATAGTCTTCTCTCATTTTCAAACTAAAATGAACATGACAATGAGTTCAACATCATCACATTCATCTAGCAATTATCAACACAACAATATCATTTAAGAAGCTCTAACTCATGCTCTTGGATTCCACATTAAAAGAGGGGAGAACTAGCTACTTTCTCCCAACCCTAACAAGTATATCATACAAGAAATTTATATACTCAAGCTTCCAACAACATCAATGACATTAACAAATCACATTCAAAGCTCAATCAATGCACAGTAGCAAAAGCACTAAATAGATAGATATGGTTCTTACTACATGGAAATGGAAGTTTCAATCCATTGCTCTTAAGATAAAACTAAGCTAGATAATTAAAAGACATGATTAACCTACAAAAACTAAGAAAAGAAGGAAAGAAAAACTAGGGTTTGAACCCCGAAAAACGCAAGAAGAAGGGGCTAGATTCGTGTTTTTTAAGAGGAGAGGATAAGGTGATTATTTATGGTACAAAAAGAAACAACAATTTCTGGCCATTCGTCTGTCACGAGTGGCAACTCGTGATGACCTCGAGACGGACTCCAATTCTAGCACCACTTCTTCTTTCTCCTTTTTTTTCATAACTTCCTCTTCTCTTCACTTCTTCAATTCTGCAAATCTTCAAAATCTCAAATACAAGTCTTCAAAGCTTCAAATATTCAAAGGTATTCTTCAAAGTCTTCAAACAAATTACCTTGTCACACAAAATTGTCTAGAAAAGTAATAAAAGCATAAAAGTCCATTTTAACTCTCCTTAGAGAATTTCAAGGTAAAATGTCACATTTAGAGCACAAAAGTGTACAAAAGTTAATCCTAAAAGTCCTAATATGACCGTATGAAATGGGCACATCACTGATAGTGAAAACTATTAGTGAAACTACAACAACAAGATTGATCTAGTTA
This sequence comes from Rubia yunnanensis, assembly GCA_037428765.1. Taxonomy (NCBI): domain Eukaryota; kingdom Viridiplantae; phylum Streptophyta; class Magnoliopsida; order Gentianales; family Rubiaceae; genus Rubia; species Rubia yunnanensis. The sequence goes on from CM075064.1 coordinate 76,332,375, forward strand.
AATTGTATTTGGATTAAATGTAAATTTTATAAAAGTGCTACTGCTTGACCGATAGTTATGGATTTACCGAATCACTATATGAAACCTTTTCGTTATCAAATTTTGTGCACTAAACTAAACATATAAAATTGTAAGTAATTTTTCCTATATATATATATATTTAATCACCTTATACCACTACCTTCTACTCAATCTATGAATATTACTACCTAGCTATATGAATGATTTAGATCATTTCGATATGATCCAACGAACTGAACAAAACTATGTAATGAGATAATAATAGAATATTAGAAGTGGACCTTAGTGAATATGAAACTTCAAATATATTTTATGAGAGAGTTTCTTTAGAAGTTGACCTATTATAGGCGGGTTAGGGTGAAAAAATGCAAAACCACCTTGCTCAAGCAGTTCCGAACATGGAACATTCATTCCGGACCAGCACATACATTTTAAAGGCGGTTGTTTTGTATATAAATGCAGTTTTCAAATAACTGCCTTTAAAAAACATTAATTGAAGGAAGCTTTAACTAAAACCACCTTCAATTAGACCTAATTAAAGGCTATTGTGTCTAACCGCCTTAAATTTAGACTTGTTAGGAGTTCGTAACAAGGGCCTATTAACCTTCGGAGTTTGTAAAAGGCTCTTTACTGCGTTTATGAAAAGATGATTGTCTTTCCAAACTCAAGATGCGATCAAGAACCCTATTCCTAACTTGAAACAAATTTTAGGGTAGGAAAGGTTTTACGAAGATGGGTTCCAAGCTCGGAACCCACTTTGTATATAAAAAAATGTTGCGGCCAATTATTTCAATTCAGAAAAAAAATATTTCCTAGGGTTTTACTCCCTTTCACTATCCAATGATGAAGAAGTAAAGTGAATATACACAACGAAGAGCATCATTTTCCATTGAAGTATATTGTTGAAAATATATTGTTATATATTTTTAAAATATATTGTTGAAAATATATTGAAATTAGGGTTTTACATATCCAAAATTAAAAATTAGGGTTTTTATTTGGGTTAAATAGGGGTGGGTTATGATTAATGTTGTAATAATACTAATGAGTTCCATTGTAAATGACTTGTAGGATAATGGATTCCATGAACACATCGGTAATGATCTTAGAAAATCACTCGATTACATGTCATTAATTGAAACATTTCTCACTTTTGTGTTTGAGGATGCTTCTAAAAATGGTTTTGTGCGAGCCCGGTGTCCGTGTAAAGATTGTAAAAATGATATGTATTTAGGGAGGAAGAAATTACGGGGATACCGCATAATGAAGGGGTTTCAAACTAGCTACACTCGTTGGGTCTGTCTAAGGAAGTTGGAGACACGGCCGGGAAGAAAGATTTTATTAACACGAATGTGGAAGATGAATTAGATGGGAATACATAATTTAACAAAATGGTGAAGGATATTGCAAGATATTTCAAAGGTAAACCCAAAGTATTACAAGCGTTACTTGACGACAAAGAGGTGCCATTGTACAATGGTTCGAAACATTTGGTACTTAGTGCAACTTTGAGGATAATGAATTTGAAAGCAAAATTTGGGTGGACCGATAAGTCAATGAATGAAACTCTAGAATTTCTTAGGGATTTGCTCCCCCTAGGTAACATGATGCTGGATAGGTTGTATGCGACAAAAAAAGTTCTTTGTCCGATAGGGTTGGAATTGAAAAAAATCCATGCTTGCTTGAATGATTGTATGTTGTGCTAGGGGAAGGAAGATGAAAATTTTGAAACATGTCGGGTGTGTGGTGAGTCTCGCTAATTCTGGTGGGTGTGGAAGTGGTAACTATAACAATGAAAAAGACACCAGAAAAATTGATGTGGTACCTCCATATTCTTCCACGATTGCAGAAGTTGTTTTCTTGTAAGGAAGATGCAAAATTGATACGTTGGCATGGGGGTGAGGGATCTACCAATTGACGATGTCATTAGACATACGTTGGATGGTGAGCGATGGAAACATTGATGCCCTTTACCCAAAGTTTGGTAAAGAACCCCGACCATTGAGGTTCAACCTATGTACAGATGGAATGAATCCATTTGGTTATAAGAGTACACATAACTCTTGGTCTGTTCTATTGGTTATCTACAATCTTCCATCATGGCTGACAATGAAACGTAAGTATGTCTTGTTATCTGTGATGATATTTGGTCCTAAGAAATCAGATAAGTACGTGTTGTTATTTGGTTATCTCTGTTGACCCTATTCAATGATGGTGTTTAGACATATAATGGAAGTGTTCAATATTACTTTACGATAAAGGTGATGTTATTTTGCACCACTAATGATTTTCCAGCATACAGTAATTTATCAGGCTACTCAATTAATGGTCACTTTTCTTATCCCGTGTGTGAGAAGTAGACTGATCACAACCAATTGAAGCATGGTTGTAAAATTGTATATCAAGGTCATTGTAGGTTTCTTCTAGAGGATTATCCATGGCGATTGGTGAAAAAAAGGTTCGTTGGGGAGGTAGAGGGTAGAGAAGCACCGGTTGCACGAACGGGCACTCATATATTTGAAACTGTACAGAATTTACCCAATGACTTTGGGAAGAAGAAGCATAAAGTGCCAATGGATGGGAGTTTGAAGAAATGCTCCATTTTCTTTAGATTGCCTTATTGGGAGCATTTAGATGTTAGACATTTTCTCAATGTCATGCACATTGAGAAGAATGTATGTGATTCTTTGTTTGGGACATTGTTGAATATCCTGGGAAAATAATGAATGAGCTTAAGGATAGGTTAGATTTGGTTGAGATGTGAATTAAGAAGAATGTGGGGCCAGTAAGTTTAGGTGACAATTGTTTCTTGCCCCGTGCTTGCTATTCTATGTCTATACCAGAGAAGCGATCATACTGTGAGACCCTTGTAGTGTTAAGGTCTCAGCTGTATATTCTTCCAACATTAGTTCTTGTGTTTCAGTGGAGGATTTGAGGTTGGTTGGGTTGAAGTCTCATGATTGTCACAATCTGATGCAGGAATTGAATGTGATTGCAATTTGATCGTCATTTCCATCCTATGTAAAATTGTGCATTATGAAGCTATTTTTGTGTTTCAAGTCCATTTGTAGCCAAAAACATTAGCGTGTCAAAGTTTTACCACTTGCAGACAATGATCATTGAAGTGTTATGCTAGATAGAAATATATTTCCACCCTCATTCTTCGACATTATGGCCCACTTGTGTGTTCATCTTGAGTGTGAGATAAAGCTTTGTGGTTAATTTTTTCTTAGGTGGATGTACCCATTCAAGAGGTACATGAAAATATTCAAGCATTTTGTGAAGAATGGGTACAAGCCCGATGCAAGTATTGTACATTGGTATGTAGCAAATGTGGCAATTGAGTTTTGTATTGATTACATGAATGAGGTCGATTCAGTTGGGGTTCCAACTCATAGACATAAGGGACATTTGGAAGGTTATGGTTTTTGGTAGAGGAAACTTTTGAGTCCTAGAGACGTTGTCCCATATATATGTTGATGGATTTCGGCTGAAGATTTATGATTTCCCATCTATATGTTCTTCGCAATCCTGGAGATGTTGTCCCATGTATAGAGATTCACATATATTCCATCTCAGTTGCTAACCCCAATTCAATGAAGTACAGGTCAAAGAATTACACAGTAGGACTTTCGTGTTGTGGTCGCTTAATCACGTATCTGTTGGGGATCATCCAATGACAGTTAAATGGTTAGCATGTAGGCCTCTAGGTACCGTACTTTCTTATGGAGGGTATGACATCAATGGTTTTACTTTTTCCACAAAACTAGTGGATGATAAGGGCATGTCTCAGAATAATGGAGTTTTTCTCATGTCTAAAGCTTTGCATGTCGATAATAAAAGTGGTAGTAATCCTATATACGCTTATTAGTGTTACTTTGGAACAATTTTTTATATCTGGGAGCCTGACTATGTTACCATGCGAGTCATAGTTTTTAAATGCCAGTGGGTTGATTTCAACAGTGGGCAGCAGACCGAGGATTTTGGTTTCACCCTTGTCTATAGGAGTCAAATCGGTTGGCAGGATGAACTATTCATATTTTCATCTCAAGTGCACTAGATTTTTATATGTGGGATCCTTCTAATCCTCGGTGGGAGATTGTTGTGGAAGGAAAATGCGCTTTTATCAAATAATATGAAGCTGAAGAAATAGTCGGATTCGGACACAATAGGATGGGTGTTGGAGTAGATGATGCCCTCCTTCTTGAGAAGGATGATTAAATCTTGAATTGTTTCATCGGCTGCAATGATCATGATGCTAGAATTTGGGTGGATGTCCGTGGTACGGTAAGCCGTAATTGGAGAAAAGCTAAAACGGTTACCAAGAAAAGAAAATAGAAGAAGTATAGAAATATTTTGTAATTGTAATTTTTTTATCACTATTTGTGTCAAATTAGTGTGACTAAGTATTCAATTAAAACTTGGCTTCTATTTTGGTTCAAATAGTAACAAAAACACTTTTGAAATAAAAAACCATACACTGATCGACTACAAAGGCATCCATAGTTAAAATCAAATCAATTTTTAGTACACCACTTTCCTCCTTCGAAAAAATAAGTCATCACAATTAGGTCATCATAACAAATGTCTAAAAACATTTACCAATCACCAATTGTTTAAAAAAGGGAAACCATCAAGATCATAAATGTCACCTCTATGGTAATTGCGACTCCAAGTCATTTTCAAGATCACCCGTAGATGTTGTCCGGTCAAGACGACGATGATGGATGGAAGTGAGATGGCATTCATACGGCTGTTTTCTTTTCTCCATTTTCAAAATCTTGGCCTTCATTTTAGTAAACTCTTTACACAGCCACTTGTAGCAATCTCGAACACCCCTGAGTTAGGCTTTCCCCTAGTCTACAAATGTAAAACACATAGACATAAATATGTATAATAATTTATTCATAACATATAGAAACTACAATGAAACAAAATAATTCACTTACCATCATCAACTCTAGGCCTCTTGCTTTGCTTTCCCTCTTCTATATTCCGATAGCAACATTTTCCATCCACTAACACCAGCCCCCTATTTTCAAAGTAGGTCTTGTCAAAGTACTTCAGTGCTTTCTCCTTGGTGGTGATTGTCAAACCTTCAACCTCCTCAAATTTTAGTGTTCAAATTCCCATAAGGGAGGCTCCTCACTACCCTAGTCGATGTGCCAACATAAAGCATGTGCCTAAATATCGCCGCCCCGAGTTTATTTTCCTACCCTCCATTATGAGATAAAAAACATAAAGGAACTATAGGAGGGCTCAGTGACATGTTTGGATGTGGGAACTAAGCATCGAGAAATCATTTCATAGACAATATGGGAATCTACAGGTAGAACTTTGACGCATACATAAAAGTCTCCAATTTACCTAAATCCCTTGCATCACGGGAGAAGTACCTAGCAATACATTGGATAAGATCAACATATGAGTACTCTGCTAATAATGGAAATTTTCCCTAAAGAAACAATCATCCAATGAACCATTCATTTCTTCCAGATATACATCTTTGGGGTTTCAATATGGGCAATTTAGGGATTCATTCAAAATTCACTCACTTATTGGAAACTTAATTCCCCCAACTCTGGTTGAGTAATTCCCATTCACCTCTCTTAAATTGCTTTAGAATTGGTTGCATAAATCAAAATACAACGATTCATGGAGCCCTAACAGCGTTTCAACATTTTGGTCCTTAAACTTTTCTAATGGACCGGCTAGACCAATTCTCAAATATTCATAGAAATCAACAATGTAGCAATCAATCAATTTCCCCTTGATACATGAAATACTGTACATAGCTTGTGCAGGAAAAGATATGAATTTGATGGTATCATACCCGAGATTGTTGCCTTTCGATTGAGAAGAGGGGATGCGACGTGAACCACCTCTTGCCATTAGAAATTCCCTCCCTTTATGGTTCCTTGAAGAATCGAAGGAGCCGATCTGAACTCCGAACTCTAAAAATCCTCTAAGGTTTTCTCTTGAAGAAATAGAAATGGCCGACTAAACTTTTGGGGATTTTTATTATACATAGGGTACGTTCCGAGTCCGGAATAGGTTTGTCCCTTGATACATGAAGGGCTGATTCAGTTTTATGAGTTCGGAACAAGCAATTCGGCTCTTCATGTTTAGGGGATGATTATCTTCCAAGCTCGTAACAAAAATATTTGGTAAAATACTATACGCATTTTTTAACCTGAGACGGCCAGGATTTGAAGCCCGAGCTTGGAACCTATGCTTCCGAGCATGGAACCTAAGTTGTCCCTATAATCTGTTCAACACCCTCATTGTTACGAGCTTGGAAGCTGATCTGCCCTATAAATCTAAAGGGACAACTGGTTTCGAAGCTCGGAACCCATTCCTGTAGAATTGTTAAATTTTACTATTAAAGGGGTTCCAATTTTGTAATTAAAGCTTTGACAATGAAGCTTTATAATATACTAAAGTAGAATTGATAAAATTTTCATAAATTGGATTAAATAGGCATACTTATGTAATTGATAAAAAGGGCCAACCCATTGGCTAACCAAATTTCTAGAGTCACGATAAGTCATCACCCAAATGTGTACAAAATAAATGACATTGTGCCATGATATAGAACAAAAGTCTCAACCATGTTTCACCAAACAATCTATGTGTTTAAAAGACATTGGAATATAAAAACATTGTTCAATATCAAAATCCTAGTGTTAGCCGAACATGTGATCAATCTGGGAGTCATTTTCATTCTCTTTGTTTCCACCATGAACCACCCCCGACTTGCAATCTATATCACTATCCATCATCACTGGATCAAATTTTTAGGGATCTTTATCCTCACTTAGTTTGAGGTGGAGCCCCTGAGCTTCCAAGAACCGTTCTTGCCGGGCCTCCGCTCTAGCCAACATTTTTGAGGTCTCTTCAACATTTCCATGAATGCAATTGAATTAGCAACCTAGGGTAGTCTTCCATTTGCTTTTGGAACCTACTAAACAAATAAAAATTAACAATGCACAATTAGCAATAAGAGCGACAAAAATAAAATATCCTAAAAATTTAAAAATAATTTTAATTAAATGCTTACTAGATCCTAATCCCCCGACTCTTTCAACTTCCTCCTCCCTTTCCCTTTTCTTATTATTTGCTTTGTCTTCCAAAACAGCCCTTGGCTCCCATTTATTGTCAGCACCGAGTTGTAGCCTCTTATGAAGAAATGATACCTTGTTATAATACTCTAAGCGGAGTGGGCGGTCTTTGAATTGGACACCGGCCTTCTTTATCATCACGGTAATCAAACCAAGTATGAAAGATCCTTTTTTCTTGGCATATACGGGCTTGAGAATACTTATCAAAATGGTATAACCAGGGTTAATTTTGACCTTCATTACATAGTAGAAAATCATGAGATTCCCAATAGTTGGCTCACACGTGTGTCCACCCGTGGGCAAAATATTTAAACACACCCACTCATAGATAAACCTTTGCTCTACCAACAACTCACCTATAGCATTGCTATCCGACGGACCTGTAGCTCCAACTTTATGGAAGTATTTCCTAGCCATTTCTACGGGGTCAATTGGGGGGTGGCTTTGGTGATGGAAGGCCAAGTCTGTTGGTGATAGATTTCTACAGGACCATGCCTATCTTTGGGGTTCAATTTCTTGGGGGAAGAGTATTCGCTACATAGGGCCTCACATATTGTGTGCTTATTTACCATGATTTCCTTTCCATTAACCTTAGTACAATCACAATTGTTCATTCTTTGTCCCAAATCAGCATAAAATTGAATAACCTCATCTATGTACACATTTTCTTCTAAACATAACAAATTTTCTAGATGTTGGTTGTTCACATGTATCAACAAATAGCCTATACACAATTCGTTGATCGATGATGCATGAATAACTTTGTAATTGATAATCTTACGTTTGGAAAATTCCACATACCTCTCCTCCGCTCGTGGGTAGAAAATTTTCTAGGAAGTCGAGAGCTCCGTGAAGGGTTAATGGCTTCGGTCGTACGCCGCCTTAGTATTCTTCTTAGTGTATCTTGTCCTTGACATGGTAGGAGGATTAGGAAATTGGCCGATTTGTTTTTTGGTTGGAGCCTGGGTTTTTGGTTTTGAATTTGGGGGTTTATTATGTCGATTTAGTTTAGGTTTTTTTATATATAGGAATAGGTTCCGAGTTCAGAACCTATTCATGGGTATCTTGTAAAGAGCAGACCAATTTATGAGTTTGGAAGCCCACTCAGACGGGAAAAAAAAAATAAACGCGGTTTTTCAAAGAGTATTAAATACCCTAGAAAGCTTGCATTTTTATTCATTTTTCCCACAAAAAGAAACCCTTCCCATCCCATTTCTTTCATTTCTCTCCATTTCCAATCTAGTTTTTCATCAAGTAGTGATTTATGGTATGATTTCAAGCATCCAAGTCTACATTCCTCATCTCTACTTCTATTTTTTTCTGATTTCATTTTTCATTGTTTGAAGGGGATGATCAAAACTAGTACTTTGAGACTTGATGGTACACAAGGTCTTATGAAATTGAAGTTACCACTTGTTTTATGTTTGGTATTTTAAAACCCTAGATTATTTAGTACTCCACAAAATGCTTCTTGAATGGTGGGAAAATTTTGAGCGGTTGTGATTACGTTGAATGTTTGATAATGTTATTTAACGATTACACTATGATTGTGAGTTTTGTCTCATTTTGTGTATTGTAAACCTAGTGACGATTCCAACATAAAAATTATTTACATGTTTGGAATTGTTATTAATGTGGTATTTTATTTTTAAAATATCTTTTTTGTAGTTAGAGTCATGATTTAGTGGAGAATTTTTTGGAAGTAGGTTCAATTTTGTCTAGAAAAAGGACTCGTGACGATACATCACATTCACAAAATAACCATCCCACGACCTTGGAATTTGGTTGTGTGATGACCATGATGGATCCGACGAAGTAGGAATAGGAAAAATACATTGTAGAACTTTAGAACGTAAGATAGCTAGAAAAGAGTTCACTCCATTGGTTTTTAATAAGTCAAGCAAATGTTCATCCAAAGAGAGTGCAAAGTGGTTTAGTTTGGTAGGCAAAGTCAGTAGAACAAGGTTGGAAATAAAGTACGATAGTTGGAATGAGGTTCCCCAAGAGTATACGGAGACCTTATTGATGGAATGCAAGGTATCATTATTGGAAAAAGTAACTATTATTGAAATTCCCCACCTAATTTTCCCATACTTTTATTCAAAAAATTAACTATAACTAATTGTAACCCCGATGGTTATAAATCCCCATAGAGTTATTCGAAATTGATGCATCATATATAAAATTTTGAAGAAAGATGGCGATGACCATGATGTGCTAGAGTTGGCGAGAGCACAAATACACCATGTCATGGGACATCATATTTTCTTCGGAGAAGGGTGATCGGCCGCGGGTAACTTACACACACATTCAACCGGAGAGTTGGCAGATCCACAAGAAAAGGGCTTTGGAGAATAATTCTAACATTAGTAAAAATAATTAAAAATATTTAGATTGAAATGTGTTTAGTGATGTCATGCCTCTAACAAGCTAACATAGGGTACAAGGCAAGAAAAACAATGCTATGCCTATTTGACAGTTTTCAGTCCATACCCCCCCACCTATTGAACCGTGGGGGGGGTATGGACTGAAGGCTATCAAGTACTTTGTGGAATGTCTTGAGATAGATGTTCAAAATGCAATTGAGGCAGGGATGACCAAAGAGGAGGCAAGGGCTACGATACAACCAATGGATGTGGATGACATAGAGAGGTGTGATGTATTCCCCAAAGGCAGAAAAATAAGAAGGGTCTATACGGGTAGCCTAAAGAAAAAGATCTTTCAGAAAAATTGGTAACTGACCATCATACAATGATTTTTTGATTTCCTTTATTTACAAATTACAATTTTTTATGTTCTAAAATTCTGGTATTTGTAATACTTAGGAAAAATTAAAGAATGATGCTTTGGAAGGGAAATTCATACCCATGTTTAAGAACGACATCCTTTTTGCTGCTACCAAAAAACCCGACCATACGGGCCATGTTAGGGGAGTGGGTAGGTACTCAAACCAATGTGAGGCATTTGGAATTACTTGGTACTATGATCGTGCACAACCATCCTGTGTCCACACATTGCAAAAAACACGCCCTTCAATAATAGAAACGAATTGAGAAACAAGACATTCTCATTCGAAAGTTAATCAAACACATCGTTCTTGTGCTTCCCGAGTATTTAGATGATTTGACATCTAATTGGACACTTCCATCAAGAGGATGGCACCATTCACCGAAGAATTTTGAGGTCAATTGGGAGGCAATCATTGAAACTCTTGCAAATGAAGTCGACAACCTCGACAAGGCCATCCTCGATAGTGATAAAAATGTAAACATTGAACATTTATCTGATGTGCTTCATTATGCGTGCGTTAACCGATGTATTTGGTGTTAACCGATGTATTTGGTATGATAATTGGCTTGATTTTCACGATCAATTTCTAGTATTAGTTGAGTTTACGTGACAAGGGGTTTAGACAGCCATGTTTGGTTTTCTTATCTAAATCCTGCGTTTTGACTACAAGTAACATAACCTATTACTTCACCCATTTTACCTCATTTTTTTTCTTAACCCCAAAAACCTGAGGTAAAAAGTTCTTTTACTGCGGTTATTATTTTTCTGAAGTAAAAGGTATTTTTTACCTTTGTCATAAAAAATAGCAGTAAATATTTGGTTTTTTTACCTGGGTTAGTAAAATAGCCGAAGTAATAGATAAAAGAATGAAGTGAATAATGTGACCAATAAGCGTGCAATGTGTCATATGTTGTGTTGGAAGCATGATTGATTTTGCCATCGACATTGCTTGTACAGATACATTAAACAAATAACTTGGTGACGTCACACATATTTGATGAGACAAGTTAAAGTAAAGAATTTGACGATGATGGAAAAGAATAAAAAATGGAAATGGAAACACACTATCCTGCTTCATTTTTTGTTCGTTAACCGATGCATTTGACGTACTTTTTAGTTATTTTTACTTGGTGGATTGGTAGTATTAGTTGAGTTTGTGTGACAAGGGGTTTGGATGTCAATGTTTGGTTTTCTTGTCTAAATCCCTCATTTTGTAGACTGAATTGGTACTAATAGACATCTTGTACCCACGGGTTCCTTGATCTTCCTTATTATTATCTTTAGTAGGTCACCCGTGGGTACTTTTTATTTATATGCTATATGAAGGCCGTTCGTAAGGGCGGTAGAAGATATTGAAGGCCGTTCACAAGGACGGTAGTAGAGATGAAGGCCATTCAAATTATAATGGTAGTAGAAAAAGGCCACCGTCATCAATGTGTGGTAGAAGGAGATTGAAGCCAAAGATTGGTGGCTACTGAGTTCAAAAGGGCCAACGAAGAAATGGGGAATCGTGGTCTGATGGGTTATGGTTCAGTCCAAGAACAATCGAAGAAGAATAAGCCTTCAAAGATGGTTCCACTGGACTCATCTTCTTGAGTAATATAAAATTGATAACTAAAACTTTCAAATTGGACTAAGGGTTCTCCTGTAGCGAAGGAAACTAGTTCAGCTGGCCAAAGCACCAATGGGTTGGCGTGAGCCATACATGGTTTTACACCAACGGGTAGTACCAGAGGAGATGCCTCACACCAAGGAAACTAGCACAAGGCCATGTCGCGAACCGCGCCAGACACGATGGGTTGAAAAGCACAAATAAAGGACCCCTCCAAATGGATAATTATAGGTGAGGGACATCCCAATGTAGGCATCCTGTGTCGTCCCATGTCCATTTTCCAAGACTAGCCAGCGGGGTGTGGGAATTTACATGGTCCAAACTAAGTTTCCAAAAAAATCACCTAGCCTAACCACGTGTCACGGGTCACCCGCCAAGGGTGTGAACCATACGGCCTAGCCATGCACAACCGTGCCATGACTACTACTTTGATCCCATGTGCTTCGCACACCGCTCGGTTGCTCACAGCAAACTGAGCCCTTTGAGGGACGTGGTTGAGCGTACAGCGGAATATACACACTCAAGAGAGCATGGCTCACACACACAAGCCAACATTGCAATATAAAGCCCAACAACAGGGAAGAAAATGCTTATAATCATTATATTACAAAAATGTAACCGGATGTAGAGAGCTCACTACTCTACATATATGCGGTAATTGTTATCACAAGTACTAGGTACATAGGCAAAATAAGGTCAAAGGCTAAAATGGCACGTAGGCTTGGACCTTGATAAAAATAACTACGCTACGCTAATAACTAAGATATTACAAGTATTTACAAGCAAAATGGAAGACTTCTGGGACAAGGAGCTTGGGACGTGTCTTCTCGGGCCGGGACGCAGCATTAACAGTGCTGGCCGGCGGGCAACCGGGCACTGCACGCACGGGCGTTGGGCAGAGATGGTTCGGGCATTGTGTACAGGCATCGCGGGGGCAGAGGGGGAACATCACGGGCCATGAGCTGTTTGGCATTCAGCGCTGGATGACCCAGAGGAATGTGCAGCACGGTCGAGGGAGACCGGTTTGTAGTGACGCATTGAGCGGCACGGGACCGTGGCATTGTTTTAGCATCAATGTGGGCATGGGGTTTCAATTAAGTCGGGTGATGAGCCCCACCCTATAACATCCTCCCCCACTAAATTCAGCGAACATCCTCGGAGCCATCAATTCTTCAAGGTGCTTCGCTACCCACACTTTTCTTGTACACTTCTGCCTTGAAAGGGGTTGAGTTAATTACTAGCGCTGGTGTACTCTGATGTAGCCGTGGTCCTCGGCTTCTCTTTAGTTCCAATTTTGAGCTAGCTTGATTTTATAGCACCCACTCCTTGATCAATAACCAAAGAAATGTCCAACTCTGGATGCTGTCCGGTATGCAACATCATCCGTTCACGTTTCTACTTCCGGCCTTGTGGAACAACAAGGGGTTGCTGATGTAAATGATGACCTGTCTTTCCCTATCGAGGTTTATAAGGTTTAGCTTGCTTGAATGACTTGAAACGGGAAGCATGATGGGGAGGGCTAGCCAGTAGATATCTCTTTTGAGACCAGATCTTCTTGGGAACCGACAAATGCTTCCTACACTCTTCGCTCGACAAATCTTCGTTCCTTACAACTGGAAGCAACCCATAACCCGCTTAGTCTTCAGACTTGCTTCACAAAGCTCCTTGGATCCATTGGGCAAACCCATTGCTGTTGTAGACTCTCCTGACCCTTTGTTTCCATTCTTCCCACTGAAATCTTGTCTTAAGCACTTAACAAATTGCAAAGTCAAGCTTTTACCCTCGAATGAACTCTTCACATTCGGTTTAACCGTGCATGGATTGGTGCCTAAGACGTAAAGTTAATTTCCATATGGGTATACGACAGTCCGTGCATCACTCAAAAATTCCATGCCGAGGACTAAACCAAAATTGCCAATTTTAACGACATGGAAATCCATCGTGGTACCTATGGAGTCAAACTTGACCAAGCATCGCCTTGCAATACCCAGCACCGGTTCAGCTTTGCTATTAATGGCCTTTATTCTGCCACAGCTTTCTTGGTTCGTCAACCTTCGGTGTGGCCCTCCCATCTTTGCTTGACACATTTTTGGCTCTCTCTTATTGGACTTCAGCGACCACCACTATGAATTTATCCTGCATGTTTTAACCATCTCAGATTCGTCAAGTTTCAGTGCGGCCTTCCCCGATTTGCTTGACACATTTGTGGCTCTCTCTGATTGGACTGCAGCGATCACCACCGTGGATTTATCCCCCCAGGTTTTAACCATCTCAGATTTGTCAAGCTTCAGTGCATCCTTCCTCGCTTTGCTTAAAGAAATTGTAGCTCTCTTGGATCGGACTGCAGCAACCACCCGATCAATCTCAAACTCAGTTAACGGATTCAACTGCCCTGGCTCTCTAGATCCCACCATGGAATTACACCATAGATTTAAATGCCCCATGGAGCATAAAATTTCCTCTTTGGGCCCAGACTCCTCAGTCGATTTCAACTGAACTACCTTGCTCATGGTCTCCCCGATTTGTTTCGAGTCCTCGAGCAACATAGCAGTGATCCTCTGCTCTAATGGATAATCAACAAGGGCTTGGTTCCTTTTGCACATTTTTCCAACCAGCCGTGCCTTCTCAGTTCGTCCATCCCACCTTGGTTTGGACCCACTTGAACTCGCCGCATCTAAACTGGGGCATACCCCATTCCTTCTAACATCCGAATTGAACCTGAAGCTACCTCTGCTCTTCGGACTGGGTCTAAACTCACCCCCTACCTATGGAGCACTTATACCCGCACCATTTCCTACCTTGACAACAGTAGAAACACCTATTTCCCTATCAACTCTTTGCGATCCCTCACTATTTGAGTACTTTGTCCTCCGATGAATGCCACCGCTGAGTTATAGTTTATGCAGCAAGCTCTCCTTAGCTCGAGCCTAGCCCAAGACTTCAATCCCTGACTGAAGTCAAGGAGTTTTTACTCCTTCAGATGGTCAGGAAACTCTAGGATAAAACCTCAAGAAGCCGGCAAGTATCCCATAATACAGCCGGTCTATGCAAACTTGGGACGAAGGCAAGTACCCCATAATATGGCCAGTGCTAGCTTGCAACCTGGAATTACAGCACGTACCCCATAATACGCCGGGTCTTTACCAAGGTCTCCATCTTGACAAGCCTGATCTCCAACCGAATATCTTACTTTGATGTAGGATGACCAATCACTATGGCCCAAGTGCCATTTAGGCTCTGATACCAACTGTCACGGGTCTCCCGCTATGAGTGTGAACCGTGCGGCCTAGCCGTGCATAACCGTGCCACGACTACCGCCTTGATCCCACGTGCATCAGACACCGCTCGGTTACTCATAGCAAACCGAGCCCTTTAAGGGACGTGGTCGAGCGTGCAACAGAATATACACACTCGAGAGAGCATGGCTTACACACACAAGCCAACGTTGCAATATAAAGCCCAACAACAGGGAAGCAAACACTTATAATCATTATATTACAAAATAGTAACCGGATGTAGAGAGCTCACTACTCTACATATATGTGGTATAAACGTTATCACAAGTGCCAGGTACATAGGCAAAATAAATTCCAAGGATAAAACGACACGTAGGCTTGAACCTTGATCAAAATAGATATGCTACACTAATAACTAAGCCATTACAAGTATTTACAAGCAAAAGAGAAGACTTCTGGGACAAGGAGCTTGGGACGTGTCTTCTCAGGCCAGGAGGCAGCATTAACGGTGCTAGCCGACGGGCAACTAGGCTCTGCGCGCACGGGCATTGGGCACAGATGGCTCGAGCATTGTGCACAGTGCGTCACGAGTATAGAAGGGGAACATCACGGGTCGTGAGCTATTATGCATTTGGCACTAGATGACCCAGAGGCATGTGCAGTATGGTCGAGGGAGACAGGTTCACAGTGACGTGTTAAGCGGCACGGGACCGCGACGTCATTTTAGCACCGATGCGGGCATAGGATCGCATTGAAGTCGGGTGATGAGCCACAACCCATAACACCACAACCCGCACAACGGCCATGGGCATTGACCAGAACATCAAGTTTCAGCCCCCTTACAGTGCCTTACAGCAAGTGACGTGACTCGTGCTAGCTATGATGCGACCCACGCCAACCCTAGTTCCCTGTGCCAAGATGAAGATTCGTGCCACACTCGATAATAGATGCCCCACACCTATGAATCGAGGTGATCCGCACCAGGCCTCAGGAACCATGCCAAGTACGTGCCACGGGCTGCGTTATTCGTGATGCCCTGCGTTGGGCGGCCGTTTAGCTAGGATTTACCCTATTTGCCTTATTTGGGGCCTATTTTTAGGCCCAATCTCCTACTACAATATATAGAACCTTACTTTACAAGGATTTTCTATCTTACATACCTTATATCATAGTTAGAAGAGTAGTTTGGAGATTCTCTTCCTAGGAAACTTTATCATTTCATCTTTTATTTTTCTTTGATCCTAAGATGTTGAATTCAAATATTTATTTGAATTCCATGTCAAGAGAGTAGTTTCCATAGCTTGGAGATAACAGTAGTGACTTGGTTTTATCTATATTCCTTTTGCGATTCTATAGTTTATCCTAATTTTGTGTTCATAATATTATTATGATTTACTTTTGAGTTGGAATGCATGAATATTACACTACATATAAGAAAACACTTTGGGTTGTATTCATTCTAGGTGAAAATATAGATACCCTCTTGGGAAGATAAACATGGATGTTTTTATGGGTAGAGGAGAATACATCTGCGTGGGTGTGTGCACGGGAGATTTGAGGTCACTCAGATCTGCATACCATCGGACCAGTCTTAGCTGACTTTGTAAAGTCATCCGTGAGGTTCTGGATAAATATAGTTTGATAGTAGCAAGCTATGGTTACAAGAAACCCTAGTATCATAGATAAGGTGTCTACAACCCCTTGGGCCTAATTGATAGGACCTGAGGGATGTAGTTGCATTCATGGTGGAAGCCCATGACATAATCGCATGGGGGAGAATCAGACCTACAACAACAGTCAGACCATGTTGTACTCCCCTAATTATGATGGCGGTGTCGATGGAGGGTTGCAAGAGCACCCGCCATGATAGGGATGGGGAAGTGAATTCCATCGGCCACACCACGTGTTATGGACACTCTATTAGGATTATTTAGATCTTTATGTGAAAGAATTGAGGATAGAAGCATTAGATTGTCCAAGTCACTCAATGATTTCCCTAAGTGCTAGCTTAATATTGTAGTTGCATTTTTTACTTTTATGTTTATTAGTTGTTAGTTTGAAACCCCCATTTTACTTGGATGTGTGGTTTACTAGATATTCCTTTCACTGGTATGGATTAACGACACGAATGAGGTTGTGTTTTAAGTTGATACATTAGACCTAGAATATCTGTGGACAAACTAGTGCTTACCCCTAACTACCCTATAGCTAGCATAGCAGTAGAAACAGGTGCGGAACTATAAAATCTATCTTCTGATCGTACTGCGTCCAACCGGGTTATATACAATTTTAACGACCCCGGGGAGAGGCAGGTCAAATATTTTGTGCCGCTGCAAGGAATACTATCAGACTAGGTATCACTTTAAGCACAACAAGTTAGTAAAGTAGCTAGTAATGCTTTTATCTATTTTTTAAAATTTTTATGATGCAATGGATAATAGATCTGTGCTACATTGTTTTTCTATGCTAACCAATTTGCAGTGGGAACGGGAGATAGTTGAGAGTTAAAAACCTCCTTGTTCTTCCTTAATTCCTGAAATGACATTCACATACTCAATGATGGAAAGACATGGAGATTCATTCCTATTGGCGGACAAAAGGTCCGAAGGTAAGGATGGCCCACTGTGGAGACCTCTCCACGACGATGTCATCATGGGTGGAGTCACCGATGATGATTCTGAAGACTTACTTGTAAGTGTTTCTAACTAGGATGCATGAGAAAGAAAATAAGTTGTGAGGACGACAATAAATATTCGGTGTTTGTTCTGCTTTCATGTTTTGATTAGTGAGTTGATAGTATTTGCATGAATCTTGTTTTACTATGTGGATTTTTGAGATGAAATTCTTTTTGGTTTGGAAATTTGAGTTTGAGACTCATGATTGTGTTTTAAATGTAATCAAATTGGACAGGCGACGTAGTCTTTTGAAAAAGAGGGAAAAAACCAAGGATTAGAAAAAAAGTTGGTGGATGCCTCGTGCCAAGTAGGCCAGCGTGAGTGATGTGCCCATTTTATACGGTTATATTAGGAATTTTAGGATTAAATTTTGTACACTTTTGTGCTCTAAATATGAAATTTTTCCTTGAAATTCTCTAAGGAGGGTTAAACGCGACTTTTACACTTTTGTTTCTTTTCTAGAGAATTTTGTGTGACAAGGTAATTTGTTTGATGACTTTGAAGAATACCTTTTAAGATTTGAAGATTTGAAGACTTGTATTTTAGCTTTTGAAGATTTGAAGAATTGAAGAAGTGAAGAGAAGAGGAGGATATGAAACATAGAGGAGAAAGAAGAAATGGTGATGAAAGTGGAGTCCGTCGTGAGCCCATCGCTACTAGTGGCGGATGAATGGCCAGAAACTCTTCTTGTTTTTTGTACTATAAACACTGACCTTATCCTCTCCTCTAAAAAAAAGACAAATCCGACCTCTTCTTCTTGCATTTTTCTGGGTTCAAACCCTAGTTTTTCTTTCTTCTTTTCTTAGTTTTTGTAGGTTAATCATGTCTTTTAACTATCTAGCTTAGTTTTATCATGGGAGCAAAGGATTGATGCTTCCATTTCTATGTATTAAGAACCACACACATATATATATATATATATATATATATATATCTTTGGTGTTTTCGCTAATATGCATTTATTGATCTTTGAATGTGAATTGTTAATGGCATTAATGTTGTTGGAAGCTTGAGTATATGAATTACTTGTATGATTACTTGTTAGGGTTGGGAGAAAGTAGCTAATTCTTCCTATCTTTTAATGTGGAATCCAAGAGCATGAGTTAGAGCTTCTTAAATGATGTTGGTGTGTTGATAATTGTTAGATGAATGTGATGATCTCGAACTCGTTGTCATGTTTGTTTTAGGTAGCAACTGAGAGAAGTCTATGAATGTCGATCGTTCTTGACTAATCTTGTGTAAATGCATGAATTGGTTAAATGCTTAGACACGGTGTAGTGTTTATATGTTTTGCCAGGCTTGTTGGTTCTTTGTGCTCAATTCCATCAATGGGATACTCTTAGTACTAAGGAAGTCATTGGTGAGATTCGACAAGAGATATCGAATTCACTCTTGGAAACTACTATCTAAGAAGGATGGAAGATTTATCTTCACAACAAGTAGTCGAAGTAGTGAATAGATTATTTTGCTACTTCTAGAAGCCTTTGTTATTTAGAATTCATGTGTTCTTAATACTATGTTTTACTTCATTTATGCCATGTGTTGTTTGAGAATAGGAAGTGTTTGTATGATTAAAGTGTTAGGGTGTCAGGAAAGTGTCGAATACCTTAGCTTCTTTGCATGAAAATCTAAGAACATGAGCTTAGAACTTCTTGTGCATAATGTGTTGTGATTCTTTCTAGATAGGTATGTTAATGTGGGCTATTGTCATATTTATCCTATAGATGCAATGAAATGTTGAACCTTGAATGTGGTTTGTTCTAGGTTTAGCCTAATGAATGCTCTGTTTGGTTAAATGGCTATGTCTTTGGTAGAAGGCTTGTCGTTGTCAAATCTATGGTCCTTTGTGTATAATGTCATTGATGAAATACCCCTATGGTCGTTGTTTGTCTAGGGTGATCATCAATGAGTTTCGCAAATGGTTATTGTTTGTCTTTGCAAATTACTATTAAGAAGGAATGGATGTTGATCTTCTATTGGCATTCCCCATAGATAATAAATGTGATAGGATGAGTGAATGGTTCAATGATCTACATTTGGTTTTTAAGTGGATGTCAATTGCCCCCAAGGCTTTATCTTTTGTAGTTTTAAAACCCTTTTTCTTAGTTTTTTTGATGATTTAGCATAGTTGCTCAAATTTGCTAGTTGTCTTGTATTTTAATTTTCATAACTTAGGACCACCATACAACCCCCCCCCCCCATTTACATGCTTTTATATGTATAGATATATATATCTACTCCTAGCCTAATAGCAACCTTTGGTGCTTAAACGCTTGAGAAAATCCCCCTTCATCGTGGACGACCCCGACTTTCCGCTATCTACTTAGTTGTAGATAGTAAGCATTTAGGGCTTATAAATATTAACTTTGAGAGGTACGGCGACGTCCTCCCAGCGAGCCTATGCTTCATGGAGGGACTGGAATGGCACGAAGCTATGTCTCGTGCCAAAGATTTGGTGTGAGGCTATGCCTCATGTCAGGTGGTTTGGTGCGAGGCTATGCTTCTCGCCACCAACTTTTTAATTTTCTTTGTTCAAATAATGAAAATTTTCTAAAATTCTGATTCTCAAATTCAAAAATGCATTTTTGGTTCAAGAGTTTTGGAATTCCCTAATTCCTCAGGTGTTTTGAAAATGCTTCTAAATCCCTTGGAATTAATTGGCTTGTACTATTGTCCCCTAAATCGAACATTTTAGAATTCTATTATTATTCTAATTATACCTCTCACCCTATTCACCTAGGCTGAAATTCCATTTCCATAGTACATTTCTCCACCTAATTGTCTCATTTGACACATTCTTTCTTCTCAAGAAACACTCACTCCCACACACTCTTGGTGAGCTCAAAAAAATTGAAGCTTTTCTTCCAAGAAAATTTTGCTTCTTCTTTTGTGGGTCTTGCAAATCCTAGCATCAAATTTTGGGTAACCCGTTGAACTCTATGTTTATGTGCTTCATTTGACATTGTGCTGGTGTTATTTGAAGCATGAATCTTGAATGAGTGTGTTATGAGATATGTGTTTGAGTTTGAGTTTACATGTATGATCTTGTGTTGAAGAGGATGTTGGGAGGATTGATGTGCTATTAGGCTTAAGATATGATCTTTGGTGTTGGGTGATTTGGGAGAGAGTGAATCTTGGTTGCATGATTTAATTGAATGGGTCGGCGATAACTTACATAATATTGATGTTTGATGAGAAATGTTCTTGTTTGAATAGCTCACATGCTTAGAATATCATGTTATGAATGTTTGAATTTTATGCCAAGCTTTTTTTATGATCATATCACCACTCTTGTGCTCATTTTGTTAGGATGCCACCTAAGAAGAATGCCTCAAAGAAGGGTAAGTCCACTAGGGGTGAGAAGAAGAAGAAGTCGACGAAGGGTGTAAACCCCGAGCCGATGACTTCCATTCTTTGCAACCCCACATTTGTGACCGATGAATGTACGGGTTTATCAAACCTTTTCGGGACTGCAGCCCGGAGGTGGAGGAACTTGAGAGAGATGGAGAGGAGTATTTTGGAGATGGTGTTCGTTTTCAAGGACACCTGGGCAACTCTAAGTTTACTCAATCCGGTCACTTAAAGATGTACATTAGGTGGACCCTATTATTCCTAGCTACTCTATCGCCGATCATAGATGACGATGGACACAAAGAAATTATATTCAACCTGGACGATAAAGAGTACAAGATGACCCACCAGGATGTAGCACGATCCTTCGGGTAGAAGTATGGTATGGAGATCCAAAAGACACACCGACAAGGGTTACCTTTCTCTCTCGGGCGCTTTTGGGTGCAATTGACTGGCACAGATAAAAAACCCCTGTGCAAGAGTACCGCCATGGTTCATTCGACGTTCCATTATGTTCACTATTTGTTGGCTATGGAAGTCTTTTTCCATGGTGAACTAACGCAATGCCTGAGTTCAGATGTTCATTTCCTTTGGGAAATGACTCTCGGGGGTAACTTTTACCCAAATTTTGTGGGGTACTTTGTGCAGGAATTCTTAGCGATTGGAGACAGAAAGAGGGGAAAAATCTCCATGGGAGTCATGCTTGGTCTTTTGGCAGAAAATCTAGGTCACCCAGTCACACAAAGTGCTCTAGCTAACATAGAGAGATCCAACACAAGGTACGACATAGAGAAGTGGGCAACATATCCATGGTGGAACCGACAACATTGGAGGGTAGAAATGTATGGCTTTATGGCAGAGGAAGCACGTGTAGCTTCACGATTCTTCCACGACTGTAGCACACAACCACTCACCATGATACTAGCTTGGATGACCTACTCATTTTACAAGACCGGAAGTTTGAGAAGGAGTTCTATAGAGTTATGTCCAACGTAGAGGTGGATGTTGAAGAGGCCAAAGGCGAGTCCACTTCAAGACCACTCCTAGTCACTCTCGCTTATCTATGAACATCATTGACCACTTACATTCACTTGGGGACAAGCTTTTGAGATCTACTCATGTATTTCAAGAGGTAGTCCAAGCAATAAGAGGAATGCACTCGCAAGTGGAAGATCTTAGCTCGAGGATGGATAGCATTGAAGCCACACTTCAAGCTACCGGTTACATGAATATGTTTTGATATGACTTTTGTGCATTGGATACTTTGCATGGAAAAAGTGTGGGGATTGAGTAGTGAGCACTTAGGGAGTCTTCATTCTTGAATTTCCTCGGTGCATTTTATGATTTGCTTCGGTACTTGTTTTTCGTGTTAGTTTGTGATGTTGATTTTTGTTTACTGGGGGATAATTTTGGATGAATAGTTGGTGGTATGACATGCTATGCTAGGGATTCTTGTTTTCATGGGGTAGGATGTTTCAGGAAATTTGTGGTGTATTTTTACGTGCGACTATCTTTTGTAGTATGAAGACCACATAAAGGGAATTTTTGTAATATGCCAAAAAAATTGGAAACCTTGACAAAATGGAAGAAATATACAAAAACCCAAAAAATTAAAAAACCCAAAAGGGATACTTGGGTAACATGTGGAAAAGCCCAGGGCCTAGGTAGACTTACAAGCCTAGGAAAAAATGAGAGCCCTTGTGGAAAAAGGAGATAAGTGAGTACCCTTTGTGTGTTAAAGCTAGGATGAAAACCCAAAAGGGCTCCTATGCAGAATGAGAGAAAAAAAAACTAGGTTGAACGCATGCTTCCACTGTGGATTGTTTTTGAAGAAGAATCTTTGATTTCTTTTGGGATCATTTTGGGAAACGTAAGCTAGCTTGACACCTATCTTTTTTTTCTTACCTGTTTCCACACATTAGTTTTGTGTGGTTTGATTACTTATTTCTTTCAAGGAGTGTGAGAGTTGTGAGATTCTTATTTTCTTAGGGGAAATAAGGTAATCTTGGAATAAGTTGAATGCCTCGGTTAAATTACTTTTGCACAATACATTTTGCTTGATTCTTTTTCTTGTCTTCTATTTACTCGAGGAAGATTAAAGGGTTAAGAGTGGGGAGTCTGATCTTCTTCATTGTGCATGCATTAACCGATGTATTTTACATATTTTTTAGTTACTTTTTCTTGGTGTATTTCTAGTGTTAGTTGATTTTACGTAAGAAAAAGTTTAGACGGCCATGTTTGGTTTTCTTGTCTAAATCCCACGTTTGTAGACTTAATTGGTACTAATGGACATCTTGTATCCACGGGCTCCTTCATTCTCCTTGTGATCATCTTTAGTAGGCTGCCAATGGGCACTTTTTGTTTACATTATATGCGATGACCGTTCGTAACGGCGGTAGAAGATATTGAAGGCTGTTCATAAGGATGGTAGTAGAAACGAAGGCCATTCACATTTTAATGGTAGTATACAAAGGCTATGATGATCAATGTGTGGTAGAAGGAGATTGAATCCAAAGATAGGTGGCTACGGAGTTCAAAGTAGCCAACGAAGAAATGGGGAATCGTGGTCTGATGAGTTATACTTCGGTCCAAGAACTATCTAAGAAGAATTAACCTTCAAGGCTGGTTCCATTGGATTCATCTTCTCGAGTACTATAAAATTGACTACTAAAACTCTCAAATCGAACTAACGGTTCTCCCGTAGAAAAGGAAACTAGTTCAGTAGGCCAAAGTACCAATAGGTCGGCACGGGCCTTGCATGGTTTGGCACCAACGGCCTATGCCAAAGGAGACTCCCCATGCCAAGAAGAGCAGTGTGGATAAGAACTTCATGTTTTAGAGCCCTGATGGTGCCCCACAGCAAGCGATGCGGCCCGCGCCAGTAGATGACACGACCTGCACCAACACTTTCACCTCGTGCCAAGATAAAGATTCGTGCCACGCTCAAGAATAGGTGCTCCGTGCCCATGAAGCAATGTAACCCACACCAGGCCTCGCACCCCAAGCCAATTATGTGCCATAGGCCACATCATCCGCGATGCCACGTGCTGGGTGGCGGCTGAGCTAGGGTTTACCCTATTTTCGGACTATTTTTAAGCCCAGTCTCCTAATACTATGTATAGAACCTTAGTTTACTAGATTTTCATATCTTAAATATCTTATATCATAGTTAGAAGAGTATTTTGGAGATTCTCTCCCTAGGAAAATTTATATTTTATTTTGCTTTAATCCTAAGATGTGGAATTCAAATCTTTATTTAAATTACATATCACGGGAGTAGTTTCCATAGCGCGGGGATAATTGTTGTGACCTGGTCTTATCTATATGATATTTGAGATTCTATAGTTTATCCTATTTTTTTGTTTATAATGTTATTGTGATTTGGTTTTGGGTTTGAATGCTTGAATATTAGACCACATATAAGCACACACTTTGGGTTGTATTCATGCTAGGTACAAATATCGATGCCCCCTTGGGAAAAGAAACTTGGATGTTTGTATGTGTGGAGAAGAATGTGTCTGCGTGGGTGTGTGCACTGGAGATTCGAAGTCACTTTGATCCATATACCATCACACTAGTCTTCGCTCACTTCGTAAAGTCTTCTGAGAGGTTCCGGGTAGAGATAGTTTGATAGTAGCAAGCTAGGGTGATAAGAAACCCTAGTATCATAGATAATGAGCATACAACCATTCGGCTTAATTAATAGGACCCGAGGGAAGTAGTTGAATTCGTGGTGGAAGCCCGGGATATAATTGTATAGGAGAGAATCAAATTTACAACAATGCTCAGACCTTATTGTACTCCCTTAATTACGATGACTGTGTCAATGAAGGGTTGCGAGAGCACCCGTGGTGACAGGGACATGGAAGTGTATGCCATCGGCAACACCATATGTTATGGACACTCTATTAGGGTTTTTAGATCTTTATGTGAAAGAATCGAGGATAGAAGTATTAGATTGACCATGTCACTCAATGATTTCCCCAAGTTCTAGCTTCAAATTATATTTGTATTTTTACTTTTATGTTTATTAGTTGTTATTTTGAAAAACCAAACCCCCCCCCCTTTTACTTGCATGTGTGCTTTACTAGCTATTCTTTTCACTCATACGAATTGACGACCCTTATGAGGTTGTATTTTGAGTTGGTACATTAAACCTAGCATCTCTATGGACAAACCCATGGCTTACCACTAACTACCCTATAGGTAGCATAGCAGTAGGAATGGGTGCAAAATAATAAATTCTATCTTCTGACCGCACCACCTCCAACTGGGTTAGAGCTACAGTTTATCGACCCCGGAGGGAGGCATGTAACACACATATGGTGTTAAAATCAAATGACAACACACATATCAACACATGAAGTCAATCTTATGATGCTCAAATTTGAAAGTTTAATATCTAGGAAAATAGTAGCCATCAAAACATTCTCGCAATCGGTACTTAAATTAGAATAAAATTTGTCTTAATTAAAACATAAAAGAGATTACAATAAACTCAATCAGTTTTGATAATGATGGCCTTGAAGATTATAGGCCCCTCAGCTTCGATCAACTCGAAGAACAAGGTGTCCCCGATGTGTAGGTTGTTTCGCTTAAGAAACTCGCCAAAACCCTTTGAAGAAAGGGCCTTTATCTTGCCACCCCCAAGTAGTTCATACGTTACTCTTTCCCGTAGCACCTCACCGCAACGGGGGTCTTCGCACTCGGCAGTAGTGGTACAATCTCCCACGGGATGTACTAAATGCAACAAAAAAATTAATTGATTAGAAATATATTGTATATATATGTGTGTGGAAATAATTGACATTGCATTAGTTTTAAATGCCTTACCAAAGTTGGGTTCTTCCCGAAATTCAACTACTTCAGAGTACATCGGAAGCATGGGCTTTTGGAAGCCATTGTATGAACCAAAGTATTGAACACAATAGGCTCATGATTGCTTCGTTATGTGGAGAACTGCATGAAAACAAAATATTGTGGTAAAGTGTGAAGATGTGTTTTATTAGTTATATGTTGTGAAATGTCAGAGGACCTGGAAAATTGGACGACTTGAAGATTGTTTTCCAAGCATTAGCCCTGCACAAGAAATAAAAATGTGTATAGGCAACAGGCATTAATTGCTGCATGCGATGTCAGCTACATGTCGCAAGTACAAATCATTCCAAACCAGTGGCATGTAAGACATAGAGTACAAACATTGCTAGAACGTCAGGAACCCTTTGGTTATACCAAAGGTACAACATACATATATGCGGTGTCAAATATTGAATAATATGCTACTGAAAAAGAATGTAAGCGACATCTCTATATAATCGTAGTAACCGAAATGCAATAGACATCTGACCGTGGTCGCATTTATCAGAGGAAACTACAGGTAATAACACTTAACACCAGAAAAGAATAAGATTTAACAACATTAAATTATACAAAAACCCTATGGACACCTACCACAACATAGTACCCAATTCTATAGCCAATGGAAGTTCACCATGTAAAAAATGTGAGTAAAAACTAGAAACAAAGAAAAAATAAAACATTGAGAAACCACATTTTGAACAATACCAAGTAGGAATTACGAACATGATATGTTTGATGGTTAGAAAACCTGTCTTCTAATGGAGAAGTGAAGAGAGGTGAGAGATCGTTGGAATTCGCAGAAAACTTGTGAAGAGAAGCTTGAACTCGCAGGTGGGGTGCTCATATATATAACAGTTCTGAAACGAGGTCATTTTGACCGAGTTGTTCTGTCTGCCCGTGCGATGTCAGACGTACGACGGTTAGTCCAAACTACAGCAGAATAGCGACCGACGTCGCACACGTGCATGGGTCTTAAAAATTTAGCCCACCGGCGAATTATGTTTTATTAAACAATAAACATTCAATATTACTTCAACAACATTGAATTAATATGAGAACATGCAATAACATTGAATTCATATGAAAATATTCAATAACATTAATTCATTAATATTCAGGAACATTGAATTTACGGCTAAAAATTAAATAACATTGATTTAACAATAAACATTTCAGACAAAAAAAATGTCAAGGTCTTTTATTATTCTAAATACGAATCAATTGGTTCAAAGTAAATTTTCATGCGAATAATAAGAAAATCATCTAAATTTTGTGGGGAAGAATGAGAACACGGAAAATGACTGGCCCAACACCATTTAGGAGCTCAAAGTATAGGGTGTCCCCAACCACGAGTTGCTCTACGGCATGAAACTGGCCAAACCCCTTCAGGGTAAGGATCTAGAGCACCATGCTCCCCGAGTAGTGCATGTTATACTCCCATCCTTTCCACCTGATCACATTATCCACCTTGTATGGATGCAGGAGCTCCACAATTTTGTCAGGGTTGTACTGAATTATAAATAAAAAAACCTTGTTAGTACTTACGAAAGTAATCTATAGAAAACGTTAATTGGAAATTAAAATTGTTTAGAACATGGAGCACTTACCATGATTGGAACTGACCCAAAGTTTGTCTTGGTCAGAATGTTGATATCTTCCTGAGAGTATGCATCGCAGACTGTCATCATCCAAATTAGTACAGATCTAATTTGGTCAAATAAATTATTTGCATTTCATTTATAATAGTGTTAATATAATAGAAGGAATATTTAAAAAATAACCAAAAATCGGTTACCTCGATCTGATCACGCCTGGAACCAGCATTGTTAGACAAGATTCCTGTAATTGACATTGTCACAGGTGTTAATGTTGTAGTAGACAGAAACTGGATAATTAACATTAAATAAATTTGGTAAGTTGACCTAGTCAACGCAAAGTTGATAAACCTTCGATATAACCGAATGGATAACCGATAAAAATTGAGGGAAATGTTAAACTTTGAAGTGTTGTATGTGAGGTGGTCTCCATTTACATATGAGTTGTGATTCAACCTAGTGCGACATTGCATAGTAGTCGTGTACAGATATCGTTGGACCGAAGGATGCGCGACTTTGGCTAGTAGGAGTGTGGGCCTCATAATTTTAATCCACTAACATAGGCAGGCCTATGTTGTACCTATTTATGTGCAACCTCGCATTATAGTCTCGGTAGAGCGACATATAAACGAAAGATAACCAACGTCTGTTACAGGGTATTGGGTCTCACTATTTTAGCCCTATAACACATCAACTAGGTCCGCATTGGATCAAGATGAAAAAATTGAACATAATCAAGCCAGACTATTCATAAGTTATGGTCATAAAGAGTTTGACTTGGGATTGCAAGTGTCCTATCCGCGATTCGGGGTAACTATCTGTCAATTGTGTTAGTAATTAATTATTATACTTACAATAAGCATTATGAACATGATAATTTCCACCACATAGAATTGCACAAAATTATATATTCTAGGTTTATTTATTAAATTCGAAGGTAATAAAAGTCCATCTATCAAATTTTAAAAAGCGCAAGTACATTGTCAAGAGTAAATTATGGATGATTACTTATAAGTATACAAGGGTCATTCGTGAATGACTTGTGGAACTCTATGTGGGATCATGCCAGTTTCTCTATAAGTTACGGTGATAAATATTTTGACTTGGGATTGCAAGCATCCTATAAGCAATCCGGGGTAACCGTCCGTCAATCATGTCAGTATTCCATTATTACCCTTACAATAAGTGTTATGAAGACGATATTTTCCACCGTAAAGAATTGCATAAAATTATATATTCTAGGTTTTTTATGAAATTAAATGTTAATAAAAGTCCATCCATCGTATTTTAAAAATCGCAAGTACATTGTCCGGAGTAAATTGTAGATGGTTAATTATAAGTATACGAGGTGAATGACTTGTGGAACTCTGTATGGGATCATGCATGTTTCTTTATAAGTTACGCCGATAAGGAGTTTGACTTGGGATTGCAAGTGTCCCATCCGCAATCTGGGATAACCGTCCATCAATCGTGTTAGTATTCTATTATTACCCTTACAATAAGCGTTATGAACACGATACTTCCAACCACATAGAATCACATGAAATTATATATTCTTGGTTTTTTATGAAATTAAAAGTTAATAAAATTTCCTCCATCAAAATTTAAAAAGCACAAGTACATTGTTCAGAGTAAATTATAGATGATTACTTATAAGTATACGAGGGTTATTCGCTAATGACTTGTGAAACTTTATGTGAGATCATGCCTTGTGAGACTCTATAAGTTATGATGACTTGGGATTGCAAGTGTCCAGCCCACGATCTGGGGTAACTGTCCGTAAATCGTGTTAGTATTCCATTATTACCCTTACAATATGTGTTACAAACACGATAGTTTCCACCACATTGAATCGCATAAAATTATATATTCTAGGTTTTTTATGAAATTAAAATGTATTAAAAGTTTTTCAATCAAATTTTAAAAAGTGCAAGAACGCTGTCCGGAGTAAATTGTAGATGATTACTTGTGAGTATACAACGGTCATTGATGAATGACTTGTGGAACTCTATGTAAGATCATGAATGTTTCTTTAAAAGTTACGCTAATAAAGAGATTGACTTGTGATTCCAAGTGTCCCATCCGCAATCCGGGGTAACTGTTTGTCAATCATGTTAGTATCCAATTATTACCTTTATAATAAGCGTTATGAACACAAAAATTTCCACCAAATTTTTTTAATTCAATTTTGTTAACGATAAAGTTCAGCTTTTGGCATGAATTGGTCGATGGACAGACTGCATTCTTGAAACGGTGCTATTAACCCCCAGAATTAAATTATATGTGAGGTCGCACGTGAGTTGATTAATACAACTATGAAACGAGTATAAATCGATGTTGGTAAGGCTAAAATTTCAAGCCGGAGCTCAAATTGTTAGCCAAAATTTTGAACCCCAAAATTTCCCCCCAACCTATTTCAATCCATTAAATCCCAGCACTTACATCCATTTCCCATTTCTAGCACCAATCTTACAACGCAAACTCCCACCATCCATTTCATTCACAACCTTAGAACATTTAAAGATCTAATCAAGTTGATTCTCTCAAGCATCAACAAGTGTCCAAGGATGGAGCATCTCTGATTCCCAATTAATTGAGCTAGTTTTTCCATCTATTCCATGCTCAATCGCCAATTATAAGTGATCCCACTAAATGTTAATTTAATCAATAATTGATAAAACATTATTACATTACATGAGGTATGATGCTTGAGTTACGTGTTATATATTTATTGTTGTTATTCTTTTAGGGATAGTGCCTGGTTTGTTTCGATTATGAAGAAAGAACCTGAGATATTATAAACATAGTTTTAATGTGCGACGTCGGTCACATGTCTTAGTCCAATGGAAAATGTTACCGAACCTTTACCGACTTTGCATATCACTTCATATTATTGTCATATGAATGAATGTCCGACGTCGCTATATATTCGGTCTATGGGACATCTTCATTTCTTATCCACGACGTTGCATATCACCATTTCTGTTTACTTTTTCCTTCTAGGATTTAATGTTGTCTACACTTGAAATTATATGTGTATTTCATCTGAGAACTACCCAATTCTAACATAAGTTTTGTTTTCCATGTAAAGATATTAATAGGTCTAAGGAGAGTCATCGATAGACGGATTGACTTGTACTTATGTACCAGTCGTCCTGACAGTTTTAACGGTATGCACCATAGAAAATGGTGTTTCAATTAAAATAATTAGTTAATTTCAAATTTACTTTATGTATTTCAATATGTAATGACATGCATTTGTATTATATTATATAATTCTTTTGGTTTGAACACGTCATTCTTTCCCAAATTAATTGAAAACAATTAAATGTGGTATGGCGTTCAATCATTTAACCATCAAATACTATATAATATAATATTGATAATAAACAAAGTCTGTCCGACAATGTCTATGATGTCGCGCAGACTAGTGCCCAGATGACACATAACCAATGTCGAAAGTATCGATGGATCTTTTTTGCAACCATGCACAATAAAAAAATGTTGTTTTTGTAAATGTTTCACGTCAGTATGCACATGATGTGAGTGAACCACGTCATGTGATCTTGCACGTTGTGTGGAATGTCTTTGGTCAAGACGATCTCTCAACCATTCATCCACCATCAGTGGTATTCGTGCATTTCACGACCTTGCAGCTAGTCGAACCCGATGTTGCCTTAAATGAGGTCGCATATATGTTCTTCAATCATTGGTCTTCTATCTGTGACCAACGTCGCTGATAAATCTTACCAACATTGGTAAAAAACTAAGGTCAAAAGGCATTTTTCACCTCGGTTTACAACCGGAGTAAAACAAATACTTTTAACACCACCAGTATTTACCAAAACAAACTGAGGTAAAAACTCCTCTAGAACCGAGGTAAAAATGTTGTCTCTTGTAGCGTTTGTAGAATTAAT
Source organism: Rubia yunnanensis (assembly GCA_037428765.1). Lineage (NCBI taxonomy): Eukaryota > Viridiplantae > Streptophyta > Magnoliopsida > Gentianales > Rubiaceae > Rubia > Rubia yunnanensis. The sequence continues at coordinate 76,363,553 of CM075064.1, forward strand.
TTGTTTTCATTGACCGCTTCTATCCACGGGCACCTGGATATTCCTTTGCGATCATCTTTAGTAGGTTGCTCGTGGGTACTTTTCATTACATTTTGTATTGAAAGCCGTTCGCAAGGATGGTAAAAGATGTTGATGGCCATTCACATTAGAATGGTAGTATATGAAGGCATCAAGCATTACATCGTGGTAGTAGAAGAATGAAGCCAAAGATAGGCGACATTTAAGTTTAAAACGACCAAGGAAGAAATGGAGAATCATGGTCTAAGAGTTGTGCCTAGTTCTGGGAATGATCTACGAAGAATAAAACTTAAGGTTGGTTTCCATTGGATTCGTCTTCTCGAGAGGTACGAATTTGACTACAAGAACTCTCAAAATGGTTTCTTGATTGCGAAACAAAGTAGTTCAGCCAGGAAAATCATGAATAGGTAGGCACAGACCACTCATGGCAGGCACGGGACCATGCATCAGTGGCCCGCACCACGCCATACAGCCCACAATAAGGGCTTCTAGCATGAGCCACGCAAAGTGGCATAAGCCATGCAAAATCCCAGCACAGGTCATGCCAATCTCTACAGGGTGCGTGCTTAAAAGGGCTTTTTCACTCCAAAATGGCTAAGTATGGGTATGAACCTTCTTGTTTTATATGGCCTACACCGTTCCAAGTCTAAAATGTAAGGAATAGCCAGTGGGATGTGAAAAATTAAGGGGCACATGCCAAAAGAGTGAGCAGAATAAGGATTTCTATTATGACCCGCACCAAATGACATGAACCGCAGATAAGAAGTGTAGGAAATAACCTTCCTGAAGATGGGCTGCGCCAGATGATGCAGAGTGCAACCAGTATGGCTACCCCCAATTGTGTACCCCGCGTTAGTACGAGGCAAGCGGCTCACACCGGATCTGGCAGACCGCGCCAACACAAGGCCACATTAGCGACACGAGCCGCGCCATCCTCGACGGTTCCTGTTAGCTATGGCTGACTAGGGTTTTGACATATTTTAGCCTATTTTCAGGCCTAATCCTCCACTACAATAAATATAGCCTTAGTCTACTAGAGTTTAAGATTATAATTAGTCTTGGATCATATTTTGTAGTTTGAAAAGAAACTTAGAGAGAGAAACACTCTCTCTTATCTTTAGGTTCTTTCTCTTTTCCTTTGTATTTTGTTTTAGCCCTAAGATGTAGAATTTGATAAAATATTTAAATTCCATGTCTAGGGAGTAGTTTCTATAGCATGGGGATAAATTGTATTCATGCGTTGATTATGTTCTTGTGAGATTCTTTAGATCTTCATAATTTATGTTCTTATGATAGTATGATGGCTTGTTATTGAATGATTTAATTGCATGAATGATACACTCTATTAGCACACACTCTATTTTACATTCATGTTAATGCATATATTGATACCCCCGGCAAAAGGAAACCTGGATGTTATATGGGTAGCACGGTCTGGGTCCACGTGGGTCTTTTTTGAGTTTTATTGTTAGGATGACAGCACAGCTGTCTTAGCTAGAAAGTTGGTCCGAATGGTTATGGGTAGAGATGGAAAATAGTAGCAAGCTAAGGTTATCAGAGGTTCTAGTGTCATCGATAAGGTGCCTACCTCCCTTTGCCTCATTTATAGGCCTAGGGGGTAGAACATCCATGGTGTAGTGCCAGGGACATAATCATACGGGGGAGAAATAGAGCTGCACAATGGTGGGACCATTGCTGCACTCCCCTAATTACAGAGGCGGTGCCGATGGAAGATTCGAAAGATCACCCTACGTGACTGGTATGGGGAAGTGCTAACCATAAGCCACACCACATGTTATGAGCACTAGATTAGGTTGCTGAAGTATTAAATGTGATTTAATAGAGGATTCGAACATTTAATCAACTATGTTACACAAATATTACCCAAGTGTCTAGCTATATAGTTTACTTATTTTTTATCTTTCATGGTAGTAGTTGTTAGTAAAAAAACCAAGCCCCCTCCCCCCCGGTGATTTTACTATACTAGTTATAAATAGAAACATGATGGATTGAAGACCCCTTCATGGTTGTGTTTAGTTGACTATTAGGCTCTAGCATTTCCATGGACATACCCGGGCTTGCCACTAATTACCCTATCGGTAGCTTAGAAGTGAGTTGGGTGCAGAACTATAAATCTTATCTTTGACCTTACTCAGCCTTCTCTCTGGTTTAATTTGAGCTACGGCTTTTAACGACCCTGAGTGGTAGAGGGTCAAATTTTGGCTCCACTGCAGGGATGCAAGTCAAGTTTAATTTTTAATTATGATAATGTGTTAGTTAAGTGGTTAGTATCGCTTTTGGTTTTCTTTGTTTCTATTGATTGAATATGTTTGTTAGTAATCTGGTTTCTTTTTATCCATTTGCTAGTGTTGCCTCAGGAAGGGTACTATTAACCCCTAGTTTATGGTACATACTCATTCCATAAACTTAGGAGTTTTTCATTACTTGAGTTATAACACGTAGTTGGAAATGAAGGAAGTAGAGAGTTAAGGTAGTGGTTCAACCTAGATAAGTTTTTATGATAGAAGAGTCATTAAAGTTGGTGGAGGATAACAGAACAATAAGGGAGCTCATGGCCCCTAATTTGGAAAGTCACCTGTTGTGCATCACATTCCCCCCATTGCCATCAAATGTGATCTAGGAGCTAAAGAGTGGAATGATCCATTGTCTTCTCACCTTCCATGGTATGGCAGGAGAAGACCCAAACAAGCTCTTACATGAGTTCCACTTGACAAACATGAAGCCTCTGGGTGTTTTGGAGGATGACTATAACCTTAGATCATTTCCTTTATCTCTTTAACATGGAGCTAATGATTAGCTATACTATTTACCTCCCAGTTGTTTAGGCTCCTGGATGGATATTACTAGAGACGTACTTTCCAGCATCCAAATCCACCGGACAGAAGAAGCAGCTATCTAATATCACCCAGGGATCTACTGAGTCACTTTATCATTATTGAGAGCATTTCAAGAGGTTTCTAGCAAGCTAGCAATATCATTGTTTCAAGGAGGGAGACCTAGTTTACTACCTTTTTGAAGGATTGTATGATGAAGACATGCAGATAGTGAATGCCACATGTAATGGATCAATCTCCAACAAAAGCCCAAAGGATACGATGGCTCTCTTTGAAGAAATGGCCAATAGAATGCGACAATTTTGCACAAGGTTAAGTGTTAAGGTTTTGGATGAACAATCACAATCACCTAAATTGGAGAAGAAAGTCCAAGCTCTTGTTTCCATGATCAAGGAGCTCATAAGAAGATTGGGAAAAGGCTATTCTGTAAAATGTCAAGGACTAAAATCAATGTCCATTTGAGAACCCTTACCCTATAAGATGTTTTGGACAAGGTAGGATTTGACATCTATTAGTCTAGGCATGATCCGTCTAATTAAACTTTTGTGTGCAAAGGCGTAACCCTATGTGATGAGGATGATTTATGTGAAACTTCTTGCATGACAAAAGAAAATGAATGTTTAGATGAACCCCTTGTTTATGATGATAGTGCTGGCATATATTTTAAGTTGCATGATTCTAGCTATGAAATCTCCGTGTTCGAATGCTTTTCCATGCTAGCTAACTTGCAGCAAGAAAGGAAGAGTGTCGATGGCATGAAACCCTCTCGAATTCATCCCAAACCCAATGTGATATTTACGGAGTCAACCTTAGTAAGGCTCGAGAGTTCATTTTCTATGGCGGACAAGGCGTCCAAAGGTAAGGGGTCACGTTGTGGAGACCTCTCCACAACGATGTCATCGTGGGTGGAGCCGTCGATGAAGATTTCGGAGACCCAACGGTAGATGGTTCTAACTAAAATGCATGAAAAAGAAATAAGTCGTGAGGATTACAATAAATATACGGTGCTTCTTTTTTTGCTTTGCTTTAGTGATTTTGAGTAGTGATTAGATTTTGCATGTTAGTTGTGTGAGGATTTTGAGATGAAACTCCTGTTGATTTGTAAATTTGAGCTCGTGCCTTGTGATTTTGTTTCGATGGAATTAGGTTTGATAGGTGACATAATGTTTTCAAAAAAAGAGGGAAAATCTCAAGAAAAAGCATCAATATTTTAGCAGCCTTGTGCCAGATTTTGGCTTGAGTCGTTCCAAGCAATACTGCTCGTGTCACATGAATTTGAACAAGGGGGTCTATGTGGATACCTCTGACATGAGGGTATACGTGTCGTCACCCCATTTGAGCTGTCAAATGTTTCCAAAAAATGCAAATTGTTTTAAATTTTGAATTTTAAGATTAAAAAAGGCATTTTTGATTCATAAATTTTGTATTTTCCTGATCCCTTATGATTTTTTATGTGAATAGTACTTCCAACATCCATTGTAATTTAATTTATTAGTACTATTGTCCCCTAATTTGCAATTTTCAATGTTTAATCCTTATCTTAGTTGTACCTCTCCCCCTTATCATCTTTGTAGAATTTTTAGATCCTTGGTACATTCTTCCACCTAACTGAGTCACTTGACACATTCAATATTTTCAAGAAACACTCACTTACACACACACACACTCTTGGCGAACTTGAAAAGTTGAATCTTTTCTCTAAAAAAGTTGCAGTTTTTGCTTCTTCTTGTGTGGATCTTACAAATCTTAGCTTCAAATTCCAGGTAATCCATTGAGCTCTTTGTTTATTTTCTCTATCAACATTGTTGTTGTGTTATATAAAGCATGATTGTTGAATGAGTTTCTGTTGTTGAGAAACATTTTTGGATTATATTCATAATCTTGTGTTGAAGAAAGTTTGGGTGGATTGATGTGCTATTATGCTTGGATGATATGTTCTTCATGTGTTGGGTGATTTAGGAGGGACGAATATTAATTGCATGATCTTGTTGATAGTTTGGTTATAATTTTCATGTGTTTTTTTTAATGATAATTTAATTGTTTGAATAGCCTTCAAGTTGAAGAATGTCATGGTTTAAATGTCTAGGCTATTTAGGAGGAATTGTATTGTTGAATTATTTTGGGGGTATGCTCTTGTTTATATCACATTACAACTTTTCCCTTCATTTTTTTAGGATACCTCAAAAAAAGAGTGTGTCGAAGAAAGTGAAGTCTTCACAGGGAGAGAAAAGGAAGAAACCAGCAAAGGGTGCCAACCACGAGCTGGTGACTCCCATACTTTGCAACCTCTCATTCGTGACTGAAGAATTCTTAGGATTGTAAAACATATTTGGGACTGCAACCAAGAGGTGGAGGCACTGAGGGAACCAAAGAATAGCATATCTGAGAATGGATTTGCGTGCAAAATCCCTTAGAGGTACTAGGCTTACTTGAATCCGTTGCCTATTTACTAGGATAGGTAGGCCTAGAGGGGTTCCTAAAGAAGCACTCGAAGACCTATATCCAATGAACTTTAGAGTTTCTAGCTACTCTATGGCAAGTCACAGATGAGGATGGACATCGGGAAATCAAGTTTCATTTGGATGACAAAGAGTATTGATGTTCATCATCAGTGTAATAAGTGGTGTTTAGTATATGTTGGATTGCTGGTATTAGTTGAGTTTATGTGACAAGGGCTTTAATCGACCATGTTTGGTTTTCTTATCTATAATCTCACGTTTTGTAGACTTAATTAGTACTAATGGACATCTTATATCCATAGGCTCCTAGATCTTCCTTTGTGATTATCTTGAGTAGGTCATTCGTGAATAATTTTTGTTACATTCTATGTGAAGCCCATTCACAAGACTGGTTGAAGATCTTAAAGGTTGTTCACTAGGACGGTGGAAGGGATTGAAGACTATTCACACTAGAATGATAGTAGACGAAGGCCACCCACATCAAATCATGGTAGAATGATAGTAGACGAAGGCCACACACCTCAAATCATGGTAGAAGAATTTTGGAGCCAAAGATAGGCCACATTAGACTTCAAGGCAGCCAATGAAGAAATGGAGAATCGTGGTCCAAGAGAGTTGTGCCAACTTCTAGGAACGATCCAAAAAATAATCATCCTTCAAAGTTGGTTCCATTGGATTTTTCTCCTTGATAACAATAAAATAAACTACAAGAACTCTCAAAATAGACTCATGTTTCATTTGTAGAATAGGAAAGAAGTTCAGCCAACCGAAGTACAAACGGGGCGTGGACTGCTCATTGATGGCCCCAACGGCCCGAACCAAATGACTTGGTCTGTGCCATGTACCATTGGCATGGACCGTGACAAGTCCTTGCATAGACCAAGCCAAACTCTATGGGCCACACACATAACTTCCAAATTTTACAAAAAAACGACTAAGTATGGGCACAAACTGTCCCATTTTTTACAGCACACGTCATTCCAACTGCAAAATTTCAAGACCAGCTGGTAGGATGTGAAGAATCAAGTGGTTTGTGCCTAAATAATTAAAAAAACAAGGTTTCTGATGATGGTCCGAGTCAAACGTCACATCCTGCAGATCAGAAGTTAAAAAACGAGAACTCTGATGGTGGCCCACACCAAAAGATGTAGACCACACGGGCACGACCTGCACAGGCTGACATGGCCTGCGCTAAGGGTTATGCACAGACTGCACCAGATCAGACGATCCGCACCAATGGATCAAGCATGAACTGTGTCAGATCTGGTGCCACACGTTAGAACGGAACTAGTACATGACGCGGACCGAGCCATCTGCGAAGGTCCACCCCAGGCGGCGGCCTAACTATGGTTTACATGTTTTTGGCCTATTTTGGGCCTATTTTTAGGCCCATTACACCTCAGATGTCTAATGGGTAACAAGGTACGGGTCCGCATGAGTGTGTGCATGGAATATTGTGCATGTTGCATTCCAGCACACCAGTCTTAACTGATTATGTAAAGTGGTCTAAGGGGATGTGGGTAGAGATGGTGAAAAATAGCAAACTAGGTTTGTAAGAGGCCCTTGTGTCATAGATAAGGTGCCTACTTCCCGCTGCCTCGTTTATAGGCCTAGGGAGTAGAACATTCATGGTGGAAGCTTGAGACGTAATCGCATGGGGAAGAAACAGACATACAAAAATGATTGGAACTTATTGTACTCCCCTAATTACGAAGGTGGTGTCGATGGAGAGTTGTGAGCTCACCCGAACGTGACAGGTGCGGGGAAGTGTATATCATTGGTAATACCACCTGTTATTAACACTATGTTAGGTTTGTCTAAATCTCACATGTGAATGAATCAAGGATCGAAGAATTAAATCAACCTTGTTGCACAATAATTCCCAAAGTGCTTAGTTATATAGATTACTTGTTTGTTTACTTTCATGTTTTGTTGTTCTTAATCGAAAAACCAACCCCCTAGTTTTACTATACTAGCGATTTCTAGCAACTCATACGGACTGACAACCTGGACGGGATTGTGCTTAATTGATTTTTAGGCCCTAGCATCTCTATTGACCTACGAAGGGCTTACCCCTTACTACACTGTGGGTAGCATGGTAGTGGGTTGGGTACATAACTATAAATATTTATCTTTTAACTACCTTCATTTGCTCAGGTTAATTAATCCACGGTTTTAACGACCCTGAGTGGAGGCGGGTTAAATTTTGGTGCCACTGCAAGGGATGCTAATCAACTTAACTGTAAATTAGCAAAATGTGTTAGTAGAGTAGTTAGTATTTGCTTTTTTTTGTTTTCTGTTGTTAATGCATTTGTTGAGCTTTTGTGATAGTTATCTTGTTACCTTTTGATTTGTTTGCTAGTGTTGTTTTCATAAGGGTACTGTTAGCCCCTAGTTTATAGTACATACTTGTACCAGAAGCATAGGTGTTTTGCATTACCCAACTGATAACACCAGTATTCAGAAGCGAAGAAGCGGAGAGCTAGAGTAGAAGTTAAACCTATGTCAGTTATGTCAGAAGACAACAGATACTTGAGGGAGGTTATGGCCCTTAATCTGGAGGGTCAGTTGTTATGCATCATATTCCCCCTGACACACCTCCACCCGGGGTTGTTAATTTTAGCTAATTAATCTGGGTGGATGGCTTATGAGAGGTCAAAGATAAAATTTTTATGATGCACCTATTCTCACTACTCCCTCCATCGACACTACCATGATAATTAGGGGAGTGCAACAAGGCCCGACAACTACTGTAGGTCTATTTCTCCACCATTCTATTACATCCCAGGCTTCCACCATGAATGCACTACTTTCCAATCACCTATCAATTAGGTCAAGGGGTCATTGGTACCTTATCAGACTACTTATCAATTACCTATCAATTATGACACTAGGGACTCTTATAACCCTAGCTTGCTACTTTTTCACAATCTCTACACATAACCTTTTGGACTACTCTACGTAATCAGCAAAGACTAGTGCGATGTCAAGTAATTCAGAGCAATACTCGGGTCTCCCATGCACACACCCACGCAGACGCAATGTATTCCTTTACCCATTCTTACATCCACATTTCCCTTCCCAAAGGGGCATTAATATTTGCACCTATGCATGAATATGGCCAAAAGTGTGTGCTTATATGTGGTGTACTAATAATGTAATTCAAACATTCAAGACCAAGTCACAATAATATCAAAAACACAAATAGTAAGATGAATCTAATGATTCTCACATAAGTATAATCAAACATGTCTACAATTTATCCCCAATATATGGAAACTACTCCATAGATATGGAATTCAAATATATATTGGAATTCCACATTATAGGATCAAAGCAAAAATAAAAGGACAGAAAATAAAATGAGAGAGTGTTTCTCTCTCTAGTGTTGCTCTCCTAATACAAGATGAAGTCTTAAAAATGATCTAACCTCTTTAAACTTGTAGCATAAGGTTATATTCATTGTAGTATGGGATTGGGCCTAGCTCAAAATAGATAAAAACAATGAGTAAACCTTAGTTCAGCCACCAGCCCGGTGCAGGCCGTCGCAGATGACGCAGCCCGTGACACGTACTTCTGCGTGGGCTACTGGGTTTGGTCATGCCTCTTCATCCAGTGTGGGACGCTGGATCTGGCATGGGCCACATCACATCAGCTTTCATAGACTGTGGCCTTTGATGTGGGCTGTTATTAGTGTGCATGGATTTGGAACTTCTGATCTGTGGTGCACGGGTGTTGGCACAGGCTGTCGTCCAAAGGCTCGGTCTGCATAGAAACTTGGTGTGGGACGTAGCCTTTGTTGTGGTCCATCATCAGGAGCATCGGTCTACTCAGAGACTTGGCGTGAGCCATTGGCTGGTCTGGGTATCTTGGACTTGGAACAGTGTGGGCCAACGCAAATAGTACGGCCCACGCCTATACTTAGCTGATTTTGAGTGCGGATTGAGACTTGTGCTTGCAGCCCATGACCGTTGGCCTCTTGCTGGTCACTTTTGGTGTGGGATGACTCCTGTGGGGTGGGCCATTGGTGCCATGCATGAGCGGCCTGTGTTGACCCATATGTACCTTGGCTTGCTGAACTTCTTTCCTTCCCTATGGGTGAACCGTTAGTCCGATTTGAGAGTTATATTGGTTGATTTTGTAGTTCTCAAGAAGAAAAATCAAGTGGAATCATCCTTGAAGGCTAATGTTTTAGGGATAAGTCTCAGACTTTAGCACATGTCATCAAACCACAATTCACCATTTCTTTGTTAGTTGTTTTGAACTCCAATGCCACCTATCTTTAGCTCCAATCTGCTTCTACCATGCATTGATGTTCATGGCCTTTGTCTACTACCATTTTAGAGGTGAATGGCTTTCAATCTCTTCTATCATCCTTGTGAACGACCTTCAATATCTTCTAATGCCTTTAAGAACGGCCTTCACATAGAATGTACCCAAAAGGCACTCACGGCGACCTACTAAAAATGATCATAAGAAATATCTAGGATCCCGTGGATACAAAATGTCCATTAGTACTAATTAAGTCTACAAAACGTGGGATTTAGACAAGAAAACCAAACGTGGGTGTCTAAACCCCCCTGTCACGTAAACTCAACTAATACTAGCAGTCCACCAAATAAAACTAGCTAAAAACTATGTGAATGCAAGGGTTAACGCACTCAAAATTAAGACATTTTGAAGACAAGGGTTAACTCACTCGAGGATGTGAATGCAAGGGTTAACTCACTCAAAACTAGCCCAATTGGGTTTTCATCCCAGCTTTAACAAACAAAAGGTACTCACTTCTCACCTTTTTCCACACAGCCTTTCATTTTTGCCTAGGCTCGTAAGCCTAGCCGAGCCTAGCCTCTCACTTTTATCTAGGTATTTTGACCTATCTGGGTTTTTCCCAATGTTACACAAGTCAGCCATTCGGGTTTTCTACTTTTCTGGGTTTTTATATTTTTTTTTGTTTTTCCAAAATTTTCAATTTTTTTAGTGTAGCACAAAATCTCCCTAGAGTGGTCTTCATACTACAAAAGATAAGCTCAAAACAAAAAATACACCACCAATATCTCAAAACAGCCAACCCCATGTAAATTAGGAACCCTAGCATAGCATGTCATACCACAAAATATCCATCCAAAATTATCCCTCAATAATCAAAAACCAAAATCATCAACTATCAATAAAAACTACTGATGAAAAACATAGAATGCTTTGAGGAAATCGAAGAATGAAACTCCCTAAGTTCTCACTACTCCCTTCCCCTCACTTAACTGATGCATAGTCTCCCTTCCCTTGCACTCATCTCCTCCAATTGTGATTACATTCCTCCCATTGCTTGGATGACCTCTTACAAAACATAGCTAGAGCTTAAAATATTTTCCCCAAGAGATTGCAATTGGTCCATGAGGACTATAGATACATGAGAACGACAAGGAGGTGCTTTAACCCTCAGCCTTCTCAACATCTATCTCCGGGGTGGATAAAAGACTTTAGAAATATCTCTCAAATCTTGGGTCTGGATAAATAAATAGGTCATCCAAACATGTGTCATGGTTTATGGTGGTGCGCTCTGGCTATGGAAGTACCATGAAACTACAAGTGCTCACTCCGCCATAAAGTCATACATATTGACCCTCTGATGTCATAAGTCCCAATATGGATGCTTTGGCTAACTTCTCGATGTTATACTTTGTACCTGATCGTCCGTTACCCAACGCTCTCTATGTGACCGAATGCCCTAAGTCTAGTGCTAGTAGACCTACCTTGTCACCCATAGATATCTTGCCACTCTTTCTATCCCCCATTGTTAAACATTCCTGCATAAAAGGCCCTACCAGGTTCGGTTAAAAATTACCCTTGGGTGTTAATGCCCAAAGGCAATGAACATATGAACCCGGGTATTGAGTTAGCTCAACGTGTCTAGAAAAATGTATGCTCATCTATCGAGGTAAACCAAGGTTTTTCCCTTGATAGGATTTTCCGAATCAACTTCCTGACATGTTATTTCACAACACAACTAGCCAATTAGAATTATGGTTTAACAAATAAAAAGATATTCTCTCAAGGTAACATTAATGCACTTATCTCTCCAGTTTTCTTGAACCTACTCCATAATCTAACACACCCAAGATAGCCATGAAGCCTAGCACAATATTACACTACCATACATGTATGGATGCATCATAATAATAGCATAGCATAAATTTCACTAGAATGGAAAGCATAAATCAAGCACAAATATTCATAGGACATAAAGATAGGAGAATCTAAAAATCTCAAAAATCCAACATCAATTCATGAATATAGACATCACCCCAAGTAAATTAACTACTCCTTAAGGATTAAGCCCAAGTATTTCATTGGATTCAATGCCTTTGGGAAAAATCAAGAAGAAAAGAAATTAGAGAGAAAGGTTATTCCATTTCTCTCTCTAGAATGCTCTCCAAGAGTGTAGAATAATGTTATAAACTAAGCCAAACTAAAAACCTATTAGATATAGGCTTATATTTAGAGTAGTGGGGAAATGGTTCTAGAAAAATGCCCAAAATAGGCCATAAAATCCTAGCAGCCACAATTTGCATGTGATGGATCCTATTGCACGGGGCATGCTAGATGTCGTTGGGGCAGGTTGTGCAGCCATGCATAGCTATGATAGGTGACTCCGGAACAACTTATACTAATTGGCAGGTCAGGCAGGGGACCCTTGGTATGGGCTGTGCCGACTGACACAGGTTATTGGATGGTGCCGGTCTTGGCAATCTGATCCCATGAGCCCACCTCGTTTGTCGCAAGCCATCGGTTGTGAGGGATGTCTCAACCAAGTGAACGTAATGGGCCGTGTGGAACATCACCGAGTGTCAGTTTCTGAGTAAAGCGATAGCACGGGCCATTTAGAACTTCACACCCCATCGCATGGTCATCAAATTTTTAATTGAAACAACACTGATTGTTTCAAGGGAAAGGCCCACATCCATACTTAACAAAATTTAGGATATCTGATGACACATGCTAAGCTGAGACCAGCCGCTCGTTCCAAAGGAGGTTGCCACGGGCCGTGCTGATTAGAGTGCCTCGTGCTAAGGGGCAGTGGCATAAGCCATGCTTATCCGATGCCTCATGTCGATGCCCTCTGGCATAGGTCGTTCTGCTCTATGTGGCTCGTGCCCGTGCATTCTGGCACTGTCGTGTCGACTGGCACGAAATGTGTCGGTCGATGCGACCGTCCTTAGTCTTTAGAACTTGAACTTCGACTCAACTGTTTTTCCATCTTCTCTATTTCTACTACCATGCTTTTTGCTTGTGGCCTTCTACTATCGTCTACCACTCTTGGAAGCGGCCTTCTACTATCTACTGCGATTTTTGCAAATGGCCTTCTACAAAATGATGATAAAATGCTCATGAGACACAAACTAGTACGATAATAAAGGAGATCTAGTTGCTCATGAATACAAAGTGTCCATTATTTCCAATTAGGCCTACAAAACATAGGATTTAGATAAGAAAACTAAACAATGGTCATCTAAACCGTTTTTCTCATAAACCTAACTAAACTTAGAAATCGACCAAACAAAACATAGTAACAAGTGTGCCGAATGCATTTGTTAACACATGCATAATAAAGCAGATCAGTATAATGATGAACTAAACCTAATACATCACATACAGTAATAAAAACATAATATCTTAAATTAAAACATCGAAATTGCCCACATAACATCACTGGAAACTACATTGAGACATATCACATGCAGTGTTTAAAAATTCAATTTCAAAATTTAATAGCATAAAAAGAACACATAAAAATATCAAAACAACAAAATTGAAAATCAGTTATATATTTAAACATGAAAACACCACAAGTATCAAACACTGAAATTAAAATATTACACCACCACACATAGAAATGCTTAGAGCTTAAACATCAAAGATCAAAGCTAGAACTAGAAACATCAACAACAATATCTAAAACATCGCATCTGGAAAAAAAAAACTTAATATCCTACTTCCTTCCTGATTGAAGTATAAGTGCACAAGTATTCTTAGATATCTAAGTAACAACAACAAAAACCCAAAAACTAGCACAAATTGCAACAAAACCCTAAGATATCACACACGATCAAAACAACGAAACTGAACATCAATTGCACACTTAAGCATGAAAACACAACAAGCATCAAACACTGAAATTTAAACATCACCAACACAGATAATAATACTTAAAACCTAAGCATGAAAAATCAAACAAAAAACCAGAAACATCAAAAGTATCTAAAACATCAAAAGTATCTAAAACATCAAAAGTATTTAAAACATCACATCTAAAAAATTAAAACATACAAATCTTCCTTCCTTCTCAATTGCAGCAATAGTGGGAAAGTATTCTTAGACATCTAAGATACAAAAAAAGCAACAAACCAAATTAGCACAAATCGTAACAAATATCACACACACAATTAAAACTGAACATCAATTGCACACTTAAGCATGAAAACACAACAAGCATCAAACACCAAAATTAAAAAATCACACCAAGACAGATAACAATACTTAAAATGTAAAGGGTAGCAAGTGGCAATCTTTCCACTTGCTACACTTGCCATCTTCATTGAGCAGCAATCTTTTACCATCCAGGCAAAAAAATCACAAACAAAAGGCCATCAAACATGTACATCTTGATACCATTAATCATAATAAATATTAAGCTATCTTTATTATACAACGAAATTAGTAAAAATAAATTTACTTTGGACACACAGGTTTTCAATGAGCGCAATTTGAATGATTATCCTATAATGGCAAAGTACATCATGTGGTGCAAAGAGTCTGTTAAAGAATGCAACAAAAGGGAAAGGTTATGTTCTTACCCCAATCCCAACCTTCTACATTTGCTAGATCACATGCGCATGGTTTGGAAATAACTCAGATGCTTAAGTTTGGAAATAATCTTGGGAACTTCCATTCCATTACCTGGATCTCCAATGCACAAATAGAAGTTTTGATGGGGTGATTTTTTTATCTGCTTCATTATGAGTGCGTTAACCGTTGCACTTGGCATAGTTTTTAACTAGTTTGTTTTGGTGGATTGTTAGTATTAGTTGAGTTTATGTGACAAGGGGTTTAGATGGCTATGTTTGGTTTTCTTTTATAAATTGCTCATTTGGTAAACATAATTGGTACTTATAGACATATTGTATCAACAAGCTCCTTGATTTTCCTTGTGATCATCTTTAGTGCGTTGCCCTTGATTACTCTTTGTTTACATTCTATGTGAAGGCTGTTCGTAAGGGCGGTAGATGATATTGAAGGTCATTCGCAAGGACGGTAGAAGAGATGAAGGTTGTTCACACTAGAATGGTAGTAGATGAAGGCTACGAGCATCAATGCACAGTGGAAGGAGATTGAAACTAAAGATAGGCGGCAATGGAGTTCAAAGCTGCCAATGAAGAAATGGTGAATCGTGGTCCGGGGATTTATGCTTAGGTCTGAGAACTATCCAAGAAGAATTAGCCTTAAAGGCTTGTTCCATTGGATTTGTCTTCTCGCACACTACAAAACCGACTACTAAAACTCTCACATAGAACTAACAGTTCACCCGTAGTGAAAGAAACAAGTTCAGTAGACTGAGCCACTAACAGGTCGGTGCGGGTCATTTACGGTTGGCACCAACGACTCGTGGGAAAGGAGCTCCCACGTGCCAAGAAGGCCAGTATGTGGCTATGGCGTGGCCCGCGCTAGACGCCACTAGCTGCAACCACGAGACTAAGTCCCACTCCACACAGCTAAGTATGGGCACGGGACATCCCATTTTTTATGTCCCATGCTGTTCCAAGTCAAAAAGACTAAGACCAGCCAGTGGGGTGTGGGAAATCATACGGCCCCCTTCAAACTTTCTAAGCGGAGCATCCTTCCTTACCACGGCCCACACCACCGGTCACAGGCGCGGATTATAAGCCCCAATTTCAGCACTGCGATGGTGCCCCACGCCAGAAGGATAATGCTGCCTGCGCTAAAGGGGAACGTGGCCCGTGCAAGGCTTAGCACCCCATGCTAAACGAATGGGCACCCCATGCTAAACGAATGGGCACCCCACGCCACGTGAAGGGTCGTTGCCCCCACCAAATCTCGCACCCCTCGCCAAGGACACACCACGGGGTATACCATCTGTGACAGCCTGTGCCAAGCCTTACTATAAATATAACCTTAGTCTACTAGGTTAGAGAGGTTGGATCATTTTCGTAATTACGAGAGCAACATTAGAGAGAGAAAAACTCTCTCCCTTTCTTTTCTTTCTTTTGCTTTGATCCTAGGATGTGGAATTCAAATCTTTATTTGAATTCTATATCTATGGAGTAGTTTATATAGCTTGGGGATAAATTGTAGGAGCATGGTTAGATTTAATTGAGTTGTGAGATTCTATAGTTCATTATAATTTTGTGTTCATGATATTATTGTGATTTTTCTACTTTATTTGAATTGGATGAATAGTACACCACATATTCGCATACACTTTGGGCTATGTTAATGTATGGTGAAAATATTGATTCCCCCTTGGGAAGAGAAACCTGGATGTTAGAATGGGTAAGGGAGTTTGCATCCGCGTGGGTGTGTGCATGGAGGATTCAAGTTTACTCTGACTTATTTGCTATTGCACTAGTCTTAGCTGACTTCATAATGTTGTCCGAGAGGTTCCAGGTAGAGAAATTGAGTAGTAGTAAGCTAGGGTGTGAGAGACCTTAGATCATAGATAAGGTACCAACGACCCTTTGGTCTAATTAATAGGACCATTAGGAAGTAGTGCATTCATGGGGAAAGCCTGGGACATAATCGCAAGGGAGAGAAATAAACCTACAACAACAGTCAGACCTTGTTTTACTCGCCTACTTACAATGGTGGTGTTAATGGACGGTGGCGAGTGCACCCACGGTGACAGGGACGGGGATGTGTATGCCACCGGCCACACCACGTGTTATGAACACTCTATTAGGTTTGCCTTAAATTCTATGTTAATGAATCGAGGATCGAAATATTAGATCAACCATGTTGCTCTATGACTCCCCGAGTGCTTAGTTAAATTTCTTACTTTTCTTTTTAAATTTTATGCTTAGTAGTTGTTAGTATGAAAAACCAAAAAACCCCTTTTTTTGCATGTTTTCTTTACTCGTGCGGATTGACGACTTTTACGAGGTTGTGTTTTAATTGACATTAAGACCTAGCATCTCTTCGGACAAACCCATGGCTTACCACTAACTACCCTATAGGTACCATAGAATGAGTGAATAACTATAGTTTTCTATCTTTTAACCTTCCCACGGGACAGCCTCCGCCCGGGTTAGTTAGCAACGATCAACAACCCTAGGGGAAGGCAGGTAATTTTTACACATTACATTGTGGTCGATTTTTATATCATTTTTCTTCTTAGCTATAATTATTAATGTACAACACTAATAATGGGTGCATCAAATTCTTTTCGTCGAACAGGGGAACCTGGACAAAAAGTACATTGAAAAGGAAATCGATAACCATGTTGACTAGATTTTCATGACCATAAAGGAAACTGAAGCTCACATACCAAACAAATGTGTTTTCCTACATATTCAATACTTGGGGCTGGTGTTGTACATGTTAAAATTTCACGTGAATCTGAAGGGACAAGGAGCATACCATGCCTATGAAATCAAGATTCATCGAGATATGGTGTTAGGCTTGGGTAGAGAGGTATATGCAAAAGAAACAAAGAATTCCATTGCCCTCCTTGATTAAGTAAGGATGAAATAGCTGGATGATTGTTAGTGTATTGCATTCGTTCGAAGATTGAAAGCGGTAGGATGACAATATTGTTATGATTTCTTCTTTCAATTGTTTTTGTTTCTGATTTTTTAATTTCATTTAATAAACTTTAATTCAAATATACAAATACATCAGCTCTCTGCTTTTTTTTTCACTAAAATATCCCTGGAACCGATTTGGGATAGGGCATGAATATGAAACTAGCGAATCAAAAATGAAATTTAATACTATCACCGGTACAATCAATATACAGCTGGTGCTATAAAACATATGCAATGGTTGTATCTTTCATATTGGTGCTAAGATATAATAGGCACTCGGTTTGTTTCCAGCAACCGATGTTGTAAAATACAACTATTGCCTAAGAGCATCGATAACATCCAATAACCGTTGCTATAAAATGATTAGCACGACACCAAACGTCTTTTACAATCACAACACTGGTAAGGGTATCTTCCAATGTTCAATGGAGGTAGCACTGATACTAGATGATATGAACTGGTATCTCATACTAGTACTACATTCACTTCACCAACGATATTGATTATTGCTGCTAGAAATCTACATTCCAGCACCACCATACTTAAACATTGGTATTTAAAGGAGTCGAATTACCGGTGCCTATGTGGCGAAAACTGATGCCTACTTACCTAACCTGCAGTAGTGCCACTAGCATGTAATTAAGATTTTTCCCATCATTCCCAAAACGGTGTTAATACATAAAATTTTGAAATTAAATTAACTTTATCTTCACTACATAAACAATACTTTTTGAGAATCATGTAAGTAACTTTATATTATACTTGATCATAACATTTACTATCTTTAAAAGGTGAAAAACTTGGCCACGTCAATGACAAAGGGAATTTTCATTTATACTAAAATCCAAAATAAACATTTGAAATAACATAATTTTCAGATTAACAGAGTTAAGTATGAATCATAATTAGAGTGGTTAACAACAAAAGGAAATAAACAAAAAAAAATTGTGGTTGATCATACCGGCTGCTCAGCGTGAATCCTTCTTGACTGCAATTTTGTCCCTTTGGTATTTTAAAATATTTAACGTAACTACCTATTACAAAACTTAAAAAATCATATAAGTAGTACAGGGGTTGCTATGAATATTACTCAAATTCCTTTTTGCCTTTGAGTTACAGAGAACTTAAACAAGGAAATACAAAGAAGAATGGCAGTCTCTGGCTCTCGTCATCAGGTTCACAAGTTCCTTCATACGCTTACTCTTAATAGGATTGTTACTTATTGATGTGCTATTGATGTGATTAGTTTTAAATGGAAGATTTGTATATCGATTCAATTAACTAGATGAAGTTTTATAACAGAGAATGAATGATATGAGAGCTAGATATGAGAATTAAAAATTTTCCTAATGTAATAAAACGTTCAAATGTTAATTGGAAATGAATTAGGGCATAAATCGGAAAAAATTCTATTGTCATTTCATTTTTACAGTCTTACTTTTATTTTGTAATTTTGGCTTTTTTTACATCATTGATTAATTGAGTACTCCTTGATCATGAATGTACTAGATCATATAATGAAAGAAATTATATGATTGGTTACTAGTAAAAATGTATGAGGCATCTTCATAGAGGACTGGAATATTAATACCCATTCATTTTATATGTTATATTTGCAGAATCAGATCATGATTCATGCATCTATTGATTCAAACATATATTGTTGAAAATTCCAACATTGAAATCGAGAAACTATAATTAATGCTATATTTCTAAATTTAATATTTTACTTGGATTAATTATGAGACTA
Source organism: Rubia yunnanensis (assembly GCA_037428765.1). Taxonomy (NCBI): domain Eukaryota; kingdom Viridiplantae; phylum Streptophyta; class Magnoliopsida; order Gentianales; family Rubiaceae; genus Rubia; species Rubia yunnanensis. The sequence goes on from CM075064.1 coordinate 76,382,454, forward strand.
AAGTGTTTATTAATTAAATTAAATAATAGGATGATGTGAAAATTGAAGAACTAGGTGACAAGTGTGCGAAATTGAGTAACTGTGTGCGAGTAACCGTGCGAAATCACCAAAACGACTATACTGTCGTCGTTTTCCCCTGCTCTGTTTCTTTTCTTCTTCAATTTCCTCTGCTAACGGCTATATTTTTCTTCATCGGAGTGTCATCCTTCCGCTGCTATGGCGGCTCCGCCGTCTGGTAGCGGTGGCCACGGGGGAGGAAAATCCTTTCTCCAGGCCCTCGCCAACCGCCCACCGCCCCTACGTGATTCCCTCCCCTCAAACCCGGAGATTTCGCCCAAAGTCCAATTCAAAGGGGAGATCGCATGCCTTGTCACGCGCAAGGATGCTGAGACTCTTGCCTCCCACTACTGCAACTCTCTGATAGGTAAGTTTGCCCGTGGAAAGCCGACGATGATCCAACTAAATAGTGCTTTCAATTCTGTAGGCTTCAAGGGCAAGTTCCAGATTGGCTCGATTGACTATCGCCACATTCTCATCCGATTCCACGAAAAGGAAGATTATCAACGATTCTGGCTTAAAGGACAGTGGACTCTCAACAATGCCCAGATGAAGGTCCTCAAATGGACTCCTGATTTTTCACCGGAGGCAGAATCGTCGATCGTTCCGGTATGGGTATCAATTCCCCAAGTTCCAGTTTACTTTTATAACTCTTCCATGCTTGAGATTATCGGGAACCAAATTGGAAAATTTATCAAAGTTGATGCTGCTACTGAGGCACTGACTAGGCCTTCCTGTGTCAAAATGTGTGTGGAAGTTGATTTAAAGAACAAATTACCAACACATATTAGAGTGGGTATTGAAGAGGAGGGAAATGAATTTAATGTACGAAAATTACCCCTTGAATATGAGGATATCCCACCCTACTGTTTTCATTGTAAATGTATTGGTCATGAGGACAACTATTGTGTATATTTACACCCTGAACTTAAGAGAACTTGGACAAAAAAACCAGAGTTCAAAATACCTGAGGCTCATCAGATTAACTCATCTCAACTAGAGTCTCTTAAAGCTGGGAGTTCTGGAATGTCTATTTTGGAAAAACAGAAAAACTCCCAAGCTCAGAAAATGGTATATGTTCCTAAGAAAGTCCCTAATATTGAGCAGGACACCAATAAGACTAATCCTTCTGGTTCTGTTCCCCTATTAGCTCCCCATAGCTTACAGATTCCTGATCCTGTGACAAATGGATCTGTTCCCCCAATGATTTCTGATCCTGTGACAAATGTTTCTGTGCCATCTGGTTCTGTTCCCCTACTGGCTCTACAAACTACAATGATTCATGATGCTATGACAAATGATATGCTAGATCATAACACTAAGACTGATGCTATTAACTGTACTAATGAGATGCCATATCAAGATCTGAGCCAAATACTGATAATAGAACAAGACAAGGAGAACCAACAGCTTAATAAGGCAACAATGGTTCCTCCCCTCCCTCCCCCTCTGGAGATGACAGGAAAAAATAAGGTTTCAAATTCATGTACTACTCAAAATGATCTGGTAATCTCTGGAGAAGTTCTACCCTTGTATGGGGACACTTCCCCTGCTGCTCCTTCCTCTGGTTATAGTCCAATTAGGCAGATAAACAAGATATCTCAATCTGATCCTACCAACCGTAGGAAAACCTTTGCAAAGGATGATCTGTATGGTAAGCGAGGTAGATCTTTCTCTCCTCTTAATTCCATTATTGCTGCAAAAAACTTCATTTTTTCTCAACAGAAACATAAGCAAAACAGGTTCTCCCTTTTGGCTGATGAAGCATGGAATGAAGACCTGCACATTAGGGAAGATCCTTTACAAAGTGGCACACTGGAAGTAGTTTCATCCTCAGCCTCTCCAGGTACTATGGAGGACCTGAGCCATAAGGTTAGTCCCTCCACTACTCATCAGGGTAAGGAAGGATCTGATAGTCCTCAAATGAAGCAATTAAAAAAAGGTAAAGAATCCTTTTTCTCACAAAAAAACATTATAATGACCAGATCAAAAAGCTCCTCTAATGTTTCTCAATGAATTGTACATCCACCAAGCTTAAAATGTTGGTCTGGAATATTAGGGGCATGGATACATCCATACTAAGGCTTTGTAATCTATCTCAAAGACATAATTTTGACCTTATCTGCCTAATAGAGCCAAAACATGATAACTCCCAATGTGAGTCATATAGGCAGAAACTAAAATTTGATTTCTGTTTCTCTGCTAATAGTGGCCAAATCTGGTTATTCTGGTCTTCAAATCTAATCCTAAAGGTTAATACAGATAACCTGCAATTTCTAGCAGTAAACTTGAGTAGTATAAAGCTTAATTGCCCAATGGATGCTTTCTTTATCTATGGACTTAGGACCAGAAATGGAAGATTACCCCTTTGGGCAGACCTTAGTTCCTATAGCCATTCTGAATCTTTATTTATAGGTGATTTTAATGCCATTTCTTCTATCACTGAGTATAAGGGACCATCATCCCCAAATTTAGGTAGTATAAGGGATTTTAATGGTTTCATAAATGGTTTGGCTTTGGAAAACATCAACACTTCTGGTAATCTGTTTACTTGGTCAAATAATAGATTAAGATCTCCCACAATAAAAAGACTGGATAGAGGTTTGTGCACCCAATCTTGGTCTTCATGTTTCCCTCAATCCTCTATCCAGATTCTTAATAGAGCAACCTCGGATCATAGCCCTATGCTATTAACTGTAGGAAATGATTCTCCCTCTTGCCCAAAGCCTTTTAGATTTCTTGATACATGGTTTAAGAGGAATGAGTTCAATGAAATCATCAAACAAAATTGGGAAATTCCTGTCAACAATACTGGAATGTTAGCCTTCTACCTTAAATTAATTAGACTTAAAAAGATTCTAAAAATCTGGAACAAAGAAAAATTTGGTAATATTCATGATAATGTGATTCAAGCTGAACTTGCAGTACAAACTCAAGAGTCTCTAGCTGATGTTTCAGATTCTTTGTCAGATCAGGTTAAGTTGAAAGAGGCTAGAGCCAGGTTAGTTTTGGCTCTATCTGAACAAAAAAAATTTTTGGAAACATAAGGCTAAACTTAAATGGCTGCAAGAGGGAGATAACAACACTAGTTTCTACCATAACTCGGTTAAGGATAGAAATAACAGACTGAAAATAACAAAAATCAGGAGCAGAAATGGATTGTGGCTAGATAACCCTAATGATATTGAAATGGAGGCTATTAATTACTATCAGGAACTCCTGAGTGAAGAAACTGCAACTCTCAGCTCTCCTTTTCAATCTCATTTTCTGAATCATATCCCATCTCTAGTGACTGAGTCAGATAATGAAAAGTTACTCAGGCCAGTCTCCCTTGATGAACTTAAACAGATTGTTTTCAGCCTGAATAAGTCTAGCAGTCCTGGTCCAGATGGTTTCACTGCAAAATTTTATATTAAATCTTGGAACATTATTGCTATAGATCTTCTTAGTGCGGTTCAGGACTTCCTATCTTCATCCATTATGCCTAGAGGTATAGGAAGCACATGGATTACTATTATCCCAAAGAAGAAAACTCCAATCTCTTTTGATGATTACAGGCCTATAAGTCTTTCTAATGTGATTAATAAGATTTGCTCTAAGGTGCTTATGGAGAGACTTAAAGATATAATGCCTAAATTAATTTCCCCTAACCAAACAGCATTTCTTCAAGGTAGGGACATTTCAGATAATGTCATCTATCTACAAGAAATGGTAAGGCTGCTCAATAGGAAGAAAAGGGAACCTAATTGCATAATGAAATTAGATCTTAAAAAGGCTTTTGATAGGGTTAGATGGTCTTTCCTATATAAAGTCCTTGCTAAATTTGGTTTCCATCCAAAATTCATCTTTTCAGTTATGAAGAACTTGTCTCAAGCATGGTTCTCTGTTATCATTAATGGCAAGCCTTGTGGTTTTTTTCAGTCTTCTAGGGGTATTAAGCAAGGGGATCCTCTTTCCCCTTTTCTATTTAATATTTTCTCTGAGTCTTTTTCTAGGAGTATGGCATACATTTTCCAAACAGGTAAGATCTCATCCTATGACCTGCCAGGTAACCCTCCTAAAATCTCACATCTTTCATATGCTGATGATACTGTCATTTTCTTTAAAGCTAATAAACTAACTTTGATTAGGTTAAAAGCTTTCTTATCTACCTTTGAAGAAGTCACGGGCCAATCTATTAACTATAATAAGAGTGACATTTTTATCAGTAAACATGCTACTGCTCAAAGGGTAAATCAGATTAAGAGAATCATGGGAATGAAAATTGGCACTTTTCCATTCATGTATCTAGGTGTTCCAATCTTCTCTGGTGCTTTAAAGAAGATCTATTTTCAACCTCTATTTGAGCAAATTGATAATAGGATTAACAATTGGAAAAATAGATGGTTGTCTACAGGAGGTAAACTCATTTTAATTGAATCCTGTATCTACTCTATCCCTCAACATATCTGGCAAGTAATTAAGCCCACAAAACTGATTATCTCCACCATGGAGAAAAAACTGAGCAGATTCTTTTGGGGAGATAATGAACAGAAACCAAAAAGAGCATGGAGAAAGTGGACTGCATTATGTGCATCAACTGATCAAAATGGTTTGGGCTTTAGAAATATTAGAACTGTTGTTAAAACTTGTTCAGTTAAGCTGTGGTGGAAATTCCAGATGGCAGATACATTATGGTCTCACTTGTTGGCTAACCTCCCTCCATCTTATAGAACATCTCCTAACTGGAAAAGAATCTGTTCAGTGCATTCTTGGGCTGAACCTAACTCAAGAGTAATAATTGGAAATGGAGAATGTAACTTCTGGAATTCCAATTGGTTGGGAACTGGAATGATCTCTGATTTATGTGATCAAAATAGCATAGCTATTGATGATAATTGCTCTGTTGCTGAGTTTATACATAATAAACCTAGCTTTCTCCCTTTAATCCAACCATTCCTACCACCTCACACTACTCTTCTCTTGCAGGAATCAAGAACATGGCCACATAGACCTGACAGACTGATCTGGAAGCCAGGATCCAATGGTAACTTCTCATTCAAAGCCACTTATTTGTTACTATGTAACAATTCAGGTCAGTATGCTTCTCCAAGTCATTTCTGGAATTCCAGATTTGAGAAAAAAATATCTGTGTTCATGTGGAAAATGACAAATTCACTGCTTCCTTTTGATAATATTCTTCAACATCTAAGAATTAACCTGGCCTCTAAATGCTGTATGTGCAACTTACATGTGGATGATCTGGATCATTTTTTCAACTCCTGTGAGTTTGCTTTGAAAGTCTGGAAATATATTCATCAGTTTATGGGAATTAGAGATAGATTTTTCCATTCTGTGTGGCACAGATTATCTGTTTATCTATCCCTCCCCACTCTTTCTAAATTACATACCACCATTGTTAGAACAGCAGCAATCTACACCTTCTGGAACTTATGGAAGATGAGAAATAGTTTCATCTTTGATTCAGTTAAGCCCTCTGCTTCTATTGTTCTTGACCAGATCAGAGATCAAATCTTCTTTTCTTTCTCTGCTAAACCAGTATACATATCTTCTCCATCTGATCTCAGCATTGCAAACCACTCTTTTCTTCCTCTCATTAAGACTCCCCCAAAGCCAAAAATTTGGAAAATTGTATGGATCAGGCCATCAACTGGTTTTAAAGTTAATGTAGATGCAGCTTGGTGTTCTAAGACAAATAAATGTGGCCTCAGCATGATCATAAGAGATTGTAGAGGGTGTTTCCATGAAGCATATACATCTTTTACTGATGCAAAGTCTGCACTTGAATCTGAACTAAAAGCTATTCTGTTTGCTATTCAATTCTGTGACTCTTTGTCTAGTGTATGTATGGAATCAGATTGTCTGAATGCGGTGCTATATGCAAATGATCCATCAAAATCACCTTGGCAGCTGTTTAACTTAGTAGATGAGATCCATCTCTCTTTAAGGGATATTCGCATTATGCATATTTTCAGGGAAGCAAACCAGGTAGCACATTCTCTAGCAAAGACATGCTTCTCACAAAAATGTAACTTAGTTTTTTCTCAATTCTCATTGCTGCCTAACCAAGTACAAGGACTAATTAGACTGGACCAAATGAACACTCCCTCTGTGAGAATTGATCATTAGTTGGAAGCTACTGTTTTTTCTTTCATGTTTTCCCATGGCAGGACAAAGATTGGATCTGGTTTTCACTGCTGGACTCTGGTATTCACTGCTGGACTCTGACAAAGATTGAACAAGTTTGGATGCTACTAACTTCCAATTTTTTGGATGCAGGTTTTTCAGGATGCAGGTTTTTAGGATACCCTCCCTAGGGTTATCCTAAACAAGTTCGGATGCTACTAACTTCCAATTTTTTGGATGCAGGTTTTCAGGATGGTCACTATGGATGGATCAAATCAAGCTCCAGCTCAGAACAAGCTCACAGTTGCTGCGAGCAACATTAGGTTTCAGGTCTATGTTGCTCTACTGCATCCTTTTCGCTTCAACAACCTATACACGGCTCTCAAGATTCTCAAGTTACAAGCTCTTAAATGAGCATGCTATGGTCAGCACTGATCATCCAATTTGAAGTAGGTTGTTCATCAGTTTTGAGTAGGGAAATGAGAAAGATCACAGCTTTTTCTTCTTTCCACTACAATTTGCTAGTTTTCACTTGTTTTTGCAAACTAAGAGACTATGCTTATGGTTGTTCTCTCTGACTGACCTGTGTCTCGACATCGATTCACTAACAAGTTCGAGAGTTCATCCTATAGCATCCAAATACTCTAGTTCATTCTTTTGGAAGCAACTTATGGTTGCTTCAGGAGCAATCCGCTCAGTCTGTACATTAACTTAGCCTTCTGGCTTCTTTATTTTTGTTTTATTACGGCTCGGGAAGGCCAATATAATTTCCCCCATCTACGATGGTTTCATTTAAAAAAAAAAATGAAGAACTAGGTGATGGATACCTACTTTGATGGCTTGATCCCCTCCTTAAGAGCATATTTTTTTAACCATACTTACTTCACAAGGTGAAGGAAAAAAATGATTAGGCACTGTACATATTGTACGAAGAGCGTTTGTGCGGACTGTGTTTCATCAGGTTTACATCAAGATCACAAACTCCAAAAATGTTGTACCTCTGAAAGAGATGGAAGATCTTATCAATTGTACTGAAATTCAGGTAAATAATTATACTATTATTCCTTGAATTTAAGATATGGAATATGATGACAGTTTTTTTGGTGAATATCATATAAGTAATACAATTATTTTTCCACCAACAATAACGATGAAAGTACATAGCATGTGTTTTCACGTACCCAATACATAAATACATTCATTTATATATATATTTAATAGAAATTCATTCAATATATTAATGTTTTAAAACAGTTTCATAAACACAAATTTATCCTTAAATAATAAGAAAGCAATTCACAACCTAATATTTTTTTCTGGACATTACTATGGGCGATTATCACCTACTAAAGGTGCGGTTGTCTTCTCAAACTTTCTGGGACCGTTAATGGGAGGTCATCGTCGTACCTCTCAAAATTAATACTTTTAAGCCCCAATGCTTCCTATCTACAATTAAGTAGATAATGGCAAGTCGGGATCGTCCACGAGAAGAGTGATCTTTTCAAGTGTTTAAACATATATAGGATAAAACATACTAAGCATATACATACATAGATACATGTAAAAAGCATGTAAACAAGGGGGAGTTTGGTTTATTTTTTATCCTAAGTAATGAAATTGAAAGACAACAATTAGCAAAGTAAGAGAACTATGCTAATAATGCAAAACAACTAAAGATAAGATAAAAAAAACAATTGGCGAAACCTTGGGCGCAATTGAATTCCACTTCCAAGCCTCTTATCCATCATTGAACACGCAACCTATTTACTACTTTCACTACTTGTTGTGAAGACTAAACTTCTATCCTTCTTAGATTGTAGTTTGCAAGAGTGAATTCGACATCTCTTCTCAAACCTCACCAATAACTCCCATAGTCGAAACACGACTTAAAGTATCACATTCATGGCATTTACAATGAAGAATCAACAAGCTTGGAAATACTTATAAACACTATACCGTGTCTAAGCATTTAACCAATTCATGCATTCACACAAGATTAATCAAGAACGATCGACATTCATAGACTTCTCTCATTTGCCACAAGCAACAAACATGACAAAGAGTTCAACATTATCATATTCATCTAGCAATTATCAATCCATCAACATAATGAAAAGCTCTAAATCATACTCTTGGATTCTTATCAAGAAAATGGGAAATCAACCCATTTCTCCAAACCCTAACAAGCTATCATACAAGTACTTCATATACTCATGCTTTCAATAATATTAATGACATTAACAAACACTTTCAATGCTCCATAAATGCATAGTAGTAAGGGTATCAAATAGGCTACAAATTGTTCTTAAGACATGGGCTTGGAAGCCTTAGTCAATTGCTCCCAAAAACTAGATTTAGCTAATACAAATTATAGTAACATCCATAAACAAATGCATAGAGAATTGAAGAGAAAAAAGATGAAAAAGATGAAGAACTTAAGGTTAGGAGAAGAGAAATTTTGGCCAAGAAGGATAAGATATGAATTGGGTGGCCAAAAATTCCTTTTATAGTACAAAAGGGAGGAAAAGAAAAGCAATAGGCAAAAGTGTAGCAGGCTCCCGCCCAGGCGGGAATGACCATTTTTACCCTTGTGTCGCCTTGCCTTCAAATCCTCGAATCTTTTGTGTCTTCAGTCTTTAAAGCTAGTCTTCAAATCTTCAAAGTCTTCAAAAGGTCATCTTAAATGGTCTCCGATCTTCAAGTCTCGATGTTCTTCCTTTGTGACACAAAATACACTTAGAAAAAGGTAAAAGAGCGCAAAGTCGCCCTTACCTCTCCTAAGATAATTTCAAGGTAAAACACAAGCTCTTGATAACAAAAGAGCACAAAAGTAATCCCAAAAAGTACTAAAATATGCACATAAAATGGACACAGCAAACCTCCCCGCATTTAAACTTTACTCGCCCTCGAGTAAGAAAAGATCCAAGTGCACGAAGGAATTAACGTATCCACATCCTAACTATTATTCCGCCAAGTCAATACCTCACAAAAATCTCAATATCACACATCCCAATGTTAAGATCAAATGAGAAGTTTCCCACAACCCCCATTCCTAAATCTACCCAAACCATATCAACCTATCAATTTATTGATATCCCTAAAACAACTCCAAATCCCGAATTGACAATCCCAAATCCAATGCTACAAGGTGAAGCTGAAAGCATACATAAAGTTCAAACACATACTCCAGTTTATACTAATGTATCATCCTAAAAACAAAGTATATCAACAATCAAGAATTTCATAACTTACTTCGTTTCCCTTCTAAATTTCTGAACCCCAAGAGGTCTCAAGATGTCAAGTTACCCGATCCATCCATATGGCCACCGTAAACTTATGACTCCAATGCTGGTAAATGAGTGAACACATAACATTTTTCCTTTTTCCCTCTCTCTCATTTTGCCTAGGAGCCCTTTCGGGTTTTCATCCTAACCACACATCATGTTTCTTTAGCTCATATCTCACCTTTTTCCGCACATTTAGCCTCTCATTTTTACCGAGGTCACCTTTTTGGGTTTTTGACCTAACCGGGCCCCCAATGTTGCCTAAGATGCCCTCTCGGGTTTTCAAATTAGAGGGATTCTTTTTATTTTTATTTTTGTTCCTTTTCATTTTCTATTTTTTTCCAAAATTTTCAATATATATATATATATATATATATATTTTTCATGTTTTTCCAATCAAAAGTAGCAAATTATATAAATGTCAATCATTAAACCCCACATCCCCAAACTTAAAATCATAAATTGCCCTCAATGTAAAATACCTAAGATAACAAGTTTCAAGTATAAGAGAGAAGGAAAAATGACCTACAAACTCTTGAAATGAGGAAATAGAGAAGAAGGAAATGGAGAATAGAAGAAAATAGGAAAGAACAAAAAAAATTAATAATTATTTTTTGAAAAATAAAAATATATAAAAATTTGCCCTTGAACAGTGCCCGCGAAAGTCATGCGGGCGGGCTTCTCCTCGCGCGCGCAGTGTGCCTCCCAGCATCTGGTTCCATTTTTTTTGTTTTCTTTAGGTCCACACTTTTCGTACGGACGAGAGCCTGGCCGCCCGGGCGGGAGAGTTCCCAGGTTCCTGTGGCCAGCTCCCCTGATGATTTTTTTTCTTCTTCCATTTCAAATTTTTTCGTTCCAAAGTTGTCGTTGATTCTCCAATGCTCGACCTATTTTGCTACAAAATCATGGAAAATACAACCGTGATAGAAATAAATTATAACAATAAAAATCAAATTGCGATAACATCGACGAAAAGTAACAAATGACGATCCGGATGATCAAAACCAAGTTTGTTTAACGTCGCCAGCACAACTTACTCCCCTTCTTAAAGCTTACTCACAAAATGAACCGAGATGATCGGTCATTTTCCCCTGATCCGGGTCAAAACAATTGGGATTCACATCATCCCCTCAAAAAACCTTCTTCAAATGGCCTAGGGTTTCTTCATGTTCCCTCAACATTTCCAACAACTCACCTTTTTTTTCTATGGTGATCTCAAGCACGTGATCATTGGGGGTTTCTTTCCTTCTCCAAGGGGTGAACATTTAAGAGCTTTCGGTGGTGGTTTTCACTCTTCCACCGAAGTTTTCTCAAGAGAAGGAGGGAAAACCACCCTTATTGGCTTACCCATGGACGCACGAAATGTTTTGGATGTTGCTTTACCAAGAGTGTATTCGCCATTGTTGTTTTCCTTCAAGTTAGTACTAAAAATATTTTAAATCAAAGCATCACTCAAACCATCATCTATGGAAATGTTTAAGGAACTACCATCTTTTATCTTAATTACATCTTGCTCTTTATCATCAATAACATGAATAGCTTGGCAAGAATGGTATCTACTAGGATGATCAATAGAATTATTAGTGTCAAATTCTACCCTCCGCCCATTAAATTCCATGGTAAATGTTCCTTTATACACCTCAATTATGGTCCTTGAAGTCTTTAGAAAGGGTCTTCCTAAAAGAATTGGCTTATAACTATTGTCACCTACAATTTCAAGAACATAAAAGTCCGCGGTGAATGTCAAAGAATCCATTTTCATCAACACATCATTCAAAATACCTTTTGGGTCTGTGCTAGAGTGATCGACTAGTTGGATAACAACCCCACTTTTGTGAAAAATGCCTAGATTTAAACTTCATACAAGGAATATGGGATTAGATGATTGAAGCACCCAAGTCTAACATATCCTTGTTAACACATTTGCCTCTTATCTCACAAGGGATTGTAAACATTTCCGGATCATCACATTTAGGTGGCATTTCATCATCAAACACGGTAGAGACATATTCCCTCTTCACACTTTTCTCTGCACACATGCCTAACCGGTGAATGGTTTGCACCACCTCATCCCTTGTTAGTACTGAGCTTTCCCCTTGGTCTTGGGGTTTGTCTTGGAGCCTTTGAAATTGTTGTTGAGGTGGCCTATATTGTTGTTGAGGAGGCCAATATGGTTGAGGGTTTTGGCTTCCTTGAGTGTTTCCATATCGGAGGTTTGGGTTATCACGATTTCCCAAATTGTATTGCCGATTTTGTTACCCTTGATAACCTTTGTATCCTTTGTGACCTTGGTAGCCTTACCCACCTTGATATCCCATGGCACTCACCTCCTCGACATAGTCCTCTTGCAAAGTAGGGAATGTGTCTCTAGGATGTGCCGAGTAACAAATTTCACATTATTTAACATGTGGCGCATTCCTGGGCTTCGGCATCAATGATTTTACCATAGATACAAGGGCTGAGACTTGGTCTTCGAGCTTCCCACTATTAGAAGAGTCACTTGCAGGCATTGGATTTGTCCTTCTCAAATCGGCCCTTGAGCTAAAGTTTCTCGATTCTTTCGCTAGCTCCTTATACAATTGCATAGCCTCGAAGGATGTTTTGTTCCCAAGGGTGCCCCCACAAGAACTTCTTACCAACCTTTGACCCTCATCGAGAAGGCCACTGTAGAAGTAGTAAACTAAATCCCCCTCTGAACAATCATGGTAAGGGAAACTTGCAAGAAGCTTCTTGAACCTATCCCAATAGTCGAATAGAGATTCTTCATGCCATTGGAGGATGTTTCTTATGTCTTTCTTGAAGGCGGCGGACCTCAAGCCCGAGAAGTATTTGGCTAAAAACTTTGTTTTCATATCAAGCCAACTCTTGATGCTCTTAGGCCGTAGGTAGTGGAGCCAATCTCCTGCATCATCCCTTTGTGTGAATGAAAATGCCTTCAACTTATTAAAATCTTCATCCACTCCATAGGGGACCATACCACCACACAAGAAGTAAAATTCGGTGAGGTGTTTGTTGGTATTCTCCCCTTATCTACCAATGAAGATGGGTAGCATTTTGATAAACCCGGTCTTTAGCCCAAAGTGCCTGTTTGGTCCAACCACGGGATACTCAATGCACATTTGTTGTTGATCGAGGTTGGGGGCCATGATGTCTCTTAACAATGCTTGCCCCAAAAGAATCTCCCTTTGTTAGAGAGGAGGAGCTCACCCTTGGGGAGGAGGATGTTGAGGTCCCCCTCCCAGATGACCATCTTCGTGCTCAAGTTGATGTTCTATAGAGGAAGAGGTATTCACAAAATAGTCACTAGGAGGGGTGTTATTCACACTTTCCAAAGAAAGCCTCCTAGCCCATCTCAAATTCAACTCTAACTCGGGGTTGTAGTGTAGGGGTTCTTGTGAAGGGGATCACTTATGAACCATACACCAAGAACTCGAACAATATGTCTCCAAGTCAAGTGAAAATGGAAAATTAACTTAATAAATCAAAATAAAAGTAAACTAACAAATGTTTACAATTAACATACACACAATATGCCCAAACACTTAAAAATAAATGCCTCTTCCCCGGCATCGGCGCCAAAATTTGGGAGGTCGTCATCGTACCTCTCAAAGTTAATAATTTTAAGCCCTGATGCTTTCTATCAACAATTAAGTAGATAATGGCAAGTCAGGGTCGTCCACTAGAAGAGGGATCTTTTCAAGTGTTTAAACATATATAGGAGAAAACATACTAGGCATATATATACATAGATACATATAAAAGCATGTAAACAAGGGGGAGTTTGGTTTGTTTCTTATCCTAAGTTATCAAATTGAAAGACAACAATTAGCAAAGCAAGAGAAATATTCTAATCATGCAAGACAACTACAGATAAGATGAAACAACAATTGACGAAACCTTAGGTGCAATTAACTTCCACTTCCAAGCCTCTTATCCATCACTGAACATGCAACCTATTTATTACTTTCACTACTTGTTGTGAAGACTAAACTTCTATCCTTCTTAGATAGTAGTTTGCAAGAGTGAATTTGACATCTCTTGTCAAACATCACCAATTACTCCCGTAGTCAAAACACAACTAAAAGTATCCCATTGATGTCATTTAGCACGAAGAATCAACAAGCTTGGAAACACTGATAAATACTACACCGTATCTAATCAATTAACCAATTCATGCATTTACACAAGAATAGTTAAGAACGATCGACATTCATAGACTTCTCTCATTTGCTACAAGCAACAAACAAGACAAAGAGTTCAACATTATCATATTCACCTAGCAATTATCAATCCATCAACACAATCAAATCACTAAATCATACTATTGGATGCTTATCAAGAAAAGGGGAAATTAACCCATTTCCCCAAACCCTAACAAGCATATCAAACAAGTACTTCATATTCTCAAGCTTTCAATAATATTAATAACATTAACAGACACATTCAATGCTCCATAAATGCATAATAGGCTAAAAAATTATTCTTAAGACATGGGCTTGGAAGCCTTAGTCAATTGCTCCCAAGAACTAGATTTAGCTAATACAAATCATACTAACATCTATAAACAAATGCATAGAGAAATGAAGAGAGAAAAAATAGAAAAGATGAAGAACCTAAGAAGATGAATTTCAGCCAAGAAGGATAAGATATGACGTGGGTGGCCAAAAATTCCTTTTATAGTACAAGAGGGAGGAAAAGAAAAGCAAAAAGCAAAAGTGTAGCAAGCTCCCGCCTGGGCAGGAATGGCCTCGCCCAGGCGGGAATGACCATTCTCACCCTTGTGTCACCTTGCCTTCAAAGCTTGTCTTCAAATCTTCAAAGTCTTCAAAAGGTGATCTTCAATGGTCTCCGATCTTCAAGTCTCGTTGTTCTTCCTTTGTGACACAAAATACACTTAGAAAAAGGTAAAAGAGTGTAAGGTCGCTCTTACATCTCCTAAGAGAATTTTATGGTAAAACACAACTCTTGATAACAAAAGAGCATAAAAGTGATCCCAAAAGTAAAAAAATATGCACATAAAATGGACACATCAGTCAACCGCTCACTATTCCGTCACCGATTTCATGGCGGAGCCAAGAATTTCATCTGATCTGATTCCTATTAAATCATATGCTAATATTCTAACTCAATCTCAAACTCACCCAACGATCCAATCCTCAGACATCAATTCAGATCGAGTTTCCTTCAATCCAAAAAAAAGCCGATCGAGCATCTTGGTGAACCAGATTTAAACTTCACAGATGAAGAGTGTGAAAACCTTGAAGCCACTTTGAAGCTGACGCTGGTTGGGAAAATTTCCAGAAGCAGGCCACAATTAGATAAACTCCAGCGAGATTTCTTGACAGTACAGTTCAAAGTCTATATGGAGATCAATTACTGGATAATTGCCAAGTTTTAATCCACTTTACACTACAGGATGATTATTATAAATGGTGGATGCATAAGGTATGGAATTTGGAACTTATTCGTTACAGATTACTAAATGGGATCCTTTGTTTGATCCAAATGCAGATTCCCCCATAGTACATGTGTGGGTCGCATCATACGGACTCCCTCAGAAATTTTTGATCCCTGAGCAATGCTATCTATTGGAAACCTAATTGGACACCCAGCCAAGAAAGACAAGGCAACGCTGAGAAGATCCAGACCTCATGTGGCAAAGGTTTGTGTGGACATATATGTCACTCAGGCCTTGAAGGAGAGAGTATGAATCAACTATAGAGGCAAAGGATTTTGGCAGTATCTAGATTATGAAGGTTTTCTTGAATACTTTAATAAGTGTTTCCAATTGGGTAATATGACATCTTCATGAAAATTTTATTAATACCAGAAAGGACATGCATGCAATCCCAAAAATGATGTGCAAGGTAAATAATTAAGAAATCCTTCCTCATCTTGTTTATCTTTTTTTTTTCAATGGACTGAAATCCAAAGGTGGGGTTGATATATATGGTACCCCAAGCCAAAAGAAGCCATCGTAGCATAGCGTTAATTTACAGAAGGCAAACAGCGTTGCCCGCAAAATGAGATGTACATCTTAGGTTAAGAGCCATACAAGGTTAATAGTATTGGATTAGTTGCGATCTCAAAGCTACGAATCTCCACACCCCGTGTTAATTCGTATTTTGGCCAGGCAAATAACCTAAAATATCCTCATCTGGTTTATCTGATAAGAAAAAGATTTAATAACTGTAGTAAATAAGCGGTATGGCCCTTCAGAGCAGATTAGTAAGAATTCAGGAAAAAATAATACTAAGAAAGTTTATATACCCAAATAAGGAAAACAAATTAATGCCGGATTTTAAGCTACTACTCAACTTAAACATGTGCTCAGTTTGAAGAAGTTTTAAAATCTACTCCTATCATTATAACGCAAACTGAGAACAATGGACAAACCGAGGACTTTAATTCAACAAGCACATCTTGAAATACTGCGGATTTTAATGAGGATCAGAGTTTGCACATAGCTGAAAACATTCTTAGAAATGGTCAGACTAACAGTAAAATTAACTTTGATGAGGATAATCATAAGCTATCAGAAGAAGAAATGAAATCAGGTTAATCAAGAAATACAGACTCAGAAGATAGCTTTGATGCTTAATCAAAAAGATTATGAGGAAAATCAGGGCACTGATAAAATTTTAGGAACTAATAATTTGTCCCCTGAAGATAGAGTGCTACTAGTTAATATTGATCTCAATTCTAGGGAACAGTGGTCAACTGATAAGTCGAACAAAAATAGTTCAGCT
The DNA here is from genome assembly GCA_037428765.1 of Rubia yunnanensis. Classification (NCBI taxonomy): domain Eukaryota; kingdom Viridiplantae; phylum Streptophyta; class Magnoliopsida; order Gentianales; family Rubiaceae; genus Rubia; species Rubia yunnanensis. Next base: position 76,398,670 of record CM075064.1, read on the forward strand.
GACATAATCCTTGAACCTATTTTGTTAGCTCAGAATAGGTTCAATAAGCTAATTAATGAAGAGGATTTTAATCTGGATACTAAATCATTAGCTTTACAAACAGAGGCTGCTACTAGTAAAAAATACAAGAAAAAAAAACTACAATAGTATCCCTAAGACTGTAAGGATAAGATGACAAATTGATACTGAATCTCTTAATATTTAAATGGGATTCTTTAATATCTATGTATGGAATGTTAGTGGTATTAAAAGTGATATAGCTCAACTTAAGGTTAAAAATATTAAGAGAAAGAATAATGTTTCCATATTTGTATTGATTGAACCAATGTTAAAGGAAGACCAACTTTCATCGATTACTTTTAAACTGGGATATAACCATTTCTTTGGTGATCCCAGGGAAAAATTTTGGATATTTTGGTCAGATGACTTTAAGGTTAAGGTGCTAACAGTTCATGATCAGTTTGTTACACGTCTATATCTGCTACCTGGAACTCTATTTTTGTATATGGAAGGTATAATAGAACAACTAGGTATCTATTATTGTATGGTTTGCAACTTTGTTGTAATAACCCTGTGATGTTAATAGGGGATTTTAATGTCCTCAGGGAGCCAAGTGAATATCTAGGGCAATGCCATCCTACCTTGAACTGTATGGTGAACTTTAATGTATTCATAGAAGAGAATTAGCTCCTAGAATTACTTTCAAGTGGAAATAATTTTACATGGGCAGGTGTAAGGAATGGTAATGTATGGCAAAGACTTGACAGATGACTAGTCAATGATCCCTTTCTAAATATGTTTCCAAACACATGTATTAGAGTCAAATCTAGGCATCCTTCACATCACTCTCCTTAATTGGTCAATTTAGCTAATTTGAACTATGGCTCTGGTCCAAGAACCTTTAAGTTTGATAATTGCTGGATAACATACAATGATTTCATAAACCTGGTTCACACGAGCTGGAATCTACCATGTGAAGGTTATGGCATGTTAAGTTTTCAATAAAGCTCAGAAGACTTAAAAGCACTTTAAAAGAGTGGAACTCAAATTTTTTTGGTAGCATTAAAGATAAGCTGAAAGAAAATGAGTATGAAATTTTGCAAAGAGAAAATGAACAAAAGCAGTTAAAAAATGAATGGTCTAGGGCTGAACATAATAAAGCTAAAGCTAAAACAACACTAGCTTGAACAAGAGTGGAGATTTTTTGAAAACAAAAAGCTAGGGTCAAGTGGCTAGAGGTAGGAGATACTATTTCTAAATTTTTTCTTGCCTCTGTTAAGGCTAAACATGCTAGACAAACCATATCTAAAATTAAATCTAGTCAGGGGCTTTGGATCAAGAATCCAAATGAAATAGGAACTGAGGCTATTAGGTTTTATACTAAACTATTATAGGATGAAAATAATGACATAGATGGAGCAGCTGCATTATTATTATTGCTGAATATTCCAAAACTTATTAGTAAGCAAATGAATTCTAAACTTCTGGAAGGTATAAGTATGGAAGAAGATAGGGCATTAGTTTTTGGAATGGATGGTGAGGCTTCTCCTGGACCTGATGGTTATCCAGGGAAATTTTATGCTGAATACTGGGATATAATAGTTGATGACCTCACTGATGCAATAAATAAATTTCAATATGGTGTTCCCATTCCTAGAGAAATATCGGTTTCTTTTATGGTTCTAATTCCACAAAGAAAGTTTGCTCTACTGTTAGTGATTATAGGCCATTAAGTCCCTCAAACTTCTTGAATAAGATTTTTTCTAGAGTGTATACTGAGAGATATAAACCTTTAATGCATGATTGGATTTCTTCTGAATAATCTACCTTTGTTCAAGGAAGAGAATTGGCTGATAATGTTTTGTTAATGCAAGAAATGAAAAACCTTTTTAATAGCAAAACAGGAGGTTATAATGTCATGTTTAAATAAGACATGATGGAAGCCTTTGACAGGGTTTCATGGTCTTTTTTAAACACTCTCACTATCACAGGAACCCACCTCTAGCACCAATTTTTCAGCACCGGTTATAAAAACCGGTGCGAAAATTGTTATAGCACCGGTTTTTATTTTGTTAGCACCATTTTCAAAACCAGTGTAAAATTAACACCGATTTTTGTAATTTTGTCACCGGTTTTGTTTCTAATAACCAGTGTAAGTTTAGCACCGGTAAAAAAATCGGTGCTAAAAATGATAAAAATCGGTGTTAACCTAACACCAGTTTATAAACCGGTGCTAAAAATAAAAAAAACCGGTTTGAAATTAGCACCGGTCAAAAACCTGGTGATAAAAATCCATTAAACCGGTGAATTGAAAATTTTGGCATCGAATTTTTAAAACCAGTGCTAAAAAAATATAAAAACCTGTGCTAAATTGGCACCGGTTTTAAAACCGGTGCTAGAAATAAAAGAAAATCGGTTAAATGTGAATATATGGCACCGCTTTCAAAAACCGGTGCTAAAAACATAACAAAGTTGGTGTAAAAAGATTTCCGGGAAAAAGTGGGAAAAAAGCGGGAAAAATGGCACTGGTTGATTTAGAACCGGTTAAAAACCTGTGCTAATGGGGAAAATGGCACCGGTTTTGTGTATTATTCACAAAAACCGGTGCTAAACAGAGCGTTTAATGCTCCAAACTACCTCTTGAAAATTAGATATGAAATTGTGGTACCAATTTCTCTTCATTAATGGAAGGATTTTTGGATGATGAGCAATAACCAGAGCAATGAAGACCAATGGATGTAAGTTTTCCTTCACTTTTTTGAATTTCATTCAAATAGTAGTTAAAATAACCATTAATGCATGATGGAGAGAGTTTATTTGTACTCATTAATGGTTTCTATGCTTGAGGTTGGTTTTGTATCATGTTGTGAGAGTGTAAATGATTGTGGATGTAAACATGGTTGTGTTTGGTATATATATATATATATATATATATATCCCAAGAACAAGTTGATCGATTCACATACATATGCACATACATACACATGATGACACTTTTAGTATTGTGTAGCAAATTGATTGTGTTTAATTTTATTATGTTTGAACAATGAATATTAGTGTAATAATTGTATTATTTTGTTTAGATACAATGGACCGAGAATCGATGCTTGCGTGGAGGAAAAAATGGTTGGCTATCCAAGTGTAGCTAGAGGGAGTGGTGAACATATTGCATTTATTGGTTCGTTTCTTGATTATGCCTTTGTTTGGGAGGAGAGGATACTTTGTCCATGCAAAAGATGCATGTGTCCTGAATGGTTTGATGATAGTGGGCTTGTTAGATTTCACTTGCTGAAGAACGGATTTGATGGAGGTTACATTGTATGGAGTCGGAGACATTGAGTGGGGTATACATTGAGTCGGAGACAATGTGGCAAGCAAGTAAGAAAGACAATAAACTTTTCCTAGCTGTGATGTCATTTTATAGAGTTATTGATGAGATTTGGGAGCTTGACTATGTAGAATTCAAGGTTTCGGTTTTCAAGTGCCCCAGGTTTGATAACACAACTGGAGTTCGAAGTGATGACCCAATGGGATTTACCCTTGTGGACCTAATTTGTGAAGCATATGAAATGATCGGTTTATCTTGGCCAAACAAGCAAGACTAGTATTATACGTTAATGATCTGTTCAATGTAGGTTGGTCTATTGTGTTACAAGGTAAGAAATACTCTTTCCGTGATGAAATTGATTTTAAAGTTACAAGTGAAAGGTTAGAGTTCCCCTCTATTTCCCCCCGACTTATTAACAAGGGGATTGAGGCAGGAGCAATAAAGAGGAAACACATAGATGGCATTTTGATAGATGAAGATGGCCAAGAAATTGGAGACTTTCAATCGAAAAAGAGGAAGACGATTGATGACTAGCGGGTGAAGAGCAATGAATTTGTGAAATAATTTATGTATTTTTGTAGTATGTTGTGTTTTGTACCATTCTTAACTATTCTACAAATGTTGTAATTGGTACCTATTTTGAGCAGCTCTAAGAGTGGCAGCGCGCTGCCGCTCTTTTAGTGAAGCTTGGACCAAATAAACCTCAATTTGCTATGGTAGCAGCCGCGCTGCAGCTCTTTCACACAAGTTTAGAAATTTTTGAATACTTCCAAGCCAAATTAAATCAAACAAATTTTTGAATACTTTACAAGCCTAGAAATTTCAACTTCCAAAATCAAATCAAACAATCAGTAGCAACACCGTAGTACCATATGTGGTGGGAATTAAAATACCGATAAAACAGAGTTCCATATAAACCAAGCACAATATAGAACTTGAGAAAATCAAGATGTGAGCACAATGAAGTTAGTCAATCCCTGTGCGAACGGTCCTCCCCAGCGTTAGAAGATGGCGAATCTAAAGTAGGGATTTGACCCAATTCCTTGATTCTCTCACCACACATGGCTGTAAGGATCTTCCCAACATGATCAGTCCATTGCACTAAGTGATCAACCTTCACTTTCAGCGCTGCCATTTCCCCATTCGAATTCTCCTTAGACGATTTACTTGTTGTGGGAATTGATGACACAACATATTTACTCTTCTTCTAGAATATTAGAGGTTTGATGGGAAGCTTGGGCATGAGTGTGAAGTCACCATCTTTAAATTTGCAACCTGCTTCCACGCATAAGGCAATGATGAGGGAGGAGAAGCCTATACAGTTGCAGGCATTGACACAATCCCAAATGTACGCCATTATTGTACCCCCAACATTGATGCTCAAGTTCCTCGTGATCTTTTACAACAGCAACATCCGAGAACGATGAACCTCACTATTCATTTTGACTAGCAGCAGGAGGGCAACTATGTAACTGTACCACAGATTCATTTCCTCCCTCAAGTATTTCTTCTCAATGCTGGACCATTCCCGGGGCAGATTCTGGTTAACTTCAACCCCTTCATCACAGATTTCTCTTATAATATGTTCCCAAGAAGCTTGTTTAACATCTTTTTCCCCATCTTCGTACGAACTTGGGGACTTCGGTGGGATTTTGTAGAACCGGTTGATCACATCCGCATCGAGCTCTACGAACTGACCATGGAAAAAATGGATGCTGAATTCTTATACTTCATAAGGGACAGGAACTCGCATGCAAGGGTCTTGTTTGCACAAACCGGTTGTGTTATGAAGCCAACTAATACTAATTCCTGGTTAAACTCTATTTCAATGGACGTTTTTTGTATACAAGTAATAGTATGAAACACTAATTACACAATTCTAGATAGACGAGTCTATTGTAATTAAATAGTCTCCAGACCTTAATTTCTTGTTTTGAAATATTATTTAAAATTGTGTACCTAACTCAACACGAAGTAGTAAAAAAATCTCATGAAAACGAGCAAGTTGGCCTAGAAAAGAACTTGAAAAATTGAACTCCAAATTGACCTAACAAAGCAACAAGAATGGTCAAAAGAAACTCCCAATTGGCCAAACAAAGCATAATTTAGCTTCCCTCCCAAATTTTCCATCTTCCCTCCATAATCTTATCCCAAAATTTGAGCTGATTTTCCTAGCACTTCTACCGATTTTCCGAACACTTCTACCGATTTCCCTCTTCCCACCATTTTCACTCTTCCCTTTTCCCTCTTCCCACCAGTTTCACTCTTCCCTCTTCCCCCCGATTTTCCCTCTTCCCTCTTCCCCCTTATTTGTTAATCTTCCCTTTTCCCACCCTACTTCCCATTCTCGTTGCTCGAAATTTTGGTTGAGTAAAGCGGCCTCTTAGCCGGCCGGTGTAAAAAAACATTGCCGACAGTGGTTGGTTTTTGGGTAAGTCTTCAATAACTCGTTAAATGGGTCGTAGATTGCTATTTTCCCGGGTTTAATGAATAGATATATATTGGGTGTTGGTCTATTAGATTGTGAGTTTGTGTTTATATTTGTTGGGTTATTAGTGCGGGTAGTTGTTCATGTGAATAGATGATTCGTGTTGCTAATAATTTCAGTGTGGGTAGTTGTTCATGTGCATAGATGATTCGTGTTGTTAATAATTTTATACTTTTTTCATACTTTAGTTTTGGCCCCCATATGAAATTTTTGGATATTATGTTGATAGGTCGTTTTAAGATTTCAAGTTTTTTATTGACTCATACAAGCGTTAGTGAATGGCTAACCCGAGGAAGAAATTGTTTGACTCTGGTACTAAAGCCGTAGAAGACAATTGTGTTACCCCTAGGAAAGATGAAAATTGTGATGTCAATAAGGAGGAAGTGGATGATGCACCAAAATCATGCTTGGGATTGGATAACTTGGGGGAGGGAAAAGAAACTATATGAAAAGATGACATTAGTGGGAGCTTTGACAAGTTTGAGATTAAAGAGTATTACAAGTGTAGAGGCACCACCACGTGCAAGTCCGTGTTGCTAGCAAAGCAAAAGAAGCCCCTTAAAATATTGTTCGACGATGAGTTCCAACCCTTGGTTATGTGCAGCCGGTGGTTGATGTATGTTGGCTATGCCTTCTGACGAAGAATCCACTTCGGCACATGGCATAATTGGAAAGCAGTCCCAGACCATGTAAAGAAATATGCATGGGAAGACATTCTCGTATTTGTGTTCTAATCCTCAATTTTCATTTATTCAGTTCAACTTCATTACATTGTACACTAACATCGCGTATCTTTGTCCACTAGATTAGTTGGGATATACAAACCAAAATGAAATTCAATGAGATGAATAAGTTTCAAAATAAATGGACAATTTACGTTGGTGAAAAGTGGAGGAATTGGAAGGCAAAGGTGGCTCACAAGTACATCGCGCAAAAAAAACCAGGTTCTTGTGCATGGACAAATTATCGATGGATAGACAAAAAATAATGGGAGCTATTTGTGAAACACAGATCAACCCTTGAATTTATGGTTATTCCTTCCAAATATATTATGTTTAGTCATTACTTTGTGATCATTTTACAAATTGATGAACATGTAGGAAATAAGTGATGTAGCAAAAGTAAGTGCCTCACATAAGGAGTACATCCGCCACACGGGTAGTGGAGGGAATCGTAGGCTTGTTATAGAACTCGAGAAGAGGAAAAGAAGGTCTGAAATTGATGAGCTTATGGATGAAGGTCAAAGAGTAGAAGAAGTGGAGGCTTTAGTTCAAATCATAGACTTCAAACCGGACCGCTCAGAGGTATTTCTAGAAGCTAACCGGGATAAGAAATTATCGACCTACACCAACGACTGCGTTAAAAGAGCATCCCTGACTATTGTGAGCCAAATTCATAATTGATTCTATGTCTGTTAATATTATCAGATGGAATGCATAGTAATGGCTTACATATGTTTTGTTTAGTAGAAAACCTTTTGGATAAGAAGCAGAAGGGAGAGTTGGTAATACGAGGAAAAGATGATATTCTCATTCAAGCAACGAGTAAGAAGGATCATGGGGGTCGTTAGAGAGGTTGCCCCACAACGGCCAAGGTGAACGAGGCCCTACCATATTTTGCCGTGAGCCTTTATGCATCCTCTCGATGTGGGAGCACAAACAAAAAAACTTCTGAAGAAATATCATATTCAAACAAACTACAAACAGATGTCATCGAGTTTAACGATAGATTTGTTGCCTTATTTGAGGCCCAAACAAATTGGCTGGCTGGACAATTGGGTAAAGCTATTCCCCCACACTTGGATGCCCACAATTTCCTTGCTACATCCTCCAACCACCTGAATACGGACAAACGGGTATTCATTCCTTCTGCATCTGGATGTAGTGACCCACAAGGAACCGTTGCGAATGACAAGGTATTCTATACCATGAACCTCATCATTAGCTGCTTTCTTGCTAAATGAATGTTAGTTTCTGGATTTCAATTTCCTCTCAAATTGTGTTTTTTGGATTTTAGACATTTTATTCCAAACAACAAGCTGAAAGCTGCAGTGCGGTGCAGCCTTCAGCAGCTACATATACAATTCATTTCTTGTTATAGTAAACTTTATGGGCCGAATACATCTTCAATGACCCTTGGTTCCCCTATTAATATTGATTAAATTCATGACATAATTTAATTTTTATTACTTAATAACACTTACTTATTGTCCAACTGAAGTTTTTACCCTTTTTCTGAATTTTGAACTCAGAAAGGAAAAAAGTTTTGCCTATATCTTTTGAACCATAATGGAGAAAGGGATGTAGCTGCATTTGATTTCATGTTTCCAAAGGATAAGGAAACGGACTTACCCATCAAGTGGGAGCGAGTAAAACTTCGTGGACCTGTGATCATTCCGAAGGCACCTTTGCCGATTGAACACGAAGAATTTGAGTTTGTCACTGAGGCAATTGGATATAACATTCTATGGCCGGGAAAGCTGATAAGTGTCATTGTGCAACAGGATGATGAGGTGTGATAATTGTATTCTTCTTATCATCATATCATATATATCTTTGTAGATATTACTAAAACATAATTTCTTCTTCAACTGCTTATGTAGGAGAATGAGCAGCAATCGCCTCGGAAACAATTGGTAGTTGATGAAGGTTAAACAAATAATTATACTAAATAGCTATGACATGTAGATGCATATTAACACACTCTCCCTTACAGGAGGCGGTGGCTAAGGAAGTCACTCCGAATGGGGAGGTGGTCGCTCGATCAGTAAAAGGAGAGGTCAAACATACCCCCAGACTTTTTTATTCCAAAATATTTTTGAAATGTCTGACTAACATTTTACCCATTAGCAAGTAGCAAGAGAGAATACTACATCGACGGAGAATGGGCAACCCAATCCTCACATATCTATTTTTGACCATTACATTTTTGTGAGAACTCATTTTTATCCTTTACAATATTATCCACTACTGAATTATATACATATACTGTTCAACTAACATTATTAGATTCTCAATGTAATTAGGGGGACACGGAAGAAAAAGAATGCATCGCTGTTGTTCAACAGATTAATGATGTTTTAAGGCTATCTACAGAAATATGTGAACCTAACAAAGTCTTCCTCAACAATTTCAACGCGGAGGTGTTTGAATCAGAAGAAGTTTACACAGCCATATTTACTGACAAGCTAAAACTGTTCATGAATAGCTTGGACGTAGAAAATGAAATGGAGTGGATCAGTGAGTGCCAACTTGATATATGGGCATCGTAAGAATTGCATAGTTAGATTATTTATAGATGTATCATTATATTTTTTTCACTTACAATATTATTTTTCCAGATACCTATGTGATGGGGTGGTTGATCGAGGCCACGTCCAGTTTATTCCAGCCGGTTCAAATTCAATAGCTCAAAAAGCAAATCAGAGGGTTAAACTTACTACCAATGAGGTTTCAACTGCCATGTGCCGCACTCAAACAAGGATGTACGTGTTCCCGTACAATCCAGAGTGAGTTTTGTTCCTTTTTGTGTTGTTTGACCCGGCCGCATGGAAGCAATAGCAACCATATGCTGTGGATTTAAAAAAAACATATTCAAAGTATTTTGGTGTTTACTTTTATTTATAGAAGCCATTGGTTTTTGCTCGTCTTCATACTGGAAATTGATCGAGTATATGGCATCGACTCGATGACTTGGAGAATTAGCAAACGTAATAGGCTATCCCTTAATTTGATTAAATTGTAAGTGGAACACATTTTGTCATTCCTTTTACTTTAATATTTTACAAAATTGTTAGTTCCCATCAACGTGTTCTTGTAGATGTCTCACTTTCTTTGCTCGATTATTTACAATTATTGTTAATAATCGGTACAATGACATTCATTGTTCTATTTATTACTTTCGTTCATCATTGCATGTAGGAAAAAGTTAGACCTGATTAAACTATTATGTGTGATCCCCAATTTCTTAAAATATATATTCACATATTGATATAAATATATTTTCATCGATTGGAGGGTTACAAAAAGATATTGACGGTTTAATTCCAATCTAAATACATCCTACCCTTTGAACTATACATGGAATGTCATAAACATCAATGTACGTATTATCCCGTAACATCATATTTTCTCTATCATTTTTGTGTTCATATCATTTTAGCAAATTCTCTTTCATATCAGCACAAAATATATACAAAGTAGTACTTGGGAATGTGGATACCATTACATGTATTACATGGAAAACATTGTTAGGGATGTGTTTGACATTGACATTATTCCACTACATTTTTCTATATTGTTTTTTTTGTATTTGAATGTCATACAAGGACTTGCCTCCATCATTGGATAGTAGTTAGTATTATCTCTTATAAGAAAGGTAATTTTCCTTCACTTTTGATACTCACCATCTCTATGATTAGGGGGGATTCCAATATCTTATGCAGGCCACTAAGAACCAAGTTTCATTCACTTCTTTTGCTAGTCTAAAATTATAGTTGATGAAATTCAATGTTATTTTCTACCTACTTGTTGTCTATGTGTGATGATTGTTGTATTTATTAGGATATGATGTTCGGTATTCATGCTTTTTTTATTGGTGCATCGATTTAAGTAATCTACACATAAATAATCGTTGCCATCTATGAAAAAGAACCCACCAGTTTGGAAAACAACCTTGAAAATGAAACTGGGTGCGTGAAGATGGACTAAAAGAGCGGCAGCGTGCCGCAGCTTCCAGCGACCAGATTAGTCCCACATTTGACACCGGTTTTTGGTAAAGTAATAACTGGTGCTAGCATATCATATAATATAACCGGTTTTAAAACCAGTGCTATAAAAAAACCAGTGATAAGAATACATGTAGCACCGGTTTTAAAACCAGTTCTAAAAAATAACCGGTGCTAACAATACAATTTTAGCATGGGTTATGAAACGGTGCCATAGTATAAACCAGTGCCAAAAATACACTTTTAGCACCGGTTTTAAAACCGGTGCAAGAAAATAAATCGGGGTCAACAATACGTGTATAGCAATGGTTTTAAAGCCGGTGCTAAAAAATAATCGGTGCTAACAATACACTTTTAGCACCGGTTATAACATCGGTGCTAAAAAAACACTTTTAGCACTGGCTATAAAACAGGTGCTAAAAAATAAAATAGTGCTACAAATACACATTTAACAGCAGTTTAAAAACCGGTGCTAATAATAACCGGTGCTAAACTGGTGCTAAACATACACTTTTAGCACTGGTTTTTAAACTGGTGCTAAAAATAAAAATTTAGCACCGTTTTTAAAACCGGTTCTACTATGACACAATTTTTACACCAATTTGTTTTAGCACCGGTTATAAAAAACCGGTGCTAGCTGTAGCAATTTAGCACCATTTTTTTTCAACTGGTGCAATTGTTTCAATGGTTACTCAGGCATCGGTGTTTTTTCCCAAAAATAACCGGTGCTACAACATAAAAAAACCGGTGCTGGAGGGTTGTCTCTGTGGTAGTGTCTGCTTTTGAAATTGGGATTTCATTGACTGATAGTTAGGAATATTTTGAACAATATAGCCTTAGAAACTTTCTCAGTTCTTGTGAACGATAAACCATTTGGTTTCTTTAATGCCTCAAAATGCATTAAACAAGGGGATTGATACGTCTTCGACCACCGACCAAATTGTGGGCCTTGGTTCCTCTCAAACTAACCTGCAATTAAACTGTCCCTAGGGTTCAAGGGGTCAGCACTCCAATGCTTAAGTTAATCCAAGCATCCAAATATGATTAAGACAGAATGAATCATAAGTAAATGCGTACCTTGTATGTGTACTTCATGTCCTAAATAACGTTCTCCTTAATTAATGCCCTTAATTATCCATAAATGCAATAATTAAGTAAAGTATTAAATATTGACGTAACCAGGCTGCTATACCTTTGGCCCAATGGCCTTCTTGGGCTTAACCTCTATTAAAGCCTCTAGAAAAGAAGGTTCTCATCCATAGAAAGTTGCAATACCACGAAGGTCTTCGAGGTCTCGAATGCATGGGACAGTTCGAGGACTTTGAAGACTCGAAATAAACCATGCACTTCGTTGCTCCTACCTTCGAGGGTGAACTGGGTTTTCTTATCAACTATTTCATTTAGGATTTCAAAAGGGCACCCATGTGTTGTACAACTGCGCGTGTCACTTGTTACCAAACAGCGCATTGTCAGAAGACAGAGAAGCAATTGTGTCTTTCCATAACTTTATATTTTCGAGGTAGTAATAATTACCCGTCGCTTCAGCCCCCATAATTACCTCCTATGCGCTCTTCCTTATTCATTTTTCTCGTTTGTAGGCATCTTCTTACAAGTATTTGTTTCTGTATTTTTCTCTCGAGCGATCCAATTTCCATCAACTTTCCTAGAAAATCAATAAGTACTTTCATCTTTACTCTCATTCTAATCTTTTTGTTTCCTGCCCTTTCAATCATGGCCAACTCCGATCAGGGTTCCATTTCTGAGAAATGTTTTGGTGAAATTAGGGTAGGTGAGACAGGAGTAGGTACACTGGAGAGAACCCTTAATGACCCGAGATGTTTTCACTCCGAAGAACTCCAGTAAAATTCAGATGCTAGAAATGGCGTATCAGATCAAATTACTAACAGTCCTTGGGAAGAAAAGGTTTTCCCCATAATTTATACGCCTCCTTGAGATGCCATTGACAATTGGCTTCCAGGCATAGGCAAACCCTACATTAGGAGGTCCCCTACGAGCGACAAGATTAGGTTTTATCCTCTTCCTGATACAGAGCTTAAAGCTATAGAGGAGGAGGAACATGCATCTCTTTTGAGGGAGAAGACAATCGTCAAGGGGGAGGAAGCACCCTCAAGAGCACCTCAGGTATCTCCTCTAGTTGTATCCTCTCAATAGAAGATGAAAGAGACTTATCGAAGGTTAAGGCTAAAGGACTCAGAGAGGGAGCCCCTAGTTCCAGTAATGGGGCCCAACATGTCAAATATTTTAGACTCGATCCCTCCTAGTCAACGAATAGCCCCGGTACCAATTTCAACCTTCTGAGAGGGTGATACCCCCCCATAACCTTCCGAAAGGAATATTGTCCATCTCTCTCACACACCTTCATTGCGGGCTCACCTTTCCCTTTTCGCCATTTTTTCCAAACTCCTTAGAAAATTTCAAGTGAGCCCTGGACAATTCCATCCCAACATTTTTGTGGTCATCATAATGTTCTCGACCAGGTGTGATGAGTTTGGTATTAAACCAAGTTATAAGCTACTTCGATCGCTATACTTCATGTCTTATAATGGGCGTTCTTCTAATATGATCGTCATGTTTGTCAACGGAGAAACACATCACAAGGTTTTTAGTGTTCCTGGCAATTCAGGCAACTGGAAAAGTGGGAAGAGAGGTATTTTGTTTGATAGTAGGAGATATCAAGTTTCTCCGTGGAACTGAGGCATTTGAGTAGAGTCTCTCAAACATGGGGAATATATCTGCTTAGATGTCCTTGAGAGGGATAGGCAAAAACTATTGTCCAGCTCCCTGGACTGCAGCCTCCCCTGGATTAGCGGATTTGCATTCTCGCCCAGAGTTTATAAAGAATGTGTGTATAACATATTTCGGAAGGACACAAGAAATAGGAGAAGAGAAACCGAGAGCCCAAGAGATGGCCCTCCTCTCGAGACCAACGTTAGTGACTTTAAGAATTCAGGACCCTCCAAAGGTGTCTTAATAGACATTTACTTCTCCCATTTTTTGTGTTAGTGGGTTTACTGCTATTGACTGACTCTCTCTCTCTCTCCCTCTCTCTCCTTTTTCACTGGGTTGCTAAGGGCTTAAAGAAGAAGAATCCCTCGAAGCAGGGTCAGGCTCATTCAAAGGGGATCATTGACTCCTCAAATTAGGCTACTATTCCCTCAAATCCGGTGTCTCCCCTCCTGCAGCAGGCAGCAAAAAGTCTATCTCAACCACTGGTGCTGAGTAGTTACCTCACACCAGGAACGTTCACCAGAAGACAAGGGCGAACAACAATACTATCGATCCCTCTTCACTAAAACCACTCATGGGATCACATGGTGGCGTGTTCTCAATAATCTCTCCCCCCTTCGCATAATGTGACGTCTATATCTAAGATTGAGCATCACCTTTCAACAGTGACATCTAACCCTAAGATTCTTTTCCATTTCCCTCCCCCCCTTTTTTTGTTTTTATACATTTAACTTTATAAGCATCCCTCTTTTTGTTTATAACACCAATTGGTACTTAATATTTTATTAGGCTTCCTAAATTTTCCACGAGGCTACCAAGAGAATGGCGGAGGCCACTGAGATAATGGTGGCTTCTTTTCCCTTTGCTTCTCTGGCGACAGTACCCTCCGTGAGGAGCTCTGCAAAAGGGATTATGAGATTTTGCAGCTAAGGAAATCTCTCAAGAATAATTATAAGGTGCTCGAGAAGAAAGATAGAGTGCTCAAGGAAAAGGATTCAGTGCTTGAGGAAAATGATAGGGTGCTTGAGGAATAGGATAGGGCTCTTAAAGAAAGACAAAAACTACTAGAAGGGGGAGGTAGGGTGTTGATGCTAAAAGGCGTCAATGAACACTAAAGAGTAACACCCTTGCAAAGAGGGTTCAACATGCAGATGATCCAGCCACACAAGTTCAACTACTCGAGGCCTTCAAACACAAGCTATTGAACAGCCCTAAGCCATTTTAACTCTTCTTGGACCTTCTAGGTGTGGCCAAGAAAATCGGCAGTCGTGAATTAGCCGAGGAATTTTTTTATCCTCAAGTGTCCACCTCTCTATCTGAAGATCTTGCCAAGTAAGTGGACAAACTGGTTAATCCAGAGCTCTAAACCACTATAGACTCGAAGTGGGATGAGGCTATTAAGAACAACGACCTTTATTTTACCCTTTTTGATTTCATCATGTCCAAAGGGCAGTTCATCAATCCTGAGGGGATTCATGTGATCTCCCTTTCAGAGGCGACAAATGCTTCTCCTGAGTGGATTTTGCTGAGGAATTTAGTGTGGATTTAGTGTGGGAAAAACTCTATTCTGTGAAGATTTAGTGTCCATTTGGTGACGATTTCACTCCCTCCATGGTCTATATGTGTTATTTGTGTGGGAATCTATCTGTCCATGTGCAGATTTGTGTGCAGAAAATGCTATTATTGGTATATAGAAGGAATATTGATGAGTTGCAGGGATAAAAAATATGTGTCAGATTTTTGGCTGAGTTCTTGTTGATGTGAGTAAACTAGGGTCCAAAACCTGAGCATCCCACCGGCCTAGCTCGTGTTCAAACTCCAGTATCCACCTGACCTTTCTAGTTTTCAAACCCTGGTCACCTTCCGGCCATGCTTGTGTCTTGAACCTTGGATAATTTCGGCCTTGCTTGTGTACAAACCCCGATAAACACCCAGCCTTACGTGTGTTCAGATCTCGGACACCTTCCGGCCTCGCGTGTGTTTGGAACTTGGGAAAATTCCATTCTAGCTTGTGTTCAGAACCCAGTCTTGCACCTTGGCCTTGCCGGTGCCCAGACCATGGTAACCCCCAGTCACGCTTATGTTCAAATCCTAGATAATGCCCCGCCTTGTTTACTTGTGTTATTTGGATCTTATGCCAAGCCTGCCCTGTTTTTTATACTAACAACCAAGATTATTCCACTGCCTCATGAATACTCATAAGGAATCATCAGTCATAAGAATAAAGGAGACGAATGGAGGGAGCAGTATTCTCATTAAGCGATGATTATTTGGACGGTTATTTGCCCAGTTTGGAAATTGACCAAAGTAGGTAGGTAGGTCTGGAAAAAAAACCCTTTAACCTTAAACCCTAGCAGCTCACTCCCTCGAGGGCCACCGGTTCGAGAGATCTCGAGGGCCAGTCGTATGAGAGGTTTCAAGGGCCATTGGTTCGAGAGGTCTTGAGGATCAGTTGTTCGAGAGATCTCGAGGGCCACTGGTTCGAGAAGACTCGAAGGCCACCAGTTCGGGAGGTCTTGAGGGCCACTGGTTCGGGAGGTCTTGAGGGCCACCGGTTCGAGAGGTCTTGAGGTCCAGAGGTTCGTGAGGTCTCGAGGGCCAGAGGTTCGAGAGGTATCGAGGGCCAGTGGTTCGAGAGGTCTCGAGGGCCAGTGGTTCGAGAGGTCTCTAGGGCCACTAGTTCGAGGTCTTAAGGGCCAGTGGTTCGAGAGGTCTCAAGGGTCAGTGGTTCGAGAGGTCTCAAGGGCCAGTGGTTCGAGAGATCTCGAGGGCCACTGGCTCGAGAGGTCTCAAAGGCCACCGGTTCGGGAGGTCTCAAGGGCCACCGATTCGAGAGGTCCCAAGGTCCAGAGGTTCGTGAGGTCTCGAGGGCCAGAGGTTCGAGAGGTATCAAGGGCCAGCAGTTCGAGAGGTCTCGAGGGCCAGTGGTTTGAGAGGTCTCGTGGTCCAGTGGTTCGAGAGGTCTTGAGGGCCACCGGTTCGGGAGGTCTCGAGGGCCACCGGTTCGGGAGGTCTCGAGGGCCACTAGTTCGAGAGGTCTTGAGGGCCACCGGTTCAGGAGGTCTCGAGGGCCACCGGTTCGAGAGGTCCTAAGGTCCAGAGGTTTATGAGGTATCCAGGGTCAGAGGTTCGAGAGGTCTCCAGGGCCAGCGGTTCGAGAGGTCTCTAGGGCCAGCGGTTCGAGAGGTCTCCGGGCCAGTGGTTTGAGAGGTCCTGAGGGCCAGTGGTCTGAGAGGTCTCGAGGGCCAGTGGTCCGAGTGGCCTTGAGGGCCAGTGGTTCAAGGGCTAAGGGTTGGGGGAAAAATTTTTATTCATGGAAATGTGGAGAGGTTCAGCCTTCCCTTCTGGGCTAAAATTATGGATCACGGGTGAGGGAGTTCTCATTTTCCCTATCCAGTGGGGTGTAACCTTTCATCATTTGGTTGCACAACTACTTGAATTGGGTAGTGGATTGATTAATTAGTGTACGCAAAATTAATTAACCCACTGCTAGCTGAGATACTTGGATTTGACGGTTGTGCGATTTGCCTGCGCTGCACTGAAAAGTGTAAAATGGCATAAGGCTGTCCATTTGTAAAAAATGGAGAGAACGGTTACAAAACCGTTACGCGGGGTGTGCGCGGTAGAAGTCATGCCCGGTCTCTTATCATTAGGAGGTCTATCCGCGGGGAGCAACTAGGAGCACCATCGACTACGGTCAACTGGCTCTCATCTCCAAAGAAAAAACCTCGGCACCCACACAGAGATTGTTACCGAAGGCCAATAACACCCCTTTATCTTCATCTTAGGGGTGTACATGGTAGAAGCGGTGTACCATCTCCACCCGGAGAGGATGCACTGCTTCATTCATTGGAAGGCCGAGATCACTCTTGATTTCGAAGGCCGTTGCCGCACTTTAGCGATGGTTGGGATTACACCTGTGGGGAACAAACCATGGGTCAAGAGCCGGTTACCACTCCTGGTTGGATAGAGGTTCCATGGAGGAGGGGCTAGTGAGTTTGTTCTCATGCCCTTCTATTCTTTTTTTTGGTCACCTGGTTGTAACATTTAGATCAGGGGTAGTATTTTAGGTAACATGTATAAAGGGAGTGGGCTAATGTCCCCACTCCCGTACATTCCCACGGCATTTTTTTGGGCCACCTGATTGTACCATCTAGATCAGGGGTAGTTTAGTAGGTTTGATTGTATCACGGGAGTGGGACAATGTTCCCACTCCCGTAGACTCTCACAGTTTCTTTTTATTTACGATTACCTTCGACTAATGACTAAGCTGACTTTAACTAATCAACGATCAAACTTTACGCGACTTTCAATATATAAACACTAATAACTAAGTTGAATTTGTCTAATCAATTTTAAAAAATATTCAACTTTCAATATATAAACACTAATAACTAAGTTGACTTTAACTAATCAAAGATCAAACTTTGCTTGACTTTCTATATGTAAACATTAGTAACTAATTTGACTTTAACTAATCAACGGTCAAACTTTACTTAACTTTTTATATATAAACACTAGTGACTAAGTTGACTTTAACTAATCAACGGCAAACTTTACTCGACTTTTAATATATAAACATTAATAACTAGGTTGACTTTGACTAATCAATGGTCAAACCTTACTTAACTTTCAATATATAAACATTAATAACAAAGTTGACTTTAACTCATCAATGACCAAAATTTACATTACTTTAATATATAAACATTAATAACTAGGTTGACGTTGACTAATCAACGGTCAAACCTTACTTGACTTTCAATACATAAACACAAATTACTATGTTGACATTGACTAATCAACGGTCAAACCTTACTTGACTTTCAATAGATAAACACAAATTACTAGGCTGACTTTAACTAATAAACGGTCAAACCTTACTTGTCTTTCAATATGTAAACACATAAACTAAGTTGACTTTCACTAATCAACGGTCAAACCTTACTCGACTTTCTTTTGATCCAGGTAGACAAAGCTACATCTGAACTGAAGAACATGAATGGTAGGCTAAAGCACACTGTTAATCAGGTGACTTTAACTTCAATATGCATTTTCGTCTTCCTAAATGATCTTGGTTGTCTCATAATTTCCATTTTGTTGATACTAGATGATCTTGGTACTTATACCGTTGCATTTTCAAATGTTATTATGTTGCAGTAATGAAGCTACTAATGTACTTCATTTTTTAATATCATTCCTAGATGTACTTCAGTTTATCATGTTTTAAACACTTATGTTGTACGTGGTGATGTTGATCTTGTTTTATCCATTTCTTGATGTTTTATTTTCATCCATCTTAGCAGTTCCTATTCCTTCAGTTTTATGTCACTCTAAATTTCTCTTGATGAAACCGATTTTGTATCTTCCAAGATTTGGTAATGCTCAAGATTTCTCCTATTTGACTTATAACTTATGACTTATATAGTGAATACGATTTCTTTCATTCTTTTGTGATAAGCAACCTTTTGCATGTTGTTTGACTTGTTTTGATTGGGCTAATTTGAATGCATGTGCAAGTAAATCTTTAAAATAAGAGAAGTATTTGTCCTGCGTTTCGTGGAAGCTCATTCTATATAAATTGAAATGTTTGACTTATAAACCAAAAACATTGTTCATTATTTTCAGACCAATCAAGACCAGCATACAACTTTTGATTTTTGTACAAATACAACATTGGTTATTCTCTTCTGATTAAGGTAGGGTGTAGTAGATTCTATCAGTGTTTATGCTAAAGATGAAGAAGTTTTTTCTCACATGTAAACTGCTTGTAGATTATTGTATTTCTTCCATTACTGTTGAAGCTCTTTTTTCTAAACTACTTACCTTTTACTGTGCCAGTAAGATGTTTATTTTCTAATGATGCTTTGTTTGAGGCTTACAATTGCCTTCAAAGCATCAAGAAGTATCAGCAAACGTGATAAAGAAGGCATTGTTGGCAATCGAAGAAGACTTCATTTCTCAAGTGATGTAGCAATGGGGAAATATGGATTCTTGTGATTATTAATTTTGTATCAGACATTTTTTTAATTTCTATATTATCAATTTTATGAATTTAATTTTATTAATAAATTATTGCCCTACTAAATTGTTAATTTTTGGGTTTTTTCCCTTCCTCTGGAAGCGGCTGCGCGCAACTGCTTTTACAGAAACGGAATTTTTTCATCATTGTAAAAATTTTAGCACCGGTTAAAAAACCGGTGCTATATAATAAACTGGTGCTAAAACTAGCACTGGTTTTTAACCGGTGCTAACAAAACAAAACCTGTGACAAAATTAGCACCGATTATTTGAAAATAGGTGAAACCATTTCACCGCCCACTTAAGCACCGATTTATTGGGTCAAACAAACCAGTGCTAGAACAAGAAATTACTGGTGGTAAAGGGGGGTCCATATAATAGTGAAGCTAAGTCTAAATATCAATCAAAACACAACCTCGTACGGGTCTTCAATCCGTACGAGTGAAAGGAATAGCTAGTAAAGAACATGCGAAGAGTGGAGTTTTTTAGGTTTTCAAACTAACAACTACTAAGCATAAAAGTAAAAAAGCAAAGTAAGCTATTTAATTAAGCACTTGGGAAGTCATTGAGCAACATGGTTAATCTAATGTTTCAATCCTCGATTCATTCACATAGAAATTTAGGCAAATGTAATAGAGTGTTCATAACACGTTGTGTAGCCGATGGCATACACTTACCCGTCCCTGCATGGCGGGTGTACTCATAAGCCTCATCGACACCGCCATCTAATTATGGGAGTAAAACAAAGTCTGAGAGTTGTTTTAGGTCTATTTCTCCCCCGTGTGATTACGTCATGGGCTTCCACCATGACTGCACTACTTCCCGATGGTTCTATCAATTCGGCCAAAGGGTCGTTGGCACCTTATCTATAATCTAAGGCCTCTCACACCCTAGCTTGCTACTATTTGCTATCTCTACCCGGATCTCTCGGATAACTTTACAAAGTGATCTAAGACTAGTGCGATGGTGAATAAGTCAGAGCATACTCAAATCCTTTGTGTACACACCCACGCAAACGCGTTCTCCCTTACCCATTCTAACATTCAGATTTCTCTTCCCAAGGGGTGGGAGGCCATCGCTATAACTCTCAAAGGTAGTAGTTATAAGCCTGGTTTCCTTACCATCTACAACTAAGTAGATAGCGGCAAGTCGGGTCGTCCAAGAAGAAGGGGGATTTTCTCAAGCGTTTAGGCACAAATGGTTACCATTAGGCTAGGAGTAGATATATATACATACATATAAAAGCATGTAAATGGGGGGGGGTTTGGTTGTTTGGTTGTCCTAAGTTATGAAAGTTAAAAGACAAGACAAATAGAAAAGTCAAGAAACTATGCTAAGTCATTAAACAAAACTAAGAAAAGGGGTTTTAAAACTAGAAAAGATAAAGCCTTGGGGGCAATCGATATCCACTTCCAAACCTAATGTAGATCATTGAACCATTCACTCATCCTATCACAATTGTTACCAATAGGGAATGCCAATGGAAGATCGACATTCACTCCTTCTTAAGAGTAGTTTGCAAAGACAAACAACGACCATTTGCAAACCTCATTGATGATCACCCTAGAAAAATAACGACCATAGGGGTATTTCATCAATGGCATTATACACGAAGAACCATAGATTTGACAATGACAAGCCTTCTACCAAAGGCATAGCCATTTAACCAAACATACCATTTATTAGGCTAAACCTAGAACAAACCACATTCAAGGTTCAACCTTTTATTGCATCGATAGAATAAATATGAGAACAATCCACATTAACATACTTATCTAGCAAGAATCACAACACATTATGCGCAAGAATTTCTAAGTTCATGTTCCTAGATTTTCATGCAAAGGAGCTAAAGAATTCGTCACTTTCCTAACACCCTAACACTTGAATCATACAAACACTTCCTACTCTCAAACAACACATGCATAAATGAAGTGAAACATAGCATTAAGAACACATGAATGCTAAATAACAAAGGCTTCAAGAACGAATGACAAAATCTATTCACTACGTCCACTAATCATGCATTTACACAAGATTAGCCAAACACAATCAACATTCATTGACTTATCTCATTTTACACCTAAAACAAACATGACAACGAATTCAACATCATCACATTCATGTAGAAATAATCAACACATCAACATCATTAAGAAGCTCTAACTCATGCTCTTGGATTCCACATTAAAAGAGGGGAGAATTAGCTACTTTCTCCAAACCCTAACACGTAATCATACAAGAAATCATATTCTCAAGCTTCCAATAGCATCAATGACATCAACAATTATCATTCAAAGCTCAATACATTCACAATAGCAAAAGCACCAAATAGATAAATATAAATATATATATATGGTTCTTACTACATATAAATGGAAGCTTCAATCCATTGCTCCCAAGATAAAACTAAGCTAGATAATTAAAAGACATGATTAACCTACAAAAAATAAGAAAAGAAAGAAATAAAACCTAGGGTTAGAACCCAGAAAAACTCAGGAAGAAGAGGCTGCCAAAAAAAACTTCTTGAAGAGGAGAGGATAAGGTGAGTATTTAGTGCAAAAAGCAAGAAGGGTTTATGACCCCTCGTCCATTGCGAGTTGCGATGTGCAGGCGATGGCCTCGCGATGGACTCCAAGTCCAAAACCATTTCTTCTTTCTCCTTTTTGTTTCATATCCTTCTCTTCTATTCACTTCTTCAATTCTTCAAATCTTCCAAAGCTCAATTAAAAGTCTTCAAATCTTTAAATCTTCAAAGGTATTCTTCAAAGTCTTCAAAGTCTTCAAAAAAATTACCTTGTCACACAAAATTCTCTAGAAAAGTAATAAAAGCAAAAAAAGTCGCTTTTAACCCTCCTTAGAGAACTTCAAGGAAAAATGTCACATTTAGAGCACAAAAGTGTACAAAAATGAATCCTAAAAGTCCGAATATAACCATATAAAATGGGCACATCAAGGGAGCATCGATATTTGCACCATACATGAATATAGCTCTTATATGAGGTGTACTATTCATGCAATTCAAATAATCAAGAACAATCACAATAATATCATGAACACAAAATTAGGATGAACTATAGAATCTTACAAAATAATTAAATCAAACCATGCTCCTACAATTTATCCCTAAGTTGTAGAAACTACTCCATAGATATGGAACTCAAAGAAATATTTGAATTCCACATCCTAGGATCAAAGAAAACGAAAGAAAATAGAAGTAGAGATTTTTTCTCTCTCTAAATTTGTTTTCATAATTACAAAAATAATCAAACCTTTTTAACCTACTAGACTAAGGCTATATTTATAGTAGTAGGAGATTGAGCCTAAAAATAGGTCCCAAATAGGCCAAATTGGGGTAAATTTATCTCAGCCGCCGCTTGGTGGAGGCCGTCATGGATGGTGTGGCCCATGGCATGTCTTTGGGGAGGGGCACAAGATCTGGTATAGGTCATGCCCCTTTATGTGGCACGGGGCACCCGTTCTTGTGCGTGGTGTGGGGCGTGGAGCCTAGTGTGGGGCACATCTTCCCTATGGCATGGGTCAAGTCAGTTGGCGCAGGGGGCCATCAGAGTGCTAAAATTGGGGTTTTTGATTCACGCCTGTGGCCAGTGGCATAGGTTGTGTGATTTCTAACACCCCAACGGTTGGTCTTACTATTTTTGGACTTGGAACAGTGTGGGACGTAAAAAATGGGATGTCTCGTGCCTATACTTAGCCGTCTAGAGTGGGACTTAGTCTCGTGCTTGCGGCCCATGGCATCTGGCATGAGCCGTGCCATACCCTCGTGTTGGACTTCTTTGCACATGGCTTCTCCTTTTATGTGGGCTGTTGGTTCCAACCATGAATAGTCGCACCAACCTGTTTGTGCCTCGGATGGCTAAACTTGTTTCTTTTGCTACGGGTGAACCATTAGTCCGATTTGAGAGTTAGTAGTCAATTTTGTAGTGCGTCAAGAGACAAATCTAATGGAACCATCCTTGAAGGATAATTCTTCACGCATCGTTCTCAAACCTTAGCACAACTAATCGTACAATTCACCATTTCATCGTTGGCCGCTTTGAACTCCGTAGCCACCTCTCTTTGGCTTCAATATCCTTCTACCATGCATTGATGCTCGTGGCCTTCATCTTCTACCATTATAGTGTGAATGTCCTTTGTCTTATCTACCATCTCTGCGAACAGCCTTCAATACCTTCTACCACCCTTACAAATTACCTTCACATAGAATGTCAGCAAAAAGTAACAACAGGCGACTTGCTAAAGATGATCACAAGAAATATCAAGAAGCATGTTGGTACAAGATATCCATTAGTACCAATTAAGTCTACGAGCTATGGGATTTAGATAAGAAAATCAAACATGACCCTCTAAACCCCTTGTCACGTAAAATCAACTAATACCAGCAATTTTACCAAATACAATTAGCTAAAAACTATGCCAAATGCAACGGTTAACAAGCGCATAATGAAGCAAATCAAACTCCCCACACTTAAACATTTACTCATCCTCGAGTAAACAAAGACAAGACAAAGAATCAAGTGAAATGTAGTGTGCATGCATAAGTTAACGGAGGAATTCAACTTATTCCTAAATTACCATGTTCCCCCCAAAAGAAAAAGAATGTCACAACCCTCACACACCCTGAAAAACATAAACAATCTAACCACCCAAAAATAAAATGTGGAAAAAGGTAAGCCAAAAAGATAAGTGTTAAGCTATATTAATTTTCCCAAAACGATCCTAAAGCAATCAAAGAGTAGTCTTCAAAAACAATCCACCGCGGAGGAATGCATCATAAACCTAGTTTTTAGTTTTCTCTCATTTTCTCTCATTTTTTCTAAGAGCCCTTTCAAGTTTTTATCCTAACTTGAACACACAAAGGGTACCACTTCTCACCATATTCCACATGGCCTCTCATTTTTGCCTAGGCTCCTAAGCCTATTCGGGCCTAGCCTCTCATTTTTACCTAGGCCTTTCGACCTATTTGGGCTTTTCAAAATGTTACCCAAGTCACCCTTTTTGGTTTTTGACTTGTCCAGGTTTTTATATTTTTTCATTTTTTCAAGTTTCAATTTTTTTTGGTGTAGCACAAAATTTCCCCAAAAGTGGGCTTCATGCTACAAAAGATAAGATCAAACACAAAAATACGCAACCAATATCCTAAAAGAACCTACCCCATGCAAACTAGCCAGCATAGCATGTCATGCCACCAAATTCCCATCCAAAATCATCCCTCAAAATTAAAAACCAAAATCACCAACAAACAGTGAAAAAAAACTACCAATGCAAATCATGAAATGCACCGAGGAAATCTAAGAATGAAGACTCCCTAAGTGCTCACTACTCCCTCCCCACACTGAACCAATGCATAGTCTCCAATGCACAAAAGTTATTTCAAAACATAAGTGAGGTAGGGAGAAATGGTGATACTTACTCTCGTGGCCCCGAAGGGCCTTTATCAATGTGACTCATGAAGATCCTCTCCATGTATCCAATTTCTTGAAGTGTTCCCTCTATGGAGTCCATTCTTGCATCATCTCCTCCAATTGTGAGCACATTTCTCCCATTGCTTGGAAGACCTCTTGCAAAACTTGGTTAGAGTTCGAAAAATTTTCCCCAAGAGATTTCAATTGGTCCATAATTCATGTGGTACGAGAGAACAACTAGGAGATTCTCTTGAAGAGCTCTCACTTTTGGCATCCTCAACATCTATCTCTGGATGGCTAAAAATCTGTTGAAATCTCTCTCAAATAGTTGGTCCAGCTAAATAAATATGTCATCCAAGAATGTATCATGGTCAATGGCAATGCACTCCGGCTATGGAAGTACCATGAAACTACAATTTCTCGCTCATAAAAATAGCTATACATATCTACCCTCTGATGCTGTGGGTCCCACCATGGATGCTTTGTCTAACTTCTCGATGTTATACCTTATACCCAATCATCCCATGTCAGCCAATGCTCTCTGTGTGACATAATTCCCTAAGTGTTATGCAAGTAGACCTACCATACAATCCATAGATATCTGACCACTCTTTCTGTTCCCCATTGCTAAACATTCCTCCACAAAAAACCCCACCAAGTTCGGGTAAAAGTTAACCTCAGGTATCATTGCCCAAAGGTAATGATAATCCAATCACGGGCATTATGTTAGTTCATGATGGTAGAAAACCCCCATAGCTAACAGTTGGTGAACAAAACGGAACACCGGGTGAACCAGGGTGGTACTGTTGCACAGGTTCTTCCGATCAGTGCCTATCATTTGCACCCAAAAGTGTCCAAGAGAGAAGGGTATCCCCCTGACGATGTGTTTTCTCGATCTCCTTGCCATACCTCCACCCAAAGGCACACGCTACCTCCAAGTGGGTCATCTTGTACTCCTTATCGTCCAGGTTGAATTTGATTGCCTTGTGTCTATCATCATCCATGACCAGCCATAGAGTAGCTAGGTACTCTAGGGTCCTCCTTACATACGTCTTCGAGTGTCTCTCGAGAAACTCCTCTAAACTCCTCTAAACCTCCTCTAAACCTTCTCTCGAGTAAGCCTAGAGCCACCAAGGTGTCCTTACATGTAAATCAAGTCTCCAAAATATTCCTCTTCAGCTCTCTCAAGTTTTTCCACCTCTGGACTGATGCTCCGGAGATGTTGAATAAACCCATAAATTCTTTGGTCACAAAAGTGTGGTTGAAAAGAATGGAAGTCATCGGCTCAGGGTTTGCACCCTTTGCCACTTTCTTCCTCTTCTCATCCCAGTGGACTTTCCTTTCTCCATAACATTCTTCTTAGGTGGCATCCTATCAAAGTGAAGACAAGAGTAGTGATATGATCATAAGCAAGGTATGACCTATAATTCAATAAAAAAACATTCTCCCAAATAGCCCAGCCATTTAAAATATGATAATCAAAGCATGTAGGCTATTTAAACAAGAACATTCCTCATCAAACAACAAACTCATATAAATTCTCATCAATCCATCAATAACATCATGCAATTAAGATTCACTCTCTCCTAAATCACCCAAAACATGAAGATCACATCATTCAAGTATAATGGCACATCAATCCTCCCAACACTCTCTTCAACACAAGATCATGCATAGAAAACCCAAACACATCTCTCAAAAACACAGACTCATTCAAGAATCATGTTTTTCATAACACAAAGATTTCAATGGGTTACCTTAAATTTGAAGCTAGGATTTGTAAGTTCACAAAAGAAGAAGGAAACACTGTTAATTTTTGGAAGAAAGATTCAATTTTTTTTGAGTTTCACCAAGAGTGTGTGAGAGGGAGTGTTTCCTAATAAGGAAGAATGTGTAAAATGATAGAATCAGGTGAAGAAATGTACCATGGCATTAGAAATTCAGCCTAGGTGACCACGGAGGTACAATTAGGATATGAATGGAATTTTAAACTGCTTAATTTTGGGGACAATAGTACAAATCAATTAATTCCAAGGTATATTTGAAGTATTTTTTTAAAAAATATCCTATGGAATTAGGGAATTCAAAAATTATTGAACCAAAAATGTATTTTTGAGTTTGAAATTCAGACATTTTTTGAAAAATTGCATTATTTGAACAAATCAAAATTGGAAAATCTTTTTTATGTGCAACACGTGCTTGGCACGAACCATAGCCTCGCGCCAAACTTTTTGGTACGAAAGAGAGTCTCGCGTGAAACCTTTGGGCACGAAGCATGGCCTCATGCCAAGCATCTCAGCACGAAGCATATCCTCACGCCGAGCATCTCAGCATGAGGAACCCACCCAAAATTTCCCTAATCATTAGTTTTTCCCACTGTCTTTCGAAAAACTATGTCACCCATCGAATCTAATTCCGTTCAAAAACAATCATGAGTATCGAACTCAAAATTCAATCCAAACAAGAGTTTCATCTTGAAAATCCTTATAGCAAAACAAGAACATGCAAAAACTATCTAATCGCACCAAAAACACGGAAGCAAAAGAAATGCCATATATTTATTATCATCCTCACGACTTATTTTCCTTTTTCATGCAATTAAGTTAGAACCACCTACCTTTGGGTCTCAAAAATTGCTATCGGCGACTCCACCCATGATGACATCATTGTAGAGAGGTCTCCACAACGAGCCATCCTTACCTTCAGACCTCTTGTCCGTCATAAGAAATGAATCCCCGTGTCTCGATAAAATTGAGTCAGTGAATGTCACTTTGGGGTTTGGGGGAGGTCGAGGAGGTTTTGAACTCTTAACAATCTCCCTTTCCTGCTGCAAGTTGGTTAGAATGGAAAAACAATCTAGCACAGACATATTATCCATTGCACCATGCAATTCATCAGACTCATCATCAATATCATCAACACGGGATTCATTCAAACATTCATGCTTATTGGTAATACAAAATGATTCATCATACTCAACACATAGGGTTACACATTTGCACATAAAAGAAGACTTTATCGAATCATGCCTAGATTTTTAGATATCAAATTCCTCTTTATCCATGTTATCTTCTAAAGTTAAGGTTCCCAATCTTAAGAAAAGGTCTCCCCAAAAGTATTGGGGGTGAACTTCCGTCGTATGCCACGTCTAGGAAATAAAGGTCCGCCGGAAAAGACAATTTGCCAACTCGCACACTACAAGAGACAACACCTTTTACCTTGGTTCTAGAGGGGTTTTTACATCAGTGTTTTGTCCAAAAATAACCAAGGTAAATACTGTTAGAGTAAAAAGTGGGTTTTTTTACCATGGTTCGAAATCTAAGGTAAAAAGGTGCATGTTACCTCGGTTTTCAACTGACGTCGGTTGAAACTTTTAGCGATGTCAGTTATAGATACAAGGCCGGCAAATAAAAATGTACGTGCAAATTTGTTCAAGGTGACATCGGGTTCCACAAGCAGTGAGGTTGTCGAATACCTGGATGTAGTCAAAGGTAAATGAAATGTGGCGACATCGTCTAAACCGATCACAGTCCACACGGCGTACGAGATCAAATGATGTTGACCACTCACGTCTTGTGCTAGCGGACATGGAACATAGACAAAAATGGCGTCATTTTGAATTACCGAGCTCGCATATAAAAACTGACAATACCTGCGATGCCGGTAACGTGTCATTTGGGTTTACGGTACGTGACGTCGTAGACCTTGTCGGTCACACTTCATTTTTCTTTAATATTTTAATACTTGTTATCCAATGGTTAAATGATTAAATGTCATACCACATTAAATTGTTTTCAATTAATTTTGGAAAGAATGACATGTTCAAACCCTCAAAATCATAACATATAATAAAAATAAATGTTATCAGTTATTGAATACAAAAAGTAAATTTGAGATGAACTAAACGTCCATTTTCTGCAATGCACACCATTAAAACTGTTAGGACAACCAGTAAAATCACTTGCCAATCCATCCACTTGCTAAAGGTTCATTGATGTCTCTCCTTGGGTCTATTATTATCATTACATAAAAATCAAAATTTACCTTAGAATCAGGTAGTCCTCAATTGAAATACACATAAAGTAGTAAAACTTAGACAACATTCAATCTGAGATGGTAAAAGAAAATAGAACTAGAGACATGCGATGCGGCAGATTATAAATGAAGACCTCGCTATTACCGAATAAATAGCAATGTCGGAAATTCATTAAAATGGCAATAATATGAAGTGTTATGAGACGTATGTAAAGGTTCGATAACATTTGGCATGGGACGATGACATGTGACCGACGTTGCACATTCATACTATGTCCATTGAAATGTTACGATCTTTCTTTAAAATCTAAACATATATGGCACTATCTTGGAAAGAATAACAAAATTACATATATAACATGTAACTCAAGACTCATACCTCATATAATGGAAGAATCTTTGATCTATTTTTTATTAAATAAACATATAGTAGAAGCATAAAATAATTGGTATATAAACGTGGAATAGCTGGAAAAAAACCCTCAATTAATTAGGAATCGAAGATTCTCCATTCTTGGACACTTGATGATTTTTAGAGAATCACGTTTACTAGATTTTTAAATGTTGTAAGGTTTTGAAGGAAATGGATGGTGGGAGTTTGAGTTCTAAGATTGGTGTTGGAAATGGGAAATGTGTGTTAGTGCTGAAATTTATTGGATTGAAAAAGGGTGTGGGGGGGAGGGGGAATTTTTGTTTCAAAATTTTGGCCGAAAATTTGAATTTCCGTCTGATTTGTTTTCATGACCAACATCGGATTCAATTCATTTCTATGTCGTAAGATTAGACATGTCTGCAACCTCGTAGATAATTTAATTCCCGGCGATAAATAACAATGGTGCATACACTGTTTAAAGGTAGCATCATGTGAATCGACTTGTTCATGCCAAAAACTGAATTTTATTGTTAACAAAATTTGAAAAACATATTTGGTGAAAATTATCGTTCTCATATGTAACACTTATTGTAAGGGAAATAATGGAATAGTAACACGGTTGATGAATGGTTACGCCTGGTTGGATCGTAGACGGGACACTTGCAATCCCAAGTCAAACTCTTAAAACACAGTAACTGATAAAGAAACGGGAATAATACCATAGAGAGTTTCAGAACTTCCTTACGAATGATCCTTGTATACTTATAAGTTATTATCTACAATTTACACTGGACAATGTACTTGTGCTTTTTAAAAATCAATTAATGGACTTGTATTACCTTTTGAATTGATAAATAACATAGAATACATAATTTCATGTGAATCTATGCAGTGGATATTATCGTTCTCATATGTAACACTTATTGTAAGGGTAATAATGGAATACTAACACGATTGACGGATGGTTATCCAGGGATGGATTGCGGACGAGACACTTGCATTCCTAAGTTAAACTGGTTAACATCATAACTGATAAAGAAACTCGCTTAATACCACAGAGAGTTCCACAACTTCCTTACTAATATTCCTTGCATGTATATAAGTCAGCATCGATAATTTACTCTGGACAATGTACTTGTGCTTTTTAAAAATCAATTTACGAACTTGTATTGCCTTTTAGTTTGATAAAAAAACCAAGAATGATTAATTACACATGAATCTATGTGGTGGAAATTATTGTTCTCATTTGTAATGCTTATTGTAAGGGTAATAATTGAATACTAACACGATTGATGGACGGTTACCCCAGGATGGATCACGGACGGGACACTTACAATCCCAAGTCAAGCTCTTTAACACCGTAACTACTAATGAAACACTCATAATCCCACAGAGAGTTCCAGAACATCCTTACGAATGATTCTTCTATACTTACAAGTTTTATTTACAATTTACTCTGGAAAATGTTCTTGTGCTTTTTAAAAATTGATTGACGGACTTGTATTACCTTTCAAATTGATAAATAACCTAGAATATATAATTTCATGCAAATCTATGTAGTGGATATTATTGTTCCCATATGTAATGATAATTGTAATGGAAATAATGGAATGCTAACATGATTGGCGGATGGTTATATCGGGATGGATAGCGTACGAGACACTTGCAATCCCAAGTCAAACTGTTTAACACCGTAAGTGATAAAGAAAGTTGCATAATTCAACAGAGAGTTCCACAGCTTCCTTACGAATGATCCTTGTATACATATAAGTCATCATTGACAATTTACTCAAGAAAATGTACTTGTGCTTTTTAAAAATTGATTGAAAGAATTTTATTACCTTTAAGATTGATAAATAACCAATAATATATAATTTTACGTTAATCTATACAGTGGATATTATCATTCTCAAATGTAAAGCTTATTGTAAGGGTAATAATGGAACACGAACATGATTAACGGATGGTTACCTCGGGACGGATCGCACACGAGACACATGCAATCAAAAATCAAACTCTTTAACATCGTAATGAATAAAGAAACTTACATAATCCCACAGAGAGTTCCACAACTTCCTTACGAATGATCCTTGTATACGCATAAGTTATTATCTACAATTTACTCTGGACAATGTACTTGCGCTTTTAAAAAATCGATTGATAAACTTGTATTACCTTTTAGATTTATAAATAACCCAGAATATATAATTTCATACGAATCTATGCAGTGGATATTATCGTTCTCATATGTAACACTATATGTAAGGGTAATAATAGGATACTAACACGATTGAGGGATGGTTATTCCGGGATGGATTGTGGATGAGACACTTGCAATCCCAAGTCAAACTGTTTAACACCGTAACTGCTAAACAAACTCGCATAATCCCACAGAGAGTTCCACAACTTCCTTACAAATGATCCTTGTATACATATAAGTCATCATCGACGTTTTACTCTAGAAAATGTACTTGTGCTCTTTAAAAATATATTGACGTACTTGTATTACCTTTTAGATTGATAAATACCATAGAATATATAATTTCACATGAATCTATGCAGTGGATATTATCATTCGCACATGTAATGCTTATTGTATGGATAATAATGGAACACAAACGCAATTAACAGACGGTTACCCCAGGACGGATCGAACATGGGACACTTGCAATCCCAAGTCAAACTCTTTAACACCGTAACTAATAAAGAAACTTGCCTAATCCCACAGAGAGTTCGACAACTTCCTTACGAATGATCCTTGTATACGCATAAGTTATTATCTACAATTTACTCGGGACAGTGTACTTGTGCTTTTTAAAAATTGTTTGATGGACTTGTTTTACTTTTTAGATTGATAAATAACATAGAATATATAATTTCACGTGAATCTATGCAGTGGATATTATCGTTCTTACATGTAAATCTTGTTGTATGGGTAATAATGGAATACTGACACGATTGGGAGTTGTTTATTCCAGGATGGATTGCGGACGTAACACATGCAATCCTAAGTCAAACTGTTTAACACCGTAGCTGATAAAGAAACTCGCATAATCCCACAAAGATTTCAACAACATCCTTACGAACGATCCTTGTACACATATAATTCATCATCGACAATTTACTATGGACAATGATCCTTGTGCTTTTTAAAAGTCAGTTTACGGACTTGCATTACCTTTTAATTTGATAAATAACCTAGAATATAAAATTTCAAACGAATCTATGTGATGGAAATTATCATTCTCATTAGTAACAATTATTGTAAGGGTAATAATGAAATACTAACACGATCGAAGAACGGTTACCCCGGGACAGCTCGCGGATGGGACACTTGAAATCCCTAGTCAAACTCTTTAACATTGTAACTGATAAAAAAAATCGCATAATCCCATAGCGAGTTGTACAACTTCCTTAGAAATGATCCTTATATACTAATAAATCATCATAGACCATTTACTTTGAACAATGTACTTGTGCATTTTACAAATCGATTGATAGACTTGTATTACCTTTTAATTTGATAAATAACCTTGAATATAAATTTCATGCGAATCTATGTAGGGGAGATTATCATTCTCATATGTAACGCTTATTGTAAGGGTAATAATAGAATACTAACAAGATATACAGACAGTACCGCGGGACAGATTATGGAAGGGACAGTTGTAAACCCAAGTCAAACTCTTCCTTACGGTTATTTGAAAGGT
This sequence comes from Rubia yunnanensis, assembly GCA_037428765.1. Taxonomy (NCBI): domain Eukaryota; kingdom Viridiplantae; phylum Streptophyta; class Magnoliopsida; order Gentianales; family Rubiaceae; genus Rubia; species Rubia yunnanensis. The sequence goes on from CM075064.1 coordinate 76,431,522, forward strand.
AATAATGGAATACTAACATGATTGAGGGATGGTTACCCTGGGATGGATTTCAGACGTTACACTTACAATCCCAAGTCAAACTTTTGAACATCGTAACTTATAAAGAAACTCGTTTAATCCCACAAAGAGTTCCACAACTTTCTTACGAACGATCCTTGTACACTAATAAGTAATCATAAAAAATTTACTCTTAACAATGTACTTATTCTTTTAAAAATTGATTGACAGACTTGTATTGCCTTTTAGTTTGATAAATAACCTAAAATGTATATTTACACATGAATCTATACGGTGGAAATTATCGTTCCAATTTGTAACGCTTATTGTGAGGGTAATAATTGAATATTAACACGATTGATTGACGGTTACCCTAGGACAGATCACGGATGGGACACTTGTAATCCCAAGTCAAACTCTTTAACATCGTAACTAATAATGAAACTCTCATAATCCCACGAAGAGTTCCACAACATCCTTACGAATGATTCTCGTATACTTACGAGTCTTTATTTACAATTTACTCTGGACAATGTACTTATGCTTTTTAAAAATTGATTGATGGACCTGTATTACCTTTTAAATTGATAAATAACCTAGAATATATAATTTCACGTGAATCTGTGTAGTGGATATTATTGTTCCCATATGTAACGCTAATTGTAAAGGAAATAATGGAATACTAACAAGATTAACAGATGGTTATTTTGGGACGGATTGCAAACGAGACACTTGCAACCCCAAGTCAAACTATTTAACACAGTAACTGATAGAGAAACTTGCATAATCCCACAGAGAGTTCCACAGCTTCCTTACAAATGATTCTTGTATACATATAAGTCATCATTGACAATTTACTCAAGAAAAAGTACTTGTGCTTTTTAAAAATCAATTGAAAGAATTTTATTACCTTTAAGATTGATAAATAACCGAGAATATATAATTTTACGTTAATGTATGCAGTGGATATTATCATTCTCACATGTAAAGCTTATTGTAAGGGTAATAATGGAACACGAACACGATTAACGGACGGTTACCTCAAGACGGATCGCACACGAGACACATGCAATCACAAATCAAACTCTTTAACACTGTAATGAATAAAGAAACTCACATAATGCCACAGAGAGTTCCACAACTTCCTTATGAATGATCCTTTTATATACATCAGTCATTATCTACAATTTACTCTGGACAATGTTCCTGTGCTTTTTAAAAATCTATTGATGAACTTTTATTACCTATTATACTTATAAATAACCTAAAAATATATAATTTCATGCGAATCTATGCAGTTGATATTATCATTCTCATATGAAACACTAATTGTAAGGGAATAATGGGATACTAACACGATTGACGGATGGTTATTCCAGGATGGATTGTGGATGAGACACTTGTAATCCCAAGTCAAACAGTTTAACACCGTAACTGATAAACAAACTTGCATAATCCCACAGAGAGTTCCACAACTTCCTTACAAATGATCCTTGTATACATATAAGTCATCATCAATAATTTACCCTAAACAATGTACTTGTGCTTTTTAAAAATAGATCGACGTACTTGTATTACCTTTTAGATTGATAAATAACCTAGAATATATAATTTCACGTGAATCTATGCAGTGGATATTATCGTTCTCACATGTAACGCTTATTGTAAGGGTAATAATGGAACACTAACACAATTAATGGACGGTTACCCCAGGACGGATCGCACACGGAACACTTGTAATCCCAAGTCAAACTCTTTAACACCGTAACTAATAAAGAAACTTGCATAATCCCATAGAGAGTTCCAAAACTTCCTTACGAATGATCCTTGTATACACATAAGTTATTATCTAAAATTTTCTAGGAACAATGTACTTGTGCTTTTTAAAAATTAATTGACGGACTTGTTTTACTTTTTAGATTGATAAATAACCTAGAATATATAATTTAACGCAAATTTATGCAGTGGATATTATCGTTCTCACATGTAAAACTTATTGTATAGGTAATAATGGAATACTAACACGATTGAAAGTTGGTTATTCCGGGATGGATTGCGGACGGAACACTTGCAATCCTAAGTCAAGCAGTTTAACACCGTAACTGATAAAGAAACTCGCATAATCCCACAAAGAGTTCCACAACATCCTTACGAATGATCCTTGAATACATAAAAGTCATCATCGACAATTTACTATGGACAATGTACTTGTGCTTTTTAAAAATCGATTGATGGACTTGTATTAACTTTTAATTTGTTAAATTACCTAGAATATATAATTTCACATGAATCTATTGTAAGGGTAATAATGGAATACTAACACGATTGACGAACGGTTACCCGGGGACGGATAATGCCCAGGAATCTTTCAATCCCAAGTCAAATTGTTTAACATCGTAACTGATATAGAAACTAGCATAATCCCACAGAGAGTTCCACAACTTCCTTACGAATGATCCTTGTATACATATAAATCATCATCGACAATTTACTTTGGACAATGTACTTGTTCTTTTTAAAAATTAATTGGTGGACTTGTATTACTTTTTAATTTTATAAAAAACCTATAATGTATAATTTTACACAAATCTACGCAGTGGAAATTATCGTTTTCTTTTGTAATGCTTATTATAAGTGCAATAATGGAATCCTAACATGTTTAATAGACAGTTACCTCGGGACGGCTCGCGGATGGAACTCTTGAAATCCCAAGTCAAACTCTTGAACACAGTAACTAATAAAGAAACTTGCATAATCCCACAGAGACTTCCACACCTTCCTTACTATTGATCCCTATATACTAATGAGTAGTCATCGATAATTTACTCTGAACAATGTACTTGTGCTTTTTAAAAATTGATTGATTTACTTGTATTACCTTTTAATTTTATAAATAACCAAGAATATATAATTTCATGTGAATCTATAGAGTGGAAATTATTCTTCTCATATGTAACGCTTATTGTAAGGGTAATAATAGAATACTAACACAATATACAGACAGTTACATCAGGATAGATTGTGGCCGGGACAGTTGCAAGCCCAAGTCGAACTCTTACTTACGCTTATTGTAAGGGTACTAATGGAATACCAACACGATTGGCAGATGGTTAACCCGGGACGAATTGAAAACTTTACACTTGCAATCCTAAGTCAAACATTTTAACACCATAACAATTTACTATGGACAATGTACTTGTGCTTTTTTAAAATCGATTGAGGGACTTTTATTAACTTTTAATTTGTTAAATAACCTAGAATATATAATTTCAAATGAATCTATGCGGTGGAAATTATCATTCTCATATGTAACATTTATTGTAAGGGTAATAATGGAATACTAACACGATTGGTGAACAGTTACCCCGGGATGGATCACGCCCTGGAATCTTTCAATCCCAAGTTAAATTATTTAACATCGTAACTGATATAGAAACTAGCATAATCCCACAGAGTGTTCCACAACTTCCTTACGAATGATCCTTGTATACATATAAGTCATCATCGACAATTTACTCTGGACAATGTACTTGTGCTTTTAAAAAATTAATTGAGGGGCTTGTATTACTTTTTAATTTTATAAAATACCTAGAATGTATAATTTTACACAAATCTATGTAGTGGAAATAAGTTTTTTCTTTTGTAACGCTTATTATAAGGGTAATAATGGAATCCTAACATGTTTGACAAACGGTTACCCCAGGACGGCTCGCGGATGGAACTCTTGAAATCCCAAGTCAAACACTTGAACACAATAACTAATAAAGAAACTTGCATAATCCCACAGAGGGTTCCACAACTTCCTTACTATTGATCCTCATATACTAATAGGTAGTCATCGACAATTTACTCTTAACAATGTACTTGTGCTTTTTAAAAATTGATTGATTTACTTGTGTTACCTTTTAATTTCATAAATAACCTAGAATATATAATTTCATGCGAATCTATGCAGTGGAAATTATTCTTCTCATATGTAATGCTAATTATAAGGTTAATGATAGAATACTAACACGATATACAGACAGTTACCGCGGGACATATTGTGGACGGGACAGCTGCAAGCCGAAGTAGAACTCTTACTTACGCTTATTGTAAGGGTACTAATGGAATACCAACATGATTGATGGATGGTTAACCCAGGACGAATTGCAAACATTACACTTGCAATCCCAAGTCAATCTTTTTAACACCGTAACTTATAAAGAAACTCGCATAATCCTACAAAGAGTTCCACAACTTCCTTACGAATAATCCTTGTACACTAATAAGTAATATTTGACAATTTTCTCTTAACAATATACTTGTGCTTTTTAAAAATCGATTGACAGACTTGTATTAACTTTTAATTTGATAAATAACCTAGAATAAATAATTTCACATGAATCTATGCGGTGGAAATTATCATTCTCATGTGTAATGCTTATTGTAAGGGTAATGACGAAATACTAACATGATTGAAGGACGGTTATCCCGGGACAGATCACGGATGAGAATCTTTCAATCCAAAATCAAACTGTTTAACACCGTAACTGATAAAGAAACTCGCATAATCCCACAGAGAATTCCACAACTTTCTTAGGAATTATCCTTGTATACATATAAGTCATCATCGACAATTTACTCAGGACAATGTACTTGTGCTTTTAAAAAATCAATTGATGGACTTATATTACCTTTTAATTTGATAAATAATCTAGAATGTATAATTTTACACAAATCTATCCGGTGGAATTTATCATTATCATTTGTAACACTTATTGTAGAGAAAATCATGGAATACTAACATGATTGACAGACGGTTACCCCAGGACGGCTCGCAGATGGGACTCGTGAAATCCCATGTCAAACTCTTGAACACCGTAACTAATAAAGAAACTTGCATTATCCCAAATAGAGTTCTACAACTTCCTTACTAATGATCCCTATATACTAATAAGTCATCATTGACAATTTACTTTGAACAATGTACTTGTGCTTTTTTAAATCGATTGATTTACTTATATTTCCTTTTATTTCGATAAATAACCTACAATATATAATTTCATGCAAATCTATGTAGTGAAAATTATCGTTCTCATATGTAACGCTTATTGTAAGGGTAATAATAGAATACTAACATGATAGACAGACAATTACCCTGCGACAGATCGTGGACGGGACAGTTGCAAGCCCAAGTCAAACTCTTTAAAACTGTACTGATAAGTAAACTCGCATAATCCCATAGAGAGTTCCACAACTTCTGTACGAAAGAACGTTGTATCCTTATAATTCACCATCAACAAATAAGTCCGGAAAATGTACTTGTGCTTTTTAAGAAATTGATTGATGGACTTTTATTTCCTTTTAATTTGATAAATATCCTAGAATATACAATTTCACGTGAATCTATTAGGTGGAAATTATCGTTCTTATTTGTAACGCTTATTGTAAGGGTAATAATGGAATACTGACACGAATGACGGATGGTTACCCCGGGATGTTACACTTAAAATCCCAAGTAAAACTTTTTAACACCATAACTTATAAAGAAACTCGCATAATCTCACAAAGAGTTCCACAACTTCCTTACGAATGATCCGTATACACTAATAAGTCATCATCAACAATTTAATCTTAACAATGTACTTGTGCTCTTTAAAAATCGATTCATAGACTTGTATAATGTTTTAATTTAATAAATAACCTAGAATGTATAATATCACATGAATCTATGCGGTGGAAATAATCATTCTCATATGTAACACTTATTGTAAGGGTAATAATGGAATACTAACACGATTATGGACGGTTACCCCGGGACAGCTTGCAGACGAGACACTTGAAACCCCAACTCAAACTTTTTAACACTGCAACCGATAAAGAAACTCGCATAATCCCACAAAGAGTTCTACAGCTTCCTTACTAATTATCCTATATACTTATAGGTCTTCATCGATAATTTACTCTGATTAATCTACTTGTGCTTTTAAAAAATCGATGGATGGACTTGTATTAACTTTTAACTTGATAAATATCCTAAAATATATAATTCATGCAAATCTATACGGTTGAAACTATCGTTCTCATATGTAAAGCTTATTGTAAGGGTAATAATAGAATAATAATATGATAGACAGATGGTTACCGCAGGACAGATCGTGGAAAGGATAGGCGCAAGCCCAAGTCAAACTCTTTAAAACTGTACTAATAAATAAACAAGCATAATCCCATAGAGAGTTCCACAACTTCCTTACGAAAGATCGTTGTATATTTATAAGTCACCATAACCAATTAACTCCAGACAATGCACTTGAGCTTTCTTAAAAATTGATTGTTGGACTTTTGTTACCGTTTAATTTGATAAATAACCTAGAATATATAATTCCATGTGAATCTATATGGTGGAAATTATCATTCTCAATTGAAACATATATTGTAAGGGTATTAATGGAATGCTAACACGATTGACGGATACTTACCCCGGGAAGGATCGCAGACGTTACACTTGCAATCCCAAGTAAAACTTTTTAACACCATAACATGTAAAGAAACTTGTATAAACCCACAAGTAGTTCCACGACTTCCTCACAATTGATCCTTGTACACTAATAAGTAATCATTGATAATTACTCTTAACAATGTACTTGTGCTCTTAAAAAATGGATTGACGGACTTGTATTTACTTTTAATTTGATAAATAACCTAGAATATATAATTTCACTCGAATTTATGCAGTGGAATTTGTAATTCTCATATGTAACGCTTATTGTAAGGGTAATAATGGAATACTAACAAGATTGATAGACAGTTACTCCAGGACGGATTGTACACGTTACACTTGCAATCCAAAGTCAAACTCGCATGATCTCACAGAGAGTTCTACAATTTCCTTACTAATGTTCCCTATATACTAATAAGTCATCATTGACAATTTACTCTAAACAATATACTTGTGCTTTTAAAAAATCTATTGATGAAATTGTATTACCATTTAATTTGATAAATAACCAAGAATATATAACTTTGCGTGAATCTATGCAGTGGAAATTATCATTTTCATATGTAACGCTCATTGTAAGGGAAATAATAGAATACTAACACGAAAGACAGATCGTTGCCGTGGGACGGATCATGGATGGGACAGTTGCAAGCCCATGTCAAAATCTTTAAAAATGTACTAATAAATAAACTCGCATAATCCCACAGAGAGTTCCAGAACTTCCTTACAAAAGAACATGTATACTTATAAGTCATCATCAACAATTAACCCCAGAAAATGTACTTGTGTTTTTTTAAAAATTTAATGATGGACTTTTATTACCTTTTAATTCGATAAATAACCTAGAATATACAATTTCATGCGAATCTATGTGGTGGAAATTACCATTCTCATTTGTAACACTTATTGTAAGGGTAATAATGGAATGCTAACGCGATGGACATACGGTTACCCCAGGACGGATCGCAAACGTCAAACTTGCAATCCCGAGTCAAACTTAATAACACCATAACTTTTAAAGAAACCCGCATAATCCCACAAAGAGTTCTACAACTTCCTTACTAATGTTCCCTATATACTAATAAGTCATCATTGACAATTAACTCTGAACAATGTACTTGTGCTTTTTAAAAATCGATTGATGAACTTGTATTACCTTTTAATTTGATAAATAACCTAGAATATATAATATCATACGAATCTATGTGGTGGAAATTATCATTCTCATATGTAACGCTTATTGTAAGGGTAAAATGGAATACTAACATGATTGATGGATGGTTACACCGGGACGGCTAGCCTCCCTATGAATGTGTCTAATTGGATATTTAAGATGCAAGGGGCTAAGTAAACTACAAATAGAAAAATTCCTCCAAGGGGTGGTCATAGGATTATGAATACCACGAACAGCAAGTAAGCAATCTGATTCCAATTCACAGTGTTCAATATCCAATTCTGTACTTATTTCATATCCAAATTTAATAGATATCAATTCAGCATGTAGTGGTGTTGGGGAGTGGAAAATTTTAGTTCTCATTGTGACCACATTCCCAACTATATTCCTAACTACTACAGCCGCAGAAGACAAACCATCCATTTCCCATGAAGCATCTGTATTGATCTTATATCCCAAAGAAGGTTTCTTCCATATTACAGCAATTAAAGGTTTCCTCCTCTTAGGATAAATGTGAGGGATAATGTTAGACTCAATCCAATACTTATGCTTATCTAACTTACCAAAAAGATGGTGCACAGTGAATATTTCATAGATGATGCATTTAATCTCTTGTATACAGGCTGTTGTGGAGAAAGGTTCATTATCAAAAATGATTTTGTTCCTCTTTACCCACAGGATCCATATTGTAACAAGAAGGGAAGCAGTGATAATATTAGAATGAATCTTTGTTCCAGCCTTAAAAGACAGGAAGAAATCAACTCTGTTCTTCAGATTTTCAAAAGAAGGATGCTGAAGATTTATCAGGTCACATACTCTCTCCCAAACAGCAATTGAAGATGGACATGAATTAAAAAAATGATCTAGATTATCTGTATGGTTCATGCACAAAGGACACATCGATGCAAAAAGAAATCCTAACCTAGCTAATATATTATCAAAGGGAAGAATGCCATTCATTGCTCTCCACAGAATGACAGACATTTTCCTTGGGATGAAACTACTCCATACCTTGGAAAAAATGTCTCATTCTAACTTTCCTCTGCCTGAAAGTGTGATATGCCGAATGTATGGTGAACATACCATCAGTGTTTGGGGTCCAAATCAGCCTATCCTCATGGTGATACTCCAATTCAGCTACCTGCAATGTGCAACTATATTGGTAGCCAAATATGGCTCCAGCTGTGGAAGGAGATTAGCTTTATTTTGTATGAAAAACCTAAGAGAAATATCCTCAAAGGGGATATTTCTCCCATCTGGCCATTCATAGCAAAGTGCCCCATCTCCAGTCCAATTAGAGTTCCAAAAGGAGCAATCCCCCAATCCATATAGCACTTTAGTATATCTGTTTGCCTTAGCAGTGATATGGCAGGTTCTATTCCAAGTATGGGATTTCTTATATGAATTGGGAAGTGACCATATTAAAGAGGTCCACTGATTTTTATTACACTGCAATTTCCACCACAATTTACATGAGAATGCATCAACTATAGTTTTTATATCTCTAAAACCGATGCCATTTTCATCTATTGGTAAACTCATGTTTTTCCAGGATCTCCATTTTTTCCTATCAGTATTATCTCCCTTCCCCCAGAAGAAATTGGAGGCTATTTTTTCCATCTTTCTTAACACTATCTTAGGAGGACTCAGAACAGAAAAAATATGCGTAGGAATCGAAATTAGGCAATGGTTAATGAGTACTATCTTACCAGCACTAGTGAACCATTTACTCTTCCAGTTGTTGATTGTCTTCTCCATCCTTTCTAGCAGAGGCTTGTAATATACCTGTAGATTATGACCATAGAAAACAGGAACTCCCAAATACCTAAAGGGAAAAGAACCTTGTTCCATACCCAATAATCTCTTAATAGAGAGAATAGTCTGAGGGGGGGTTCTGTGTGAGACAAAGAATTCTGACCTCCTAAAATTAACCTTTTGACCAGTAGTCAGCTCATAGGCAAGTAGAAAGCTTTTAAACCTCTTCAAGGTTGTAGGTTTAGTATTGAGAAATATTGCTGTGTCATCAGCATACATTAGGTGAGAGACACGTGTACAGGACTGAGGTAAACTGAAATGTTGGAGATAGCCTGTTTTAAAGATTTTTTTTAAACCTCTTGAGAAAGCCTCAGATAACAAGTTATAAAGAAAATGTGATAGGGGATCTCCCTGTTTTATACCTCTAGAAGATGTAAAGAATCCTGAGGTGACTCCATTAATTAAGACAGAGAAGTGGGCTGAAACTATATTACTCATTATAATTTTAACAAAATTCCCATGAAAACCAAAATGTAGAAGTATAGAGTTGAGGAAAGACCAGGAGACTCTATCAAAAGCCTTTTGCATGTCAAGTTTTACAATTAAATTATGGGCCTTTGATTTTCTATTTAAAATTCTGGTCATTTCCTGCATTTGGAGTACATTATCAGTGATGTCTCTACCACTGATAAAAGCACTTTGTTCAGGAGAGATTAAGGAGTGCATTAATGGTTTGATCCTTTCCATTAGCATCTTTGAAAAAAATTTATTAATAAAGTTAGATAGACTAATTGGTCTAAAATCAGAGAAGGAGATTGGGATGGGTTTTTTGGGGATCAGGGTCAACCAAGTGCTAGATATAGCTTTTGGGATATATCCAGTAGGCAGAAAATCATTTGCAGCATCTAGTAAATCATTTTTAATGGTTTCCCAGAAGGTGGTATAAAAACCACTTGAAAAACCATCAGAGCCAGGGGCACTACATTTATTTAAATCGAATACAGCATGCCTAAGTTCCTGAACTGTAAACTGTTGAAGAAGGAGTGAGTTTTGCTCTTCAGAAATTACCTTTGGTATTTCCTTAAGGAAATAGTTATAATAAGATCCTAGTTTTGGAGTGGATTCCTCATTTAATAATTCTTTATAAAAATGAATCCCTTCAAATTTGATCAAATTAGGATCTGAAATCCAGTTCCCTAACCCATCTTTAATCTTGCTAATTCGTGACCTAGCTCTTTTTTCACTAATGGTATGGTGAAAGTGACTAGTGTTAGCATCTCCAAACTTAAGCCAATTTAATCTAGCCTTTTGTCTTAAGAAGATGATCTTTTCTTTCTGAGCTCTAAGCAATAGGGCTTTTAATTTGTTTAGTTCGGCTAAGTCCTGCTCATTTTGAGACTGTTGAAAGATTATTTCCATTTCACTAACTCTTTCCTCAGCTTGGATCAGGTTTAGCTTGACATTCCCAAAACTGGTCCTGTTCCATTCATTAATTACACACTTAAGCCTCTTAAGTTAAAAATAAAACCAGACATTCCATTCAAAGGGGATAGTAAGTTCCAGTTACTGATCACTAGTTCCTGAAACTCATGCCTATTAGACCACATATCCTGATATCTGAAAGGCCTAGGTACCATTTCTGAGGCAGATTGTATAGACAATAGTAAAGGAGAGTGATCCGATGTAATCCGATTTAAAACTTGGATTGAACTATTAGGATATAATTCCAACCAGTCTAGATTGCTAAGTCCCCTATCTAGTCTTTGGAAAGTGAGATCTTTACATTTTTCCTTAACTCGATTATTGCACCAAGTAAAAGAATTACCAACCGTTGTAATTTCATGCAAATCAGCATTATTAATGAAGTCATTAAATTGTTTCATGCTTTTATGTGGGGTTGATTTCCTTCCTTTGTATTCAGAAACTGAGGTCACCGTGTTAAAATCACCAATATATATGGAGGGTTCAGTAGATGGAGTACATAAGTCTTTCCAGAGGATTTCCCTCATATTCCTATTAACACTAGCATAGATAAAGAAGCAGTTCCAATTAATTGATGTAGCTACTTCTGTGATTCTAGCTTGTAGATATTGATCTAATTCATTGATACAGTTTAAATGAAAGGATTGATTCCAAAGGATCCAGATTTTAGCAGTTTGAGCTGTGAGTGAAAAATTAAAACCTAGATCATGCATTAAAGTTTTAACATGTTGTTTATCATGCCAAGGTTCGATCAGACAAAGTATATCTATCTTATGATTCAACTTTAGAGTTTTTAATCTATCCATGGAAGATCCAAATCCTCTAACATTCCACACTAATATATTTCCTATGATTGTGTATCTAATCATTTAAAAACCATTGGGATTGCTTTGTGTGAGGATCTTAGCTTCCTAGGTTTGACAGTAGAGGCTTTACTAATAATACCTATAGTCTCCTCACCTTTTTCACTACTGTCAGTTGATAATTCCGGATTTGGAATACTTACCTTAGTGTGTACCTTAGTGTGTTCCACCTTTGTGGATTGATCTGCTTTGCTTGGAGTTTCTGGTTGTGCTTCATTCTGTGCAAGGGCCAGATCAGGAATTGTTGGTGATTTTGTTGCTGATGTGAAGATTTGCTCCGGGTGTCGATCATCCTGCTTTGTTCCTGGAGTTTGTGACCCCTCTACTGTGATTGCAAATATACCTATTGCTGTTGGGGGGGCTAATTTCTCCTGAGTTTCCAAAGATTCATGGTAGACCTCGACAATCTCTCCATCCTGTTCATCTTCAGTAAAGACATCTAAGACATGAAAGGCATTAGATATAGACACAGTATTTGTTATTGCTAGATCTTCCACTATGGATATTTCAGGCTGTTTATTCTTTTTTCTCCAGAAAGTAGTTGTAATAGGTTTTGAAATATCATCCAGAGAGTAGAAGTCAGGTCTCTTCTTATGAGTATTGGTGAAAAGATTGAGATTATTATCCTGGTGAGTTCCTGATTGATTTCTTTGGTTTTGGAATTCAAATTCTTTTTGAGACACTGTTAAGGCCGATGAACCTGCTGCTTTATCCTTAGCTATATCTTCAGAGTGTAGTTGTTTCTTAGAATCTAAATGTTCCTGATTGTTACTATTTAATTTCCCAGTTTTTGTTTTTGTTTCTATGGACTTCCTCTTTAACTCGGGGTGTAGGAAATTGCATTTATCCTGATTGTGACCAATAACATTACAGTGAGTGCAATAATATGGGAGTTCCTCATATTCTATTGGATATTCTGCAACCTTGTTTCCTATCCCTACCACTATAGATGCTGGCAGTTGTGAAAGGAGATCTATTTCAACACAGACTTTAATTGCTGAAGGTCTAGTCAGAGCTGCAGTTGCAGCATCCATTTTTAAAAACCTACCTATCTGACTACTTAGACCAATGATAGCAGAGGTATTATAGAAGTGAAGAGGAAGTTTGTGAATCGTTACCCACGCTGGGACAATCGACGACTCAGTAGTAGGGGAGAAGTCTGGTGACCATTTCTGCACTTTCATAGCAGCCCCTTGAATCATCCATTGCCCCTTCATCCAGCATCACTGGTAGTCTTCATGATCCTGAAATCTGATAAGCACATGTCGATAGTCAATTGAACCAAGTTGAAATTTACATTTAAAACCAATGGATTTGAAAGCAGAGTGAAGATGCTCCATCGATGGTTTTCCCCTATTGAATTTTCCTACTAGTGCGTTTTGGTAGTGGGAAGCCAGACGTTCTCCTTCCTCTTGAGGAAGGATAAACGCAATCTTACCCTTATACTCAGTGACTGGGTGTAGGTTAGGTGTGTCGGGAAGGGAAGTAAAAAGTGGTGGTGGCTTGGATGTTAGAGCTTGGATAAAGCTCTTATTGGTGGCGGTACCCATCTCCACAGAGGGATTGGGCGTCAGCAGCGCCATTAACGGCAGATATGACCGTTAATGGCAGAACACAGTGACAGGGAGGAAGAGGATGGGAGGAAGAGAAACAGTTGTGTGTAAATCGCACCGTTTTCGCAAGAAATCGCACTCAGTAAATTAGTTGTTGCGTAAAGGGGTAATAATAGAATATTAACATGATTGATGGACGGTAACCTCGGGAAGGATCGTGTACGGTTCATTTGCAATTCCAAGTCAAAATTTTTAATAGTGTAATTGATAAAGAAACTCGTATAATCCCATAGAGAGTTCCACGACGTCCTTACGAATGATCCATGTATACTAATTAGTCATCTTCGACAATTTACCCTGGACAATATACTTGTGCCCTTTAAAAATTAATTGACGAACTAGTATTACCTTTTAATTTCATAAATAACCTAGAATATATAATTTCACATGAATCTATGCGGTGGAAATTATCGTTCTCATATGTAACGCTTATTGTAAGGGCAATATTGGAATATTAATAAGATTGATGGACGGTTACCTCGGGATGGATCGTGTGCGGGAAACTTGCAATTACAATTTAAACTCTTTAACATCGTAATTGATAAATAAACTTGCATAATCCCATAGATAGTTCTACAACGTCCTTACGAATAATCCCTGTATACTAATTAGTCATCATCGACTATTTTCCCTTGACAATGTACTTGTGCTTTTTATAAATTGATTGAAGGTCATGTATTACCTTTTAATTTGATAACTAACTGAGAATATATAATTTCATATGAATCTATGCGGTGGAAAATATCGTTCTCATAAGTAACGCTTATGGTAAGGGTAATAGTTGAATATTTACACGATTGAGGGAAGGTTACCTCGGAATTAATCGCGTATGGGACACTTCAAATTCCAAGTTAAACTTATTAACACCATAATTGATAAAGAAACTTGCATAATCCCACAAAGAGTTCCACAAATTCCTTACGAATGATCCATGTATACTAATTAGTCATCATTAAAAAATTTACCCTGGACCATGTACTTGTGCTTTTTAAAAATTGATTGTAGAAATTTTATTACCTCTTAATTTGATAAATAACCAAGAATATATAATTACATGTGAATCTATGCGGTGGAAATCATCATTCTCATATGTAATGCTTATTGTAAAGGTAATAATGGAATATTAACACGATTGATGGATGGTTGCCTTCAGATGGATCGCGTACGGGACACTTGCAATTCCAAGTCAAACTCTTTAACACCATAATTGATAAAGAGACTTGCATAATCCCATAGAGAGTTCCACAACTTCCTTATGAATGAACCCTGTATACTAATTAGTCATCATCGACAATTAACCAAGGACATTGTACTTGTAATTTTTATTATCTGATTTACGGACTTGTATTACCTTCTAATTAGATAAATAACCTAGAATATATAATTTCACGAGAATCTTTGCGGTGGAAATTATCGTTCTCATATGTAACGCTTTTTATAAGGGCAATAATGGAATATTAACACGATTGATAGACGGTTTCCTTGGGATGGATCGCGTACGGGACACTTGCAATTCCAAGTCAAACTCTATAACACCGTTATTGAGAAAGAAACTTTCATAATCTCACAGAGAGTTCCAAAACTTCCTTACGAATGATCCCTGTATACTAATTAATCATCATAGAGAATTTACCATGAACAATGTACTTGTGCTTTTTATAAATTTATTGATGGACTTGTATTACATTTAATTTTATAAATAACCTAGAATATATAATTTCATGTGAATCTAAGCGGTTTACATAATCGTTCTCGTATGTAACACTTATTGTAAGGGAAGTAATTGAATATTAACATGATTGATGGATGGTTACCTCAAGATGGATCATGCACATGACACTTGCAATTCCAAGTCAAACTCTTTCACTATGTAATTGACAAAGAAAATTGAATAATCCCACAGAGAGTTTCACAACTTCCTCACGAATGATCCCTATATACTAATTAGTCATCACTTACGATTTAGCCTGGACAATGTACTTGTGCATTTTATAAATTTATTGGAGGAATTGTATTACCTTTTAATTGGATAAATAACATAAAATATACAATTTCATGAGAATCTATGTAGTGGAACTTATCGTTCTCATAGGTAACACTTAATGTAAGGGTAATAATGGAATTTTAAGTCTATCGATGGACGATTACATCAGGATGGATCGTGTACGGGAAACTTGCAATTCCAAGTCAAACTCTTTAATACCGTAATTGATAAAGAAACTCGCATAATCTCACAGAGAGTTCCACAACTTCCTTACGAATGATCCTTGTATACT
This sequence comes from Rubia yunnanensis, assembly GCA_037428765.1. Lineage (NCBI taxonomy): Eukaryota > Viridiplantae > Streptophyta > Magnoliopsida > Gentianales > Rubiaceae > Rubia > Rubia yunnanensis. Next base: position 76,447,163 of record CM075064.1, read on the forward strand.
AATTAGTCATTCTCGACAATTTACCATGGACAATGTACTTGTGCTTTTTTATAAACTGATTGATGGACTTGTATTATCTTTTAATTTGATGAATAACCTAGAATATATGATTTGAGTCGAATCTAAGCGGTTGAAATAGTCGTTCTTATTTGTAACGCTTATTGTAAGGGCAATAACGGAAAATTAACACGATTGATGGACGGTTACCGCAAGATGGATCGGGTACGAGACACTTGCAATTCCAAGTCAAACTCTTTAACTCCGTATTTGATAAATAAAATCGAATAATCCCGCAGAGAGTTCCACAACTTCCTTATGAATGATCCCTACACACTAATTAGTCGTCATCGACAATTTACCCTGGACAATGTACTTTTGCTTTTTATAAATTCATTGGCGGAATTGTATTACCTTTTAATTTGATAAATAACCTAGAATATATAATTTCACGTGAATTAATAAAGTGGAAATTATCGTTCTTATAGGTAACACTTTTGGTAAGGGTAATAATGGAATATTAATACTATTAATGGACGGTTACATCGGGATGGATCGCGTACGGGAAACTTGCAATTCCAAGTCAAATTCCTTAACATCGTAACTAATAAAGAAACTCGCATAATCACACAGAGAGTTCCACAACTTCTTTACAAATGATCCCTATATACTAATTAGTCATCATCGACAATTTAACCCAGATAATGTACTTGTGTTTTTCAAAAATTTATTGACGCACTTGTAATACATTCTAATTTGATAAAGAACCTAGAATATATAATTTCACATGAATCCATGCGGTGGAAATTATTGTTCTCATATGTCACGCTTTTTGTAAGGGAAACTTTCAATTCCAAGTCAAACTCTTTAACACCATAACTGATAAAGAAACTCACATAATCCCAAAGAGAGTTCGACAGCTTCTTTACGAATGATCCCTGTATACTAATTTGTCAACATCGACAATTTACTCCGAACAATGTACTTGTGCTTTTTAAAAATTTATTGATGGACTTGTATTACCTTTTAATTTGATAAATAACCTTGAATATATAATTTCACGTGAATCTTTGCGATGGAAATAATTTTTCTCATAAGTAACGCTTATTGTAAGGGCAATAATAGAAAATTAACACGATGGATTGATGATTTCCTTAGGATGGATCGCGTACGAGTCACTTGCAATTCCAAGTAAAATCTTTAACACCGTAATTGATAAAGAAACTCGCATAATCTCACAGAGAGTTCCACAACTTCCTAACGAAAGATCCATGTATACTAATTAGTCATCATCGACAATTTACCATGGACAATTTACTTGTGCTTTTCATAAATTGATTGATGCACTTGCATTACCTTTTGCTTTGATAAATAACCTTGAATATGTAATTTTACGTGAATACATGTGGTGGAAATTACCGTTCTCATATGTAACGCTTTTTGTAAGGGAAATAATGGAATATTAACAAGATTGATGAACGGTTTCCTCGGGATGGAGCACGTACGGGACACTTTCAATTCGAAGTCAAACTCTTTAACACCGTAATTGAGAAAGAAATTCGTATAATCTCACAGAGAGTTCCAAAACTTCCTTACGAATTATCCCTGTATACTTATTAGTCATCATCCACACTTTACCATGGACAATGTACTTGTGCTTTTTTATAAATTGATTGACGAAGTTGTATTACTTTTAATTTGATAAATAACCTAGAATATATAATTTCACGTAAATATAAGAGGTTGAAATAATCATTCTCGTATGTAACGCTTATTGTAAGGGCAATAATTGAGTATTAACACGATTGATGGATGGTTACCTCAAAATGGATCATGCACAGGACACTTGCAATTCCAAGTTAAACTATTTAACTACGTAATTGATAAAGAAACTCAAATAATCCCACAGAGAGTTCCACAACTTCCTTACGAATGATCCCCATATACTAATTAGTCATCATCAACAAGTTACCCTGGACAATGTACTTGTGCATTTTATAAATTTATTGGCCGACTTGTATTACCATTTAATTTTATAAATAACATAGAATATATAATTTCAAGGGAATCTAAACGGTGGAAATTATCGTTCTCATAGGTAACGCTTAATATAAGGGTAATAATTGAATAGTAATACAGTTGATGAATGGTTACATCAGGATGGATTGCGTACAGGAAACTTGCGATTCCAAGTCAAACTTTTTAACACCGTAATTGATAAAGAAACTTGCATAATCTCATAGAGAGTTCTACAACTTCCTTATGAATGATCCATGTATGCTAATTAGTCATCATCGACAATTTACCCAGGACAATGTACTTGTGCTTTTTACAAATTGATTGATGGACTTGTATTACCTTTTAATTTGATTAATAACCTAGAATATATAATTTAACATGAATCTAAGTGGTTGAAATAATTGTTCTCATATGTAACGCTTATTGTAAGGGAAATAATGGAACATTAACACGATTGATGGACGGTTACCTCAAGATGGATCGCGTACAGGACATTAGAAACTCTAAGTCAAACTCTTTAAATCCGTAATTGATAAATAAAATTGAATAATCCCACAGAGAGTTTCACAACTTCCTTACTAATGATCCCTATATACTAATAAGTCGTCATCGACAATTTACCATGGACAATGTACTTATGCTTTTAATAAATTGATTGACAGACTTGTATTACCTTTTAATTGGATAAATAACCTAGAATATATAATTTGACACAAATCTTAGCGGTTGAAATAATCGTTCTCATATGTAACGCCTATTGTAAGGGCAATAATGGAATATTAACACGATTGATGGATGATTGACTCAAGATGGATCGCGTACGAGACACTTGCAATTCCAAGTCAAACTTTTTAACCCCACAATTGATAAAGAAAATAGAATAATCCCATAGAGAGTTCCACAACTTCCTTACGAATGATCCCCATGTACTAATTAGTCATGATCGACAATTTACCCAGAACAACGTACTTGTGCTTTTTATAAATTGATTGGTGGGCTTGTATTACCTTTTAATTTGATAAATAGCATAGAATATATAATTTCACATGAATCTATACGGTTGGAATTATAGTTCTAATAGGTAACACTTGATGTTAGGGTAATAATGGAATATTAGTACTATTGATGGACGGTTACATCGGGATGGATCGCGTAAGGGAAACTTGCAATTCCAAGTCAAACTCTTTAATACCATAATTGATAAAGAAACTCGCATAATCCCATTGAGAGTTCCACAACTTCCTTAAGAATGATCCATGTATACTAGTTTGTCATCATCGACAATTTAACCCACACAATGTACTTGTGCTTTTCATAAATTGATTGATGCACTCTTTAACTATGTAATTGATAAGGAAACTCGCATAATCTCGCAGAGAATTCCACAACTTCCTTACGAATCCATGTATACTAATCAGTCATCATCGACAATTTACCATGGACAATGTACTTGTGCTTCTTATAATTGATTAACGGACTTTTAATACCTTTTAATTTGAATCAATACGGTGGAAATTATCGTACTAATAGGTAACGCTTCATGTAAGAGTAATAATGGAATATTAATACTATTGATGGACGGTTACATCGGGATGGATCGCGTACGGTAAACTTGCAATTCCAAGTCAAACACTTTAGCACCATAATGGATAAAGAAACTCGCATAATCCCATTGAGACTTCCACAACTTCCTTACGAATGATCCTGGGATGTCATCGCCGTAGCTCTCAAAGTTAATACTTTTAAGCCATACATGCTTCCTATTTACAATTAAGTAGATAATGGCAAGTCGGGGTCATCCATGAGAAGAGGGATTTTTTCAAGTGTTTTAAACATACATAGGAGAAAACATACTAAGAGTTTACATACATAGATACATATAAAAGCATTTAAACAAAGGTGGGGGTTTGGTTGGTTTGATCCTAAGTTATCAAATTAAAGTACAACAACTAGCAAAGCAAGAAAACGATGCTAATCATGCAATACAACTAAATATAAGATGAAAATAACAATTGATGGAACCTTGGGCGCAATTGAATTCCACTTCCAAACCTCTTATCCATCATTGAACATGCAACCTATTTACTACTTTCACTACTCGTTGTGAAGGCTAAACTTCTATCCTTCTTAGATAGTAGTTTGCAAGAGTGAATTCGACATCTCTTGTCAAACCTCACCATTAACTCCCATAGTCGAAACATGACTCAAGGTATCCCATTTATGGCATTTAGCACGAAGAATCAGCAAGCTCGACAACACTTATAAACACTACATCGTGTCTAAGCATTTAATCGATTTATGCATTTACACAAGCTTAGTCAAGAACAATCAACATTCATAGAAGTCTCTCATTTTCTACAAGCAATAAACATGACAAAGAGTTCAACATTATCATATTCACCTAGCAATTATCAATCCATCAACACAATCAAAAGCTCTAAATCATACTCTTGGATTCCTATCAAGAAAGGGGGGAAATCAACCCATTTCCCCCAAACCCTAACAAGCATATCATACAAGTATTTCATATAGTCAAGCTTTCAATAACATTAATGACATCAATAAACACATTCAATGCTCCATAAATGCATAATAGTAAGAGTAATAAATAGGCTACAAATTGTTGTTAAGACATGGGATTGGAAGACTTAGTCAATTGCTCCCAAGAGATAGATTAGCTACAAGAGTTCATGCTAATCAATGCTAAACAACTAATAATAAAACAAGAGAATTGGAAGGTGAAAATGGAAAGAAAAAAGGTTCTAAACAGTACTGTGAATCGCAGATGCAGAAGAAATAAGAATGAGAGGAAAGAGAGTGGTATTTTTAGTACAAAGAAGATAAGGTGAAATTCTGGCCACCCGTTGGTTGTGTCGTGACTCACAACAGTCTCACAACGAGGTCATTGCAACTCGCGATGGGTGCCAGAATTTTACCTCGTGTCCTTTTCTTCTTCTTGTGGTATATAATAATCTTCATAGCAATTCGTCTCAATTTTTAAGTCTTCAATGGCTACAAAAATGGTCTTCAATGGCCTCCGATCTTCATGTCTTCGAAGCAAGTCTTCAAAAGTCTTCAAAAGTGTGATCTTCAATGACCTCCAGTCTTCATTGACTCCATGTTCTTCCCTTGTCACGTAAAATCCACTTAGAAGAGCTAAAAGAGCGTAAAGTTACTCTTACCCCTCCTAAGAGAATTTTAAGGTACAACACAAGCTCTCGATAATAAAAGAGCACAAAAGTGACCCAAAATAGTACTAAATCATGCATATAAAATGGACACATCAAGCCTCCCCACACTTGAACCTTACTCGCCCTCGAGTAACAAAAGATCCAAGCATACGAAGGAAATGAAATATCCTCATCCTAACTACTAATCCCCCAAGTCAATACCTCACGAAACTCTCAATATCACACACCCTAATGTTAAAGTCAAATGAGAAATCCCACAACCCCTATTCCTAAATCTACCCAAACCATATCAACCCATTAATTCATTGATATCCCTAAAACATCTACAAATCCCGAATTGATATTCCCAAATCCAATGATGCAAGGTGATGCTAAAGACATGTATAAGGTTCAAAACACATGCTCCACTTTATATCAATATATCAACCTAAAAACGAAGCATATTAACGATCAAAATTTTTCATAACATACTACGTCTTCTCCCGCTAAATTTTCCACTCCCAAAAGGTCCTCAAGATGTAAGCTACCCGATCCATCCGTATGGTCACCGCAACCTTATGACTCTAATGCCGGTAAATGAGTGAACACTTAAAATTTTTCAATTTCTCTCATTTTTCCTAGGAGCCCTTTCGGGTTATCATCCTAGCCACACATCATGTTTCTTTGGCTCACATATCACCTTTTTCCACACATCTAGCCTCTCATTTTTGCCTAGGTCGCCCTTTCGGGTTTTCAACCTATCCGGGCCCCCAGTGTTGTCTAAGTTGCTCTCTCGGGTTTTCAACTTAGCGGGATTCTTCTTTTTATTATTATTTTTTTCCAACATTTTTCATGTGTCTCCCATCCAAAAAGTAGCAAATTGCTTTTCAAATGTTAAAGCTAAGAAAAGTATCAAAACCAACATTATCCAAGTACATCAAAAGAAAAAAAACATTCCAAAACAAAAGGGAGAAAATATCCACAACAAAACACAAGAGTTATGAAAAAGTATCTCCAACCCTAATCACCTCAAAATAGTAGATACCCCTCCCCATACTTAGAACACTACATTGCCCTCAATGTAGGTAATAGGGAAAAAACATATAAAGCAAAGTATGGAAAGGGTAAAGATGTGGTGCTTACAAAATCAATGTTGTGATGAAGAAGGGCCACTGCCAAAGTAGCGCTGCTGGTACTGTGCCAGCCACTCTGTCCTCCTCTGTCTCCTCGCACTCCGCCTCTCCCCTCCCAGATCGGGACCTAAAACACCACCTAACTGGGACTGCAACTTATGGATGTGAGCTGACAAGTGGTCAATCTCCTCGTCCATATCAATCAAAGTCTGGAAGACAAATACATTGTGCTCCAATATCATGTTGTCCTGTTGGTGGAATCCATCCTGCATAGTCTGCATCATCCACTCATAGAAGTCCAGTGTGGGCTAGGAATAGTGAGGTTGAGCATCGTCCTCCTGCATGGGCTCCTTCTCTGGTGGAGGCTGTGTGGAGTGGTGCTGCTGCTGTCGCTCAGAGGGAGGTAGAGTTCTATCATCACACGGAATAGGAGCTGGGCCGAGGTCACGGAGCTTGTGATGGAAATCATCTCTACATGAGGAGTTTGGTGAAATCATCAAATCTCCCAGAGGTGTGTCAAATTCCAGCTCCGTCTTACTCTGCTGAGGAAGTGCCATGAATGTAACCTTCCTCGCACCATATAACCAATGGAAGAGCCCCGTGGTCCATGTGACACTGAGCATCTCCAACCTAACTAGCCTCTCAACAGTGATAAGATAGGACGTCCACCTCCCTAAGCGTGGAAAGTCATCTGGCGGAACCAATCCCAAGTACTCTGCTAAAAGGCCTATTATGCCTCCAACTATAATCTTCCCCTTGGGTTTTCCTGCCACCTCCATGATTCTGTTCATCCAAAATTCTTCCCACAGCCCATATCATGGCCCCTCACTCGTTAAGTGCCATAGAAAATAAATTTCATTGTCTGGCACATTCGTCAGCTCCGTGGAGCAAAGTACTGTGTCAGCCAAGAGTCGGTGCACATAACGGAGTACATGGTGGATAATGGCGCTACTCTTATCATGGGAGTTCTTTGGCCTAATATTAATGACATTCCAAAAATGCATGTCATCCTCCATTGATCGCTCCTGGGCCTGTGGGTCCAGCCTGGTTCGTATCTCGGCGGTGTCAAATCCGAAGGCATCCTCAATCTACGAGACGATAAATTTCCTAGATATATCATCTAAGTGAAAAGCAATGTACCTCTCGTAGGGTTGATCACCCCTCATACTGGTCTTACGAATCGTAGAAAAGAACTCCAATGTGTACCTCCGGTAAGAGGGCGCGCTCCTACTCATAAACCCTTCCATTCCCCCCTTTGCGAGGAGGCATCTCACAGGCTGAGTGAAACCGAGGGCATCTAATGTGGGCACATCAACAAAGCTAGTCTCCTTGAGTTGGCACTTCTCCAGGGCCTCCCACCTCTCCGCATAGGACCCGGTGATCCGGATCAAACCCATGTACCTATCTGTAGGGGGAGGTACAGGGTTCGATTCTAGAGCCGGTTCAGTAGGTGGAGGTGGAGCGGCAGTGTGCTCGCCTCGTGGGGGAGCCCTAGGTCTCTTCGTGGGGGCCATATCTATCAATCACAGCAAACACGACAAACGCAAAGGAATATGTGTATATGCAATATTGCAAATCCATACTCAACCTTAAACTAGTTCATCATCACAAGCCAAATTAAAATCAAGTCAACTAGTTCAAGTCCTAATTTCAATTGCATATACAATCCATATTATGTCCAACAAGCCCATATTCTCAAATCAATGAAGTTCTCACATAGTTGAAATCAATATGCTATATTTCAAAATCACAGTTATGCTAAACTAGTTTAGCCATCATTAGTACATTCACAATGTCAACATCTACGTCCCATGGCCAAACTACTCTAAGCAAAATAACATTGCAAAGCACAATAACACTTTATCCCAATAACAACCATGTTTAATCAAGGGCCAACATGCCTCATATCTAGCATAAGCCACCATCTACTCTCGGCCAAAGGAACACAAATGCATACAATCCAAAATCAAGCAGGCATAATACAGTCCAAACCACAACTAGACAATATATAGTCCACACCGCAACCACAAAATATGTACACAATACCCATCAAACTAAATTGCAAGCACAACATATTCACCACAATCAACCAAGGTCCAACAATTTAATTTTTGAAAGCATAACACAATCAACACAATATCCAATAAATAGAGTATGCATTCATAATCACAATTGGAGCTCAATAGAGTGAAGAAGTGTACCACTAAGATGCTTAGGAAAAATTAAGAAGGAAGCCCACAATCAATTCGGAATTGAATTGCTAGAAGTGACAAAAATTCCCAAATTCTAGGGTTTGTGTGCTTTAAATATTTTTCGAATTGTGGCTGCAAGTTGGGAAGAAAGGAAAGTGGTATGGAGTGGTGGTCGTGAGTGGTGGAGGTGGCAGCGGCGAGAAGCAGCGGCGAGCGGCGGCACTTGTGGAGAAGATGAAAGAGTAGTGGGAAAAAAATGAAAGAGCAGTGGATATGTGTGCCGAAATAGGTTTAGCTCGTCTTTTAAAATTGATTCGTATGATGCAACGTGTTCATCGTATGACACAATGTGTTCATCGTATAACGCGACGTGTTCGTCGTATGATACGACGTGTTCGTCGTATGACGCAACATGTTCGTCGTATGATGTGACGTGTTGATCGTATGACAGACGTGTTCGTTGCAGCTCGCACTCATGGAAAGTGGGATCCAAGGGCTGAATTTTTGCCCAAAATTTCTGAGCCCATCATGACTCACGACGATATGGTCGCGAGGTTATAGCAACTCGCGGAAAGTGGGATCCGAGGGATGAATTTTTGCCCAAAATTTCTGAGCCCGTCGTGACTCGTGACGATGTGGTTATGACTCATGATGAGGCCTCGCGAGGTCATCACAACTTGTGGAAAGTGGGATCCGAGGGCTGAATATTTGCCCAAAAATTCTGAGCCCGTCGCGACTCTCGATGGGTACTAATCTGGCATTTAGAATGATTTTTTTCTGATTCCTTCTTTTGTCCAAGTCTTTCCTTCTTGACTCCAAGTATTTCCCCCTTCAAAAGTCCAATGCCCTGCCTTTAAAATTTCTACCAAATCATGGAGAAAGTAACCCTTGAAAAGCATAAAGCAAAGCAATGAATCTTAATGATAAAAATTCAAAACCAAACAACATCAACAGAAAGTCACGAATGACGATCCGGATGATCAAAACCAAGTTTATTTAACGTCGTCGGCACGATTTACTCCCCTCCTTGGAGCTTACTCACAAACCGGATCGAGTAGATCAATATCCTCTCCTTTTTTTGGCACAAAAGTCTCGTGGTAAGGTTTCAAACTTTGTCCATTAACCTTGAAAGTATTGGACTTAGATCGATCTAGAATATCCACCGCACCATGTGGGAATACCTTAACCACCTCAAAAGGACCGATCCTTTGGGACCTTAACTTACTTGGGAATAGGCGAAGGCGGGATTGGAATAGGAGGACATTTTGACCAACGTCAAATTCCTTCCTAATGATCATCTTGTCGTGCCACACCTTTGTCTTCTCTTTATAGATTTTGGCATTCTAATAGAACTCCCTCCGGATCTCATCCAGTTCATTCAATTGTAACTTTCTATGTGAGCTGGCCTCATCTACATCGAGATTAAATTCTTTGACTGCCCAGTAAGCCTTATGCTGAATTTCCACCGGTAGATGATAGGGCTTACCAAACACTAACTGGTATGGTGACATACCGATTGATGTCTTATAAGCCATCCTATATGCCCACAAGGCATCATTTAACCGAGAACTCCAATCCTTTCGGTAAGGTTTAACCATTTTATGAAGGATGGACTTGATTACCTGATTGGAAACTTCGGCTTGCCCATTGGTTTGCAGGTGATAGGCGGTGGATGTCTTGTGAGTAACGCTATAATTCTTCAAGAGTGCCTCTATGGTCCAGTTGCAAAAATGGGTGCCACAGTCACTAATCAAGGCTCGGGGTACCCTAAACCTAGAGAAGATGTTATCTTTAAGGAATTCTGCAACCACTTTAGAATCATCAGTTCCAGTGGGTTTTGCTTCAACCCACTTCGACACATAATCAACAGCAAGAAGAATATATGTAAAGCCACAAGAACTAGAAAAAGGTCCCACAAAGTCAATACCCCAAACATCAAAGATTTCAAAATACAAAATAGGTCTTTGGGGCATTTCATTCCTAGTGGAGATATTTCCTACTCGCTGGCATTCATCACAAGATTTGCAAAAGGTGTATGCATGCTTATTCAACGTACGCCAATAAAACCCACTTTCTAAAACTTTCCTAGCGGTCCTCTTTGCTCCAAAATGACAGCCACATGCATGAGAATGACAAAATTCAAGAATTGAGTGTACTTCACTATCAGGGACACATCTCCTAACAACTTGATCCGCATAATGTCTCCACAAAAAGTTATCATCCCACACATAATACTTATCATCACTCTTTAATTTATCCTTTTGGGCCTTAGAGAAATGAGGAGGGAACTTACCGGTGACAAGAAAATTTACATTATCGGCATACCATGGTTGGAGATCCCTAATGGTGAACAATTGTTCATCAGGGAACTCCTCCCGTAGTTGCTCCTTCACTGCGGGATTTACCTCATTATCTTCGCATGGAGTCAACCAGCTCAAACGATCGGCCACAAGGTTTTCCGTGCCCTTCTTATCTCGCACCTCCAACTCAAATTCGCTCAAAAGCAGGATCAACCTAATCAATCTTGGCTTGGCATCTTTCTTCGTCATTAAATGACGAAGTGTTGCATGGTCAGTGTACACAATAACTTTTGTACCAAGCATGTAAGATCAAAATTTTTCTTAAGAAAATACCACTGCCAGCAACTCCTTCTCAGTGGTGGAATAGTTTCTTTGGGCCTCTTTGAGAGACATTGATGCATAGTAGATGGCATGAGGCGCTCTCCACACCCTTTGACTAAGAACCGCTCCAACGGCGTAATCACTAGCATCACACATAACCTCAAAAGGCAACGAACAATCTGGGGGTTGTATGATAGGGGCCAAGACTAACCTTCCTTTCAATGTATCGAAGGCCCCTTTACACCCCTCATCTATCACAAATTCCACTTCCTTTTGCAAAAATTTGCATAGAGGAGATGTTATCTTCGAGAAGTCCTTGATGAACCAGCGATAGAATCCTGCATGACCAAGAAAAGGGCGCACTTCGCGCAGATTAGTAGGATAAGAAAAAGTTTGAATTGTGTCTATCTTTGCCCTGTCAACCTCAATACCCTTAGAGGAGACAACATGGCCTAATACAATGCCTTTCTCTACCATAAAATGACACTTCTCAGAATTTAGCACAAGATTAGTATCAATGCAACGTCTAAGAACTTGTGCCAAATTTGCTAAACAGTTGTCAAAAGAATTACCATGAATGGTGAAATCATCCATGAATACATCGACAAAATTTTCAACAAATTCTGAGAAAATGCTTACCATACACCTTTGGAAATTTGCAGGGGCGTTACATAACCCGAAAGGCATACGCCGGTAAGAAAACGTACCAAAGGGGCACGTGAAGGTGGTATTTTCTTAGTCTTCCGGGGCGATAGCCACTTGAAAGTACCCTGAGTACCCATCCAAAAAGCAATAGAAGGGGTGGCTTTCTAACCTCTCAAGCATTTGATCAATGAATGGAAACGAGAAGTGATCATTTCAGGTTTCCGCATTTAGCCTCTGATAGTCAATGCAAACGCGCCACCCGTTTGAACTCGGGTGGGCACCATTTCACCCTTCTCATTTTCAACCACCGTCATCCCACTCTTCTTTGGTACCACTTGAGTTGGAATCACCCATTTTCTATCCAAGATTGGGTAAATCATGCCCGCTTGGAGTAACTTGAGGATTTCCGCCTTTACTACCTCCATCATAGGCGGGTTTAAACGACGTTGGGGTTTTCGTACAGGTCATGCACCTTCATCTAGAAAAATTCTATGCATGCAAGTGGATGGACTTATGCCTTTGATGTCGGCAATAGTCCATCCCATTGCTTCCTTATTCTCCCGTAACGCCACAATTAACTTTTCTTCTTGCTCCTTGGTAAGCTTGCTTGAAATGATAACCAGAAGCATCTCTCCTTCCCCAAGAAGTGCGTACTTGAGGTAATTTGGCAAAGGTTTAAGGTCAAGCACCGGGGCTTTCACAAGTGAGAGGAGGAATTCCGGTTCCTTAGGTTCCTCTAAGAGTAGAGGAAGAGGTTTTGAGAGACTCGGTCTCATTTCTTCAAGCAGGTTCAAATCCTCAAAGCTTTCCTTCAAGTTATTGCTCATTAAGTATACATTGTGGACATCATTAATATCACATTGAAAAGCAACTAACAAAGAATCTTCACTACTTAGTTCAAAAACATCTTGCAAAACTTCTTCAACAACATCTAGGGCATGGCAAGAATGTTCTTCACTAGGATACTTCATAGAGTCATTTATGTTAAAATCTACTTTTATTCCATCAAATTCCATGATGAGGGTACCTTTATGCACATCAATCATTGCCCTAGAGGTTTTCAAAAATGGCCTCCCCAACAAAATTGGGGCAGCATGTTTATCATGCTCCATGTCAAGGACATAAAAATCCACGGGGAAAACTAAGGAATCCACCTTAACGAACACATCCTCGAAAATACCCTTAGGGTATGCACTATAATGATCGGCCAATTGGATTGCCACCCCGGTTTTGTGCAATGTACCCAAGTTGAGGTTTTCATATAAAGAGTAAGGAATCACATTTATTGATGCACCTAAATCAAGCATAGATTTTTCAAAATTTGTATTTCCTATTATGCACGGGATTGTAAATATGCCGAGATCGCTACATTTAGGAGGTAGCTCTTTTTGACACAAGGCGGAAACATGCTCACTTTTTCCATTTTTCAACTTATTCTTGGCCCTTTGTTTTCTATTCACAACACATAATTCCTTAAGAAATTTAGCATATCTAGGAATTTTTCAATGGCATTCAAGAGTGGGATGTTTACCTCACATCTACGAAAGACTTCGTACATGTCCTTGTTGTCCTCCTTCCACCTTTTGTCTTTCAAGGCTTCTAGAAATGGAGGTTCTGGTACATATGGAGGGATCTCCACCATCTTTGCTATTTTGTGAGGGGGAGATGAAGGTTCAGGAATGGAGGTTAACTTCGGTCTTGGCATCAATGTCTACACCTCGATTTCTTCTTCCTTGCTCTTTTGGCTAACTCTTCGGTCTTCTTCTCATGGGCTTCTTCCTTCTCAACTCCTTTTTCAAACACCTCAATCCTCTTGGGCTCCTCTTCAACAATTTCATTATCCGGTGAAGTGCCGACCTCTCTACCACTTCTCAAAGTGATAGCACTGGCCTTTTGTCTAGGATTGATTTCCGGTTGGGAGGGAAGTTTACCCTTTTCCTGGGCTTCCATCCGGTTCACCATTTGAGCTATTTGGATCACTTGGGTTTCCAAGTTCTTGATGCTTGCTTTGGCTTCATCTTGGAATATCTCGCTTTTTTCTGCGCACATGCCCAACCGGTGAATGGTTTGCATCACCTCATCCTTTGATAGCCCCGAGTTCTCCCCTTGGCATCGGGGTTTGTCTTGGAGCCTTTGGAATTACTGTTGAGGTGGCCTATATTTTTGTTAAGGAGGCCGGTATGGTTGAGAGTTTTGGCTTCCTTGAGGGTTCCATACTGGAGGTTCGGGTTATCACGATTTCCCAAATTGTATGGCCGATTTTGGTACCCTTGATACCCTTGGTAGCCTTGGTGACCTTGGTAGCCTTGGTGACCTTGGTAGCCTTGACCACCTTGATACCTTTGGTTGCCTCAGTATCCTTGATTCCCGTGATACCCCATGGCACTCACCTCTTCGACGTAGTCTTCTTGCAAAGTGGGGCAAGTGTCTGTAGGATGCGCCGAGTAACAAATTTCACATGATTTAACATGTGGCACATTTTCGAACGTTTTCATCAAAGATTTCACCATGGATGCAAGGGTGAAGACTTGATCCTCTAGCTTCCCACTATTGGAAGAGTCACTCGCGGGCATTGGATTTCTCCTTCTCAAATCGGCCCTTGAGCTAAAGTTTCATGATTCTTCCGCTAGCTCCTCGTACAATTGCATGGCCTCGGAGGATGTTTTGTTCCCAAGGGTACCACCACAAGAACGCCTTACCAACCTTTGATCTTCATCAAGAAGGCCATTGCAGAAGTAATAAACCAAATCCCCCTCCGAATAACCATGGTAAGGGAAACTTGCAAGAAGCTTCTTGAACCTCTCCCAATAGTCGAAGAGAGATTCTTCATGCCATTGAAGGATGTTGCTTATGTTCTTCTTCAAGGCGGCGGATCTAGAGGCCGAAAAGTATTTGGCAAGAAACTTTGTTTTCATATCAAGCCAACTCTTAATGCTCTTGGGCGGTAAGTAGTGGAGCCAATATCTTGCACCATCCTTTAGTGTGAACGGGAATGCCTTCAACTTATGAAAATCTTCATCCACCCCATGGGGAACTGTACCACCGCACAAGAAGTTAAACTCGGTGAGGTGTTTGTTGGCATTCTCTTCTTGCCTACCAAGGAAGATGGGTAGCATGTTGATGAACCCGGTCTTTAGCTCAAAAGGCCCATTTGGTCCAACCATGGGGTACTCGATACACATTGGTTGTTGATCGAGGTTGGGAGCCATGATGTCTCTTAACAAAGGTTACCCCAGGGGGATCTCTCTTTAGTAGAGAGGAGGATGGTGAGGTTCCCCTCTCGGATGCTCATCTTTGTGCTCGATTTGATGTTCCATTAATGAAGATGTATTTGCAAAATGGTCACTAGGAGGGGTGTTATTCACACTTTCCAAAGAAAGCCTCCTAGCCCGTCTCAAATTCAACTCCAACTTGGGGTCGTAGTGTAGGGGTTTTTGTGAAGAGGATCGCGTGTGAACCATACACCAAGAACTCGAACTATACGTTTCCAAGCCAAGTGAAAATGGAAAATAACTAAGAAATCAAAATAAAAACCAAACTAACAAATATTTACAAATAGCATATAATCACACATAATATGCCCAAACACTTAAAAATAAATGCCTCTTCCTCGGCAGCGGCGCCAAAATTTGGGAGGTCATCGATGTACTTCTCAAAGTTAATACTTTTAAGCCCTAAATGCTTTCTATCTACAATAAAGGAAATAATGGCAAGTCGGGGTCGTCCACGAGAAGAGGGATCTTTTCAAGTGTTTTAAACATATATAGGAGAAAACATAATAAGCATTTACATACATGAATACATACAAAATCATGTAAACAATGGGGGGGGGGGGTTTGGTTGGTTTGATCCTAAGCTATCAAATTAAAGTACAACAACTAGCAAAGAAAGAGAATGATGCTAATCATGCAATACAGCTAAAGATAAAATGAAAATAATAATTGATGGAACCTTGGGCGCAATTCATTTCCACTTCCAAACCTCTTATCCATCATTGAACATGCAACCTATTTACTACTTTCACTACTTGTTGTGAAGGCTAAACTTCTATCCTTCTTAGATAGTAGTTTACAAGAGAGAATTTGACATCTCTTGTCAAACCTCACCAATGACTCCCGTAGTCAAAACACGACTCAAGGTATCCCATTTATGGCATTTAGCACGAAGAATCAGCAAGCTCGACAACACTTATAAACACTACACCGTGTCTAAGCATTTAACCGATTTATGCATTTACACAAGATTAGTCAAGAACGATCAATATTCATAGACTTCTCTCCTTTGCTACAAGCAACAAACATGACAAAGAGTTCAACATTATCATATTCACCTAGCAATTATCAATCCATCAACACAATCAAAAGCTCTAAATCATACTCTTGGATTCCTATCAAGAAAGGGGGAAAATCAACCCATTTCCCCAAACCCTAACCAGCATATCAAACAAGTATTTCATATACTCAAGCTTTCAATAACATTAATGACATCAATAAACACATTCAATGCTCTATAAATGCATAATTGTTAGAGTAATAAATTGGCTACAAATTGTTCTTAAGACATGGGCTTGGAAGCCTTAGTCAATTGCTCCCAAAAGATAGATTAGGTACAAGAGTTCATGCTAATCAATGCTAAACAACTAATCATAAAAAAAGAGAATTGAAAGATGAAAATGGAAAGAAAAAGGGTTGTAAAAAGTACTGTGAATCGTAGATGCAGAAGAAATGAGAATGAGAGGAAATAGAGTTCTATTTATAGTAAAAAAAAGATAAGGTGAAATTCTGGCCACCTGTTGGGTGCGACTCGAGACAGTCTCGTCGTGACTCGCGACGGGTGCCAGAATTTTGCATTGTGTCCTTTTCTTCTCCTTGTGGTATATAATCATCTTCATAGCAATTCCTCTTAATTTTCAAGTCTTCAATGGCTACAAAAATGGTCTTTAATGGCCTCCAGTCTTCATGTCTTCGAAGCAATTCTTCGAAAGTGTGATCTTCAATGGCCTCTGGTCTTCATTGACTCCGTGTTCTTCCCTTGTCACGCAAAATCCACTTAGAAGAGGTAAAAGAGTGTAAAGGTTGCTCTTACCCCTTGTAAGATAATTTTAAGGTAAAACACCAGTTCTTGATAATAAAAGAGCACAAAAGTGACCCAAAATAGTACTAAATTATGCATATAAAATGGACGCATCAGATCCCTATATACTAATTAGTCATCATCGACAATTTACCCAGAACAATGTACTTGTGTTTTTTATAAATTGATTGGGGGACTTGTGTTACCTTTTAATTTGATAAAGAACATAGAATATACAATTTCACGTGAATCTATATGGTGGAAATTATCGTTCTCATGTGTAACGCTTTTTGTAAGGGCAATAATGGAATATTAACACAATTGATGAAAGGTTACCTTGGGATGGATCATGTGCGGGACACTTGCAATTCCAAGTCAAACTCTTTAACACCGTAATTGATAAAGAAACTCGCATAATCTCAAAGAGAAATCCACAACTTCCTTACGAACGATCCCTTATTACTAGTTAGTCATCATCGACAATTTACCGTGGACAATGTACTTGTGATTTTTATAAATTAATTGACGGACTTTTATTACCTTTTAATTTGATAAATAACCTAGAATATATAATTTCATGCAAATCTAAGCGTTTGGAATAATCGTTCTCATATGTAACGCTTATTGTAAGGGCAATAATGGAATATTAACATGATTGATGGACTGTTACCTCAAGATGGATCGTGTCCAGGACACTTACAATTCCAAGTCAAACTCTTTAACAATGTAATTGATAAAGAAACTCGAATAATCCCACAGAGAGTTCCACAACTTCCGTACGAATGAACCCTGTATACTAGTTAGTCATCACCGACAATTTAACCCGTACAATGTACTTGTATTACCTTTTAATTTGATAAATAACCTGGAATATATCATTTCACGTGAATCTATGCAGTGGAAATTTTTGTTCTCATATGTAACGCTTTTTGTAAGGGCAATAATGGAATATTAACATGATTGATGGACGGTTTCCTCAAGATGGATTGTCTACAGGATACTTGCAATTCCAAGTAAAATCTTTGACACCGTAATTCACAAGGAATCTCGCATAATCCCATAGACAGTTCCACAACATCCTTACGAATGATCCCTGTATATTAGTTAGTCATCATCGACAATTTAACCAGCACAATGTACTTGTGCTTTTCGTAAATTGATTGACGGGCTTATACTACCTTTTAATTTAACAAATAACCCAGAATATATAATTTCACGTGAATCCATGCGGTGGAAATTTTCGTTCTCATATGTAACGCTTTTTGTAAGGGCAATAATGGAATATTAACATGATTGATGGACGGTTTCCTCAGGATGGATTGTGTACAGGACACTTGTAATTCCAAGTAAAATCTTTTCCACCGTTATTCACAAGGAAAATCGCATTATCCCATAGAAAGTTCCACAACATCCTTACGAATGATCCCTGTATATTAGTTAGTCATCATCGACAATTTAACCAGCACAATGTACTTGTCCTTTTCCTAAATTAATTGACGCACTGGTACTACCTTTTAATTTCATAAATAACCTAGAATATATAATTTACGTGAATCCATGAGGTGGAAATTTTTGTTCTCATATGTAACGCTTTTTGTAAGGGCAATAATGGAATATTAACATGATTGATGGATATTTTCCTCAGGATGGATTGCGTACAGAACACTTGCAATTCCTTGTCAAACTCTTTAACTACGTAATTAATAAAGAAACTCAAATAATCTCACAGAGAGTTCCACAACTTCCTTACGAATGATCCCTGGTATACTAATTCGTTATCATCGACAATTTACCATGGACAATGTACTTGTGCTTTTTATAAATTGATTGATGGACTTGTATTGCCTTTTAATTTGATAAATAACATAGAATATATAATTTCACATGAATCTATACAGTGGAAATTATGGTTCTAATAGATAACGCTTGATTTAAGGGTAATAATGGAATATTAATACTTTGGATGGATGGTTACATCGGGATGGATCGCGTACGGGAAACTTGCAATTCCAAGTCAAACTCTTTAACACCATAATGGATAAGAAACTCGTATAATCCCATTGAGAGTTCCACAACTTCCTTACGAATGATCCCTATATACTAATTAGCCATCATCAACAATTTACACAAGACAATGTACTTGTGCTTTTTATAAATTGATTGGTGGACTTGTATTACCTTTTAATTTGATAAATAACATAGAATATATAATTCCTCGTGAATCTATACGGTGGACATTATCGTTCTAATAGGTAACGCTTGATGTAAGGATAATAATGGAATATTAAAACTATTGATCGACGGTTACATTGAGATGGATCGTGTACGGGAGACTTGAAATTCGAAGTCAAACTCTTTAACACCATAATCGATAAAGAAACTTGCATAATCCCATTGAGGGTTCCACAACTTCCTTACGAATGATCACTGTACACGAATTAGTCATCATCGACAATTTACCTAGGACAATGTACCTGTGCTTTTTATAAATTGATTGGCGGACTTGTATTACCTTTCAATTTGATAAATAACATATAATATATAATTTCACGTGAATCCATGCAATAGAAATTATCGTTCTCATATGTAATGCAACTTTTAAGGGCAATAATGGAATATTAACACGATTGATGGACGGTTACCTCGGGTTGGATCGCATACAGGACACTTGAAATTCCAAGTCAAACTATTTAACACCGTAATTGATAAAGAAACTCGCATAATCTCATTGAGAAATCCATAACTTCCTTACGATAATCCATGTATACTAATTAGTCATCATCGACAATTTACCATGGACAATGTACTTGTGATTTTTATAAATTAATTGACGGAATTGTATTACCTTTTAATTTAATAAATAACCTTAAGTATATAATTTCACGCGAATCTTAGCGGTTGAAATAACCATTCTCATATGTAATGCTTATTGTAAGGGCAATAATTGAATATTAACACGATTGATGGATGGTTACCTCAAGATGGATCGTGTACAGGACACTTGCAATTCAAATTCAAACTCTTTAACTACGTAATTGATAAGAAACTTGAATAATCTCATAGAGAGTTCAACAACTTCCTTACGAATGATCCCTATATACTAATTAGTCATCTTCGACAATTTACCCTGGACAATGTGCTTGTGCTTTTTATAAATTGATTGGCGGACTTGTATTACCTTTTAATTTTATATATAACCTATAATACATAATTTCACATGAATCTATATGGTGGAAATTATCGTTCTCATAAGTAACGCTTAATGTAAGGTTCACAATGGAATATTAATACTATTGATGGACAGTAACATCGGGATGGAACGCATACTGGAAACTTGCAATTACAAGTGAAACTCTTTAACACCGTAATCGATAAAGAAATTTGCATAATCCCACGGAGAATTCCCCTACTTCCCCAATATCCCCAACTCCGAATTACAAGTGTCCTATATACTAATTAGTCATCATCGACAATTTAACCTGGAAAATGTACTTGTGTTGTTCATAAATTGATTGATGCACTTGTATTACCTTTTAATTTGATAAATAACCTAGAATATATGATTTCACAAGAAACCATGTGGTGGAAATTATCTTTCTTATATGTTACGCTTATTGTAAGGGTAATAATGGAATATTTACACGATTGATGGACGGTTACCTCGGGATGGATTTCGTACGGGACAATTGCAATTTCAAGCCACACTCTTTAACACCATAATTGTTAGAGAAACTCGCATAATCTCACAAAGAGTTCCACAACGTCCTTACAAATGATACTTGTATACTAATTAGTCATCATCGACTATTTAACTCGGAAAATATACTTGTGCTTTTTAAATATTAATTAACAAACTTATGTTACCTTTTAATTTGATAAACAACCTAGAATATATAATTTCACTTGAATCCATGCGGTGGAAATTATTGTTCTCATATGTAATGATTATTGTAAGGGTAATAACTGAATATTAACAGGATTGATGGATGGTTACCCTGGGATGGATCGTGTACGGAAAAATTGCAATTCCAAGTCAAACTCTTTAACACCGTAATTAATAAAGAAACTCGCATAATCCCACAGAGAGTTCTACAAATTCCTTACGAATGATCCCTGTATACTAATTAGTCATTATAGACAATTTAACCCGGACAATGTACTTGTGCTTTTTAAAAATTGATTAACGGACTTGTATTACCTTTTAATTTGATAAATAACCTAGAATATAAAATTTTATATTAATTGATCCCTATATATTAATTGGTCCACTAGAATCCCACAGATAGTTCAACAACTTCCTTACGAATGATCCCTATATATTAATTGGTCAGCATCGACAATTTACCCTAGACAATGGACTTGTGCTTTTTATAATTTGATTGGCGGACTTGTATTACCTTTTAATTTGATAAATAACCCATAATACATAATTTCACGTGAATCTATACGGTGGAAATTATCGTTCTCATAAGTAATGCTTAATGTAAGGGTAATAATGGAATATTAGTACTGTTGATTAACGGTTACACCGGGATGGAACGCGTACGGGAAACTTGCAATCACAAGTCAAAATCTTTAACACCGTAATTGATATAGAAACTAGCATAATCCCACAGAGAATTCCACCACTTCCTTACAAATGATCCTCGTACACTAATTAGTCATCATCGACAATAACCCGGACAATGTACTTGTGTTGTTCATAAATTGATTAACACACTTGTATTACCTTTTAATTTGATAAATAACCTTGAATGTATGATTTCACGTGAATCCATGCAGTGGAAATTCTCGTTCTCATATGTAAAGCTTATTGTAAGGGCAATAATGGAATATTAACACGATTGATGTACAGTTACCTCGGGATGGATTGCATACGGGACACTTGCAATTCCAAGCCAGACTCTTTAACACCATAATTGTTGGAGAAACTCGCATAATCTCACAGAGAGTTCCACACATCCTTGCAAATGATACCTGTATACTAATTAGTCATCATCGACAAATTTACTTGGACAATGTACTTGTGCTTTTTAAAAATTGATTAAAGGACTTGTATTACCTTTTAATTAGATAAACAACCTAGAATATATAATTTTACGTGACTCCATGCGGTGGAAATTATTGTACTTATATGTAACGTTTATTGTAAGGGAAATAATAGAATATTACCAGGATTGATGGACAGTTACCTTGGGATGGATCGCGTACGGGAAACTTGCAATTCCATGTCAAGCTCTTTAACACCGTAATTGATATAGAAATTTGCATAAAACCACAGAGAGTTCCACCACTTCCTTATGAATGATCCCTGTATACTAATTAGTCATCATCTACAATTTAACCCGGACAATGTACTTGTGCTTTTTAAAAATTGATTAACGGACTTGTATTACCTTTTAATCTGATAAATAACCTGCAATACACACTTTTACTTGAATCTATGCATTGGAAAATATTGTTCTCAGAAGTAACGCTTATTGTAAAGGCAATAATAGAAAATTAACACGATTGATGGACGATTACCTCGGGATGAATCGTGTACGGGACACTTGCAATTCCAAGTCAAGCACTTTAACTACGTAATTGATAAAGAAACTCGAATAATCCCACAGAGAGTTCCACAACTTCCTTACGAATGATCCCAGTGTACTAGTTAGTCATCATCGACAATTTAACCCGCACAATGTACTTGTGCTTTTCATAAATTGATTGACGCCCTTGTACTACCTTTTAATTTGAAAAATAACCTAGAATATATAATTTCACATTAATCCTTGCGGTGGAAATTATCGTTCTCATATGTAACGCTTTTTGTAAGGGCAATAATGGAAGATTAACATGATTGATGGACGGTTTCCCCAGGATGGATCGCCTTCAGGACACTTACAAATCCAAGTCTAAATCTTTAACTACGTAATTGATAAAGAAACTCACATAATCTCACAGAGAGTTCCACAACTTCCTTACGAATGATCCCTGTATACTAATTAGTCATCATCGACAATTTACCATGGACAATGTACTTGTGCTTCTTATAAATTGATTGACGGACTTGTATTACCTTTTAATTTGATAAATAACATAGAATATATAACTTCACATGAAACTATACGGTGGAAATTATCGTTCTAATAGGTAACGTTTGA
Organism: Rubia yunnanensis; assembly: GCA_037428765.1. Classification (NCBI taxonomy): domain Eukaryota; kingdom Viridiplantae; phylum Streptophyta; class Magnoliopsida; order Gentianales; family Rubiaceae; genus Rubia; species Rubia yunnanensis. The sequence goes on from CM075064.1 coordinate 76,470,162, forward strand.
TGTAAGGGTAATAAAGGAATATTAATACTATTGATGGATGTTTACATTGGGATGGATCGCGTACGGGAAACTTTCCATTCCAAGTCAAACTCTTTAACAACATAATGGATAAAGAAACTCGCATAATCCCATTGAGAGTTCCACAACTTCCTTACGAATGATCCCTATATACTAATTAATCATCATCGACAATTTACCCAGGACAATGTACTTGTACTTTTTATTAATTGATTGATGGGCTTGTATTACCTTTTAATTTGATAAATAAACATAGAATATATAATTTCACATAAATCTATACAATGGAAATTATCGTACTAATAGGTAACGCTTCATGTAAGGGTAGTAATGGAATATTAATACTATTGATGGACGGTTACATCGGGATGGATCGCGTACGGTAAACTTGCAATTCCAAGTCAAACACTTTAACACCATAATGGATAAAGAAACTTGCATAATCCCATTGAGAGTTCCACAACTTCCTTACGAATGATCCATGTATACTAGTTAGTCATCATCGACAATTTAACCCGCACAATGTACTTGTGCTTTTCATAAATAGATTGGCGCACTTGTACTACCTTTTAATTTGATAAATAGCCTAGAATATATAATTTCTAGTGAATCCATGCGGTGGAAATTATTGTTCTCATATGTAACGCTTTTTGTAAGGGCAATAATGGAATATAAACATAATTGATGGACGCTTTCCTCAGGATGGATCGCGTACGGGACACTTTCAATTCCAATTCAAAATCTTTTACTACGTAATTGATAAAGAAACTCGCATAATCTCACAGAGTATTCCACAACTTCCTTACGAATGATCCATGTATACTAATTAGTCATCATCGACAATTTACCATGGGCAATGTACTTGTGCTTTTTATAAATTGATTGACGAACTTGTATTACCTTCAAATTTGATAAATAACATAGAATATATAATTTCACGTGAATCTATTTGGTGGAAATTATCGTTCTAATAGGTTACGCTGGGTGTAAGGGTAATAATGGAATATTAATACTATTGATTGATGTTTACATTGGGATGGATTGCGTACGGGAAACTTGCAATTCCAAGGCAAACTCTATAACTACGTAATTGATAATAAAACTCGAAGAATCTCATAGAGAGTTCCAAAACTTCATTACGAATGATCCTTGTATACTAGTTAGTCATCATCGACAATTTAACCCGTACAATGTACTTGTGATTTTCATAAATTGATTGACGCACTTGTACTACCTTTTAATTTGATAAATAACCTAGAATATATAATTTCACGTGAATCCATGCGGTGGAAATTATCGTTCTCATATGTAACGCTTTTTGTAAGGGCAATAATGGAATATTAACCCGATTGATGGACTGTTACCTTGGGATGGATCGCGTAAGGGACACTTAAAATTCCAAGTCAAACTCTTTAACACAGTAATTGATAAAGAAACTCACATAATCTCACTGTGAAATCCACAACTTCCTTACGAATGTTCCCTGTATACTAATTAGTCATCATCAACAATTTACCATGGACAATGTATTTGTGCTTTTTATAAATTAATTTTCGGACTTGTATTACCTTTTAATTTAATGAATAACCTAGAATATATAATTTCACATGAATCTAAGCATCTGAAACAATCATTCGCATATGTAACGCTTATTGTAAGGGCAATAATTGAATATTAACACGATTGATGGACGGTTACCTCAAGATGGATCCTGTACAGGACACTTGCAATTCCAATTCAAACTCTTAAACTACGTAATTGACAAAGAAACTCGAATAATCCCACAGATAGTTGAACAACTTCCTTACGAATGATCCCTATATATTAATTGGTCAGCACCGACAATTTACCCTGGACAATGGACTTGTGCTTTTTATAATTTGATTGGCGGGCTTGTATTACCTTTTAATTTGATAAATAACCTAGAATACATAATTTCACATGAATCTATACTGTGGAAATTATCGTTCTCATAAGTAATGCTTAATGTAAGGGTAATAATGGAATATTAGTACTGTTGATGGACGGTTACATCGGGATGGAATGCGTACGGGAAACTTGCAATCACAAGTCAAAATCTTTAACACCGTAATTGATATAGAAACTAGCATAATCCCACAGAGAATTCCACCACTTCCTTACAAATGATCCTTGTACACTAATTAGTCATCATCGACAATAACCCGGACAATGTACTTGTGTTGTTCATAAATTGATTAACACACTTGTATTACCTTTTAATTTGATAAATAACCTTGAATGTATGATTTCACGTGAATCCATGCAGTGGAAATTCTCGTTCTCATATGTAAAGCTTATTGTAAGGGCAATAATGGAATATTAACACGATTGATGTACAGTTACCTCGGGATGGATTGCATACGGGACACTTGCAATTCCAAGCCAGACTCTTTAACACCATAATTGTTGGAGAAACTCGCATAATCTCACAGAGAGTTCCACACATCCTTACAAATGATACCTGTATACTAATTAGTCATCATCGACAAATTTACTTGGACAATGTACTTGTGCTTTTTAAAAATTGATTAAAGGACTTGTATTACCTTTTAATTAGATAAACAACCTAGAATATATAATTTTACGTGACTCCATGCGGTGGAAATTATTGTACTTATATGTAACATTTATTGTAAGGGAAATAATAGAATATTACCAGGATTGATGGACAGTTACCTTGGGAAGGATCGCGTACGGGAAACTTGCAATTCTATGTCAAGCTCTTTAACACCGTAATTGATATAGAAATTTGCATAAAACCACAGAGAGTTCCACCACTTCCTTATGAATGATCCCTGTATACTAATTAGTCATCATCTACAATTTAACCCGGACAATGTACTTGTGCTTTTCAAAAATTGATTAACGGACTTGTATTACCTTTTAATCTGATAAATAACCTGCAATACACACTTTTACTTGAATCTATGCATTGGAAAATATTGTTCTCATAAGTAACGCATATTGTAAAGGCAATAATAGAAAATTAACACGATTGATGGACGATTACCTCGGGATGAATCGTGTACGGGACACTTGCAATTCCAAGTCAAGCACTTTAACTACGTAATTGATAAAGAAACTCGAATAATCCCACGGAGAGTTCCACAACTTCCTTACGAATGATCCCAGTGTACTAGTTAGTCATCATCGACAATTTAACCCGCACAATGTACTTGTGCTTTTCATAAATTGATTGACGCCCTTGTACTACCTTTTCATTTGAAAAATAACCTAGAATATATAATTTCACATTAATCCATGCGGTGGAAATTATCGTTCTCATATGTAACGCTTTTTGTAAGGGCAATAATGGAAGATTAACATGATTGATGGACGGTTTCCCCAGGATGGATCGCCATCAGGACACTTACAAATCCAAGTCTAACTCTTTAACTACGTAATTAATAAAGAAACTCACATAATGCCACAGAGAGTTCCACAACTTCCTTACGAATGATCCCTGTATACTAATTAGTCATCATTGACAATTTACCATGGACAATGTACTTGTGCTTCTTATAAATTGATTGACGGACTTGTATTACCTTCTAATTTGATAAATAAGATAGAATATATAACTTCACGTGAAACTATACGGTGGAAATTATCGTTCTAATGGGTAACGTTTGATGTAAGGGTAATAATGGAATATTAATACTATTGATGGATGTTTACATTGGGATGGATCGCGTACGGGAAACTTACCATTCCAAGTCAAACTCTTTAACAACATAATGGATAAAGAAACTCGCATAATCCCATTGAGAGTTTCTCAACTTCCTTACGAATGATCCCTATATACTAATTAGTCATCATCGACAATTTACCCAGGACAATGTACTTGTACTTTTTATTAATTGATTGATGGACTTGTATTACCTTTTAATTTGATAAATAAACATAGAATATATAATTTCACATAAATCTATACGGTGGAAATTATCATTCTAATAGGTAACACTTGATGTATGGGTAATAATTGAATATTAATACTATTGATGGACAAGTACATCGAGTTGGATCGCGTACGGGAAACTTACAATTCCAAGTCAAAATCTTTAACACCGTAATTGATAAAGAAACTCCCATAATCCCACAGAGAGTTCCACAACATCCTTACGAATGATCCATGTATACTAGTTCGTCATCATCGACAATTTAACCCGCACAATGTACTTGTGCTTTTCATAAATAGATTGATGCACTTGTACTGGCTTTTAACTTGATAAATAACCTAGAATATATAATTTCAAGTGAATCCATGCGGTGGAAATTATTGTTCTCATATGTAACGCTTTTTGTAAGGTCAATAATGGAATATTAACATAATTGATGGACGCTTTCCTCAGGATGGATCGCGGGACACTTGCAATTCCAATTCAAAATCTTTAAATACGTAATTGCTAAAGAAACTCGCATAATCTCACAGAGTGTTCCACAACTTCCTTACGAATGATCCATGTATACTAATTAGTCATCATCAACAATTTACCATGGGACATGTACTTGTGCTTTTTATAAATTGATTGACGGACTTGTATTACCTTTAAATTTGATAAATAACATAGAATATATAATTTCACGTGAATCTATTTGGGGGAAATTATCGTTCTAATAGGTTACGCTGGGTGTAAGGATAATAATGGAATATTAATACTATTGATGGATGTTTACATCGGGATGGATCGCGTATGGGAAACTTGCAATTCCGAGCCAAACTCTATAACTACGTAATTGATAAAGAAACTCGAAGAATCTCACAGAGAGTTCTAAAACTTCATTACGAATGATCCTTGTATACTAGTTAGTTATCATTGACAATTTAACCCGCACAATGTACTTGTGATTTTCATAAACTGATTGATGCACTTGTACTACCTTTTAATTTGATAAATAACCTAGAATATATAATTTCACATGAATCCATGCGGTGGAAATTATGGTTCTCATATGTAACGCTTTTTGTAAGGGCAATAATGGAATATTAACACGATTGATGGACGGTTACCTTGGGATGGATCGCGTAAGGGGCACTTGAAATTCCAAGTCAAACTCTTTAACACAGTAATTGATAAAGAAACTCACATAATCTCACTGTGAAATCCACAACTTCCTTATGAAAGTTCCCCGTATACTAATTAGTCATCATCGACAATTTACCATGGACAATGTATTTGTGCTTTTTATAAATTAATTTTTGGACTTGTATTACCTTTTAATTTAATAAATAACCTAGAATATATAATTTCACATGAATCTAAGCATTTGAAACAACCATTCGCATATGTAACGCGTATTGTAAGGGCAATAATTGAATATTAACACAATTGATGGACGGTTAACTCAAGATGGATCATGTACAGGACACTTGCAATTCCAATTCAAACTCTTAAACTACGTAATTGACGAAGAAACTCGAATAATCCCACAGATAGTTCAACAACTTCCTTACGAATGATCCCTATATATTAATTGGTCAGCATCGACAATTTACCCTAGGCAATGGACTTGTGCTTTTTATAATTTGATTGGAGGACTTGTATTACCTTTTAATTTGATAAATAACCCAGAATACATAATTTCACGTGAATCTATATGGTGGAAATTATCATTCTCATAAGTAATGCTTAATGTAAGGGTAATAATGGAATATTAGTACTGTTGATTAACGGTTACACCGAGATGGAACGCCTACGGGAAACTTGCAATCCCAAGTCAAAATCTTTAACACCGTAATTGATATAGAAACTAGCATAATCCCACAGAGAATTCCACCACATCCTTACAAATGATCCTCGTACACTGATTAGTCATCATCGACAATAACCCGGACAATGTACTTGTGCTGTTCATAAATTGATTGACACGCTTGTATTTCCTTTTAATTTGATTAATAACCTTGAATGTATGATTTCACGTGAATCCATGCGGTGGAAATTCTCGTTCTCATATGTAACGCTTATTGTAAGGGCAATAATGGAATATTAACACGATTGATGGACAGTTACCTCGGGATGGATTGCATACGGGACACTTGCAATTCCAAGCCAAACTCTTTAACACCATAATTGTTGGAGAAACTCGCATAATCTCACAGAGAGTTCCACACATCCTTACAAATGATACCTGTATACTAATTAGTCATCATCGACAAATTTACTTTGACAATGTACTTGTGCTTTTTAAAAATTGATTAAAGGACTTGTATTACCTTTTAATTTGACAAAAAACCTAAAATATATAATTTCACGTGACTCCATGCGGTGGAAATTATTCTATTATATGTAACACTTATTGTAAGGGAAATAATAGAATATTACCAGGATCGATGGACAGTTGCCTTGGGATGGATCGCGTACGGGAAACTTGCAATTCCATGTCAAACTCTTTAACACCGTAATTGATAGAGAAATTTGCATATACCCACAGAGAGTTCCACCACTTCCTTACGAATGATCCCGGTATACTAATTAGTCATCATCGACAATTTAACCCGGACAATGTACTTGTGCTTTTTAAAAATTGATTAACGGACTTGTTTTACCTTTTAATCTGATAAATAACCTGGAATACACACTTTTACTGGAATATATGCATTGGAAAATATTGTTCTCATAAGTAACGCTTATTGTAAAGGAAATAATTGAAAATTAACACGATTGATGGACGATTACCTCGGGATGAATCGTGTACAAGACACTTGCAATTCCAAGTCAAACACTTCAACTACGTAATTGATAAAGAAACTCGAATAATCCCACAGACAGTTCCACAACTTCCTTACGAATGATCCCAGTGTACTAGTTAGTCATCATCGACAATTTAACCCGCACAATGTACTTGTGCTTTTCATAAATTGATTGATGCCCTTGTACTACCTTTTCATTTGAAAAATAACCTAGAATATATAATTTCACATTAATCCATGCGGTGGAAATTATCGTTCTCATATGTAATGCTTTTTGTAAGGGCAATAATGGAAGATTAACATGATTGATGGATGGTTTCCCCAGGATGAATCGCCTTCAGGACACTTACAAATCCAAGTCTAACTCTTTAACTACGTAACTGATAAAGAAACTCACATAATCCCACAGAGAGTTCCACAACTTCCTTAAGAATGATCCCTGTATACTAATTAGTCATCATCGACAATTTACCATGGACAATGTACTTGTGCTTCTTATAAATTGATTGACAGACTTGTATTACCTTTTAATTTCATAAATAACACAGAATATATAACTTCACGTGAAACTATACGGTGGAAATTATCGTTCTAATAGGTAACGTTTGATGTAAGGGTAATAATGGAATATTAATAGTATTGATGGATGTTTACATTGGGATGGATCGCGTACGGGAAACTTACCATTCCAAGTCAAACTCTTTAACAACATAATGGATAAAGAAACTCGCATAATCCCATTGAGAGTTCCACAACTTCCTTACGAATGATCCCTATATACTAATTAGTCATCATCGTCAATTTACCCATGACAATGTACTTGTACTTTTTATTAATTTATTGGTGGACTTGTATTACCTTTTAATTTGATAAATAACCCAAAATACATAATTTCACGTGAATCTATACAGTGGAAATTATCGTTCTCATAAGTAATGCTTAATGTAAGGGTAATAATGGAATATTAGTACTGTTGATCAACGGTTACACAGGGATGGAACGCGTACGGGAAACTTGCAATCCCAAGTCAAAATCTTTAACACCGTAATTGATATAGAAACTAGCATAGTCCCACAGAGAATTCCACCACTTCCTTACAAATGATCCTCGTACACTAATTAGTCATCATCGACAATAACCCGGACAATGTACTTGTGTTGTTCATAAATTGATTGACACACTTGTATTACCTTTTAATTTGATAAATAACGTAGAATGTGTGATTTCACGTGGATCCATGCGGTGGAAATTATCGTTCTGATATGTAACGCTTATTGTAAGGGCGATGATGGAATACTAACACGATTGATGGACAATTACCTCGGGATGAATTGCGTACGGGACACTTACAATTCCAAGCCAGACTCTTTAACACCATAATTGTAAGAGAAACTCGCATAATCTCACAGAGAGTTCCACACATCCTTGCAAATTATACTTGTATAATAATTAGTCATCATCGACAAATTTACTTGTACAATGTACTTGTGCTTTTTAAAAATAGATTAAAGGACTTGTATTACCTTTTAATTTGATAAAAAACCTAGAATATATAATTTCACGTGAGTCCATGCGGTTGAAATTATTGTACTTATATGTAACGCTTATTGTAAGGGAAATAATGGAATATTACCAGGATTGATGAACAGTTACCTTGGGATGGATCACGTACGGAAAACTTGCAATTCCATGTCAAACACTTTAACACCGTAATTGATAGAGAAATTCGCATAAACCCACAGAGAGTTCCACCACTTCCTTACGAATGATCCCTGTATACTAATTAGTCATCATCGACAATTTAACCCGGACAATGTACTTGTGCTTTTTAAAAATTGATTAATGGACTCGTATTACCTTTTAATCTGATAAATAACCTGGAATATACACTTTTACTTGAATCTATGCATTGGAAAATATTGTTCTCATAAGTAACGCTTATTGTAAAGGCAATAATAGAAAATTGACACGATTGATGGGCGATTACCTCAGGATGGATCGTGTACATGACACTTGCAATTCCAAGTCAAACACTTTAACTACGTAATTGATAAAGAAACTCGAATAATCCAACAGAGAGTTCCACAACTTCCTTACGAATGATCCCAGTATACTAGTTAGTCATCATCGACAATTTAACACGCACAATGTACTTGTGCTTTTCATAAATTGATTGACGCCCTTGTACTACCTTTTTTTTGAAAAATAATCTAGAATATATAATTTCACATTAATCCATGCGGTGGAAATTATCGTTCTCATATGTCCGCTTTTTGTAAAGGCAATAATGGAAGATTAACATGATTGATGGACGGTTTCCTCAGGATGGATCACCTACGGGACACTTACAAATCCAAGTCAAACTCTTTAACTACGTAATTGATAAAGAAACTCTCATAATCTCACAGAGAGTTCCACAACTTCCTTACGAATAATCCATGTATACTAATTAGTCATCATCGACAATTTACCATGGGCAATGTGCTTGTGCTTTTTATAAATTGATTGATGGACTTGTATTACCTTTCAATTTGATAACATAGAATATATAATTTCACGTAAATTTATATGGTGGAAATTATCGTTCTAATAGGTTACGTTGGGTGTAAGGGTAATAATGGAATATTAATACTATCGATGGATGTTTACATCGGGATGGATCGCATACGGGAAACATGCCATTTCAAATGAAACTCTTTAACACCATAATGGATAAAGAAACTCGCATAATTCCATTGAGAATTCCACAACTTCCTTACGAATGATCCATGTATACTAATTAGTCATCATCGACAATTTATCCCAGACAATGTAATTGTGCTATTCTTAAATTGATTGACGCAGTTATATTACCTTTTAATTTGATAAATAGCATATAATATATAATTTCACGTGAATCCATGCGGTGGAAATTATCGTTCTTATATGTCACACTTTTTGTGAGGGCAATAATGGAATATTAACACAATTGATGGACGGTTACCTCGGGACGGATCGCATACGGGACACTTTCAAATCCAAGTCAAACACTTTAACACCGTAATTGATAAAGAAACTCGAATAATTCCACAGAGAGTTCCACAACTTCCTTACGAATGATACCTATATACTAATCAGTCATCGTCGACAATTTACCCAGGACAATGTAGTTGTGGTTTTTATAAATTGATTGGAGGACTTGTATTACCTTTTAATTTGATAAATAACATAGAATATATAATTTCACGTGAATTTATACGGTGGAAATTATCATCTAATAGGTAAAGCTTGATGTAAGGATAATAATGGAATTTGTTTTTTAATTTTATCCATCCAAATAGATGGGAGGATTATATTCGGCTCCCCGGACCATATAAGCTGACCCAAAAGGGCGGAGTCATGTTTACATCTGTACAAGATCATTCATTTGATGCTCCAAAAAGGAACAAAAAAAGAACTTCCTAGGCATTCAATTTATACAATACCAAGCCAAAACTAGATGAAGATGGAGATATGTAGACAGTCTTATTATCTTCCAACAAAGTGACACGAACATGGTCAGGGAGTTGAGAATTCAAAACCTTTATTAGTCAATGTCTCTTTGCTGAAAAGAGATAAGACCTCTTAAGGTCTCTATTTGAAGCCAGGAAATTAGAATCCGTGCGGTCCTTTGTGCCTGCTCATTTCTTCCTTTTCAGCCCTGCATATGAAAACCAGAGAGCACAACCTTTCTGTACAAGAGGGAAAGTGGAAGTACCAAAAGATACAGCTATGTAGAAACATGTTTCCTTATGATGTATAAATTCTAACTCCCTTAACTCCAATTTTATCTAATTGAATCAAGCCTCTAAGAAAGGGTGGAGCATTCCTTATATTTAAGTCTCCTGTTAAAGACTTCTCCCTTGCATATTTTGCCAAAAAATCTGCAGCTGTGTTAGCTTCCCTAGGAACATATTGAATTGGATTATCTTTATGCAACATATTCAAATTGCTGCAAATAGAAAAACTCTCCATGGACTTCCATATGGATCATGTATTCCTTTAACAGCTGATTGGCAATCTGACTCAAGCACACTACCGTTAATGTCAAGTTCTGAGCATAATTGATAAGCACATTGAATACCTACTAGCTCTGCATGAAGGGGAGATTCTGATTGAAAAGTTTTAACTCTCATATAGGTCACCTCTCGCCTCTAATCTCTAACTATTACTGCACATGAGGACTTACCTCCATATACCCATGATGCATCTGTGTTAATTTTGAGGCCAGATTTAGGTTTTTCCCAACTAACTGCAGTTAGGGATATTTCCTTTTTCCTCTGAGTAATGTTAGGTATGATTCTATCCTGAACTAGATACTTATGCTTTTCCTTATTACCTTTCAAAGGATTAGCAGTAAAAATTAAGAACATTAATTCTTTGACATTCTGAAAACATGCATCAGTTGAGAAAGAGAGATTGTCAAATAGAAATTTGTTCCTATGGATCCAGAGAGACCATGTTGTGACTATAAGAGCTGTTGTATATACTTGATTCAGAATCCTAGAGTCTGGCTTAATGGAGAGATAATATTCTACTCTATTCCTAAAACTCCCTAAAGCAGGTATTTGAAGATACAGAAGACTGTTAACTCTATTCCATACTGCAATTGCATTAGGACAAGAGTTAAATAAATGATTGATAGAGTCAGAGTGGTTCGAACACAAAGGGCACTTAGAAGCTAGAGAGAAACCAAACTTACACAAAATGTTATCAAAAGGCAGAATTCCGTTTAGAGCTCTCCAGACTAATACAGACATTTTAGCAGGAATGAAATTTGACCATACCTTATGAAGATGTCTAATGATTGTACCCTTCTGTCTGAATTGCTTGTAGGCTGAACTGACTGAAAAATTTCCATCCAGTGAGGCTTTCCAGATCAGTCTATCTGCATGTGTGCTTCTGATAATAACATCCTGTAGAATAGTAACTATATTGGTAGCCAAGTGTGGCTCCATTATAGGGAGATTAGAGTCTTTGTTCAGGATGAATGAGCTGAGAGAGATATCAGGAAAAGGTAATTCCCTATCTTGAGGCCATTCATAGAACAAAACACCTTCACCTGACCAGTTAGAATTCCAGAATGAGCACTCTCCTACTCCATAAATTACTCTGGTTAGACTATTAGCTTTTTCAGTTATGTTGCAGATTCTCTTCCATGTGTGGGATTTTTTATATGAAACAGGTAATGCCCACAAATGATGTGACCATTGAGTGTTATTCCTTTGTAGCTTCCACCAGAGCTTACAAGAGAAAGATTCAACTATGGCTTGAAGATCTCTAAAGCCTATCCCATTCTCCTATACTGGTATACTCATTCTTTTCCAGGCTCTCCATTTTTTCCTTGCCTCTAAAGTTTCACTACTTCCCCATAAAAGACCAGAAGCCATTTTTTCCATTGTTCTTAGGACTAACTTTGGAGGGCTTAAAACAGCAAACAAATGTGTGGGAATGGAGAGGAAACAGTGATTAATTAGGATGATTTTTCCTGCAGTGCTCAACCACCTGTTTTTCCAATTGTTAATGGATTTTTCCATCCTTTCCAAGATAGGATGATAGTATTTCTGAGTATTCCTACCTGTGAAGATTGGGATCCCTAGATACTGGAAGGGGAAAGCACCTCTAACCATTCCAAGATTCCTGCTCAGTATTTGGACTCTATCCATAGGAGTGTGAGGAGCAACATAGAAATTGGATTTTGAGAAGTTAACTTTTTGTCCTGATGTTTGCTCATATGCCTTAAGGAACCTTTTAAATCTTTTCAAATTTTTGTTATTACCATTAAGGAAGACTGCCGTATCATCAGCATACATAAGATGAGTAATCTGTGGGCAGTTTTTAGGTAATATAAAATATTGTAAGTATCCTATGTGAAATAGTTTTTTCAATCCTCGGGAGAAAGCCTCTGATAGAATGTTATACAGAAAAGGTGAAAGAGGGTCTCCCTGTTTAATGCCTCTATTGGATGCAAAAAAGCCTGATGCAATTCCATTAATTAAAACTGAGAAGTGAGCTGAAGCTATGATTTGCATAATCCGATTAACAAAAGTACCATGAAATCCAAATTTAAGGAGAAATGAATTAAGAAAAGACCATGAAACCCTGTCAAAAGCTTTCTGCATATCTAACTTAACTATAAGGTTCAAACTTTTAGATTTCCTTGGTAAAATTCTGGTCATTTCTTGCATCAGTATTATGTTATCCGAAATGTCCCTCCCTTTTATAAATGCACTTTGTTCAAGGGAAATAAGTTGAGACATAAAAGGCTTAATCCTTTCCATAATCATCTTAGAGAATACCTTATTCACAAAGTTAAATAGACTTATTGGCCTAAACTCAGCAAAAGTGACAGGTATAGTTCTTTTTGGGATTAAAGTTAACCATGTACTGGATATAGCCTTAGGAATATTTCCACTTTTTAGAAATTCATTTGCAGCTTCTAGTAGATCTCCTTTAACAGTTTCCCAGAATGTGGTGTAAAAAAACCAGAGTATTCATCAGGTCCAGGGGAACTATGTTTATTAAGGTCAAACACTGCATATTTAAGCTCATGGATTTGGAATGGAGACAGCAAAGAGTGATTTTCTTGTTCAGTTATTACTCTAGGAATTTCAGTTAGAAAATGTTCTATGTATGTTCCCATTTTTTGAGGATCTTCTTCGTTAAATAATGATCTATAGAACCTCACTGCTTCCTCTTTAATCTGGGATGGTTCTGAAATCCAGTTACCTTTTTGTCCTCCTTTCCCTAATTGAGTGATGGAAGTAACTGGTATTGGCATCACCATGCTTGAACCAATTCACCCTAGCTTTTTGCTTTAGATAGATAATTTTCTCTTTTTGAGCCCTCATTAGCAGTTGTTTAGATTTATTAAGCTCAGCTAAGGTTGAGTCATTTTGAGTTTGCTGAAAGGAGATTTCTAAATCATTAACCATGGTCTCATATTGTGTCAGATTCTTATCTACATTCCCAAACTGTGTTTTATTCCATTGTTTGATTTCCATCTTAAGCCTTTTAAGTTTATATACTAACCTATACATCCCACTGAAAGGAGTATGTAAGTCCCAGTTAGATACCACTAAATTAAAGAAATCCTGTCTGTTAGTCCATATTTCTTGATATCTAAATGGTCTAGGGGCTTGTTCCTCAGCTGATTGTACAAATAAAAAAAGGGGGGCATGGTCCGAGGACAATCTATTGAGAACATGAATTGAGCTGTTAGGAAATAGGTCAAACCAGTCTAAAGTGGAGATTCCCCTATCTAGCCTTTGGAACATTAAGTCTTTACATCTGTCCTTATATCTATTATTGCTCCAAGTAAAGGAATTACCTGCTGTAGGTATTTCATGCAAATCCATTTCATTTAAAAATTCATTAAATTGCCTCATGCTTTTTTTTGGGGTTGACTTCCTCTCTTTATACTCTGATACAGATGCTACTGTGTTAAAATCTCCTATATATATGGAAGGGTGATGCATTGCTACCTTTAGATCACTCCATAAAGACTCCCTCACTTGTCTGTGTACACTTGCATATATGAAAAAACAGTTCCAACTTAAGGAATAAGCAGGGTCAGTTATATTCACTTGAACATACTGGTCTGACTCCCTTAAAGTAGTAATGCTGAAAGATTGATTCCATAATAACCAAATTTTAGCAGTATGAGAAGAGTAAGCATTCTGGAATCCCAGTTCATATTTACATTTTGTTAATTTTTGTTTATCCTGCCAGGGTTCTATTAGACACATTATGTCTATCTTATGTTTGAATTTTAAGGCCTTAAGTCTGTCAGTTGATGTTCCAATTCCCCTCACATTCCAGACTAGTATATTCCCAATTATGGTGTGTTTTATCATTTAAAAATTTTGGGGGTAGCTTTTTGTGATGATCATAGGTTTCTACCAGTCTTAGCAGAATTGTTTCCTTTGTCTCCTGATTTTCCAGTACTGTTTTCATTGTTCCCAGATAAAGACTTCTATACAGAAAGGCTAACCTTGTATTGTATGCTATCCTCTTCCATTATTCTCTGATCAGGGGATGATGGAGTCTGACATTGCGTCCTCTCTCCCAGTATGGAATTTTGCTCTTTGAGACCTGTTTGAGATTGCTCTTTGAGACCTGTTTGAGATTGTTCTTTGTGGGACATAGGGGAAGTAGTTGTGTTAGTAGTATCATCAGAGTTTAGAACTAATGGGACTTCCTGAGATTCCTCAGATTCATGAAAAATCTCCACTATCTCCCCTTCCTGATCATCCTCAATATCATCTAGGGATTGAAATGCATTAGAAATTGTCACTGTGTTCGGGTTTGTTTCATTTTCCAGTATGGGAGTAAGTTCAGGGATTTGGTTCTTTTTTCTCCAGAAGGAAGTGGTTATTGGCTTAGATATATCATCTAGTGAGTAAAATGGACCATTCTTTTTCTTATGGCTGACCTTGAAGAAATTGATGTTACTGTCATTATGAACTCCTGAGTTTATTTTTTGGTTCTGAACATCCTTTTCCTTTTGTGTAACAGTTAGTGCAGAGGGGCCCTCAATGTTGATATCCTCTGATAGGTGAGATTCTATGCCTAATGTATTCTTCTGATCGTTACTCTCTGCCTTTTTAACAGATTTTTTCTTCAAAGAAGGGTGCAGAAAGTTACAATTAGTGTGACTATGCCCAATTATTTTGCAATGTGTGCAATATATTGGCAAATCTTCATATTCTATAGGGTATTCCGCAACCTTGTTACCTATTCCTACCACAATTGTACTAGGAAGCTGAGCTAACAGATCAATTTCAACGCAAACTTTAATAGCTGATGGTCTAGTTAAAGCTATGGTGGCAGCATCCATCTTGAGGAATCTGCCGACCTGACTACTTATACCCATTATTGCAGAGTTGTTATAGAAATGTATTGGTAGTTTGTGAAATGTTACCCAAACCGGGACAATGGAGGATTCCTCTGTCGGAGAGAAGTCCGATGTCCATTTCTGCACTTTCATTATGAAGCCTTGTATCATCCATTGGCCCTTCATCCAACATCTTTGGTAGTCTTCGTTTTCCTGAAAACGAATAAGCACATGTCGGTAATCAATTGCACCTAATTGAAATTTCGATTTAAAACCTATTGATTTGAAAGCCTGATGGAGAGTATCCATGGGTGGTTTCCCTCGGATGAACTTTCCGACGAGGACATTCTGGTAATGCGATGCAAGAAGTTCTCCTTCTTCTGGGGGGAGTATGTATGCTATTTTGCCCTTGAATTCTGTTATTGGGTGCAGGTTTGGAGTGTTAGGGAGGGATGATAGAAGAGGAGATTGTTTTGTGTTGAGAGCTTGGGCGAAACTTTTGTATGCCGGGGGCTTAGAGAGCGTAGGGTCTGGGGGTAGAGGTGGCATCGGCGACGCCATGGTCGACTACCTAAGTAGCTGTGCTGGAATAGTAAATAAGACCGTTAACAGTGAGAAATGAGGTGAAGAAGGGAGTTCAGTGTGTTAATCGCACATAGATACAGTAAATAGAGCGCTCAGTTGTGAAGATTAGGATAATAATGGAATATTAATACTATTGATGAACGGTTACATTGGGATGGATCGCATAAGGGAAAATTTTAATTCCAAGCTAAACTCTTTAACACAATAATTGATAAAGAAACTCGCAAAATCCCATTGAGAGTTCCACAACTTCCTTACGGATGATCCCTGTATACTAATTAGTCATCATCGACAATTTATCCCGGACAATGTACTTGTGTTGTTCATAAATTCATTGACACACTTGTATTACCTTTTAATTTTATAAAAAAACATATAATATATAATTTCACGTGAATCCATACGGTGGAAATTATCGTTGTCATATGTCACGCTTTTTGTAAGGGCAATAATGGAATATTAATATGATTGATGGACAGTTAACTCAGGATGGATCGCATACGGGACACTTGCAATTTTAAGTCAAACTCTTTAACACTGTAATTGATAAAGAAACTCGAATAATCCCACAGAGAGTTCCACAATTGCCTTACGAATGATACCTATATACTAATCAGTTATCATCGACTGTTTACCTAGGACAATATAGTTGTGTTTTTCATAAATTGATTGGCGAACTTGTATTACCTTTAATTTGATAAAACCATAGAATAAATAATTTCACGTGAATTTATACGGTGGAAAATTATCGTTCTAATAGGTAAAGCTTGATGTAAGCGTAATAATGGAATATTAATAATATTGATGGACAGTTACATCGGGATGGATCGCATACGGGAAACTTGTAATTCCAAGTAAAACTCTTTAGCACAATAATTGATAAAGAAACTTGCAAAATCCCATTGAGAGTTCCACAACATCATTACGAATAATCCCTATATACTAGTTAGTCATCATTGAATATTTACCTAGGACAATGTACTTGTGCTTTTTATCAATTGATAGGCAGACTTGTGTTAATTTGATAAGTAACATAGAATATATAATTTCACGTGAATCTATAAGGTGGAAATTATTGTTCTAATAGGTAACACTTGTTGTAAGGGTAATAATGTAATATTAATACAATTGATCGACGTTTATATCGCGATGGCTCGCGTATGGGAAACTTGAGATTCCAAGTCAAACTCTTTAACATCATAATAGATAAAGAAACCTGCATAATCCCATTGAGAGTTCCACAACTTCCTTATGAATGATCCATGTATACTAATTAGTCATCATCGACAATTTACCATGGACAATGTACTTGTGCTTTTTATTAATTAATTGACGGACTTGTATTACCTTTTAATTTGATAAATAACCTAGAATATATAATTTTACGCAATTCAATACGGTGGAAATTATCGTTCCCCTAAGTAATGCTTATTGTAAGGGTAATAATTGAATATTAATACTATTAATGGACGGTTACATCGGGATGGATCGCGTTTGGGAAAATTGCATTCCAAGTCAAACTCTTTAACACCATAATTGATAAAGAATCTCTCATGATCCCACAGATAGTTCCACAACTTCCTCACGAATGATCCATGTATACAAATTAGTCATCATCGACAAATTAACCCTGACAATGTACTTGTGCTTTTCATAAATTGATTGACGCACTTGTATTATCTTTTAATTTGATAAATAACCTAGAATATATAATTTCACATGAATCCATCCGGTGGAAATTATCGTTCCCATATGTAACACTTATTGTAAGGGCAATACTGGAATATTAACACGATTAATGGATGGTTACCTCAGGATGGATCGTGTACAAGATACTTTCAATTTCAAATCAAACTCTTTAAATCCGTAATTGATAAAGAAACTTGAATAATCTCACTGAGAGTTCCAAAACTTCTTTACGAATGATCCCTATATACTTATTGGTCAATATTGACAATTTACTCTAGACAGTGTACTTGTGCTTTTTATAAATTTATTGGAAGACTTGCATTACCTTTTAATTTGATAAATAACCTAGAATATATTATTTCACATGAATCTATACGGTGGAAATTATCAATCCCATAAGGAACGCTTAATGTAAGGGTAATGATGGAATATTAATACTATTGATGGACGGTTACATCGGGAAGGATCGCGAACGGGAAACTTGCAATTCCAAGTCAAACTTTTTAATACCATAATTTATAAAGAAACTCGCATAATCCCACAGAGAGTTCCACCACTTCCTTACTAATGATCACGATATACTAATTAGTCATCATTGACAATTTAATCCGGAAAATGTGCTTGTGATGTTCATAAATTGAATAATGCCCTTGTATTACCTTTTAATTTGATAAACAACTTAGAATATATATTTCACATGAATCCATTTGGTGTAAAATATCGTTCTCATATGTAACGCTTATTGTAACGGGAATAATGGAATATTAACACGATTGATGGACGGTTACCTCAAGATGGATCGCGTACGGGACACTTGTAATTCCCAGTAAAAGTCTTTAACACCGTAATTGATAAAGAAAGTCGCATAATCTCACAGAGAGTTCCACAACTTCCTTACGAATGATCAGTGTATACTAATTAGTCATCATCGACAATTTACCATGGACAATGTACTTGTGCTTTTTATATTGATGGACTTGTATTACCTTTTATTTTATGAGTAACCTAGAATATATATTTTCATGTGAATTTAAGCAGTTGAAATAATCGATCTCATATGCAATGCTTATTGTTTGGGCAATATTGGAATATTAATACGGTTAATGGACGGTTACCTCAAGATGGATCTATATAGGATATTTGCAATTCCAAGTCAAACTCTTTAAATCCATAATTGATAAAGAAACTCCAATAATCTCACTGAGAGTTCCACAACGTCCTTACGAATGATCCCTATATACTAACTAGTCAATATCGACAATTTACCCTGGACAATGTACTTGTGCTTTTTATAAATTTATTGGCAGACTTGTATTACCTTTTAATTTGATAAATAACCTCGAATATACAATTTTACGCTATTCAATACGGTTGAAATTATCGTTCTCATAAGTAACGCTTATGGTAAGCGTAATAATGGAATATTAATACTATTAATGGACGGTTACATCGGGATGTATCACATACGGGAAACTTGCAATTCCTAGTCAAACTCTTTAGCACTGTATTTGAGAAAGAATCTCGCATAATCCCACAGATAGTTTCACAACTTCCTCACGAATGATCCATGTATACAAATCAGTCATCATCGACAAATTAACCCAGACAATGTACTTGTGCCTTTCATAAATTGATTGATGCATTTGTATTATCTTTTAATTTGATAAATAACCTATAATATATAATTTAACATGAATCCATGCGGTGGAAATTATTGTTCCCATATTTAACACTTATTGTAAGGGAAATAATAGAATATTAACAAGATTAATGGACGGTTACCTCAAGATGGATCGTGTACTGGAAACTTGCAATTCCATGTCAAACTCTTTATCACCGTAATTGATAAAGAACCTCGTATAATCCCATAGAGAGCTCCACAACTTCCTTACGAATGATCCCTGTATACTAATTAGTCATCATCGACAATTTATTCAGGACAATGTACTCGTGCTTTTCATAAATTGATTGGCACACTTGTATTACCTTTTAATTTGATAAATAACCTAGTATATATAATTTTACGCGATTCAATACGGTTGAAATTATCGTTGTTATAAGTAACGCTTATTGTAAGGGTAATAATGGAATATTAATACTATTAATGGACGGTGACATCGGGATGGATCACGTCCGGGAAACTTGCAATTCCTAGTCAAACTCTTTAGCACTGTATTTGATAAAGAATCTTGCATAATCCCATAGATAGTTCCACAACTTCCTCACGAATGATCTATGTATACAAATCAGTAATCATCGGCAAATTAACCCAGACAATGTACTTATGCTTTTCATAAATTGATTGATGCATTTGTATTATCTTTTAATTTGATAAATAACCTAGAATATATAATTTCACATGAATCCATGCGGTGTAAATTATCGTTCCCATATTTAACGCTTATTGTAAGGGCAATAATGGAATAATAACACGATTAATGGACGGTTACCCCAAGATGGATCGTGTACAGGATACTTGCAATTCCATGTCAAACTCTTTAAATCTGTAATTGATAAAGAAACTCGAGTAATCCCACTGAGAGTTCCACAACTTCCTTGCGAATGATCCCTATATACTAATTAGTTAATATCGACAATTTACCCTGGACAATGTACTTTTGCTTTTTATAAATTTATGGGCAGACTTGTATTACCTTTTAATTTGATAAAGAACCTAGAATATATAATTTTATGCAATTCAATACGGTGGAAATTATCGTTCCCCTAAGTAATGCTTATTGTAAGGGTAATAATTGAATATTAATACTATTAATGGACGGTTACATCGGGATGGATCGCGTTTGGGAAAATTGCATTCCAAGTCAAACTCTTTAACACCATAATTGATAAAGAATCTCCCATAATCCCACAGATTGTTCCACAACTTCCTCACGAATGATCCATGTATACAAATTAGTCATCATCGACAAATTTACCCTGACAATGTACTTGTGCTTTTCATAAATTGATTGACGCACTTGTATTATCTTTTAATTTGATAAATAACCTAGAATATATAATTTCACATGAATCCATCCGGTGGAAATTATCGTTCCCATATGTAACACTTATTGTAAGGGAAATACTGGAATATTAACACGATTCATGGATGGTTACCTCAGGATGGATCGTGTACAAGATACTTTCAATTTCAAATCAAACTCTTTAAATCCGTAATTGATAAAGAATCTTGAATAATCTCACTGAGAGTTCCAAAACTTCCTTACGAATGATCCCTATATACTTATTGGTCAATATTGACAATTTACTCTAGACAGTGTACTTGTGCTTTTTATAAATTTATTGGCAGACTTGCATTACCTTTTAATTTGATAAATAACCTAGAATATGTTATTTCACGTTAATCTATACGGTGGAAATTATCATTCCCATAAGGAACGCTTAATGTAAGGGTAATGATGGAATATTAATACTATTGATGGACGGTTACATCGGGAAGGATCGCGAACGGGAAACTTGCAATTCCAAGTCAAACTTTTTGATACCATAATATATAAAGAAACTCGCATAATCCCACAGAGAGTTCCACCACTTCCTTACTAATGATCACGATATACTAATTAGTCATCATCGACAATTTAATCCGGAAAATGTACTTGTGATGTTCATAAATTGAATAATGCCCTTGTATTACCTTTTAATTTGATAAACAACTTAGAATATATATTTCACATGAATCCATTTGGTGGAAAATATCATTCTCATATGTAACGCTTATTGTAACGGGAATAATGGAATATTAACACGATTGATGGACGGTTACCTCAGGATGGATCGCGTACGGGACACTTGTAATTCCCAGTAAAACTCTTTAACACCGTAATTGATAAAGAAAGTCGCATAATCTCACAGAGAATTCCACAACTTCCTTACTAATGATCAGTGTATACTAATTAGTCATCATCGACAATTTACCATGGACAATGTACTTGTGCTTTTTATATTGATGGACTTGTATTACCTTTTATTTTATGAGTAACCTAGAATATATATTTTCATGCGAATTTAAGCAGTTGAAATAATCGATCTCATATGCAATGCTTATTGTTAGGGCAATATTGGAATATTAATACGGTTAATGGACGGTTACCTCAAGATGGATCTATATAGAATATTTGCAATTCCAAGTCAAACTCTTTAAATCCATAATTGATAAAGAAACTCCAATAATCTCACTGAGAGTTCCACAACGTCCTTACGAATGATCCCTATATACTAACTAGTCAATATCGACAATTTACCCTGGACAATGTACTTGTGCTTTTTATAAATTTATTGGCAGACTTGTATTACCTTCTAATTTGATAAATAACCTAGAATATACAATTTTACGCGATTCAATACGGTTGAAATTATCGTTCTCATAAGTAACGCTTATGGTAAGGGTAATAATGGAATATTAATACTATTAATGGACGGTTACATCGGGATGTATCACGTTCGGGAAACTTGCAATTCCTAGTCAAACTCTTTAGCACTGTATTTGATAAAGAATCTTGCATAATCCCATAGATAGTTTCACAACTTCCTCACGAATGATCCATGTATACAAATCAGTCATCATCGACAAATTAACCCAGACAATGTACTTGTGCCTTTCATAAATTGATTGATGCATTTATATTATCTTTTAATTTGATAAATAACCTATAATATATAATTTAACATGAATCCATGCGGTGGAAATTATTGTTCCCATATTTAACACTTATTGTAAGGGAAATAATGGAATATTAACACGATTAATGGACGGTTACCCCAAGATGGATCGTGTACTGGAAACTTGCAATTCCATGTCAAACTCTTTATCACCGTAACTGATAAAGAACCTCGTATAATCCCATAGAGAGCTCCACAACTTCCTTACGAATGATCCCTATATACTAATTAGTCATCATCGACAATTTATTCAGGACAATGTACTCGTGCCTTTCATAAATTGATTGGCACACTTGTATTACCTTTTAATTTGATAAATAACCTAGTATATATAATTTTACGCGATTCAATACGGTTGAAATTATCGTTGTCATAAGTAACGCTTATTATAAGGGTTATAATGGAATATTAATACTATTAATGGACGGTTACATCGGGATGTATCACGTTCACACAACTTCCTCACGAATGATCCATGTATACAAATCAGTCATCATCGACAAATTAACCCAGACAATGTACTTGTGCCTTTCATAAATTGATTGATGCATTTATATTATCTTTTAATTTGATAAATAACCTATAATATATAATTTAACATGAATCCATGCAGTGGAAATTATTGTTCCCATATTTAACACTTATTGTAAGGGAAATAATGGAATATTAACATGATTAATGGACGGTTACCTCAAGATGGATCGTGTACTGGAAACTTGCAATTCCATGTCAAACTCTTTATCACCGTAACTGATAAAGAACCTCGTATAATCCCATAGAGAGCTCCACAACTTCCTTACGAATGATCCCTGTATACTAATTAGTCATCATCGACAATTTATTCAGGACAATGTACTCGTGCTTTTCATAAATTGATTGGCACACTTGTATTACCTTTTAATTTGATAAATAACCTAGTATATATAATTTTACGCGATTCAATACGGTTGAAATTATCGTTGTCATAGGTAACGCTTATTATAAGGGTAATAATGGAATATTAATACTATTAATGGACGGTTACATCGGGATGTATCACGTTCGGGAAACTTGCAATTCCTAGTCAAACTCTTTAGCACTATATTTGATAAAGAATCTCGCATAATCCCACAGATAGTTTCACAACTTCCTCACGAATGATCCATGTATACAAATCAGTCATCATCGACAAATTAACCCAGACAATGTACTTGTGCCTTTCATAAATTGATTGATGCATTTATATTATCTTTTAATTTGATAAATAACCTATAATATATAATTTAACATGAATCCATGCGGTGGAAATTATTGTTCCCATATTTAACACTTATTGTAAGGGAAATAATGGAATATTAACACGATTAATGGACGGTTACCTCAAGATGGATCGTGTACTGGAAACTTGCAATTCCATGTCAAACTCTTTATCACCGTAACTGATAAAGAACCTCGTATAATCCCATAGAGAGCTCCACAACTTCCTTACGAATGATCCCTGTATACTAATTAGTCATCATCGACAATTTATTCAGGACAATGTACTCGTGCTTTTCATAAATTGATTGGCACACTTGTATTACCTTTTAATTTGATAAATAACCTAGTATATATAATTTTACGCGATTCAATACGGTTGAAATTATCGTTGTCATAAGTAACGCTTATTGTAAGGGTAATAATGGAATATTAATACTATTAATGGACGGTGACATCGGGATGGATCACGTCCGGGAAACTTGCAATTCCTAGTCAAACTCTTTAGCACTGTATTTGATAAAGAATGTTGCATAATCCCACAGATAGTTCCACAACTTCCTCACGAATGATCTATGTATACAAATCAGTCATCATCGGCAAATTAACCCAGACAATGTACTTATGCTTTTCATAAATTGATTGATGCATTTGTATTTTCTTTTAATTTGATAAATAACCTTGAATATATAATTTCACATGAATCCATGCGGTGGAAATTATCGTTCCCATATTTGACGCTTATTGTAAGGGCAATAATGGAATATTAACACGATTAATGGACGGTTACCCCAAGATGGATCATGTACAAGATACTTGCAATTCCATGTCAAGCTCTTTAAATCTGTA
Source organism: Rubia yunnanensis (assembly GCA_037428765.1). Taxonomy (NCBI): domain Eukaryota; kingdom Viridiplantae; phylum Streptophyta; class Magnoliopsida; order Gentianales; family Rubiaceae; genus Rubia; species Rubia yunnanensis. The sequence continues at coordinate 76,494,785 of CM075064.1, forward strand.
ATTGATAAAGAAACTCGAATAATCCCACTGAGAGTTCCACAACTTCCTTACGAATGATCCCTATATACTAATTACTTAATATCGACAATTTACCCTGGACAACGTACTTGTGCTTTTTATAAATTTATGGGCAGACTTGTATTACCTTTTAATTTGATAAATAACCTAGAATATATAATTTTACGCAATTCAATACGGTGGAAATTATCGTTCCCCTAAGTAATGCTTATTGTAAGGGTAATAATTGAATATTAATACTATTAATGGACGGTTACATCGGGATGGATCGCGTTTGGGAAAATTGCATTCCAAGTCAAACTCTTTAACACCATAATTGATAAAGAATCTCCCATAATCCCACAGATAGTTCCACAACTTCCTCACGAATGATCCATGTATACAAATTAGTCATCATCGACAAATTTACCCTGACAATGTACTTGTGCTTTACATAAATTGATTGACGCACTTGTATTATCTTTTAATTTGATAAATAACCTAGAATATATAATTTCACATGAATCCATCCGGTGGAAATTATCGTTCCCATATGTAACACTTATTGTAAGGGCAATACTGGAATATTAACACGATTAATGGATGGTTACCTCAGGATGGATCGTGTACAAGATACTTTCAATTTCAAATCAAACTCTTTAAATCCGTAATTGATAAAGAATCTTGAATAATCTCACTGAGAGTTCCAAAACTTCCTTACGAATGATCCCTATATACTTATTGGTCAATATGGACAATTTACTCTAGACAGTGTACTTGTGCTTTTTATAAATTTATTGGCAGACTTTCATTACCTTTTAATTTGATAAATAACCTAGAATATATTATTTCACGTTAATCTATACGGTGGAAATTATCATTCCCATAAGGAACGCTTAATGTAAGGGTAATGATGGAATATTAACACTATTGATGGACGGTTACATCGGGAAGGATCGCGAACGGGAAACTTGCAATTCCAAGTCAAACTTTTTAATACCATAATTTATAAAGAAACTCGCATAATCCCACAGAGAGTTCCACCACTTCCTTACTAATGATCACGATATACTAATTAGTCATCATCGACAATTTAATCCGGAAAATGTACTTGTGATGTTCATAAATTGAATAATGCCCTTGTATTACCTTTTAATTTGATAAACAACTTAGAATATATATTTCACATGAATCCATTTGGTGGAAAATATCGTTCTCATATGTAACGCTTATTGTAACGGGAATAATGGAATATTAACACGATTGATGGACGGTTACCTCAGGATGGATCGCGTACGGGACACTTGTAATTCCCAGTAAAACTCTTTAACACCGTAATTGATAAAGAAAGTCGCATAATCTCACAGAGAGTTCCACAACTTCCTTACTAATGATCAGTGTATACTAATTAGTCATCATCGACAATTTACCATGGACAATGTACTTGTGCTTTTTATATTGATGGACTTGTATTACCTTTTATTTTATGAGTAACCTAGAATATATATTTTCATGCGAATTTAAGCAGTTGAAATAATCGATCTCATATGCAATGCTTATTGTTAGGGCAATATTGGAATATTAATACGGTTAATGGACGGTTACCTCAAGATGGATCTATATAGAATATTTGCAATTCCAAGTCAAACTCTTTAAATCCATAATTAATAAAGAAACTCCAATAATCTCACTGAGAGTTCCACAACGTCCTTACGAATGATCCCTATATACTAACTAGTCAATATCGACAATTTACCCTGGACAATGTACTTGTGCTTTTTATAAATTTATTGGCAGACTTGTATTACCTTTTAATTTGATAAATAACCTAGAATATACAATTTTACGTGATTCAATACGGTTGAAATTATCGTTCTCATAAGTAACGCTTATGGTAAGGGTAATAATGGAATATTAATACTATTAATGGACGGTTACATCGGGATGTATCACGTTCGGGAAACTTGCAATTCCTAGTCAAACTCTTTAGCACTGTATTTGATAAAGAATCTTGCATAATCCCATAGATAGTTTCACAACTTCCTCACGAATGATCCATGTATACAAATCAGTCATCATCGACAAATTAACCCAGACAATGTACTTGTGCCTTTCATAAATTGATTGATGCATTTATATTATCTTTTAATTTGATAAATAACCTATAATATATAATTTAACATGAATCCATACGGTGGAAATTATTGTTCCCATATTTAACACTTATTGTAAGGGAAATAATGGAATATTAACACGATTAATGGACGGTTACCTCAAGATGGATCGTGTACTGGAAACTTGCAATTCCATGTCAAACTCTTTATCACCGTAACTGATAAAGAACCTCGTATAATCCCATAGAGAGCTCCACAACTTCCTTACGAATGATCCCTGTATACTAATTAGTCATCATCGACAATATATTCAGGACAATGTACTCGTGCTTTTCATAAATTGATTGGCACACTTGTATTACCTTTTAATTTGATAAATAACCTAGTATATATAATTTTACGCGATTCAATATGGTTGAAATTATCGTTGTCATAAGTAACGCTTATTGTAAGGGTAATAATGTAATATTAATACTATTAATGGACGGTGACATCGGGATGGATCACGTCCGGGAAACTTGCAATTCCTAGTCAAACTCTTTAGCACTGTATTTGATAAAGAATGTTGCATAATCCCACAGATAGTTCCACAACTTCCTCACGAATGATCTATGTATACAAATCAGTCATCATCGGCAAATTAACCCAGACAATGTACTTATGCTTTTCATAAATTGATTGATGCATTTGTATTTTCTTTTAATTTGATAAATAACCTTGAATATATAATTTCACATGAATCCATGCGGTGGAAATTATCGTTCCCATATTTAACGCTTATTGTAAGGGCAATAATGGAATATTAACACGATTAATGGACGGTTACCCCAAGATGGATCGTGTACAGGATACTTGCAATTCCATGTCAAGCTCTTTAAATCTGTAATTGATAAAGAAACTCGAATAATCCCACTGAGAGTTCCACAACTTCCTTACGAATGATCCCTATATAGTAATTAGTTAATATCAACATTTACCCTGGACAATGTACTTGTGCTTTTTATAAATTTATGGGCAGACTTGTATTACCTTTTAATTTGATAAATAACCTAGAATATATAATTTTACGCAATTCAATACGGTGGAAATTATCGTTCCCCTAAGTAATGCTTATTGTAAGGGTAATAATTGAATATTAATACTATTAATGGACGGTTACATCGAGATGGATCGCGTTTGGGAAAATTGCATTCCAAGTCAAACTCTTTAACACCATAATTGATAAAGAATCTCCCATAATCCCACAGATAGTTCCACAACTTCCTCACGAATGATCCATGTATACAAATTAGTCATCATCGACAAATTAACCCTGACAATGTACTTGTGCTTTTCATAAATTGATTGACGCACTTGTGTTATCTTTTAATTTGATAAATAACCTAGAATATATAATTTCACATGAATCCATCCGGTGGAAATTATCGTTCCCATATGTAACACTTATTGTAAGGGCAATACTGGAATATTAACACGATTAATGGATGGTTACCTCAGGATGGATCGTGTACAAGATACTTTCAATTTCAAATCAAACTCTTTAAATCCGTAATTGATAAAGAATCTTGAATAATCTCACTAAGAGTTCCAAAACTTCCTTACGAATGATCCCTATATACTTATTGGTCAATATTGACAATTTACTCTAGGCAGTGTACTTGTGCTTTTTATAAATTTATTGGCAGACTTGCATTACCTTTTAATTTGATAAATAACCTAGAATATATTATTTCACGTGAATCTATACGGTGGAAATTATCATTCCCATAAGGAACGCTTAATGTAAGGGTAATGATGGAATATTAATACTATTGATGGACGGTTACATCGGGAAGGATCGCGAATGGGAAACTTGCAATTCCAAGTCAAACTTTTTAATACCATAATTTATAAAGAAACTCGCATAATCCCACAGAGAGTTCCACCACTTCCTTACTAATGATCACGATATACTAAGTAGTCATCATCGACAATTTAATCCGGAAAATGTACTTGTGTTGTTCATAAATTGAATAATGCCTTTGTATTACCTTTTAATTTGATAAACAACTTAGAATATATATTTCACATGAATCCATTTGGTGGAAAATATCGTTCTCATATGTAACGCTTATTGTAACGGGAATAATGGAATATTAACACGATTGATGGACGGTTACCTCAGGATGGATCGCGTACGGGACACTTGTAATTCCCAGTAAAACTCTTTAACACCGTAATTGATAAAGAAAGTCGCATAATCTCACAGAGAGTTCCACAACCTCCTTTCGAATGATCAGTGTATACTAATTAGTCATCATTGACAATTTACCATGGACAATGTACTTGTGCTTTTTATATTGATGGACTTGTATTACCTTTTATTTTATGAGTAACCTAGAATATATATTTTCATGCGAATTTAAGCAGTTGAAATAATCGATCTCATATGTAAGGCAATATTGGAATATTAATACGGTTAATGGACGGTTACCTCAAGATGGATCTATATAGGATATTTGCAATTCCAAGTCAAACTCTTTAAATCCATAATTGATAAAGAAAATCCAATAATCTCACTGAGAGTTCCACAACGTCCTTACGAATGATCCCTATATACTAACTAGTCAATATCGACAATTTACCCTGGACAATGTACTTGTGCTTTTTATAAATTTATTGGCAGACTTGTATTACCTTTTAATTTGATAAATAACCTAGAATATATAATTTCACGTGAATCTATAAGGTGGAAATTATCATTCTCATTAGGAACGCTTAATGTAAGGGTAATTATGGAATATTAATACTATTGTTGGACGGTTACATCGGGAAGTATCGCGTACGGGAAACTTTTAATTCCAAGTCAAACTCTTTAACACCATAATTCATAAACAAATTTGCATAATCCCACAGAAAGTTCCACCACTTCCTTACAAATGATCCCTTTATACTAATTAGTCATCATCGACGATTTAATCCGGACAATGTACTTGTGTTGTTCATAAATTGAATAAAACACTTGTATTACCTTTTAATTTGATAAACAACCTAGAATATATAATTTCACATGAATCCATGCAGTGGAAAATATCGTTCTTATATGTAACGCTTATTGTAACGGTAATAATGGAATATTAACACGATTGATAGACTGCTACCTCAGGATGGATCACGTACGGGACACTTGCAATTCCCAGTCAAACATTTTAGCACCGTAATTGACAAAGAAACTCACATAATCTCATAGAGAGTTCCACAACTTCCTTACGAATGATCAGCGTATACTAATTAGTCATCATCGACAATTTACCATGGACAATGTACTTGTGCTTTTTATAAATTTATTGATGGACTTGTATTACCTTTTATTTTATGAATAACTGAGAATATATAATTTCACGCGAATCTAAGCAGTTGAAATAATCGATCTCATATGTAACGCTTATTGTAAGGGCAATATTGGAATATTAACACGATTGATGGACGGTTAACACAAGATGGATCGCGTACGGGACACTTCCAATTCGAAGTCAAACTCTTTAACTCCATAATTGATAAAGAAAATTGAATAATCCCCCAAAGAGTTCCACAACTTCATTATTATAAATGATCCCAATATACTAATTAGTCGTCATCGGCAATTTACCCTGTACAATGAACTTGTTACCCACAACTTCCTTACGAATGATCCCTATATACTAATTAGTCAATATTGACAATTTACCCTGGACAATGTACTTGTGCTTTTTATAAATTGTTTGGCAGACTTGTATTACCTTTTAATTTGATAAATAACCTAGAATATATAATTTCACATGAATCTATACGGTGGAAATTATCGTTCTCATAAGGAACGCTTAATGTAAGGGTAATAATGGAATATTAATACCATTGATTGACAGTTACATCGGGAAGGATTGTGTACTGGATACTTGTAATTCCAAGTCAAACTCTTTAACACCATAATTTATATAGAAACTCGCATAATCCCACATAGAGTTCCACCCCTTCTTTACGAATGATCTCTATATACTAATTTGTCATCATCGACAATTTAATCCGGACAATGTACTTGTGTTGTTCATAAAATGAATGAAGCACTTGTATTACCTTTTAATTTGATGAACAACCTAGAATATATAATTTCACATGAATCCATGTTGTGGAAAATATCGTTCTCATATGTAACGCTTATTGTAAGGGCAATAATGGAATATTAACACGATTGATGGTAGGTTACCTCAGGATGGATCGCGTACGGACACTTAAAATTCCCAATCAAATTGTTTAATACCGTAATTGATAAAGAAACTCGCATAATCTCACAGAGAGTTCAACATCTTCCTTACGAATGATCCGTGTATACTAATTAGTCATCATCGACAATTTACCATGGACAATGTACTTTTACTTTTTATAAATTGATTGATGGACTTGTATTACCTTTTGATTTTATGAATAACCTAGAATATATAATTTCACGTGAATCTAAGCGGTTGAAATAATTGTTCTCGCATGTAATGATTATTGTAAGGGCAATATTGGAATATTAACACGATTGGTGGACGGTTAACTCAAGATGGATCGCGTACGGGACACTTCCAATTCCAATTCAAGCTCTATAAATCCGTAATTGATAAAGAAAATGGAATAATCCCACAGAGAGTTCCACAACATCCTTACAAATGATCCTTATATACTAATTAGTCGTCATCGACAATTTACCCTGGACAATGTACTTGTTCTTTTTATAAATTGATTGGCGGACTTATTTAACCTTTTCATTTGATAAATAACCTAGAATATATTCTTTTATGTGAATCAATATGGTTGAAATTATCGTTCTCATAAGTAATACTTATTGTAAGGGTAATAATGGAATATTAATACTATTAATGGACGGTTACATTGGGATGGATCGCGTTGGGAAAACTTGCAATTATAGGTCAAATTCTTTAACACCATAATTGATAAAGAAACTTGCATAATCCCACAGATAGTTCCACAACTTCCTTACGAATGATCCATGTATACTAATTAGTCATCATCGACAATTTAACCCGGACAATGTACTTGTGCTTTTCATAAATTGATTGACGCACTTGTATTACCTTTAATTTTATAAATAACCTAGAATATATAATTTCACATGAATCCATGTGGTGGAAATTATCGTTCCCATATGTAACGCTTATTGTAAGGCCAATAATGGAATATTAACACGATTAATGGACGGTTACCACAAGATGGATCATATACAGGACACTTGCAATTCCAAGTCAAACTATGAATAATTTGTTGGTGAAAGCAAAGTTAGTTGAGAGTACCCTGCGACCAAGGAGGCCACATCCTAGTTTTCCAAGTCAACGATCAGGGTTTGACTCAAGAAGCCCTAGTTATGGCCACAGTAGGGGCACGCCAATGGGAGGAAGAGGATCAGTTCAGACTTATTCAAATCCAACTTATAATCCTACTAAGAGGAGGGAGGCACAACCAACCCAGCAGGTTTAAAAAATTCCAGGTAAGTCTACTACTTCTTCATCAAATTCGGTTTCTGTTAACTCTCCTACTTGTTTTCACTGTAAAGAAAGAGGACATGTCCGCAATAACTGTCCTCATGCATGAGTGCTAATAACACTTGAGGAAGGAGATGAAAAAGATGAATATGCTGATATGCCACCATTGTGTGAAAGTGGTGAAGAACATGTAGATGAAGAGATCATCATAAATGATCATGGTGAACAGGGTCCAGAAACACAAGGTAACTTTGTGTCATTAAGAGTTCTAAACTCTTAAATGGCTAAAATACAGGTACAAAGGATTAACATTTTTCATACCCGTTGCCTTGTGAAAGATAAGAATTGTTTACTGATTATTGATGGTGGTTCTTGTGCTAATACTGTGTCCAATCTTCTTGTTAAATCATTGTCTTTGCCTATGACTACTAATCCATCACCATATAAACTTATTTGGTTAAATGGTAGTGGTGAAATTAGGGAAAACAAACAATGCATGATTAACTTTAAGATTGGAAAATACCATGATTCTATCTTATGTGATGTTATACCTATGGAAGCTAGTCATATTTTGTTAGGAAGACCTTGGCAGTTTGATTGTAAATCCATGCATGATGGTTGCACTAACAAAATTACTGTGATTAAGGATAGAACAAGGTATACTTTGGTTCCATTATCTCCAGTGGAAGTTTTAGAGGCATAGAGACGCATGAGAGTCGATAAAGAGAAGTTTGCGACTGATGTGCAAATGGCCGACCAAAACCCTAGCAAGGGCTTGAAGGGGATCGGCCACAAGGTGAAAAATGGAGGCAAAAACCTTGATAATTTCAACCAAATATCAAGGGAGACCGTCCCAGGTAAGCCAGGTAAGTCTACGAATGATTCTGAGAAGTCGCGTAAAATCCTATCTTCACATCTTAGTCCTTTGCCATCAATTTACATGATGAGACATTAACTTCCTAATTATTCTGGTAGATTGTGTTATGCATCAATTAGGGATGTGAATCGTGCTTTTGCTAATCATTCTTATGTGCTTATCATGCATTTTAAAGAGAGCTACTTTGCTAGTGATGATATTCCTATGAATGTTCCTCCACGCTTTGCTCAGATGTTACAGGAATTTGAGGATGTCTTTCCGGAAGTCTTACTCGTGGGTTTACCACCTTTTCAAGGTATTGAACACCAAATCGACTTGATTTTGGGTTTAGTTATCCCAAATTTCCCGGCGTATAGAGCAAACCCTGAGGAGACAAAGGAACTACATCGACAAGTCGAGGAGTTACTTCAAAAAGGGTATGTGTGAGAATCCCTATCTCCTTGTGCCATGCCTTTCATTTTATTTCCTAAGAAAGATAAAACTTGGTGTATGTGCATTGGTGGTTGTGCTATTAACAAGATTACCATTAAGTATCACCATCCTATCCCTAGGTTAGATGATATGCTTGAAGATTTGCATGGATCTGTGATTTATACTAAAATTGATTTGACTCTGGGTTATCATCAGATTCGAATTAATGAGGGAGATGAATGGAAAACTGCATTTAAGACTAAGTTCGGGTTGTATGAGTGGATCGTTATGCCTTTCGGTTTAACTAATGCACCTAGTACTTTTATGCGGTTGATGAATCATGTCTTACGAAATTTTATTGGTCGGTTTGTTGTGGTCTATTTTGATGATATATTGATTTATTCTAAGTCGACTGATGACTATATTGAGCAGGTTAAAATGGTTTTTGTTGCACTCCGTGAGGCTTATTTTTATGCGAACATCAAGAAGTACACATTTTACGCTTCGGAAGTGAAGTTTCTAGGTTTTGTGGTCTCTAAGGAGGGCATAAAAGTTGACGAAACGAAAATTGAGGCCATTAAGACCTGGCTGAGACCTACTAATGCCAACCAGGTACATTTTTTCATGATTTAGCTAGTTTTTATAGATGGTTTGTGCGTGATTTCTCATCTATTGCCGCACCTCTAAATGAACTAGTTTAAAAGGATATGAAATTTGTTTGGACTAAGAGTCAAGAGAATGCATTTAATGAATTGAAAGTACGATTATGTAATTCTTCTGTTCTTGCTTTACCTGATTTTAATGGTACTTTTGAGATTCATTGTGATGCTTCCGGTGTTGGTATTGGTGCTGTTTTGATGCAAGAAAATCGACCTATAGCTTACTTTAGTGAAAAGTTAAAGGGCGGTGCCCTAAACTATCCTGTGTATGATAAATAATTTTATGCAATTGTGCGTGCATTAGAAACTTGGGAACATTATTTATTGCATAAAGAATTTGTCATTCATAGTGATCATGAATCCTTTAAATACTTGAAGAGTCAGATGAAGTTGAATAAGCGCCATGTTAAATGGTCTAGTTTCATTGAATCTTTTCCTTATGTGTAGCGTTACAAACAGGGTAAAGGAAATGTTATTGCTGATGCTTTGAGTCGTAGACATGTTTTACTTACACGATTGGAATGCATTATGTTAGGTTTTTCATTCGTGCAAGATTTATATGCGTGACGGGCGGGCGGTCGTCGCGCCCGCCGTGCAAAAGATAATTTATAAGCCCTAAATGCTTACTTTCTACACTAGGTAGATAGTGGCAAATCGGGGTCGTCCAATGAGAAGAGGGATCTTCCTAAGCCTCTAAGCACACAAATGGTTGATATTAGGCTAGGAGTAAATATATATACACACACTTAAAAGCAAGTAAAGGGGGGGTTGGTTGGTTGGTTGGTTCCTAAGTTACGAAAGTAAAAAGACAAGATAACTAGCAACGTCAAGTGACTATGCTAATCATCAAACGAAACTAAGAAAAGGGGTTTTAAACTACAAAGATAAAATGCCTTGGGGGCAACGGATATCCACTTCCACATCTAATGTAGTTCATCGAATCATTCACACATTCCATCATATAGCATTTAGAACCCAACGCTCACACACCCATCTAGCAAGTACCACAACACACACATCACAAGGAGTTCTAAGTTCATGCTCATAGATCTTCATGCAAAGGCGCTACGGAATTTGTCACGTTCCTACACCTAAGCAATTCAACCACACAAGCACTCCCTATGCTCAAACCACTCATGGCACACATGCAGTGAAACACACCGTCAAGAATACATAAACGCCAAATAACAAATGCTTCAAGAATGAATTTAAATCATCTATTCAATACTTCAACTACTTGTCGTGGAGACTAAACTCCTATCCTTCTTAGTTCGTAGTTTGCGAGAGTGAGTTCGACATCTCTCGTCAAACCTCACCAATGACTCCCGAGTCGCGACCACGACTCAAGGTGTCATTGGTGGCATTTAATCATGAAGGACCAACAAGCTTGGCAATGCTTATGACCACTACACCGTGACTAAGCATTAAACCAATTCATGCAATTACACGAGGTTGGATGAACGTGCAACGCACATTCATCCACGAGCATATGACTCTCTTGTTTGCTACACAAACGAACATGACGAAGAGTTCAACATCAATCACATTCGTCTAGCACATTGTCAACACACTAACACAATCAAAAGCTCTAATTCACACTCATACATTCCTAACAAGAACAGGGGGGAAATTAACCCAAATCCCCCAAACCCTAGCTAGCAATTCATACAAGCATTCATATTATCAAGCTCTCAACAACATTAATAGAATCAACAATTAACATTCAAAGCACAATAAAAACACAATAGCAAAAACATCAAATAGATAGATAGAAATGATTCTCAATACATAGAAGTGGAAGCTTCAATCCATAGCTCCCAAGTACAAGAACTACTCTAGAACAACAAAAGACATAATTAAACTAAGAGAAAGCTAAGAAAAGAAAGAAGAAGAAAAACCTACGGTTTGCGCCCAAAAACCATAGAGAAAAACGGGCTGGAAAAGCTTGGGAAAGAAGAAGAAAAAGAGTAGTATTTATAGCGCAAAGAAGATAAAGTTGATTTCTGGCCGCCCGTTGGTCGCGACTCGCGACGAGTTCGTCGCGACTCGCGACGGTGTTGGTCGCGACTCGCGATGGCGTCGGTCGCGACGGTGTCGCGACGGCAGCCACAGTTTTGCATTGTTTCTTTGTCTTCTTCATAGCCATCCCTCTCAATCTTCAAGTCTTCAACAGCTCCAAAATGGTCTTCAACGGCCTCCGGTCTTCATGTCTTCGAAGTGAGTATCCAAAAGTCTTCGAAAGTATAGTCTTCAATGTCTTCCGGTCTTCGTTGCTTCCGTGTTCTTCCCTTGTCACACAAAATCCACTTAGAAGAGGTAAAAGAGTACAAAGTTGCTTTTGCCTCTCCTAAGTGAATTTCAAGGTAAAACACAAGCTCTCGATAATAAAAGAGCACAAAAGTGATCCTAAATACTACTAAATAAAGCATCTAAAATGGACACATCAATGCGACTGATTCTGATTTTTCATATATTTATGCTGCATGTTAAAATGGTGCTTATGAGATGTTTTTTCGGCATGATGGTTTCTTGTTTATGAATAATAGGTTATGTATTCCTCAATGTTCTATGCATGAATTACTATTTAGAGAAGCTCATTCAGGTGGTTTAATGGGACATTTTGGTGCATTTAAAACTTATAATTTGTTGCTAGAACACATCTATTGGCTGAAAATGGCACTTGCTATTGACAGGGTTTGTAGGAATATTCTTGATTGCTTGAAGGCTAAGTCTAAAACTAAGCCTCATGGTCTTTATACTCCATTACCCATTCCTACACATCCTTGGGTTGATATTTCCATGGATTTTGTCCTAGGTTTCCTACGATCTCAGTCACGTAATGATTCTATCTTTGTGGTTGTGGATAGATTTTCAAAAATGGCACATTTTATTCCTTGTAGGAAGACAGATGATGCAAAGCATGTTGCGGATCTATTTTTGAAGGAAGTAGTTCGGCTACATGGAATTCCTGCGTCTATAGTCTCTGATCGCGATGTTAAATTTTTATCCTACTTTTTGAATACCTTGTGGCGCAAGTTAGGGACAAAGTTGTTATTTTGGACTGCCAGCCATCCTCAAACTGATAGACAAACTGAAGTGATCAATCGAACCCTAGGGGCTCTCATGCGTGCACTAGTTCAGAAGAACTTAAAGAATTGGGAAAAATGCATTCCGATTGCAGAGTTTGCTTACAATCGCACTACTCATTCTTCTCCATTCCGATTGTACTTGTTCTTTTTATGAATTGATTGACAGGCCTGTTGATGGAAATGCCAAGATGACTACCACCATAAATCAAGACATTCCACGACTTGATCAAACATTTAAATGATATGTTCGAGATCCTCTAAGTGACATGGTGGGACCTATGACTAGGTCAAGGACTAAGCTTAGGGATGCTGCTTTAAATGCTTTGATTGATCGCCTTTATGATGAAGAATTAAAGAAGGAGTCACTATCGATATCTTAGATTCATTATTCAAGATTGTCGACGAACTAAAGATATCATGAAGAACACTATACTCTTTTTTCCCACTGGGTTTTTAATGAGGTAGTGTGATCGCTGTAAAATATAGTAAAATTATTTCATTTTGGGTTTATTGGACTGATAGCTCGGCCATGTAGGCTTTGAAGAGCTGAATTTCAAAAATACAGTCCATTAAGGTTTAGTATATTCAGTTTTATTCTAATTAGAATTAGATTTGGTAAGATTAGATAAGGTAATATTCTTCAAGGTTACTTCTTGAAGAATTCAACCAGATTACCTTAGATTACCATTTATTTTAGGTATTTTAGCTAGATATGGTTTTAGGTTCTTAAAGCTGCCATAACTCGATTTAGTTTCCATTTGTGATTAGGGTTTGAGGCAAGATTTTAACCCTATAAAAAGGGAGGCCTTATGGACGAAAGAAAACAATTTTCATCAACCAAATATACAACCTTTTAGTTCATACTCTTTGCTTGCGAGCTATTCCATTGTTGCTTAACCCCGAGGGCTAGTTAAGTACCAATAAACCTTGTAATCTGATCTTGAAGGCTAGTTAGAGAGCAAGTCGAAGTTAGGCGTACCCCGAGGGCTAGACTCCTGAATTTCATGCGAGATAGTGCGGGTTTGTAGATCTCTTCACTAGATCAAAGATATTAATTCCTCAAATCGTGAGTCTTCGCAAGGAGATTCATATCACCTGTATTACCTTTTAATTTGATAAATATCCTAGAATATATAATTTGACACGAATCTAAGTGGTTGAAATAATTGTTCTCATATGTAACGCTTATTGTAAGGGCAAAAATGGAATATTAACATGATTGATGGACGGTTACCTAAAGATGGATCGCATATGGGACACTTGCAATTCCAAATCAAACTCTTTAACTTCTTAATTGATAAAGAAAATCTAATAATCCCACAGGGAGTTCCACAACTTCCTTACAAATGATCCCTATATACTAATTAGTTGTCATCGACAATTTACCCTGGACAATGTACTTGTGATTTTTATAAATTGATTGGCAGACTTGTAAAACCTTTTAGATTGATAAATAACCTAGAATATATAATTTCACACGAATCAATACGGTGGAAATTATCGTTCTCATAAGTAACGCTAATTGTAAGAGTAATAATGGAATATTAATACTATAAATGGATAGTTACATCGGGATGGATCGCGTACAGGAAACTTGCAATTCCAAGTCAAACTCTTTGAAACCATAAGTGATAAAGAAACTCACATTATCCCACAGAGAGTTCCACAATTTCCTTATGAACGATCCCTGTAGACTAATTAGTCATCATCGAAAATTTAACCCGGACAATGTACTTGTGCTTTTCATAAATTGATTGATGCACTTGTATTACCTTTTAATTTTATAAATAACCTAGAATATATAATTTAACATGAATCCATGCGGTGGAAAATATTGTTCCCATGTGTAACGCTTTTTGTAAGGGCAATAATGGAATATTAACACGATTGATGAACGGTTACCTCAGGATGGATCACGTACGGGATACTTGCAATTCCCAGTCAAACTCTTTAACACCGTAATTGATAAAGAAACTCGCAAAATCTCACAGAGAGTTCCACAACTTCCTTACGAATGATCCGTGTATACTAATTAGTCATCATCGACAATTTACCGTGGACAATGTACTCGTGCTTTTTATAAATTGATTGATGGACTAGTATTACCTTTTAATTTGATGAATAACCTTTAATATATAATTTCATGCGAATCTAAGCAGTTGAAATAATCGTTCTCATATGTAACGCTTATTGTAAGGGCAATATTGGAATATTAACATGATTGAAGGACGGTTAACTCAAGATGGATCGCGTACGGGACACTTCCAATTCCAATTAAAACTCTTTAAGTCCGCAATTGATAAAGAAAATTGAATAATCCCACAAAGAGTTCCACAACTTCCTTACAAATGATCCCTATATACTAATTAGTCCTCATCGACAATTTACCCTGGACAATGTACTTGTGCTTTTTATAAATTGATTGGCGGACTTGTATAACCTTTTCATTTGATAAATAACCTAGAATATATAATTTTATGCGAATCAATATAGTGGAAATTATCGTTCTCATAAGTAACACTTATTGTAAGGGTAATAATGGAATATTAATACAATTAATGGACGGTTACATCGGGATGGATCGCGTTTGGGAAATTTGAAATTTCAAGTCAAACTCTTTAACACTGTAATTGATAAAAAAACTCGCATAATCCCACAGATAGTTCCTCAACTTCCTCGCAAATGATCCATGTATACAAATTAATCATCATCGACAATTTAACCCGGACAATGTACTTGTGTTTTTCATAAATTGTTTGACACACTTGCATTACCTTTTAATTTGATAAATAACCTAGAATATATAATTTCACTTGAATCCATGCGGTGGAAATTATCGTTCCCATATGTAACGCTTATTGTAAGGGCAATAATGGAATATTAACACGATTAATGGACGGTTACATCAATAATGGAATATTTGTCCGTACATGCCCAAATTGTAAATTTGCAAACTTATATTATTGAATTGCATATTGGTGTTGCCGTTTTCATGATTCGTCAACCCCCACTCTCTCGGAGGGACCTAAGTGCAAAAAGTAAAAACTTTACTCGTTACTCGAATTCATATCTGCTCGAACGTGATGGTATCCTATACATCCCTATTTCATTGTCCATGTTCATGATAGAATATTTATCAACAATCAGGCTTAAGGACATATATGTATTCCTTTACGATGTCTCTTTCTCACATATAAGTAATCAACGCCAAGTTACTCTAGAACATATACTAGCGCTTTTCAACATATCACACAAAAAATTAATTATTTTCTATTTCTCTATTTATGCAAGAATAAAAAAGTCATGTATTTCCTTTTAATGGATAATAGGTAATTCAATTTTGGGCCATAATGTAATTTTCTAAGATTCTGTAGAAGTAATCAGTATTGGCTTTGGAGGCCCTTTGGTTCATCCATGTGTGCCCAAACCACAAATTTGCAAACGTTAATTGTTGAATTGCATTTTGGTGTAACCGATTACGTGATTCCACAACTCCAACTTTCTTGGAGGGACCTAAGTGCAAAAAGTAAAAACTTTACTCGTTACTCGAAATTCAAATCTGCTCAATTTTGATGCTACCCTCCACAACCCCATTGTATTTTCCATATTCGTATTAGATTATTTTAAAACAATCGGGCTCAAGAAAATATATGTAGTCTTTACCGATTTCTCTTTCTTTAACACTAAGTAATCAATTATGAGTTACTCTAGAACATGTACTAGCGCTTTTCAACATATCACACAAAAATATTTTATTTTCAATTTGTATATTTATGCAAGAATAACAAAAATCATGTATTTTGCAGCAAAGGATAATAGGGTAATAAAATTTAGGGCCACTATGTTATTTTCCAAAATTGTGTAGATGTAATCAATGTTTACTTTAGAGGCCTTTTTGTTCGTCCATAAATTCCCGAATTACAAAAATTGAAAACTTATATTATTGAATTGCATATTGGTGTTTCCGTTTTAGTGATTTGCCAACTCCGACTTTCTTTGAGGGACCTAAGTGCAAGGTAAAAACTTTACTCGTTACTTGAAATCAAATCTGCTTAAACGTGATGCTACCCTCTACACCCCCATTGTATTTTCCATATTTTTATTAGATTATTTATTAACAATCGGACTCAAGAACACATATGTAATCTTTACTGATTTCTCTTTCTTTAACTCTAAGTAATCAACTCTTAGTTACTTTAGAACATGTACTAGCGCTTTTCAACATGTCACTCAAAAAATATTTATTTTCTTTTTCTATATATATGAAAGAATAATAAAAATATTGTATTTTGCTGCATTGAATAATAGGGTAATACAATTTAGGGCCATAGTGTCATTTTCCAAAATTGTGTAGAAGTAATCAATATTGACTTTAGAGGCCTTTTTTTCAACATACATACCCAAATTGCAAATATACAAACTTATATTATTGAATTGTATATTGGTGTTGCCGTTTTCATGATTCGCCAACCTCCACTCTCTCGTAGGGTCCTAAGTGCAAAAAGTAAAAACTTTACTTGTTACTCGAAATTACAATCCGCTCGAACGTGATGGTTTCCTATACATCCCCATTTCAATATCCATGTTTGTTATAGAACTTTCATCAACAATCAGCCTTAAGAACATATATGTATTCCTTTCCGATTTCTCTTTCTCACGTATAAAAAATCAACTCCAAGTTACTCTAGATCGTATACAATCGCTTTTCAACATATCACACAAAAAATTAACTATCTTCTATTTCTCTATTTATGCAAGAATAAAAAAATCATGTATTTCCTAGCAATGGATGATAGGTAATTCAATATTGGGCCATAGTGTAATTTTCCAAGATTCTGTAGAAGTAATCAGTATTGGCTTTGGAGGCCCTTTGGTTCATCCATGTGTGCCCAAACCACAAATTTCCAAACGTTAAATGTTGAATTGCATTATGGTGTCACCGATTATGTGATTCGACAACTCAAACTTTCTTAGAGGGACCAAACTGCAAAAAGGAAAACCTTACTCGTTACTCAAAATTCAAATCTGCTCAATTATGATGGTACCCTCCACACCCCAATTGTATTTTCCATATTCATATTAGATTATATATAAACAATCAGGCTCAATTTACCGATTTCTCTTTCTTTAATTCTAAGTAATCAATACTGAGTTACTCTAGAACATGTACTAGCGCTTTTCAACATATTACACAAAAACAATATTTATTTTCTATTTCTATATTTATGCAAGAATACCAAAAATCATGTATTTTGCTGTAATGGATAATAGGGTCATACAATTTAGGGCTTTAGTTTTGTTTTCCAAAATTGTTTTAAAGTAATCAATGTTGACGTTAGTGGCCTTTTCGTTTATCCATACATGCCCAAATTGAAAATTAGAAAATTATATTATTGAATTGCATTTTGGTGTTGCCATTTTCGTGATTCGTCAACTCCCACTTTCTCAGAGAACCTAAGTGCAAAAAGTAAAAACTATACTCGTTACTCGAAATTCAAATCCGTTAGAACGTGATGGTATCCTATATATCTAAATTTTTTTATCCATGTTCATTATAGAATATTTATCAACAATCAGGCTTAAGAACATATATGTAATCCTTTCCTATTTCTTTTTCTTTACATATAAGTAATCAACTCCAAGTTACTCTAGAACTTGTACTAGCACTTTTCAACATATCACACAAAAATTTATTTATTTTCTATTTCTATATTTATGCAATAATAACAAAAATCATGTATTTTGGAGCAATGGATAATAGGTAATACAATGTTTAGCCATAGTGTAAATTTCCAAGATTCTGTAGAAGTAATCAATATTGACTTTGGAGGCCCTTTGGTTCATCCATACGTGTCCAAACCACAAATTTATAAACGTATAATATTGAATTGATTTTTGGTGTCACCGATTACTTGATTCGACAACTCAAACTTTCTTTGAGAGACCTAAGTTCAAATAGTAAAAACACTACTGATGCTACCCTCTACACCCCCAATGTATTTTCCATATTCGTATTAGATTATTTATTAACAATCGGGCTCAAGAACATATCTAAAATCTTTACCGATTTCTCTTTCTTTAATTCTAAGTAATCAACTCTGAGTTACTCTAGAACACGTACTAGCGTTTTTTAACATATCACACAAAAAAATATTTATTTTCTATTTCTATATTTATGCAAGAATAACAAAAATCATGTATTTTGCACCAATGAATAATAGGGTAATACAATTTAAGGCCATAGTGTTATTTTTCAAAATTGTGTAAATGTAATCAATGTTGAGTTTAGAGGCCTTTTCGTTCATCCATACATGCCCGAATTGCAAGTTTGTAAACTTATATTATTGAATTATATATTCGTGTTGCCATTTTTGTCACTCGTCAACTCTCACTTTCTCCGAGGGACCTAAGTGAAAATAGTGAAAACTTTACTCGTTACTCAAAATTCAAATCCGCTCAAACGTGATGGTATCATGTACAACCCATTTTATTATCAAAGTTCGTTATAGAATATTTATTTACAATCAGGTTTAAGAATATAACTGTAATTCTTTCCGATTTCTTTTTCTTCACGTATATGTAATCAACTCCAAGTTACTCTAGAACATGTACTAGCACTTTTCAACATATCACACAAAACATTATTTATTTTCTATTTCTATATTTATGCAAGAATAAAAAAAAATCATGTATTTTGAAGCAATGGATAATAGGTAATACAATTTCGGGCCATAGTGTAATTTTCCATGATTCTGTAGAAGTAATCAATATTGACTTTGGAGGCCCTTTGGTTCATCCATACGTGCCCAAACCAAAAATTTGAAAACATATAATATTTAATTGCATTTTGTTGTCACTGATTATGTGATTCGACAACTCCAACATTCTTGGAGGGACCTAAGTGCAAAAATTAAAAACATTAATCGTTACTCAAAATTAAAATCCGGTCAGACGTTATGCTACCCTCTACACCCCCATTGTATTTTCCATATTCTTATTAGATTATTTATCAACAATCGGGCTCAAGTATATATCTCTAGTCTTTACAGATTTCTATTTCTTTAACTCTAAGTAATCAACTCTGCGTTACTCTAGATCATGTACTAGCGCTTTTCAACATATCACACAAAAAATATTTATTTTCTATTTCTATATTTATGCAAGAATAACGAAAATTATATATTTTGCAGCAATGGATAATAGGGTAATACAATTTAGGGCCATAGGGTTATTTTCCAAAATTGTGTATAAGTAATCAATTTTGACTTTAGAGGCTTTTTCGTTCATCCATACATCCCCAAATTGCAAATTTGCAAACTTATAATATTGAACTGCATAATGGGGTTGTCGTTTTCGTGATTCGTCAACTCCAACTTTCTCGGGGGACCTAAGTGCAAAAATTTAAAATTTACTCGTTACTCGAAATTCAAATTTGCTCGAATGTGATGGTATCCTATACATACTCATTTTATTATCCAAGTTTTTCATGGAATATTTATCAACAATCAAACTTAAGAACATATCTGTAATTCTTTCCGATTTCATTTTCTTCACGTATATGTAATCAACTCCAAGTGACTCTAGAACATGTACTAGCACTTTTAACATATGACAACAAAAATTATTTAGGCTCTATTTCTATATTTATGCAAGAATATAAAAAATCATGAATTTCTGAGCAATGGATAATAGGTAATACAATTTTGGGTCATAGTGTAATTTTTAAGATTCTGTAGAAGTAATCAATATTGACTTTGGAAGCCATTTGGTTTATTCATACGTGCCCAAACCACAAATTTGAAAATGTATAATATTGAATTGCATTTTGGTCTCACCAACTACATGATTTGACAACTCCACTTTCTTGGAGAGACGTAAGTGCAAAAAGTAAAAACTTTACTCGTTACTAATAATTCAAATCTGCTCAAACGTGATGCTACCCTCTAGACCCCCATTGTATTTTCCATATTCGTATTAGATTATTTATCAACAATCGGACCCAAGAACCTATCAGTAATATTTACCGATTTCTCTTTCTTTAACTCTAAGTAACAACTCTGAGTTTCTCTAGATCATGTACTAGCGCTTTTCAACGTATCGCACAAAATAATATTTATTTTCTAATTCTATATTTATGCAATAATAACAAAAATCATGTATTTTGCAGCAATGGATAATAGGGTAATATAGTTTAGGGCCATAGTGTTATTTTCCAAAATTGTGTAGAAGTAATCAATGTTGACTTTAGAGGCCTTTTCGTTCATCCATACATGCATTAATTGCAAATTTGCAAACTTATACTAGTGAATTGCATATTGGTGTTGCCGGTTTCGTGATTCGTCAACTCCTACTTTCTCAGAGGGACACAGATGAAAAAAGTAAAAACTTTACTCGTTACTCGAAATTCAAATCCGCTCGAACGTTATGGTATCCTGTACAACCCCATTTTATTATCAAAGTTCGTTATAGAATATTTATTAACAATCAGGTTTAAGAATATACCTGTAGTCCTTTCCGATTTCTTTTTCTTTACATATAAGTAATCGACCCAAGTTACTCTAGAACATGTACTAGCGCTTTTCAACATATCACACAAAAAATTATTTATTTTCTATTTCCATATTTATGCAAGAATAACAAAAAATCATTTATTTTGGAGCAATCGATAATAGGTTGTACAATTTTGGGCCATAGTGTAATTTTTCAATATTCTGCAGAAGTAATCAATATTGACTTTGGAGGCCCTTTAATTCATCCACACATGCCCAAACCCCAAATTTGCAAACGTATAATATTGAATTGCATTTTTGTGTCACCGATTACGTGATTCTACAACTCCAACTTTCTTGGTGGGACCTAAGTGCAAAAATTAAAAACTTTACTCATTACTTAAAATTCAAATATGCTCAAACGTGATGCTACCTTCTACACCTCCATTGTATTTTCCATATTCTTATTAGATTATTGATCAACAATCGGGGTCAAGTACATATCTCTAATCTTTACCGATTTCTCTTTATTAAACTCTAAGTAATCAACTTTAGGTTACTCTAAATCATGTACTAGAGTTTTTCAACATATCACACAAAAAAATATTTATTTTCTATTTCTATATTTATGCAAGAATAAAAAATATCAAGTATTTATCAGCAATGGATAATAGGGTAATACAATTTAGAACCATAGTGATATTTTCCAAAATTGTGCAGAAGTAATCAATGTTGACTTTAGAAGCCTTTTCGTTGAACCATACATGCCCGAATTGCAAATTCGCAAACTTATATTATTAAATTGCATATTGGTGTTGCCATTTTCATGATTCGTCAACTATCACTTTCTCGGAGAGACCTGAATGAAAAAAGTTAAAATTTTACTCGTTACTAAAAATTCAAATCCACTAGAACGTGATGGTGTCCTATACATTTCCATTTTATTATCCAAGTTCGTTATAGAATATTTATCAGCAATCAGGCTTAAGAACATATCTGTAATCCTTTCCGATATCTTTTTCTTTACATATAAGTAATCAACTCCAAATTACTCTAGAACATGTACTAGCATTTTTCAACATATCACACAAAAGATTATTTATTTTCTATTTCTATATTTATGTAAAAATAACAAAAATCATGTATTTTCGAGTCATGGATAATAGGTAATACGATTTTGGGCCATAGTGTAATTTTCCAAGATTCTGTAGAATTAATCAATATTAACTTTGGTAGCCCTTTCATTTGTCCATACGTGCCCAAACCAATATTGAATTGCAATTTTGTTACCTATTACGTGATTCGACAACTCCAACTTTCTTGGAGGGACCTAAGTGCAAAAAGTACAAACTTTACACGTTACTAGAAATTCAAATCTGCTCAAATGTGATGCTACCCTCTACACCCTCCTTGTATTTTCTATATTCTTATTAGATTATTCATCAACAATCGAGCTCAAGAACATATCTGTAATCTTTAACGATTTCTATTTCTTTAACTCTAAGTAATCAACTCTGAGTTACTCTAGATCATGTACTAGCGCACTTCAGCATATCACACAAAAACAATATTAATTTTATATTTTTATATTTATGCAAGAATAACAAATATCATGTATTTTTCAGCAATGGAGAATAGGGTAATACAATTTAGGGCCGTAGTGTTATTTTCCAAAATTGTGTAGAAGTAATCGATGTTGACATTAGAGGCCTTTTCGTTCATCCATACATGCCCGAATTGCAAATTTGCAAACTTATATTTTTTAATTGCATATTGGTGTTACCGTTTTCATGATTTTTCAACTCCAACTTTCTCGGAAGGACTTAAGGGCAAAAAGTAAAAACTTTACTTGTTACTCGAAATTCAAATCCGCTTAAACGTGATGGTATCCTATACATCCCCATTTTATTATCCATGTTTGTTATAGAATAATTATCAACAACCAAGTTTAAGAACACATATGTAATCCTTTCCAATTTCTTTTTCTTTACATATAAGCAATCAACTCTAAGTTACTCAAGAACATGTACAAGCGCTTTTCAACATATCACACAAAAAAAAAATATTTTCTGCATGTATATTTATGAAAGAATAAAAAAAATCATGTATTTCAGAGCAATAGATAATAGGTAATAAAGTTTTGGCCATAGTGTAATTTTCCATGATTATGTAGAAGTAATAAATATTGATTTTGGAGGCCCTTTTGTTCCTCCATACGTGCCCAGACCACAAATTTGAAAACTTATAATATTTAATGCATTTTGGTGTCACCTATTACGTAATTCGACAACTCCAACTTTCTTTGTGGGACCTAAGTGCAAAAGGTAAAAACTTTGCTCATTACTCAAAATTCAAATCCGCTCAAACGTGATGCTACCCTTTAGACCCCCATTGTATTTTCCATATTCTTATTAGATTGTTCATCAACAATCAGGCTCAAGTATAAATCTTTAATCTTTACCGATTTCCCTTACTTTAACTCTAAATAATCAACTCTGAGTTACTCTAGATCATGTACTAGCGCTTTTCATCATATCACACAAAAAAATATTTATTTTCTATTTCTACATTTATGCAAGAATAACGAAGATCATATATTTTGCAGCAATGGATAATAGGGTAATACAATTTAGGGCCATAGTGTTATCTTCCAAAATTGTGTATAAGTAATTAATGTTGACTTTAGAGTCCTGTTCGTTCATCCATACATGCCCGAATTGCAAATTTGCAAAATTATATTATTGAATTGCATATTGGTGTTGCCGTTTTCGTGATTCACCAACTCCAACTTTCTCGGGGGGACCTAAGTTCAAAAATTAAAACTTTACTCGTTACTCAAAATTCAAATCCACTCAAACGTGATGGTATCTTATACATCCTCATTTTATTATCCAAGTTCGTTGTGGAATATTTATTAACAGTTAGGCTTAAGAACATATATGTAATCCTTTCCGATTTCGTTTTCTTCACGTATATGTAATCAACTCCAAGTTACTCTAGAACATGTACAAGTGCTTTTCAGCATATAACACAAATAATAATTTATTTTCTATTTCTATATTTATGCAAGATTAACAAAAATCATGTATTTCGGAGCAATGGATAATTGGTAATGGAATTTTAAGCCATAGTGTAATATTCCAAGATTCTGTAGAAGTAATCAATATTGACTTAGGAAGCCCTTTGGTTTATGAATACGTACCCAAACCACAAATTTGCAAACGTATAATATTGAATTGCATTTAGGTGTCACCGATTACGTGATTCAACAACTCCAACTTTCTTGGAGAGACCTGGATGCAAAATGTAAGAACTTTAGACGTTTCTCAAAATTCAAATTCGCTCAAATGTTATGCTACCCTCTAGACCCCCATTGTATTTTCCTTATTCGTATTAGATTATTTATCAACAATCGGGCTTAAGATATCTTTAATCCTTACCGATTTCTATTTCTTTAACTCTAAATAATCAACTTTGAGTTACTCGGGAACATGTACTAGCGCTTTTCAACATATCACATAAAAAATATTTATTTTCTATTTCTATATTTATGCAAGAATAATAAAAACCATGTATTTTGCAGCAATGGATAATAGGGTATTACAATTTAGGGCCCTAGTGTTATTTTCCAAAATTTTGTAGAAGTAATTAATGTTGACTTTAGAGGCCTTTTGGTTCATCCATACATGCTCGAATTGCAAATTTGCAAACCTATGTTATTGAATTGCATATTGGTGTTTCCATTTCATGATTTGTCAACTCCAATTTTCTCGGAGGGACCTATATGCAATAAGTAAAAACCTTTTACTCGTTACTCGAAATTCAAATCCGCTCGAACATGATGGTATCCTATAAATCCCCATTTTATCATCCAAGTACGCTATAGAGTATTTATCAACAATTAGGCTTAAGAACATATCTTTAATGCTTCCTTATTTCTTTGTCATTACATATAAGTTATCAACTCCAAGCTACTCTAGAACATGTACTAGCGCTTTTCAACATATCACACAAATAATTATTTATTTTCTATTTCTATATTTATGCAAGATAACGAAAATTATGTATTTTGGAGCAATGGATAATAAGCCGATAGTGTTATTTTCCAAGATTCTGTAGACGTAATCAATATTGACTTTGAAGGCCCATGGTTCATCCATACGTGCCCAAACCACAAATTTGAAAACGTATAATATTGAATTACATTTTAGTGTCACTGATTACGTGATTAGACAAATCCAACGTTCTTGGAGGGACCTAAATGCAAAAAGTAAAAACTTTATTCGTTACCCGAAATTCAAATATGCTCAAACGTGATGCTACCCTCTACACCCCCATTGTATTTTCCATATTCGTATTAGTTTATTTATTAACAATCAGGCTCAAGAACATATATGAAATCTTTCCCGATTTCTCTTTATTTAATTCTAAGTAATCAACTCTGGGTTACTCTAATTCATGTACTAGCGCTTTTCAACATATCACGCAAAAAAATATTTATTTTCTATTTCTATATTCAAGCAAGAATAACTAATATCATGTATTTTGCAGCAATGGATAATAAGGTAATACAATTTAGGGAAATTGTGTAGAGGTAATCAATGTTGACTTTAGATGCCTTTTCATCCATCCATACATGCCCGAATTTTACAAACTTCTATTATTGAATTGCATATTGGTGTTGCCATTTTTGTGATTTTTCAACTCGAACTTTCTCGGAGGGAACTAAGTGCAAAAAGTGAAAACCTTACACTTGTTACTAAAATTCAAATCCGCTCAAATGTGATGGTATCCTATACGTCCCCATTTTATTATCGAAGTTCGTTATAGAATATTTATCAACAATCAGGCTTAAGAACATATCAGTAATCCTTTTCGATTTGTTTTTCTTTACATATAAGTAATCAACTCCAAGTTATTCTAGAACATGTACCAGCGCCTTTCAACATATCACACAAAAAAAAATCTTCTCTTTCTATATTTATGCAAGAATAACAAAAATCATGTATTTCGGAGCAACGGATAATAGGTAATTCAATTTTGGGCCATAGTGTAATTTTCCATGATTCAGTAGAAGTAATCAATATTGACTTTGGAGGCCCTTTGGTTCATCCATACGTGCCCAAACCACAAATTTGAAAATGTGTAATATTGAATTGAATTTTGGTGTCACCGATTACGTGACTCGACAACTCCAACGGTCTTGGAGGGCCCTAACTGCAAAAAGTAAAAAACTTTACCCATTACTCGAAATTCAAATCTACTCAAACGTGATACTATCCTCAACAAACCCATTGTATTTTCCATATTCATATTAGATTATTTATCAACAATCGGGCTCAAGAACTTATATGTAATTTTTACCGATTTCTCTTTCTTTAACACTAAGTAATCGACTCTGAGTTACTCTAGATCATGTACTATCGCTTTTCAACATAGCACACACAAAAAATATTTATTTTCTATTTCTATATTTATGCAAGAATAAAAAAAACATGTATTTTTTAGCAATGGATAATAGGGTAATACAATTTAGGGCCATAGTGTTATTTTCCAAAATTGTGTAGAAGTAATCAATGTTGACTTTAGAAGCCTTTTCGTTCATCCATAAATGCCCAAATTGCATATTTGCAAACTTATATTATTGAATTGCATATTGGTGTTGCCATTTTTGTGATTCGTCAACTCCCACTTTCTCGGAGGGACCTAAATGAAAAAAGTATAAAGTTTATTCGTTACTCAAAATTCAAATTTGCTCAAACGTGATGGTGTCCTGTACATCCCCATTTTATTATCAAAGTTCGTTATAGAATATTTATCAACATTCAGGCTTAAGAACATATATGTAATCCTTTCTGATTTCTTTTTCTTTACATATAAGTAATCAACTCCAAGTTACTCTAGAACATATACTAGCGCTCTTCAATATATCACACAAAAAATTTATTTATTTTATATTTCTATATTTATGCAAGAATAACAAAAATTATGTATTTTTGGAGCAATGGATAATTGGTAATTCAATTATTGGCCATAGTGTAACTATCCAAGATTCTGTAGAAGCAATCAATATTAACTTTGGAGGCCCTTTAATTCATCCATACATGCCCAAACAACAAATTTGCAAACTTTTAATATTGAATTGTATTTTTTTGTTATCGATTACATGATTCGACAACTCCAACTTTCTTGGAGGGACCTAAGTGCAAAACGTAAAAACTTTGTTCGTTACTTGAAATTCAAATCTTTTCAAATGTGATGCTACCCTCTACTCCCCCATTTTATGTTCCATATTCTTATTAGATTATTTATCAACAATCGGTATCAAGAACATATCTGTAATCTTTACCAATTTTTCTTTCTTTAACTCTAAGTAATCAACTCTGAGTTACTCTAGATAATGTACTAGTGCACTTCAACATATCACACCAAAACAATATTGATATTCTATTTCTATATTTATGCAAGAATAACAAATATCATGTATTTTGCAGCAATGGATAATAGGGTAATACAATTTAGGGTCATAGTGTTATTTTCCAAAATTGTGTAAAAGTAATCAATGTTGATTTTAAAGGCCTTTTCGTTCATCCATACATGCCCGAATTGAAAATTGGCACACAAATATTATTGAATTTCAAATTTGTGTTGTCGTTTTTGTGATTCGTCAACTCCCACATTTTTTGAAGGACCTAAATGCAAAAAGTAAAAACTTTACTCCTTACTTGAAATTCAAATCCGCTAGAACGTGATGGTGTCCTATAAATCCCCATTTTATTATCTATTTTCGTTATAGAATATTTATCAACAACCAGGCTTAAAAACATATCTGTAATCCTTTCCAATTTCTTTTTCTTTACATATAAGTAATCAACTCCATGTTACCCTAGAATATGTACTAGCGATTTTCAACATATCACACAACAAATTATTTATTTTCTATTTTTATATTTATACAAGAATAAAAAAATCATGTATTTCGTAGCCATGGATAATAGGTAATACAATTTTGGGCCATAGTATTATTTTCCAAGATTCTGTAGAAGTAATCAGTATTGGCTTTGGAAGCCCTTTGGTTCATCCATATTTGCCCAAACCACAAATTCGCAAACTTTTAATGTTGAATTGCATTTTGGTGTCACCGATTATGTGATTCAATAACTCCAACTTTCTTGGAGGGACCTAAGTGCAAAAAGTAAAAAATTTACTCGTTACTCAAAATTCAAATCTGCTCAAACGTGATGCTACCCTCTACACACCCATTGTATTTTCCATATTTTTATTAGATTATTTATTAACAATCGGGCTGAAGAACACATCTGTAATCTTTACTGATTTCTCTTTCTTTAACTCTAAGTAATCAACTCTTAGCTACTCTACAACATGTACTAGCATTTTTCAACATATCACTCAAAAAATTATTTATTTTCTATTTCTACATTTATACAAGAATAACAAAAATCATGTACTCTTCAGCAATGGATAATAGGGTAATACAATTTGGGGCCGTAGTGTTATTTTCCAAAATTGTGTAGAAGTAATCAGTGTTGACTTAGAGGCCTTTGTGTCCATCCATACATGCCCGAGTTGTAAATTTGCAAACTTAGATAATTGAATTGCATATTGGTGTTCCATTTTTCATGATTCGCCAACTCCCACTTTCTCGGAGGGACCTAAGTGCAAAAAGTAAAAACTTTACTCATTACTCGAAATTCAAAACTGCTCAAGCGTGATACCATCCTCTAAACCCCCCATTGTATTTTTGATATTTTTATTACATTTTGTATAAAAAATCGTGCTCAAAAACACATCTGTAATCTTTACCAATTTATCTTTCTTTAACTCTAAGTAATCAACTTTGAGTTACTCTAGAACATGTACTAGCGCTTTTCAACCTATCACTCAAAAAATATTTAATTTATATTTTTATATTTATGCAAGAATAATAAAAATCTCGTATTTTGCAGCAATGGATATTAGGGTAATACAATTTAGGGCCATAGTGTTATTTTCCAAAATTGTGTAGAAGTAATCAATGTTTACTTTAGAGGCCTTTTCGTTCATCCATACATGCCCGAAATGCAAATTTGCAAAATTATATTATTGAATTGCTTAATTGTGTTGCCGTTTTCGTGATTCGCCAACTCCCACTTTCTTGGAGGGACCTAAGTGCAAAAAGTAAAAACTTTACTCGTTACTCAAATTTCAAATTTGCTCAAATGTGATGCTACCCTCTAGACCCCCATTGTATTTTCCATATTTTTATTAGATTATTTATTAACAATTGGGCTCAAGAACACATCTGTAATCTTTACCGATTTCTCTTTCGTTAACTCTAAGTAATCTACTCTCACTTACTCTAGAACATGTACAAGCGCTTTTCAACATATCACTCAAAAAATATTTATTTTCTATATCTATATTTATGGCAGAATAATATAAATCTCATATTATTGAATTGCATATTCTATTGCTCGAACGTTATGCCACCCTCTACACCACCATTTTATTTTCCATATTCTTATTAGCTTATTTATGAACAATTGGGCTCAAGTACATATATCTAATATTTACCGATTTCTCTTTCTTTAACTCTAAGTAATCAACTCTGAATTACTTTAGATCTTGTACTTGCACTTTTTAACATACCACACAAAAAAAATATTTATTTTATATTTCTATATTTATGGATGAATAACAAAAATCATGTATTTTGCAGCAATGGATAATAGGGTAATACAATTTAGGGCCACAGTGTTATTTTCCAAAATTGTGTAGAAGTAATCAATGTTGACTTTGGTGGACTTTTTGTTGATCCATACATGCCCGAATTCCAAATTTGCAAACTTATATTATTGAATTGCATATTGGTGTTGTCTTTTTTTTCATTCATCCACTCTCACTCTCTCGAAGGGACCGGAGTGCAAAAAGTAAAAACTTTACAAGTTACTCGAAATTCACATCCGTTAGAACGTGATGGTACCCTATATATCCCCCATTTTACTATCCATGTTCGTTATAGAATATATATCAATAATAAGGCTTAAGAACATATTTGTTCCAATTTCTTTTTCTTTAAATCCAAGTAATCAACTCCAAATTATTCTAGAACATGTACTGCCACTTTTCAAAAATCACACAAAAAATTATTTATTTTCTATTTCTATATTTGTGCAATAATAACAAAAATCACGTATTTTGGATCAAAGGATAAAAGGTAATACAATTTTGGGCCATAGTGTAAATTTCCAACATTCTATAGAAGTAATCAATATTGACTTTGGAGGCCCTTTGGTTCATCCATGCCCGAACCACAAGTTTGAAAATGTATCATATTGAATTGCATTTTGGTGTCACCGATTACTTGATTCAACAACTCCAACTTTCTTGAAGGGACCTAAGTGTAAAAAGTAAAAACATTACTCGTTATTCGAAATTCAAATCTGCTCGAACGTGATGCTACCCTCTACACCCCCATTGTATTTTCCGTATTTTTATTAGATTATTTTTCAACAATCTGGCTTAAGAACATATCTGTAATCTTTACCTATTTCTCTTTCTTTAACTCTAAGTAATCATCTCCGAGTTGCACTAGATCATGTACTAGAGCTTTTCAACATATCACACAAAATCAATATTTATTTTTTGTTTCTATATTTATGCAAGAATAAAAAAAATCATGTATTTTACACCAATGGATAATAGGGTAATACAATTTAGGGCCATAGCGTTATTTTACAAAATTGTGTAGAAGTAATCAATGTTGAATTTAGAGGACTTTTCGTTCATGAATACATGCCCCAATTGAAAATTTGCAAACATATTATATTGAATTGCATATTGGTGTTTCCATTTTCATGATTCGTTAACTCTAAATTTCTTGGAGGGACCTCAGTGCAAAAAGTAAAAACTTCACTTGTTACTCGAAATTCAAATCTGCTCAAACGTGTTGCTAACCTCTACACCCCCATTGTATTTTCCATATTCTTTTTATATTTTTTTATCAACAATTGGGTTCAAGTACATATCTCTAATATTTACCGATTTCTCTTTTTTTTAACTCTAAGTAATCATCTCTGAATTATTCTAGATCATGTACTAGCGCTTTTCAACATACCATTCAAAAAAATATTTATTTTATATTTCTATATTTATGAAAGAATAACAAAAATCATGTATTTTGCAGCAATGGATAATAGGGTAATACAATTTAGGGCCATAGTGTTATTTTCCAAAATTGTGTAGAAGTAATCTATGTTGACTTTGGTGGCATACATGCCCGAATTGAAAATTTGAAAACTTATTTTATTGAATTGCATATTGGTGGTCTTTTTTTTCATTCATCCACTCCAACTTTCTCGGAGGGACCGAAGTGCAAAAAGTAAAAACTTTACTAGTTACTCAAAATTCACATCCGTTAGAACGTGATGGTATCCTATATATCCCCCATTTTATTATCCATGTTCGTTATAGAATATACATCAACAATAAGGCTTAAGAACATATCTATAATCCTTTCCGATTTCTTTTTCTTTAAATATAAGTAATCAACTCCAAATTATTCTAGAACATGTACTACCGCTTTTCAAATTTCACAAAAAATTTTATTTATTTTATATTTCTATATTTATGAAATAATAACAAAAATCATGTATTTCAGAACAAGGGATAAAAGGTAATACAATTTTGGGCCATAGTGTAAATTTCCAAGATTCTGTAGAAGTAATCAATATTGACTTTGGAGGCCTTTTGGTTCATCCATACATGCCCAAACCACAAATTGGAAAATGTATCATATTGGATTGCATTTTGGTGTCACCAATAACTTGATTCGATAACTCCAACTTTCTGGAGGGACCTAAGTGCAAAAAGTAAAAACTTTAATCGTTATTCGAAATTCAAATCTGCTCGAACGTGATACTACCCTCTACACCCCCATTGTATTTTCCATATTTGCATTAGATTATTTATCAAGAATCGGGCTCAAGAACATATTCATAATCTTTACCTATTTCTCTTTCTTTAACTCTAAGTAATCAACTCTGAGTTACACTAGATCATGTATTAGCGCTTTTCAACATATCACACAAAAACAATATTTATTTTCTATTTCTATATTTACGCAAGAATAACAAAAATCATGTATTTTGCACCAATGGATAATAGGGCAATACAATTTAGGGCCATAGTGTTATTTTCCAAAATTGTGTGGAAGTAATCAATATTGAATTTAGAGAGCTTTTCGTTCATTCATACGTGCTCGAATTGAAAATTTGCAAACTTATAATATTGAAATGCATATTGGCGTTGCCGTTTTCGTGATTCGTCAACTCCAAATTTCTTGGAGGGGCCTAAGTGCCAAAAGTAAAAACTTTACTTGTTACTCGAAATTTAAATCTGCTCAAACGTGTTGCTAACCTCTATATCCTCATTGTATTTTCCATATTCTTTTTAGATTATTTGTCAACAATTGGGTTCAAGTACATATCTCTAATATTTACCAATTTCTCTTTTTTTAACTCTAAGTAATCAACTCTGAATTATTCTTGATCACGTACTAGTGCTTTTCAACATATCACTCAAAAAAATATTTATTTTCTATTTCTATATTTATAGAAGAATAACAAAAATCATCATATATTTAAACAACTTCTTCTGAATGCTACCTTGTGTACTTTTAACTAGTGTGCTACAATTTACTCTAGCCTATGTGCTATGGCTTTAAAAATCTGCATAGACAGAACACTATTACATTCTTATTTTTGTAAAAAATATGAATATAAAATTTCATGTGATTCTTGAGGTTGAAAATGTTGTCCTCATAACTCATATCGTAGAGGTGTAAGTGGAATACTAACAAAAATGACGGACAATTAGACTGGTGTATCCGTCCATGACCCCAACAGAACACTGTTGTTGTCAATTGAATATTTGTTTGAGTGTATCTCCAGTTTTCATTTCAATTTTTCCGTTCTTGTTAAAGGACATATGTGAAAAATATTAAAAAATACACTGTCAGTCCAAAACTCCGATTACGTTCAGTTCGAAAAGAAAGTTACAGATCCGTTGTAGAAATTAAACTTTTTGAGTGTACAAAAGAAGCTTAGAGTAATTAACATATACTTCAAAATCTTCTTCTGAATGCCACCTTGTGTACTTGTAACTAGTGTGCTACAATTTACTCTAGCCTATGAGCTATGGCTTTAAAAATCTTCATTGGTAGAACCCTATTTCATTATTAATTCCGTAAAAATATGAATATAAAAATTCATGCGATTCTTGTTGTTTAAAATGTTGTCAGCATAACTCTTATTGTAGGGGTATAAGTGTAATACTTAGAAATTGACGAAAGATTAGACCGGTGTTTCCGTCAATGACCTTAACAAAACACTGTTCTTGGCAATTGAATATTTGGCTGAGTGTATCTCCAGTTTTAATTTCGATTTCTCCTTTCTTCCGAAAGGTCATATGTGCAAAATATTAAAAAATACACTATCAGTCCAAGACTTCGATTACGTTTAATCGGAAAAGAAAGTTTCAGATCCGTAGCTGAAATTAAACTTTCTAAGTGTAATAAAGTAACTTAGACTAATCAACATATTCTTCAACAACTTCTTCTGAATGCCACCTTGTGTACTTGAAAGGAAAAATGCCACATTTAGAGCACAATAGTGTACAAAAGTGAATTCCACAAGTCCGAATATAACCGTATAAAATGGGCACATCAGACCTCCCCGCACTTAAACCTTACTCGCCCTCGAGTCAGAAAAGATTCAAGCACACGAAGGAATTCATATGTCCATATCCTAAATTAATATTCCCCCAATCAAAACCTCACAAAACCTCACAAAACCTAACAAAAACTCTCAATATCATAAATCCCAAAATCAAAGCTCAAATGAGAATTTTTCACACACACAACCCCAATTCCTAAATCTAACCAAACCTACCACTTATCAATTCACTACCCATAAAAGCATTTCAAAGTCCCGAATTAATATTCCTGATGTGTCCATTTTAGATGGTTATTTTAGGCTTTTTAGGATTAGGTTTTGTGCAATTTTGTGCTCTACATGTGGCATTTTTCCTTGAAATCATCAAAGGAGGGATAAAGGCGGCTTTGACGTTTTTATCACTTTTTAGATGATTTTGTGTGACAAGGTGATTTGTTTGAAGACTTTGAAGATTTGAAGACTTTGAAGATTTATCTTTGAAGATTTGAAGATTTGAAGATTTGAAGACCTTTACATTTGAGCTTTGTGAAGATTTGAAGAAGTGAAGAGATGAAGAAAGGAGAGTAAAGCAACGGATGAATGATGATCCGGGGTTCTCAGAATTTTCCGAGAAGAATCAGCCTTCAATAGTGGCACCATTGGATTCCTCTTCTCGAGCACTATAAAATCGACTACAAGAACTCCCGAAACGGATCAACGGTTCACCCGGAGGAAGCAAAACAAAACAGGACTGCAGTTTACTGATTTGGTCGCGACTCGCGACGAAGCTCGTCGCGACTCGCGACGACAGCTTAAAATCAACCCTGTAGCAGCGTTTTCTCCCCTTTTTCTTCCCCCTATAAATACCCCTTCACTCCTTCTTCTCCACAGTTTTTTCCCCTTTTCTTCTTGCATTTTAGGGCTTGAAAACCCTTGGTTTTCTTCTCTTTCTTTTCTTAGTTTTTGTAGTTTAATTATGTCTCTTGTTATTCTAGAGTAGTTTTTGTTCTTGGGAGCAAAGGATTGAAGCTTCCATTATCTATGTAGCAAGAACTCATTTCTATCTATCTATTTGGTGTTTTTGCTATTGTGCTTTTATTGTGCTTTGAATGTTAATTGTTGATTCTATTAATGTTGTTGAGAGCTTGATGATATGAAATTCTTGGATCAATTGCTAGCTAGGGTTTGGGGGATTTGGGTTAATTTCCCCCCTGTTCTTGTTAGTAATGTGAGAGTATGATTTAGAGCTTTTGATTGTGTTGATGGATTGATAATGTGCTAGACGAATGTGATTGATGTTGAACTCTTCGTCATGTTCGTTTGTGTAGCAAATGAGAAGAGTTATATGCTCGTGGTCTATGAGTGGTCGCTCTTGACTAATCTCGTGTAATTGCATGAATTGGTTAAATGCTTAGTCACGATGTAGTGGTCATAGGCATTGCCAAGCTTGTTGGTCCTTCGTGCTAAATGCCACCAATGACACCTTGAGTCGTGGTCGCGACTCGGGAGTCATTGGTGAGGTTTGACGAGAGATGTGGAACTCACTCTCGCAAACTACGAACTAAGAAGGATAGGAGTTTAGTCTCCACGACAAGTAGTTGAAGTATTGAATAGATGATTTAAATTCATTCTTGAAGCATTTGTTATTTGGCGTTTATGTATTCTTGACGGTGTGTTTTACTGCATGTGTGCCATGAGTTGTTTGAGCATAGGTAGTGTTTGTGTGGTTGAATTGTTTAGGTGTAGGAATGTGACGAATTCCGTAGCGCCTTTGCATGAAGATCTATGAGCATGAACTTAGAACTCCTTGTGATGTGTGTGTTGTGGTACTTGCTGGATGGGTATGTGAGTGTTGGGTCCTGAATGCTATATGATGGAATGTGTGAATGATTCGATGAACTACATTAGATTTGGAAGTGGACATCCATTGCCCCCAAGGCTTTATCTTTGTAGTTTAAAACCCCTTTTCTTTAGTTTCGTTTGATGATTAGCATAGTCACTTGACCTTGCTAGTTATCGTGTCTTTTTATCTTTGTTAATTTAGGAAACCAATCAACCAACCCCCCCCCCCTTTACTTGCTTTTAAGTGTGTGTAAATATAGTTACTCCTAGCCTAGTATCAACCATTTGTGTGCTTAGACGCTTAGGAAGATCCCTCTTCTCCTTGGACGACCCCGATTTGCCACTATCTACCTAGTTGTAGAAAGTAAGCATTTAGGGCTTATAAATTATCTTTTGCACGGCGGGCGCGACGACCGCCCGCCTGTCAATTCCCAAAGTCCAATGACACAAAATGAAGTTAAAACCATTAAGGAGGTTGAAGCACATAATTCACTTCATACCAGTATATCAACCAAAATCCGATGACACAAAATGAAGTCAAAACCATAGAAAACATTTAACCACATACTTCACCCAATGACAATATATCAACCAAAACGAAGTATAAAATAATCAAGAATTTCACAACCATACTTCGTTTTTCAACCCACTAAGTTACCCAATCCCAAGAGTTCTAAAGATGTTGAGCTACCCAATCCATCAATATGACAACAGCAACCTTATAACTCCAACGCCGGCAAATGAGTGAAATCATAACATTGTTTTCCTTTTTTTCTCTCCTACTCTCATTTTGCTTAGAAGCCCTTTCGGGTTTTCATCCTAGCCACACATCATGTTTCTTGGGCTCACATAATGTTGCCTAAGTTGCCCTCTCGGGTTTTCAACATAGCGGGTTTTCTTTTCTTTCTATTTTGTTTTCATTTTTTATTTTTTTCAAGATTTTCAATTTTTCAAAAAAATAATGTCCTCATGTTTTTCCAATAAAAAGTAGCAAAAAGAATTCCAAATGAAGCTAGCATGAACGTGAGTCCTCTAACCCCTCCCCGCACTTAAAACATTACAATGCCATTAATGTAAACATGTAAGGCAAGAATAATGAAACTCAAGGTAAGAGGTAGAGTGACACCCGTTTCTCCGAATAGTCACCGGTGATATGGCGCAATCCAATGTACTTGTATAGAATCGGTCCCACAATTGGTTTTAGAGCTGGAAGAGGGAGCAAAAGTGCCGTAGAAGAACTCACCCCTCGAGCAAAACGTTGTCTCCTTTGCGCCGTTTGATCAAGAATAACACCACAAAGAACAACATCAAACTCACAAGTACATAAGGATTTGTAATACTAGGTTTAGCATCAAGAGTTAATAACCATAGTATTATCAAAGAACAACCAATCCTTCATGTAATCACCACTATAAGATTTTCCAATAAAAATATCTAACATATATCGACACATATCCAAGCATCATTATAGAATATAGCGATTAAAGACTCAATGATGTAGTCGGCATACTACAATCAACAAAGATACTATAAAGATGCAAGAATTTCCATATGTCAATATTGTGAGAAGGTGGAGGAATGAGTGGATGTGTGGTGGTTCTTGGGAGTATTTGGTGGAGAAGAAGGAAGGATTATGCAGTGTTTATGCTTAGCTGAAAAGATGGATTTTCATTGCGACTCACGATAGCACTGGTCGTGACTCACGATGCATCGTCACGAGTCGCGACAGATATTGAGAGCTTGGGTCTGGCTGGGCTCGTGGATGAAAGATGATGTCTCTAGGGGCATAGGTCTTGAGGGGCTAAAAAGGCTTCATTGGTCTAGAGGATTTCTGGTCTCGAGCACTCAATATCTCGCAGGACCTGAGGTCCCGAGGGCTTCAACTCAAGTCGAGGGATTTTGGCCTCGAGGACCCGAGGTCTCGAGGGCTTCAGCTCGAGTCAAGGGATTGCAGCCTTGAGGACCTAAGGGCTCAAGGACTTCAGCTCGAGTCGAGGGCTTATGGCCTTGAGAGCACGAGGTCTTGAGGGTATTATGCACTTTTGGGCTTAGCACGAATCGAGGGCTAGTGGCTTCTACGATCGGAGGTCTCAAGGGACTGATGCATCAAGGGCTTTGGCTCGACTCGAGGAATGGTTTAACTTGAGCCAAGGACTTTGCGGCCTCGAGGTCCTGAGGGGATGATGTCTCGAGGGATGGTGGACTTTCAAGTTCTACTCAGGCCGAGAGCTTCCTGCCTCAAGGTCTCGAGGGGATGATGTCTCGAGTGCTGGTCTTGAGAACTGGACTCGAAAGGGTGATGGACTTCCAAGTTCTGCTCAAATTGAGGGCTTGTGGCCTTGAGAACCTGAGGTCTCGAGGGCTGACTAGTCTCGAAGGACTGATCTTGAGGGATGATGATCTCGAGACTCATGGCTTTTTGAAAGGCTGGTATTGCGGCCTCGAGATCTTTAGGGCTTCAACTCAATTCAAAGGATTGTAGTCTCGAGAACCTGAGGTCTTGAGAGAATGATGTCTCAAAGGTTTCAGCTCGATTCGAGGGCCTACAGCCATGAGGACTGATGGCTTTTTGGGTTCGGCTCGACTCGAGATCTCGAGGGGATGCTATTTCGAGGACCCGTTGGTCGCGACTCGCTACGGCTCGTTGCGACTCACAGAAAGTGGAGGCTGGGAGTTGAATTTAAGCACAAAACTCCTGATCACATCGCGACTCGCGATGCATCATTGCGAGGTCATCGCGAGTCGCGACGACAAGACCTCCCATCACTTAGAAAAAATTCAATCTTTTCTTACAACATTCCAAGATTTCCTTCGTTTCTCATGGATGTCATTCCTTCATCTCCTCCAATTAAATGCACTTCACTTTGCTACAAAATCAGGGAAAAACACACCGTAAAAAGAACAAGACAAAATAACAAAAACTAAACAACAAAAACCAAAATAAAAGGCCGAGTTTATTTACGTCGTCGGCACAA
Organism: Rubia yunnanensis; assembly: GCA_037428765.1. Lineage (NCBI taxonomy): Eukaryota > Viridiplantae > Streptophyta > Magnoliopsida > Gentianales > Rubiaceae > Rubia > Rubia yunnanensis. The sequence continues at coordinate 76,533,449 of CM075064.1, forward strand.
CAAATCTATGTATATTTAAGGTCTTCGGCAAGACCCTAATGTTATATATATGGTGAAGGTTTGAACCCCTTCACCATGAGTATCCAAAAGTAGAGAGGTGGGGGTACAAAACATTAAAGGGGGAAGTCTTGTTGAGGTGGAGATGATTTAAAGGGTGGTTAGGAGGCTTGGGGTAGTCTTTTGGATCCTCTCTTATCTCCCTCAAAACTTCTGAAAATGATGGAGTTGATTCAATAGGTAGGGGTAGGGGTGCCAATGCTAATGAATGTAGCACAATCAACTCTTCCTCTTTTTTATCATCCTCAACAACCAACTTCTCATCCCCTTCGAACTCAAGATCATTTCCAATGGTGACCTCACTCACCGAATCCTCAAGTTCGATTTGGGATGGTTTGTTTTGGAATCACGAGCTTTCATTTGGACCAACACTTCTAATATACTCCTCGCATGCTCCTCAACAGCCTCAACACTAGAGGAGAGCCGGGTGTCCGGTTCTTCAGTAAAGTTGTTCAAGTTTACTATTGTATTCATGATTTCCTCACGTGTCAAACTTGAACTTCCTTGTTGGGCTTGGTTTTGGGGTATGGTATAAGGTGGTGATGGCCAACTATTTTGCTCGTATTGTTGGTTTTCTGGCTCATTCTCATACCACCAATCCGGATTACCACTCCATTCCGGGTTGTAAGAATTGTGGTATGGATACCATTCTTGAGCTTCTTTCCCTTGAAAACCAACATCTCCTACCTCTTCGTTGCACTCTTTATAATACCCTTGGTTTTGGAAACCATGGGTTCTTTCCTCGTTATAGTGCTCTTCCCACAATAAATAGCAAGACCCGGTAGGATGCTCAGAATGACACATCCTACAAAACCTTGCTTGTTGAGCCTCTCTTCTCATCATGAGTTCCCTCAAGGTGAGACGCTCCATTATTTTATTTTATTTTATTTTTAAAATTTTCAAAAGTCTGAAATCATATTACAAGGATTCTCGATAAAAATTTACCAAGAACTCAAGCAATACCTACTTGGAACAAAAACAACTACCAAGGAGTGAAAAATAAAAACAACTAGCTAATATGCAACCAAATACACCTAAACACTTAAAAATAAACACCTCTTCCCCGGCAGCGGCGCCAAAATTTGGGAGGCCGTCGCTGTGCCTCTCAATGTTAATATTTATAAGCCCTAAATGCTTACTATCTACAACTAAGTAGATAGCGGCAAGTCGGGGTCGTCCACGAAGAAGGGGGATTTTCTTAAACTTTTAGACACAAAAGGTTGCTATTAGGCTAGAAGTAGTTATATATATACATATAAAAGCATGTAAATGGGGGGGGGGTTTGGTTGTTTGGTGGTCCTAAGCTATGAAAGTTAAAAGACAAGATAACTAGCAAAGTCAAGTAACTATGCTAATAATAAAAACAAACTAAGAAAAAGGGTTTTAAAATTACAAAAAGAAAGCCTTGGGGAAATTGACATCCACTTCCAAACCAAATGTAGATCATTGAACCATTCACTCATCCTATTAAAATTGTTACCTATGGACGAAGGACCATAGATTTGACAACAACAAGCCTTCTACCAAAGACATAGCCATTTAATCAAATATAGCTTTCATTAGGTAAAACCGAGAACAAACCACATTCAAGGTTCAACTTTCATTGCATCTATAGGATAAATATTAGAACAATCCACATTAACATACTTATCTAGAAAGAGTCACAACACATTATGCACAAGAAGTTCTAAGTTCACGTTCTTAGATTTTCATGCAAAGGAGTTAAGGAGTTCGTCACGTTCCTAACTCCGTAATACTTAATTCATCCTATTCTCAAACAACCCATGGCATAAATGAAGTGAAACATAACATTAAGAACACATGAATGCTAAATAATAAAGGCTTGAAGAACGAGTGAAACAATCTATTCACTACTTCGACTACTGGTTGTGAAGATAAATCTTCCATTCTTCTTAGATAGTAGTTTGCAAGACTGAATTTGGCATCTCTTATCAAACCTCACCAATGACTCCCTTGGCCAAAAAATGACTAAAAGTATCCCATTGATGGCATTGAATACGATGAACCAACAAGCTTGGCAACACTTATAAACACTATACCGTGTCTAAGCATTTAACCAATTCATGCATTTACACAAGATTAGTCAAGAACGATCGACATTCATAGACTTCTATCATTTTCTACCTAAAACAAACATGACAATGAGTTCGACATCATCACATTCATATAGCAATTATCAACACACCAATATCATTAAGAAGCTCTAACTCATGCTCTTGGATTCCACATTAATAGCGGGGAGAATTAGCTACTTTCTCCCAACCCTAACAAGTAATCATACAAGCAATTCATATACTCAAGCTTCCAACAACATCAATGCCATTAACAATTCACATTCAAAGCTCAATAAATGCACAATAGCAAAAGCACTAAAGAGATAGATATGGTTCTTACTACAAAGATATGGAAGCTTCAATCCATTGCTCCCAGGATAAAACTAAGCAAGACAATAAAAAGACATGATTAACCTACAAAAACTAAGAAAAGAAAGAAAGAAAAACTAGGGCTTGAACCCAAGAAAATTGCTGGAAGAAGAAGGAATTCGTGTTCTTTTTAAGAGGAGAGGATAAGGTGAGTATTTATAGTTCAAAAAGCAAGAAGAATTTCTGGCCATTCGTCCGTCGCGAGTCGCGACGAGCTCACGACGGACTCCAGTTCCAGCAGCTTGGTGTCTTTCCTCTTTTGTTTCATATCCACCTCTTCTCCTCACATCTTCAATTATTCAAATCTTCAAAAGCTCAAATAAAATTCTTCAAATCATCAAAGGTATTCTTCAAAGTCTTTAAAGTCTTCAAAGACTTTAAACAGATTGCCTTGCCACACCAAATTCTCTAGAAAAGTAATAAAAACGTAAAAGTCGCTTTTAACCCTCCTTAGATAATTTCAAGGCAAAATGTCACATTAAGAGCACAAAAGTGTACAAAAGTGAATCCTAAAAGTCCCAATATAATCGTATAAAAAGGGCACATCAGTTACAGATCCGTTGTTGAAATTAAACTTTCCGAGTGTAATAAAGAAACTTAGACTAATCAACATATACTTCAATAATTTTTCTGAATGCAACCTTGTGTACTTGTAACTAGTGTGCTACAATTTACTCTAGCCTGTGTGCTATGGCTTTAAAAATCTTCATTGACAGAACCTTATTACATTATTTTTTGCGTAAAAAATATGAATATAAAATCTCATGTGATTCTTGTGGTTGAAAATTTTGTCCTCATAACTCTTATCTTAGGGGTATCAGTGGAATACTAAGAAAAATGACGGACAGTTAGATTGAGGTATCCATCCATGACCATAACAGAACACTGTTGTTGTCATTTGATTATTTGGTTGAGGTTATCTCTAGTTTTCATTTCTATTTCTCCTTTATTGTGAATGGACATATGTGCGAATTTTCTAAAAAATACACTGTCAATCCAAAACTCTGATTACGTTCAGTCCGAAAAGAAAGTTTCAGGTCCATAGCTAAAATTAAAGTTTCTGAGTGTAATAAAGAAACTTAGACTAATCAACATATACTTCAACAACTTGTTTTGAGTGCCACCTTGTGTACTTGTAACTAGTGTGCTACAATTTACTCTAGCCTATGTGCTATGGCTTTAAAAATCTTCATTGACAGAACCCCATTTCATTATTATTTCTGTAAAAAATATGAATATAAAATTTCATTCAATTCTTGTTGTTTAAAATGTTGTCTTCATAACTCTTATCGTAGAGGTGTAAGTGGAATAATAAGAAAAATGACGGACGATTAGACTAGTGTATCAGTCCTTACCCATAACAGAACATTGTTGTTGTCAATTGAATATTTGGTTGAGTCTATCTCTAGCTTTCATTTTGATTTTTACTTTCATGTGAAAGGGCATATGTGTAAAATATTAGAAAGTAAACTGTCAGTCTAAAACTTTGATTACGTTGAGTCCGAAAAGAAAGTTTCAGATGTGTAGCTGAAATTAAACTTTTCGACTGTAATAAAGAAACTTAGACTAATCAACATATACTTCAACAACTTCTTCTGAATGCTACCTTTTGTACTTGTAACTAGTGTGCTACAATTTACTATAGCCTATGTGCTATGGCTTTAAAAATCCTCATTGACAAAACCCTATTACATTATTATTTCCTCAAAAATATGAATATAAAATTTCATGTGATTCTTGTTGTTTAAAATGTTGTTCTCATAACTCTTATCATTGAGGTGTAAGTGGAATACTAAGAAAAATGACAGACGATTAGACTGGAGTATCCATCCATGACCATAACAGAACACTGTTGTTGTCAATTGAATATTTGGTTGAATGTATCTCCAGTTTTCATTTCAATTTCTCCTTTCTTGTGAAAGGATATATGTGCAAAATATTAAAAAATACGCTGTCAATCCAAAACTCCAATTACGTTCAGTCCGAAAAGAAAGTTACAGATCCATTGCTGAAATTGAACTTTCTGAGTGTAGTAAAGGAACTTAGACTAATCAACATATATTTCAAAAACTTCTTCTGAATGCTACCTTGTGTACTTGTAACTACTGTTCTACAATTTACTCTAGCCTTTCTGCTATGGCTTTAAAAATCTTCATCGAGAGAACCCTATTAAATTATAATTTCCGTAAAAAATATGAATATAAATGTTCATGGGATTCTTGTTGTTAAAAATTTTGTCCTCATAACTTTTATTGTATGGGTATAAGTAAAATACTAAGAAAAATGACGGACGATTAGATTGTTGTATCCATCAAAGACCATAAAAAAAACTGTTGTTGTCAATTGATTATTTGGTTGAGGTTATCTCTAGTTTTCATTTTGATTTCTCATTTCATTAGAAAGGACATATGTGCAAAATATTAAAAAATACACTGTCAGACCAAAACTCCGATTATGTTCAGTCCAAAAAAAAGTTAAAGATCCTTTGCTAAAATTAAACTTTCTGAAACAAAGAAACATAGACTAATCAACATATACTTCAACAACTTCTTCTGAATGCTACCTTGTGTACTTTTAACTAGCGTGCTACAATTAACTCTAGCCTATGTGCTATGGCTTTAAAAATCTTCATTGACATGACCCTATTACATTATTATTTCTGTAAAAATATGAATATAAAATTTTAAGCAATTCTTATGGTTGAAAATGTTGTCCTCATAACTCTTATCGTAGAGGTGTAAGTGGAATACTAAGAACAATGACAGACGATTAGACTGATGTATCCGTCAATGACCATAACAGAACACTGTTGTTTTCAATTGAATATTTGGTTGAGTGTATCTCCAGTGCTATGGCTTTAAAATATACACTTTCAGTCCAAAACTCTGATTACGTACAGTGCAAAAAAAAAGTTACATATCCGTTGCTGAAATTAAACTTTCGGAGTGTAATAAAGAAACTTAGACTAACCAACATATACTTCAACAACTTCTTCTGAATGCTACCTTGTGTACTTTTAACTAGAGTGGTACAATTAACTCTAGCCTATGTGCTATGGCTTTAAAAATCTTCATTGACAGAACCCAATTACATTATTATTTCCGTAAAAATATGAATATAAAATCATACGATTCTTGTGGTAGAAAACGTTGTCCTAATAACTCTTATCGTAGAGGTTTAAGTGGAATACTAAGAATAATGATGGACGATTAGACTGATGTGTCTGTCCATGACTATAAGAGAACACTGTTGTTGTCAATTGAATATTTGGAGTGTAACTCCAGTTTTTATTTCGATTTCTCCTTTCTTGTGAAAGGACATATGTGCAAAATATAAAAAAAATACACTGTCATTCCAAAGTCCAATTACGTTCAGTCTGAAAAGAAAGTACAGATCTGTTGCTGAAATTAAACTTTCTTAGTGTAATAAAGAAACTCAGACTAATAACCATATATTAAAAAAACCTTCTTCTGAATGCTACCTTGTGTACATGTAATTAGTGTGCTTCAGTTTACTCTAGCCTATGTGCTATGGCTTTAAAAATCTTCATTGATAGAACCTTATTATATTATTATTTCGTAAAAAATATGAATATAAAATTTCAAACAATTCTTGTGGTTGAAAATTTTTTCCTCATAACTTTTATTGTAAGGGTAGAAGTAGAATACAAAGAAAATGATGGACGATTATATTGTTGTATCTGTCCATAACCATAACGGAACACTGTTGCTGTCAATTGATTATTTGGTTGAGGTTATCTCTAGTTTTCATTTTTATTTCTCCTTTCATGTGAAAGAACATATGCTCAAAATATTTAAAAATACACTGTTAGTCCAAAACTACGATTACGTTGAGTCTGAAAAGAAAGTTTCAGATGTGTAGCTGAAATTAAACTTTCCGATTGTAATAAAGAAACTTAGACTAATCAACATACGCTACAACAACTTCTTCTGAATGCCACCTTGTGTACTTGTAACTAGTGTGCTACAATTAATTCTAGCTTATCTAAAAAATCTTCATTGATATAACCCAATTTCATTATTATTTCCGTAAAAAATATGAATATAAAATTTCATGTTATTCTTGTTGTTTAAAATGTTGTACTCACAACTTTTATCGTAGAGGTGTAAGTGGAATACTAAGAAAAATGACGGACGGTTAGCCTGGTGTATCCGTTCATGACCACAACAGAACATTGTAGTTGTCAATTGAATATTTGGATGAGTGTATCTCCAGTTTTCATTTCAATTTATCCTTTCTTGTGAAAGGACATATGTGCAAAATATTAAAAAATACACTGCCAGTCTAAAACTCTGATTACGTTCAGTCCGAAAAGAAAGTTACAGATCCGTTGCTAAAATTTAACTTTCTGAGTGTAATTAAGAAACTTAGACTAATCAACATATACTTCAACAACTTCTTTTGAATGCTACCTTGTGTACTTGTAAGTAGTGTGCTACAATTAATTCTAGCTTATCTTAAAAATCTTCATTGATAGAACCCTATTTCATTATTATTTCCGTAAAAAATATTAATATAAAATTTCATGTTATTCTTGTTGTTTAAAATGCTGTACTCATAACTTTTATCGTAGAGGTGAAAGTGGAATACTAAGAAAAATGACGGACGATTAGCCTAGTGTATCCGTTCATGACCACAACAGAACATTGTAGTTGTCAATTGAATATTTGGTTGAGTGTATCTCCAGTTTTCATTTCAATTTATCCTTTCTTGTGAAAGGACATATGTGCAAAATATTAAAAAATACACTGTCAGTCCAAAACTCTGATTACGTTCAGTCTGAAAAGAAAGTTAGAGATTCGTTGCTGAAATTAAACTTTCTGAGTGTAATAAAGAAACTTAGACTAACCAACATATACTTCAACAACTTCTTCTGAATGCTACCTTGTGTACTTTTAACTAGAGTGGTACAATTAACTCTAGCCTATGTGCTATGACTTTAAAAATCTTCATTGACAGAACCCAATTACATTATTATTTCCGTAAAAATATGAATATAAAATCATACGATTCTTGTGGTAAAAAACGTTGTCCTAATAACTCTTATCGTAGAGGTTTAAGTGGAATACTAAGAATAATGATGGACGATTAGACTGATGTGTCTGTCCATGACTATAAGAGAACACTGTTGTTGTCAATTGAATATTTGGAGTGTAACTCCAGTTTTTATTTCGATTTTTCCTTTCTTGTGAAAGGACATATGTGCAAAATATAAAAAAAATACACTGTCATTCCAAAGTCCAATTACGTTCAGTCTGAAAAGAAAGTACAGATCTGTTGCTGAAATTAAACTTTCTTAGTGTAATAAAGAAACTCAGACTAATAACCATATATTAAAAAAACTTCTTCTGAATGCTACCTTGTGTACATGTAATTAGTGTGTTTCAGTTTACTCTAGCCTATGTGCTATGGCTTTAAAAATCTTCACTGATAGAACCTTATTATATTATTATTTCGTAAAAAATATGAATATAAAATTTCAAACAATTCTTGTGGTTGAAAATTTTTTCCTCATAACTTTTATTGTAAGGGTAGAAGTAGAATACAAAGAAAATGATGGACGATTAGATTGTTGTATATGTCCATAACCATAACGGAACACTGTTGCTGTCAATTGATTATTTGGTTGAGGTTATCTCTAGTTTTCATTTTTATTTCTCCTTTCATGTGAAAGAACATATGTTCAAAATATTTAAAAATACACTGTTAGTCCAAAACTACGATTACGTTGAGTCTGAAAAGAAAGTTTCAGATGTGTAGCTGAAATTAAACTTTCCGACTGTAATAAAGAAACTTAGACTAATCAACATACGCTACAACAACTTCTTCTGAATGCCACCTTGTGTACTTGTAACTAGTGTGCTACAATTAATTCTAGCTTATCTAAAAAATCTTCATTGATATAACCCAATTTCATTATTATTTCCGTAAAAAATATGAATATAAAATTTCATGTTATTCTTGTTGTTTAAAATGTTGTACTCACAACTTTTATCGTAGAGGTGTAAGTGGAATACTAAGAAAAATGACGGACGGTTAGCCTGGTGTATCCGTTCATGACCACAACAGAACATTGTAGTTGTCAATTGAATATTTGGATGAGTGTATCTCCAGTTTTCATTTCAATTTATCCTTTCTTGTGAAAGGACATATGTGCAAAATATTAAAAAATACACTGTCAGTCTAAAACTCTGATTACGTTCAGTTCGAAAAGAAAGTTACAGATCCGTTGCTAAAATTTAACTTTCTGAGTGTAATTAAGAAACTTAGACTAATCAACATATACTTCAACAACTTCTTTTGAATGCTACCTTGTGTACTTGTAAGTAGTGTGCTACAATTAATTCTAGCTTATCTTAAAAATCTTCATTGATAGAACCCTATTTCATTATTATTTCCGTAAAAAATATTAATATAAAATTTCATGTTATTCTTGTTGTTTAAAATGCTGTACTCATAACTTTTATCGTAGAGGTGTAAGTGGAATACTAAGAAAAATGATGGACGATTAGCCTGGTGTATCCGTTTATGACCACAACAGAACATTGTAGTTGTCAATTGAATATTTGGTTGAGTGTATCTCCAGTTTTCATTTCAATTTATCCTTTCTTGTGAAAGGACATATGTGCAAAATATTAAAAAATACACTGTCAGTCCAAAACTCTGATTACGTTCAGTCTGAAAAGAAAGTTACAGATTCGTTGCTGAAATTAAACTTTCTGAGTGTAATTAAGAAACTTAGACTAATCAACATATACTTCAACTTCTTTTGAATGCTACCTTGTGTACTTGTAACTAGTGTGCTACAATTTACTATAGCCTATGTGCTATGGCCTTGAAAATCCTCATTGACAAAACCCTATTACATTATTATTTCCGTACAAAAATATGAACATAAAATTTCATGTGATTCTTGTTGTTTAAAATGTTGCCCTCATATCTCTTATCGTAGAGGTGTAAGTGGAATACTAAGAAAAATGACGGACGATTAGACTGGTGTGTCCATCCATGACCATAACAGAACACTCTTATTGTCAATTGAATATTTGGTTGAGTGTATCTCCAGTTTTCATTTCGATTTCTCCTTTCTTGTGAAAGAACATATGTACAAAATATTAAAAAATACATTGTCAGTCCAAAATTCTGATTACGTTCAGTCCGAAAAGAAAGTTACAGATCTGTTGTTGAAATTAAACTTTCTGAGTGTATTAAAGAAACTTAGACTAATCAATATATACTTTAAGAAATTCTTTTGAATGCTACCTTGTGTACTTGCATCTAGTGTGCTACAATTTACTATAGCCTATATGGTATGGCTTTAAAAATCCTCATTGACAAAACCCTATTACATTATTATATCCGCAAAAAATATGGAAATCGAATTTCATGCTATTCTTGTTGTTTAAAATTGTGTCCTCCTAACTCTTATCATAGAGGTGTAAGTGGAATACTAAGAAAAATGACGGACGATTAGACTGGTGTATCCGTCCATGACCATAACAGAACGATGTTGTTGTCAATTGAATATTTGGTTGAGTGTGTCTCCAGTTTTCATTTCGATTTCTCATTTCTTGTGAAAGGTCATATGTGCAAAATATTAAAAAATACACTGTCTGTCCAAAACTCTAATTACGTTCAGTCTGAAAAGAAAGTTACTGATCCGTTGTTGGAATTAAAATTTTTTAGTGTAATAAAGAAACTTAGACTAATCAACATATACTTCAAGAAATTCTTCTGAATGCTACCTTTTGTACTTGTAACTAGGGTGCTACAATTTTACTATAGCCTATGTGGTATGGCTTTAAAAATCCTCATTGACACAACCCTATTACATTATTATTTCCGTAAAAAATATGAATATAAAATTTCATGCTATTTTGTCCTAATATCTCTTATTGTAGGGGTATAAGTGGAATACTAAGAAAAATGATGGATGATTAGACTGGTGTATCCGTAAGGACCATAACAGAACATTGTTGTTGTCAATTGAATATTTGGTTGAGTGTATCTCCAGTTTTCATTTCAATTTCTCCTTTCTTGTGAAAGGACATATGTGCAAAATATTAAAAAATACACTGTCAGTCAAGACCCTAATTACGTTGAGTTTGAAAAGGAAAGTTTCAGATGCGTAGCCTAAATTAAACTTTTCGAGTGTAATAAAGAAAATTAGACTAATCAACATATACTTCAACTACTTCTTCGGAATGTTACCTTGTGTACTTGTAACTAGTGTGCTACAATTTACTATAGCTTATGTGTTATAGCTTTAAAAATCTTCATTGACAGAACCCTAATTCATTATTATTTTCGTAAAAAATATGAATATAAAATTTCATTCGATTCTTGTTGTTTAAAATGTTGTCCACATAACTGTTATCGTAGAGGTGTAAGTGGAATACTAAGAAAAATGACAGATGATTAGACTGGTGTATCCGTCCATGACCATAACAAATCATTGTTGTTGTCATTTGAATATTTTGTTGAGTGTATCTCCATTTTTCATTTTGATTTCTCCTTTCTTGTGAAAGGACATATGTGCAAAATACACTGCCAGTCCTAAACTCCGATTACATTCAGTCCGAGAAGAAAGTTACAGATCTGTTGCTGAAATTAAACTTTCTGAGTGTAACAAAGAAACTTAGACTAATCAACATATACTTCAAAAACTTCTTCTGAATGCCACCTTGTGTACATGTAAGGGAAAATGCCACATTTAGAGCACAAAAGTGTACAAAAGTGAATTCTACTACTCCTAATATAACCGTATAAAATGGGCACATCATGCCTCCCCGCACTTAAACCTTACTCACCCTCGAGTGAGAAAAGATTCAAGCACACGAAGGAATTCATATGTCCATATCCTAAACTAACATTCCCCCAATCAATACCTCACAAAAACTCTCAATATCATAAATCCCATAATCAAAGCTCAAATAAGAATTTTTCACACACCACCTCAATTCCTAAATCTAACTAAGCCTACAACTTATCAATTTGATACCCATAAAATCGTTTCAAAGTCCCAAATTGATATTCCCAAAGTCCAATGACACAAAATGAAGTTAAAACCATTTAGGAGGTTCAAGCACATACTTCACTTCATACAAATATATCAACCAAAATCCAATGACACAAAATGAAGTCAAAACCATAGAGGAGATTTGAACACATACTTCACCCAATACCAATATATCAACCAAAACAAAGTAAAAAATAATAAAGAATTTCATAACCATTTTTCGTTTTTCAACCCACTAAGTTACCCAATCCTAAGAGTTCTAAAGATGTTAAGCTACCCGATCCATCCATATGACAATCGCAACCTTATGACTCCAACGCCGGCAAATGAGTGAAATCATAACATTTTTTTCCTTTATTTTCTCTTTCTCTCATTTTTCTTAGGAGCCCTTTCGGGTTTCATCCTAGCCACACATCATGTTTCTTGGGCTCACATCTCACATTTTTCTGCACATTTGGCCTCTCATTTTCGCCTAGGTCGGCCTTTTGGGTTTTCGACCTATACGGGCCCCCAATGTTGCCTAAGTTGCCCTCTCGGGTTTTCAACTTAGCGGCTTTTCTTTTCTTTCTATTTTTTTCATTTTTTATTTTTTTCAATTTTTCAAAAAAAATGTCCTCATGTTTTTTCCAATCAAAAGTAGCAAAAAGAATTCCAAATGAAGCTAGCATGCATGTGAGTCCTCTAACCCCTCCTCGCACTTAAAACATTACATTGCCCTCAATGTAAACATGTAAGGCAAGAATAATGAAACTCAAGGTAAGAGGTAGAGTGGCACCCGTTTCTCCGCATAATCACAGGTGATATGGCACAATCCAATGTACTTGTATAGAATCGGTCCCGCAATTGGTTTTGGAGCCGGAAGGGGGAGCAAACGTGCTATAGAAGAACTCACCTCTCGAGAAAAATGTTGTCTCCTTGGCGCTATTTGATCAAGACTAACACCACAAAGAACAACATCAAACTCACAAGTACATAAGGATTTGTAATACTAGGTTTAGCATCAAGAGTTAATAACCATAGTATTATCAAAGAACAACCAATCCTTCATAGAATCACCACTATAAGATTGTCAAATAAAAATATCTAACATATATCGACACATATCCAAGCATCATTATAGAATATAGCGATTAAAGACTCAATGATGAAGTCGGCATACTACAATCAACAAAGATACTATAAAGATGCGAGAATTTTCATATGTCAATATTGTGAGATGGTGGAGGAATGAGTGGATGTGTGGTGGTTCTTAGGAGTATTTGGTGGAGAAGAAGGAAGGATTATGCAGTGTTTAAGCTTAGCTAAAAAGTTGGATTTTCATCGCGACTCGCAAAAACACTGGTCGCCACTCGCAATGCATCATCGCGAGTTGCGACAGGTATTGAGGGCTTGGTTCTTGCTGGGCTCTAGGATGAAAGATGACGTTTCAAGAGGCATAGGTTTTGAGGGGCTAAAAAGGCTTCACTAGTCTCGAGGGTTTCTAGTTTCGTGCACTCAATATCTCGCGGGACCTGATGTCCCGAGGGCTTCAACTGGAGTCAAGGGCTTTTGGCCTCAAGGACCCAAGGTCTCGAGTGCTTCAGCTCAAGTCGAGGGATTGCAGCCTCAAGGACCCGAGGGCTCGAGGACTTCAGCTTGAGTCATGGGCTTGTGGCCTTGATAACACGAGGTCTCAAGGGTATGATGCACTTTTGGGCTTAGCTCGAATCGAGGGCTTACAGCCTCGAGAACCCGAGGTCTTGAGGAATTTTGTTTGAATCGAGGGCTTGTGGCCTCGACAACCTGAGGTCTCGAGGGACTGATACATCGAGGGCTTCGGCTCGACTCGAGGAATGATGGTCTCGAGGGATTATGATCTTTTAGGTTTGGCTCGTGCCAAGGACTTTGCGGCCTCGAGGTCTCGAGGGGATAATGTCTCAAGGTCTGGCCTCGAGAGGGTGATGGAATTTTAATTTCTGCTCAAGCCGAGGGCTTGCTGCCTTGAGGTCTCGAGGGGATGATGTCTCGAGGGTTGGTCTCAAGAACTAGCCTCGAGAGGGTGATGGATTTTCATGTTCTCCTCGAATCAAGGGCTTGTGGCCTTGAGAACCTGAGGTCTCAAGGGCTGACTGGTCTCGAAGGACAGATCTCGAGATATGATGGTCTCAAGACTCATGGCTTTTTGTTGGGCTGGTCTTGCAGCCTCGAGGACCTGAGGTCTCGAGGGCTTCAACTTGAGTTGAAGGATTGCAGTCTCGAGGACCTAAGGTCTCAAGGGAATGATGTCTCAAAGGTTTTAGCTCAATTTGAAGGCTTACGGCCTCTAGGACTAATGGCTTTTCAGATTTAGCTCGACTCGAGGTCTCGAGGGGAATCTATCTCGAGAACCAGTTGGTCACGACTCGCTACGGCTCGTCGCGACTCACAGAAAGTGGAGGCTGGGAGTTAAATTTAATCACCAAACTTCTGATCACATCATTACTTAATCATCATCGCGAGGTCATCACGAGTCGTGACGACAAGACCTCCCAGCACTTAGAAAGAATTCAATCTTTTCTTACCAACATTCCAAACTTTCTTCCCTTTCTCATTGATCTCATTCCTTCATCTCCTACAAAGAAATGCACTTCACTTTGCTACAAAATCACAGAAAAACACACTGTAAAAAGAACAAGTCAAAATAACAAAAACTAAACAACAAAAACCAAAATAAAAGGCCGAGTTTATTTACGTCGTCAGCACAACAAAGCTCTGTATATTTAAGGTCGTTGACACAAACCTAATGTTATCTATATGGTGAAGGTTTGAACCCCTTCACCATGAGTATCCAAAACTAGAGTGGTGGGGGTACAATTCACTCAACAGGAAAGTCCTGTTGAGGTGGAGATGGTTTAAAGGGAGATGAGTGGTTAAGAGGCTTGGGGCAGTCTTTTGGCTCCACTCTTATCTCCCTCAAAACTTCCAAAAATGGTAGAGTTGATTCAATAGGTAGGGGTAGGGGTGACGATGCTAATGTATGTAACATAATAACCTCTTCCTCCTTTTTATCATCCTCAACAACCAACTCCCCATCCCCTTCAAACTCAATATCATTTCCCATGGTGACCTCACTCATCGAATCCTCGAGTTTGATTTGGGATGGTGTATTTTTGGAATCACGAGCTTTCATTCAGCCCAACACTTCTAATATACTCCTCGCATGGCCCTCAATAGCCTCAACACTAGAGGAGAGACGGGTGTTTGGTTCTTCACTAGTAAAGTTGTTCAAGTTTGCTATTGTATTCATGACTTCCTCAGATGTCAAGCTTGAACTTCCTTGTTGGGCTTGGTTTTGGGGTATGGTATAAGGTGGTGATGGCCAACTATTAATGGAAAGAACCCTATTACATTTTTAATTCCTTAAAAATTATGAGTAAGAAACTTCATGCGATTCTTTGTGGTGGAAAATATTGTTCTCATAGCTATTATTGTAGGGGCATAAGTGGAATACTAAGAAAACTGACATACGATTACAGCGTTGTATTCGTCAATGACCATAACAGAATACTGTTGTTGTCAATTGATTATTTGGTTGAGTGTATTTCAAGTTTTACATTTTGGTATCTCCTTTCTGGTTAAGGACATATGTGCAAAATTTTAAAAAATACATTGTCAGTCCAAAACTCCAATTAAGTTACCTCCAAAAAGAAAGTTTCAGATCCGGAGATGAAATTAAACTTTTTGAGTGTAATAAAGAAACTTAGACTACTCAACACATACTTCAACAACTTCTTTTAAAGGCCACCTTGTGTACTTGTAACTAGTGTGCTACAATTTACTCTAGCCTATGTGCTATCGATCTAAAAATCTTAATAGACGATTTCCTATTACATTATTATTTCCCTAAAAAATATGAATATAAAATTTCATGCGTTTCTTGTAGTCGAAAATGTTGTCCTCATAACTCTTATCGTAGGGGTATAAGTGGAACACTATGAAAAATGATGAATGATTAGACTGGTGTAACCATCCATGACCATAATGGAACAATATTGTTGTCAATTGATTATTTGGTTGATTGTATCTCCATTTTTTATTTTGATTTCTCCTTTCTTGTGAAAAGACATATGTGAAATTTTTTTAAAAAATACAATGTCAATCCAAAACCCCGATTACGTTCAGTCTGAAAAGAAACTTTTCAGATCCGTAGTTGAAATTAAACTTTCTTTTTTTAAATAAACACCCGAGGGTGGGGGTATATATATATTGGCGCCCCAAGCCAATAGGAAACAGAGTATAGAAAGTTGGTTTAACAAGAAGGCAACGTCATTGCCCGCAAAAATAATCCTAATCTAGAGACTGTACATGAAACTGGCAAAGGTCCAGTTATGTTAGTTGCGTTTCCAAAGCTACGAATCTCCACACCCCGTGTTAATTCGCATTTTGGCTAGGCAACTAACATGGATATCAGTGCACTATCAGTTTGAGACATTGCCAAGCAGTGTAGTGGATAACTATAGTAGTGTAGCTGAGTAAACGGTGCAGCAGTGTAGCATCAGCAATGCAGTATGGTTCAGAATCAGCAAGAGTCATCATCGGAGGAGAGGTCCACAGTCAGCTGAAGTAGTGGCCACCGAGTATGATCATCAGGACAGCAAGTTGAATTCAGTGAGAAGTGACCTGCAGAGATAAGATCAAGCCATCAGCAGTATCAATTCTATCTCAAGTCATGTAAAGAGGTTCTAATTTGGGGTATTTGTGATCTATCAAGGGCAATGAGGCCCTGTATTTGCAGAGGAAGGTTATTAAGGTCCAAAGAAATGTTATGAGCAGCATGATGATGTTTTGCTATTGCATCTGCAACCAAATTACCTTCCCTAGGAACATACTTAAGAGTAGCACCACTCAGAAGCATTTGAATTTTATAGACCTCATCAAAAAGTGTCCAATGAGCAGTATAAGGCTCACAAATCATCTTAACAGCAAGTAAAGAATCAGACTCAATGATAACCGAGGCATTCAGGTTGATAACAGACTGACAAGCAATTTTTACTGCAAGTATTTCAGCATGCAAGGATGAATTAGCAGAGATGGAAACCGATTTAACCAGTGAAGGTGAACCAGTGCAATCCCTAATAATTACCCCAACAGAAGCCCTATCTGGGAACCATGATGCATCAGTGTTAATTTTTTGTAATTTTGTGGAGGTCTATCCCATGAAACAAGTCTAATGATTGGTTTTGGAGGAGGTCTTGACAGTGGGAATAGATTCTTTATGAATTGAGGCATGCTACATGTGGATTTCAGATAAGAAGGGTTAGAAAACATAGCTAACCTAATAGTTTCTATAGCCTCCTTAATGATGTAGTCAGCAAGTAGAGGAATCTGATCATAGAGGAATCTGTTCCTAGATTTCCAAAGGCACCAGCAAGTGATGGTAGGGATGATATGGCAAAGTAGCTGGAAGGCCTTAGGCAGATCACTAGTATTCCAAAAGGTGAAGAAGGTTTGGGTTAAGGTTTGAGGTTCAGGTAGATTGAAATTAACCAAAAAAGCCATATATCTCCAAACAGATTTAGCCAGGGTGCATTTTATAAAAAAATGTTCAAGAGAATCTCTATGGCAACAGCAAGGACATTTTGAGGCAAGACTAAAACCACATGTAATGAGGACATTATCAAATGGAAGTAAAGATTGGAACATCCTCCAAGCAAAAATAGATATCTTTTTTGGTAAAACTCTGTGCCATAACAGTTTGAAAATCAGAGAATTACCTGATGAACCAATTATAGCATGATATGCAGATTTAGATGTGAAATTACCAATTGGATCTGGTTTCCAGATAAGCCTATCCTCCCTTGTGTCTTCAATTTTGGCTTCCTGTAAAAAGGAGAGAGTATCATTTCCTAAATAAGGGAAAATAAGCGGCAGAATGTTAGACTTATTGAGGATAAAATCAGCCACTGTGAAGTACAGAATTGGATCAGAGATATGTTGAGGAACATGACCAATAAGTGGTCCAATGTTGACCCAGTTTGAAGTCCAGAAGTTACACAGCCCTTTACCATGAATTACTAAGGAGTGTTGTTCAGCAAACTGGTTAACTGAACAAATCCTTTTCCATGTAGCAGATTTTTTATGAGACTCAGGAAGTGACCATAACAATTTTGCCCATAATGAGTTTCCAATTTAACTTTTCCACCACAGCTTTAGTGAGCATACCTCTAGGATATCATTGATTGATCTAAATCCTAAACCACAGCTGGAGATAGGGGTAGCTAAGTGAGTCCATTTTTTCCAGACTTTATTCCTTTTTCCATCAGTCTCACCCCATAGAAACCTAGAAAGTCTTTTTTCTAAGTTTTTGATTACTGATTTAGGTGGTTTGATCACATTCCAAAGGTGTTGAGGCATTGAATACAAGTAGGATTGAATCAAAACTAGTTTGCCTCCTGAACTTAGCCACAGATTTTTCCAGTTTTGAAGTTTTTTATCATATTTCTCCATTAGAGGTTGGAAATACCTAGTGAGGGTTCTTCCTGTAAAAATTGGACAACCTAGGTACTGAAAAGGTAATGAACCCTGCTTCATTTTTAGAATAGTCCTCATCTGATTTATTTTTCCAAGTGAAGCCCTGTTACTAATATAGAAATCAGATTTGTTGAAGTTAAATTTCTGGCCAGAAGTATATTCAAACACATCCAGAAAAGCCTTAATTCTAACCAGATTAGCTTTAGAAGCTTGCATAAGAATAATGGTGTCATCTGCATACATAAGATGTGTAGCAGCAGTAATTGAGGAAGGTATCTGATAGTATGCAAGTTTATTGTTCTGAAAAATGAAGGATAAAGATCTAGAGAATGCTTCAGAAAATATATTAAACAGGGAGGGGGAAAGGGGATCACCTTGCTTAATCCCTCTTGTTGCCCTAAAAAAACCAACAGGATTACCATTGATAAGAATAGAAAAATAAGCCTGAGAAAGGTTAGACATAATAGCATGCAGGAATTTCCCTTGAAAACCAAATTTCAGCAAAATGCTTCTCAAAAAGTGCCAGTTCACTCTATCAAAAGCTTTCTGCAAGTCCAGTTTGAGAATACAGTTAGGAGTCCTAGTTTTCTTATTTAAAAAACGAATCATTTCCTGAAGATAAATGATATTGTCTGATATATCCCTATTTTTCATGAAAGCCGATTGATTGGGGGAAATCAGTTTGTCCATATATGGTCTAAGCCTTTCCATTAGCACCTTGGAGCATACTTTATTAAGAACATTAGACAAGCTGATAGGTCTGAAGTCATTAAAAGAACTAGGAGTTGGTTTTTTTGGGATTAAAGTAATCCAAGTACTAGATATTCCTTTGGGCAGAGGAGTACCATCTAGAAAATCATTAACTGCCATGACTAGATCAGTTTTAATAATAGGCCAGCATTTCAGAAAAAATTTAGGTGTAAAGCCATCAGGTCCCGGGCTGCTATTTTTATTCAAGCCTTTTATAACAAACTCAACTTCAGATTCAGTTACAGTCTTAGAAAGATCATTATTATCAGCATCAGAGATGATAAGAGGTATTTGATTCAGAAAATGTGGGTAGTATGTATCATTAGGTTCAGTGTTAGGTTCCTGCAGTAGATTAGTAAAAAAAGAAATGGCTTCAGAGTTTATATCAGTTTGAGAGTTAAGCCACTGACCTTCTGTGTTTTTTATCTTACTTATCTGAAGTCTACAATTTTTCTCTTGAACCACTTTGTGAAAATATTGGGTGTTGTTATCCCCTAATTTATTCCATTTCAACTTAGCTTTTTGTTTCCACAGCTTTTCCTTTTCCTTTTGAGCTCGCAACAGTAAAGCCTTAAGTCTATTTAGCTCCATAAGTTCAGTATCAGAGGGATTAAGATCAAATCTAGATTCCTGGAGTCTAAGGGATTCTTCAGCATTTAACAAATTAGTGTCAATGTTCCCAAAGCACTCTCTGTTCCATATTTTTATCTCTCTTTTTAGTCTGATTAGTTTGAGATAAAAACCAAGCAGGCCCTTAACATTCAATTGTTTGTCCCAACTTGCCTGTATAAGGGGAATAAAATCCTGACGATTAAACCATACATTCAAAAACCGAAAAGGTTTAGGATTAGTAATGGTTACATCAGATATTTGCAGTAACAGTGGTGAGTGGTCAGAGGTTTGCCTGTTTAGAATCTGAATAGATGAGGATGGAAACTTCAGGTTCCAGGAAATAGTAGCTAAACCCCTATCTAGCCTTTTGGATGTGGGATTTCTAAGTCTAGAGTTGCACCAAGAGAATAAGTTGCCAACCGTATTAATTTCCTGCAAGCCCAAGGAGTTTATCCATGTATTAAAATCCCTAATACTGCCTAAGGATGGTGTGCTTGGACCCCTATATTCAGAAAGGGAGGTGATTGTGTTGAAATCTCCAATGAAAATAGTATCTCCATTGGAGATGGGGGCTAGATCCTCCCATAAAGTCTTTCTACCTTCTCTATTTCTAAGTGCATATACAAAGACAGCATTCATATGAAAATTAAATGACAGATGCTCTATGTGCACATATAAGAATTGTTCATGGGATGCCAGTAAGGAGACTGAGATTGAGTTCGACCACATAATCCATGTCTTACTGTTAAATAGAGTCAAACCATTTTGGTAATTAAGCTTCTCCTTATAAGAGTGAAATGTTGAGATGTCATGCATAGGCTCAATAATGCAAAGCAACTGAATCTTTTTAAGTCTAATGAGATTAATTAGTATCAACATTGAAGATTCCATTCCCCTAATGTTCCAAACTAAAAAATTAACTGAGGGAAGACTAGTCATTGTTCACTAGATTTACTACTTTTAGTAGATGATCTAAGCATCATTTTTTTAATCTGGGAGAAGTAGTTAGTCCTTTTACCTTTGGACTTACCTTGCAAAGTATCCTGACTGAGGTTGGATGGGGAAGCAGTTATGGCAAGAGTGGAATCAGCCTCTGTTACTTCCTCCTGAGTACCAGTTAAGTCCTCCTGCTGGTCCTGTAAAATAGCAAATCTATTTCCCACTCGACTATGAGGGGAGTTAACAGTAAACTTTTGTATGTCCCGAGATAAATTATGTTTCTCCAAATGTATATCATCACTGGCATATATCTTTGGAGTAAAATTTATATGAGCAGAGTCTTGGATTAGCTTCTTCAAGGAGTTATCAAAACTATCATTAGCATTAGGAGCAGAGGATTTGTCAGGTGTGTTATGAAGCTGTGAATGAGATAACTCAATGGTAGGTGTGGATTCAGGGTTATGGGATGAGGATAGTATATCCACAGAGTCAAGGGTCTTATCCATCTCCATGAGAATTTGATCAGGCTGTTCATCAGTAATGATCAAAGGAGGGGTATCAAATATTTTTCCAGTTGGGTGCCACAGAGCCTGACTGGTTTTCCTAATTTCTTCCTGAGGTTTAACAGTGCGGTTAGGGAGAAAAGCTCTACATTGGGCCATAGAATGACCTAGCTTCGAGCAGTGATCACAGTACAATGGGATGTCCTCATATTCAATTTGATATTTCTGATTGTTAGTGACAGATCCCAAGCGAATATGTGAGCATAATGGTTTTTGCAAATCAATTTCAACACATAACTTAATGGCCGAGGGCCTTGTGAGCATGTCAGTGGCCATGTCATTTTTTATAAAGCTCCCAATACTGTTACTGATAGATTCAATTGAAGCCGAGTTATAGTAGTATAGGGGAACCTCTCTAATGATACACCATACAGGAACTATAGGAGATTCCTTATGAATTGAGAATTCGGGGGTCCATTTTAGGAGTTTGAGTAAAATGCCACTAAAATTCCACACTCCCTTCATCCAGCAATGCTGGTAGTCATTAAGCAGTTCAAAACGAATAAGAACATGCTTATAATCTAAAGAACCGAGTTGGTACTTACCTGAGAAACCAACAGTTCTGAAGAATTGCTCAAGTTGTTCCATGGAGCACCTTCCTTTCGTGAATTTACCTACTAGCGCGTTTGCATAGTGGGAGGATAGTTTAGCAATCTGCTCATCGGAATATAAGCATGCTACATCACCAAGGTGTTGGGATTTGGGTATTATCTCGGGGTTGTTGGGTAAGGTCTTGCTTAGGGGAGGTGATTTGCTCTGTAGAGCAGCGGCAAAGGATAGCTGGATTGGAGGTGTTTGGATTGGGTTACCGTTGTCAGGGATGGGAGGGTTTGGAGTGGTCGCCATGCCTACCCCCCAGCGCACTCGCCGGAGGAAAATCAATACCTGATTAGCCGAATCCGGATTGGGGACGATGAACTGAAGAATTGACGTTGAAGAATTGGGAAAGAAATGGAATCGCACCAAAATCGCACCTTCTCGCACACAGTAACAGTAAATATTTCCGTTGACGATTATGAAATATTAAACCTGATCGAAATTAAACTTTCCGAGTGTAATAAAGAAACTTAGACTAATCAACATATATTTCAACAACTTCTTATGAATGCTACCTTGTGTACTTGTAACTAGTATGCTACAATTTACTCTAGCCTATGTGCTATCGCTTTAAAAATCTTCATAGACAGAACACTACTACATTATTATTTGCAGAATAAAATTGAATATAAATTTTCATGCAATTCTTGTGGTTGAAATTGTTGTCTTCATAACCCTTTTCGTGTGTATGTGGAATACTAGGAAAAATAACAGACGATTAGGCAGGTGTATCCAGTTTTCATTTTGATTTTGTCCTTTCTTGTGAAAGGACATATGCGCAAAATTTTAAAAAATACACTGTAAGTCCAAAACCCCAACTACATTCAGTCCGAAAAAATAATTTCAGATGCATAGTTGAAATTATACTTTTCGAGTGTAATAAAAATATTTAGACTAATCAACATATACTTCAACAACTTCTTCTTAATGACACCTTGTTTCCGTGTAACTACTGTGCAATAATTTATTCTGGGTCATTTGCTATCGCTTTAAAAATCTTAATGGACAGAACCCTATTACATTTTTAATTCCTTAAAAATTACGAATGTGAAATTTCATGTGATTCTTTGTGGTCAAAAATATTGTGCTCATAACTATTATTGTAGGGGCATAAGTGAATACTAAGAAAAATGACAAACTGCTACAGTGGTGTATTCGTCCATGACCGTAACGGAACATTGTTTTTGTCGATTGATGATTTGGTTGAGTGTATATCAAGTTTTACATTTCCGCATCTCCTTTCTGGTGAAGGACATATGTGCAAAAGTTTTTTAAAAAATACATTGTCAATCAAAAACTCCGATTACGTTCAGCTGAAAAGAAAGATTCAGATACATTGCTGAAATTAAACTTTCCGAGTGTAATAAAGAAGCTTAGAATAATCAACACATACTTCAACAACTTCTTTTGAATGCCACCTTGTTTACTTGCAACTAGTGTGCAATAATTTACTCTAGCCTATGTTCTATCGCTTTAAAAGTCTTCATAGACAGAACTCTGTTACATTATTATTTCCGTAAATCATAGGAATATAAAGTTTCATGCGGTTCTTGTGGTTGAAAAAGTTGTCCTCAAAACTCTTATCGTAGGGGTATAAGTGGAATACTACAAAAAATGACAGACGATTAGACTTGTGTATCCGTCCATGACCATAATGGAACACTGTTGTTTTCACTTGATTATTTGGTTGAGTGTGTCTCCCGTTTTCATTTAGATTTCTCCTTTCTTGTGAAAGGACATATGTGAAAAATTTTAAAAAATACACTGTTAGTCAAAAACATCAATTAAGTTCAGTCTGAAAATAAAGTTTCAGATCTGTAGCTGAAATTATACTTTCTGAGTGTAATAAAGAAACTTAGACTAATCAACATATAGTTCAACAACTTCTTCTGGATGACACCTTTTTTCCTTGTAACTACTGTGCCACAATTTACTCTAGGTCATTTGCTATCGCTTTAAAAATCTTAATGGAAAGAACCCTATTACATTTTTAATTCATTAAAACTCACGAATATGAAATTTCATGCGATTTTATGTGGTGGAAAATATTGTCCTCTTAACTTTTATTATAGGGGTATAAGTGGAATACTATGAAAAATGACAAGCGATTACAGTGGTGTATTCGTCCATGACCATAATGGAACACTGTTGTTGTCAATTGATGATTTGGTTGAGTGTATTTCAAGTTTTACAATACCGTATCTTCTTTCTGGAGAAAGACATATGTGAAAAATATTTAAAAATACATTGTCCGTCAAAAACTCCAATTACGTTCAGTTCGAAAAGAAAGTTTCAGATCCGTAGTTGAAATTAAACTTTTCGAGGGTAATATAGAAACCTAGAATAATCAACACATACTTCAAAAACCTCTTTTGAATGCCACCTTGTGTACTTGTAACTAGTGTGCTACAATTTACTCTAGCCTATATGCTATCTCTTTAAAAATCTTCATACACAGAACCCTATTACATTATTATTTTCGTAAAAGATAGGAATGTAAAATTTCAAGCGGTTTTGTGTTTGAAAATGTGGTCCTCATAATTCTTATCGTAGGGGTATAAGTGGAATACTAAGAAAAATGACGGACGATTAGACTTGTGTATCCGACCATGACAACAGCGGAACACTGTTGTTTTTAGTTGATTATTTGGTTGAGTGTATCTCCCATTTTCTTTTTGATTTCTACTTTCTTGTGAAACGACGTATGTGCAAAATTTTAAAAAATACACTGTAAGACCAAAACTCCGATTACGTTCAGTCCGAATATAAAGTTTCAAATATGTAGCTAAAATTATACTTTTCGAGTGTAATAAAGAAACTTAGACTAATCAACATATACTTCAACAACTTCTTCTGAATGACACCTTGTTTCCTTGTAACTACAATGCAACAATTTACTCTAGGTCATTTGCTATCGCTTTAAAATTCTTAATGGAAAGAACCGTATTACATATTTCACTCCTTAAAAATCTCGAATATGAAATTTCATGCGATTCTTTGTGGTGGAAAATTTTATTATCATAACTCTTATTGTAGGGGCATAATTGGAATACTAAGAAAAATGACAGACGATTACACTGGTGTATTCATCCATGACCATAGTGGAACACTGTTGTTGTCAATTGATGATTTGGTTGAGTGTATTTCAAGTTTTACATTTTAATTATCCTTTCTAATGAAGGACATATGTGCAAAATTTTAAAAAATACATTGTCGATCCAAAAGTCAGATTACATTCAGTCAAAAAAAATGTTTAAGTCGTAGCTGAATTAAAACATTCCGAGAATAATAAAGAAACTTAGAATAATCAACACACACTTCAACAACTTCTTTTGAATGTCACCTTGTGTACTTGTAACTAGTGTGCTTCAATTTACTCTAGCATATTTTCTATCACTTTAAAAATCTTCATAGATAGAACCCTATTACATTATTATTTCCGTAAAAAATATGAATATAAAATTTCATGTGACTCTTGTGGTTGAGAATGTTGTCCTCATAACACTTATCGTAGGGGTATAAGTGGAATACAAAGAAAAATGACAAACGATTAGACTGGTGTATCCGTCCATGACCATAACGGAACACTGTTGTTGTCAATTGATTATTTGGTTGAGTGTATGTCCAGTTTTCATTTCGATTTCTCCTTTCTTGTGAAAGGATATATGTGAAAATTTTTAAAAAATACACTATAAGTCCAAAACTCCGATTACGTTCAGTCCGAAAAAAATATTTCATATCCGTAGATGAAATTATACTTTGCGAGTGTAATAAAGAAACTTAGACTGATCAGCATATACTTCAAAAAGTTCTGCTGAATGACGCCTTGACTCCCTGTAACTGTTGTGCAACAATTTACTCTAGGTCATTTGCTATCGCTTAAAAAATCTTATTGGAAAGAACCCTATTACATTTTTAATTCCTTAAAAATCACGAATATGAAATTTCATGCGATTCTTTGTGGTGAAAAATATTGTTCTCATAACTCTTATTGTAGGGGCATAAGTGGAATACTAAGAAAAATGACAGACGATTATAGTGGTGTATTCGTCCATAACCATAATGGAACACTGTTGTTGACATTTGATGATTTTCTTAAGTGTATTTCAAGTTTTACATTTTGGTATCTCCTTTCTGGTGAAGGACATATGTGCAAAAAAAATTTTAAAAAAATTTCAGTCCAAAACTCCTTTTAAATTCAGTCCGAAAAGAAAGTTTTAGATCCGTAGCTGAAATTAAAATTCCGAGTGCAATAAAGAAGCTTAGACTAATCAACACACACTTCAACAACCTCTTTTGAATGCAACCTTGTGTACTTGTAACTAGTGTGCTACAATTTACTCTAGCCTATGTTCTATAGCTTTAAAAATCTTCATAGACAGAATCCTATTACGTTATTATTTCCGTAAAAAATAGGAATATAAAATTTCATGTGGTTCTTTTGGTGGAAAATGTTTCCTCATAACTCTTATCAAAGGGGTAGAAGTGGAATACTAAGAAAAATGACGAACGATTAGACTTGTGTGTCTGTCCATGACCATAACGGAACACTGTTGTTTTCAGTTGATTATTTGGTTGAGTGTATATCCCATTTTCATTTCAATTTCTCCTTTCATGTGAAAGGACATATATGCAAAATTTTGAAAAATACACTATCGGTCCAAAACTCCAATTACGTTCAATCAGAAAAAAAGTTTCAGATCTTTAGCTGAAATTATACTTTTTGAGTGTAATAAAGAAACTTAGACTAATCAACATATACTTCAACAACTTGTTCTGAATGACACCTTGTTTCCTTGTAACTACAGTGCAACAATTTACTCTAAGTCATTTGCTATCGCTTTAAAATTCTTAATAGAAAGAACCCTATTACATTTTGAATTCCTTAGAAATCACGAATATGAAATTTCATGCAATTCTTTGTGGTGGAAAATATTGTTCTCATAACCTTTACTGTAGGAGTATAAGTGGAATACTAAGAAAAATGACAGACGATTACACTGGTGTATCCGTTCATGACCATAACGGAACACCGTTGTTCTCAATTGATAACTTGATTGAGTGTATTTCCAGTTTTATATTTCAGTTTCTCCTTTCTGGTGAAGGACATATGTACAAAATTTAAAAATATACATTGTAAGTGCAAAACTCCGATTACATTTAGACTGAAAGGAAAGTCTCAGATTTGTAGCTGAAATTAAACTTTCTAAATGTAATAAAGAAACTTAGAATAATCAACATATACTTCAACAACTTCTTCTAAACGCCACCTTGCGTACTTGTAACTACTGTGCTACACTTTACTCTAGCCTATGTGCTATCGCTTTAAAACTCTTCAAAGACAAACCCTATTACATTATTTTTTCTGTAAATAAATATGAATATAAAATTTCATGTGATTTTGGTTGTTGAAAATGTTGTCCTCATAACTCTTATCGTAGGGTTATAAGTTGAATACTAAGAAAAATGACAGACGATAAGACTGGTGTATCCCTCCATGACCATAATAGAACACTATTTTGTCAATAGATTATTTGGTTGAGTGTATCTCCAGTTTTCATTTTGATTTCTCCTTTCCTGTGAAAAGACACATGTGTTAAATGTTTAAAAAATACACAATCAGTCCAAAACTACGATTATTTTATATCCGAAAAGAAAGTTTCTGATCTGTAGATGAAATTAAACTTTCTGAGTGTAATAAAGAAACTTAGACTTATCAACATATACTTCAACAACTTCATCTGAATGCCAAATTGTGTACTTGTAACTAGTGTGCTAAAATTTACTCTAGCCTATGTGCTATCGCTTTAAAAATCTTCATAGACAGAACCCTATTACATTACTATTTCCGTAAAAAATATGAATATAAAATTTCATGCGATTCTTGTGGTTGAAAATGTTTTCCTCATAACTCTTACCGTAGGGGTATAAGTGGAATACTAAGAAAAATGATGGATGATTAGACTAGTGTATTCGTCCATGCCAATCCAGAACAATGTTGTTGTCAATTGATTATTTGGTTGATTGTATCTCCAGTTTTCATTTCAATTTCTCGTTTTTGTGAAAGGACATAAGTGCAAAATTTTAAAATATACACTGTAAGTCCAAAAGTCTAATTAGGTTCATTACGAAAAGAATGTTTCAGATCCGTAGCTGAAATTATACTTTCCGAGTGTAATAAAGAAACTTAGACTAATCAACATATATTTCAACGACTTCTTCTGAATAACACCTTGTTTACTCATAACTAATGTGCAACATATTACTCAAGGTTATTTTTTATCGCTTTAAAAATCTTCATGGACGGAACCCTATTACATTTTTAATTCCTTAAAAACACAAATATGAAATTTCATGCGATTCTATGTGGTGGAAAATATTGTTCTCATAACCTTTTATTGTATGAGTATAAGTGGAATACTAAGAAAAATGACAGACGATTACACTGGTGTATCCATACATGACCATAACGGAACACCGTTGTTATTAATTAATGACTTGATTGAGTGTATTTCCAGTTTTAGAATTTGGTTTCTCCTTTATTGTGAAGGACATATGTGCAAAATTCTAAAAAAATACATTGTAAGTGCAAAACTGCGATTATGTTTAGACTGGAAAGAAAGTCTGAGATATGTAGCTGATATAAAACTTCCTGAATGTAATAAAGAAACTTAGAATAATCAACATATACTTCAACAACTTCTTTTAAATTCCACCTTGAGTACTTGTAACTAGTGTGCTACAATTTACTCTAGCCTATGTGCTATCGCTTTAAAAATCTTCAAAGACAGAACCCTATTACATTATTTTTTTTATAAACAAATATGAATATAAAATTTCATGTGATTCTTGTTGTTGAAAATGTTGACCTCATAACAGTTATCATAGGGTTATAAGTTGAATACAAAGAAAAATGATAGACGGTAAGACTAGTGTATCCCTTCATGACCATAATAGAACAATGTTGTTGTCAGTTGATTATTTAGTTGAGTGTATCTCCAGTTTTCATTTCGATTTCTCCTTTCTAGTGAAAGAACATATGTGCAAAATTTTAAAAAATACACTATCAGTCAAAAAGAACGATTATTTTCAGTCCAAAGAGAAAGTTTCAGATCTGTAGCTGAAATTAAACTTTCCGAGTGTAATAAAGAAACTTAGACTAATCAACATATACTTCAACAACTTCATCTGAATGCCAAATTGTGTACTTGTAACTAGTGTGCTACAATTTACTCTAGCCTATGTGCTATCGCTTTAAAAATCTTCATAGACAGAACCCTATTACATTATTATTTCCGTAAAAAATACGAATATAAAATTTTGTGCGATTCTTGAGGTTGAAAATGTTGTCCTTATAACTCTTATCGTACAACTATAAATGGAATACAAAGAAAAATGATGGATGATTAGACTGGTGTATCCGTCTATGCCCATGCCGGAATAATGTTGTTGTCAATTGATTATTTGGTTGATTATATCTCCAGTTTTCATTTCAATTTCTCCTTTTTGTGAAAGGACATATGTGCAAAATTTTAAAATATACACTGTAAGTCCAAAAGTCTGATTAGGTTCATTACGAAAAGAATGTTTCAGATCCATAGCTGAAATTATACTTTCCGAGTGTAATAAAGAAACTTAGACTAATCAACATATACTTCAACGACTTCTTCTGAATAACACCTTGTTTACTCATAACTAATGTGCAACATATTACTCTAGGTCATTTTCTACCGTTTTAAAAATTTTCATGGACGGAACCCTATTACATTTTTAATTCCTTAAATAACACGAATATGAAATTTCATGCGATTCTATGTGGTGGAAAATATTGTTCTCAAAACTTTTATTGTAGGAGTATAAGTGGAATACTAAGAAAAATGACAGACGATTACACTAGTGTATCCGTCCATGACTATAACGGAACACCGCTGTTATCAATTGATGACTTGATTGAGTGTATTTCAAGTT
Source organism: Rubia yunnanensis (assembly GCA_037428765.1). NCBI lineage: Eukaryota > Viridiplantae > Streptophyta > Magnoliopsida > Gentianales > Rubiaceae > Rubia > Rubia yunnanensis. The sequence goes on from CM075064.1 coordinate 76,562,908, forward strand.
TTAGATTTCGGGTTCTCCTTTCTGGTGAAGGACATATATACAAAAGTTGAAAAAATACATTGTAAGTGAAAAACTCCGATTACGTTTAGACTGAAAAGAAAGTCTGAGATATGTAGCTGATATTAAACTTTCTGAATGTAATAAAGAAACTTAGAATAATCAAAATATACTTCAACAACTTCTTCTAAACGCCACCTTGCAAACTTGTAACTAGTGTGCTACAATTTACTCTAGCCTATGTGCTATCGCTTTAAAAATCTTCAAAGACAGAACCTATTACATTATTTTTTCTGTAAAAAAATATGAATATAAAATTGCATGTGATTCTTGTTGTTGAAAATGTTGTCCTCATAACTCTTATCGTAGGGTTATAAGTTAAAAACTAAGAAAAATGACAGACGATAAGATTGGTGTATCCCTCCATGACCGTAACGGAACAATGTTGTTGTTAATTGATTATTTGGTTGAGTGTATCTCCAGTTTTCATTTCGATTTCTCCTTTTCTGTGAAAGGACACATGTGTTAAATGTTTAAAAAATACACTGTAGGTCCGAAACTCTGATTATGTTAAGTCTGAAAAGAAAGTCTCAGATCTGTAGCTGAAATTAAACTTTTCGAATATAATAAAGAAACTTAATATAATCAACATATAATTCAACAACTTCTTCTGAATGCCACCTTGGGTACTTGTAACTAGTGTGCTACAATTTACTCTAGCCTATGTGAAATGGATTTAAAAATATTCAATGACAGAACCCTATTACAGTATTATTTCTATAAAAAAATATGAATGACACCTTGTTTGCTACAGTTTACTCTAGGTCATTTGCTACCACTTTAAAAATCTTCATGAACAGGACCCTATTACATTTTTAATTCCTTAAAAATCCTGAATCTGAAATTTCATGCTATATTTTTTTGTGGAAATTATTGTTCTCATAACTCTTATTGTAGGGGTATAAGTGGAATACTAAGATTAATGACAGACGATTACACAGGTGTATCCGTCCATGACCATAATGGAACACTGTTGTTTTTAATTGATGATTTGGTTGAGTGTATTTCAAGTTTTACATTTCGGTTTCCCCTTTCTGCTAAAGGACATATGTGAAAAGTTTTTGAAAATACATTTTCTGTCCAAAAATCTGATTACGTTCAGTCCAAAATAATGTTTTAGATCCGTAACTGAAAGTAAACTTTCCGTGTTTAATAAAGAAACGTAGACTAATCAACATATACTTAAACAACTTCTTCCGAATGCCACCTTGTGTACTTGCAACTGGTGTGAAACAATTTACTTTAGCCCATGTGCTATCGCTTTAAAAATCTTTATAGACAAAACCCTATTACATTATTATTTCTGTAAGAAATATGAATATAAAATTTCATGCGATTCTTGTAGTTGAAAATGTTTTCCTCATAACTTTTATCTTAGGGGTATAAGTTGAATACTATGTAAAATGATGGACGATTAGACTAGTGTATCCGTCAATGACCATAACAGAACACTATTGTTGTCAATTGATTATTTAGTTGCGTGTATCTTATGTTTTCATTTCGATTTCTCCTTTTGTAATGAAAGGACATGTGTGCAAAATTCTAAAAAATACACAGTCAGTCCAAAACTACGATTACGTTCAGTCCCAAAAGAGAGTTTCGATCCGTAGCTGAAATTAAAATTTTAGAGTGTAATAAAGAAACTAAAACTAATCAACATGTACTTCAACAAGTTCATACTGATTGCCACCTTGTGTACTTGTAACTAGTGTGCTACAATTTACTCTAGCCTATGTGCAAGCTTTAAAAATCTTCATAGACAGAACCCTATTAAACTATTATTTCTGTAAAAAAAAATTGAATATAAAATTTCATGCGATTCTTGTAGTTGAAAATGTGTCCTCATAACTTTTATCGTAGGGGTATATGTTGAATACTAAGAAAAATGATGGACGGTTAGACTGGTGAATCCGTCCATGACTATAAAAAACACTGTTGTTGTCAACTGATTATTAGGTGAGCGTATCTTAATTTTTCATTTCGATCTCTTCTTTCTAGTGAAAGGACATATGTGTAAAATTTAAAAAAATACACTATTAGTCCAAAACAATAGATTTGTTCAAGCCGAAAAGAGAGTTATAGATCCGTAGCTGAAATTAAACTTTCTGAGTGTAGTAAAGAAACTTAGACTAATGAACATATACTTCAACAAGTCCTACTGAATTACACCTTGTGTACTTGTAACTAGTGTGCTACAATATACTCTAGCTTGTGTTCTATCGCTTTAAAAATCTTCATAGATAGAAATCCATTACATTATTATTTCCGTAAAAAATATGTATATATAATTTCATGCAATTCTTGTGGGTGAAAATGTTGTCCTCATAACTCTTTTTGTAGGAGTATAAGTGGAATACTAAGAAAAATGACAGACAATTAGATAGGTGTATCCATCCATGACCATAATAGAACACTGTTGTTGTCAATTGATTATTTAGTAGAGTGTATCTCGAGTTTTCATTTTGATTTCTCCTTTCTAGTGAAAGGACGTATGTGCAAAATTTTAAAAAATACACTGTCAATCCAAAACTATGATTATTTTTAGTCCGAAAAGAAAGTTTCAGATCTGTAGCTGAAATTAAACTTTCCGAGTGTCATAAAGAAACTTAGACTAAGCAACATATACCTTAACAACTTCATCTGAATGCCAAATTGTGTACTTGTAACTAGTTTGCTACAATTTACTGTAGCCTATGTGCTATTGCTTCAAAAATATTCATAGACAGAACCCTATTAAATTATTATTTCCGTAAAAAATATGAATATAAAATTTCATGCGAATTTTGTGGTTGAAAATGTTGTCCTCATAACTCTTATTGTAGGGGTATAAGTGGAATACTAAGAAAAATGATGGATGATTAAACTGGTGTATCCGTCCATGCCCATACTGGAACAATGTTATTGTCAATTGATTATTTGGTTGGGTGTATCTCCAGTTTTCATTTCGATTTCTCCTTTTTGTGAAAGGACATATGTGAAAAATTTTAAAAAATACACCGTAAGTCCAAAATTCTGATTAGGTTCAGTACGAAAAGAATGTTTCAGATCCGTAGCTGAAATAATATTTTCCGAGTGAAATAAAGAATCTTAGACTAATCAACATATACTTCAACGACTTCTTCTAAATAACACCTTGTTTACTCATAACTAATGTGCAACAATTTACTGGAAGTCATTTGCTATCGCTTTAAAAATCTTCATTGACTAAACCCTATTACATTTTTAATTTCTTAAAAAACACGAATATGAAATTTCATACGATTCTATATGGTGGAAAATATTGTTCTCATAAGTCTTATTGTAGGAGTATAAGTGGAATACTAAGAAAAATGACAGACGATTACACCGGTGTATCCGTCTATGACCATAATGGAACACCGTTGTTATCAATTGATGACTTAGTTGTGTGTATTTCTGGTTTTAGATTTCGGTTTCTTCTTTTTGGTGAAGGACATATGTGTAAAATTTTAAAAAATACAATGTAAATGAAAAACTCTGATTATGTTTAGACCAAAAAGAAAGTCACAGATCTGTAGCTGAAATTAAACTTTCTGAATATAATAAAGAAACTTAGAATAATCAACATATACTTTAAAAGCTTCTTCTAAACGCCACCTTCCGTCCTTGTAACTAGTGTGCTACAATTTACTTTAGCCTATGTGCTATCGCTTTAATAATCTTGAATGACAGAACCCTATTTCATTATTATTTCTGTAAAAAATATATGAATATAAAATTTCATGTGATTCTTGTTGTTGAATATGTTGTCCTCATAACTCTTATCCAGGGTTATAAGATGAATACTAAGAAAAATAACAGACGATAAGACTGGTGTATCCCTCCATGACCATAATGGAACACTGTTGTTGTCAATTGATTATTTGGTTGAGTGTATCTCCAGTTTTCATTTTGATTTCTCCTTTCCTGTGAAATGACACATGTGTAAAATGTTTAAAAAATACACTGTAGGTCCAAAACTCCGATTATGTTCAGTCTGAAAAGAAAGCCTCAGATCTGTAGCTGAAATTAAACTTTCCGAGTGTCATAAAGAAACTTAGACTAAGCAACATATACCTTAACAACTTCATCTGAATGCCAAATTGTGTACTTGTAACTAGTTTGCTACAATTTACTGTAGCCTATGTGCTATTGCTTCAAAAATATTCATAGACAGAACCCTATTAAATTATTATTTTCGTAAAAAATATGAATATAAAATTTCATGCGAATTTTGTGGTTGAAAATGTTGTCCTCATAACTCTTATTGTAGGGGTATAAGTGGAATACTAAGAAAAATGATGGATGATTAAACTGGTGTATCCGTCCATGCCCATACTAGAACAATGTTGTTGTCAATTGATTATTTGGTTGGGTGTATCTCCAGTTTTCATTTCGATTTCTCCTTTTTGTGAAAGGACATATGTGCAAAAGTTTAAAAAATACATTGTAAGTCCAAAATTCTGATTAGGTTCAGTACGAAAAGAATGTTTCAGATCCGTAGCTAAAATAATATTTTTCGAGTGAAATAAAGAATCTTAGACTAATCAACATATACTTCAATGACATCTTCTAAATAACACCTTGTTTACTCATAACTAATGTGCAACAATTTACTGGACGTCATTTGCTATCGCTTTAAAAATCTTCATTGACTAAACCCTATTACATTTTTAATTTCTTAAAAAACACGAACATGAAATTTCATGGGATTCTATATGGTGGAAAATATTGTTCTCATAACTCTTATTTAAGGAGTATAAGTGGAATAGTAAGAAAAATGACAGACGATTACACTGGTGTATCCGTCTATGACCATAATGGAACACCGTTGTTATCAATTGATGACTTAGTTGTGTGTATTTCTGGTTTTAGATTTTGGTTTCTTCTTTTTGGTGAAGGACATATGTGCAAAATTTAAAAAAATACAATGTAAGTGAAAAACTCTGATTACGTTTAGACCAAAAAGAAAGTCACAGATCTGTAGCTGAAATTAAACTTTCTGAATATAATAAAGAAACTTAGAATAATCAACATATACTTCAAAAACTTCTTCTAAACGCCACCTTGCGTCCTTGTAACTAGTGTGCTACAATTTACTTTAGCCTATGTGCTATCGCTTTAAAAATCTTCAATGACAGAACCCTATTTCATTATTATTTCTGTAAAAAATATATGAATATAAAATTTCATGTGATTCTTGTTATTGAATATGTTGTCCTCATAACTCTTATCCAGGGTTATAAGATGAATACTAAGAAAAATAACAGACAATAAGACTGGTGTATCCCTCCATGACCATAACGGAACACTGTTGTTGTCAATTGATTATTTGGTTGAGTGTATCTCCAGTTTTCATTTTGATTTCTCCTTTCCTGTGAAATGACACATGTGTAAAATGTTTAAAAAATACGCTGTAGGTCCAAAACTCCGATTATGTTCAGTCTGAAAAGAAAGTCTCAGATCTGTAGCTGAAATTAAACATTCCGAATATAATAAAGAAACTTAGAATAATCAACATATACTTCAACAACTTCTTCTGAATGCCGCCTTTTGTACTTGTAACTAGTGTGCCACAATTTACTCTAGCCTATGTGAAATCACTTTAAAAATATTCAAAGATAGAACCATTACAGTATTATTTGTATAAAAAAATATGAATATAAAATTTCATGTGATCCTTTTTGTTGAAAATGTTTTCCTTATAACTCTTATCGTAGGGTTATAAATTTAATACAAAGAAAAATGACAGACGATAAGACTGGTGTATCCGTCCACAACCATAACGGAACACTGTTGTTGTCAATTGTTATTTGGTTGAGTGTATCTCCAATTTTCATTTCGATTTCTCCTTTCCTGTGAAAGGACATATGTGTAAAATTTTGAAAAATACATTGTAAGTCCAAAACTCCGATTATGTTTAGTCCGAAAAGAAAGTTTCAGATCCGTAGCTAAAATTATTCAACAACTTCTTCTGAATGACACCTTGTTTGATACAATTTACTCTAGGTCATTTGCTATCACTTTAAAAATCTTCATGGACAGAAGCCTATTACATTTTTAATTCCTTAAAAATCCTGAATATGAAGTTTCATGCAATTCTTTCTGTTGGAAAATATGGTTCTCATAACTCTTATTGTAGGGGTATAAGTGGAATACTAAGATATATGACAGACGGTTACACAGGTGTATCCGTCCATGACCATAATGGAACACTGTTGTTTTTGATTGATGATTTTACTGAGTGTATTTCAAGTTTTACATTTCGGTTTCCCCTTTCTGGTGAAGGACATATGTGAAATTTTTTTAAAAATACATTGTCAGTCCAAAAATCTGATTATGTTCAGTCAAAAAATAATGTTTTAGATCCGTAACTGAAAGTAAACTTTCAGTGTTTAATAAAGAAATGAAGACTTATCAACATATATTAAACAACTTCTTCTGAATGCCACCTTGTATACTTGTAACTAGTGTGATACAATTAATTTTGCCCATATGCTATCGCTTTAAAAATATTTATAGCAAAACCCTATTACATTAATATTTCTGGAAGAAATATGAATATAAAATTTCATGCGATTCTTGTAGTTGAAAATGTCGTCCTCAAAACTTTTATCTTAGGGGTATAAGTTGAATACTAAGAAAAATGACGGACGATTAGGCTGTTGTATCCGTCCATGACCATAACAGAACAATTGATTATTTGGTTGAGTGTATCTCCAGTTTTCATTTCGATTTCTCCTACCTAGTGAAAGGACATGTGTCCAAATTTTAAAAAATACACAGTCAGTCCAAAACTACGATTACGTTCAGTTCGAAAAAGAGAGTACAAGATCCGTAGCTGAAATTAAAGTTTCAGAGTGAAATAAAGAATCTAAAACTAATCAACATATACTTCAACAAGTTCATACTGATTGCCACCTTGTGTACTTGTAACTAGTGTGCTACAATTTACTCTAGCCTATGTGCTAGCTTTGAAAATCTTCATAGACAGAACCCTATTAAACTATTATTTCCGTAAAAAAATTGAATATAAAATTTCATGCGATTCTTGTAGTTGAAAATGTGTCCTCATGACTTTTATCGTAGGGGTATAAGTTCAATACTAAGAAAAATGATGGGCAATTCGACTGGTGTATCCGTCCATAACCTTAAAAAACAATGTTGTTGCCAATTGATTATTTAGTTGAGCGTATCTCAAGTTTTCATTTCGATCTCTCCTTTCTAGTGAAAGGACATGTGTCCAAAATTTTTAAAAATACACTATCAGTCCAAAACAACAATTTTGTTCAATCTGAAAAGAGATTTTTAGAATGTAGCTGGAAATAAACTTTCCGAGTGTAATAAAGAAACTTATACTAATCAACATATACTTCAACAAGTTCAATTGAATTCCACCTTCTGTACTTGTAACTAGTGTGCTACAATTTACTCTAGCCTTTAATCTATCGCTTTAAAAATCTTCATAGATAGAAACCTATTACATTATTATTTCCGTAAAAAAATATGAATGTAAAATTTAATTCAATTCTTGTGGGTGAAAATGTTGTCCTCATAACTCTTTTCGTAGGAGTATAAGTGGAATACTAAGAAAAATGACAGATGATTAGATTGATTTATCCATCCATAACCATAATAGAACACTGTTGTTGTCAATTGATTATTTAGTTGAGTGTATCTCCAGTTTTCATTTCGATTTCTCCTTTCTAGTGAAAGGACATATGTGCAAAATTTTAAAAAAAAATACACCGTCAGTCTAAAACTACGATCATTTTCAGTCCGAAAAGAAAGTTTCAGATCCGTAGGTGAAATTAAACTTTCCAAGTGTAATAAAGAAACTTAGACTAAGCAACATATACTTTAACAACTTCATATGAATGCCAAATTGTGTACTTTTAACTAGTGTGCTAAAATTTACTGTAGCCTATGTGCTATCGCTTTAAAAATCTTCATAGACAGAACCCTATTACATTATTATTTCCGTAAAAAATATGAATAGAAAATTTCATGTGAATCTTGTGGTTCAAAATGTTGTCCTCATAACTCTTATTGTAGGGGTAAAAGTGGAATACTAAGAAAAATTATGGATGATTAGACTGGTGTATTCCTCCATGCCCATACCTGACCAATGTTGTTGTCAATTGATTATTTGGTTGAGTGTATCTCCAGTTTTAATTTCGATTTCCCCTTTTTGTGAAAGGACACATGTGCAAAATTTTTAAAAATACACTGTAAGTCCAAAATTCTGATTAGGTTAAGTACGAAAAGAATTTTTCAGATCCGTAGATGAAATTATATTTTCCTAGTGTAAGAAAGAAACTTAGAATAAAAAACGTATACTTCAATGACTTCTTCTGAATAACACCTTGTTTACTCATAACTAATGTGCAACAATTTACTCTAGGTCATTTGCTATCGCTTTAAAAATATTCATGGTCGGAACCCTATTACATTTTTAATTCCATAAAAAATAGGAATATGAAATTTTATGCGATTCTATGTGGTGGAAAATATTGTTCTCATAACTTTTATTGTAGGAGTATAAGTGGAATACTAAGAAAAATGACAGACGATTACACTGGTGTATCTGTCCAAGACTATGATGAAACACCACTGTTATCAATTGATGACTTAGTTGAGTGTATTTCCGGTTTTAGATTTTTGTTTCTCCTTTCTGGTGAAGGAAATATAAGCAAAATTTTAAAAAATACATTGTAAGTGAAAAACTTCGATTACGTTTAGACTAAAAAGAAAGTCTCACATTTGTAGCTGAAATTAAACTTTCTGAATGTAATAAAGAAACATAGAATAATCAACATATACTTCAACAGCTTCTTCTAAATGCCACCTTCCGTACTTGTAACTAGTGTGCTACAGTTTACTCTAGCCTATGTGCTATCGTTTTAAAAATTTTCAAAGACAGAACCCTATCACATTATTATTTCTGTAAAAAAATATGAATAAACAATTTTATGTGATTCTTGTTGTTTCAAATGTTGTCCCCATAACTCTTATGGTGGGGTTATAAGTTGAATACTAAGAAAAATGACAGACCATAAGACTGGTGTATCCGTCTATGACCATAGCGGAACACTGTTGTTGTCAATTGATTATTTGGTTGAGTGTATCTCTAGTTTTCATTTCGATTTCTCCTTTCTAGTGAAAGGACATATGTGTAAAATGTTTAAAAAATACATTGTAGGTCCAAATCTCCGATTACGTTCAATCCGAAAAGAAAGTCTCAGATATGTAGCTGAAATTAAACTTTCCGAATGTAATAAAGAAACTTAGAATAATTAACATATACTTCAACAACTTCTTTTGAATGCCACCTTGTTTACTTGTAACTAGTGTGCTACAATTTACTCTAGCCAATGTGCTATTGCTTTAAAAATATTCAAAGACAGAACCCTATTATATTCAAAGACAGAACCTTATTACATTTTTATTTCTGTAAAAAAAATAAGAATATAAAATTTCATGTGATTCTTGTTGTTGAAAATGTTGTCCTCATAACTCTTATCGTAGGGTTATACGTTTAATACAAAGAAAATTAACAGACGATAAGACTAGTGTATCTGTCCAAGACTATAACGGAACATTGTTGTTGTTAATTGATTATTTTGTTGAGTTATCTCCAGTTTTCATTTTGATTTCTCCTTTCCTGTAAAAGGACATATGTGTAAAATTTTGAAAAATACACTGTAAGTCCAAAACTCTGATTACGTTCAGTCCGAAAAGAAATTTTCAGATCCGTAGCTTAAATTATATTTTTTGAGTGTAATAAAGAAACATAGACTAATCTACATATACTTCAACAACTTCTTCTGAATGACACCTTGTTTTCTACAATTTACTCTAGGTTATTTGCTATCGCTTTAAAAATCTTCATAGACAGAACACTATTACATTTTTAATTCCTTAAAAATCCCGAATATGAAATTTCATGCCATTCCTTTTGGTGGAAAATATTGTTCTCATGACTCTTATTGTAGGGGTATAAGTGGAATTCTAAGATAAATGACAGACAATTACACTGGTGTATCCATCCTTGACCATGATGGAACACTCTTGTTTTCAATTGATGATTTGTTTTAGGGTATTTCAAGTTTTACATTTCGGTTTCCCCTTTTTGGTGAAGGACATTTGTGAAAATATATTAAAAATACATTGTCAGTCCAAAACTCCGATTACGTTCAGTCCAAAAATAATGTTTTAGATCCGTAACAGAAAGTAAACTTCCCGTGTTTAATAAAGAAATGTAGAATAATCAACATATACTTCAACAACTTCTTCTGAATGCCACCTTGTGTACTTCTAACTAGTGTGATAAAATTTACTCTAGCCTATGTGCTATCGCTTTAAAAATATTCATAGATAGAACCCTATTACATTATTATTTCCATAAAAAACATGAATATAAAATTTGATGCGATTCTGGTGGTTGAAAATGTTGTCCTCATATTTCATATCGTAGGGGTATAAGTGGAATACTAAGAAAAATGATGGATGATTAAACTGGTGTATCCATCCTTGACCACAACGGAACACTGTTATTGTCAACTGATTATTTGGTTGAGTGTATCTCCATTTTTCATTTTGATTTCTCCTTTCTTTTGAAAGGACATATGTGCAAAAGTTTAAAAAATACAATGTTAGTCCAAAACTCTGATTACGTTGAGTCCGAAAAGAAAGTTTCACATTCATAGCTGAAATTATACTTTCCAAATGTGACATAGAAACTTAGACTAATATACATCAACAACTTATCAAGAATGACACCTTGTTTACTTGTAACTAGTGTGCAACAATTTACTCTAGGTCATTTGCTATTACTTTAAAAATCTTCATGGACAGAGCCCTATTACATTTTTAATTCCTTAAAAATCACGAATATGAAATTTATGCGATTCTTTGTGGTGGAAAATATTGTTCTCATAACTTTTATTGTAGGAATATTAGTGGAATACTAAAAAAAATGAAATACGATTACACTAGTGTATCCTTTTATGACAATAACGGAACACTGTTCTTTTCAATTGATGATTTGGTTGAGTGTATTTCCAGTTTTACATTTCGGTCTCTCCTTTCTGGTGAAGGACATATGTACAAAATTTTTAAAAAAATACTCTGTTAGTCTGAAACTTCGATTACGTTCAGTCCGAAAAGAAAGTTTCAGATTCGTAGCTGAAATTATACTTTTCGAGTGTAATAAAGAAATTAGACTAATCAATATATACTTCAACAACTTCTTCTGAATGACGCCTTGTATGCTTGTAACTAGTGTGCAGCAATATAATTTAGGTCATTTGCTATCGATTTAAGAATATTCATGGACAGAACCCTATTACATTTTTTATTCCTTAAAAATCACGAATATGAAATTTCATGCGATTCTTTGTGGTGGAAAATATTGTTCTCATAACTCTTATTCTAGGGGTATAAGTGGAATACTAAGAAAAATTACAGACGATTACTCTGGTGTATCCATCCCTGACCATAACAGAACACTCTTTTTGTCAATTGATTATTTGGTTGAGTTTATCTCCAGTTTTCATTTCGATTTCTCCATTCTTGTGAAAGGATATATGTGCAAAATTTTAAAACATACATTGTATGTCCAAAACTCCCATTATGTTTAGTTCGAACATAAAGTTTCAAATCCATAGCTAAGATTATACTTTCCGAGTGTAATAAAGAAAGTTAGACTAATCAACATATACTTCAACAACTTATTCTAAATGAAACCTCGTGTACTTGTAACTAGTGTGAAACAATTTACTCTAGGTCATTTGCTATCGCTTTAAAAATCTTCATGGACTGAACCCTATTACATTTTTAATTCCTTAAAAATCACGAATATGAAATTTAATGAGATTCTTTGTGGTGGAAAATATTGTTCCCATTACTCTTATTGTAGGGATATAAGTGGAATACTATGAAAAATGACAGACGATTACACGGGTGTATCCGTCCATGACCATAATGGAACACTGTTGTCAATTGATGATTTGGTTGACTGTATTTCCAATTTTACGTTCTGGTTTCTACTTTCTGGTGAAGGATATATGTGCAAAATTTTAAAAAATACACTGTAAGTCCAAAACTATGATTACCTTCAGTCCAAAAAGAAAGTTTCAAATCTGTAACTGAAATTATACTTTTATAGAGTAATAACGAAACTTAGACTAATCAACATATACTTCAACAACTTCTTCTGAATAACACCTTGTGTACTTCTTACTATTGTGAAACAATTTACTCTAGGTCATTTGCTATCAAATTAAAATTCTTCATGGACAGAACCCAATTACATTTTTTATTTCCATAAAAATCACTAATATGAAATTTCATGCGATTCTTTTTGGTGGAAAATATTGTTCTCATAACTCTTATTGTAGGGGCATAAGTGGAATACAAAGAAAAATGATGGACAATTACAGTAGTGTATCCGTCCATGACCATAACGGAACATTGTTGTTGTCAATTGATTATTCATTTGAGTGTATCTCCAGTTTTCATTATGATTTCTCCTTTCTTGTGAAAGGACATATGTGCAAAATTTAAAAACATACACTGTAAGTCCAAAACTTTGATTACATTTAGTCCGAAAAGAAAGTTTCAGATCCGTAGCTGAAATTATACTTTCCGAGTGTAATGAAGAAACTTCCACTAATCAACATATACTTCAACAACTTCTTCTGAACGACACCTTATATACTTGTAACTTGTGTGCACCAATTTACTCTAGGTCATTTGCTATCACTTTAAAAATCTTCAAGGACAGAACCCTGGAACATTTTTTTATTCCTTAAAAATCACGTATATGAAATTTCATGTGATTTTTCGTGGTGGAAAATATTTTTCTCATAACTCTTATTGTAGGGATATAAGTGGAATTCTAAAAACAATTAACGGGATGATTACACTCGTGTATCCATCCATGAACATAACAGAACATTGTTCTTGTCAATTGAAGATTTGGTTGAGTGCTTTTCCAATTTTACATTTCGGTTTCTTCTTTCTGTTGAAGGACAAATGTGCAAAATTTTTAAAAAAATATTGTCAGTCTAAAACTCCGATTAAGTTTAGACCGAAAAGAAAGTTTCAGATTTGTAGATGAAATTAAACTTTTTGAGTGCAATAATGATACTTATACTAATGAACATATACTTCAACAATGTCTTCTAAATGCCACCTTTTGTAATTGTAAGTAGTGTGCTACAATTTACTCTAGCCTATGTGCTATGGCTATAAAAATATTAATAGACAGAACCTATTACATTATTATTTCCGTAAAAAATATGAATATAAAATTTCATGTGATTCTTGTGGATGAAAATGTTGTCATTATAACTCTTGTCGTAGGGGTATAAGTGGAATATTAAGAAAAATGATGGACGATTACAATGGTTTATCCGTCTATGACCAAAACGGAACATTGTTGTTGTCAATTGATTATTTGGTTGTGTGTATCTCCAGTTTTCATTTTGATTTCTCCTTTCTTGTGAAAGGACATATGTGCAAAATTTTTAATAATACCCTGCCAGTCCAAAACTCCGATGATGTTCAGTCTGAAAAGAAAGTTTTAGATCTGTAGCTGAAATTATACATTCCGAGTGTAATAAAGAAACTTAGACTAATCAACATATACTTCAACAAATTCTTCTGGGTGACAACTTGTTTAATTGTAATTAGTGTGCAACAATTTACTCTAGCTTATGTGCTACCGCTTTAAAAATCTTGATAGACTGAACCCTATTAAGCTATTATTTGTTTAAAAAATATTAATATAAAATTTCATGCGGCCTTGTGGTTGAAAATGTTGTCCTCGTAACAGTTATCGTAGAGGTATAAGCGGAATACTAAGAAAAATGCCGAACGATTAGACTGTTTTATCCGTCTATAACCATAATGAACATTGTTTATGTCAATTGATTATTTGGTTGAGTGTATCTCCATTTTTCATTTTGATGTCTCCTTTCTTGTGAAAGGACATATGTGTAAAATATTTTTAAAAATACACTATAAGTCCAAAACTCCGATTACGTTCAGTCTAAAAATAAAGTTTCAGATCCGTAGCTGAAATTATTTTTTCCGAATGTAATAAAGAAACATAGACTAATCCACATATACTTCAACAACTTTTTCTGAATGACACCTTGTTTAATTTTAACTACTGTTCAACAATTTACTCTAGGTCATTTGCCATCGCTTTAAAAATCATCATGGATAGAACCCTATTACATTTTAATTCCTCAAAAATCCCGAATATGAAATTTCATGCAATTTTTTTGTGGTGGAAAATATTTTTATCATAACACTTATTGTAAGGGTTTAAGTGGAATACTAAGATAAATGACAGACGATTACACTGATGCATCCGTCCATGACCATAACGAAACACTATTGTATTCAATTGATGATTTTGTTGAGTGTATTTCATGTTTTACATTTCGGTTTCCCCTTTCTGGTGAAAAACATATTTGTAAAATTTTAGAAAATGCATTGAAGTCGAAAACTCCGATTACGTTCAGACCAAAAAGAATGTTTTAGCTACGTAGCTGAAATTAAACTTTCCGTGTTTAATAAAGAACTGTAGACTAATCAACATATACTTAAAAAACTTCTTTTGAATGCCACTTTGTGTACTTGTAACTAGTGTGCTACAATTTACTCTAGCCTATTTGTTATCACTTTAAAAATCTTCATATACAGAACCCTATTACTCTATTATTTCTGTAAAAAATATGAAAATAAAATTTCATACAATTCTTGTGGTTGAAAATGTTGTCCTCATTACTCTTATTGTAGTGGTATAAGTGGAATACTAAGAAAAATGACGAACGATTAGACTGGTGTATCCGTCCATGGCCATAACGGAACACTGTTATTGTCAACTAATTATTTGGTTGAGTGTATCTCCAGTTTTCATTTCGATTTCTCCTTTCTTCTGAAAGGACATATGTGCAAAATTTAGAAAAATACACTATCAGTCCAAAACTCAGATTACGTTTAGTTGGAAAAGGAAGTTTCAGATCCGTAGCTGAAATTATACTTTCCGAGTGTAATAAAGAAATTTAGACTAATCAACATATACTTCAACAACTTCTTCTGAATGATACCTTGTTTACTTGTAACTAGTGTGCAACAATTTACTCTAGGCCATTTGCTATCCCTTTAAAAATCATCATGGATAGAACCCTATTACATTTTTAAGTCCTTAAAAATCCCGAATATGAAATTTCATGCGATTATTTGTGGTGGAAAATATTGTTCTCATAACTCTTATTGTAAGGGTACAAGTTGAATACTAAGAAAAATGACAGACGATTACACTGGTGTATTCATCCATGACCATACCGAAATACTGTTGTTTTCAATTGATGATTTTTTTGAGTGTCTTTCATGTTTTCCGTTTCAGCTTCCCCTTTCTGGTGAAGGACATATTTGCAAAATTTTAAAAAATACACTGCAGTACAAACTCTGATTACGTTCAGTCCAAAAAGAATGTTTTAGATACGTAGCTGAAATTAAACTTTCCGTGTTTAATAAAGAACCGTAGACTAATCAACATATACTAAACAACTTCTTCGGAATGCCACCTTGTGTACTTGTAACTACTGTGCTACAATTTACTCTAGCCTATGTGTTATTGGTTTAAAAATCTTCATATACAGAACCCTATTACACTATTATTTTTGTAAAAAATATGAATATAAAATTTCATGTGATTCTCGTGGTTGCAAATTTTGTCCTCATTACTCTTATTGTAGTTGTATAAGTGGAATACCAAGAAAAATGATGAACGATTAGACTGGTGTATCCGTCCATTGCTATAACGGAACACTGTTGTTGTCAACTAATTATTTAGTTGAGTGTATCTCCATTTTTCATTTTGATTTCTCCTTCTTGTGAAAGGAAAGATGTGCAAAATTTTTAAAAATACACTATTAGTCCAAAAATCAGATTACATTCAGTTCGAAAAGGAAGTTTCAAATACGTAGCTGAAATTATACTTTCCGAGTGTAATGAAGAAATTTTGACTAATCAACATGTACTTCAAAAACTTCTTCTGAATGACACCTTGTTTACTTGTAACTAGTGTGCAACCATTTACACTAGGTCATTTGCTATCCCTTTAAGAATCATCATGGATAGAACCCTATTACATTTTTAATTCCTTAAAAATCCCGAATATGAAATTTCATGCGATTCTTTGTGATGGAATATATTGTTCTCATAACTCTTATTGTAAGGGTACAAGTTGAATACTAAGAAAAATGATAGACGATTACACTGGTGTATCCGTCCATGACAATAACAGAACACTGTTGTTTTCAATTGATGATTTTGTTGAGTGTATTTCATGTTTTACATTTCGGTTACCTCTTTCTGGTGAAGGACATATTTGTAAAATTTTAAAAAATACATTGCAGTCCAAAACTCCGATTATGTTTAGTCCAAAAAGAATGTTTTAGATACGTAGCTGAAATTAAACTTTTCGTGTTTAACAAAGAACCGTAGTCTAATCAACATATACTTAAATAACTTCTTCTGAAAGCCACCTTGTGTACTTGTAACTAGTGTGCTACAATTTAATCTAGCCTATATGTTATCACTTTTAAAATCTCTTCATATACAGAACCCTATTACGCTATTATTTCCGTAAAAAATATGAATATAAAATTTCATGCGATTCTTGTGGTTGAAAATGTTAGCCTCATTACTCTTATTGTAGTGGTATAAGTGGAATAGTTAGAAAAATGACGAACAATTAGACTGGTGTATCCGTCCATGGCCATAACGAAACACTGTTATTGTCAACTAATTATTTGGTTGAGTGTATCTCCGGTTTTCATTTCGATTACCCCTTTCTTGTGAAAGGACATATGTGCAAATTTTTTTAAAAAATACACTATCAGTCCAAAACTCAGATTACGTTCAGTTCGAAAAGGAAGTTTCAGATTCGTAGCTGAAATTATACTTTTTGAGTGTAATAAAGAAATTTAGACTAATCAACATATACTTCCACAACTTCTTCTGAATGACACCTTGTTTACTTGTAACTAGTGTGCAACCATTTACTCTAGGTCATTTGCTATCCCTTTAAGAATTATCATGGATAGAACCCTATTACATTTTTAATTCCTTAAAAATCCCGAATATGAAATTTCATGCGATTCTTTGTGGTGGAAAATATTGTTCTCGTAACTCTTATTGTAAGGGTACAAGTGGAATACTAAGATAAAGGACAGACTATTACACTGATGTATCCGTCCATGACCATAACGAAACACTGTTGTTTTCAATTGATGATTTTGTTGAGTGTATTTCATGTTTTACATTTCGGTTTCCCCTTTCTGGTGAAAAACATATTTGTAAAATTTTAGAAAATGCATTGAAGTCGAAAACTCCGATTACGTTCAGACCAAAAAGAATGTTTTAGCTACGTAGCTGAAATTAAACTTTTCGTGTTTAATAAAGAACTGTAGACTAATCAACATATACTTAAAAAACTTCTTTTGAATGCCGCTTTGTGTACTTGTAACTAGTGTGCTACAATTTACTCTAGCCTATTTGTTATCACTTTAAAAATCTTCATATACAGAACCCTATTACTCTATTATTTCTGTAAAAAATATGAATATAAAATTTCATACGATTCTTGTGGTTGAAAATGTTGTCCTCATTACTCTTATTGTAGTGGTATAAGTGGAATACTAAGAAAAATGACGAACGATTAGACTGGTGTATCCGTCCATGGCCATAACGGAACACTGTTATTGTCAACTAATTATTTGGTTGAGTGTATCTCCAGTTTTCATTTCGATTTCTCCTTTCTTCTGAAAGGACATATGTGCAAAATTTAGAAAAATACACTATCAGTCCAAAACTCAGATTACGTTTAGTTGGAAAAGGAAGTTTCAGATCCGTAGCTGAAATTATACTTTCCGAGTGTAATAAAGAAATTTAGACTAATCAACATATACTTCAACAACTTCTTCTGAATGATACCTTGTTTACTTGTAACTAGTGTGCAACAATTTACTCTAGGCCATTTGCTATCCCTTTAAAAATCATCATGGATAGAACCCTATTACATTTTTAATTCCTTAAAAATCCCGAATATGAAATTTCATGCAATTATTTGTGGTGGAAAATATTGTTCTCGTAACTCTTATTGTAAGGGTACAAGTTGAATACTAAGAAAAATGACAGACGATTACACCGGTGTATCCATCCATGACCATACCGAAATACTGTTGTTTTCAATTGATGATTTTGTTGAGTGTCTTTCATGTTTTCCGTTTCATTTTCCCCTTTCTGGTGAAGGACATATTTGCAAAATTTTAAAAAATACACTGCAGTACAAACTCTGATTACGTTCAGTCCAAAAAGAATGTTTTAGATATGTAGCTGAAATTAAACTTTCCGTGTTTAATAAAGAACCGTAGACTAATCAACATATACTAAACAACTTCTTCGGAACGCCACCTTGTGTACTTGTAACTACTGTGCTACAATTTACTCTAGCCTATGTGTTATTGCTTTAAAAATCTTCATATACAGAACCCTATTACACTATTATTTTTGTAAAATATATGAATATAAAATTTCATGTGATTCTCGTGGTTGCAAATTTTGTCCTCATTACTCGTATTGTAGTTGTATAAGTGGAATACCAAGAAAAATGATGAACGATTAGACTGGTGTATCCGTCCATGGCTATAACGGAACACTGTTGTTGTCAACTAATTATTTAGTTGAGTGTATCTCCATTTTTCATTTTGATTTCTCCTTCTTGTGAAAGGAAAGATGTGCAAAATTTTTAAAAATACACTATTAGTCCAAAAATCAGATTACATTCAGTTCGAAAAGGAAGTTTCAAATACGTAGCTGAAATTATACTTTCCGAGTGTAATGAAGAAATTTTGACTAATCAACATATACTTCAAAAACTTCTTCTGAATGACACCTTGTTTACTTGTAACTAGTGTGCAACCATTTACACTAGGTCATTTGCTATCCCTTTAAAAATCATCATGGATAGAACCCTATTACATTTTTAATTCCTTAGAAATTCCGAATATGAAATTTCATGCGATTTTTTGTGATGGAAAATATTGTTGTCAAAACTCTTATTGTAAGGGTATAAGTGGAATACTAAGATAAATGACAGACGATTACACTGGTGTATCCGTCCATGACCATAACGAAACACTGTTGTTTTCAATTGATGATTTTGTTGAGTGCATTTCATGTTTTACATTTTGGTTTCCCCTTTCTGGTGAAGGACATATTTGCAAAGTTTTGAAAAATACATTGCAATCCAAAACTCTAATTACGTTCAGTGTAAAGAGAATGTTTTAGATACGTAGGTGAAATTAAACTTTCTGTGTTTAATAAAGATACGTAGACTAATCAACATATACTTCAACAACTTCTTCTGAATGCCACCTTGGGTACATGTAACTAGTGTGCTACAATTTACTCTAGCCTATGTGCTATCGCTTTAAAAATCTTCTTATACAGAACCCTATTACATTATTATTTCCGTAAAAATTATGAATAGAAAATTTAATGCAATTCTTGTGGTTGAAAATGTTGTCCTCATTACTCTTTTAGTAGTGGTATAATTGAAATACTAAGAAAAATGACGAACGATTAGACTGGTGTATCCGTCCATGGTCATAACAGAACACTGCTATTGTTAAATGATTATTTGGTTGAGTGTATCTCTTTTTTCCATTTCAATTTCTCCTTTCTTGTGAAAGGATATATGTGCAAAATTTTAGAAAATAAATTGTTAGCCCAAAACTCCAATTACATTCACTCCAAAATTTTTATTTCTTGACCGTAGCTAGAATTAAACTTTCCAAGTTTAATAATGAAACTTAGACTAATCAACATATACTTCAATAGCTTCTTCTGAATGCCACCTTTTGTACTTGTAACTAGTGTGCTACAATTTACTCTAGCCTATGTGTTATCGCTTTAAAAATCATCATAGACAGAACCCTATTACGCTATTATTTTCGTAAAAAATGTCAATTATAAATTTAATGCGATTCTTGTGGTTTAACATGTTGTCGTCATAACTCTTATCGTAAGGGTATAAGTGGAATACTAAGAAAAATGACGGACGATTAGATCGGTGTATCCGTCCAGGACCATAACAGAACACTTTGGTTGTCGATTGATTATTTGGTTGAGTGTACCTCCAGTTTTCATTTTGATTTCTCCTTTCTTGTGAAAGTACATATGTGCAAAAGTTTTAAAAATACACTATCTGTCCAAAACTCCGATTACATTCGGTTCGAAAATAAACTTTCAGTTCCGTAGCTAAAATTATACTTTCCGAGTGTAATAAAGAAACTTAGACTTATCAATATATAATTCAACAACTTCTTTTGAATGACACCTTTTTACTTGTAACTGGTGTGCAGCAATTTACTCTAGGGCATTTGCTATCACTTTAAGAATTTCATGGACAGAACCCTATTACATTTTAAATTCCTTAAAAATCATGAATATGAAATTTCATGCGATTGTTTGTGGTGTACATCATTGCTCTCATAACCCATATAGTGGGGTACCGTTAAGTGGAAGGCTATGGAAAATGACAGATGAATACACTGGTGTATGTTTGCATGATCATAACGGAACAATGTTGTTTTTTATTGATGATTACATTATGTGTATCACCAGTATTACATTTTGATTTCTCTTAATTAGGAAAAGGGACCTATGTGCATAATAATAAAACATACATTGTAAGTCAAAAACTCCGGTAACGTTCAGTCTGCAAAGAATATTTCAGATCCGTAGCTAAAACTATACTATCCGAGTGCAATAAAGAAACTGAGACCTTATCTATATATAATCCAACAACATCCTATTAAGGACACTTCATGTATTTTAATTAGTGTGGTATAGTTTACTCTAGGTCATTTGCTATCGATTTAAAAATCTTCATTTATAGAACTCTATTACATTTTTATTTCGTAAAAAACCACGAATATGAAATTTGATGTGATTCTTTGTGGTGCAAAATATTATTATCATATCCCACATCATAGGGGTATAATTAAGTGGAAGGCTAAGAAAAATAACGGACAAAGACACTGGTGTTTCCTTCCATGACAATAATGGAACACTTTTATTGTCAATTAGTGATTCGATTCAGTGTATCACCAGTATTATATTTTGATTTCTGCAAATTAGGTAAGGGGACCTATGTGAAAAATTATAAAAAATACACCGTCAGTCTTAAACTCAGGAAACGTTCAGTTCCAAAGAATGTTTCGGATCCTTAGCTGAAACTATACTATCTGAGTGTAATAAAGAAACTGAGACTAATCTACATATACTTCAACTTCTTATGAATGACACCTCATGTACTTGTAACTAGCGCTCTACAATTTACTCCAGGTTATGTGCTATAGTTTTAAAAATCTTCATTGACAGAACTCTATTACAGTTTTTCCTTAAAAAACCATGAATATGAAATTTGATGTGATTCTTTGTGGTGTATATCATTGTTCTCATATCACACATAGTGGGGGTACAGTTAAGTTGAAGGCTATGGAAAATGAAAGACGAATACACTGGTGTATGTTTGCATGACCATAACGGAACAATGTTGTTTTTTATTGATGATTACGTTCAGTGTATCACCAGTATTACATTTGATTTCTCTTAATTAGGAGATGGGACCTATGTGCAGAATAATAAAAGATATATTGACAGTCCAAAACTCCAGTAACGTTCAGTCCGAAAAGAATATTTTAGATCCGTAGCTGAAACTAAACTATCCTGGTGCTATAAAAGAAACTAAGACCTTATCTACATATAATTCAAAAACTTCTAATTAAGGACACTTCATGAATTTATAACTAGTGTGGTATAGTTTACTCTAGGTCATGTGCTATCGATTTAAAAATCTTCATTGACAGAACTCTGCTACATTTTTATTTCCTAAAAAACCACGAAAAATGAAATTTGATGTAATTATTTATGGTGCAAAATATTATTATCACATCCCTCATAATTAAGTGGAAGGCTAAGAAAAATAATGTACAAATATGCTGGTGTTCCTTCCATGACCATAATGGAACACTGTTGTAAATTAATCATTCGGTTCAGTGTATCTCCAATATTATATTTTAATGTCTCCCAATTAGGTGAGGTGACCTATGTGAAAAATTATAAAAAAAATACAGTGTCAATATATAACTCAGGCAACGTACTGTCCGAAAAGAAATTTTCAGATCTGTAGCTAAAACTACACTATCTGAGTGTAATAAAGAAACAGATACTAATCTACATATACTTCAACAACCTCTTCTGAATGACACCCCGTGTACTTGTGACTAGTATGCTACAATTTACTCTAGGACATGTGCTATTACTTTAAAAATCTTCATGGACAGAAATCTTCAATGACAGAACTCTATTACATTTTTATTTCATAAAAAACCATGAATCTGAAATTTAATGTTATTCTTTGTGGTGTAAATTATTGTTCTTATATCCCTTGTCTCAGGGGTATAATTAAGTGGAATACTAAGAAAAATGATGTATAAATACACTGGTGTATCCTTTAATTACCATAACGAAACACTGTTGTTGTCACTTGATAGTTAGGTTAAGTGTATCTCAAGTATTACATTTTGATTTCTCCCAATTAGGTGAAGTGACCTTTGTGATGAATTAAAAAAAATACACTATCAGTCCAAAACTCCGGTTATGTTCAGTCCAAAAATAAAGTTTCAGATCCGTAGGTGAAACTATACTATTAGAGTGTGATAAAGAAACTAAGACTAACCTACATATACTCCAACAACTTCTTATGAATGGCATCTCTTGTACTTGTAAATAGTGGTCTGAAATTTACTCTAGGTTATGTGTTATCGTTTAAAATATATTCATGGACAGAACTCTATTACATTTTTATTTCTTGAAAAACCATGAATATGAAATTTGATGCAATGTTTTGTGGTGTAAATTATCATTCTCATATCCCATATAGTGGGGGTCTAATTAAGTGGAAGGCTAAGAACGAATACACTGGTGTATGCTTGCATAACCATAACGGAACAAGGTTGTTGTCTATTAATGATTACGTTCAGTGTATCTTCACTATTACATTTTGATTTCTTTGAATTAGGAGAAGGGACCTATGTGCAGAATAATAATTACATTGTTAGTCCAAAACACCAGTAACGCTCAGTCCGAAAAGAATGTTTCAGATACCTAGATGAAACTATACTATCTGAGTGTAATAAAGAAACTGAGACTAATCTACATATAATTCAACAACTTCTTGTGAAGGACACCTCATGTACTTGTAACTAGTGTGCTATAGTTTCCTCTAGGTCATGTGCTATCGCTTTAATAATCTTCACTGACGGATTTCTATGACATATTTATTTCTTAAAAAACCACGAATATGAAATTTGATGCGATTCTTTGTGGCGTAAAATATTATTATCATATCCCTTATTGTAGGGGTATAATTAAGTTGAAGGGTGAGAAAAATAATGGACAAATACACTGGTGTTTCCTTCCATGACCATAACGAAACATTGTTATTTCCAATTGATTATTTGGTTCAGTGTATCTCCAGTATTATATTTTGATTTCTCCCAATTAGGTGAAGGGACTTATGTGCAAAATTATAAAAAATGCATTGTCAGTCTAAAACTCAGGCAACGTTTAATTCAAAAAGAAAGTTTCGGATCCGTAGCTGAAACTATACTATCCGAGTGTAATTAAGAAACAAAGACGAATCTACATATACATCAACAACATCTTATGAATGACACCTCGTGTACATGTAACTAGTTCTTTACAATTTACTCTATGTTATGTGCTATCGTATTAAAAATCTTCATCGACATAACTCTATTACATATTTATTTCCTAAAAAACCACGAATATGAAATTTGATGCGATTCTTTGTGGTGTCAATTATTTTTTTCATATCCCATATAGTGGGGGTATAATTAAGTGGAAGGCTATGAAAAATGATAGACAAATACATTGGTGTATGTTGCAGACCATAACGGAACAATGTTGTTGTCTATTGATGATTTTACGTTCAATATATCACAAGTATTACATTTTTATTTCTCCCAATTAGGATAAGGGACCTATGTCAAGAATAATAAAAAATACGTTGTCAGTCCAAGCACCAGTGACGTTCAGTCCGAAAACAATGTTTTAGATCCGTAGCGGAAACTATACTATTTGAGTGTTATAAAGAAACTGAGACTAATCTACATATACTGCATCAACTTCTCATGAAGGACACCTCATGTACTTATAATAAGTGTGCTATAGTTTACTCTTGGTCATGTGCTATAGTTTACTCTTGGTCATGTGCTATCGCTTTAAAAATCTTCATTAGCAAAATCTATTAAATTTTTATTTCCTAAAAAAAATGAATATGAAACTTGATGCGAGTCATTGTGGTGTGAAATATTATTATCATATGGGGGTATAATTAAGTGGAAGGCTAAGAAAAATAATGGACAAATACACTGGTGTTTCCTTCCATGACCATAACAGAACACTGTTCTAGTCAATTGATGATTCGGTTCAGTGTATCTCCAGTATTATATTTTGATTTCTCCCAATTAGGTGAGGGGACCAATGTGTAAAATAAAAAAAATGTACTGTCAGTCTATATCTCAGGCAACGTTCAGTCCGAAAAGAAAGTTTCAGATCCGTAGCTAAAACTATACTATCCGAGTGTAATAAAGAAACTAAGACTAATCTACATATACTTCAACAACTTCTTATAAATGACACTTCATGTACTTGTAACCAGTGTGCTACAGTTTGCTCTAGGTCACGTGCTAAAATCTTCGAGGACAGAACTCTATTGCATTTTTATTTCCTACAAATCCATGAATATGAAATTTGATGTGATTCTCTATGTTGTGAATTATTGTTCTCAAATCCCTTGTCATAGGGGTATAATTAAGTGGAAGGCTAAGAAAAATGACGTACAAATACACTAGTGTATCCTTCCACTACATAATGTAACACCATTGTTGTTAATTGATTATTCAGTTCAAAGTATCTCGAGTATTAAATTTTGATTTCTCCCAATTAAGTGAGGGGACCTATGTGAAAATTTATAAAAAATACATTGTCAGTCCAAAACTCCGATAACGCTCATTCCAAAAAGTAAATTTTAGAACCGTAGCAGAAACTATATTATTTGAATGTAATAAAGAAACTGAGATTAACCTCCATATACATCAAGAAATTTTTATGAATGACACATCGTGTACTTAACTAGTGTGCTACAATTTACACTACGTCATGTGCTATCTTTTTAAAAATATTCACGGACATTACTCTATTACATTTTTATTTTTTGAAAAACCATGAATATGATATTTGATGTGATTCTTTGTGATGTAAATTATTTTTCTCATATCCTTTATAGTGGGGGTATAATTAAGTGGAAGGCTAAGAAGAATGACAGAAAAATCATGCATGACCATAACGGAACACTGTTGTTGTCTATTAATGATTCAGGCCAGTGTATCTCCAATATTATGTTTTGATTCCTCCAATTTAGGAGAAGGGACCTGTGTGCAGAATAATGAAAAAATACACTGTCAGTATCCTTGCATTACCATAATGGAACAATGTTGTTGTCTATTGATGATTACGTTAAGTGTATCTCCATCATAAAATTTTGATGTCTCCCAATTAGGAGAAAGGACATATGTGCAGAATAATAAAAATTACACTCTTAGTCCAAAAATCCGGTAACGTTCAGTCCAAAAAGAATGATTCAGATTTGTAGCTGAAACTATACTATCCGAGTGTAATAAAGAAACTGAGACTAATCCACATATACTTTAACTACTTCTTATGAAGGACATCACATGTACTTTTAACTGGTGTGCTACTGTATACTATAGGTCATGTGCTATCACTTTAAAAATCTTCATTGGCAGAACTCTATTACATTTTTATTTCCTAAAAAACCACGGATATGAAAGTTGATGTGATTATTTGTTGTGTAAAATATTATTGTCATATCCCTCATCGTAGGGGTATATTTAAGTGGAAGGCTTAGAAAAATGACGGACAAATACACTTGTGTATCCTTCCATTACCATACCAAAACACTGTTGTTGTCAGTTGATGATTAGGTTAAGTGTATCTCAAGTATTACATTTTGATTTCTCCCAATTAGGTGAAGCCACCTATGTGATGAATTAAAAAAACTACACTGTTAGTCCAAAACTCCTGTTACGTTTTGTCCAAAAAGCAAGTTTTAGATCTTTAGCTGAAACTATACTATCCGAATGTAATAAAGAAACTGAGACTAATCTACATATACTTCAAAAACTTCTTATGAATGACACCTCGTGTACTTGTAACTAGTGGTCTACAATTTACTCTATGTTATGCGCTATCATTTTGAAAATTTTCATGGACAAAACTCTATTACATTTTTGGTTCCTGAAAAACCACGAACATGAAATTTGATGCGATTCTTTGTGGTGTAAATTATTGTTCTTATATCCCATATAATGGGGGTATAATTAAGTGGAAGGCTAAGAACGAATACACTGGTGTATCCATGCATGACCATAACAGAACAATGTTGTTCTCTACTGATGGTTACGTTCAATGTATCTCCAGTATTACATTTTGAGTTCTCCGAATTAAGAGAAGGGACCTATGTGCAGAATAATAAAAAATACATTGTCAGTCTAAAACCCCGGTAACATTTAGTCCAAAAAGAATGTTTCTGATCCGTAGCTGAAACTATACTATCCGAGTATAATAAAGAAACAGAGAGTAATCTACATATACTTCAACAAATTCCTATGAAGGACACCTCATGTACTTGTAACTAGTGTGCTATAGTTTACTCTAGGCCATGTGCTATGGCTTTAAAAATCTCCATTGACAAAACTCTATTACATTTTTATTTCTTAAAATACCACGAATATGAACATTTATGTGGTTCTTTGTGGTGTAAAATATTATTATCATATCCCTTATCATAGGGGTATAATTAAGTGGAAGGCTAAGAAAAATAACAGACAAATACAGTGGCGTTTCCTTCCATGACCATAACGGAACACTGTTGTTGTCATTTGGTGATTCGGTTTAGTGTATCTCAATTATTAATTTTTAATTTCTCCCAATTAGGTGAAGGGACCTATGTGAAAAATTATAATTAATAACATGTTAGTCTAAAACTCAGGCAACGTTCAGTCTGAATAGAAAGTTTCAGATCCGTAGCTGAAACTATGCTATCCGAGTGTAATAAAGAAACTTTGACTAATCTACATATACTTCAATGACTTCTTATGTAAGACACCTCATGTACTTGTAACTAGTTGATGTGCCCATTTTATATGGTTATATGAGAAATTTTGGACTTTTGTACACTTTTGTGCTCTAGATGTCGCATTTTGCCTTGAAATTCTGTAAGAAGAGTTAAAAGTGACTTTTACGCTTTTATTACTTTTCTAGAGGATTTTGTGTGACAAGGAAATTTTTTTGAAGACTTTGAAGAATACCTTTGAATATTTGAATACTTGTATTTGAGCTTTTTAAGACTTGAAGAATTGAAGATAAGTGAAGTGAAGAGGAGGCCTCGAAACAAAAAGAAGAAAGAAATCAAGATGCTGAAACTGGGCACAGTCGCGACTCGCGGCGGACGTATGGCCAGAAACTTTCTTACTTTTTTGTACTATGAATACTAAACCTTATCCTCTCCTCTTCACACCCTTCTTCGTCCTGCAATTTTCTAGGTTCAAAACCCTAGTTTGTTTTCTTTCTTTTCTTAGCTTTTGTATGTTAATCATGTCTTTTAATTATCTAGGTTAGTTTAATCTTGGGAGCAATTGATGGAAGCATCCATATCTATGTAGTTAGAACCTCTATTTCACTCTATCTTGAAGCATTGGTTATTTAGCATTCATGTGTTTTAATGTGATGTTTTACTTCATTTATATCATGAGTTGTTTGAGAATTGGAAGTTTTTGTATGATTGAAATGTTAGGGTGTTAGGAAAGTTGCAAATTTCTTAGCTCTTTGACATAAGAATCCAAGAACATGGAATTATAACTTCTAGTGTATAATGTGTTATAATTCTTGATAGATAAATATGTTAATGTGGATTGTTCTCATATTTATCCTATAGATACAATGTAAGGTTGAATCTTGAATGTCATTTGTTCTAGGTTTAGCCTAATGAATGCTATGTTTGGTTAAATGCTATGTCTTTGGTAGAAGGCTTGTTGTTATCAAATCTATGGTCCTTTGTGTATAATGCCATTGATGAAATACCTCTATGGTGTGGTTTGCCTAGAATGATTGTCAACGAGGTTTGCAAATGGTCGTTGTTTGTCTTTGCAAATTACTATTAAGAAGGAATGAATGTTGATCTTCCATTGGCATTCCCCATAGGTAACAAAAGTGATAGAATCAGTGAATGGTTCAATGATCTACATTAGGTTTGGAAGTGGATATCAATTGCCCCCAAGGCTTTGTTGTTGGTAGTTTTAAACCCCTTTTTCTTAGTTTGTTTGATGATTAGCATAGTTACTTGACTTTGCTAGTTATCTTGTCTTTTAATTTAATAACTTAGGAAAACCAACCAACCCCCCCATTTACTCGCTTTTGTATGTGTATATATATATATTATATTTACTTCTAGCATAATATCAACCTTATATATTTTAACGCTTAAGAAAAGCTTCTTATTCGTGGATGACCCCTATTTTCCGCTCTCTACTTAGTTGTAATTAGCAAGCATTTAGGGCTTATAAATATTAATTTGAGAGGTACAACGATGACCTCCCACTAGCGTGCTATAGTTTACTCTAGGTCATATGCTATCACTTTAAAAATCTTCATTGACAGAACTCTATTACATTTTATTTCCTGAAAACCCACAAATATGAAATTTGATGCGATTCTTTGTGGTGTAAAAAATATTGTTCTCATATCCCATATGGTGGGGGTATAATTAAGCGGAAGGCTATCAAAAATGATAGACAAATACATTGATGTATGTTTGAAGACCATAACAGAACAATGTTGTAGTCTATTGATGATTACGTTCAGTGTATCTCCTGTATTACATTTTGAATTCTCGCAATTAGTAGAAGGGACCTATGTGTAGAATAATATAAAATACACTATCAGTCTAAAAATCCGGTAACGTTTAGTCAGAAGATATTCTTTCATATTCGTAGCTGAAACTATACTAACCGAGTGTTATAAAGAAACTGAGACTAAGCTACATATATTTCAACAACTTCATATCAAGAACACCCCACATACTTGTAACTAGTGTGCTATAGTTTATTCTAGATCATGTGCTATTGCTTCAAAATTTTTCATTGACAGAACTATTTTAATTTTAATTTCCTAAAAACTTAGAATATGAAATTTGATGCGATTCTTTGTGGTGTAAAATATTAATATCATATCCTTTATCGTAGTGGTATAATTAGGTGAAAGGTTTTTTTTTTAATTTAAAGCACCACCATAGGTGGAGAGGGATATATATTAAGGATCCCTAATCCTCATAGGAAGGCCTAGAGATGGCCAAGTTTGTACAGCGAAATTCTCCCTAAGAGAGTCGTAGGGTGGGATCTAAGCACCCGTAGCAAAGCAAAGATGCCATCAACTTATTCCTAACTAGTCCGAGATATAATGTCAAGGAAGCATTTGTCAACCAACATATTAGTGAATCGAGTAATCGAAACACAAGGCTGTCGATTGGCATGTATAGCTTAACATTAACGCTGTATTTCCAGAAACCTGTTACTATCTAACTTGAGAACTGACTAAAACAGCTTTCAGTTCCGAAACTTGGCATGATGACAAGATCTTTCATGCCAAGCTGCATTATGTCCGAGCTGGAAGCCGGAGACCTCAAGCAGCAAGACTGAATCAGCAGCAGCTTCCACCGGGTGTTTAAAAAGTTGGCTTCTTCCTACAAAGAAAAAAAAGTGGCATTAGTATTAATAGGGAGAGGGTATAGTAGAATCTCCTCCCTGCGAAAAGAATTCAAGATCATTAGTAACGACAGGAAGAAGAGACTCATTTTCCAATTCTGATTCCAGGAATGCCCATTTTATCAAGATATAGCAGCCCTTTAAGAAAAGGAGGTGCATCTTGGATATTAAGATCACCAGATAGGTTATGTTCCATGCTATACTTTGCCAGAAAGTCCGCTGGATAGTTACTTTCTCTGACTATGTGCTGGATCAGAATTTTGCCATTCAAGGAATGACAGTCAGAGTAGACTTTCCAGGGAGCAGTTTGGGGGTTTTGGATGCCCTTAACTGCAATTAGGCAGTCAGATTCCACAAGACTCAGCCCCAGATTCAGTTCAAAACTAATTAAGTAGGCACAAAGAATAGCCTCCAATTCAGCCTGTAAAGGAGTAGGACATTGAAATGTTCTTGTTCTCATTGTAATAACATCTCCTTCAATGTTTCTAACAATTACAGCAAGGGATGAAAACCCTCCTGTTTTCCATGAAGCATCAACATTCATCTTCAAACCAAAAGAAGGTTTAACCCAAACTGCAGTGGAGCAAGGTTTTCTCTTTTTTTGAGCAATCTGAGGAACAATTCTATTCTCCACCCAATATTTATGCTTGTCCAGATTCCCTGATAGATTTTGAACTGAGAAGATATTATATATCATACTCTTTATATCGTTTAGACACACTGCCGGGGAAAAAAATAAGATCATCAAATAGAAGCTTATTTCTATGAATCCAGAGAAACCATATAGTAGTAAGGAAAGCTGTTGAAATGATCAGGGAATGGGCCTTAGAATCAGCTTTGTAAGATAAGTAAAATTCCATCCTGCACTTAAGATTAGAGTAAGATGAATTTGGGAGTATGATCAGTCGATTTATTTCCTTCCAAATTCCCATGGAAATGGTGCAAGAGTTGAAATAATGATCCAATGAATCAGCATGATTGCAAAGGGGACATTTTGAAGCAATTGATATACCAAAGCGCCTTATTATGTTATCGAATGGTAGCAGGCCATTCATAGCCCTCCATAGAAGAATTAGGTGAAAGGTTAACAAATTTAATGCACAAATACACTGGTGTTTCCTTTCATGACCATAACGGAACACTGTTGTTGTCAATTGATGATTTAGTTCAGTGTATCTTCAGTATTATATTTTGATTTCTCCCAATTGGGTGAAGGGACGTATATGCAACATAATAAAAAATACACCATCAGTCTAACACTTAGGCAACGTTTAGTCCGAGGAGAAAGTTTCAGATCCGTAGCTGAAACTATACTATCCAAGTGTAATAAAGAAACTGAGACTAATCTACATATACTTCAACAACTTCTTATGAATGACACATCGTGTACCTGTAACAAGTGATCTACAATTTACTCTAAGTTATGCGCTATCACTTTAAAAATATTCATGGACAGAACTATGTTACATTTTTATTTCCTGAAAAACCATGAATATGTAATTTCATGCGATTCTTTGTGGTGTAAATTATTTTTTTTCGTATCCCATACAGTGGGGGTATAATTAAGTGGAACGCTAAGAAAAATGACAAACGAAAACATGGGTGCATCCTTGCATGACCATAATGGAAATATGTTATTGTCCATTGACGATTACGTTCAGTGTATCTCCACTATAACATTTTGTTTTCTCCCAATTAGGAGAAGGGACCTGTGTGTAGAATAATAAAAAATACATTGTTAGTATGAAAATTCGGTAACGTTCAGTACAAAATAAAAGCTTCAGATCCGTAGCTCAAACTATACTATCCGAGTGTAATAAAGAAATGGAGACTAATCTACATATACTTCAACAACATCTTATGAAGAACACCTCGTGTACTATTAACTAGTGTGTTATTGTTTACTCTAGGTTATGTGCTATCGCTATAAAAATCTTCATTGATAGAACTCTATTACATTTTTATTACCTAAAAGCACACGAACATGAAATTTGATGTGATTCTTTGTGGTGTAAAATATTATTATCATATCCCTTATCTTAGGGGTATATTTAAGTGGAAGGCAAAGAAAATTGACGGACAAATACACTGGTGTATCCTTCCATTACCATAATGAAACACTGTTGTTGTCAATTGATGATTCGGTTCAGTGTATCTCTAGTATTATATTTTGATTTCTCCGAATTGATGATAGGAACTATGTGCAAAAGTATAAAAAAATATAATGTCAGTCTATCACTCAAGCAATGTTCAGTCCAAAAAGAAAGTTTTAGAACCTTAGCTGAAACTATACTATCTGAGTGTAATTATGAAACTACGACTAATCTACATATACTGCAACAACTTCTTATGAATGAAACCTCGTGTACTTGTAACCAGTGTGCTACAGTTTACTCTAGGTTATGTGCTATCACTTTAAAAATTATCATGGACAGAACTCTATTAAATTTTTATTTCCAAAAAAACAACGAATATGAAATTTGATGCGATTCTTTGTGGTGTGACTTATTGTTCTCATATCCCATATCGTAGGGGTATAATTAAGTGGAAGGCTAAGAAAACTGACAGACAAATACACTGGTGTATCCTTCCATGACCATAACGGAACACTGTTGTCAGTTTATTTTTTGGTTTAGTGTATCTCCAGTATTAAATTTCGATTTCTCCCAATTAGGAGAAGGGACTTATGTGCAGAATAATAAAAAAATACATTATTAGTCCAAAAATTCGGTAACGTTCAGTCCAAAAAGAAAGTTTCAGATTTTTTGCTAAAACTATACTATCTGAGTATAATAAACAAATTGAGACTAATCTACATATACTTCAACAACATCTTATGAAGGACACCGCATGTACTTTTAACAAGTATGCCATAGTTTACTCTAGGTCATGTGCTATCGCTTTCAAATTCTTCATTAACAGAACTCTATTACATTTTTATTTCCTTAAAAACCACGAATATGAATTATGATTTAATTATTTGTGGTGGAAAATATTATTATTATATCCCTCATCATAGTGGTATATTTAATTGGAAGGCTAAGAAAACTGACGGACAAATACACTGGTGTATCCTTCCATGACCAAAACGGAACACTGTTGCTTTCAAGATATTTTGGTTCAATGTATCTCCAGTATTACATTTAGATTTATCCCAATTAAGTGAGGGGACCTATGTGAAAATTTATTAAAAAAAATACATTGTCAGTCCAAAACTTCGATAATGTTCAGTCAAAAAAGTAAATTTCATAATTGTAGCTGAAACTATATTATTCGAATGAAATAAAGAAACTGAGATTAATTTACATATACTTCAACAATTTTTAATGAATGACACCCCGTGTACTTGTCACTAGTGTGCTACATTTTACTCTAGGTCATGTGTTATCACTTGTAACCTCGTGTACTTACAAAACCACAAATATGAAATTTAATTCGATTCTTTGTGGTGTAAAATATTATTATCATTTCCCTTATCGTAGGGGTATAATTAAGTGGAAGGCTGAGAAAAATAATGGACAAACACAGTGGTGTTTTCTTCCATGACCATAACGTAACACAATTGTTGTCCACTAATGGTTTGGTTTAGTGTATCTCCAGTATTATATTTTGATTTCTCCCAATTAGGTGTAGGGGCCTATGTGCAAAATTATAAAAAAAGACACTGTGAGTCCAAAGCTCAAGCAACATTCAGTCCAAAAAGAAAGTTTCAGATCCGTAGCTGAAACTATACTATTCGAGTGTAATAAAGAAACTGAGACTAATCTTCTTATACTTCAAAAACATCTTATGAATGACACCTTGCGTACTTGTAATTAGTGCTCTACAATTTACTCTAGGTTATGTGCAATCATTTTAAAAATCTTCATTGACAGAACTCTATTACATTTTTATTTCCTGAAAAACCACGAATATAAAAGTTGATGCAATTCTTTGTGGTATAAATTATTGTTCTCATATCCCATATAGTAGGGGTAAAATTAAGTGGAAGGCTATGAAAAATTACAGACGAATACACTGGTGTATGTTTGCATGACCATAACAGAACAATGTTGTTGTCTATTGATGATTACGTTCAGTTTATCTCCAGTATTACATTTTGATTTCTCCCAATTAGGAAAAGGGAGCCATGTGCAAATCAATAAAAAAAACACTATTAGTCTAAAACTCTGATAACATTCAGTCCGAAAAAATGTTTCAGATCCGTAGTTGATACTATAGTATCTGAGTGTAATAAAGAAATTGAGACTAATCTACATATACTTCAACAACTTCTTATGAAGGACACCTCATGTACTTTAAACTAGTGTGCTATAGTTTACCCTAGGTCATGTCTTATTGCTTTAAATATCTTCATTGATAGAACTCTATTACATTTTTATTTCCTAAAAAACCACAAATATGAAATTTGATGTGATTCTTTGTGGTGCAAAATATTATTATCATATCCCTCATCATAGGGTTATATTTAAATGGAAGGTTAAGAAATTTGACAGACAAATACACTGGTGTATCCTTCCATTACAATAACGAAACACTGTTGTTGTTAATTGATGATTAGGTTAAGTGTATCTCAAGTATTACAATTTGATTTCTCCCAATTAGGTGAAGTGACGTATGTGACGATTTAAAAAAACTACACTGTCAGTCCAAAATTCTTGTTACGTTCAGTCCAAAACTTCGATTACGTTCAGTCCAAAAAAAAGTTTCAGATTTGTAGCTGAAACTATACTATCCGAGTGTAATAAAGAAACTTGAGACTAATCCACATATACTTCAACAACTTCTTATGAATGACACCTCTTGTACTTGTAACTAGTGTGCTACCGTTTTCTTTAGGTCATGTGCTATTGCTTTAAAAATATTCATGGACAGAACTCTATTACATTTTGATTTCCTGAAAAACAATGAATATGAAATTTAATGCAATTCTTTGTGGTGTAAATTATTGTTCTCATATCCCATATAGTAGGGGTATAATTAAGTGGAAGGCTAAAAACGAATACATTGGTGTATCCTTGCATGATCATAACGGAACAATGTTGTTATCAATTGATGATTACGTTATGTATTTCTCCACTATTACATTTTGATTTCTCTGAATTAGGAAAAGGAACCTATGTGCAGAATAATAAAAAAATATACTGTTAGTCCAAAACTTCGGTAACGTTCAGTCTGGAAAAAATGTTTTAGACCCGTAGCTAAAACTATACTATCCGAATGTATTAAAGAAACTGAAACTAATCAATATATACTTCAACAACTTCTTGTGAAGGACACCCCATGTACTTGTAACTAGTGTGCAATAGTTTACTCCAGGTCATGTGCTATCTTTTTAAAAATCTTCATTGAAAGAACTCTATTAATTTTTATTTCCTACAAAACAACGAATATTAAATTTGATGCAATTCTTGGAGGTGGAAATATTATTATCATATCCCTTATCGTAGAGGTATAATTAAGTGAAAGGCTAAGAAAAATGACCGAAAAATACTTTGGTGTTTCCTTCCGTGACTATAACGGAACACTGTTGTTGTCAATTGATGGTTTGGTTATGTGTATCTCCAGTATTATATTTTAATTTCTCCCAATTAGGTGAGGGGAACTATGTGCAGAAATATAAAAAAAATACATTGTAAGTCTAAAACTCAAGTAAAGAAAAATGAAAGATGAATACACTAGTCTATCCTTGCATGACAATAACGGAACAATGTTGTTGTCTATTGATGATTATGTTCAGTATATCTCCAGCATTACATTTTTGTTTCAACCAATTAGGAGAATGGACCTATGTGCAGAATAATAAAAAATACACTGTCAGTCCAAAACTCCAGTAATGTTAAGTCCGAAAAAAATGTTTCAGATCCGTAGCTGAAACTGTACTATCTGAGTGTAATAAAGAAACTGAGACTTATCTACATATACTTCAACAACTTCTTATAAAGGACACCTCATGTACTATCGCTGTAAAAATCTTCATTGACAGAAGTCTATTACATTTTTATTTTCTAAAAAATTGTGAATATGAAATTTGATGTGATTGTTTGTGGTGTATAATACTATTATAATATCCCTCATCGTAGGGGTATAATTAAGTGGAAGGCTAAGAAAAGTAACAGACAAATACACTGGTGTTTCCTCACATGACCATAATGGAACACTGTTGTTGTCAATTGGTGGTCCAGTTCAGTGTATCTCTAGTATTATATTTCTCCCAATTAGGTGAGGGGACCTATGTGTAGAATTATAAAAAATACACTGCAAGTCTATAACTCCGGTAACGTTCAGTCCAAAAAGAACATTTCTGATTCGTAGATGAAACTATACTATCCGAGTGTAATAAATAAATCGAGACTAATCTACATATAGTTCAACAACTTCTTATGAATGACACCTCGTGTACTTGTAACCAGTGTGCTACAGTTTACTCTAAGTCATGTGCTATCACTTTAAAAATCTTCACGGACAGAACTCTATTACATTTTTATTTCCTAAAAACCCACGAATATGAAATTTCATGCAATTCTCTGGTGTGTGAATTATTGTTCTCATATCCCATATAGTGGGGGTATAATTAAGTGGGAGGCAAATAAATATTAAAGAGAATACACTGGTGTATCTTTGCATGACCATAACATAACAATATTGTTGTCTATTGATGATTACGTTCAGTATATCTCCATCTTAACATTTTGATTTCTCCCAATTTGGAAAAGGAACCTATGTGCAGAATAATAAAAAATACACTATCAGTTAAAAACTCCGGTAATGAATAGTCTGATAAGAATGTTTCAGATCTATAGCTGAAACTATACTATCCGAGTGTAATAAAGAACACCTCATGTACTTTTAAGTAGTGTGTTATAGTAGTGTGTAATAACAACATCTTATGAAGGACACCTCATGTACTTTTAAGTAGTGTGTTATAGTTTACTCTAGGACATGTGCCACAACTTTAAAAATATTCATGGACAGAACTCTGTTACATATTTATTTTCTAAAAAACCAAAAACAAGAAATTTTATATGATTCTCTGTGGTGTGAATTATTTTTCTCATATCCAATATAGTAGGGGTATAATTAAGTGGAAGGCAGAGAAAAATGAAAGACGAATACATGGTGTATCCTTGGATGACCATAACGGAACATTGTTGTTATCTATTGATGATTACGTTCAGTATATCTCAAGATTTACTTTTTGATTTCTCCCAATTAGGAGAAGGGACCTATGTGCAGAATAATAAAAAATACATTGTTAGCCCAATATACTGGTAATGTTCTGTCCGAAAAGAATGTTTCAGAACCGTAGCTGAAAGTGTACTATTCGAGTGTGATAATGAAACTCAGACTAATCTACATATAATTCAACAACTTCTTATTAAGGACACCTTATGTACTTCTAACTAGTGTGCTATAGTTTACTCTAGGTCTGTGCTATCACTTTCAAAATCTTCATTGACAAAATTCAATTGCATTTTTATTTCCTAAAAAACCGTGAATATGAAATTTGATGTGATTCTTTGTGGTGTAAAATATTATTATCATATCCCTCATCGTAGGGGTATAGTTAAGTGGAAGGCTAAGAAAATTAATTTACAAATACACAAGTGTTTCCTTCCATGACCATAACGGAACACTGTTGTTGTCTATTGATGGTTCGGTTCAGTGTATTTCCAATATTATATTTGAATTTCTCCCAATTAGGTTAGGGGAACTATATGCAGAATTATAAAAAATACACTGTAAGTCTGAAACTCCGGCAACGTTCAGTCCGAAAAGAAATTTTCATATCCGTAGCTGAAACTATACTATCCGAGTGTAAAAAAAACTGAGACTAATCTACATATACTTGAACAACTTCATATGAATGACACCTCGGGTACTTGTAACTAGTGGTCTACAATTAACTATAGGTTATTTGTTATCGCTTTAAAAACCTTCATGGACAGAACACTATTAAATTTTTATTTCCTGAAAAACCACAAATATGAAATTTGATGCTATTCTTTGTGTTAATTATTTTTTTCATATCCCATATAGTGGGGGTATAATTAAGTTGAAGGCAAAGAAAAATGAAAGACGAATAAATTGGTTTATCCTTGCATAACCATAACATAACAATGTTGTTGTCTATTGAATATTACGTTCAGTCTATCTCCAGCAATAAATTTTAATTTCTCCCAATTAGGAGAAGGGACATATGTGCAAAATAATAAAAAATACACTGACAGTCCAAAACTCCGGTAATGTTCAGTCCAGAAATAATGTTTCAAATCCTTAGCTGAAACTGTACTATCCGAGTGTAATATAGAAACGGAGATTAATCTACATATACTTCAAGAATTTCTTATGAAGGACACCTCATGTACTTTTAACTAGTGGGCTATAGTTTACATAAAGTCATGTGATATCGCTTTAAAAATTTTCATTGACAGAAGTCTATTACATTTTTTTCCTAAAAACTGTGAATATGAAATGTGATGTGATTCTTTGTGGTGTAAAATATTATTATCATATCCCTCATCGTAGGGGTATAATTAAGTGGAAGGCTAAGAAAAATAACGGGCAAATACACTGGTATTTCCTTCCATGACCATAACGGAACACTATTGTTGTCAATTGATGGTTCAGTTCAGTGTATCTCCAGTATTATATTTTGATTTCTTCCAATTAGGTGAGGAGACCTATGTGCAGAATTATAAAAAATACAATGTAAGTATATAACTCCGGCAACATGAAACTATACTATCCGAGTGTAGTAAAGAAACTTAGACTTAATCTACATATACTTCAACAACTTCTTATGAATGCACCTCGTGTACTTGTAACCAGTGTGCTACAATTTACTCTAGGTCAGGTGCTATCACTTTAATAATCTTCATGGACAGAACTCTATTACATTTTTATTTCCTAAAATACGATGAATATAAATTTCATGCGATTCTCTATGGTGTGAATTATTTTTCTCATATCCCACATAGTAAGGTTAAAATTAAGTGGAAGGCAAAGAAAAATGAAAGACGAATACACTGGTGTATCCTTGCATGACCATAACAAAACAATATTGTTGTCTATTGATGATTACGTTTGGTATTTCTCTAGCATTACATTTTGAAGGCCACCTCATGTACTTTTGACGAGTGTGCTATAGTTTACTCTTGGTCATATGATATCGCTTTCAAAATCCTCATTGACAAAATTCAATTACATTTTTATTTCCTAAAAAACCGTGAATATGAAATTTGATGTGATTCTTTGTGGTGTAAAATATTATTATCATATCCCTCATCGTAGGGGTATAATTAAGGAAGGCTAAGAAAAATAATTGACAAATACACTGGTGTTTCCTTCCATGACCACAACGAAACACTATTGTTGTCTATTGATGCTCGGTTCAGTGTATCTCCAGTATTATATTTTGATTTCTCCCAATTAGGTGAAGGGAACTATGTGCAGTATTATAAAAAAATACACTGTGACTCTATAACTCCGGCAACGTTCTGTCCGAAAAGAAAGTTTCAGATCCGTAGCTGAAACTATACTATCCGAGTGTAATAAAAAAACTGAGACTAATCTACATATACTTCAACACTTCATATGAAAGACACCTCGGGTACTTGTTACTCTACAATTTACTCTGGGTTATATGTTACTTCTTTAAATATCTTCATCGGTCTAAAATGTATTACGTTTTTATTTCCTGAAAAACCAAAAATATGAAATTTGATGCAATTCTTTACGGTGTAAATAATTGTTTTCATATCCCATAGAGTGGGTGTATAAGTAAGTGGAGGGAAAAGAAAAATGAAAGACAAATACATTGGTGTATCATTGCATGACCATAACGGAACAATGTTATTGTCTATTGATGTTTACGTTCAGTATATCTTCAGCATTACATTTTAATTTCTCCATATTAGGAGAAGGGACTTATGTGCATAATAATAAAAAATACACTGTCAGTCCAAAACTCAGGTAATATTCAGTCCGAAAAGAATTTTTCAGATCCGTAGCTGAAACTTTACTATCCGAGTGTAATAAAAAAACTTAGACTAATCTACATATACTTCAACAACTTCTTATGAAGGACACCTCATGTACTTTTAACTAGTGTGCTATAGTTTACTCCATGTCATGTACTTTCGCTTTAAAAACCTTCATTGATAGAAATTTATTACATTTTTATTTCCTAAAAAACCACGAATATGAAATTTCATTTGATTCTCTGTGGTGTGAATTATTGTTCTCATATACCATATGGTGGGGGTATAATTAAGTGGAAGGCAAAGAAAAATGAACGACGAATACACGGGTGTATCCTTGCTTGACAATAACGGAACAATGTTGTTGTCTATTAATGATTACGTGCAGTATATCTCCAGAATTTTATTTTAATTTCTCCCACTTAGGAGAAGGGACCTATGTGCAGAATAATAAAAAATACAATGTCAGTCAATAACTCCAGTAATGTTTAGTCTGAAAAGAATGTTTCAGATCTGTAGCTTAAACTGTACTATCCGAGTGTAATAAAGAAACTAAGACTAATATACATATATACTTCAATTACTTCTTATGAAGGACACCTCATGTACTTTAAACGAGTGTGCAATAGTTTACTCTAGGTCATGTGTTATCGCTTTCAAAATCTTCATTGATAGAAGTCTATTACATTTTTATTTCCTAAAAAACTGTGAAAATGAAATTTGAAGTGATTCTTTGTGGTGTAAAATATTATTATCATATCCCTCATCGTAGAGGTATAATTGAGTGGAAGGCTAAGAAAATAATAGATAAATACACTAGTGTTTCCTTCCATGATCATAACAGAACACTGTTGTTGTCTATTGATGCTTTGGTTCAGTGTATCTCCAGTATTATATTTTGATTTCTCCCAATAAGGTGAGGGGAACTATGTGCAGAATTATGAAAAATACACTGTAAGTCAATAACTCCAACAACGTTCAGTCCGAAAAGAAAGTTTCTGATCCGTAGCTAAAACTATACTATCAGAGTGTAATAAAAACAACTGAGACTATTCTGCATATACTTCAACAACTTCATATGAATGACACCTCGGGTACTTGTAATTAGTGGTCTACAATTTACTCTGGGTTATATGTTATCACTTTAAAAATCTCCATGGTCAGAAATCTATTACGTTTTTATTTCCTGAAAAACCACAAATATGAGATATCATGCGATTCTTTGAAGCATAAATTATTGTTTTCATATCCCATATATTAGGGGTATAATTAAGTGGTAGGAAAATAAAAATGAAACACGAATACACTGGTGTATCCTTGCCTGGCCATAACGGAACGATGTTGTCTATTGATGATTAAGTTCAGTATATCTCCAGCATTACATTTTTATTTCTCCCAATTTGGAGGAGGGACCTATGTGCAGAATAATAAAAAATACACCGTCAGTCCAAATCTCCAGGAATATTCAGTTAGGAAAGAATGTTTTAGATCTGTAGCTGAAACATTACTATCCGAGTGTAATAAATAAATTGAGACTAATCTACATATACTTCAACAACTTCTTATGAAGGACACCTCATGTATCTTTAACTAGTGTGTTATAGTTTACTCTAGGTCCTGTGCTATCGCTTTAAAAATCTTCATTGATAGAACTCTATTACATTGTTATTTCCTTAAAAAACCACGAATATGGAATTTCATGAGATTCTCTGTGGTGTGAATTATTGTTTTCATATTCCATAAATTGGGGGTACATTTAAGTGGAAGGCAAAGAAAAATGAAAGATGAATACACCGGTGTATTCTTGCTTGACCATACCGGAAAAATATTGTTGTCTGTTGATGATTACGTTCAGTATATCTCCAGCATTTTATTTTAATTTCTCCCAATTAGGAGAAGGGACCTATGTGCAGAATAATAAAAAATACAATATAAGTCCTTAACTCCAGTAATGTTCAGTCTGAAAAGAATGTTTCTGATCCGTAGCTGAAACTGTACTATCCAAGTGTAATAAAGAAACTAAGACTAATCTACATATACTTCAACAACTTCATATGAACGACACCTCGGTTACTTGTAACTAGTGGTCTACAATTTACTCTGGGTTATATGTTATCGCTTTAAAAATCTTCATGGTCAGAAATCTATTACATTTTTATTTCCTGAAAACCCACAAATATGAAATTTGATGAGAGTCTTTGCGGTGTAAATTATTTTTTTCGTATCCCATATAGTGGGGGTATAATTAAGTGGAAGGCAAAGAAAAATGAAAGACGAATGCACTGGTGTATCCTTGCATGACCATAACAGAACAATGTTGTTATCTATTGATGATTACGTTCAATAAATCTTCAGAATTACATTTCAATTTCTCCCAATTAGGAGAAGGGACCTATGCGCAGAATAATGAAAAATACACTGTCAGTCCAAAACTCCGGTAATATTCAGTCTGAAAAGAATTTTTCCGATCCATAGCTTGAAATTTACTATCCGAGTGTAATAAAAAACTGAGAATAATGTACATATACTTCAACAATTTCTTCTGAAGGATACCTCATGTACTTTTAATTAGTGAGCTATAGTTTGCTCTAGGTCATGTGTTTTCGCTTTAAAAACTTTCATTGACAGAATTCTATTACATTTTTATTTCCTAAAGAACCACGAATATGAAATTTCGTGTGATTCTCTGTGGTTTTAATTATTGTTCTCATATCCCATATGGTGGGGGTATAATTAAGTGGAAGGCAAAGAAAAATGAAAGACGAATACACTGGTGTATCTTCGCTTGACCATAACGGAACAATGTTGTTTTCTATTAATGATTACATTCAGTATATCTTCAAAATTTTATTTTCATTTCTCCCATTTAAGAGAAGGGACCCATGTGTAGAATAATAAAAAATACAATGTCAGTCTATACAGATGATGTTGCAACAGGAGATGGGTCTGAAGTCGGCCACCCTTAGATTATCTTCCTTCTTGGGTATGAGTGCAACGGCTGTATGGTTGAGTCTTTTCAGTAAGTCTCCGTTTTGGAAGAATTCTAAGATTGATTCCGTGACATCTTGACCCACGGTCTCCCAATGACTCTTGAAGAAGGCCGGTGTGAAACCATCGGGGCCTAGTGCTTTGTCATCAGGGATGGAGAAGAGGGCAGACTTTATTTCATGTCTTTCTATATCTTGGCTCAATATTGCTCTCTCCGTATCATTGAGTAAGGGACCTGAGCAAAGTGTATCTACCTCTATCAAAGATCGTGGAATTTCTGTACCAAGCAATCCCCTGTAAAATTCAGCAAATAGTGTCCCTTTTCTTTCACTGGATGTGACTATCCTATTTTCATCGTCCAGGATTGCCGGAATCCC
This sequence comes from Rubia yunnanensis, assembly GCA_037428765.1. Lineage (NCBI taxonomy): Eukaryota > Viridiplantae > Streptophyta > Magnoliopsida > Gentianales > Rubiaceae > Rubia > Rubia yunnanensis. The sequence continues at coordinate 76,606,330 of CM075064.1, forward strand.
ACCCCCTATCCTGTTGGCCACCAAAATGTGAAAAAATCTTTTTCCCTTATCTGCCATAGTGACAAAGTTAATTCTTCCCTTTTGGGAAAGGAACTTCGACTCTGCCGTGTAGAGGAGCAGTGTGTTTTTCTTTAAGACAGTCAGCTGATGTACTAGCTCGGGTGATGCATTTGCCAATGTAAGATTCTTCAATGCTGCTACATACTCCTTGTCTACTCTTTTTGCCTTTTCTGAAATGTGATTGAAATTTTTTTCCCCAGTTCCTTCAGGGGTTTCTTCAATTTGTAGCTTGCGGCATAAAGCACATTGTTTGAATCCCTATACCTCTGGTGACCAGTGATCATGTACCACCGGTTTGGACTTCGGATGTGTGTTCCACGTGTTTTGGAACCTAAAGAGCCTGTTTAGCTTGTCTATATCTTGCGCCAGTGATGTTACAAATGTTAGGTGATAAAGAGTGCCGGCCAAGGAAGAAAGGTGGTGCGACACGAGTTACCGTCCCAATTTTTATTGAGTAGGACACGGTCTAGTTTGTGCCTAATTTTGTAATCCACATTGTGCCACGTGAAGTGATCGCCAAGGATTGGAGCGTCCCCGAGGCCACATGCGGTGCAAGCTTCTTGAAATTCCCTCATTTGGTAGATCCGGGGGGTGTGTTTCCCATGTGATAGTTGACGTTGAGGATGGCATTAAAGTCACCAATAAAACTACCCCTGATCTAGATGTTACAACCAGGTGGCCAAAAAGATGTTAACCCCATCGTGGTGACCGAGGCCTGTGAAAATACACTATCATGGGAAAACCATGATAGTGTACAGGAGTGGGAACATTGTCCCACTCCCTTAATACATGAAACCTAATAAGACTACCCCTGATCTAGTTGTTACAACCAAGTGGCAAAATGATGTTGACCCCGTCGTGGTGACCGGGGCCTGTGACAATCATCCCTGAAAACAGAGGGGCACGAGAACAAACTCAGTAGCTCCCTCAATCCCTGAAATTAGAGGGGCATGAGAAATAACTCACTAGCCCCTTTGCTCCGTACAACATCCATGCAACCGGTAGTGTGAACCGGCTCTTGTGTCGTGGTTTGCTTCCCACGAGTGTCTTCCAAACCGAGAGTGGGATCGGCCTTCAAATGTAGTATTTCCTCTCCTCCGGGAAGAGCTGGCACACCGCTTCTACCATGTACACCTCTAAGATGAAGATAAAGAGGTGTTATTGGCCTTCGATAATGGTCTCGAGATGTGGGCCAAGGTTTTTCCTTGGGGTTGGGAGTAGATTGACCATAGTCTGTTGTGCTCCCAGGTGTTCCCCGCGGATAGCCCTCCTAGTGATAAGAGACCGGGTATGACTTCTACTGCGCATGCCCCACGCAATGGTTTTGTAGCCGTCCTATCCATTTTAGGCAAATGGATAGCCTAATGCCATTTTACACTTTTCAGTGCAGTGCAGGCAAAAAGCGCAACCGTTAAATCCAAGTGATACCTAGCAAGGGGTTAATTAATTTGCGTACGTAGAATTAATTAACCCCCTACCCGACCTGCATGGCCGTGCAAACACCATAGGAAATTATTTCAGCCAGATGAAGAGAGGTTGCATTCCACGAAATACAATTTCAGCCCAAAAGGGAAGACTGAGACTCACTAAGAACCGAGTACAATTTCAGCCCAAAGGGTAAGGCTAAAATTTGCTGCTTGGGAGAGGAGGTTTTTTTTATTTTTTTCCATCCCTTGAATACGAATCACCCCTCAAGGGTAAAGAAGCCATCCCCTTGAGGGAACTCCACTATTCCCCCCTCAAGGTCAAAGCACTCGAAAACCTTCAACCCTCGAATGCCCCCCACCAAGCACTCGAGAGCTTCCAACACTCGAGTGGCCGCCTCGAGTACTCGAGAACCTCTAGCACTCGAATACCTCAATCCATCTATCCTCAAACCACCCTTTAGTTCTCGAATCCTCGAAGAGTCGAACACCCTTGAGCACTCGAATGCCTTCCTCGATCTCTTAAGCATCTCTAGAACTCAAATGCCCCCCTCGAGTACTCGAGCACTTCCAAAACTTGAATGCCCCCCTCGAGTACTCGAGCACTTCTAGAACTCAAATGCCCTTTCGAGCATTCGAATGCCTTCAGCACTCGAATACCTCAATCCAGCTAAACCCCCTCCAGATCTCTTTCAGCCCTCGGACCATCCTTCCATCCTCAAACCATCTCTCAAGTTCCTTTTGAGTACTCGTACCTCAATCCCCCGAGGGGTTACTCTCCAGCATACCATTTGGGTTGCCACTGCCCGCTTGTTGATGGACCATATTTTCTGTCATTGTTGAGTCGCTGGAATCTAGGCAAAAATTGAGAAAACCACCAATTACGAGAATCTGCTCTTCTGTTCCCCTTCTTTTGGTGATTCTTATTAAACTGAGGAACAAGGACAAAAATTGGGACTACCATTCTTGGTGATTCCGATTAAAACAATTACCATGGCCGGCCGCCAAATGGCTAGATCAAACCAACACACAATGAAACATCTCATAACATCTATGATGAATCCGAATAGCCCCAAAGTATTTCCCTCCTCCCCCCCATAGCATTCCAGTACACCTAGAATGAAGATCACCGTATGAATGTTCTTGAGTGAGGAAAAATTTAAATCCATGTACTAGGCATGGAGCGTTTAATAACCAACTAGTTCAGGTGAAACAAGGCCGAGCGGTGTCTGGGTTCTGAGCACAAGAGAGGCTGAGAGTTTACGGGGTTCTGAGCACAAGCAAGGCCGGGAGAGGTACCGGGTTCTGTTCACTAGCAAGGCCAGAGGTTTCTCAGGTTTTGAACACACGCTTGGCCGGAAGGTGGCCGGGTTCTGAGCACTAGCAAGGTCGGATGACCAGTCTGGGTTTTGAACACAAGCTAGGCTGGTCGGGTGTCCGGGGTTTGAACACAAGTTCACCTGAATCAGTTAAGGTAGCCTACTGGTGTAAGTTCCAATTAAATAAGGTCGAGCATTGTCCAGGTTCTCAGCACAAGCAAGGCTGGGTGGGTTACCAGGAGCAAGGCTGGGTGGGCAGACCGGGATTTGAACACTTGCAAGGCCGGAAGTTGCCCAGGTTTCGGACACAAGCAAGGCCGGAGGGTGACCAGCTTTTGGGCACTAACAATCCCAGGTGACAAGGTCGGGGTTTGGACACAAGCTAGGCCGGTCGAGCTCGAGATTTGAACACAATTTTATCCAAATCAGATCGGAACTCACACAAGTGCTAACAATTTCTATGCGTGAGACCCTTCAATAATATTTATCCCCTATGAACATCATGTTGACAATCCACTTTCAATAGCGCAGATTCTCATAAACAACCCATCTCTTCCTATTAGAGCAGTCCAGATTTTCAGCGAAGAACTCCATAAGGAAGCATATATGGGTGTTCATGAGCCAAATAGATCGAAATTTTGTCATAAGAAAACATAGCATTTGGTCAAAGGTAGCAATCAAACCAGCAAAATAACTTTGCCAGAATGAGAGCACCCAAATGCTATGGATTTTTATGTCTAAAATTCGTCACTGTTTTGCTTCCAAATGATCACTGCCATACTGACTTTAAACACACAGGGCTGAGTTCTAGAGCAGACCACGACAATCCACACATTCCACAAAATTTAGGCATGCAAAACTACTCATTTTCCCAGCAATTCCACATAAAAACAAAGAAACATACTTCTATACTCTGTTCCATACAAAATTCCTTATGAAAACGGAGTTCCTACAAAATATAAATCTATATAAATCCCACCAGAAGACGAGAGAACCGTCTTCCATCCTCTGATTCAGACAAACAGAGTACCTTGCAAATTATTCCACCTATTGTGCACAGCAAATCCACACAATTCGTATGTGAAGTAAGCAGCATATAGTTCAATACCAAAACAACATCAATCCGCACATATTTGCACAACAAATCCGCACAAATCCAAATGGATATTCCACAAAAACCACATAAATTTCTCAAACAAATCCACACCATTCGCACCAATTCGCACATAGGACCACAATTTTAGAGATAAGAGCTTGCTTGTGACGGTGTTGGTATTCGCCAGTTTATCTTCCTCAGCAACCCAGATAGAGGACTGGAGTCTTCAACCGTAGATTACGTCAAAATCGAAACTCGGTCGGGCTCCCACCAGAAGTCATCTTCCTTCATGTTTGAAGAAGAACGGTCTCCTCCGTAGGTCGTTGAGACCTTCACTGTCCTCTTCCTTGGTGTTCGCGAGCGTTCATTCGAAAAGTTGAAAACACAAATTCAAGCTCGAGTAACAGATCTGTGAGATCGTCCTTCTCTGTGATGCACCTTATTATGGGTCTTCAAAATCCGAGATCGGAGAGCCGATCTAACTCCAAAATCCAAGCAAAATTTTGAGTGCAAAGCCCCTTAGAGAGTATTACACCTTCGAGGGCAGTGCCTCCTCAAGGGTACAGCCCCTTCAATACCTGCAGCACTCGAATGCCCCCCTGGAGCACTCGAACACCTCCAGCACTCGAATGCCTCCCTTGAGTACTCGAATACCTTGGACACTCGAATGCACCCTCGAACCACCATTCTGACCACCTACCCTCGAGGCCCTAAAAAATACCGTTCGAGAGTCATTCTGGCCGGACCCCCACCTCGAACCACCCTAACGTTTTAGCCGGACCCCCACCTCGAGCACTCGAAACACTTCCAGCTCTCGAATGCCCTGTTGAGCACTCGACTGGCTTCAGCACTCGAATACCTCAGTCCATCTGTCCTTGAACCAGTCTTCAGCACTAGAATGCCCTTTCGATCACTCGAACTCCCACTTCTCTCAAATGCCCCTTTCAGTGCTTAAGGACAAACTCAAGGACAAATGAAGTGAGTTCCTCGAACTGTCCCTCGAGGGCAAACATACCACCCCTCGAATGGCCCCAACACACGAACACTTCAACACTCGAATGCCCCCTTGGAGCACTCGAACACTTCTAGCTCTCGAATGCCCCCATCGAGTACTCGAATGCGTTCAGCACTCGGAAACCTTCAGAACTCAAATACCTCAGTCCGTCTATCCTTGAACCCTGAACCCTCAAAGTATCCTTTACCCCTCGGAGCATCCTTTCAACCCTCAACCCATCCTACCCCTAGAACTATCCTAACCCTCGAACCATCCACCCCCGAACGACATTTTTTTTAAACTTTTTTTAAAATTTTTAAAATATTTTTTAAACTAGTCTGGCATTCCAAAATGAAGTTGTAAAGGCCGGTTCTACCATATATACATCCATATTTAATATGGTGTTGTGGCCTTTAAAAAAAACAATCTCCAGGCAGTCCAGGGGCCAACCGCATGACCCTCGACCCCTCCAGGTAGGTGTCTGCATCTGTTCTTACCTGCAAAGAAATGTTTACCTGCTAGGTGTGGTTCCGATGCCCTCCACTAAGCTTACCTGCAAGAAACTCTTGGATCCACATTTGTGCCGACTGTTAGGGAAGGATCCCTATCTAGAACAGCAGTTCGTGCGGGAATAATCTATTGAGGATGAGGTAGCAGTCCTTTTGGATAAGCTTGAAAGCCCTAGCCAAATCCGGGCGAAGTTCTTTTTTGAGAACTCTGTTCCTTTCACTCCATATGTAGTACACTGTGGTTGTCAGTGCCAGTGGACCCATCTTTCTTTTCAATTTCAATCCTTTTACCTGTCTTCTGATCCATTTGTCCGAGGCTGCAACGGAAGTAGTGGCTCGTCTCAATCCAATCTAGTTTCGCACTCTATCCCATACTGGTTTGACGAAATCACATTAGAAGAACAAGTGATCGTGTGTCTCTACATCGGAGCAACATAGGCAGCAGATGTGGTCTGTGGGTTCGTTATCTCCTCCGTGGTACCTGTTCTTGGTTTGAAGACGACCAAGCGAGGCAAGCCATGTAATGAAAGAGAACCGGGGGGTATCAATCCATGCCAAATTGATTTGATGAATCTTGGCCTTGGGAGGGTGGGTATATCATACAAGTGAGAGTAAGTAAACCTGTGGAAATGATCATGAGCCATTACCGTGAATTTACCGGATCCTGACCAAACCGCCAACAAGTCGATGATTGTTTCACTTGAGCCACCACAAATGATTACTAGGTTGTCCCGGAGTTCACACAGATTCGTGAAGTAGAGTGAAAACTTCTCTGAGATTTTGCCACAGGGATCCCTTGGGTGTACACTCCATATATTGCTCGTGCTCAGGAACTGTGAATGGACCCTTTTGATCCAGAGTGATTCCTTTTGTGAGTGTATATCCCATAGCTACTGTACGAGGACGGCCATATTCCATATCTTGAAGTTATGAATTCCCAGACCCCCATTACTCCTCGGAGTACAAAGCCTTTTCCAGGAAACCTTTTTCTATTTCTTGTCTCCCCACAGGAAATGTTTGCATTTCTATTCTAGTGAATCCATGGCATTACCCTGGATGATGAAGTGCTGTATCCAGAATCCAATAATTCCCTGGACCATGGATTTTATGAGTTCCAGTTTCCCCGCATAAGATAATGTATGACCTTTGAATCTTGCGATTTCCTTATTGACGCTGTTGAGAAGCGTATAAAACTGAGAAACCTTCAGTTTATTGGAATCCAACGGGATGCCCAAGTACCTGACCGGAAAGGTAGCCCACGGGATACCTGTGAAGCTTAAGTCCACCTTTATACCCACTGCGAAGTATTGCGGCATTGATGGCTAGGCATGAGGTCCGTTGGAAATCATTTAGAACAGACATGATGGTATGAACAGAATTCCGGTCTGCCTTCGAAAAAAGCATCAAGTCATTCGCGAAAGCCAGATGGGTGATTTTTAGGTGTTCACATCTCGAGTGATAGGAGAACAAAGTGGTTTCTAACCTATTTTTCAGTAGCCTGGAAAGGTATTCCATACAAATGACAAATAGTAGGGGAGATAGGGGGTCACCTTGTCAAACTCCCCTTTTGGCTTTGAAGAAGTCACATAATTTGCCATTTATCGAAATGGAGAAAGTCGATGTTGTTACGCTTCCATAATTCTATCAAACCACGCTTGCGGGGAGCCTAGGCCATTTAGTACCTCCTGTATGAAATCCTAGGTAACCGTGTTGAATGTATTTGCGAGGTCTACCATAATCATACAGCGGGGAGAGGATCGTGAGAGTCCATAGCCCCGCACCAGCTCTTGGGCCATCATGACATTATTAGAAAGTTTCCGTCCCTTTACAAACGCTGCTTGGCAGGGGTCAATGAGGCCAGGGAGGAGAGGATCAATTCTGTTGGCGATGACTTTGGAGATAACCTTGTAAATGATATTGCAGCAGGAGATAGGTCTAAAGTCAACCACCCTTAGGTTGTCTTCTTTCTTGGGTATAAGTGCAACAGCGGTATGATTAGCCTTTTCAATAGTTCACCAGTGCGGAAGAATTCCAAGACCGATTCTGTGACATCCTGGCCCACAATCTCCCATTGACTCTTGAAAAAATCTGCAGTGAAGCCATCAGGGCCCGGTGCTTTGTCATCGGACATGGAGAAGAGGGTAGACTTTATTTCATGTCTTTCGATATCTTGGCTCAGTGTTGCTCTCCCCATATCGGTAAGTAAGGGGCCTGAATGGATTATATCTAGGTCGATTGGTGTACGTGGAACATCTGTACCGAATAAGCCCTTGTAAAACTCCGCAAATAATGCCCCTTTTTTCTCGCTGGATGTGACTATCCTTTCATCAGCGTCCAGGATTATCGGGACTCTGCCCCCTTTCCTGTTGGCCACCAAGCTATGGAAAAAACTTGTGCCCTTATCCGCCAAAGTGACAAAGTTTATACTTCCCTTTTGGGATAGGAATTTTGACTCCGCCGTGTAGAAGAGCAAAGCAGTTTGTTTGAGAACAGTCAGTTGGTGTACCAGTTCATGATGCATTCTCCGGCATTAAACTTTTCAAAGCATTCGCGTACTCCATATCAGCTCTTTTTACCTTTTTGGAAATGTGGTGGAAGTCAATTTTCCCCAGATCCTTAAGGGGTTTCTTCAATCTTTGTAGCTTACGGCATAAAACATATTGTATGACCCCTTGTATTGTTGGTGACCAGTGATCATGCACTACCTGTTTGCACCTCAGATGCGCGTTCCACATATTTTCATACATGAAGGGTCTGTTTAGCTGCTCTATATCTTGCGCTAAAGCTATTACAAAAGTTAGGTGATCCGAGAGGGCGGATCCAGGAGGACGCGGTCCAGTTTGCGCCTAATTGTGAAATCCACATTGTGCCATGTTAAGTGATCCCCGATTGCTGGAGTGTCCCTCAGGCCACAGGCACTCTTTGGTAAGTCTTCTTCAATGGGTTGAGGAGCATGGATGAAGATCTGGTTCTGCCACTGCTCTTGAACAACTGTTTCTCAACCATGGTTTTTCCTTTTGGCGCAGGAGGTCTTCCTACCCAAGGGGGATACTCCATCTCACCTCCGGTTGAAGCATACTGTCCGATATATTTCCTGCACCATTCATCGGTCTCTCTGCATCACCGAAAGCCGGTGGTTCAACCGAGCCAGCATCACCACTGAAAATACTCTTGGTATGGACCTGAGAGCCCGGTGGTGTAGGATCCCCTGTTACCCTGTCTCGGACCATCTCCATGACCACCTCTGTGTCATCACACTTCTCCTTTTCCGAGTTTAGTTCTTGACTCGTGGTGCTCGATCCTGAATTTTCTGATTTTGAACTCGAAACTGTGTCTCCATGGGTACAGGAGAGCACCCCATTTGGGTTTTTTCTTCATTTACCCGTGTGGGCTAAACACCTTTATCGAGGTTTTCATGTCGTTTCTTTTAGCCATGTGCTCCTAAAAAACCCTGTCCTTGGTCCGAAACAATTCATCACAAACTTCAAAGAGATGTGTATTTTCTCCGCAGTTAAGGCCCCACGGTTTGCAGTAGTCGTAAAGTATCCGTTGCAAGTGGGTAGCTCCATCAGGCATGCAGAATTTGACTATTTCTTTGAGCTGTTTAGAGGTGTTGATGAGGACCAGAACCCTGGCGTAGTAGCCCACGAGGTCATGAGTTCCATTATCCATGAGAATGGGATCTCCTAAAGTGGAAGCTATCTTCTCGAGGGCTTTTTTGTGCCAGCAAGACTTGGGTAGGTGGTTTATGCGAACCCATATCGGTTTCTTGGCCATGATGCACATATTGTACTTCCCAGACTCAGGTAGAGGAAAAATGAATAACTTTTTACCGTGGAGGAAATGATCCAGACCCTGTAGCACTTTGTCCCTGTCCTCCGCTGTTTTGAATCCAAATTTTAGATAACCATTTGTCATTGTCTGAACCCAGCACTGGACACCCCACTTTGCCATGAGCAATTTCCGGACAGCATGTGTACCTGGGAAGACGCCTAGAAAACCGTAGAACACCCGGACTTGCTCCTTGATAACTTATTCCTCTGAGAGGAAAAAATCCACATCCTAGTCTGCAGTAATGTCTACTTTGTCCAAGGAGATTTCAGCATCGTCCCAAGCCCATTTTCTCTCTAATAGTGGATCATGCCATTCTCTGGACTTAAAAGTCATGTCAGCCTGTTCAGCCAGGCCCAGATGGTTTACAGATTTGGTGGCAGGGGGTAATGGAAGAATTTGGTCCATACTTTCCCAGTCTCAGTGACAGTAAGAGAAGACAAGAGGGGGTTAGGTAAACAATCTGACTAACGTATCAGATGCACAAGAGAGACTAACTTCTCTCCCACGCAATAATCTACTCCGAAAAGACAATACAAAAATTCTTAATACCTATCCCAGCAACAGGGGATATGTGTATGTGCAGATGAAAATGGTACACAATCCAAGTAGTACTCAAACAGATACACAAACAGAGACACAAATAGGCATATCACAGAGTGTACAAAACCACTATGAAAACGGATCATAATAAGAGCAGCAGAACTTTACCGAAATCAAACAGCACAAAAAAAGACAAGCGGACACAGAGACTCTCAGATAGTACCGAGAAAAGCTTCAGGAATCGAATGTTTCACACGATATGTACTTGGAACTAGATGCAAAACCAAAGTGACTCAGTAGAACCTGTTGGCTGCCTTTGAATCTACGAATCCGAGCTTTTCGAACTGTCATTTCCAGAAACCCTCGCAGTGTCGGCGGAAGACATTGGAAAACCCCAACCTGGAGATGATTATGATCAGAATCCCATGGGGAATCTGGATAATCTGGTCACTGGCCTAGATTTACCGACTGATCGAACGAAAATGCTCCCGTAGATCGTGGGAGAAGGTTACACCTTTTTCGCCCAGAAATCGCCCAGCACTCTCTCTCTGAATAGCTCACCTTACTAGCTTAGTCACTAGTGTTTCTATATATAGAGAGAGAGTCAAGTAAAGTTTGACCGTTGATTAGTTAAAGTAAACTTATTCACTAGTATTTATATATAGAAAGTCAAGTAAGGTTTGACCGTTGATTAGACAAAGTCAAAACTTTTTATTAGTATTTATTATATACTAATTCAAATAAAGTATGACCGTTAATTAGTTAAAGTCAACTTTTTTATTAGTTTTTATTTATTGAAAGTCAAGTAAAGTTTGACCGTTGATTAGACAAAGTCAAACATTTTTATTTGTATTTATTATACACTAATATAAATAAAGTTTGACCGTTAATTAGTTAAACTAAAATTTTTTATTACTGTTTATATATTGAAAGTCAATTAAGGTTTGACCGTTGATTAGACAAAGGCAGCCTAGTTATTAGTGTTTATATATTGAAAGTCAAAAGGTTTAACCGTTAACTAGTTAAAGTTGTATTTATGTATACTAAATCAATTAAGGGTTGAACATTAATTAGTTGATGTAAACAAATTTTATTCCTATTTGTATATATTAGGTCAGTAAAGGTTGATCGTTAATTAATTTAACTTAACTTAGTTATTAGTTAAAGTCAACAAAAGCAGTGAACGATTTTGAAAGTTAAAAAAAATAGTTTACAGCGGCTACGCAGCTGCTTCAAGCCCTTGAAATTTCTGGCAAGATTATTTGAAATTTTTGAAAAAAATTTAAAAACATTTTGGCAAATATTTTGAATTCTTTGTCGGGAGAATTAATATATAAAACTTTTGACGAATATTTTGAAATTTTTTGCAGGAAGATTGAATTAAAAATATTTTTGGCAATTTCTTTGGCGAGAAAAATGATATTTTAAAATTATTAGCACTGGCGATAACCGGTGCTATTCTGTTTTTGTTTTGCATTTTTTGGGCGGGAAGATATAATTTTTAAAATATTTAGCACTGGTTATTAAAATCGGTGCTAATTTTTCCAAAAACCGGTGCTATTTTAATATTTTATGGCAATTTCTTTGGCGGGAAAAATGAATTTTTAAACCGATGCTATTTTCTTCCAAAAGTGGTTTTAATTTTTAATTTATTGCATCGGTTTTTAAAACCGGTGCTAATTTTTCAAAAACCGGTGCTATTTTAAAATTTTTGGCTAGTTCTTTGGCGGGAAAATAAATTTTGAAAATTTTTAACACCGATTATCGGTGCTACGTTTTAATTTTTAGCACCGGTTTTAAAAACCGGTGCTATTTTTTTCTTTTTTTTGGTGAAATCATCACTAGGATGAGGGTTTATAGGGTTCCCATCCCTGTCCTATTATGTTCATTTTTGCACAATGTGCGATTACAATTTATGATGTGGGATAAACCCATTTAAACTGAGGCACTAATTAAATATGAAAATCCTAATCTAAAGCCACAGTGACTAAAAGAGAGATACACAATGGCGCTAAATGATACTAACAAACTAAAACAAAGGCCTTGTGTCAATGACAAGAGCACCGAAATTAAGTGGTTGTCGCTGCGTAGCCATAGGGTAGCTACAAAAGTCTCGACTCGAGACTAGCGTCAAGCCAGTCACAGTGAAGTAACAAATAAAATGCACGCAAAATGATCCACCCCCTTCTGATCAAACATCTAAAGCAATCAAAACAAAATAAATAAAGCTCCCCGACTAAAAAACTGACCCATCTCCATTTATCCCGTAAATCCCATTTCCCTAAATAGAAGACTAAAACTAGCCATTTTGATTGCCAAAAATATTTTTCATCGGTGCACAAAAGTAATTTATAATGCATTGAATAATCTCTAACTCAACCCCAATGAGCTATGAAAACCAATTAAATGGCTTGAACCCAATGGACCAAAGTCTACAAATCTGATATTGAATCCTTAGAAAAATGGTATTGCCAATAGTCCATTGTTTTAATGACTTCGACTTGGATTTCTCCTCACCATCTCTTTGGATGTCAAATTTAAAGTCAATCATTTTTTATCGGCTCAGGCTGCTGAAAAAATAAATTGACAGAGACCATTCTTACTAATATCTAAATAAAAAAACCTTTTTCAATGTAGCCCTTTGTGATGAAAATAAAAAGAAAACTAAATAGAGGAAAAATGATAAAAGTATAAAAGTACAGAAATAAAAGTCTCCCACCTTAAAAATGAATTTTTTTAAAGTAAAATAATTAAATAAAAGGAAAGAAATACCCATAGTAGCCAGTGTTCACCAGGAAAAAGCTATTGGTAACCATTGTAATCTCCAGAAATCCTTGCAACCATATTTGAACCAAGAAATTGCCCCCGCTGCCGTTGAGGATAAAATTGTGGAAAACACCACCATCGCTCCATTAAAAAAACTGAGATATCCAGTCCTTCCGCAAGGAGTGTCTTCTTCAGTAAACAAATGTTTAGCTTTGAAAAATCTGTTTGTGCTCTTGCTGAGTTGACCCAACCCTAATTGACTCAGATACGAGTTGACTCAGACCTAAATTGACTCAAATCCGAGTTGACTCAGCTATGGCCGTGAGTCGAGCAGAACATCTATCGTGAGTCTGAGATGTTGTTTGTTACGACCCCGAGCCACCGTAGCCACGACTCAGTACAGATATGAGTTATCTTGAGCCAAACTAGAGCCGGCTTGAATAGCCAAAAACCTTCTAGATCCACCGTAAGTTGGCCAAGCTCTTGGCCGAAGAGCCCAAAACTTCAACTCAGATCCAAGATTTTGGTAAAACTAACTCCAGAACATGACCCTGCTGTGATGGCCCCGCCATTAGATCTTGGGCACAAAGATGCCGCCGAGCCTGCAAAACACTGAAAATGCCAGAGAAACTTGCACGCGCTGGTGAGCTTTCAAGATGTCGAAAACGCCAGCGAAACAACACATCGAAGGAACCAGTGGATGTGCACCTCAAATCTGAAGACGCGTCATTGCCCAAAGCTTTAGTCTCCGGGAGAAGATGGATACGAGGGGTAGAGATGTTGGGAGGGTGGGATTGAGATGAGAGGTGCCACCGAAAATGTTGGTCTATGGCGGCAGCACCCCAAAGAGTTTAAGAAGAAAAATCTAGGGTTTTTAGAGAGATTTTGGAGCATTTTGAGTTTAGAGAGAGAATTCTTCGTGTAAGTTCAATCTTCGTCGCTATTTTTGGCTAAAAATGGTGCCTTTTTGAATTTTTTGGCAATTTTTTGGTGGGAAGATAGATTTTACAAATATTTAACACCGGTTTTTAAAAACTGGTGCTAATATTTCAAAAACCGGTGCTATTTAAAATTTTTTGACTATTTCTTTGGCGGGAAAAATGAAATTTTCAAATTTTTAGCACTGGTTTTTAAAAGCTGGTGCTAATGTTTTCTAAAACAGGTGCTATTGTAAATGTAGCACCGGTTTTTAAAAAACCAATGTTAAAATTAAAAAAACTGGTGCTATTATATTTCTAGCACCAGTTTTGAAAACCAGTGCTAAAACACTGGTGCTGGAGAGGGGTCTCTGTGGTAGTGCACGCTGTGGTCGTATAGAATGACCGTTTGGGAACTAACACGGAAGATGCCATATGTTTTGGTTTATGGTCATGAAGTTGTTATACTAATAGAAATTTGTAATCCTGGTCTTTGAGTAAGCGATTACCTAGAAAATGACAACCCAGATGCGATGAGGCTCAAGCTTGATAAAATAGAGGAAAACAGAGATTTGGCAACAAGCACAGAAGCTAAGTACAAGGAAAGAATTGCTAGAGTTCACAATCAGAAGATGAAAGAACACAGTTCCAGATTGGTGATCTAGTTTTAAGGAAGAACGAGGCTAGCATGGCAGAACAATGCGGGAAGTTATGCCCAGAGTGGGAAGGACCTTACATGGTGAGAAATGAACATAGATCCAACACTTATGAACTTGAAAGGTTGGATGGCACAAGCATTTCGAACACTTGGCATGTGGTTTACCTGAGAAAATTTTAGGTCTAGAGTTCAGATGATGGATAGGTATCACCTATTTGTACAAAATCCATGAGATCATCATTGGAGCTTTTTATTTTATTATTCACAATGCGACATTATCGCGGGCATGCATATTTAATATGAAAACCACTTTCCGGGACCATAATTACATGTATCATTTTTTACGAGTGTATGGTTGAAGATAAATCTATTTCACTAAGACACTCAAGACTTTACAAGTTGCACATAACTTGGCAAACAGTAGGCTATAGATCGTGCACATTTATTGATACTTGCAATTTTTAGATCTTGAAACTTCACAAATCAAACAACCGCGAGCTATAGATCTTGCACACTTATCCTTCGTTACGAGCTTTGGATCTTGCAACTCGCATGTATACACAAACGCAAAGAACATATTTGCTCATACACGTAACACGCGCAATAAATATTGTGTGAAACTAACAACCAAGCTTTTCTATAAAGCGATGTAAGCTATAGATCTTGCAGATAGCTACATAGATTGACTAACCAAACAAATGTGATATATTCAAGCTATAGATCTTGCACCTTTGCAATTCATACCTCACAACACTTTACTTACTCAACACAAAGTTATTTGACCTATATAAAACACAGGAAAGGTAGTTCATTCATCAGCGTCGAAGAGCCAACGTTTAAAAAAATATGGGAAATTTATTAAGAAATTACAAGAAAGGATAAGCAATCCAAAATAATAGATCTATCTATGCTTCGAGGCTCATGAGGATTCTAAAGATGATGAACCACCACACCGGCTACTATGCTCAGCCTCGCGATGAGAATGAGAATGCCTTACGATGATTCTCTTCAGTAGCGTGTTCTTCACTAACCAAATGCTCGTTTCTCCACTTCATATGGAAATAAGTTGGATGGCATATAAGACCTATTTGTTCCATGTGCCACAAATACTTGTCATAGTATGCCTTGAAGTCAGTGATGGGACCAAACTCTTAGCGATCCAACTGCATACTCATAACATTCACAGTTTCTTCATACTTTTTCATCTCATTCGACAAATTTTATGCTCTCTCTTCTAAGATTCAAATATGTTATCTGACAGCCTCAGATAGATTAATCCTTTGCCCATCAATCCCTATTATAAGATCTCCACGACCAGTAGCCCTTCGGGATGAAGAGGGTAAAGACTGGAGTTTGTCTTTCTATTCAACACAAGCCCATTCTAGTTGATGTAAAGATCTGTTAAGGTGCTCACACTCAGCGCGATGATCTTCATTATAACTTCGCAGTTGTGTGTTGATAGCGAACTACTCATCAAACTTTGTTGTCTAACAAATAACAGAGGTGGAAAGATGATCGCACTCTTCCTTCTTTTTCTTCAATCGTTCATACAAATCGTCTATACGGGTACGCTGCTTGTCAATGATCGCAGTTTTCTGGTGGACTTCGCACGTCTTATCCACGGTATAGTTCCTAGTCTCTTCCTGCTGGCGAAGTTTTTTCTCTAGATTCAGCTGTTACCAATAAAAAAGATCATACTGCTCATTGCATATTTTTCGAAGATCATGAACAGCATCCCATTTCTCCTTTGCAGGCTTGTCTTATTTTGCCTCAAGGTCATTGACACCTAGCAGCATATACTTCAGATGAATGCCCAACGCCAGTGCCCATTCTTGAACACGAAGAGGGAGATTTAGCAAACACAAATACACAGCTGCAAATTCAAGATCCACCAAACTAAGGATGATGTATTTCCCTAGAAAATCAGCACTATAGCAATCATGTATAAGCTTACTACAAGGTCAAGTAGGAAAAGAAGTTGAAGCCAAAAAGGATGTCGGGACTTTCCACCCAATATACAATAGAGCAGACTCCACATATGATAAACGAACGGATGAAATAAGTTTAGAATACTCTTTCATTACACGCTCAGCACCTTTAATCAGATTAAAAGGACACCATTTAGAGAGCAAAGAAAACCCACTTTGATAAGGAAAATGAACAGAATACCTCATATATTCAACAGTTTTCAAAAACAATTTGGTTAACCATGATATCAAAGCCATGCAATTAGATAAATATAAAAACATAGGTCAAAATATAATAGGGGAGCATAATAATCACATTAGTTGCCAATAATACAAAATTATACAAAAACACTTAGGAATATTATCATAAATTACATAAAATATTGGCTTAGGTCTATGGCACTTGACAAACTTTTCCTGGAGAGGAGGGTGAAGTATGGACAATGAAAACGGCATCCTTTTTGCTTCTAAGAGGATCGGCAACTTCGTTGTTGAACTCTCCCCCCACCCCGGAGTTTGCAGCATCATTGGCATTAGAATTCAGCTTAGAATTATGATCATTAGAAGGGGAGGAACTGAAAGGAAGCTCCTCACAGTAGTCGATCAATCACTTCTTCAGCTCGGCCACAGAAGAAAGAGCTGGGAGACAGCAAAGATATTATAGCAATGCAAAGGGATAACCGCTGTCAGAAATACTATTCACAAAACACTCGTTAAGAATCTCTGTTTACTCTGTTAGGATCTTCTCAGACATAGAAACCTTGGGCAACTTATCAAGCTTCGCAGTTGGATTCAGCTTCCATAACTCAAACACGGTCTCACAATAACCAACGTTGTGAGCATTAGTTAAGACCTTCTCGAACAATGCATAAAAATATTGAGTCTTCACGAGTCAGTCAACTAGAAGCTGAGGGTATCCAAGCAAAGCAGGGCCATTTGTCTACATCTCCTCCAGCTGAAAACGAATCTTCTCCATCTCCTCTTTTGTAGCTTTAGTGCTCTCCTCAGTAACGCGCACTCACTTCCCCAAATATTTAACAGTAGTCTTCAAAACACCGTACTCCACCTTGATCGCCTGTAGCTCCTCCAATATCACACCATCTCATTCAGTGAAGTTAGAAATGCGTTCACTGGCGAGTTGCAGACTTTCACTAACCTCAGTGACAAAGCATACCAAAATTAAGAGCGAGCACACAATAAAGAACATTAAATTCATAATAATACTTCAGCAGCAAGAAAACGTACCAGAACCATCGTTCTAATGAGATAGCTTGGAAAGCATGGTAGAAACAGTCCCGTCCACAAATAAGTTGCGGCTTAACATGAGAGAGTGTGGAGGAACTTCCCTAACACATCCCTTCTTCTTCTCGAGCTCCAAGATGGTACAGGTATTCTCAGTTCTCTCCTTGCGCCTCCTTTAGTGAGTTCTGTCTTTGGCCTTTTGATTACCACCCTCCTTAGTTTCTTCAATAGCCTAGCTGGGCACAAGTTACTGAGTACTAGTTTCATTAGCCACCACTTCAAAAATGACAACCTCAGTATTCTTATTGACCTCGTTAACTAAGGTCTCCATCTCTTCCCCCTCATCTTTGGAAGGGAAGTTTCTCGTAGCAGAGCATCGAGTGAGATCCGTATCTGCAATTCAATAAGTAAAAACAATTAGGCTAACGTACGAACATAGGAACAACATAGAAACACAGAGAGCAAAATTAAGTGGAGCAAGACAGAAACAACCAAATAATAAGCAAGTTAAACACCTTTTCTTAAAGAACTAGCAGGGCAAAGTAAGATGGAATGCTTTCCAAGTGATGCTACAACTTCAGACTTGACATTCAGACAAGCCCCAGCCTTAGGAAGTTTCAATTTAGGAACGTCGTAGTTCCAAATTGAAAAATCTGAGCTACTATTACTCTCAAGTTTTATATAAACAAACTTTTAATGCCACACCCCACAATTATTTGGGAACCGAAAAATGAACTCAATAGTGGGGATCATGGAGTAAAGTGTCAACTCATCATGGGAATTTTTTACTTTACGAAAATGGTACAGGTTGCAGAACAATAAATAGAAATAATGACTTCAACCGCTTCACATATGTGATAAAAGAAACAAAAATTGAGATTGATTTGGGGTGTAGCTGACATAAACCACTTTATAGTGAGAAAGAAGATCCAACATATGTTGGAGCAAAGAAAACGAAAGTATGAACCTAAGATAAACCAAATAACAGGAAAAGTAGGCAGACGGAGGAGTGCAAACACTCTCAGTAGCCCCAGATGCCTTAAGCTCATACGAATGTAAAAAAGGGAAAGTATTTTTCAAGTCCCTAGTATAGGAATCTAAGAGGAGACTACTAATAATTGAAGAACCCGTATGGTGATTAGAATCCTCCCTAGAATCAACATCGATTTCACGGGCTTTTGGAGCAGAGACTCCGAGAGTGTTAGAAGCAGACATTGACGAATTCAAGATCCCTAGAATAACGATGAATGGCAACGTCAATTAAACGACAACAACCAGAAAACACTATTTCGGCAAAAATCTAGATCTAGTTTAGAACGACGAAGAAGACAATATAAAAGTTCAACCCAGTTAAAACAGAAACAAGTCACACTAAAAGAGATACAGATCCACAAATTGAAACCTGTAAAAATTGCTTCAGAAAAAAAAGAAAGACGCAGGAGAACTTACTGTTTTAGGCACGAAATACGAGGACTAATTGAGAGCAATATAGATGATGGAAGAAGATGAATGGGTATGTGTCTAGTATAGGTTTTAATAAGAAAGACAAGAGCTAAGAGGCAAATGGATGGAATAATGTGCAATCATGACAATCTGACATAAAGTAGGTTACCTGTTTGGATTCTCGAGATGGCGGCGGCAGGAATACACGAAATAGGGCCAGTTTTCAAAGCACAAAATTCAGATTAATTATAGGAGAGAAACCAAAACGGCAATGGAGTAAATTACGAAATGAATAGCGAATGCGAAGGTGCAAATCTCGGTTGCAAGATCGTAACAACTATGATTCATAAGGATAAGAAATATTTTGAAATTTTGAAATTGAAATGAATGCGTGATTTTAGGAAGTTACAACATACATCCAAGAAGCATGCAACACTTCGCAAAACCTGTTCACATCGCAGCACAAGCGAACATATTACAACTCCTAAACACAAAGCAAGACAAGAAGTTCGTTACGCGCACCGCTTATGAACCTTGTTATAACTTCGTGTAGCATTTGCTTCATGGTTGAGGGGGTGCTTATGGTGTATATGTGGTCAAGTGAGCAAAAGGCTGAGGGCCGCTAGGCTTAGCCAAAGAGCACTAGGTGACGAAGTTAAACCTATTTAGCCCAACGCATTGATTAAAGCCATAAACACGCCACAAAGAACGTGAGCCAAGAAACACGGAACAAACAGCAGCCACGAAGGCCAAGAACTAAGTAGGTGGTGATAGTGGAACGACCCATGACCTTTGCCCGTAATAACAAGGAACCACAACTACAAATCTATAAATACAACAAGATATGTAGGAGTTGAGGTAAGTACAACTATCTCTAGAAATTCCAATTTAAGAAGAAAGAACTGACTTGATTGTCGGAGCCTTTCTACCAGAATCATTTCCGGGATAAATTTTGCAGGTCACGAGATTCTTGGGAGAGGAACCAACTTGCCGGAGCAGTCCACCACATCACTTACTTTCCTAACGAACATCTAAGTTGGGACTTCAATCACACGTGACCAACGAATTGGACGCCCTAACTTTAGTATTCAATCACAGTTTCATGTTTAAAACTATGAACTATCTACTTCTAAATGGTTTTTTGCCTAAAATAAACGTATGCTAACTTTTTGCCCCTACAGGGGTTTATTCTTTTGGTCTGGGGAGCCATATATATTCCCCCCAATTTAAAAAATAAATACTTCTAAATGGTTTGAACGAATAAATTATTATAATTTTACGATATCGGAAAGGCCATTGGAAACATTATTTTAGTGCAATGTGTCTTAGAACTTTTGTCCAAAAATGAGGCATAATCAATCACTTAATGAAACAATGAGTCATGCCACGGAACCATTCAAAGTGTAACCGTCGTTGTTTGCACACTTCAAACGACGGTCTTACTAGAAGCGTTATTTAACATTTGTACGCAGCCATCATTCAACATTTCTTCAGTGCGATAATTTGTTCCAACATCAGAATATGTAATGGACGGTAATTCCGAACCTGTTTACAAAACAATGCCACCCTTATTGACATCATTAATGACTCGTTCTGCACTGTTGAAGAGATTAAATTGCAACAGCGATAACAGTTATTAACTATGGCTGAGCCCTGATATAGGGCAACAATTATGACAAAGTATTGGGAAAGACCGTCTTTCCATAAACTTATGGAAAGACGGGGTTTAATTATAAATATAGAAAGTCAGGGGTTAAGTACCAAATATCTGGAAATTGAAACTCACGCGCCGTATATATATGCGGACGTTTTTTTGCTTCGTCCATTTTCATTTTAATTCCCGAAATTCTCTCTCTTCTCCTTCGTCCATATCCTTCTTCTCCGTCTTTGTTTCCCATCCCGATTTCCATTGGAATTCACCGTAGCTTTTTCCGAATCGGTGTTTCATTTTGTTCGCCACAGATTATATGATACTTTTGAGCTAATTTTTTTGCTTCATTTTAGGTTTTTATGTTCGTAGCTGATTTTTTGCTTCGTTTTAGGTTTCCGATCGCATTTTTCATCGGAATTCACCGTAGTTTTTTCCGAATCAGTGTTTCTTTTAGTTCGCCACAGGTTATATTCTACTTTTGAGCTGATTTTTGGCTTCGTTTTAGGTTTTTAAGTTCATAGTTTAGGGTTTTTGTTTTGGATCTGATATATTTTGTGTGTTATTGCAACGTAATGGTTAAGAGGAAGGAAGTTTCGGTCGATTGTGTTCATATTGATGAAGGTGATGTTTATTTTTCTATTTTTGCTCTTATTGTATGTTTTTGTTGTCAAATGTTGAATGCTTTGCTTTATGTTGCCTTTTAACCGGTTTTTTTATTTATTTGTGAGATGATTTTTGTATTTTTTACATGTTTTCCCCAATTTACTAGGTTTAGGGTTTACAAAATTTGTTAATAGTTTTGGTTTTTACTATTACAAGATCTGTTAATAGCTTTGGTGTTTACATGAATTTGTAAAGGTTACTGCAATTTTGTTGAAAAGTATCCCTTCATAGTGTGCATGATGCTATACTTTGCATAACTATTCTCATTCACTGGCTTAGCTACTCGTATTGTTGCCTTCCTTGGCATTTTGGCTTTTTCAAAGGAGTGATTGAAATAAATTCTTATTTAAACAGAAGCAGCATCATGCAATTTTGACTAAATCTTGTGAAACATGGAAACTTGTTTTGTTACCTAGCTAATGGTCACTAGATCGATCAATGTATGTACTCAGAGTATACATTTGCACTGTATAGTTGGTTGAGTTGCAATGTGTACATTTGAGCTTGTCTTCTTGCTTTGTGCATACTTCTTGGTTTTGGGTAACTTTTCCTGAGCATTCTCTGTATTTCCCCTTTACGAGTGATAAGTAAATTCTGAGAATATGGATTTTCTGCTACTAAATGAATTCCTTCCTCACTGATAGTGCACAATGTACATAAGGACTGAAAGTCTGAAAGTATAAAAAATGCATAATGAATGTTTCAACTTTCAGTTGTGAAGCTTTATTGTATTAAAACTATTTGCTCTTATTGAACAGAGTTTTATATTTAAAGTCCATGTTGGTTGACTAAATTGCTTGCCTTTTCAAATCATTTGGCTTGTATAATGTACTCATGGCTTCTATGTTGTTTCTCTTTTCATGAATGTTACTGTCTTCCCTTAATGTTGGATGCTTGTTTTGGTGTTTACATTATTTTTGTAAAGGTTGCTGATGCAATGTAGTCCCTGGTTTTCATTGGAATCTTTTGAAGTTGATTCAAGATTTGCATTTGTTTGATTTTAAGACTAAGAACTGACTTAGGTTTCTGTTTTCTTTTTAGTGTTTAAATTCATATGAGGCTTGGGTTTTTGTATTTTAATATGTTGTTATATTAGTATGTTACATTATCAGTTAATATTATAAGGTTCATTATTATATCTGTGATGTTGCTGTTTTATTATTATTACTGAATAGTTTGGTTTTGTACAAATAGGATTGCGCAAATCATCGCGCATCAGGAATTCATCCACTATGCCATTGGATCTTCCCAATAAGGGGAAGAATGCTGATGATTCTGATTTTGTTGAGGATATTGTGCTTAGTGGGAGACCTAAGAAGGTCAAGTTGGGTGTCAGGAAAAGAGTGGGTAGTGGAAAGCTAGCAGAAATAACTGAGAAGAGGAAATTAATTGAAGCTGAGAAGGCTCTTCAATCTGAGAAGGCACTTCAAGCTGAGAAAGACCATGCGGCAATTGAAGCTGAGAAGAAGAAGGAAACAATTAAAGCTGAGAAGAAAAAGGCTGCAATTGAAGCTGAGAAGAAAAAGGCAGCAATTGAAGCTGAGAAGAAAAAGGCTGCAATTGAAGCTGAGAAGAAAAAGGCTGCAATTGAAGCTGAGAAGAAGGCAACTATTGAAGCTGAGAAGAAGAAGGCAGCATTTGAAGCTGAGAAGAAGAAGGCGGGAGTTGAAGCTGAGAAGAAGAAGAAGGCGGGAGTTGAAGCTGAGAAGAAGAAGAAGGTTGTTGAGAAGGCAACGAAAAAGAAGACTGATGGTGATGCAGGAGTCAAGAAGAGAGATCGGGAGGTTCAACAAGTTGTGACGCTAGTGGGCAGTGATGGAGCAAAGTAAGTTTTTCATTTTTTAACATGATGCTTTTATGGTGAAACATGGGTTTTTGCCTTGAAACAGTTTCTGTTTTAGTTTTATAAATTCGTGTTATATTATTGAAGAACCTAACTTATACGTATTTTTCAACATGATGTTTTTATGGTGAAACATGTGATTTTTGCCTTGAACAGTTCTTGTTTTAGTTCTATGAATGCGTGTCATATTATTGAAGAACCTAACCTATACGTAATTTTCAACATGATTCTTTTATGGTGAAACATGTATTTTTTGCATTGAATAGTTCCTGTTTTAGTTCTATGAATGCGTGTCATATTATTGAAGAACCTAACCTATAGGTAATTTTCAACATGATGCTTTTATGGTGAAACATGTATTTTTTTCCTTGAATAGTTCCTGTTTTAGTTTTATAAATATGTGTCATATTATTGAAGAACCTAACCTATAGGTATTTTTCAACATGATGTTTTTATGGTGAAACATGTGATTTTTTGCCTTGGAATAGTTCCCGTTTTAGTTTTATGAATGTGTGTCATATTATTGAAGAACCTAACCTATACGTAATTTTCAACATGATGCTTTTATGGTGAAACATGTATTTTTTGCACTGGAACAGTTCCTGATGTAGTTTTATGAATACGTGTTATAGTTTAGTTTAATGGATGAAAACAAAATTATAATATATCATGTTATTGATGTGTTGTTATTTGTAATTGTAGGGTTGAGAAGGTCTACAAGTCCTCTTGTAGACCGGACTTGATTAAAGAGTTGAATGGCTTATTGTCTGAGTGTCAAATGGCTGATGTCCTCTCTTTAGGTTTTGGTAGCTTATTGGAGATTAATATCCGTAAGTTACCCCTAAAAATCGTTCCCTTTCTAGTGCAAAATTTTGATCCGGGCTTTTGTGTCCAATATATTGGTGCTGACAAGTATACCCTTTCCCCGGATGATGTATTTGATGTTCTTGGATTGCCTATATCTGATGAGAAAGTGGTGGAAATCAGTCATGCAGGCAAGGGTCAAAAGCTAGATTTAGAATTAAGGGGGCGATGGAAGGACATGTTTAAACTTGGAGAGAGAGATGAGATTCCATTAGATCTGGTTTTTGATTATATGATGGGGTTGAGGGATGGAGGTGAGGATTTTCAGCGTTTCTTTATCCTGTACTGTGTTGGGCACTTCCTTGCTCCTACAAGGAGCAAGGGTATTGATATGAAGCTCTTAAGAGCTGTTGAAGATGTCAGTAGGATTAAAAAGCTGAACTGGTGTGGGTACGTTCTTCAGAAATTGTGTGAGGGTGTGCAGAGATTTAAGAAGGTTCCTTCATATAAGGCAGTGAGTGGCTGCGTGTACTTTCTCTTAATTCAATTTTTGCAGCGTGTGCCTTATCATGGTATGAAGGATTCTTTGGATCTTCCCCTTCTTAAGCATTGGACGGATGAAAAGATGAAAAAAAGGTGTGAGTGGCTGAAAAAAAGTGGTTATGAGCGAGCTGTACTACTGAAGGAAGTATATCCTTTGACCGAGTGTGGTAAATTGAGAGCTAGTGGGTCAAAAGGTAGTACGAGTCGCGTTCACAATGTTGCTGCTTCTGATAGTCGAGTTCTACATTTCGATATTCCTATTGGGGTTCCAACAGATTTAGATATTGCAGCCCTAAAAATGAATGTGAGTAAGGTGTTTCATTTGTGTTTTGTTTTATATTGGTTTAATTGTATTTTAGTTAAATTATTTGTTGTTTTACAGGCTGCTAGTGAGGCATTTGCCTTATTTCGGAGGGATATGGAGGTAGTTAGTGCTAAACTATCTGAACGTTTGTTGAAAACAGCACAACCAGCCCCTCGGGATGATCCTGACACGGATTCTGACCATCAGCTTAGCTCTCAAGACTTTTTTGAAGATCCTGCCATATTGAAACAAATTGATGAGTTGTGTGATGGTTTCAAGAAGAAAGTTGCTGATTCGATGCCTAGTTTTGACCTTCATATTGATGATTGACATTTACATTGTTTGAAAATTTTTTGTAATAGGCTGGGGTGGATTTAGTTGTTGGGGCCAGAAATTGAATATTTTGGATGAAAACAAAATTTAAACTTTAAGCATGGATGACAGGTTCTCTGACTTTAAGCATGACAGGGTATATGTTTATGTTAAAACAGTGACGTTTTACTGTGATACATGCTCACTTAAAAATGTTAATGTCAGAAGTTTATTTTCAGAAGTTTATAGGTTCTCTGACTTTAAGCATGACAGGGTGGGTGTTTTATGTTACAACAGTGACGGTTTACTGTGATACATGCTCACTTTAAAATGTTAGTGTCAGAAGTTTATTTACAGAAGTTTATGGGTTCTCTGACTTTAAGCATGACAGGGTGGATGTTTTATGTTAAAACAGTGACGGTTTACTGTGATACATACTCACTTTAAAATGTTAGTGTCAGACTTGATATTTGGGTTAAAACATTGAGACTTTATAGTGATAGATGTTCATTACGAAATGTATAATTGATATGATTTTTTAATATAGTATAATGTCGATTCTACGGTTGTAATGAAGGTTTTATCAAAAAACATTAATACTTTAGAATAAACTTTGTAATGAATGGTCTATAATGTGACTTAAAAAGAACCTTCGGGTTCTGAATTACACTCAAATGATATGCTGTTTTGGTGTTTTGGTACCAAACTCATTTGTAGATCGTTTGCCTTTCTCTAATGCCGACTTAATTCTTGCACGCCTTCCTTTTGTCTTTGCATACTTTGGATCGAGTATGTTTGTTGTGAGTGAACTTGATGTGCTGATAGCCTCATTTTGTTTTGTGGCACTTGATTCTGTAGACAAGATTTGCTGAATTTCAATTGTTTGTTTACCTAGTGCATCTTCAAGAACTCCTCTAGCATTTACACTGTCTTCACTCTTCAAGATCAGGTTGTAGAATTTCCTTGCCATTTCATGACGCCATGGAATGGTGTCCTTCAATTTCTTTGTTGTCGGGTCTATGTCTTGCTTGAGGTATTTATCCCAGACCTGTTTCTTCACATTCTTTGTCCATCTTGTAGAAATGTACTGTGGGGGTATTCTGGAGATGGAATGGAGGTGCAAAACTCGAATGCAATGAAAGCACAACATACCTGTTTCAAGCAGGGAAGGGTGTACAAATTTTGTTAAAACAGTAATTGTTTGTACTAAAACTATAATTGTTTATAAGCAGAATTTTTTACCAACTACATACCTGTTTCTTCAAAGGTCTTGCAAGAACAGTTGAGCTCAATTGATGTACTGTGGGGGTATTCTGGAGATGGAATGGAGGTGCAAAACTCGAATGCAATGAAAGCACAACATACCTGTTTCAAGCAGGGAAGGGTGTACAAATTTTGTTAAAACAGTAATTGTTTGTACTAAAACTATAATTGTTTATAAGCAGAATTTTTTACCAACTACATACCTGTTTCTTCAAAGGTCTTGCAAGAACAGTTGAGCTCAATTGATGCTTGTGTTTTATTGAACATTACTGATTCTATTACTGTTGGGTGCTTCTCCCAACTTACTTCAAATAGTTTGAAATTGCCACCGTTGTAGCTTTCCGCTATTGTTGTTGCCATTGCGATGTCGAATTCCTTCTTGAAGTCATTATATAGCTTCAGAGTGTAGACCTCGCCTGCATGTTTTAGAAGCCCAGCATGACTATCATGTGCTGATTTTGGTATGGATCGAGCGCAGTTGTGTTCGGCTGTGCTTTCTATGCTTCTCCATTTCTTGACAGTTTTCTCAAATATCTTCAAGAATTGAGTGAGAGATGTTGTTTTACTAGCATTGAACATGATGGCACTGTTGGTACTCTCACTCCTTTGTGATGCTAGAATTCCGGCTAAGAAAAAATCCTTGTTCAAAGCTGGGCACCATTTATTGTGGATATTATATAGACGTTGAAACCAAGTGTGGTCTTCCAAGCCATATGTCTTGATCATGGTCTGCCAACTGTCTTCAAATTCTTCATGATTAACACACCCTGTTAAGCAACGATCAAATGCCTTTTTGAATGGACCGTCTTTCTTCAATTCTCCATAGTGCGTACAAGCATTTTGCTGAAGGTGCCATATGCATAGTCGGTGTCTTGTTGTTGGTAAAACCTGTTCCAGTGTTTAATGTTGAAACACATGAGTCATATACTAAAACAGTAATTGTTTATATAGAAACCTCAATTTTTTATGAAGAAACCTCAATTGTTTATGATTGGTAAGGTAAACAGGATTTGTAAGGTAAACAGTACCTTTTCTATTGCAGTCGCCATTGCTTGGTCTTGATCAGTGAATATGGTTATGGGTTTTTTCCCTCCCATGCATTTTATGAAAGTTTCAAGCAACCATTCAAACGTTGGTGCCTTTTCATCGGATATGAAAGCACAAGCAAACATGACGTTCTTCCAATGGTTGTTGATGCCCACAAATGGAGCACATATTAGGTTGTATTTGTTTGTTCTAAAGGTTGTGTCGAACACCAACACATCTCCAAACAATGTGTAATCTTCCTTCATCATCGAGTCTCTCCAAAATAAGGCTGATAACCTGCTTTCATCATCCATCTTCACTCGAAAGAAAAAATCTGCATCTTCTTCATTCTTTTGTTGAAGCTGCTCTATAACAGTTTGTGCATCCCCACCTTCAATCACCTTCATTCTCAGCCTTCCAATGTAGTTTATATGGTCCCTCATGGTATGCCCTAAATTCTCTTCACCTCCAGTTTCATGGACCAAGTAATTGAAGCCAATTGATGGCTTTAATCCAGCGGCTTCCATCCCTTCTATGATCTTGGCCTTCTCTGCTGTGATTTTTCTCTCACTACGTTGTAGATATTGCCAAGCTGGTCTTGTAAAGCCATGGTTGTGCTGCAAGATATGGTGCATCACTTTATAAAGGTTGTCCACCAACTTGATTCGTATTTCAGCCTTACAACCTGTTCTAGTTATAGAAAATTCCTTTGTCTTTCTCCTTTTCGAGGTTGATTCGTTTGATCCATCACAGATTGGCATTGGTGGGGTTGATGTTGCTTTTTTCTCTCGAGTTATCCCTTGACATGAGCATGAAAAGTACTTTTCAGTAATGACTCCTTCATTGTTCTTCCTTTGTGTGGTTCTTTTGTAGCTGAATCCTAATTTGTTAGCATGTCGTTTGTAGAGGTCCTCTAATTCTTGCAGCGTTCTTGCTTGAATCCCATCAAAGCATTCAGTCACGTCAATTTCAGCTAAGCTTGGTAGATGGCCACACACTGCAGTAATTTCATATAAAACATTAGAGTTTTAGACTGAAACACTTCATATATAATTTAAATCATGTAGGTTTTATATATTACTGAAACACTGAAATACTGAAACACTTGATAAATTACACATTCGTAATTTCAGTTCTTTTTGGTTTTTCTTCTCTGATCCAAGACTATTAAATATGTTCAGTATAAACACTAAATCTTTATATTGAAACTTGAACTTTAAGTGTTAAAACAATAATGAAACTAGGGCACAACTAACAACAATATGTTTGCAGCAACAATGTTAGCAGCAACAAGAAGATTTCATGAACAGAAGAGATTCAGATTTGTTAAAAAAACATACTACTTATGACTTAAAAGGCATCACTGTGTATGTGCAACGTTCAGTTTTTAATGAATATAATTCTAGATTACAAGGGAGACATACACTCAGTAGGCATAACAGCAGCAACAACAAGATATTGTTCGATTTCATGAACAGAAGATATTCAGATTTGTTCAACAAAAACATACTACTTATGACTTAAAAGGCATCACTGTGTATGTGCAACATTCAGTATTTAATGAATCTAATTCTGTATAGATTACAAGGGAGACATACACTCAGTAGGCATAACAGCAGCAACAACAAGATATTGTTCGATTTCATGAACAGAAGAGATTCAGATTTGTTCAACAAAAACATACTACTTATGACTTAAAAGGCATCACTGTGTATGTGCAACATTCAGTATTTAATGAATCTAATTCTGTATAGATTACAAGGGAGACATACACTCAGTAGGCATAACAGCAGCAACAACAAGATATTGTTCGATTTCATGAACAGAAGAGATTCAGATTTGTTCAACAAAAACATACTACTTATGACTTAAAAGGCATCACTGTGTATGTGCAACATTCAGTTTTAATGAATCTAATTCTGTATAGATTACAAGGGAGACATACACTCGGTAGGCATAACAGCAGCAACAACAAGATGTTCTTCAATTTCTTCTTCAGTTTCGATCATCTGAAGAACAGGATTAAATCAAATTAATAAAACATTACGATTATATTGCTCTTCAAAACTTAAATCGCAAATAAAAATCACACAATTCTGGTCATAAATATTTGTACAATTACCACGCCAGAATTCATGAGGCAGATCGGCAACGTTGTTGGAATCGGCAAATTGCTTGAATTCATGAGGCAAGTCGGCGAGATGTCTGCAACGTTTAGGTTTTAGGGTGATATCAGCAACGTTTCCGTTTCCGGCGGCGATGAATTCAGGCGAGCAGAGCAGATGGGTTTGGGAAAAAAACAGAGCAGAAGAAAGGATGGGTTTTGGGGAATGAAGGATGGGTTTTAGCGTGAACCCGTTTGGGAATAAAGGCGCGTGAACCCGACTCGCAAATTTCATTGCAATTTCCTAAAATTGCAATATAGTCCTTGGTCTTTCCATAGCTTATGGAAAGACCGTCTTTCAAGAGACGGACTCAACAATTATTTAGCAAGTGTGCTAATAACCATTAAAAACAATTATTTAGCAAGTGTGCTAATAACCATTAAAAACAATTAAACGGTCTTGTACATGTCTGATATGTGTTGTACTATATCGTGATCCCACAAAAACAATTCTTGTTGGATTCAATCAAAGCCTGATGATTAAAAAAGAAGAATAGCGATATGAAATTGAGTCCAAATCTAAATCTTAGCTTAAGACATCAAAAGAACATCTCTATCACTACAATATTAAATGTCCACAAGATAACTGGCTAGGTACTCATCCGTCACAACTCTATTTATACTGTAATTATTATCACATTATTTAACAAACATATTGACCGTTAAAATGTTTAAGTTTGCAAAATAACGGTAAATAAAAATTCATATTTTAAAACTATTTTTTATAATGAATTGAACAATATCATATATCATAATATTATTGTTTATATATCAATTTAAACATGTTGTCAAAATTTAATAGAGAAAAATGTCAAAAAAAAAGGTAGAAGTGCAAATAGAGTTAGCACGGAGAAACCTGTAGTGCTTGTTTGTATAACTAATTTTGAAACGTGAAAATGCAAGAAAGTCCTTAATTAGTGATCGATGGACCCAAATTGTACCTGATTAAAAAGTGTTTAAGCAACATATAATTATTGTCTGGTCTTACCAAGAACTGGAGGTAATATTACTTTGGAAAGTAACTTAAATCATAATCAAAATGATTACGTCTATTTTTTAATCACAACGAAATTCTCTTCCTCCTCTTTTCTCGGAGCTTCGTAGCCTAAAACTTAGGTTTTTTGTTCAACCCTACCGGTGCTGCTGCCATGGCGGGGCTTCAACAAGTACGACCCTTCTCCTACGCCCATGTGATGAATCAAATCCATACCGATGCCCTCAAAGCCTGTGAAACTCCATTCTATCCAAAAATGAAAATCGAGCGCCTGGGTAAGCCAGGGCTGAAATTTTCCGACGAAGAATGCGATCGTCTTGAATCCCTTCTCCGATGGACATTAGTACACAAATTCTCTTGGAGTTGACCTCAAATGGAAAATCTACGAAAGGACTTCCATACTTCTAGATTCAAAGGTCAAGTCGATATCAATCGACTCGACAATCGACAGGTTCTCATGAATTTCAATCAACCAAAGGACTATTCCAGATGTTGGCTCCCCAAGATCTGGAATTTTAGAGCCTATTCAATCTATATGAGGAAGTGGACTGCACACTTTGATCCAAGTGCCGACTCTCCAATAGTGCCAATGTGGGTGGCTCTCTACGGGCTTCCACGGCAGTTCTTCGACCAAGGCGTAAGGATGTCGATCGGTAGCCTTCTAGGTTCGGCAATTAAAATGGACACAACACACCCTCATGTGGCTAAGGTTTGCATAGAATTGGATATTTCAAAGCCGTTGAGAGAGCGAATTTGGATCTAATGTCGTGATGCTGGCATTTGGCAGTATATCGATAATGAAGGAGTTTTTGTGTATTGCTTCAAGTGCCTAAAATTGGGACATGCTTTATCAGTTTGCAAGTTTGACAAGGCCAAAACAACAGCCAGTGCTTGGAGACCCAAGGATAATCATATCAAAGAAAATATGATCTTGAATCAGTACACAGTTAAAAACCTTGCCCCCAGTGAAACACATGGAAGGAAGGATCACATGTAATGGGGGTAAGGTCTCTACCTCAAGAATCTCTATTTATGATAAGGCATATGTCTGATGTGTCCATTTTATGTGCATAATTTAGTACTTTTTGAGGTCACTTTTGTGCTCTTTCATTATCAAGAACTTGTGTTATACCTTGAAATTCTCCAGGAGGGGTGAGAGAAACTTTACGCTATTTTACCTCTTCTAAGTGGATTTTGCATGACGAAGGAAGAACATGGAGACATGAATACCAGAGGCTATTGAAAATCACTTTTCGAAGACTTTGAAGACTTGCTTCAAAGAGTTGAAGACTTGAAGACCGAAGGCCGTCGAAGACCATATTTTTTAAGACTTTGAAGACTTTCTTCAAAAAGTTGAAGACTTGAAAAATGAGAGGAATCATTGTAAAGATGATTGTTTACCACAAGGAGAAGAAAAGAAGACAAGGTTAAGTTTTGGCACCCGTCGCGTGACCAATGGGTGGCTAGAACCTAACCTTATCTTTTTGTACTATAAATAGCACACTCTTTCTTCTCATTCATATCTTCTTCTTTTCTGTGTTTGGTATTTTTTCTAACCCTATTTTCACCATTTTTCATCTTTAAATTCTCTTGTATTATGTTTGTTTTTTTAGCATTAATTAGCATGAACTCTTGTAGCTAAATCTAGTTCTTGGGAGCAATTGACTAAGGATTCCAAGCCAATGTCTTAAGAAAAATTTATATCCTATTTGATTCTCTTGCTATTATGCATTTATGGAGCATTTAATATGTATGTTAATGTCATTAATGTTCTTGAAAGCTTGAGTATATGAAATACTTGTATGATATACTTGTTAGGGTTTGGGGAAATGGGTTGATTTCCCCTTTTCTTTATATGAATCCAAGAGTATGATTTAGAGCTTTTGATTGTGTTGATGGATTCATAATTTCTAGATGAATATGATAATGTTGAACTCTTTGTCATGTTTGTTGCTTGTAGCAAATGACAGAAGTCTACGAATGTCGATCGTTCTTGACTAATCTTGTGTAAATGCATGAATTGGTTAAATTCTTAGACATGGTGTAGTGTTTATAAGTGTTTCCAAGCTTGTTGATTCTTCGTGCTAAATGCCATCAATGGGATACTTTTATTCATGTTTCAACTACGGGAGTCATTGGTGAGGTTTGACAAGAGATGCGAATTCACTCTTGCAAACTACTATCTAAGAAGGATAGAAGTTTAGTCTTCACAAAAAGTATTGAAAGTAGTAAATAGGTTGCATGTTCAATGATGGATAAGAGGCTTGGAAGTGGAAGTCAATTACGTCCAAGGTTCCATCAATTGTTGTTTTAATCTTGTCTTTAGTTGTCTTGCATGATTAACATAGCTCTCTTGCTTTTCTAATTGTTGTCTTTCAATTTGATAACTTAGGATCAAAAACCAACCAATCCCCCCTTTTTCTACGTGCTTTTATATGTATCTATATATGTGTATGCCTAGTATGTTTTCTCCTATATATGTACACTTGAAAAGATCCCTCTTCTCATGGATGACTCCGACTTGCCCTTATCTACTTAATTGTAGATAGGAAGCATTAGGGCTTAAGGTATTAATTTTGAGAGGTACGCCGACGACCTCCCAATGTCCCTATTGTGAAAAATAATTCAATGGCTAATACTCAGGTGCCAAATCAAAGGAAATCTGATGTTTCAATGTTTACGGGCCCAACCCCATCTGGCAAAGCCTCTAGAAAGCATTTTCCAACAGAATCACCAACCCAGGATTAGCATAAAACCACACCCCCCCCCCGGGACGGGGCATATTCTTTCTACTAAGACACCTCATAGGCATAAAGATGATGAAATATATGTTATGTATTTGTCATATGAGAATTGTTCTATGGTAGAAAAGAATGTTGTTGTTAATTATCAATCTATGACCCACACTCATGATGTTGCTAATGATGCAACAACCTCTATTCTTGATGATTCTGCCTCAATGAAACATAATGTTAATATTGATATGCTAGATGATACTGCTGGAAATGTCATGCTATATGATAGGCACCTGCCTTTTGTGTCTAAAGTTGAGATAATTGTCCATTCAAATGTTGTTAGGCACAGTAAAGATCAGGTTTTACTGGAAAAGGGAAACCTACAAATATCATAATTCTTAAATGTAATAGCTTTGCCAATGACAAAAATTCTAACTTCTTCTCATGCTAATAAAGATTCAGAAGCCATACTTCCATAATTAAATCTTCAGAATGAGAAAGGAGATGAATTTATTGAGATAAATGGAGGAGATTTCCCTCTTCTAACCTCCAACTTAAAACCTAACAAGGACTTAGACTCCGCCCCTAAAATACTTGTTAATCAAAACATATCTGACCAAGATTCACTGAATTTCTCAGAGATTAAAAGAAATTTAATGGAATCTCAAAATAGATTCAATCAACTGCTAAATTTAGTAAAAAACTTAGAAAATATGGAACTAACAGACCAGGTTAATAAACCAAAAAGACAGTATAAGATATCTTATGCCCAAACCCCTAAAACAGTTTTAACCCGTTCCTCATCAACACATACCAAACCTTGTGAATGATAGGTCTCAAATCATGTGTATGGAATGCCAGAGGTGTGGGCAACTCTACTACACAAATAAGAATTAAATACATTAAAATAAGGCACAAGATTAATTTTTTGCCATAATTTAACCCATGATGGAAGCCAGCTCTGTCCAAAACTTAGCCTTTTAAAAAAAATTGAAAACTTCTTTTCTAACCCTAACTGCAAAATTTATATCCTATGGGATGAAACTGTAAAGGTGGAAATTATCTCTACATATGAACAAATGATTATGATCAAAATTAGAAGTCTGTCCTTATTGAATGAATGTATTACTGGATTCATTTATGCAAAACATTCAATTAAGGAAAGGATTAAACTATGGAAGCAAATCCTTGTTCATCAAGATACTCCATTGAGTCTAATAGGAGATTTCAATGTCATCAACTCTGTTGATGAATATGTAGGACCTTCCATACCTGACCAAAGACAAATAGACAATTTAAATCACTTTATTGTCAAAGCTAATATGTCAACACTGCCCACTTTTGATTCTCTTTTTACCTGGACAGGTATGAGACCAAAGGGCAGAGTTTGGAAAAGATTAGACTGGGAAAATCAAATCCCCTACGGTGGGACATTTTCAAATCTTCAAATATCCAAACTTTAGCAAGGGAACAGTCTGATCATGCCCCATTAATATTCATTATCACATAAGCCTTAAAAGACTCTAAGCCAGCCCCTTTCAGATTTCAGGAATGTTGGACTAACTACCCAATATTCCTAAAACTAGTTAAAGATGCTTGGAACATCCAAACTAATAAGACAGGTATGGACATATTAGTTTTTAAAATAAAAAAATCTAAAATATGCCTTAAAGTTTTGGAACAAGAATACATTTGGAAAAATTTTCGACACTGTTTAAGCCTGTGAAGAAGATCTGGTTAAAGATGAAAATGATATTTAGAATGATGAATCACCAAATAACCTAACTAAACTAAATATGGCAAAGGCAAAGTTAACTTTGGCTCTGAAAATCGGGAAAGCTTTTGGAGACAGAAATCCAAAATCAAGTGGCTAAGAGAGGGGGACTTAAACACCAAGTTTTACCATCAATTAGTAAAATCTAAGCACAAAAAGCAAACAAAATCCTCAATCAAAACCTGCTCAGGATTAGTATTACATAATAAATAGGAAATTGTAAAAGAAGGGGTTCAATATTTTTCAGACCTTTTAAAAGCTGAAAACAATAACCCCTTAGGTATTAACAAAGCTTGGATTTTAGAAAACATCCCAAGAATTATAACTGAGGAAATGAACTATGA
The DNA here is from genome assembly GCA_037428765.1 of Rubia yunnanensis. Taxonomy (NCBI): domain Eukaryota; kingdom Viridiplantae; phylum Streptophyta; class Magnoliopsida; order Gentianales; family Rubiaceae; genus Rubia; species Rubia yunnanensis. The sequence continues at coordinate 76,641,519 of CM075064.1, forward strand.
TTTAACTAAGCCAGTTACAATGGAGGTACTCACACACATAATCGAGCAAATGGATGCACATTCTGCATCAGGGGATGATGGTTTTTCTGGGTATGTTTTCCAGAAATGCTGGCATATAATTAGTGTTGATTTCCTCCAAGCAGTTCAAGATTTCTTCCAATCCGCCACCATTCTAAGAGCAATCTCTTCCACATTGATAATTCTCATCCCAAAAAAAAAGAATTATGTTCATCCTTTAAGGACTTTAGACCAGTGACCCTCTACAACTTTACTAATAAAGTCCTCACCAAAATAATGTCTGAAAGGCAAAAACTCTGTTAAACTCTCTGATAAGTCCTGAACAAACAACCTTTGTTTCAGGTAGAGAAATCTCTGATAATATACTTCTAATGCAAGAGCTTACTTCCTTCAATAACTTAAAGACAAAAGGCCATAACATGATAGTTAAATTAGATATGATAAAGACTTTTGATAGAGTATCTTGGGACTTCTTAGCTAAACTACTAATCCAATTTGGTTTTTCAAACCACATAATTGACTTAATAATGGGAAATTTAAAATTTGTCTTCTTCTACATTTTAATAAATGGTTCATCACATGGTTTCTTTCAATCATCCAAAGGCTTAAAGAAAGGAGATCCTCTCTCTCTCCCATGCCTTTTATTTTGATGGAAAAAGCATTCTCAAAGAATTTAAATTTCCTTTTCCAATATTCAAACATTTAGAGTCATGTGCTTTTGGTTTAAAATTATTCATGCACCGAATTCTATTACATTTTGAGTTCCCAATAAACCACGAACATGAAATTTAATTCGATGCTCGGTGGTGGAAATTATTGTTCTCATATCTCTTATCGTATGGTATAAATGGAATGCTATGAAAAATGAAAGACAAATACACAAATGAATCTGTCCTTGACGATAACGGAACATTGTGGTTTTCAATTAAAGATTCTGTTCAGTGTATCTCCAATAATTCATTTCAATGTCACGTAATAAGGTGATGGGACATATGTGCAAAATTTTAAAAAATACACTGTTAGTCTAAAACTCCGATAATGTTAAGCCTGACAAGAAATTCTTAGATTCGTAGCTGAAACTCAACTATTCGAGTGTGATAAAGAAACTTAGACTAATCTGCGTATACTTCAACAAATTCTTATGAATGACACCTTTGTGTACTTGTAACTAGTGTGCTACAGTTTACTAAAGGTCATGTGCTTTCGCTTTAAAATTATTCTTGGACAGAACTCTATTACAGTCTGAGTTCCAAATAAACCACGAACGTGAAATTTAATGAGAATCTCGGTGGTGGAAATTATTGTTCTCATATCTCTTATTGTAGGGGTATAAGTGGAATACTATGAAAAATGAAAGACAAATACACTGGTGAATCTGTCCATGACCATAATGGAACATTGTGGTTGTGAATTGATGATTCTTTTCAGTGTATATCCAATATTTCACTTCAATCTCGAATAACTAGGTGATGGGACCTATGTGCAAAATTTTAAAAAAATACACTACCAGTCTAATACTCCGATAATGTTCAGTCCGATAAGAAATTATCAGATCTGTAGCTAAAACTCAACTATTCGAGTGTGATAAAGAAACTAAGACTATTCTGCGTATACTTCAACACCATTCTATGGATGGCACCTTTGTGTACTTGTAACTAGTGTGCTGCAGTTTACTCAAGGTCATGTGCTTTCGCTTTAAAACTATTCATGGACCGAACTCTATTACATTTTGAGTTCCTAATAAACCACGAACATGAAATTTAATGCTATGCTCAATTGTGGAATTTATTGTTCTCATATCTCTTATCGTAGGGGTATAAGTGGAATGCTATGAAAAATGAAAGAAAAATAAACTATTTAATCCGTCCTTGACGATAACGGAACATCGTGGTTTTCAATTAAAGATTATGTTCAGTGTATCTCCAATATTTCATTTCAATTTCACATAATTAGGTGATGGGACCTCTATGATTTTTTTTAAAATACACTGTTAGTCTAAAACTCTGATAATATTCAGTCCGATATGAAATTTTCAGATCCGTAGCTGAAACTCAACTGTTCGAGTGTGATAAAGAAACTCAGACTAATATGTGTATACTTCAACAACTTCATATGAATGACACCTTTGTGTACTTTTAACTAGTGTGCTACAGTTTACTCTAGGTCATGTGCTTTCGGTTTAAAATTATTCATGGACTTAATTCTATTACATTTAAAGTTCCTTATAACCACGAACGTGAAATTTAATGCGAGGCTTGGTGGTGGAAATTATTCTTCTCATATCTCTTATCGTAGGGGTATAAATGGAATGCTATGAAAAATGAAAGAGAAATACACTAATGAATCAGTCCTTGATAATAACGGAACATTGTGGTTTTCAATGAAAGATTCTGTTCAGTGTATCTCCAATTGTTCATTTCAATGTCACGTAATTAGGTGATGGGACATATGTACAAAATTTTTAAAAAATACACTGTCAGTCTTAAACCCCGATAATGTTCAGCTTGATATGAAATTTTCAGATCCGTAACTGAAACTCAACTATTAGAGTGTGATAAAGAAACTAAGACTAATCAGCGTATACTTCAACACCATTTTATGGATGACACCTTTGTGTACTTGTAACTAGTATGCTGCAGTTTACTCAAGGACATGTGCTTTCGCTTTAAAACTATTCATGGACCGAACTCCATTACATTTTGAGTTCCTAATAAACCACGAATGTGAAATTTAATGCGATGCTCGGTGGTGGAAATTATTGTTCTCATATCTCTTATCGTAGGGGTATAAGTGGAATGCTATGAAAAATGAAAGACAAATACACTAGTGATTCCGTCCTTGACGATAAGGAACATTGTGGTTTTTAATCAATGATTCTATTCAGTGTATCTCAAATATTTCATTTCAATTTCACATAATTAGGTGATGGGACCTATGTGCAAAATTTTAAAAAATACACTGTCAGTCTAAAACTATGATATTGTTCAGTCCGATAAGAAATTTTCAGATCCGTAGCTGAAACTCAACTATTCGAGTGTCATAAAGAAACTGAGACTAATCTGCTTATATTTCAACAACTTCTTAAGAATAACGCCTTTGTGTACTTGTAACCGGTGTGCTACAGTTTACTCAAAGTCATGTGCTTTCGGTTTAAAATTATTCATGCACCGAATTCTGTTACATTTTGAGTTCCCAATAAACCACGAACGTGAAATTTAATTCGATGCTCGGTGGTGGAAATTATTGTTCTCATATCTCTTATCGTATGGTTTTAAATGGAATTCTATGAAAAATGAAAGACAAATACACTAATGAATCAGTCCTTGACGATAACGGAACATTGTGGTTTTCAATTAAAGATTTTGTTCAGTGTATCTCCAATAATTCATTTCAATGTCACGTAATTATGTGATGGGACATATGTGCAAAATTTTAAAAAATACACTGTCAGTCTAAAACTCCGATAATGTTCAGTCTGATATGAAATTTTTAGATCCATTACTGAAACTCAACTATTCGAGTGTGATAAAGAAACTGAGACTAATCTGCGTATACTTCAACAAATTCTTATGAATGACACCTTTGTGTACTGCGTATCTCCAACATTTCATTTTAATATCACATAAATAGGTGATAGACCCAATGTGCAAAATTTAAAAAAGTACACTGTCCGTCAAAAACTCCGAAAATGTTCAGTCCCATAAGAAATTTTTGTATCCGTAGCTGAAACTAAACTATTCGAGTGTGATAAAGAAACCGAGACTAATCTGCATATTCTTCAACAACTTCTTATGAATGACACCTTTGTGTACTTGTAAAAAGTGTGCTACAGTTTACTCAAGGTTATGTGCTTTCGCTTTAAAATTATTTAGGGACCGAATTCTATTACATTTTGAGTAACTTATAAACCACGAACGTGACATTTAATGCGATGCTCGGTTGGGGAAATTATTCTTCTCATATCTCTTATCGTAGGGGTATAAGTGGAATACAATGAAAAATGAAAGACATATAGACTGGTGAATCCGTCCATAATCATAATGGAAAATTGTGGTTGTTAATTGATGATTTTGTTCAGTGTATGTCCAACATTTCATTTTAATTTCACATAAGTAGGTGATGGAACCTATATCCAAAATTTTAAAAAGTACACTTTCAGTCTAAAATTCTGATAATGTTCAGTCAGATAAGAAATTTTCAGATCCGTAGTTGAAACTCAGCTATTCAAGTGTGATAAAGAAACTGAGACTAATCTGCATATACTTCAACAACTTCTTATGAATGACACCTTTGTGTACATGTAACTAGTGTACTACATTTTACTCTAGGTCATGTCCTTTCGCTTTAAAATTATTCATGGACTGAACTCTATTACATTTTGAGTTCCTTATAAACCATGAACATAAAATTTAATGCGATGATCAGTGGTGGAAATTATTGTTCTCATATCTCTTATCATAGGGTTATATGTGGAATACTATGAAAAATGAAAGACAAATACACTAGTGAATCCGTCCATGACGAGAATGGGACATTGTGGTTGTCAATTGATGATTATGTTTAGTGTATCTCCAATATTCCATTCCAATTTCGAATAATTAGGTGATGGGACCTATGTGCAAAATTTTAAAAAATACACGGTCAGTCTAAAAAAAGTTTCATATTCATAGCTGAAACTCAACTATTCGAGTGTGATAAAGAAATTGAAACTAATCTGCGTATACTTCAACAACTTCTTATGAATGAGATCTTTGTGTACTTGTAACTAGTGTGCTTCAATTTACTCAAAGTCATGTGCTTTCGCTTTAAAATTAATCATAGACCGAACTCTATTACATTTTATGTTCCTAATAAACCATAAACGTGAAATTTAATGCGATGCTCGGTGGTGGAAATTATTGTTCTCATATCTCTTATCGTAGGGGTATATGTGGAATATACTAGTGATAAATGAAAAATGAAAAATGAAAGACAAATACACTAGTGAATCCGTTAATGACCATAACGGAACATTGTGGTTGTCAATTGATGATTCTATTTATTGTATCTCCAATATTTCATTTCAATTTTGAATAACTAGTGATGGGACCTATGTTCAAAATTTTTTTAAAAAAATACACTGTCAGTCTAAAACTCCGATAATGTTCAGTCCGATAAGAAAGTTTCAGATCCGTAGCTGAAACTCAACTATTCAAGTGTGATAAAGAAACTGAGACTAATCTGCGTATACTTCAAAAACTTCTTATGAATAACAGCTTTGTGTACTTGTAACTAGTGTGCTACAGTTTACTCAAGGTCATGTGCTTTCGCTTTAAAACTATTCATGGACCGAACTCCATTACATTTTGAGTTCCTAATAAACCACGAACATGAAATTTAATGCGATGCTCGGTGGTGGAAATTATTGTTCGCATATCCCTTATCGTAGGGGTATAAGTGGAATACTATGAAAAATGATAGAAAAATATACTGGTGAATCCGTCCATGACCATAACGGAACAATGTGGTTGTAAATTGATGATTCTGTTCAGTGTATCTCCAACATTTCATTTTAATTTCACATAAATAGGAGATAGACCCTATGTGCAAAATTTTTAAAAAAATACGCCGTCAGTCAAAAACTTCGATAATGTTTCAGTCCCATAAGAATTTTTCATATCCATAGCTGAAACTCAACTATTCGAGTGTGATAAAGAAACTGAGACTAATCTTCATATTCTTCAACAACTTTTTATGAATGACACCTTTGTGTACTTGTAACTAGTGTGCTACAGTTTACTCAAGGTCAATTGCTTTTGCTTTAAAATTATCCATTGACTGAATTCTATTACATTCTGAGTTCCTAATAAACTACAAATGTGAAATTTAATGTGATGCTCGGTGGTGGATATTATTGTTCTCATATCTCTTATCATAGGGGTAGAAGTGGAATACTATAAAAAATGATAGAAAAATACAACGGTGAATGCGTCCCTGACCATAACGGAACGGTGTGGTTGTCAATTGATAATTCTGTTCAGTGTATCTGCAACATTTTATTTTAATCTCACATAAGTAGGTGATAGAACCTATGTGAAAATTTTTAAAAAAATACACCGTCAGTCTAAAACTCCGATAATGTTCAGTCCGATAAGAAATTTTAAGATCCGTAGCTGAAACTTAACTATTCAAGTGTGATAAGGAAACTGAGACTAATCTGCATATACTTCAACAACTTCTAATGAATGACACCTTTGTGTACTTGTAAATAGTGTGCTACAGTTTACTCCATGTCATGTGCTTTCGTTTTAAAATTATCCAGGGACCAAATTCTATTACATTTTGTGTACCTTATAAACCATGAACGTGAAATTTAATGCGATGCTCGGTTGTGGAAATTATTCTTCTCATATCTCTTATCGTAGGGGTATAAGTGGAATACAATGAAAAATGAAAGACATATAGACTGGTGAATCCGTCCATGACCATAACGGAAAATTGTGGTTGTTAATTGATAATTCTGTTAAGTGTATCTCCAGCATTTCATTTTAATTTCACATAAGTAGGTGATGGAACCTATATGCAAAATTTTAAAAAATACACTTTCAGTCTAAAACTCTGATAATGTTCAGTCAGATAAGAAATTTTAAGATCCGTAGCTGAAACTTAACTATTCCAGTGTGATAAAGAAACTGAGACTAATCTGCATATACTTCAACAACTTCTTATGAATGACACCTTTGTGTACATGTAACTAGTGTGCTACAGTTTACTCTAGGTCATGTCCTTTCGCTTTAAAATTATTCATAGACTGAACTCTATTCAATTTTGAGTTCCTTATAAACCATGAACGTGAAATTTAATTCGATGGTCGGTGGTGGAAATTATTGTTCTCATATCTCTTATCATAGGGGTATATGTGGAATACTATGAAAAATGAAAGACATATACACTGGTTAATCCGTCCATGACCATAATGGAACATTGTGGTTGTCAATTGACGATTATATTTAGTGTATCTCCAATATTTCATTCCAATTTTGAATAATTAGGTGATGGGACCTATGTGCAAAATTTTAAAAAATACACTGTCAGTCTAAAACTCCGATAATTTTCAATCCGAAAAGAAAGTTTCAAACCCGTAGCTGAAACTCAACTATTCGAGTGTGATAAAGAAACAGAGATTAATCTGCGTATACTTCAACAACTTCTTATGAATGAGATCTTTGTGTACTTGTAACTAGTGTGCTACAGTTTGCTCAAAGTCATGTGCTTTCGCTTTAAAATTAATCATGGACCGAACTCTATTACATTTTAAGTTCCTAATAAACCATGAACGTGAAATTTAATGCGATGGTCGGTGGTGGAAATTATTGTTCTCATATCTCTTATCATAGGGGTATATGTGGAATACACTGGTGATAAATGAAAAATGAAAATTGAAAGACAAATACACTAGTGAATCCATTCATGACAATAACGGAACATTGTGGTTGTCAATTGATGATTCTGTTTATTGTATGTCCAATATTTCAATTCAATTTTAAATAATTAGGTGATGGGGCCTATGTTCAAAATTCAAAAAAAAGTACACTGTCAGCTAAAAGTCCGATAATGTTCAGTCCGATAAGAAAGTTTCAGATCCGTAGCTGAAACTCAACTATTCAAGTGTGATAAGGAAACTGAGACTAATCTGCATATACTTCAACAACTTCTTATGAATGACACCTTTGTGTACTTGTAAATAGTGTGCTACAGTTTACTCAAGGTCATGTGCTTTCGCTTTAAAATTATTTAGGGACCGAATTCTATTACATTTTGAGTAACTTATAAACCACGAATGTGACATGTAATGCGATGCTCGGTTGGGGAAATTATTCTTCTCATATCTCTTATCGTAGGGGTATAAGTGGAATACAATGAAAAATGAAAGACATATAGACTGGTGAATCCGTCCATGACTATAACGGAAAATTGTGGTTGTTAATTGATAATCCTGTTAAGTGTATCTCCAGCATTTCATTTTAATTTCACATAAGTAGGTGATGGAGCCTATATGCAAAATTTTAAAAAATACACTTTCAGTCTAAAACTCCGATAATGTTCAGTCCGATAAGAAATTTTTAGATCAGTAGCTGAAACTCAACTATTCAAGTGTGATAAAGAAACTGAGACTAATCTGCATATACTTCAACAACTTCTTATGAATGACACCTTTGTGTACAAGTAACTAGTGTGCTACAGTTTTCTCAAGGTCATGTCCTTTCGCTTTAAAATTATTCATGGACTGAACTCTATTACATTTTAAGTTCCTAATAAACCACGAACGTGAAATTTAATGCGATGGTCGGTGGTGGAAATTATTGTTCTCATATCTCTTATCATAGGGGTATATGTGGAATACTATGAAAAATGAAAGACAAATACACTGGTTAATCCGCCCATGACCATAATGGAACATTGTGGTTGTCAATTGATGATTATGTTTAGTGTATCTCCAATATTTCATTCCAATTTCAAATAATTAGGTGACGGGACCTATGTGCAAAATTTAAAAAAACACACTGTCAGTCTAAAACTCCGATAATATTCAAACCGAAAAGAAAGTGTCAAAGTCATGTCCTTTCGCTTTAAAATTATTCATGGACTGAACTCTATTACATTTTGAGTTCCTAATAAACCACGAACGTGAAATTTAATGCGATGCTAGGTGGTGGAAATTATTTTTCTCATATCTCTTATCGTAGGAGTATATGTGGAATACACTAGTGATAAATGAAAATTGAAAAATTAAAGACCAATACACTAGTGAATCCGTCCATGACCATAACAGAACATTGTGGTTGTCAATTGATGATTCTGTTTATTGTATCTCCAATATTTCAATTCAATTTTGATTAATTAGGTGCTGGGGCCTATGTTCAAAATTTCAAAAAAATACACTATCAGTCTAAAACTCCAATAATGTTAAGTCAGATAAGAAAGTTTCAGATCCGTAGCTGAAACTCAACTATTCCAGTGTTGTAAAGAAACTGAGACTAATCTGCGTATACTTCAACAACTTCTTATGAATAACAGCTTTGTGTACTTGTAACTAGTGTGCTACAGTTTACTCAAAGTCATGTCCTTTCGCTTTAAAATTATTCATTGACTGAACTCTATTACATTTTGAGTTCCTAATAAACCACGAACGTGAAATTTAATGTGATGCTAGGTGGTGGAAATTATTGTTCTCATATCTCTTATCGTAGGAGTATATGTGGAATACAATAGTGATAAATGAAAATTGAAAAATTAAAGACCAATACACTAGTGAATCCGTCCATGACCATAACGGAACATTGCGGTTGTCAATTGATGATTCTGTTTATTGTATCTCCAATATTTCAATTCAATTTTGATTAATTAGGTGCTGGGGCCTTTGTTCAAAATTTCAAAAAAATACACTATCAGTCTAAAACTCCGATAATGTTCAGTCAGATAAGAAAGTTTCAGATCCGTAGCTGAAACTCAACTATTCCAGTGTTGTAAAGAAACTGAGACTAATCGGCGTATTCTTCAACAACTTCTTATGAATAACAGCTTTATGTACATTAAACTAGTGTGCTACAGTTTACTCAAAGTCATGTCCTTTCGCTTTAAAATTATTCATGGACTGAACTCTATTACATTTTGAGTTCCTAACAAACCACGAACGTGAAATTTAATGCGATGCTCGGTGGTGGAAATTATTGTTCTCATATCTCTTATCGTAGGGGTATATGTGGAATACACTAGTGATAAATGAAAAATGAAAAATGAAAGACAAATACACTAGGGAATCTGTCCATGACCATAACGGAACATTGTGGTTGTCAATTGATGATTCTGTTTGTTGTATCTCCAATATTTCAATTCAATTTTGAATAATTAGGTGACGGGACCTGTGTTCAAAATTTTTTAAAAAATACACTATCAGTCTAAAACTCTGATAATGTTCAATCCGATAAGAAAGTTTCAGATCCGTAGCCAAAACGCAACTATTCAAGTGTTGTAAAGAAACTGAGACTAATCGGCGTATACTTCAACAACTTCTTATGAATAACAGCTTTGTGTACCTGTAACTAGTGTGCTACAGTTTACTCAAAGTCATGTCCTTTCGCTTTAAAATTATTCATGGACTGAACTCTATTACATTTTGAGTTCCTAATAAACCACGAACGTGAAATTTAATGCGATGCTCGGTGGTGGAAATTATTGTTCTCATATCTCTTATCGTAGGGGTATATGTGGAATACACTAGTGATAAATGAAAATTGAAAAATGAAAGACAAATACACTAGTGAATCTGTCCATGACCATAATGGAACATTGTGGTTGTCAATTGATGATTCTATTTGTTGTATCTCCAATATTTCAATTCAATTTTGAATAATTAGGTGACGGGACCTGTGTTCAAAATTTAAAAAAAATAAACTATCAGTCTAAAACTCTGATAATGTTCAGTCCGATAAGAAAGTTCCAGATCCGTAGCCGAAACGCAACTATTCAAGTGTTGTAAAGAAACTGAGACTAATCTGCGTATACTTCAACAACTTCTTATGAATAACACCTTTGTGTACTTGTAACTAGTGTGCTACAGTTTACTCAAAGTCATGTCCTTTCGCTTTAAAATTATTCATGGACTGAACTCTATTACATTTTGAGTTCCGAATAAACCACGAACGTGAAATTTAATGCGATGCTAGGTGGTGGAAATTATTGTTCTCATATCTCTTATCGTAGGAGTATATGTGGAATACACTAGTGATAAATGAAAATTGAAAAATTAAAGACAAATACACTAGTGAATCCGTCCATGACCATAACGGAACATTGTGGTTGTCAATTGATGATTCTGTTTATTGTATCTCCAATATTTCAATTCAATTTTGAATAATTAGGTGCTGGGGCCTATCTTCAAAATTTCAAAAAAATACACTATCAGTCTAAAACTCCGATAATGTTCAGTCAGATAAGAAAGTTTCAGATCCGTAGCTGAAACTCAACTATTCCAGTGTTGTAAAGAAACTGAGACTAATCGGCGTATTCTTCAACAACTTCTTATGAATAACAGCTTTATGTACTTTTAACTAGTGTGCTACAGTTTACTCAAAGTCATGTCCTTTCGCTTTAAAATTATTCATGGACTGAACTCTATTACATTTTGAGTTCCTAATAAACCACGAACGTGAAATTTAATGCGATGCTCGGTGGTGGAAATTATTGTTCTCATATCTCTTATCGTAGGGGTATATGTGGAATACACTAGTGATAAATGGAAAATGAAAGACAAATACACTAGTGAATCTGTCCATGACCATAACGGAACATTGTGGTTGTCAATTGATGATTCTGTTTGTTGTATCTCCAATATTTCAATTCAATTTTGAATAATTAGGGGACGGGACCTGTGTTCAAAATTTTTTAAAAAATACACTATCAGTCTAAAACTCTGATAATGTTCAGTCCGATAAGAAAGTTTCAGATCCGTAGGTGAAACTCAACTATTCCAGTGTTGTAAAGAAACTGAGACAAATCGGCGTATACTTCAACAACTTCTTATGAATAACAGCTTTGTGTACTTGTAACTAGTGTGCTACAGTTTACTCAAAGTCTTGTCCTTTCGCTTTAAAATTATTCATGGACTGAACTCTATTACATTTTGAGTTCCTAATAAACCACGAACGTGAAATTTAATGCGATGCTCGGTGGTGGAAATTATTGTTCTCATATCTCTTATCGTAGGGGTATATGTGGAATACACTAGTGATAAATGAAAAATGAAAAATGAAAGACAAATACACTAGTGAATCTGTCCATGACCATAACGGAACATTGTGGTTGTCAATTGATGATTCTGTTTGTTGTATCTCCAATATTTCAATTCAATTTTGAATAATTAGGTGACGGGACCTGTGTTCAAAATTTTAAAAAAATACACTATCAGTCTGAAACTCTGATAATGTTCAGTCAGATAAGAAAGTTTCAGATCCGTAGCTGAAACTCAACTATTCAAGTGTGATAAAGAAACTAAGACTAATATGCATGTACTTCAACAACTTCTTATGAATGACACCTTTGTGTACTTGTAACTTGTGTGCTACAGTTTACTCAAGGTTATGTGCTTTCACTTTAAAATTATTCATTGACCGAATTCTATTACATTTTGAGTTCCTAATAAACCACGAACGTGAAATTTATTGCGATGCTTGGTGGAGAAAATTATTGTTCTCATATCTCTTATCGTAGGGGTATAAGTGGAATACTATGAAACACTGGTGAATCTGTCGATGACAATAACGGAACAATATGGTTGTAAATTGATGATTATGCTCAGTGTATCTCCAACATTTCATTTAATTTCACATAAGTAGGTGATAGAACCTATGTGCAAAATTTAAAAAAATACACTGTCAGTAAAAAATTCCGATAATGTTCAGTCCTATAAGAAATTTTCATATCCGTAGCTAAAACTCAACTATTAAAGTGTAATAGAGAAACTGAGACTAATCTGCATATTCTTCAACAACTTCTTATGAATGACACCTTTGTGTACTTTTAACTAGAGTGCTACAGTTTACTCAAGGTCATGTGCTTTCGCTTTAAACTTTTTCATTGACCGAATTCTATTACATTTTGGGTTCCTAATAAACCACGAACGTGAAAATTTATGCGATGCTCGGTGGTGGAAATTATTGTTCTCATATCCCTTATCATAGGGGTATAAGTGGAATACTATGAAAAATGATAGAAAAATACACTGGTGAATCCGTCCATGACCATAACGGAACAATGTGGTTGTAAATTGATGATTCTGCTCAGTGTATCTCCAACATTTCATTTTAATTTCATATAAGTAGGTGATGGAACATGTGTGCAAAATTTAAAAAAATACACCGTCAGTCAAAAACTCCGATGACGTTCAGTCCCATAAGAAATTTTCACATCCGTAGCTGAAACTTAAATATTCAAGTGTGATAGAGAAACTGAGACTAATCTGCATATTCTTCAACAAATTCTTGTCAATGACACCTTTGTGTACTTGTAACTAGAGTGCTACAGTTTACTCAAGGTCATGTGTTTTCGCTTTAAAATTATTCATCGACCCAATTCTATTACATTTTGAGTTCCTAATAAACCACGAAGGTGAAAATTAATGCGATGCTCGGTGGTGGAAATTATTGTTCTCATATCTCTTATCGTAGGGGTATAAATGGAACACTTTGAAAAATGATAGAAAAATACACTGGTGAATCCGTCCATGACCATAACGGAACAATGTGGTTGTAAATTGATGATTCTGCTCTGTGTATCTCCAACATTTCATTTTAATTTCACATAAGTAGGTGATGGAACATATGTGCAAAATTTTAAAAAATACACTTTCAGTTTTAAACTCCGATAAGAAATTTTCATATCCGTAGATGAAACTCAACTATTCAAGTGTGATAGAGAAACTGAGACTAATCTGCATATTCTTCAACAACTTCTTATGAATGACACCTTTGTGTACTTGTAACTAGAGTGCTACAGTTTACTCAAGGTCATGTGCTTTCGCTCTAAAATTATTCATGGACCAAATTCTATTATATTTTGAGTTCCTAACAAACCATGAACGTGAAATTTAATGCGATGCTCGGTGGTGGAAATTATTGTTCTCATATCTCTTATCGTAGGGGTATAAGTGGAATACCATGAAAAATGATAGAAAAATACACTGGTGAATCCGTCCATGACCATAACGGAACAATGTGGTTGTAAATTGATGATTCTGCTCTGTGTATCTCCAACATTTCATTTTAATTTCACATAAGTAGGTGATGGAACATATGTGCAAAATTTTAAAAAATACACTGTCCGTCTTAAACACTGATAATGTTTAGTCCGATAAAAAATTTTTAGATCCGTAGCTGAAACACAACTATTCGAGTGTGATAAAGAATCTGAGTCTAATATGCATATACTTCAACAACTTCTTATGAATGACACCTTTGTGCACTTGTAACTAGAGTGCTACACTTTACTCAAGGTCATGTGCTTTCGCTTTAAAATTATTCATTGTCCGAATTCTATTACATTTTGAGTCCCTAATAAACCACGAACGTGAAAATTTATGCGATGCTCGGTGGTGGAAATTATTTTCTCATATCTCTTACCGTAGGGGTATAAGTGGAATACTATGAAAAATGATAGAAAAATACACTGGTGAATCTGTCCATGACAATAACGGAACAATATGGTTGTAAATTGATGATTCTGCTCAGTGTATCTCCAACATTTCATTTAATTTCACATAAGTAGGTGATAGAACCTATGTGCAAAATTTAAAAAAATACACTGTCAGCTAAAAACTCCGATAATGTTCAGTCCCATAAGACATTTTCATATCCGTAACTGAAACTCAACTATTAAAGTGTGATAGAGAAACTGAGACCAATCTGCATATTCTTCAACAACTTCATATGAATGACACCTTCGTCTACTTGTAACTAGAGTGCTACAGTTTACTCAAGGTAATGTGCTTTCGCTGTAAAATTATTCATGGACCGAATTCTACTACATTTTGAGTTCCTAATAAACCACGAACGTGAAATTTAATGCGATGCTCGGTGGTGGAAATTATTGTTCCCATATATCTTATCGTAGGGTTATAAGTGGAATACTATTAAAAATGATAGAAAAATACACTTTTGAATCCGTCCATGACCACAACGGAACAATGTGGTTGTAAATTGATGACTCTGCTCTGTGTATCTCCAACATTTCATTTTAATTTCACATAAGTAGGTGATGGAACATATGTGTAAAATTTTAAAAAATACACTTTCAGTCTTAAAAACTCTGATAAGAAATTTTTAGATCCGTAGCTGAAACTCAACTATTCAAGTGTCATAAAGAAACTGAGACTAATCTGCCTATACTTCAACAACTTCTTATGAATGACACCTTTGTGTACTTGTAACTTGTGTGCTACAGTTTACTCAAGGTCATGTGCTTTCGCTTTAAAATTATACATGGACCGAACTCTATTACATTTTGAGTTCCTAATAAATCGTAAACGTGAAATTTATTGCGATGCTTGGTGGAGGAAATTATAGTTCTCATATCTCTTATCGTAGAGGTACAAGTGGAATACTATGAAAAATGATAGAAAAGTACACTGGTGAATCTGTCCATGACAATAATGGAACAATGTGGTTGTAAATTGATGATTCTGCTCAGTTTATCTCCAACATTTCATTTTAATTTCACATAAGTAGGTGATAGAACCTATGTGCTAAATTTTAAAAAATACACTGTCAGTCAAAAACTCCGATAATGTTGAGCCCCATCAGAAATTTTCATATCCGTAGCTGAAACTCAACTATTCAAGTGTGATAGAGAAACTGAGACTAATCTGCATATTCTTCAACAACTTCTTATGAATGACACCTTTGTGTACTTGTAACTAGAGTGCTACAGTTTGCTCAAGGTTGTGTGCTTTCGCTCTAAAATTATTCATGGACCGAATTCTATTACATTTTGAGTTCCTAATAAACCACGAACGTGAAATTTAATGCGATGCTCGGTGGTGGAAATTATTGTTCTCATATCTCTTAAAGTAGGGTTATAAGTGGAATACTATGAAAAATGATAGAAAAATACACTGGTGAATCCGTCCATGACAATAACGGAACAATGTGGTTGTAAATTGATGATTCTGCTTAGTTTATCTCCAACATTTCATTTTAATTTCACATAAGTAGGTGATAGAACCTATGTGCAAAATTTTAAAAAATACACTGTCAGTCAAAAACTCCGATAATGTTCATCCCCATAAGAAATTTTCATATCCGTAGCTGAAACTCAACTATTCAAGTGTGATAGAGAAACTGAGACTAATCTGCATATTCTTCAACAACTTCTTATGAATGACACCTTTGTGTACTTGTAACTAGAGTGCTACAGTTGGCTCAAGGTCATGTGCTTTCGCTCTAAAATTATTCATGGACCGAATTCTATTACATTTTGAGTTCCTAATAAACCACGAACGTGAAATTTAATGCGATGCTCGGTGGTGGAAATTATTGTTCTCATATCTCTTAAAGTAGGGTTATAAGTGGAATACTATGAAAAATGATAGAAAAATACACTGGTGAATCCGTCCATGACAATAACGGAACAATGTGGTTGTAAATTGATGATTCTGCTTAGTTTATCTCCAACACTTAATTTTAATTTCACATAAGTAGGTGATAGAACCTATGTGCAAAATTTAAAAAAATACACTGTCAGTCAAAAACTCCGATAATGTTCAGCCCCATAAGAAATTTTCATATCCTTAGCTGAAACTCAACTATTCAAGTGTGATAGAGAAACTGAGACTAATATGCATATTCTTCAACAACTTCTTATGAATGACACCTTTGTGTCCTTGTACCTAGATTGCTACAGTTTCCTCAAGGTCATGCTTTCGCTCTAAAATTATTCATGGACCGAATTCTATTACGTTTTGAGTTCCTAAAAAACAACGAACGTGAAATTTAATGCGATGCTCGGTGGTGGAAATTATTGTTCTCATATCTCTTAAAGTAGGGTTATAAGTGGAATACTATGAAAAATGATAGAAAAATACACTGGTGAATCCGTCCATGACAATAACGGAACAATGTGGTTGTAAATTGATGATTCTGCTTAGTTTATCTCCAACATTTCATTTTAATTTCACATAAGTAGGTGATAGAACCTATGTGCAAAATTTAAAAAAATACACTGTCAGTCAAAAACTCCGATAATGTTCAGCCCCATAAAAAATTTTCATATCCGTAGCTGAAACTCAACTATTCAAGTGTGATAGAGAAACTTAGACTAATATTCATATTCTTCAACAACTTCTTATGAATGACACCTTTGTGTCCTTGTACCTAGAGTGCTACAGTTTCCTCAAGGTCATGCTTTCGCTCTAAAATTATTCATGGACCGAATTCTATTACATTTTAAGTTCCTAATAAACCATGAACGTGAAATTTAATGCGATGCTCGGTGGTGGAAATTATTGTTCTCATATCTCTTAAAGTAGGGTTATAAGTGGAATACTATGAAAAATGATAGAAAAGTACACTGGTGAATCCGTCCATGACAATAACGGCACAATGTGGTTGTAAATTGATGATTCTGCTTAGTTTATCTCCAACACTTCATTTTAATTTCACATAAGTAGGTGATAGAACCTATGTGCAAAATTTAAAAAAATACACTGTCAGTCAAAAACTCCGATAATGTTCAGCCCCATAAGAAATTTTCATATCCGTAGCTGAAACTAAACTATTCAAGTGTGATAGAGAAACTGAGACTAATCTGCATATTCTTCAACAACTTCTTATGAATGACACCTTTGTGTACTTGTAACTAGAGTGCTACAGTTTATTCAAGGTCATGTGCTTTCGCTCTAAAATTATTCATGGACCGAATTTTATTACATTTTGAGTTCCTAATAAACCACGAACGTGAAATTTAATGCGATGCTCGGTGGTGGAAATTATTGTTCTCATATCTCTTAAAGTGGGGTTATAAGTGGAATACTATGAAAAATGATAGAAAAATACACTGGTGAATCCGTCCATGACAATAACGGAACAATGTTGTTGTAAATTGATGATTCTGCTTAGTTTATCTCCAACACTTCATTTTAATTTCACATAAGTAGGTGATAGAACCTATGTGCAAAATTTAAAAAAATACACTGTCAGTCAAAAACTTCGATAATGTTCAGCCCCATAAGAAATTTTCATATCCGTAGCTGAAACTAAACTATTCAAGTGTGATAGAGAAACTGAAACTAATCTGCATATTCTTCAACAACTTCTTATGAATGACACCTTTGTGTACTTGTAACTAGAGTGCTACAATTTATTCAAGGTCATGTGCTTTCGCTCTAAATTTATTCATGGACCGAATTTTATTACATTTTGAGTTCCTAATAAACCACGAACGTGAAATTTAATGGGATGCTCGGTGTTGGAAATTATTGTTCTCATATCTCTTAAAGTAGGGTTATAAGTGGAATACTATGAAAAATGATAGAAAAATACACTGGTGAATCCGTCCATGACAATAACAGAACAATGTGGTTGTAAATTGATGATTCTGCTTAGTTTATCTCCAACACTTCATTTTAATTTCACATAAGTAGGTGATAGAACCTATGTGCAAAATTTAAAAAAATACACTGTCTTTCAAAAACTCCGATAATGTTCAGCCCCATAAGAAATTTTCATATCCGTAGCTGAAACTCAACTATTCAAGTGTGATAGAGAAACTGAGACTAATCTGCATATTATTCAACAACTTCTTATGAATGACACCTTTGTGTACTTATAACTAGAGTGCTACTGTTTACTCAAGGTCATGTGCTTTCGCTCTAAAATTATTCATGGACTGAATTCTATTATATTTTGAGTTCCTAACAAACCATGAACGTGAAATTTAATGTGATGCTCGGTGGTGGAAATTATTGTTCTCATATCTCTTATCGTAGGGGTATAAGTGGAATACTATGAAAAATGATAGAAAAATACACTGGTGAATCCGTCCATGACCATAACGGAACAATGTGGTTGTAAATTGATGATTATGCTCTGTGTATCTCCAACATTTCATTTTAATTTCACATAAGTAGGTGATGGAACATATGTGCAAAATTTTAAAAAATACACTTTCAGTCTTAAACTCCGATAAGAAATTTTTAGATCCGTAGCTGAAACTCAACTATTCAAGTGTGATAAAGAAACTGAGACTAATCTGCATATAATTCAACAACTTCTTATGAATGACACCTTTGTGTACTTGTAACTTGTGTGCTACAGTTTACTCAAGGTTATGTGCTCTCGCTGTAAAATTATTCATGGACCGAAATCTATTACACTTTGAGTTACTAATAAACCACGAACGTGAAATTTATTGCGATGCTTGGTGGAGGAAATTATTGTTCTCATATCTCTTATCGTAGGGGTATAAGTGGAATACTATGAAAAATGATAGAAAAATACACTGGTGAATCCGTCCATGACAATAACGGAACAATGTGGTTGTAAATTGATGATTCTGCTCAGTTTATCTCCAACACTTCATTTTAATTTCACATAAGTAGGTGATAGAACCTATGTGCAAAATTTTAAAAAATACACTGTCAGTCAAAAACTCCGATAATGTTCAGCCCCATAAGAAATTTTCATATCCGTAGCTGAAACTCAACTATTCAAGTGTGATAGAGAAACTGAGACTAATATGCATATTCTTCAACAACTTCTTATGAATGACACCTTTGTGTCCTTGTACCTAGATTGCTACAGTTTCCTCAAGGTCATGCTTTCGCTCTAAAATTATTCATGGACCGAATTCTATTACATTTTGAGTTCCTAATAAACAACGAACGTGAAATTTAATGCGATGCTCGGTGGTGGAAATTATTGTTCTCATATCTCTTATCGTAGGGTTATAAGTGGAATACTATGAAAAATGATAGAAAAATACACTGGTGAATCCGTCCATGACAATAACGGAACAACGTGGTTGTAAATTGATGATTCTGCTTAGTTTATCTCCAACACTTCATTTTAATTTCACATAAGTAAGTGATAGAACCTATGTGCAAAATTTAAAAAAATACACTGTCAGTCAAAAACTCCGATAATGTTCAGCCCCATAAGAAATTTTTATATCCGTAGCTGAAAGTAAACTATTCAAGTGTGATAGAGAAACTGAGACTAATCTGCATATTCTTCAACGACTTCTTATGAATGACACCTTTGTGTACTTGTAACTAGAGTGCTACAGTTTACTCAAGGTCATGTGCTTTCGCTCTAAAATTATTCATGGACCAAATTCTATTACATTTTGAGTTCCAAATAAACCACGAACGTGAAATTTAATGCGATGCTCGGTGGTGGAAATTATTGTTCTCATATCTCTTAAAGTAGGGTTATAAGTGGAATACTATGAAAAATGATAGAAAAATACACAGGTGAATCCGCCCATGACAATAACGGAACAATGTGGTTGTAAATTGATGATTCTGCTCAGTTTATCTCCAACACTTCATTTTAATTTCACATAAGTAGGTGATAGAACCTATGTGCAAAATTTAAAAAATACACTGTCAGTCAAAAACTCCGATAATGTTCAGCCCCATAAGAAATTTTCATATCCGTAGCTGAAACTCAACTATTCAAGTGTGATAGAGAAACTGAGACTAATATGCATATTCTTCAACAACTTCTTATGAATGACACCTTTGTGTCCTTGTACCTAGATTGCTACAGTTTCCTCAAGGTCATGCTTTCGCTCTAAAATTATTCATGGACCGAATTCTATTACATTTTGAGTTCCTAATAAACAACGAACGTGAAATTTAATGCGATGCCCGGTGGTGAAAATTATTGTTCTCATATCTCTTATCGTAGGGTTATAAGTGGAATACTATGAAAAATGATAGAAAAATACACTGGTGAATCCGTCCATGACAATAACGGAACAACGTGGTTGTAAATTGATGATTCTGCTTAGTTTATCTCCAACACTTCATTTTAATTTCACATAAGTAAGTGATAGAACCTATGTGCAAAATTTAAAAAAATACACTGTCAGTCAAAAACTCCGATAATGTTCAGCCCCATAAGAAATTTTTATATCCGTAGCTGAAAGTAAACTATTCAAGTGTGATAGAGAAACTGAGACTAATCTGCATATTCTTCAACAACTTCTTATGAATGACACCTTTGTGTACTTGTAACTAGAGTGCTACAGTTTACTCAAGGTCATGTGCTTTCGCTCTAAAATTATTCATGGACCAAATTCTATTATATTTTGAGTTCCTAACAAACCATGAACGTGAAATTTAATGCGATGCTCGGTGGTGGAAATTATTGTTCTCATATCTCTTATCGTAGGGGTATAAGTGGAATACTATGACAAATGATAGAAAAATACACTGGTGAATCCGTCCATGACCATAACGGAACAATGTGGTTGTAAATTGATGATTCTGCTCTGTGTATCTCCAACATTTCATTTTAATTTCACATAAGTAGGTGATGGAACATATGTGCAAAATTTTAAAAAATACACTTTCAGTTTTAAACTCCGATAAGAAATTTTCATATCCGTAGCTGAAACTCAACTATTCAAGTGTGATAAAGAAACTGAGACTAATCTGCATATTCTTCAACAACTTCTTATGAATGACACCTTTGTGTACTTGTAACTAGAGTGCTACAGTTTGCTCAAGGTTGTGTGCTTTCGCTCTAAAATTATTCATTGACCGAATTCTATTACATTTTGAGTTCCTAATAAACCACGAACGTGAAATTTAATGCGATGCTCTGTGGTGGAAATTATTGTTCTCATATCTCTTATCGTAGGGGTATAAGTGGAATACTATGAAAAATGATAGAAAAATACACTGGTGAATCCGTCCATGACCATAACGGAACAATGTGGTTGTAAATTGATGATTCTGCTCTGTGTATCTCCAACATTTCATTTTAATTTCACATAAGTAGGTGATGGAACATATGTGCAAAATTTTAAAAAATACACTTTCAGTTTTAAACTCCGATAAGAAATTTTCATATCCGTAGCTGAAACTCAACTATTCAAGTGTGATAGAGAAACTGAGACTAATCTGCATATTCTTCAACAACTTCTTATGAATGACACCTTTGTGTACTTGTAACTAGAGTGCTACAGTTTACTCAAGGTCATGTGCTTTCGCTCTAAAATTATTCATGGACTGAATTCTATTACATTTTGAGTTCCAAATAAACCACGAACGTGAAATTTAATGCGATGCTCGGTGGTGGATATTATTGTTCTCATATCTCTTAAAGTAGGGTTATAAGTGGAATACTATGAAAAATGATAGAAAAATACACTGGTGAATCCGCCCATGACAATAACGGAACAATGTGGTTGTAAATTGATGATTCTGCTCAGTTTATCTCCAACACTTCATTTTAATTTCACATAAGTAGGTGATAGAACCTATGTGCAAAATTTAAAAAATACACTGTCAGTCAAAAACTCCGATAATGTTCAGCCCCATCAGAAATTTTCATATCCGTAGCTGAAAGTAAACTATTCAAGTGTGATAGAGAAACTGAGACTAATCTGCATATTCTTCAACAACTTCTTATGAATGACACCTTTGTGTACTTGTAACTAGAGTGCTACAATTTATTCAAGGTCATGTGCTTTCGCTCTAAATTTATTCATGGACCGAATTTTATTACATTTTGAGTTCCTAATAAACCACGAACGTGAAATTTAATGGGATGCTCGGTGGTGGAAATTATTGTTCTCATATCTCTTAAAGTAGGGTTATAAGTGGAATACTATGAAAAATGATAGAAAAATACACTGGTGAATCCGTCCATGACAATAACGGAACAATGTGGTTGTAAATTGATGATTCTGCTTAGTTTATCTCCAACACTTCATTTTAATTTCACATAAGTAGGTGATAGAACCTATGTGCAAAATTTAAAAAAATACACTGTCTGTCAAAAACTCCGATAATGTTCAGCCCCATAAGAAATTTTCATATCCGTAGCTGAAACTCAACTATTCAAGTGTGATAGAGAAACTGAGACTAATCTGCATATTATTCAACAACTTCTTATGAATGACACCTTTGTGTACTTATAACTAGAGTGCTACTGTTTACTCAAGGTCATGTGCTTTCGCTCTAAAATTATTCATGGACTGAATTCTATTATATTTTGAGTTCCTAACAAACCATGAACGTGAAATTTAATGTGATGCTCGGTGGTGGAAATTATTGTTCTCATATCTCTTATCGTAGGGGTATAAGTGGAATACTATGAAAAATGATAGAAAAATACACTGGTGAATCCGTCCATGACCATAACGGAACAATGTGGTTGTAAATTGATGATTATGCTCTGTGTATCTCCAACATTTCATTTTAATTTCACATAAGTAGGTGATGGAACATATGTGCAAAATTTTAAAAAATACACTTTCAGTCTTAAACTCCGATAAGAAATTTTTAGATCCGTAGCTGAAACTCAACTATTCAAGTGTGATAAAGAAACTGAGACTAATCTGCATATAATTCAACAACTTCTTATGAATGACACCGTACTTGTAACTTGTGTGCTACAGTTTACTCAAGGTTATGTGCTCTCGCTGTAAAATTATTCATGGACCGAAATCTATTACACTTTGAGTTACTAATAAACCACGAACGTGAAATTTATTGCGATGCTTGGTGGAGGAAATTATTGTTCTCATATCTCTTATCGTAGGGGTATAAGTGGAATACTATGAAAAATGATAGAAAAATACACTGGTGAATCCGTCCATGACAATAACGGAACAATGTGGTTGTAAATTGATGATTCTGCTCAGTTTATCTCCAACACTTCATTTTAATTTCACATAAGTAGGTGATAGAACCTATGTGCAAAATTTTAAAAAATACACTGTCAGTCAAAAACTCCGATAATGTTCAGCCCCATAAGAAATTTTCATATCCGTAGCTGAAACTCAACTATTCAAGTGTGATAGAGAAACTGAGACTAATATGCATATTCTTCAACAACTTCTTATGAATGACACCTTTGTGTCCTTGTACCTAGATTGCTACAGTTTCCTCAAGGTCATGCTTTCGCTCTAAAATTATTCATGGACCGAATTCTATTACATTTTGAGTTCCTAATAAACAACGAACGTGAAATTTAATGCGATGCTCGGTGGTGGAAATTATTGTTCTCATATCTCTTATCGTAGGGTTATAAGTGGAATACTATGAAAAATGATAGAAAAATACACTGGTGAATCCGTCCATGACAATAACGGAACAACGTGGTTGTAAATTGATGATTCTGCTTAGTTTATCTCCAACACTTCATTTTAATTTCACATAAGTAAGTGATAGAACCTATGTGCAAAATTTAAAAAAATACACTGTCAGTCAAAAACTCCGATAATGTTCAGCCCCATAAGAAATTTTTATATCCGTAGCTGAAAGTAAACTATTCAAGTGTGATAGAGAAACTGAGACTAATCTGCA
The DNA here is from genome assembly GCA_037428765.1 of Rubia yunnanensis. Lineage (NCBI taxonomy): Eukaryota > Viridiplantae > Streptophyta > Magnoliopsida > Gentianales > Rubiaceae > Rubia > Rubia yunnanensis. Next base: position 76,665,610 of record CM075064.1, read on the forward strand.
TATTCTTCAACGACTTCTTATGAATGACACCTTTGTGTACTTGTAACTAGAGTGCTACAGTTTACTCAAGGTCATGTGCTTTCGCTCTAAAATTATTCATGGACCAAATTCTATTACATTTTGAGTTCCAAATAAACCACGAACGTGAAATTTAATGCGATGCTCGGTGGTGGAAATTATTGTTCTCATATCTCTTAAAGTAGGGTTATAAGTGGAATACTATGAAAAATGATAGAAAAATACACAGGTGAATCCGCCCATGACAATAACGGAACAATGTGGTTGTAAATTGATGATTCTGCTCAGTTTATCTCCAACACTTCATTTTAATTTCACATAAGTAGGTGATAGAACCTATGTGCAAAATTTAAAAAATACACTGTCAGTCAAAAACTCCGATAATGTTCAGCCCCATAAGAAATTTTCATATCCGTAGCTGAAACTCAACTATTCAAGTGTGATAGAGAAACTGAGACTAATATGCATATTCTTCAACAACTTCTTATGAATGACACCTTTGTGTCCTTGTACCTAGATTGCTACAGTTTCCTCAAGGTCATGCTTTCGCTCTAAAATTATTCATGGACCGAATTCTATTACATTTTGAGTTCCTAATAAACAACGAACGTGAAATTTAATGCGATGCCCGGTGGTGAAAATTATTGTTCTCATATCTCTTATCGTAGGGTTATAAGTGGAATACTATGAAAAATGATAGAAAAATACACTGGTGAATCCGTCCATGACAATAACGGAACAACGTGGTTGTAAATTGATGATTCTGCTTAGTTTATCTCCAACACTTCATTTTAATTTCACATAAGTAAGTGATAGAACCTATGTGCAAAATTTAAAAAAATACACTGTCAGTCAAAAACTCCGATAATGTTCAGCCCCATAAGAAATTTTTATATCCGTAGCTGAAAGTAAACTATTCAAGTGTGATAGAGAAACTGAGACTAATCTGCATATTCTTCAACAACTTCTTATGAATGACACCTTTGTGTACTTGTAACTAGAGTGCTACAGTTTACTCAAGGTCATGTGCTTTCGCTCTAAAATTATTCATGGACCAAATTCTATTATATTTTGAGTTCCTAACAAACCATGAACGTGAAATTTAATGCGATGCTCGGTGGTGGAAATTATTGTTCTCATATCTCTTATCGTAGGGGTATAAGTGGAATACTATGAAAAATGATAGAAAAATACACTGGTGAATCCGTCCATGACCATAACGGAACAATGTGGTTGTAAATTGATGATTCTGCTCTGTGTATCTCCAACATTTCATTTTAATTTCACATAAGTAGGTGATGGAACATATGTGCAAAATTTTAAAAAATACACTTTCAGTTTTAAACTCCGATAAGAAATTTTCATATCCGTAGCTGAAACTCAACTATTCAAGTGTGATAAAGAAACTGAGACTAATCTGCATATTCTTCAACAACTTCTTATGAATGACACCTTTGTGTACTTGTAACTAGAGTGCTACAGTTTGCTCAAGGTTGTGTGCTTTCGCTCTAAAATTATTCATTGACCGAATTCTATTACATTTTGAGTTCCTAATAAACCACGAACGTGAAATTTAATGCGATGCTCTGTGGTGGAAATTATTGTTCTCATATCTCTTATCGTAGGGGTATAAGTGGAATACTATGAAAAATGATAGAAAAATACACTGGTGAATCCGTCCATGACCATAACGGAACAATGTGGTTGTAAATTGATGATTCTGCTCTGTGTATCTCCAACATTTCATTTTAATTTCACATAAGTAGGTGATGGAACATATGTGCAAAATTTTAAAAAATACACTTTCAGTTTTAAACTCCGATAAGAAATTTTCATATCCGTAGCTGAAACTCAACTATTCAAGTGTGATAGAGAAACTGAGACTAATCTGCATATTCTTCAACAACTTCTTATGAATGACACCTTTGTGTACTTGTAACTAGAGTGCTACAGTTTACTCAAGGTCATGTGCTTTCGCTCTAAAATTATTCATGGACTGAATTCTATTACATTTTGAGTTCCAAATAAACCACGAACGTGAAATTTAATGCGATGCTCGGTGGTGGATATTATTGTTCTCATATCTCTTAAAGTAGGGTTATAAGTGGAATACTATGAAAAATGATAGAAAAATACACTGGTGAATCCGCCCATGACAATAACGGAACAATGTGGTTGTAAATTGATGATTCTGCTCAGTTTATCTCCAACACTTCATTTTAATTTCACATAAGTAGGTGATAGAACCTATGTGCAAAATTTAAAAAATACACTGTCAGTCAAAAACTCCGATAATGTTCAGCCCCATCAGAAATTTTCATATCCGTAGCTGAAAGTAAACTATTCAAGTGTGATAGAGAAACTGAGACTAATCTGCATATTCTTCAACAACTTCTTATGAATGACACCTTTGTGTACTTGTAACTAGAGTGCTACAATTTATTCAAGGTCATGTGCTTTCGCTCTAAATTTATTCATGGACCGAATTTTATTACATTTTGAGTTCCTAATAAACCACGAACGTGAAATTTAATGGGATGCTCGGTGGTGGAAATTATTGTTCTCATATCTCTTAAAGTAGGGTTATAAGTGGAATACTATGAAAAATGATAGAAAAATACACTGGTGAATCCGTCCATGACAATAACGGAACAATGTGGTTGTAAATTGATGATTCTGCTTAGTTTATCTCCAACACTTCATTTTAATTTCACATAAGTAGGTGATAGAACCTATGTGCAAAATTTAAAAAAATACACTGTCTGTCAAAAACTCCGATAATGTTCAGCCCCATAAGAAATTTTCATATCCGTAGCTGAAACTCAACTATTCAAGTGTGATAGAGAAACTGAGACTAATCTGCATATTATTCAACAACTTCTTATGAATGACACCTTTGTGTACTTATAACTAGAGTGCTACTGTTTACTCAAGGTCATGTGCTTTCGCTCTAAAATTATTCATGGACTGAATTCTATTATATTTTGAGTTCCTAACAAACCATGAACGTGAAATTTAATGTGATGCTCGGTGGTGGAAATTATTGTTCTCATATCTCTTATCGTAGGGGTATAAGTGGAATACTATGAAAAATGATAGAAAAATACACTGGTGAATCCGTCCATGACCATAACGGAACAATGTGGTTGTAAATTGATGATTATGCTCTGTGTATCTCCAACATTTCATTTTAATTTCACATAAGTAGGTGATGGAACATATGTGCAAAATTTTAAAAAATACACTTTCAGTCTTAAACTCCGATAAGAAATTTTTAGATCCGTAGCTGAAACTCAACTATTCAAGTGTGATAAAGAAACTGAGACTAATCTGCATATAATTCAACAACTTCTTATGAATGACACCTTTGTGTACTTGTAACTTGTGTGCTACAGTTTACTCAAGGTTATGTGCTCTCGCTGTAAAATTATTCATGGACCGAAATCTATTACACTTTGAGTTACTAATAAACCACGAACGTGAAATTTATTGCGATGCTTGGTGGAGGAAATTATTGTTCTCATATCTCTTATCGTAGGGGTATAAGTGGAATACTATGAAAAATGATAGAAAAATACACTGGTGAATCCGTCCATGACAATAACGGAACAATGTGGTTGTAAATTGATGATTCTGCTCAGTTTATCTCCAACACTTCATTTTAATTTCACATAAGTAGGTGATAGAACCTATGTGCAAAATTTTAAAAAATACACTGTCAGTCAAAAACTCCGATAATGTTCAGCCCCATAAGAAATTTTCATATCCGTAGCTGAAACTCAACTATTCAAGTGTGAAAGAGAAACTGAGACTAATATGCATATTCTTCAACAACTTCTTATGAATGACACCTTTGTGTCCTTGTACCTAGATTGCTACAGTTTCCTCAAGGTCATGCTTTCGCTCTAAAATTATTCATGGACCGAATTCTATTACATTTTGAGTTCCTAATAAACAACGAACGTGAAATTTAATGCGATGCTCGGTGGTGGAAATTATTGTTCTCATATCTCTTATCGTAGGGTTATAAGTGGAATACTATGAAAAATGATAGAAAAATACACTGGTGAATCCGTCCATGACAATAACGGAACAACGTGGTTGTAAATTGATGATTCTACTTAGTTTATCTCCAACACTTCATTTTAATTTCACATAAGTAAGTGATAGAACCTATGTGCAAAATTTAAAAAAATACACTGTCAGTCAAAAACTCCGATAATGTTCAGCCCCATAAGAAATTTTTATATCCGTAGCTGAAAGTAAACTATTCAAGTGTGATAGAGAAACTGAGACTAATCTGCATATTCTTCAACGACTTCTTATGAATGACACCTTTGTGTACTTGTAACTAGAGTGCTACAGTTTACTCAAGGTCATGTGCTTTCGCTCTAAAATTATTCATGGACCAAATTTTATTACATTTTGAGTTCCAAATAAACCACGAACGTGAAATTTAATGCGATGCTCGGTGGTGGAAATTATTGTTCTCATATCTCTTAAAGTAGGGTTATAAGTGGAATACTATGAAAAATGATAGAAAAATACACAGGTGAATCCGCCCATGACAATAACGGAACAATGTGGTTGTAAATTGATGATTCTGCTCAGTTTATCTCCAACACTTCATTTTAATTTCACATAAGTAGGTGATAGAACCTATGTGCAAAATTTAAAAAATACACTGTCAGTCAAAAACTCCGATAATGTTCAGCCCCATAAGAAATTTTCATATCCGTAGCTGAAACTCAACTATTCAAGTGTGATAGAGAAACTGAGACTAATATGCATATTCTTCAACAACTTCTTATGAATGACACCTTTGTGTCCTTGTACCTAGATTGCTACAGTTTCCTCAAGGTCATGCTTTCGCTCTAAAATTATTCATGGACCGAATTCTATTACATTTTGAGTTCCTAATAAACAACGAACGTGAAATTTAATGCGATGCCCGGTGGTGAAAATTATTGTTCTCATATCTCTTATCGTAGGGTTATAAGTGGAATACTATGAAAAATGATAGAAAAATACACTGGTGAATCCGTCCATGACAATAACGGAACAACGTGGTTGTAAATTGATGATTCTGCTTAGTTTATCTCCAACACTTCATTTTAATTTCACATAAGTAAGTGATAGAACCTATGTGTAAAATTTAAAAAAATACACTGTCAGTCAAAAACTCCGATAATGTTCAGCCCCATAAGAAATTTTTATATCCGTAGCTGAAAGTAAACTATTCAAGTGTGATAGAGAAACTGAGACTAATCTGCATATTCTTCAACAACTTCTTATGAATGACACCTTTGTGTACTTGTAACTAGAGTGCTACAGTTTACTCAAGGTCATGTGCTTTCGCTCTAAAATTATTCATGGACCAAATTCTATTATATTTTGAGTTCCTAACAAACCATGAACGTGAAATTTAATGCGATGCTCGGTGGTGGAAATTATTGTTCTCATATCTCTTATCGTAGGGGTATAAGTGGAATACTATGAAAAATGATAGAAAAATACACTGGTGAATCCGTCCATGACCATAACGGAACAATGTGGTTGTAAATTGATGATTCTGCTCTGTGTATCTCCAACATTTCATTTTAATTTCACATAAGTAGGTGATGGAACATATGTGCAAAATTTTAAAAAATACACTTTCAGTTTTAAACTCCGATAAGAAATTTTCATATCCGTAGCTGAAACTCAACTATTCAAGTGTGATAGAGAAACTGAGACTAATCTGCATATTCTTCAACAACTTCTTATGAATGACACCTTTGTGTACTTGTAACTAGAGTGCTACAGTTTGCTCAAGGTTGTGTGCTTTCGCTCTAAAATTATTCATTGACCGAATTCTATTACATTTTGAGTTCCTAATAAACCACGAACGTGAAATTTAATGCGATGCTCGGTGGTGGAAATTATTGTTCTCATATCTCTTATCGTAGGGGTATAAGTGGAATACTATGAAAAATGATAGAAAAATACACTGGTGAATCCGTCCATGACCATAACGGAACAATGTGGTTGTAAATTGATGATTCTGCTCTGTGTATCTCCAACATTTCATTTTAATTTCACATAAGTAGGTGATGGAACATATGTGCAAAATTTTAAAAAATACACTTTCAGTTTTAAACTCCGATAAGAAATTTTCATATCCGTAGCTGAAACTCAACTATTCAAGTGTGATAGAGAAACTGAGACTAATCTGCATATTCTTCAACAACTTCTTATGAATGACACCTTTGTGTACTTGTAACTAGAGTGCTACAGTTTACTCAAGGTCATGTGCTTTCGCTCTAAAATTATTCATGGACTGAATTCTATTACATTTTGAGTTCCAAATAAACCACGAACGTGAAATTTAATGCGATGCTCGGTGGTGGAAATTATTGTTCTCATATCTCTTAAAGTAGGGTTATAAGTGGAATACTATGAAAAATGATAGAAAAATACACTGGTGAATCCGCCCATGACAATAACGGAACAATGTGGTTGTAAATTGATGATTCTGCTCAGTTTATCTCCAACACTTCATTTTAATTTCACATAAGTAGGTGATAGAACCTATGTGCAAAATTTAAAAAATACACTGTCAGTCAAAAACTCCGATAATGTTCAGCCCCATCAGAAATTTTCATATCCGTAGCTGAAAGTAAACTATTCAAGTGTGATAGAGAAACTGAGACTAATCTGCATATTCTTCAACAACTTCTTATGAATGACACCTTTGTGTACTTGTAACTAGAGTGCTATAGTTTACTCAAGGTCATGTGCTTTCGCTCTAAAATTATTCATGGACCAAATTCTATTACATTTTGAGTTCCAAATAAACCACGAACGTAAAATTTAATGCGATGCTCGGTGGTGGAAATTGTTGTTCTCATATCTCTTAATGTAGGGTTATAAGTGGAATACTATGAAAAATGATAGAAAAATACACTGGTGAATCCGTCCATGACAATAACGGAACAATGTGGTTGTAAATTGATGATTCTGCTTAGTTTATCTCCAACATTTCATTTTAATTTCACATAAGTAGGTGATAGAACCTATGTGCAAAATTTAAAAAAATACACTGTCTGTCAAAAACTCCGATAATGTTCAGCCCCATAAAAAATTTTCATATCCGTTGCTGAAACTCAACTATTCAAGTGTGATAGAGAAACTTAGACTAATATTCATATTCTTCAACAACTTCTTATGAATGACACCTTTGTGTCCTTGTACCTAGAGTGCTACAGTTTCCTCAAGGTCATGCTTTCGCTCTAAAATTATTCATGAACCGAATTCTATTACATTCTGAGTTCCTAATAAACCATGAACGTGAAATTTAATGCGATGCTCGGTGGTGGAAATTATTGTTCTCATATCTCTTAAAGTAGGGTTATAAGTGGAATACTATGAAAAATGATAGAAAAGTACACTGGTGAATCCGTCCATGATAATAACGGAACAATGTGGTTGTAAATTGATGATTCTGCTTAGTTTATCTCCAACACTTCATTTTAATTTCACATAAGTAGGTGATAGAACCTATGTGCAAAATTAAAAAAAATACACTGTCAGTCAAAAACTCCGAAAATGTTCAGCCCCATAAGAAATTTTCATATCCGTAGCTGAAACTAAACTATTCAAGTGTGATAGAGAAACTGAGAATAATCTGCATATTCTTCAACAACTTCTTATGAATGACACCTTTGTGTACTTGTAACTAGAGTGCTACAGTTTATTCAAGGTCATGTGCTTTCGCTCTAAAATTATTCATGGATGGAATTTTATTACATTTTGAGTTCCTAATAAACCACGAACGTGAAATTTAATGCGATGCTCGGTGGTGGAAATTATTGTTCTCATATCTCTTAAAGTGGGGTTATAAGTGGAACACTATGAAAATGATAGAAAAATACACTGGTGAATCCGTCCATGACAATAACGGAACAATGTTGTTGTAAATTGATGATTCTGCTTAGTTTATCTCCAACACTTCATTTTAATTTCACATAAGTAGGTGATAGAACCTATGTGCAAAATTTAAAAAATTACACTGTCAGTCAAAAACTTCGATAATGTTCAGCCCCATAAGAAGTTTTCATATCCGTAGCTGAAACTAAACTATTCAAGTGTGATAGAGAAACTGAAACTAATCTGCATATTCTCCAACAACTTCTTATGAATGACACCTTTGTGTACTTGTAACTAGAGTGCTACAATTTATTCAAGGTCATGTGCTTTCGCTCTAAAATTATTCATGGACCGAATTTTATTACATTTTGAGTTCCTAATAAACCACGAACGTGAAATTTAATGGGATGCTCGGTGGTGGAAATTATTGTTCTCATATCTCTTAAAGTAGGGTTATAAGTGGAATACTATGAAAAATGATAGAAAAATACACTGGTGAATCAGTCCATGACAATAACGGAACAATGTGGTTGTAAATTGATAATTCTGCTTAGTTTATCTCCAACACTTCATTTTAATTTCACATAAGTAGGTGATAGAACCTATGTGCAAAATTTAAAAAAATACACTGTCAGTCAAAAACTCCGATAATGTTCAGCCCCATAAGAAATTTTCATATCCGTAGCTGAAACTCAACTATTCAAGTGTGATAGAGAAACTGAGACTAATCTGCATATTCTTCAACAACTTCTTATGAATGACACCTTTGTGTACTTATAACTAGAGTGCTACTGTTTACTCAAGGTCATGTGCTTTCGCTCTAAAATTATTCATGGACCGAATTCTATTATATTTTGAGTTCCTAACAAACCATGAACGTGAAATTTAATGCGATGCTCGGTGGTGGAAATTATTGTTCTCATATCTCTTATCGTAGGGGTATAAGTGGAATACTATGAAAAATGATAGAAAAATACACTGGTGAATCCGTCCATGACCATAACGGAACAATGTGGTTGTAAATTGATGATTCTGCTCTGTGTATCTCCAACATTTCATTTTAATTTCACATAAGTAGGTGATGGAACATATGTGCAAAATTTTAAAAAATACACTTTCAGTCTTAAACTCCGATAAGAAATTTTTAGATCCGTAGCTGAAACTCAACTATTCAAGTGTGATAATGAAACTGAGACTAATCTGCATATAATTCAACAACTTCTTATGAATGACACCTTTGTGTACTTGTAACTTGTGTGCTACAGTTTACTCAAGGTTATGTGCTCTCGCTTAAAAATTATTCATGGACCGAAATCTATTACACTTTGAGTTCCTAATAAACCACGAACGTGAAATTTAATGCGATGCTTGGTGGAGGAAATTATTGTTCTCATATCTCTTATCGTAGGGGTATAAGTGGAATACTATGAAAAATGATAGAAAAATACACTGGTGAATCCGTCTATGACAATAACGGAACAATGTGGTTGTAAATTGATGATTCTGCTCAGTTTATCTCCAACATTTAATTTTAATTTCACATAAGTAGGTGATAGAACATATGTGCAAAATTTTAAAAAATACACTTTCAGTCTTAAACTCCGATGAGAAATTTTTAGATCCGCAGCTGAAACTCAACTATTCAAGTGTGATAAAGAAACTGAGACCAATATGCTTATACTTCAACAACTTCTTATGAATGACACCTTTGTGTACATGTAACTTGTGTGCTACAATGTACTCAAGGTCATGTGCTTTCGCTCTAAAATTATTCATGGACCGAATTCTATTACATTTTGAGTTCCTAATAAACCACGAACGTGAAATTTATTGCGATGCTTGGTGGAGGAAATTATTGCTCTCATATAATTTATCATAGGGTTACAGGTGGAATACTATGAAAAATGATAAAAAAAATACACTTGTGAATCCGTCCATGACAATAACGGAACAATGTGGTTGTAAATTGATGATTCTGCTCAGTTTATATCCAACATTTCATTTTAATTTCACATAAGGAGATGATAGAACCTATGTGCAAAATTTTAAAAAATACACTGTCAGTCAAAAACTCCGATAATGTTCAGCCCCATAAGAAATTTTCATATCCGTTGCTGAAACTCAACTATTCAAGTGTGATAGAGAAACTGAGACTAATCTGCATATTCTTCAACAACTTCTTATGAATGACACCTTTGTGTACTTGTAACTAGAGTGCTACAGTTTATTCAAGGTCATGTGCTTTCACTCTAAAATTATTCATGGACCAAATTTTATTACATTTTGAGTTCCTAATAAACCACGAACGTGAAATTTAATGCGATGCTCGGTGGTGGAAATTATTGTTCTCATATCTCTTAAAGTAGGGTTATAAGTGGAATACTATGAAAAATGATAGAAAAATACACTGGTGAATCCGTCCATGACAATAACGTTACAATGTGGTTGTAAATTGATGATTCTGCTTAGTTTATCTCCAACACTTCATTTTAGTTTCACATAAGTAGGTGATAGAACCTATGTGCAAAATTTAAAAAAATACACTGTCAGTTAAAAACTCCGATAATTTTCAGCCACATAAGAAATTTTCATATCCGTAGCTGAAATTAAACTATTCAAGTGTGATAGAGAAACTGAGACTAATCTGCATATTCTTCAACAACTTCTTATGAATGACACCTTTGTGTACTTGTAACTAAAGTGCTACTGTTTATCCAAGGTCAGGAGCTTTCGCTCTAAAATTATTCATGGACCGAATTTTATTACATTTTGAGTTCCTAATAAACCACGAACGTGAAATTTAATGCGATGCTCGGTGGTGGAAATTATTGTACTCATATCTCTTAAAGTAGGGTTATAAGTGGAATACTATGAAAAATGATAGAAAAATACACTGGTGAATCCGTCCATGACAATAACGTAACAATGTGGTTGTAAATTGATGATTCTGCTTAGTTTATCTCCAACACTTCATTTTAATTTCACATAAGTAGGTGATAGAACCTATGTGCAAAATTTAAAAAAATACACTGTCAGTTTAAAACTCCGATAATTTTCAGCCACATAAGAAATTTTCATATCCGTAGCTGAAACTAAACTATTCAAGTGTGATAGAGAAACTGAGACTAATCTGCATATTCTTCAACAACTTCTTATGAATGACACCTTTGTGTACTTGTAACTAGAGTGCTACAGTTTATTCAAGGTCAGGAGCTTTCGCTCTAAAATTATTCATGCACCGAATTTTATTACATTTTGAGTTCCTAATAAACCACGAACGTGAAATTTAATGCGATGCTCAGTGGTGGAAATTATTGTTCTCATATCTCTTAAAGTAGGGTTATAAATGGAATACTATGAAAAATGATAGAAAAATACACTGGTGAATCCGTCCATGACAATAACGGAACAATGTGGTTGTAAATTGATGATTCTGCTTAGTTTATCTCCAACACTTCATTTTAATTTCACATAAGTAGGTGATAGAACCTATGTGCAAAATTTAAAAAAATACACTGTCAGTCAAAAACTCCGATAATGTTCAGCCCCATAAGAAATTTTCATATCCGTAGTTGAAACTCAACTATTCAAGTGTGATAGAGAAACTGAGACTAATCTGCATATTCTTCAACAACTTCTTATGAATGACACCTTTGTGTACTTGTAACTAGAGTGCTACAGTTTATTCAAGGTCATGTGCTTTCACTCTAAAATTATTCATGGACCAAATTTTATTACATTTTGAGTTCCTAATAAACCACGAACGTGAAATTTAATGCGGTGGTGGAAATTATTGTTCTCATATCTCTTAAAGTAGGGTTATAAATGGAATACTATGAAAAATGATAGAAAAATACACTGGTGAATCCGTCCATGACAATAACGGAACAATGTGGTTGTAAATTGATGATTCTGCTTAGTTTATCTCCAACACTTCATTTTAATTTCACATAAGTAGGTGATAGAACCTATGTGCAAAATTTAAAAAAATACACTGTCAGTCAAAAACTCCGATAATGTTCAGCCCCATAAGAAATTTTCATATCCGTAGTTGAAACTAAACTATTCAAGTGTGATAGAGAAACTGAGACTAATCTGCATATTCTTCAACAACTTCTTATGAATGACACCTTTGTGTACTTGTAACTAGAGTGTTACTGTTTACTCAAGGTCATGTGCTTTCGTTCTAAAATTATTCATGGACCGAATTCTATTATATTTTGAGTTCCTAACAAACCATGAACGTGAAATTTAATGCGATGCTCAGTGGTGGAAATTATTGTTCTCATATCTCTTATCGTAGGGGTATAAGTGGAATACTATGAAAAATGATAGAAAAATACACTGGTAACTTGTGTGCTACAGTTTACTCAAGGTTATGTGCTCTCGCTTTAAAATTATTCATGGACTGAATTCTATTACATTTTGAGTTCCTAATAAACCACGAACGTGAAATTTATTGCGATGCTTGGTGGAGGAAATTATTGTTCTCATATCTCTTATTGTAGGGGTATAAGTGGAATACTATGAAAAATGATAGAAAAATACACTGGTGAATCCGTCTATGACAATAACGGGTGGTTGCAAATTGATGATTCTGCTCAGTTTATCTCCAACATTTCATTTTAATTTCACATAAGTAGGTGATGGAACATATGTGCAAAATTTTAAAAAATACACTTTCAGTCTTAAACTCCGATAAGAAATTTTTAGATCCGTAGCTGAAACTCAACTATTCAAGTGTGATAAAGAAACTGAGACTAATCTGCATATAATTCAACAACTTCTTATGAATGACTTCTTATGGTTTTACTGCCAAATTCTACATAAAATCCTGGGATATTATAGCAAATGATCTTCTACTAGCTGTTCATGACTTTCAATCTTCATCTAACCTGCCTAGAGGTATTAGCAGTACATGGATTACTATAATCCCCAAGAAGAAAACTCCTACCTCATTTGATGATTATAGGCCTATAAGTCTCTCCAATGTGATAAATATGATTTGTTCTAAAGTTCTCATGGAAAGACTGAAGTCTATTATGCCTAAGATTATTTCTCCTAACCAAACAGCATTCCTACATGGTAGGGACATCTCAGATAATGTAATCTATCTACAGGAAATGGTTAGATTTCTTAATAGGAAGAGAACAGACCCAAATTGCATAGTTAAACTTGATCTCAAAAAGGCTTTTGGTAGAGTTAGATGGTCATTCTTATATAAAGTTTTGGCAAAATTTGGTTTCCATGCTAAATTTATCTTCTCAGTTATGAAAAACTTGTCCCAGGCTTGGTTCTCTATTCTTATTAATGGTAAGCCAGTGAGATTCTTTCAATCCTCTAGGGGTATTAAGCAGGGTGACCCTTTATCTCCATTCTTGTTTAATATCTTTTCTGAGTCTTTTTCAAGGAGTCTGACTTTCATTTTTGACAATGGTAAGCTATCCTACTTTGATCTACCAGGTAATCCTCCAAGAATCTCACATTTATCTTATGCAGATGATACTGTTATTTTCTTTAAAACAACAAATCTAACCTTAGTTAGATTAAAGGCCTTTCTGGCCACCTTTGAGGAAGTCACTGGCCAGTCTATTAACTATAATAAGAGTGACATCTTCATAGGTAAGCATGCTACAGATCAAAGAGTGAACCACATTAAAAGGATTTTGGGAATGAAACTTGGCTCCTTTTCATTTACCTACCTGGGAGTTCCAATCTTCACTGGTGCTGCTAAAAAGATCTATTTCCAACCACTCTTTGAACTAATTGATAATAAGATAGGTAATTGGAAAAATAGATGGATATCTATGGGTGGTAAAATTACTCTGATTGACTCATGTATATATGCTATACCACAACACATTTGGCAGGTCATTAAACCAAAAAAACTGATCATCTCCACCATTGAAAAAAAATGATCAAGTTTTTCTGGGGGGAGGATTTAAAACCAAAAAGATCCTGGAAAAAGTGGTCTGATCTGTGTCTCCCCACGGATCAAAATGGATTAGGCTTCAGGTCTATACATACCATAATCAAAACATGCTCGGTTAAATTATGGTGGAAGTATCAAATGGCTGAGGCCCCCTGGACTCATCTATTGGCAGCCCTCCCTCAATCTCACAGGACCTCTCCAAACTGGAAGAGAATCTGCTCAGTAAACTCCTGGGCTGAGGCTAATTCTAAAGTCATTATAGGAAGGGGAGATTGTAATTTTTGGACATCAAACTGGCTTGATGTAGGTTTACTGATAGATTTTTGTGATCAGAATAGGGTGGATATAGCTGAAGACTGTACAGTCTCTGCTTTCATAGCTAACAAAGACGTTTTCATCACAAAACTAGAGCCATTCCTGCCTACTCATATTATTACTCTTTTGCAGGAGTCCAGAATTTTACCACACAGGGCTGATAGATTAATCTGGAAACCAGGTATTTCTAGGAGTTTCTCCTTTAAAGATACTTACAATTTGCTCTGCAACCATTCAGGTAACATATCCTCCTCTAAACATCTTTGGAACTCCAGAATAGAGAAAAAAATCTCTGTATTTATGTGGAAAGTGATAAACTCCTTGTTGCCTTTTGATAACATCCTCAGGAAACTGAGGTTTTGTTTGGCCTCTAAATGCTGTATGTGCAACAAACATGATGACTCCTTAGAGCACTTTTTTAACTCATGTGATTTCTCTCTATCTGTATGGAAAATTATTCATCAGTTCATGGGTATTCGAGATAGGACCTTTCCATCTGTTTGGGAGAGAATCTCATACTATTTAACTATGCCTGCATTATCTTCTTTACATTCGATCATGATCCGGACTGCTGCTATTTTTACTTTCTGGAACCTTTGGAAGATGAGAAATAGATTTCTATTTGATTCAGTCAAGCCTTCCTCCACTCTAGTGCTTCAAATGATTAAAGACCAGATTTTCATCTCCTTTTGTGCAAAACCGGTTTATATAGCATCTCCACTAGATGTTAGTATTGCAGATCACTCTTTTCTACCCCTACTCAAAATTTCACCAAAGCCTAAAATCTGGAAAATTGCTTGGAAAAGGCCAACATCTGGTCTTAAGCTTAATGTTGATGCTTCATGGTCATGCAACACTAATATGTGTGGGATTGGAGTGATTATCAGAGATAGCAGAAGTGCTTTCAGAGGAGCCTACACTTTAATCTCTAATGCTTTCTCCCCCTTGGAAGCTGAATTGAAGGCCATTAAGTTTGCTATACAGATTTCATATGATTTGCCTGCTCCTCTGTACATGGAATCTGATTGTCTTCTAGCAGTTCTTTTTGCTAATGATCCATCCAGATGTCATTGGAACTGTTTTTGCTTAGCTGATGAGATTCATCAATCATTGAAAGACATCAAACTTGTACACATATATAGACAGGCAAACATGGTGGCCCATACCCTTGCTACAAAATGTTTGCAACTACAATGTGACTCATCTTTTAGCAACATATCTGAGCTTACCAACACTGTCCAGGGTTTACTTAGATTAGATCAAATTGGCACCCCCTCTCTAAGGGTTGTTAATTAGTCCGGATGCTACTTATTTCCACTCTTGTTTGCAGGTTTTGATGATGTTGCTGGCCCTATGAATACCTGCCTGCTCACTACACAAGTCTCTGAATTTCCTACAGTATTAAGCATTCTGCTTGATGCCTTAGGGATGCTACCAAATGGCTGATTGCTGCTCCTGTTTATATAGATGATTTTCTAGATGTGATCTTGAAGCTTTCTTCTTTACTGTTTAGCTATGTAGGGGAGGAGCTTCTTAGTTTAGTTGGGGCGATTTTGACTGACCTGTGTTTCGTCTTTTCGATCCACAAATAAGTTCGATGACCTCCATTTAAACTAAGAGTTTCTTGTAATCCTCTAACACTTAGCCTACTCTTTTCTCATTTTTGGATGCAACGAATGTTGCTTCAATGAGCCTATGGTTCACAAATGTACATATCAACTAAGCCAATGGCTTCCCCTTTTCTTTACTTTTCGTTTTTGTAATTTTTACGGCTTGGGAAGGCCTAATATAATCTTCCCCCATCTTAGGATGGTTTAAGTTTAAAATATATATATATATATATATATATATATATATGAATGACACCTTTGTGTACTTGTAACTTGTGTGCTACAGTTTACTCAAGGTTATGTGCTCTCGCTTTAAAATTATTCATGGACCGAATTCTATTACATTTTGAGTTCCTAATAAACCACGAACGTGAAATTTATTGCGATGCTTGGTGGAGGAAATTATTGTTCTCATATCTCTTATTGTAGGGGTATAAGTGGAATACTATGAAAAATGATAGAAAAATACACTGGTGAATCCGTCTATGACAATAACGGGTGGTTGCAAATTGATGATTCTGCTCAGTTTATCTCCAACATTTCATTTTAATTTCACATAAGTAGGTGATGGAACATATGTGCAAAATTTTAAAAAATACACTTTCAGTCTTAAACTCCGATAAGAAATTTTTAGATCCGTAGATGAAACTCAACTATTAAAGTGTGATAAAGAAACTGAGACTAATCTGCATATAATTCAACAACTTCTTATGAATGACACCTTTGTGTACTTGTAACTTGTGTGCTACAGTTTACTCAAGGTTATGTGCTCTCGCTTTAAAATTATTCATGGACCGAATTCTATTACATTTTGAGTTCCTAATAAACCACGAACGTGAAATTTATTGCGATGCTTGGTGGAGGAAATTATTGTTCTCATAACTCTTATCGTAGGGGTATAAGTGGAATACTATGAAAAATGATAGAAAAATACACTAGTGAATCCGTCTATGACAATAACGGGTGGTTGTAAATTGATGATTCTGCTCAGTTTATCTCCAACATTTCATTTTAATTTCACATAAGTAGGTGATAGATCATATGTGCAAAATTTTAAAAAATACTTTCAGTCTTAAACTCCGATGAGAAATTTTTAGATCCGCAGCTGAAACTCAACTATTCAAGTATGATAAAGAAACTGAGACCAATATGCTTATACTTCAACAACTTCTTATGAATGACACCTTTGTGTACTTGTAACTTGTGTGCTACAGTGTACTCAAGGTCATGTGCTTTCGCTCTAAAATTATTGGTGGACCGAATTCTATTACATTTTGAGTTCCTAATAAACCACGAACGTGAAATTTATTGCGATGCTTGGTGGAGGAAATTATTGCTCTCATATCACTTATCGTAGGGGTACAGGTGGAATACTATGAAAAATGATAGAAAAATACACTTGTGAATCCGTCCATGACAATAACGGAACAATGTGGTTGTAAATTGATGATTCTGCTCAGTTTATCTCCAACATTTCATTTTAATTTCACATAAGGAGGTGATAGAACCTATGTGCAAAATTTTAAAAAATACACTGTCAGTCAAAAACTCTGATAATGTTCAGCCCCATAAGAAATTTTCATATCCGTTGCTGAAACTCAACTATTCAAGTGTGATAGAGAAACTGAGACTAATCTACATATAATTCAACAACTTCTTATGAATGACATCTTTGTGTTCTTGTAACTAGAGTGCTACAGTTTACTCAAGGTCATGTGCTTTCGCTCTAAAATTATTCATGGACCGAATTCTATTATAATTTGAGTTCCTAATAAACCATGAACGTGAAATTTATTGCGATGCTTGGTGGAGGAAATTGTTGTTCTCATATCTCTTATCGTAGGGGTATAAGTGGAATACTATGAAAAATGATAGAAAAATACACTAGTGAATCCGTCAATGACAATAACAGAACAATGTGGTTGTAAATTGATGATTCTACTCAGTTTATCTCCAACATTTCATTTTAATTTCACATAAGTAGGTGATGGAACAAATGTGCAAAATTTTAAAAAATACACTTTCAGTTTTAAACTCCGATAAGAAATTTTTAGATCCGTAGCTGAAACTCAACTATTCAAGTGTGATAAAGAAACTGAGACTAATATGCATATACTTCAACAACTTCTTATGAATGACACCTTTGTGTACTTGTAACTTGTGTGCTACAGTGTACTCAAGGTCAAGTGCTTTCGCTCTAAAATTATTCGTGGACCGAATTCTATTACATTTTGAGTTCCTAATAAACCACGAACGTGAAATTTATTGCGATGCTTGGTGGAGGAAATTATTGCTCTCATATCACTTATCGTAGGGGTACAGATGGAATACTATGAAAAATGATAGAAAAATACACTTGTGAATCCGTCCATGACAATAACGGAACAATGTGGTTGTAAATTGATGATTCTTCTTAGTATATCTCCAACATTTCATTTTAATTTCACATAAGTAGGTGATAGAACCTATGTGCAAAATTTTAAAAAATACACTGTCAGTCAAAAACTCTGATAATGTTCAGCCCCATAAGAAATTTTCATATTTGTAGCTGAAACTCAACTATTCAAGTGTGATAGAGAAACTGAGACTAATCTGCATATTCTTCAACAACTTCTTATGAATGAAACCTTTGTGTACTTGTAACTAGAGTGCTACAGTTTACTCAAGGTCATGTGTTTTCACTCTAAAATTATTCATGGACCGAATTCTATTACATTTTGAGTTCCTAATAAACGACGAACGTGAAATTTAATGCAATGCTCGGTGGTGGAAATTATTGTTCTCATATCTCTTATCGTAGGTGTATAAGTGGAATACTACGAAAAAGGATAGAAAAATACACTGGTGAATCCGTCCATGACCATAGCGGAACAATGTGGTTGTAAATTGATTATTCTGCTCTGTGTATCTCCAACATTTCATTTTAATTTCACATAAGTAGGTGATGGAACATATGTGCAAAATTTTAAAAAATACACTTTCAGTCTTAAACTCCGATAAGAAATTTTTAGATCCGTAGCTGAAACTCAACTATTCAAGTGTGATAAAGAAACTGAGACTAATATGCATATACTTCAACAACTTCTTATGAATGACACCTTTGTGTACTTGTAACTTGTGTGCTACAGTGTACTCAAGGTCATGTGCTTTCGCTCTAAAATTATTCGTGGACCGAATTCTATTACATTTTGAGTTCCTAATAAACCACGAATGTGAAATTTATTGCGATGCTTGGTGGAGGAAATTATTGCTCTCATATCTCTTATCGTAGGGGTATAAGTGAAATACTATGAAAAATGATAGAAAAATACACTGGTGAATCCGTCCATGACCATAACGGAACAATGTGGTTGTAAATTGATGATTCTGCTCAGTTTGCCTCCAACATTTAATTTTAATTTCACATAAGTAGGTGATAGAACCTATGTGCAAAATTTTGAAAAATTCACTGTCAATCAAAAACTCCGATAATATTCAGCCCCATATGAAATTTTCATATCCGTAGCTGAAAGTCAACTATTCAAGTGTGATAGAGAAACTGAGACTAATCTGCATGTTCTTCAACAACTTCTTATGAATGACACCTTTGTGTTCTTGTAACTAGAGTGCTACAGTTTACTCAAGGTCGTGTGCTTTCGCTTTAAAATTATTCATGGACAGTAGTCTATTACATTTTGAGTTCCTAATAAACCACGAACATGAAATTTATTGCGATGCTTAGTGGAGGAAATTATTCCTCACATATCTATAATCGTAGGGGTACAGGTGGAATACTATGAAAAATAATAGAAAAATACACTGGTGAATCCGTCCATGACAATAACGGAACAATGTGGTTGTAAATTGATGATTCTTCTCAGTTTATCTTCAACATTTCATTTTAATTTCACATATGTATGTGATAGAACCTATGTGCAAAATTGAAAAAAATACACCGTCAGTCAAAAACTCCGATAATGTTCAGTCCCATAAGAAATTTTCATATCCGTAGCTGAAACTCAACTATTCAAGTGTGATAGGGAAACTGAGACTAATCATCATATTCTTCAACTACTTCTTATGAATGACACCTTTGTGTTCTTGTAACTAGAGTGCTACAGTTTACTCAAGGTCATGTGCTTTCGCTCTAAAATTATTCATGGACCGAATTCTTTTACATTTTTAGTTCCTAATAAACCACGAACGTGAAATTTATTGCGATGCTTGGTGGAGGAAATTATTGCTCTCATATCTCTTATCCTAGGGGTACAGGTGGAATACTATGAAAAATGATAGAAAAATACACTGGTTAATCCGTCCATGACAATAACGGAACAATGTGGTTGTAAATTGATGATTCTTCTCGGTTTATCTCCAACATTTCATTTTAATTTCACATATGTATGTGATAGAACCTATGTGCAAAATTTAAAAAAATACACTGTCAGTCAAAAACTCCGATAATGTTCAGTCCCATAAGAATTTTTCATATCCGTAGCTGAAACTCAACTATTCATGTGTGATAGGGAAACTGAGACTAATCTGCATATACTTCAACAACTTCTTATGAATGACACCTTTGTGTTCTTGTAACTAGAGTGCTACAATTTACTCAAGGTCATGTGCTTTCGCTCTAAAATTATTCATAGACCGAATTCTATTACATTTTGAGTTCCTAATAAACCATGAACGTGAAATTTAATGCGATGCTCGGTGGTGGAGATTATTGTTCTCATATCTCTTATCGTAGGGGTATATGTGGAATACAATGAAAAATGATAGAAAAATACACTGGTGAATCCGTCCATGACCATAACGGAACAATGTGGTTGTCAATTGATGATTCTGCTCTGTGTATCTCCAACATTTCATTTTAATTTCACATAAGTAGGTGATGGAACATATGTGCAAAATTTTAAAAAATACACTTTCAGTCTTAAACTCCGATAAGAAATTTTTAGATCCGTAGCGGAAACTCAACTATTCAAGTGTGATAAAGAAACTTAGACTAATCTGCATATACTTCAACAACTTCTTATGAATGACACCTTTGCGTACTTGTAACTTGTGTGCTACAGTTTACTCAAGGTCATGTGCTTTCGCTTTAAAATTATTCATGGACCGAATTCTATTACATTTTGAGTTCCTAATAAACCACGAACCAGAAATTTGTTGCGATGCTTGGTGGACGAAATTATTGTTCTCATATCTCTTATCGTAGGGGTATAAGTGGAATACTATGAAAAATGATAGAAAAATACACTGGTGAATCCGTCCATGACCATAACGGAACAATGTGGTTGTAAATTGATGATTCTGCTCAGTTTGCCTCCAACATTTAATTTTAATTTCACATAAGTAGGTGATAGAACCTATGTGCAAAATTTTGAAAAATTCACTGTCAATCAAAAACTCCGATAATATTCAGCCCCATATGAAATTTTCATATCCGTAGCTGAAAGTCAACTATTCAAGTGTGATAGAGAAACTGAGACTAATCTGCATGTTCTTCAACAACTTCTTATGAATGACACCTTTGTGTTCTTGTAACTAGAGTGCTACAGTTTACTCAAGGTCGTGTGCTTTCGCTTTAAAATTATTCATGGACAGTAGTCTATTACATTTTGAGTTCCTAATAAACCACGAACATGAAATTTATTGCGATGCTTAGTGGAGGAAATTATTCCTCTCATATCTATTATCGTAGGGGTACAGGTGGAATGCTATGAAAAATAATAGAAAAATACACTGGTGAATCCGTCCATGACAATAACGGAACAATGTGGTTGTAAATTGATGATTCTTCTCAGTTTATCTTCAACATTTCATTTTAATTTCACATATGTATGTGATAGAACCTATGTGCAAAATTGAAAAAAATACACCGTCAGTCAAAAACTCCGATAATGTTCAGTCCCATAAGAAATTTTCATATCCGTAGCTGAAACTCAACTATTCAAGTGTGGTAGAGAAATTTAGACTAATCTGCATATTCTTCAACAACATCTTATGAGTGACACCTTTGTGTACTTGTAACTAGAGTGCTACAGTTTACTCAAGGTCATGTGCTTTCGCTTTAAAATTATTCATGGGCCGAATTCCATTACATTTTGAGTTCCTAATAAACCACGAATGTGAAATTTATTGCGATGCTTGGTGGAGGAAATTATTGCTCTCATATCTATTATCGTAGGGGTATAAGTGGAATACTATGAAAAATAATAGAAAAATACACTGGTGAATCCGTCCATGACAATAATGGAACAATGTGGTTGTAAATTGATGATTCTTCTCAGTTTATCTCCAACATTTCATTTTAATTTCACATATGTATGTGATAGAACCTATGTGCAAAATTTAAAAAAATACATTGTCAGTCAAAAACTCCGATAATGTTCAGTCCCATAAGAAATTTTCATATCCGTAGCTGAAACTCAACTATTCAAGTGTGGTAGAGAAATTGAGACTAATCTGCATATTCTTCAACAACATCTTATGAGTGACACCTTTGTGTACTTGTAACTAGAGTGCTACAGTTTACTCAAGGTCATGAGCTTTCGCTTTAAAATTAATCATGGGCCGAATTCCATTACATTTTGAGTTCCTAATAAACCACGAACGTGAAATTTATTGCGATGCTTGGTGGAGGAAATTATTGCTCTCATATCTATTATCGTAGGGGTATAAGTGGAATACTATGAAAAATGATAGAAAAATACACTGGTGAATCCTTCCATGACAATAACGGAACAATGTGGTTGTAAATTGATGATTCTTCTCAGTTTATCTCCAGCATTTCATTTTAATTTCACATATGTTGGTGATAGAACTTATGTGCAAAATTTAAAAAAATACACTGTCAGTCAAAAAATCCCATAATGTTCAGTCTCATAAGAAATTTTAATATCCGTAGCTGAAACTCAACTATTCAAGTGTGATAGGGAAACTGAGACTAATCTGCATATTCTTCAACAACTACTTATGAATGACACCTTTGTGTTCTTGTAACTAGAGTGCTACAGTTTACTCAAGGTCATGTGCTTTCGCTTTAAAATTATTCATGGACCGAATTCCATTACATTTTGAGTTCCTAATAAACCACGAACGTGAAATTTATTGCGATGCTTGGTGGAGGAAATTATTGCTCTCATATCTATTATCGTAGGGGTATAAGTGGAATACTATGAAAAATGATAGAAAAATACACTAGTGAATTCTTCCATGACAATAACGGAACAATGTGGTTGTAAATTGATGATTCTTCTCAGTTTATCTCCAACATTTCATTTTAATTTCACATATGTAGGTGATAGAACCTATGTGCAAAATTTAAAAAAATACACTGTCAGTCAAAAAATCCCATAATGTTCAGTCCCATAAGAAATTTTCATATCCGTAGCTGAAACTCAACTATTCAAGTGTGATAGGGAAACTGAGACTAATCTGCATATTCTTCAACAACTACTTATGAATGACACCTTTGTGTACCTGTAACTAGAGTGCTACAGTTTACTCAAGGTCATGTGCTTTTGCTTTCAAATTATTCTTGAACCGAATTTTATTACATTTTGAGTTCCTAATAAACCACGAATGTGAAATTTAATGCGATGCTCGGTGGTGGAAATTATTGTTCTCATATCTCTTATCGTAGGGGTATAAGTCGAATACTATGAAAAATGATAGAAAAATACACTGCTGAATCCGTCCATGACCATAACGGAACAATGTGGTTGTAAATGGATGATTCTTATCTGTGTATCTCCAACATTTCATTTTAATTTCACATAAGTAGGTGATAGAACCTATGTGCAAAATTTTAAAAAATACACTGTCAGTCAAAAACTCCGATAATGTTCAGCCCCATAAGAAATTTTCATATCCATAGCTGAAATTCAACTATTCAAGTGTGATAGAGAAACTGAGACTAATCTGCATATTCTTCAACAACTTCTTATGAATGACACCTTTGTGTACTTGTAACTAGAGTGCTACAGTTACTCAAGGTCATGTGCTTTCGCTTTAAAATTATTCATGGACCGAATTCTATTACATTTTGAGTTCCTAATAAACCACGAATGTGAAATTTAATGTGATGCTCGGTGGTGGAAATTATTGTTCTCATATCTCTTATCGTAGGGGCATAAGTGGAATACTATGAAAAATGATAGAAAAATACACTGGTGAATCCATCCTTGACCATAACAGAACAATGTGGTCGTAAATTGATGATTATGCTCTGTGAATCTCCAACATTTCATTTTGATTTCACATAAGTAGGTGATGGAACATATGTGCAAAATTTAAAAAAATACACTGTCAGTCTTAAACTCCGATAATGTTCAGTCCGATAAGAAATTTTTAGATCCGTAGCTAAAACTCAACTGTTCAAGTGTGATAAAGAAACTAAGAGTAATCTTCATATACTTCAACAACTTCTCATGAATGACACCTTTGTGTACTTGTAACTTGTGTGCTACAGTTTACTCAAGGTCATGTGCTTTCGCTTAAAAATTATTCATGGACAGAATTCTATTACATTTTGAGTTCCTAATAAACCACGAATGTGAAATTTAATGCGATGCTCGGTAGTGGAAATTATTGCACTCATATCTCTTATCGTAGGGGTATAAGTGGAATACTATGAAAAATGATAGAAAAATACTCTGGTGAATCCGTCCATGACCATAACGGAACAATGTGGTCGTAAATTGGTAATTCTGCTCAATTTATCTCCAACATTTCATTTTAATCTCACATAAGTAGGTGATAGAACCTATGTGCAAAATTTTAAAAAAATACACTTGCAGTCAAAAACTCTGATAATGTTCAGTCCCATAAGAAATTTTCATATCCGTAGCTGAAACTCAACTACTCAAGTGTGATAGAGAAACTGAGACTAATCTGCATATACTTCAACAACTTCTTATGAATGACACCTTTGTGTACTTGTAACTTCTGTGCTACAGTTTACTCAAGGTCATGTGCTTTCACTTTAAAATTATTCATGGACCGAATTCTATTACATTTTGAGTTCCTAATAAACCATGAACGTGAAATTTAATGCGATGCTCGGTGGTGGAAATTATTGTTCTCATATCTCTTATCTTAGGGGTATAAGTGGAATACTATGAAAGATGATAGAAAAATACACTGGTGAATCCGTCCATGACCATAACGGAACAATGTGGTTGTAAATTGATGATTCTACTCTGTGAATCTCCAACATTTCATTTTGATTTCACATAAGTAGGTGATGGAACATATGTGCCAAATTAAAAAAATACATTGTCAGTCTTAAACTCCAATAATGTTCAGTCCGATAAGAAATTTTTAGATCCGTAGCTGATACTCAACTATTCAAGTGTGATAATGAAACTAAGACTAATCTGCATATACTTCAACAACTTCTCATGAATGACACCTTTGTGTACTTGTAACTTGTGTGCTACAGTTTACTCAAGGTCATGTGCTTTCGCTTTAAAATTATTCATGGACCGAATTCTATTACATTTTGAGTTCCTAATATACCACGAACATGAAATTTATTGCGATGCTTGGTGGTGAAAATTATTGTTCTCATATCTCTTATCGTAGGGGTATAAGTGGAATACTATGAAAAATGATAGAAAAATACATTGGTGAATCCGTCCATGACCATAACGGAACAATGTGGTTGTAAATTGTTAATTCTGCTTAGTTTATCTCCAACATTTCATTTTAATTTCACATAAGTAGGTGATAGAACCTATGTGCAAAATTTTAAAAAAATACACTGGCAGTCAAAAACTCCGATAATGTTCAGTCCCATAAGAAATATTCATATCCGTAGCTGAAACTCAACTATTCAAGTGCGATAGAGAAACAGAGACTAATCTGCATATTCTTCAACAACTTCTTATGAATGACACCTTTGTGTACTTGTAACTAGAGTGCTACAGTTTACTCAAGGTCATGTGCTTTCGCTTTAAAATTATTCATGAACCGAATTCTATTACATTTTGGGTTCCTAATAAACCACGAACGTGAAATTTAATGCGATGCTCGGTGGTGGAAATTATTGTTCTCATAACTCTTATCCTAGGGGTATAAGTGCAATACTATGAAAAATGATAGAAAAATACACTGGTGAATCTGTCCATGCCATAACGGAACAATGTGGTTATAAAATGATGATTCTGCTCTGTGTATCTCCAACATTTCCATTTAATTTCACATAGGTAGGTGATGGAACATATGTGCAAAATTTTAAAAAATACACTTCCAGTCTTAAACTCCGATAAGAAATTTTTAGATCCGTAGCTGAAACTTAACTATTCAAGTGTGATAAAGAAACTGAGACTAATCTGCATATACTTCAACAACTTCTTATGAATGACACCTTTGTGTACTTGTAACTTGTGTGCTACAGTTTACTCAAGGTCATGTGCTTTCGCTTTAAAATTATTCATGGACTGAATTCTATTACATTTTGAGTTCCTAATAAACCACGAACGTGAAATTTATTGCAATGCTTGGTGGAGGAATTTACTGTTCTCATATCTCTTATCGTAGGGGTATAAGTGGAATACAATGAAAAATGATAGAAAAATACACTGGTGAATCCGTCCATGACAATAACGGAACAATGTGGTTGTAAATTGATGATTATGCTCAGTTTATCTCTAACATTTCATTTTAATTTCACATAAGTAGGTGATAGAACCTATGTGCAAAATTTTAAAAAATAAACTGTCAGTCAAAAACTCCGTTAATGTTCAGTCCCATAAGAAATTTTCATATCCAGAGAAACTGAGACTAATCTGCATATACTTCAACAACTTCTTATGAATGACACCTTTGTGTACTTGTAACTAGAGTGCTACAGTTTACTCAAGGTCATGTGCTTTCGCTTGAAAATTATTCATGGACCGAATTCTATTAAATTTTGAGTTCCTAATAAACCACAAATGTGAAATTTAATGCGATGCTCGGTAGTGGAAATTATTGCTCTCAGATCTCTTATCGTTTGGGTATAAGTGGAATACTATGAAAAATGATAGAAAAATACACTGGTGAATCCGTCCATGACCATAACGGAACAATGTGGTTGTAAATTGATAATTCTGCTCAATTTATCTCCAACATTTCATTTTAATGTCACATAAGTAGGTGATAGAACCTATGTGCAAAATTTAAAAAAAATACAGTGGCAGTCAAAAACTCCGATAATGTTCAGTCCCATAAGAAATTTTCATATCCGTAGCTGAACTCTCAACTATTCAAGTGTGATAGAGAAACTGAGACTAATCTACATATACTTCAACAACTTCTTATGAATGACACCTTTGTGTACTTGTAACTTGTGTGCTACAGTTTACTCAAGGTCATGTGCTTTCGCTTTAAAATTATTCATGGACCGAATTCTATTACATTTTGAGTTCCTAATAAACCACGAACGTGAAATTTAATGTGATGCTCGGTGGTGGAAATTATTGTTCTCGTATCTCTTATCGTAGGGGTATAAGTGGAATACTATGAAAAATGATAGAAAAATACACTGGTGAATCCGTCCATGACCATAACGGAATAATGTGGTTGTAAATTAATGATTCTGCTATGTGAATCTCCAACATTTCATTTTGGTTTCACATAAGTAGGTGATGGAACATATGTGCAAAATTAAAAAAAATACACTGTCAGTCTTAAACTCCGATAATGTTCAGTCCGATAAGAAATTTTTAGATCCGTAGCTGAAACTCAACTATTCAAGTGTGATAAAGAAACTAAGACTAATCTGCATATACTTCAACAACTTCTCATGAATGACACCTTTGTGTACTTGTAACTTGTGTGCTACAGTTCACTCAAGGTCATGTGCTTTCGCTATAAAATTATTCATGGACCGAATTCTATTACATTTTGAGTTCCTAATAAACCACGAACGTGAAATTTAATGCGATGCTCAGTGGTGGAAATTATTGTTCTCATAACTCTTATCCTAGGGGTATAAGTGGAATACTATGAAAAATGATAGAAAAATACACTGGTGAATCTGTCCATGCCATAACGGAACAATGTGGTTGTAAATTGATGATTCTGCTCTGTGTATCTCCAGCATTTCCTTTTAATTTCACATAGGTAGGTGATGGAACATATGTGCAAAATTTTAAAAAATACACTTTCATTCTTAAACTCCGATAAGAAATTTTTAGATCCGTAGCTAAAACTCAACTATTCAAGTGTGATAAAGAAACTGAGACTAATCTGCATATACTTCAACAACTTCTTATGAATGACACCTTTGTGTACTTGTAACTTGTGTGCTACAGTTTACTCAAGGTCATGTGCTTTCGCTTTAAAATTATTCATTGACCGAATTCTATTACATTTTGAGTTCCTAATAAACCATGAACGTGAAATTTATTGCGATGCTTGGGGGAGGAAATTACTGTTCTCATATCTGTTATCGTAGGGGTATAAGTGGAATACAATGAAAAATGATAGAAAAATACACTGGTGAATCCGTCCATGACCATAACGGAACAATGTGGTTGTAAATTGATAATTCTGCTCAATTTATCTCCAACATTTCATTTTAATGTCACATAAGTAGGTGATAGAACCTGTGTGCAAAATTTAAAAAAAAAATACACTGGCAGTCAAAAACTCCGATAATGTTCAGTCCCATAAGAAATTTTCATATCCGTAGCTGAAACTCAACTATTCAAGTGTGATAGAGAAACTGAGACTAATCTACATATACTTCAACAACTTCTTATGAATGACACCTTTGTGTACTTTTAACTTGTGTGCTACAGTTTACTCAAGGTCATGTGCTTTCGCTTTAAAATTATTCATGGACCGAATTCTATTACATTTTGAGTTCCTAATAAACCACGAACGTGAAATTTAATGCGATGCTCGGTGGTGGAAATTATTGTTCTCGTATCTCTTATCGTAGGGGTATAATTGGAATACTATGAAAAATGATAGAAAAATACACTGGTGAATCTGTCCATGACCATAATGGAACAATGTGGTTGTAAATTGATGATTCTGCTATGTGAATCTCCAACATTTCATTTTGATTTCACATAAGTAGGTGATGGAACATATGTGGAAAATTAAAAAAAATACACTGTCAGTCTTAAACTCCGATAATGTTCAGTCCGAAAAGAAATTTTTAGATCCGTAGCTGAAACTCAACTATTCAAGTGTGATAAAGAAACTAAGACTAATCTGCATATACTTCAACAACTTCTCATGAATGACACCTTTGTGTACTTGTAACTTGTGTGCTACAGTTTACTCAAGGTCATGTGCTTTTGCTATAAAATTATTCATGGACCGAATTCTATTACATTTTGAGTTCCTAATAAACCATGAACGTGAAATTTAATGCGATGCTCAGTGGTGGAAATTATTGTTCTCATAACTCTTATCCTAGGGGTATAAGTGGAATACTATGAAAAATGATAGAAAAATACACTGGTGAATCTGTCCATGCCATAACGGAACAATGTGTTTGTAAATTGATGATTCTGCTCTGTGTATCTCCAACATTTCCTTTTAATTTCACATAGGTAGGTGATGGAACATATGTGCAAAATTTTTAAAAATACACTTTCATTCTTAAACTCCGATAAGAAATTTTTAGATCCGTAGCTGAAACTCAACTATTCAAGTGTGATAAAGAAAATGAGACTAATCTGCATATACTTCAACAACTTCTTATGAATGAAACCTTTGTGTACTTGTAACTTGTGTGCTACAGTTTACTCAAGGTCATGTGCTTTCGCTTTAAAATTATTCATGGACCGAATTCTATTACATTTTGAGTTCCTAATAAACCATGAACGTGAAATTTATTGCGATGCTTGGTGGAGGAAATTACTGTTCTCATATCTGTTATCGTAGGGGTATAAGTGGAATACAATGAAAAATGATAGAAAAATACACTGGTGAATCCGTCCATGACCATAACGGAACAATGTGGTTGTAAATTGATAATTCTGCTCAGTTTATCTCCAACATTTCATTTTAATTTCACATAAGTAGGTGATAGAAGCTATGTGCAAAATTTAAAATAAATACACTAGCAGTCAAAAACTCCGATAATGTTCAGTCCCATAAGAAATTTTCATATCCGTAGCTGAAACTCAACTATTCAAGTGTGATAGAGAAACTGAGACTAATCTGCATATTCTTCAACAACTTCTTATGAATGACACCTTTGTGTACTTGTAACTAGAGTGCTACAGTTTACTCAAGGTCATGTGCTTTCGCTTTAAAATTATTCATGAACCGAATTCTATTACATTTTGAGTTCCTAATAAACCACGAACGTGAAATTTAATGCGATGCTCGGTGGTGGAAATTATTTTTCTAATAACTCTTATCCTAGGGATATAAGTGGAATACTATGAAAAATGATAGAAAAATACACTGGTGAATCTGTCCGTGCCATAATGGAACAATGTGGTTGTAAATTGATGATTCTGCTCTGTGTATCTCCAACATTTCCTTTTAATTTCACATAGGTAGGTGATGGAACATATGTGCAAAATTTTAAAAAATACACTTTCAGTCTTAAACTCCGATAAGAAATTTTTAGATCCGTAGCTGAAACTCAACTATTCAAGTGTGATAAAGAAACTGAGACTAATCTGCATATACTTCAACAACTTCTTATGAATGACACCTTTGTGTACTTGTAACTTGTGTGCTACAGTTTACTCAAGGTCATGTGCTTTCGCTTTAAAATTATTCATGGACCGAATTCTATTACATTTTGAGTTCCTAATAAACCACGAACGTGAAATTTATTGCGATGCTTGGTGGAGGAAATTACTGTTCTCATATCTCTTATAGTAGGGGTATAAGTGGAATACAATGAAAAATGATAGAAAAATACACTGGTGAATCCGTCCATGACCATAACGGAACAATGTGGTTGTAAATTGATAATTCTGCTCAATTTATCTCCAACATTTCATTTTAATGTCACATAAGTAGGTGATAGAACCTATGTGCAAAATTTAAAAAAAATACACTGGCCGTCAAAAACTCCGATAATGTTCAGTCCCATAAGAAATTTTCATATCCGTAGCTGAAACTCAACTATTCAAGTGTGATAGAGAAACTGAGACTAATCTACATATACTTCAACAACTTCTTATGAATGACACCTTTGTGTACTTGTAACTTGTGTGCTACAGTTTACTCAAGGTCATGTGCTTTCGCTTTAAAATTATTCATGGACCAAATTCTATTACATTTTGAGTTCCTAATAAACCACGAACGTGAAATTTAATGCGATGCTCGGTGGTGGAAATTATTGTTCTCGTATCTCTTATCGTAGGGGTATAAGTGGAATACTATGAAAAATGATAGAAAAATACACTGGTGAATCCGTCCATGACCATAACGGAACAATGTGGTTGTATATTGATGATTCTGCTCTGTGAACCTCCAACATTTCATTTTGATTTCACATTTGTAGGTGATGGAACATATGTGCAAAATTAAAAAAAATACACTGTCAGTCTTAAACTCCGATAATGTTCAGTCCGATAAGAAATTTTTAGATCCGTAGCTGAAACTCAACTATTCAAGTGTGATAAAGAAACTAAGAATAATATGCATGTACTTCAACAACTTCTCATGAATGACACCTTTGTGTACTTGTAACTTGTGTGCTACAGTTTACCCAAGGTCATGTGCTTTCGCTTTAAAATTATTCATGGACCGAATTCTAGTACATTTTGAGTTCCTAATATACCACGAACATGAAATTTATTGCGATGCTTGGAGGAGGAAATTATTGTTCTCATATCTCTTATCGTAGGGGTATAAGTGGAATACTATGAAAAATGATAGAAAAATGCACTGGTGAATCCATCCATGACCATAACGGAACAATGTGGCTGTAAATTGATAATTCTGCTCAGTTTATCTCCATCATTTCATTTTAATTTCACATAAGTAGGTGATAGAACCTATGTGCAAAATTTAAAAAAAATACACTGGCAGTCAAAAACTCCGATAATGTTCAGTCCCATAAGAAATTTTCATATCCGTAGCTGAAACTCAACTATTCAAGTGTGATAGAGAAACTGAGACTAATCTACATATTCTTCAACAACTTCTTATGAATGACACCTTTGTGTACTTGTAACTAGAGTGCTACAGTTTACTCAAGGTCATGTGCGTTCGCTTTAAAATTATTCATGAACCGAATTCTATTACATTTTGAGTTCCTAATAAACCACGAACGTGAAATTTAATGCGATGCTCGGTGGTGGAAATTATTGTTCTATTAACTCTTATCATTGGGGTATAAGTGGAATACTATGAAAAATGATAGAAAAATACACTGGAGAATCTGTCCATGACCATAATGGAACAATGTGGTTGTAAATTGATGATTCTGCTCTGTGTATCTCCAACATTTCCTTTTAATTTCACATAGGTAGGTGATGGAACATATGTGCAAAATTTTAAAAAATACACTTTCATTCTTAAACTCCGATAAGAAATTTTTAGATACGTAGATGAAACTCAACTATTCAAGTGTGATAAAGAAACTGAGACTAATCTGCATATTCTTCAACAACTTCTTATGAATGACACCTTTGTGTACTTGTAACTTGTGTTCTACAGTTTACTAAAGGTCATGTGCTTTCGCTTTAAAATTATTCATGGACCGAATTCTATTACATTTTGAGTTCCTAATATACCACGAACATGAAATTTATTGCGATGCTTGTTGGAGGAAATTATTGTTCTCATATCTCTTATCGTAGGGGTATAAGTGGAATACAATGAAAAATGATAGAAAAATACACTGGTGAATCCGTCCATGACAATAACGGAACAATGTGGTCGCAAATTGATGATTATGCTCAGTTTATCTCCAACATTTCATTTTAATTTCACATAAGTAGATGATAGAACCTATGTACAAAATTTTAAAAAATACACTGTCAGTCAAAAACTCCGATAATGTTCAGTCCCATAAGAAATTTTCATATCCAGAGAAACTGAGACTGATCTGCATATACTTCAACAACTTCTTATGTATGACACCTTTGTGTACTTGTAACTAGAGTACTGCAGTTTACTCAAGGTCATGTGCTTTCGCTTGAAAATTATTCATGGACCGAATTCTATTACATTTTGAGTTCCTAATAAACCACGAATGTGAAATTTAATGTGATGCTCGGTAGTGGAAATTATTGCTCTCATATCTCTTATCGTATGGGTATAAGTGGAATACTATGAAAAATGATAGAAAAATACACTGGTGAATCCGTCCATGACCACAACGGAACAATGTGGTTGTAAATTGATAATTCTGCTCAATTTATCTCCAACATTTCATTTTAATGTCACATAAGTAGGTGATAGAACCTATGAGCAAAATTTAAAAAAAATACACTGGCAGTCAAAAACTCCGATAATGTTCAGTCCCACAAGAAATTTTCATATCCGTAGCTGAAACTCAACTATTCAAGTGTGATAGAGAAACTGAGACTAATCTACATATACTTCAACAACTTCTTATGAATGACACCTTTGTGTACTTGTAACTTGTGTGCTACAGTTTACTCAAGGTCATGTGCTTTCGCTTTAAAATTATTCATAGACCGAATTCTATTACATTTTGAGTTCCTAATAAACCACGAACATGAAATTTATTGCGATGCTTGGTGGAGGAAATTATTGTTCTCATATCTCTTATCGTAGGGGTACAAGTGGAATACTATAAAAAATAGAAAAATACACTGGTGAATCCGTCCATGACCATAATGGAACAATGTGGTTGTAAATTGATGATTCTGCTCTGTGTATCTCCAACATTTCCTTTTAATTTCACATAAGTAGGTGATGGAACATATGTGCATAATTTTAAAAAATACACTTTCAGTCTTAAACTCTGATAAGAAATTTTTAGATCCGTAGCTGAAACTCAACTATTCAAGTGTGATAGAGAAACTGAGACTAATCTGCATATACTTCAACAACTTCTTATGAATGACACCTTTGTGTACTTGTAACTTTTGTGCTACAGTTTACTCAAGATCATGTGCTTTCGCTTTAAAATTATTCATTGACCGAATTCTATTACATTTTCAGTTCCTAAAAAACTACGAATGTGAAATTTAATTCGATGCTCGGTGGTGGAAATTATTGTTCTCATATCTCTTATCCTAGGGGTATAAGTGGAATACTATGAAAAATGATAGAAAAATACACTCGTGAAACCGTCCATGACAATAACGGAACAATGTGGCTGTAAATTGATGATTCTGCTCAGTTTATCTTCAACATTTCATTTTAATTTCACATAAGTAGGTGATAGAACCTATGTGCAAAATTTTAAAAAATACACTGTCAGTTAAAAACTTCGATAATGTTCAGTCCCATAAGAAACTTTCATAGCCAGAGAAACTGAGACTAATCTGCATATACTTCAACAATTTCTTATGAATGACACCTTTGTGTACTTGTAACTAGTGTGCTATGTGTTACTCAAGGTCATGTGCTTTCGCTTTAAAATTATTCATGGACCGAACTCTAATACATTTTGAGTTCCTAATAAACCACGAACGTGAAATTTAATGTGATGCTCGGTGGTGGAAGTTACTGTTCTCATATCTCTTATCGTAGGGGTATAAGTGGAATACTATGAAAAATGAAAGACAAATACACGGGTGAATCCATCCATCACCATCATGGAACATTGTGTTTGCCAATTGATGATTCTGTTCAATGTATCTCCAATATTTCATTTCAATTTCACATAATTAGGTTATGGGACCTATGTGTAAAATTTTAAAAAATGCTCTGTCAATCTAAAACTCCGATAATTTTCAGTCCGATGAGGAATTTTCAGATTCGTAACTGAAACTCAACTATTCAAATGTGATAAAGAAGCTGAGGCTAATCTGTGCAAACTTACACAACTTTTTATGGATGACACCTTTGTGTACTTGTAACTAGTGTGCTACAGCTTACTCAAGGCCATGTGGTTTTCCTTTAAAATTATTCATGGACCGAATTCTATTGCATTTTGAGTTCCTAACAAACCACGAACGAGAAATTTAATGTGATACTCGTTGGTGTAAATTATTGTTCTCATATCTCCTATCGTCGGGGTATAAGTGGAATACTACGAAAAATGAAAGACAAATACATTGATGAATCCGTCCATGACCATAACGGAACATTGAGGTTGTCAATTGATGACTCGTTTCAGTGTATCTCCAATACTTCATTTCAATTTCACATAATTAGGTTATGGGACCTATGTAAAAATTTTAAAAAATACACTGTAGTCTAAAACTCCGATAATGTTTAGTCCAATAAGAAATTTTCAATTCCATTGCTGAAACTCGGCTATTCAAGTGTGATAAAGAACCTGGGACTAATCTTCGTATACTTCAACAACATGTTATGGATGATACCTTTGTGTACTTGTAACTAGTGTGCTACAGTTTACTCAAGGTCATGTGCTTTCGCTTTAAAATTATTCATGGACCGAACTCTATTACATTTTGAGTTCCTAATAAACAACGAACGTGAAATTTAATGCGATGCTCGGTGGTGGAAGTTACTGTTCTCATATCTCTTATCGATGGGGTATAAGTGGAATACTATGAAAAATGAAAGACAAATACACGGGTGAATCCGTCCATCACCATCGTGGAACATTGTGTTTGTCAATTGATGATTCTGTTCAATGTATCTCCAATATTTCATTTCAATTTCACATAATTAGGTTATGGGACCTATGTGCAAAATTTTAAAAAATGCTCTGTCAATCTAAAACTCCGATAATTTTCAGTCCGATGAGGAATTTTCATATTCATAACTGAAACTCAACTATTCAAATGTGATAAAGAAGCTGAGGCTAATCTGTGCATACTTCAACAACTTTTTATGGATGACACCTTTGTGTACTTGTAACTAGTGTGCTACAGCTTACTCAAGGCCATGTGGTTTTGCTTTAAAATTATTCATGGACCGAATTCTATTGCATTTTGAGTTCCTAACAAACCACGAACGGGAAATTTAATGTGATGCTCATTGGTGTAAATTATTGTTCTCATATCTCCTATCGTCGGGGTATAAGTGGAATACTACGAAAAATGAAAGACAAATACATTGATGAATCCGTTCATGACCATAACGGAACATTGTGGTTGTCAATTGATGATTCGTTTCAGTGTATCTCCAATTCTTCATTTCAATTTCACATAATTAGGTTATGGGACCTATGTAAAAATTTTAAAAAATACACTGTAGTCTAAAACTCCGATAATGTTTAGTCCAATAAGAAATTTTGAATTCCGTAGCTGAAACTCAAGTATTCAAATGTGATAAATAACCTGAGTCTAATCTTCGTATACTTCAACAACTTGTTATGGATGATACCTTTGTGTACTTGTAACTAGTGTGCTACAGTTTACTCAAGGTCATGTGCTTCCGCTTTAAAATTATTCATGGACCGAACTCTATTACATTTTGAGTTCCTAATAAACCACGAACGTGAAATTTAATGCGATGCTCGGAGGTGGAAATTACTATTCTCATATCTCTTATAGTAAGGGTATAAGTGGAATACTATGAAAGACAAATACACTGGTGAATCCATCCATGACCATAACGGAACATTGTGGTTGTCAATTGATGATTCTATTCTTCGTATCTCCAATATTTCATTTAAATTTCGAATAATTAGGATATGGGTTCTATGTGAAAAAATTTAAAGAATACACTCACAGTCTAGAACTCCAATAATGTTCAGTCCGATAAGAAATTTTCAGATCCGTAGCTGAAACACAACTATTCGAGTGTGATAAAGAAACAGAGACTAATCTGCATATACTTCAACAACTTCTTATGAATGACACCTTTGTGTACCTGTAACTAGTGTGCTGCAGTTTACTAAAGGTCATGTGCTTTCGCTTTAAAATTATTCATGGACCGAATTCTATATCATTTTGAGTTCCTAATAAACCACGAATAGGAAATTTAATGCGATGCTCGGTGGTGTAAATTATTCTTCTCATATCTCTTATCGTAGGGGTATAAGTGGAATACTGTGAAAAATGAAAGACAAATCCACTGGTGAATCAGTCAATGACCATAACGGAACATTGTTGTTGTCGATTGAGGATTCTGTTCAGTGTATCTCCAATATTTCATTTCAATTTCACATAATTAGGATATGGGACCTATGTGCCAAATTTTTAAAAATACACTGTCAGTCTAAAACTCCAATAATGTTTAGTCCGATAAGAAATTTTCAGATCCGTAGCTGAAACTCAACTATTCGAGTGTGATAAAGAAACTGAGACTAATCTGCGTATATTTCAACAACTTCTTATGAATGACACCTTTGTGTACTTGTAACTAGTGTGCTACAGTTTACTCAAGGTCATGTGCTTTCACTTTAAAATTATTCATGGACCGAACTCTATTACATTTTGAGTTCCTAATAAACCACGAACGTGAAATTTAATGCGATGCTCGGTGGTGGAAATTACTGTTCTCATATCTCCTATAGTAGGGGTATAAGTGGAATACTAAGAAAAATGAAAGACAAATACACGGGAGAATCCGTCCATCACCTTAGTGGATCATTGTGTTTGTCAATTGATGATTCTGTTCAATGTATCTCCAATATTTAATTTTAATTTCGAATAATGAGACGATGGGACCTATGTGCAAAACTTTAAAAAATACACTCTCAGTCTAAAACTCCGATAATGTTCAGTCCGATAAGAAATTTTCAGATCCATAGCTGAAACTCAATTATTCGAGTGTGATAAAGAAACTGAGACTAATCTGCGTATACTTCAACAACGTTTTATTGATGACACCTTTGTGTACTTGTAGCTAGTGTGCTAAAATTTACTCAAGGTCATATGCTTTCGCTTTAAAATTATACATGGACCGAACTCTATTAACTTTTAAGTTCCTAATAAACCACGAACGTGAAATTTAATCCGATGCTTGGTGATGGAAATTTTGGTTCTCATATCACTTATCATAGGGTTATAAGTGGAATACTATAAAAATGAAAGACAAATACACTAGTGAATCCGTCCTTGAAGATAACGGAACGTTGTTGTTTTCAATTAAAGATTTTGTTCAGTTTATCTCCAATATTTCATTTCGAATTCACATAATTAGGTGATGGGACCTATGTACAAAATTTTAAAAAATACAATGTCAGTCTAAGACTCAGATAATGTTCTGTCCGATAAGAAAGTTTCAGATCCGTAGCTAAAATTCAACTATTCGAGTGTGATAAAGAAACAGAGACTAATCTGCGTATACTTCAACAACTTTCAATGGATGACACCTTTGCGTACTTATAACTAGTGTGCTACAGTTTACTCAAGGTTATGTGCTTCCGCTTTAAAATTATTTATGGACC
The DNA here is from genome assembly GCA_037428765.1 of Rubia yunnanensis. Classification (NCBI taxonomy): domain Eukaryota; kingdom Viridiplantae; phylum Streptophyta; class Magnoliopsida; order Gentianales; family Rubiaceae; genus Rubia; species Rubia yunnanensis. The sequence continues at coordinate 76,703,801 of CM075064.1, forward strand.
AAACTCTATTGCATTTTGAGTTCCTAATTAACCACGAATGGGAAATTTAATGCGATGCTCGTTGGTGTAAATTATTGTTCTCATATCTCCTATCGTCGAGGTATAAGTGGAATACTATGAAAAATGAAAGACAAATACATTGGTGAATCCGTCCATGACCATAACGGAACATTGTAGTTTTCAATTAATGATTCTGTTCAGTGTATCTCCAATATTTCATTTAAATTTCACATAATTAGGTTATGGGACCCATGTGCCAAATTTAAAAAATTCTCTGTCAATCTAAAACTCCGATTATGTTCAGTCCGATAAGAAATTTTTAGATTCATAGCTGAAACTCAACTATTCAAGTGTGATAAAGAAGCTGAGACTAATCTGCGTATGCTTCAACAACTTTTTATAGATGACACCTTTGTGTACTTGTAACTAGTGTGCTACAGTTTACCCAAGGTCATGTGCTTTCGGTTTTAAATTATTCATGAACCGAATTCTGTTACATTTTGAGTTCCTAATAAACCACGAACATGAAAATTAATGCTATGCTCGGTTATGGAAATTATTGTTCTCATGTCTCTTATCGCATGAAAAATGAAAGACAAATACACTGGCGAATCCGTCCATGACCATAACGGAACATTGTGGTTGCCAATTGATGATTCTATTCTTTGTATCTCCAATATTTCATTTAAATTTAGAATAATTAGGTTATGGGATCTATGTGAAAAAATTTAAAGAATACACTCACAGTCTAGAACTCCAATAATGTTCAGTCCGATAAGAAATTTTCAGATCTGTAGCTGAAACACAACTATTCGAGTGTGATAAAGAAACTGAGACTAATCTGCATATACTTCAACAACTTCTTATGAATGACACCTTTGTGTACTTGTAACTAGTGTGCTGCAGTTTATTAAAGGTCATGTGCTTTCGCTTTAAAATTATTCATGGACCGAATTCTATATCATTTTGAGTTCCTAATAAACCACGAACATGAAATTTAATGCGATGCTCGGTGGTGTAAATTATTGTTCTCATATCTATTAACGTAGGGGTATAAGTGGAATATTATGAAAAATGAAAGACAAATACACTGGGGAATCAGTCAATGACCATAACGGAACATTGTGGTAGTCAATTGATGATTCTGTTCAAGGTATCTCCAATATTTCATTTCAATTTCACATAATTAGGTTACGGGACCTATGTGCAAACTTTTTAAAAATACTCTGTCAATCTAAAACTCCGATAATGTTCAGTCCGGTAAGAAATTTTCAGATTCGTAACTGAAACTCAACTATTCAAGTGTGATAAAGAAGCTGATACTAATCTGCGTATACTTCAACAACTTTTTATGGATGACACCTTTGTGTACTTGTAACTAGTGTGCTACAGTTTACTCAAGGTCATGTGCTTTCACTTGAAAGTTATTCATGGACCGAACTCTATTACATTTTGAGTTCCTAATAAACCATGAACAGGAAATTGAATGTGATGCTAGGTGGTGTAAATTATTGTTCTCATATCTCCTATCGAAGGGTTATAAGTGGAATACTATGAAAAATGAAAGACAAATACACTGGTGAATCCGTCCATTACTATAACGGAACATTGGGGTTGTCAATTGATGATTCTGTTCAGTGTATCTCCAATATTTCATTTCAATTTCACATAATTAGGTTATGGGACCTATGTGCAAAATCTAAAAAATACACAATCAGACTAAAAGTTCGATAATGTTCAGTCCGATAAGGATTTTTTAGATCCGTAGCTAAAACTAATTATTCAAGTGTGATAAAGAAGCTGAGACTAATCTTTTTATACTTCAACAACTTTTTATGGATAATACCTTTGTGTACTAGTAACTAGTGTACTACAGTTTACTCAAGGTCATGTGTTTTTGCTTTAAAATTATACAAGGACCGAACTCTATTACATTTTGAGTTCCTAATAAACCATGAACGTGAAATTTAATGTGATGCTCGGTGGTGGAAATTATCGTTCTCATATCTCCTATCGAAGGGTTATAAGTGGAATACTATGAAAAATGAAAGACAAATATACTGGTGAATACGTCCATGACTATAACGGAACATTGGGGTTGTCAATTGATGATTCTGTTCAGTGTATCTCCAATATTTCATTTAAATTTCACATAATTAGGTTATGGGACCCATGTGCCAAATTTTAAAATATACTCTATCAATCTAAAACTCCGATTATGTTCAGTCCGATAAGAAATTTTTAGATTCATAGCTGAAACTTAACTATTCAAGTGTGATAAAGAAGCTGAGACTAATCTGCGTATACTTTAACAACTTTTTATGGATGACACCTTTGTGTACTTGTAACTAGTGTGCTACAGTTTACCCAAGGTCATGCACTTTTGGTTTAAAATTATTCATGGAACGAATTCTATTAAATTTTGAGTTCCTAATAAACCACGAACATGAAATTTAATGCTATGATCGGTTATGGAAATTATTGTTCTCATGTCTCTTATCGTATGAAAAATGAAAGACAAATACACTGGTGAATCCGTCCATGACCATAACGGAACATTGTGGTTGCCAATTGATGATTCTATTCTTTGTATCTCCAATATTTCATTTAAATTTAGAATAATTAGGTTATGGGATCTATGTGAAAAAATTTAAAGAATACACTCACAGTCTAGAACTCCAATAATGTTCAGTCCGATAAGAAATTTTCAGATCTGTAGCTGAAACACAACTATTCGAGTGTGATAAAGAAACTGAGACTAATCTGCATATACTTCAACAACTTCTTATGAATGAAACCTTTGTGTACTTGTAACTAGTGTGCTGCAGTTTATTAAAGGTCATGTGCTTTCGCTTAAAAATTATTCATGGACCGAATTCTATATCATTTTGAGTTCCTAATAAACCACGAACATGAAATTTAATGCGATGCTTGGTGGTGTAAATTATTGTTCTCATATCTATTAACGTAGGGGTATAAGTGGAATATTATGAAAAATGAAAGACAAATTACAATGGTGAATCAGTCAATGACCATAACGGAACATTGTGGTTGTCAATTGATGGTTCTGTTCAAGGTATCTTCAATATTTCATTTCAATTTCACATAATTAGGTTACGAGACCTATGTGCAAAATTTAAAAAAATACTCTGTCAATCTAAAACTCCGATCATGTTCAGTCCAGTAAGAAATTTTCAGATTTGTAACTGAAACTCAACCATTCAAGTGTGATAAAGAAGCTGAGACTAATCTGCGTATACTTCAACAACGTTTTATGGATGACACCTTTGTGTACTTGTAACTAGTGTGCTACAGTTTACTCAAGGTCATGTGCTTTCACTTGAAAGTTATTCATGGACCGAACTCTATTACATTTTGAGTTCCTAATAAACCACGAACAAGAAATTGAATGTGATGCTAGGTGGTGTAAATTATTGTTCTCATATCTCCTATCGAAGGGTTATAAGTGGAATACTATGAAAAATGAAAGACAAATACACTGGTGAATCCGTCCATGACTATAACGGAACATTGGGGTTGTCAATTGATGATTTTGTTCAGTGTATCTCCAATATTTCATTTCAATTTCACATAATTAGGTTATGGGACCTATGTGCAAAATTTTAAAAAATACACTGTCAGACTAAAAGTCCGATAATGTTCAGTCCGATAAGGATTTTTTAGATCCGTAGCTAAAACTAATTATTCAAGTGTGATAAAGAAGCTGAGACTAATCTGTGTATACTCCAACAACCTTTTATGGATAATACCTTTGTGTATTAGTAACTAGTGTGCTACAGTTTACTCAAGGTCATGTGCTTTCACTTGAAAGTTATTCATGGACCGAACTCTATTACATTTTGAGTTCCTAATAAACCACGAACAGGAAATTGAATGTGATGCTAGGTGGTGTAAATTATTGTTCTCATATCTCCTATCGAAGGGTTATAAGTGGAATACTATGAAAAATGAAAGACAAATACACTGGTGAATCCGTCCATGACTATAACGGAACATTGGGGTTGTCAATTGATGATTTGTTCAGTGTATCTCCAATATTTAATTTCAATTTCACATAATTAGGTTATGGGACCTATGTGCAAAATTTTAAAAAATACACTGTCAGACTAAAAGTCCGATAATGTTCAGTCCGATAAGGATTTTTTAGATCCGTAGCTAAAACTAATTATTCAAGTGTGATAAAGAAGCTGAGACTAATCTGTGTATACTCCAACAACCTTTTATGGATAATACCTTTGTGTACTAGTAACTAGTGTGCTACAGTTTACTCAAGGTCATGTGCTTTTGCTTTAAAATTATACAAGGACCGAACTCTATTACATTTTGATTTCCTAATAAACCATGAACGTGAAATTTAATGTGATGCTCGGTGGTGGAAATTATTGTTCTCATACTTCTTATCGTAGGGGTATAAGTGGAACACTTTCAAAAATGAAAGACGAATACACAAGTGAATCCGTCCATCACCATAATGGAACATTGTCGTTGTCAATTGATGATTTTGTTCAATGTATCTCCAATATTTCATTTCAATTTCGAATAATTAGGTGATGGGACCTATGTGCAGAATTTTAAAAAATATAGTTTCAGTCTAAAACTCCAATAATGTTCAGTCCGATAAGAAATTTTCAGATCCGTAGCTGAAACTCAACTATTCGAGTGTGATAAAGAAACTGAGACTAATCTGCGTACAGTTCAACAACCTTTTATGGATGACACCTTTGTGTACTTGTAACTAGTGTGCTACAGTTTACTCAAGGTCATGTGCTTTCACTTGAAAATTATTCATGGACCGAACTCTATTACATTTTGAGTTCCTAATAAACCACAAACAAGAAATTGAATGTGATGCTAGCTGGTGTAAATTATTGTTCTCATATCTCCTATCAAAGGGTTATAAGTGGAATACTATGAAAAATGAAAGACAAATACACTGGTGAATCCGTCCATGACTATAACGGAACATTGTGGTTGTCAATTGATGATTCTGTTCAGTGTATCTCCAATATTTCATTTAAATTTCACATAATTAGGTTATGGGACCTATGTGCCAAATTTTAAAAAATACTCAGTCAATCTAAAACTCCGATTACGTTCAGTCCGATAAGAAATTGTTAGATTCATAGCTGAAACTCAACTATTCAAGTGTGATAAAGAAGCTGAGACTAATCTGCGTATACTTCAACAACTTTTTATGGAAGACACCTTTGTGTACTTGTAACTAGTGTTCTACAGTTTACCCAAGGTCTTGCACTTTCGGTTTAAAATTATTCATGGACCGAATTCTATTACATTTTGAGTTCCTAATAAACCACGAACATGAAATTTAATGCTATGCTCGGTTATGGAAATTATTGTTCTCATGTCTCTTATCGTATGAAAAATGAAAGACAAATACAATGGCGAATCCGTCCATGACCATAACGGAACATTGTGGTTGCCAATTGATGATTGTATTCTTTGTATCTCCAATATTTCATTTAAATTTCGAATAATTAGGTTATGGGATCTGTGTGAAAAAATTTAAAGAATACACTCACAGTCTAGAACTCCAATAATGTTCAGTCCGATAAGAAATTTTCGGATCCGTAGTTGAAACACAACTATTCGAGTGTGATAAAGAAACTGAGACTAATCTGCATATACTTCAACAACTTCTTATGAATGACACCTTTGTGTACTTGTAACTAGTGTGCTGCAGTTTATTAAAGGTCATGTGCTTTCGCTTAAAAATTATTCATGGACCGAATTCTATATCATTTTGAGTTCCTAATAAACCACGAACATGAAATTTAATGCGATGCTTGGTGGTGTAAATTATTGTTCTCATATCTATTAACGTAGGAGTATAAGTGGAATATTATGAAAAATGAAAGACAAATACACTGGTGAATCATTCAATGACCATAACGGAACATTGTGGTTGTCAATTGATGGTTCTGTTCAAGGTATCTTCAATATTTCATTTCAATTTCACATAATTAGGTTACGGGACCTATGTGCAAAATTTTAAAAAATACTCTGTCAATCTAAAACTCCGATCATGTTCAGTCCAGTAAGAAATTTTCAGATTCGTAACTGAAACTCAACTATTCAAGTGTGATAAAGAAGCTGAGACTAATCTGCGTATACTTCAATAACGTTTTATGGATGACACCTTTGTGTATATGTAACTAGTGTGCTACAGTTTACTCAAGGTCATGTGCTTTCACTTGAAAGTTATTCAAGGACCGAACTCTATTACATTTTGAGTTCCTAATAAACCACGAACAGGAAATTGAATGTGATGCTAGGTGGTGTAAATTATTGTTCTCATATCTCCTATCGAAGGGTTATAAGTGGAATACTATGAAAAATGAAAGACAAATACACTGGTGAATCCGTCCATGACTATAACGGAACATTGGGGTTGTCAATTGATGATTTTGTTCAGTGTATCTCCAATATTTCATTTCAATTTCACATAATTAGGTTATGGGGCCTATGTTCAAAATTTTAAAAAATACACTGTCAGACTAAAAGTCCGATAATGTTCAGTCCGATAAGGATTTTTTAGATCCGTAGCTAAAACTAATTATTCAAGTGTGATAAAGAAGCTGAGACTAATCCATGTATACTCCAACAACCTTTTATGGATAATACCTTTGTGTACTAGTAACTAGTGTGCTACAGTTTACTCAAGGTCATGTGCTTTTGCTTTAAAATTATACAAGGACCGAACTCTATTACATTTTGAGTTCCTAATAAACCATGAACGTGAAATTTAATGTGATGCTCGGTGGTGGAAATTATTGTTCTCATACTTCTTATCGTAGGGGTATAAGTGGAACACTTTCAAAAATGAAAGACGAATACACAAGTGAATCCGTCCATCACCATAATGGAACATTGTGGTTGTCAATTGATGATTTTGTTCAATGTATCTCCAATATTTCATTTCAATTTCGAATAATTAGGTGATGGGACCTATGTGCAAAATTTTAAAAAATATAGTTTCAGTCTAAAACTCCAATAATGTTCAGTCCGATAAGAAATTTTTAGATCCGTAGCTGAAACTGAACTATTCGAGTGTGATAAAGAAACTGAGACTAATCTGCGTACAGTTCAACAACCTTTTATGGATGACACCTTTGTGTACTTGTAACTAGTGTGCTACAGTTTACTCAAGGTCATGTGCTTTCACTTGAAAATTATTCATGGACCGAACTCTATTACATTTTGAGTTCCTAATAAACCACAAATAAGAAATTGAATGTGATGCTAGGTGGTGTAAAGTATTGTTCTCATATCTCCTATCGAAGGGTTATAAGTGGAATACTATGAAAAATGAAAGACAAATACACTGGTGAATCCGTCCATGACTATAACGGAACATTGGGGTTGTCAATTGATGATTCTGTTCAGTGTATCTCCAATATTTCATTTAAATTTCACATAATTAGGTTATGGGACCTATGTGCCAAATTTTAAAAAATACTCAGTCAATCTAAAACTCCGATTACGTTCAGTCCGATAAGAAATTGTTAGATTCATAGCTGAAACTCAACTATTCAAGTGTGATAAAGAAGCTGAGACTAATCTGCGTATACTTCAACAACTTTTTATGGATGACACCTTTGTGTACTTGTAACTAGTGTGCTACAGTTTACCCAAGGTCATGTGCTTTCGGTTTAAAATTATTCATGGACCAAATTCTATTACATTTTGAGTTCCTAATAAACCACGAACATGAAATTTAATGCTATGCTCGGTTATGGAAATTATTGTTCTCATGTCTCTTATCGTATGAAAAATGAAAGACAAATACACTGGTGAATCCGTCCATGACCATAACGGAACATTGTGGTTGCCAATTGATGATTCTATTCTTTGTATCTCCAATATTTCATTTAAATTTCGAATAATTAGGTTATGGGATCTGTGTGAAAAAATTTAAAGAATACACTCACAGTCTAGAACTCCAATAATGTTCAGTCCGATAAGAAATTTTCGGATCCGTAGTTGAAACACAACTATTCGAGTGTGATAAAGAAACTGAGACTAATCTGCATATACTTCAACAACTTCTTATGAATGACACCTTTGTGTACTTGTAACTAGTGTGCTGCAGTTTATTAAAGGTCCTGTGCTTTCGCTTTAAAATTATTCATGGACCGAATTCTATATCATTTTGAGTTCCTAATAAACCACGAATATGAAATTTAATGCGATGCTTGGTGGTGTAAATTATTGTTCTCATATCTATTAACGTAGGGGTATAAGTGGAATATTATGAAAAATGAAAGACAAATACACTGGTGAATCAGTCAATGACCATAACGGAACATTGTGGTTGTCAATTGATGGTTCTATTCAAGGTATCTTCAATATTTCATTTCAATTTCACATAATTAGGTTACGGGACCAATGTGCAAAATTTTAAAAAATACTCTGTCAATCTAAAACTCCGATCATGTTCAGTCCAGTAAGAAATTTTCAGATTCGTAACTGAAACTCAACTATTCAAGTGTGATAAAGAAGCTGAGACTAATCTGCGTATACTTCAACAACGTTTTATGGATGACACCTTTGTGTACTTGTAACTAGTGTACTACAGTTTACTCAAGGTCATGTGCTTTCACTTGAAAGTTATTCATGGACCGAACTCTATTACATTTTGAGTTCCTAATAAACCACGAACAGGAAATTGAATGTGATGCTAGGTGGTGTAAATTATTGTTCTCATATCTCCTATCGAAGGGTTATAAGTGGAATACTATGAAAAATGAAAGACAAATACACTGGTGAATCCGTCCATGACTATAACGGAACATTGGGGTTGTCAATTGATGATTTGTTCAGTGTATCTCCAATATTTCATTTCAATTTCACATAATTAGGTTATGGGACCTATGTGCAAAATTTAAAAAATACACTGTCAGACTAAAAGTCCGATAATGTTCAGTCCGATAAGGATTTTTTAGATCCGTAGCTAAAACTAATTATTCAAGTGTGATAAAGAAGTTGAGACTAATCTGTGTATACTTCAACAACTTTTTATGGATAATACCTTTGTGTACTAGTAACTAGTGTGCTACAGTTTACTCAAGGTCATTTGCTTTTGCTTTGAAATTATACAAGGACCGAACTCTATTACATTTTGAGTTCCTAATAAACCACGAACTGGAAATTTAATGTGATGCTCGGTGGTGGAAATTATTGTTCTCATATTTCTTATCGTAGGGGGTATAAGTGGAATACTTTCAAAAATGAAAGACGAATACACGGGTGAATCCGTCCATCACCATAATGGAACATTGTGGTTGTCAATTGATGATTCTGTTCAATGTATCTCCAATATTTCATTTCAATTTCGAATAATTAGGTGATGGGACCTATGTGCAAAATTTTAAAAAATATAGTTTCAGTCTAGAACTCCAATAATGTTCAGTCCGATAAGAAATTTTCAGATCCGTAGCTGAAACTCAGCTATTCGAGTGTGATAAAGAAACTGAGACTAATCTGCGTATACTTCACCAACTTCTTGTGAGTGACACCTTTGTGTACTTGTAACTAGTGTGCTACAGTTTACTCAAGGTCATGTGCTTTCGGTTTAATATTATTCATGGACCGAATTCTATTACATTTGGAGTTCCTAATAAACCACGAACGTGAAATTTAATGCGATGCTTAGTGGTGGAAATTATTGTTCTCATATCTCTTATCGTATGAAAAATGAAAGACAAATACACTGGTGAATCCGTCCATGACCATAACGGAACATTGTGGTTGTCAATTGATGATTCTATTCTTTGTATCTCCAATATTTCATTTAAATTTTGAATAATTAGGATATGGGATCTATGTGAAAAACTTTAAAGAATACACTCAGTCTAGAACTCCAATAATGTTCAATCCGATAAGAAATTTTCATATCCGTAGCTGAAACACAACTATTCGAGTGTGATAAAGAGACTGAGACTAATCTGCATATACTTCAACTTCTTATGAATGACACCTTTGTGTACTTGTAACTAGTGTGTTGCAGTTTATTAAAGGTCACGTGCTTTCGCTTTAAAATTATTCATGGACCGAATTCTATATCATTTTGAGTTCATAATAAACCACGAACATGAAATTTAATGCGATGTGGTGTAAATTATTGTTCTCATATCTCTCATCGTAGGGGTATAAGTGGAATACTATGAAAAATGAAAGACAAATACACTGGTGAATCAGTCAATGACCATAACGGAACATTGTGGTTGTCAATTGACGATTCTGTTCAGTGTATCTCCAATATTTCATTTCAATTTCACATAATTAGGTTATGGGACCTATGTGTAAAATTTTAAAAAACACTCAGTCAAACTGAAACTCCGATAATGTTCAGTCGAAAAGATATTTTCAGATAAGTAACTGAAACTCAACTATTCAAGTGTGAATAAGAATCTGAGACTAATCTGCGTATACTTCAACAACTTTTTATGGATGACACCTTTGTGTACTTGTAACTAGTGTGCTACAGTTTACACAAGGTCATGTGCTTTCACTATAAAATTATTCATGGACCGAACTCTATTACATTTTGAGTTCCTAATAAACCACGAACAGGAAATTTAATGTTATCCTCGGTGGTGTAAATTATTATTCTCATATCTCCTATCTAAGGGTTTTAAGTGGAATACTATGTAAAATGAAAGACAAATGCACTGGTGAATCCGTCCATGACCATAACGGAACATTGTAGTTGTCAATTGATGATTCTGTTCAGCATATCTCCAATATTTCATTTCAATTTCACATAATTAGGTTATGGGACCTATGTGTAAAATTTTAAAAAATACTATGTCCAACTAAAACTCTGATAATGTTTAGTCCGAAAAGATATTTTTAGAATCGTAACTGAAACTTAACTATTCAAGTGTGATAAAGAAGCTGCGACTAATCTGCGTATACTTCAACAACTTTTTATGGATGACACCTTTGTGTACTTGTAACTAGTGTGCTACAGTTTACACAAGGTCATGTGCTTTCACTATAAAATTATGCATGGACCGAACTCTATTACATTTTGAGATCTTAATAAACCACGAACAGGAAATTTAATGTGATGCTCGGTGGTGTAAATTATTATTCTGATATCTCCTATCTAAGGGTTTTAAGTGGAATACTATGTAAAATGAAAGACAAATGCACTGGTGAATCCGTCCATGACCATAAAGGAACATTGTAGTTGTCAATTGATGATTCTGTTCAGCGTATCTCCAATATTTCATTTCAATTTCACATAATTAGGTTATGGGACCTATGTGCAAAATTTTAAAAAAAATACTATGTCCAACTAAAACCCTGATAATGTTTAGTCCGAAAAGATATTTTTAGATTCGTAACTGAAACTTAACTATTCAAGTGTGATAAAGAAGCTGCGACTAATCTGCGTATACTTCAACAACTTTTTATGGACGACACCGTTGTGTACTTGTAAATAGTGGGCTACAGTTTACCCAAGGTCACGTGCTTTCGGTTTAAAATTATTCATGGACCGAATTCTATTACATTTTGAGTTCCTAATAAACCACGAACATGAAATTTAATGCTATGCTCGATTATGGAAATTATTGTTCTCATGTCTCTTATCGTATGAAAAATGAAAGACAAATACACTGGTGAATCCGTCCATGACCATAACGGAACATTGTGGTTGTCAATTGATGATTCTATTCTTTGTATCTCCAATATTTCATTTAAATTTTGAATAATTAGGTTATGGGATCTATGTGAAAAACTTTAAAGAATACACTCAGTCTAGAACTCCAATAATGTTCAATCCGATAAGAAATTTTCATATCCGCAGCTGAAACACAACTATTCGAGTGTGATAAAGAAACTGAGACTAATCTGCATATACTTCAACTTCTTATGAATGACACCTTTGTGTACTTGTAACTAGTGTGCTGCAGTTTATTAAAGGTCATGTGCTTTCGCTTTAAAATTATTCATGGACCGAATTCTATATCATTTTGAGTTCCTAATAAACCACGAACATGAAATTTAATGCGATGTGGTGTAAATTATTGTTCTCATATCTCTTATCGTAGGGGTATAAGTGGAATACTATGAAAAACGAAAGACAAATACACTGGTGAATCAGTCAATGACCATAACGGAACATTGTGGTTGTCAATTGATGATTTTGTTCAGTGTATCTCCAATATTTCATTTCAATTTCACATAATTAGGTTATGGGACCTATGTGTAAAATTTTAAAAAATACTCAGTCAAACTAAAACTCCGATAATGTTCAGTCGAAAAGATATTTTTAGATAAGTAACTGAAACTCAACTATTCAAGTGTGAAAAAGAATCTGAGACTAATCTGCGTATACTTCAACAACTTTTTATGGATGACACCTTTGTGTACTTGTAACTAGTGTGCTACAATTTACACAAGGTCATGTGCTTTCACTATAAAATTATTCATGGACCGAACTCTATTACATTTTGAGTTCCTAATAAACCACGAACAGGAAATTTAATGTGATGCTCGGTGGTGTAAATTATTATTCTCATATCTCCTATCTAAGGGTTTTAAGTGGAATACTATGTAAAATGAAAGACAAATGCACTGGTGAATCCGTCCATGACCATAACGGAACATTGTAGTTGTCAATTGATGATTCTGTTCAGCGTATCTCCAATATTTCATTTCAATTTCACATAATTAGGTTATGGGACCTATGTGCAAAATTTTAAAAAATACTATGTCCAACTAAAACTCTGATAATGTTTAGTCGGAAAAGATATTTTTAGATTCGTAACTGAAACTTAACTATTCAAGTGTGATAAAGAAGCTGCGACTAATCTGCGTATACTTCAACAACTTTTTATGGATGACACCTTTGTGTACTTGTAACTAGTGTGCTACAGTTTACACAAGGTCATGTGCTTTCACTATAAAATTATTCATGGACCGAACTCTATTACATTTTGAGTTCCAAATAAACCACGAACAGGAAATTTAATGTGATGCTCGGTGGTGTAAATTATTATTCTCATATCTCCTATCTAAGGGTTTTAAGTGGAATACTATGTAAAATGAAAGACAAATGCACTGGTGAATCCGTCCATGACCATAACGGAACATTGTAGCTGTCAATTGATGATTCTGTTCAGCGTATCTCCAATATTTCATTTCAATTTCACATAATTAGGTTATGGGACCTATGTGCAAAATTTTAAAAAATACTATGTCCAACTAAAACTCTGATAATGTTTAGTCCGAAAAGATATTTTTAGATTCGTAACTGAAACTTAACTATTCAAGTGTGATAAAGAAGCTGCGACTAATCTGCGTATACTTCAACAACTTTTTATGGATGACACCTTTGTGTACTTGTAACTAGTGTGCTACAGTTTACACAAGGTCATGTGCTTTCACTATAAAATTATTCATGGACCGAACTCTATTACATTTTGAGTTCCAAATAAACCACGAACAGGAAATTTAATGTGATGCTCGGTGGTGTAAATTATTATTCTCATATCTCCTATCTAAGGGTTTTAAGTGGAATACTATGTAAAATGAAAGACAAATGCACTGGTGAATCCGTCCATGACCATAACGGAACATTTTAGCTGTCAATTGATGATTCTGTTCAGCGTATCTCCAATATTTCATTTCAATTTCACATAATTAGGTTATGGGACCTATGTGCAAAATTTTAAAAAATACTATGTCCAACTAAAACTCTGATAATGTTTAGTCCGAAAAGATATTTTTAGATTCGTAACTGAAACTTAACTATTCAAGTGTGATAAAGAAGCTGCGACTAATCTGCGTATACTTCAACAACTTTTTATGGATGACACCTTTGTGTACTTGTAACTAGTGTGCTACAGTTTACTCAAGGTCATGTGCTTTCACTTTAAAATTATTCGTGGACCGAACTCTATTAAATTTTGAGTTCCTAATAAACCACGAAAAAGAAATTTAATGTGATGCTCGGTGGTGTAAATTATTGTTCTCATATCTCCTATCGAAGGGTTTTAAGTGGAATTCTATGAAAAATGAAAGACAAATGCACTGGTGAATCCGTCCATGACAATAACGGAACATTGTAGTTGTCAATTGATGATTCTGTTCAGCGTATCTCCAATATTTCATTTAAATTTCACATAATTAGGTTATGGGACCTATGTGCCAAATTTAAAAAAATACTCTGTCAATCTAAAACTCCGATAATGTTCTGTGCGATAAGAAAATTTTAGATTCGTAGCTGAAACTCAACTATTCAAGTGTGATAAAGAAGCTGAGACTAATCTGCGTATACTTCAACAACTTTTTATGGACGACACCGTTGTGTACTTGTAAATAGTGGGCTACAGTTTACCCAAGGTCACGTGCTTTCGGTTTAAAATTATTCATGGACCGAATTCTATTACATTTTGAGTTCCTAATAAACCACGAACATGAAATTTAATGCTATGCTCGATTATGGAAATTATTGTTCTCATGTCTCTTATCGTATGAAAAATGAAAGACAAATACACTGGTGAATCCGTCCATGACCATAACGGAACATTGTGGTTGTCAATTGATGATTCTATTCTTTGTATCTCCAATATTTCATTTAAATTTTGAATAATTAGGTTATGGGATCTATGTGAAAAACTTTAAAGAATACACTCAGTCTAGAACTCCAATAATGTTCAATCCGATAAGAAATTTTCATATCCGCAGCTAAAACACAACTATTCGAGTGTGATAAAGAAACTGAGACTAATCTGCATATACTTCAACTTCTTATGAATGACACCTTTGTGTACTTGTAACTAGTGTGCTGCAGTTTATTAAAGGTCATGTGCTTTCTCTTTAAAATTATTCATGGACCGAATTCTATATCATTTTGAGTTCCTAATAAACCACGAACATGAAATTTAATGCGATGTGGTGTAAATTATTGTTCTCATATCTCTTATCGTAGGGGTATAAGTGGAATACTATGAAAAATGAAAGACAAATACACTGGTGAATCAGTCAATGACCATAACGGAACATTGTGGTTGTCAATTGATGATTCTGTTCAGTGTATCTCCAATATTTCATTTCAATTTCACATAATTAGGTTATGGGACCTATGTGTAAAATTTAAAAAAATACTCTGTCAAACTAAAACTCCGATAATGTTCAGTCCGAAAAGATATTTTTAGATAAGTAACTGAAACTCAACTATTCAAGTGTGAAAAAGAATCTGAGACTAATCTGCGTATACTTCAACAACTTTTTATGTATGACACCTTTGCGTACTTGTATCTAGTGTGCTACAGTTTACACAAGGTCATGTGCTTTCACTACAAAATTATTCATGGACCGAACTCTATTACATTTTGAGTTCCTAATAAACCACGAATAGGAAATTTAATGTGATGCTCGGTGATGTAAATTATTATTCTCATATCTCCTATCTAAGGGTTTTAATTGGAATACTATGTAAAATGGAAGACAAATGCACTGGTGAATCCGTCCATGACCATAACGGAACATTGTAGTTGTCAATTGATGATTCTGATCAGCGTATCTCCAATATTTCATTTCAATTTCACATAATTAGGTTATGGGACCTATGTGCAAAATTTTAAAAAATACTATGTCCAACTAAAACTCTGATAATGTTTAGTCCGAAAAGATATTTTTAGATTCGTAACTGAAACTTAACTATTCAAGTGTGATAAAGAAGCTGCGACTAATCTGCGTAAACTTCAACAACTTTTTATGGATGACACCTTTGTGTACTTGTAACTAGTGTGCTACAGTTTACACAAGGTCATGTGCTTTCACTATAAAATTATTCATGGACCGAACTCTATTACATTTTGAGTTCCTAATAAACCACGAACAGGAAATTTAATGTGATGCTCGGTGGTGTAAATTATTATTCTCATATCTCCTATCTAAGGGTTTTAAGTGGAATACTATGTAAAATGAAAGACAAATGCACTGGTGAATCCGTCCATGACCATAACGGAACATTGTAGTTGTCAATTGATGATTCTGTTCAGCGTATCTCCAATATTTCATTTCAATTTCACATAATTAGGTTATGGGACCTATGTGCAAAATTTTAAAAAATACTATGTCCAACTAAAACTCTGATAATGTTTAGTCCGAAAAGATATTTTTAGATTCGTAACTGAAACTTAACTATTCAAGTGTGATAAAGAAGCTGCGACTAATCTGCGTATACTTCAACAACTTTTTATGGATGACACCTTAGTGTACTTGTAACTAGTGTGTTACAGTTTACTCAAGGTCATGTGCTTTCACTCTAAAATTATTCGTGGACCGAACTCTATTAAATTTTGAGTTCCTAATAAACCACGAAAAAGAAATTTAATGTGATGCTCGGTGATGTAAATTATTGTTCTCATATCTCCTATCGAAGGGTTTTAAGTGGAATTCTATGAAAAATGAAAGGCAAATGCACTGGTTAATCCGTACATGACCATAATGGAACATTGTGGTTGTCAATTGATGATTCTGTTCAGTGTATCTCCAATATTTCATTTAAATTTCACATAATTAGGTTATGGGACCTATGTGCCAAATTTTAAAAAATACTCTGTCAATCTAAAACTCCGATAATGTTCTGTCCGATAAGAAATTTTTAGATTCGTAGCTGAAACTCAACTATTCAAGTGTGATAAAGAAGCTGAGACTAATCTGCGTATACTTCAACTACTTTTTATGGACGACACTGTTGTGTACTTGTAAATAGTGGGATACAGTTTACCCAAGGTCACGTTCTTTCGGTTTAAAATTATTCATGGACCGAATTCTATTACATTTTGAGTTCCTAATAAACCACGAACATGAAATTTAATGCTATGCTCGATTATGGAAATTATTGTTCTCATGTCTCTTATCGTATGAAAAATGAAAGACAAATACACTGGTGAATCCGTCCATGACCATAACGGAACATTGTGGTTGTCAATTGATGATTCTATTCTTTGTATCTCCAATATTTCATTTAAATTTTGAATAATTAGGTTATGGGATCTATGTGAAAAACTTTAAAGAATACACTCAGTCTAGAACTCCAATAATGTTCAATCCGATAAGAAATTTTCATATCCGTAGCCGAAACACAACTATTCGAGTGTGATAAAGAAACTGAGACTAATCTGCATATACTTCAACTTCTTATGAATGACACCTTTGTGTACTTGTAATTAGTGTGCTGCAGTTTATTAAAGGTCATGTGCTTTCGCTTTAAAATTATTCATGGACCGAATTCTATATCATTTTGAGTTCCTAATAAACCACGAACATGAAATTTAATGCAATGTGGTGTAAATTATTGTTCTCATATCTCTTATCGTAGGGGTATAAGTGGAATACTATGAAAAATGAAAGACAAATACACTGGTGAATCAGTCAATGACCATAACGGAACATTGTGGTTGTCAATTGATGATTCTGTTCAGTGTATCTCCAATATTTCATTTCAATTTCACATAATTAGGTTATAGGACCTATGTGTAAAATTTAAAAAAATACTCTGTCAAACTAAAACTCCGATAATGTTCAGTCGAAAAGATATTTTTAGATAAGTAACTGAAACTCAACTATTCAAGTGTGAAAAAGAATCTGAGACTAATCCGCGTATACTTCAACAACTTTTTATGGATGACACCTTTGTGTACTTGTAACTAGTGTGCTACAGTTTACACAAGGTCATGTGCTTTCACTATAAAATTATTCATGGACCGAACTCTATTACATTTTGAGTTCCTAATAAACCACGAACAGGAAATTTAATGTGATGCTCGGTGGTGTAAATTATTATTCTCATATCTCCTATGTAAGGGTTTTAAGTGGAATACTATGTAAAATGAAAGACAAATGCACTGGTGAATCCGTCCATGACCATAACGGAACATTGTAGTTGTCAATTGATGATTCTGTTCAGCGTATCTCCAATATTTCATTTCAATTTCACATAATTAGGTTATGGGACCTATGTGCAAAATTTTAAAAAAAACTATGTCCAACTAAAACTCTGATAATGTTTAGTCCGAAAAGATATTTTTAGATTCGTAACAGAAACTTAACTATTCAAGTGTGATAAAGAAGCTGCGACTAATCTGCGTATACTTCAACAACTTTTTATGGATGACACCTTTGTGTACTTGTAACTAGTGTGCTACAGTTTACACAAGGTCATGTGCTTTCACTATAAAATTATTCATGGACCGAACTCTATTACATTTTGAGTTCCTAATAAACCACGAACAGGAAATTTAATGTGATGCTCGGTGGTGTAAATTATTATTCTCATATCTCCTATCTAAGGGTTTTAAGTGGAATACTATGTAAAATGAAAGACAAATGCACTGGTGAATCCGTCCATGACCATAACGGAACATTGTAGTTGTCAATTGATGATTCTGTTCAGCGTATCTCCAATATTTCATTTCAATTTCACATAATTAGGTTATGGGACCTATGTGCAAAATTTTAAAAAATACTATGTCCAACTAAAACTCTGATAATGTTTAGTCCGAAAAGATATTTTTAGATTCGTAACTGAAACTTAACTATTCAAGTGTGATAAAGAAGCTGCGACTAATCTGCGTATACTTCAACAACTTTTTATGGATGACACCTTTGTGTACTTGTAACTAGTGTGCTACAGTTTACTCAAGGTCATGTGCTTTCACTTTAAAATTATTCGTGGACCGAACTCTATTAAATTTTGAGTTACTAATAAACCACGAAAAAGAAATTTAATGTGATGCTCGGTGGTGTAAATTATTGTTCTCATATCTCCTATCGATGGGTTTTAAGTGGAATTCTATGAAAAATGAAAGACAAATGCACTGGTGAATCCGTCCATGACCATAATGGAACATTGTGGTTGTCAATTGATGATTCTGTTCAGCGTATCTCCAATATTTCATTTAAATTTCACATAATTAGGTTATGGGACCTATGTGCCAAATTTTAAAAAATACTCTGTCAATCTAAAACTCCGATAATGTTCTGTCCGATAAGAAATTTTTAGATTCGTAGCTGAAACTCAACTATTCAAGTGTGATAAAGAAGCTGAGACTAATCTGCGTATACTTCAACTACTTTTTATGGACGACACTGTTGTGTACTTGTAAATAGTGGGCTACAGTTTACCCAAGGTCACGTGCTTTCGGTTTAAAATTATTCATGGACTGAATTCTATTACATTTTGAGTTCCTAATAAACCACGAACATGAAATTTAATGCTATGCTCGATTATGGAAATTATTGTTCTCATGTCTCTTATCGTATGAAAAATGAAAGACAAATACACTGGTGAATCCGTCCATGACCATAACGGAACATTGTGGTTGTCAATTGATGATTCTATTCTTTGTATCTCCAATATTTCAATTAAATTTTTGAATAATTAGGTTATGGGATCTATGTGAAAAACTTTAAAGAATACACTCAGTCTAGAACTCCAATAATGTTCAATCCGATAAGAAATTTTCATATCCGTAGCTGAAACACAACTATTCGAGTGTGATAAAGAAACTGAGACTAATCTGCATATACTTCAACTTCTTATGAATGACACCTTTGTGTACTTGTAACTAGTGTGCTGCAGTTTATTAAAGGTCATGTGCTTTCGCTTTAAAATTATTCATGGACCGAATTCTATATCATTTTGATTTCCTAATAAACCACGAACATGAAATTTAATGCGATGTGGTGTAAATTATTGTTCTCATATCTCTTATCGTAGGGGTATAAGTGGAATACTATGAAAAATGAAAGACAAATACACTGGTGAATCAGTCAATGACCATAACGGAATATTGTGGTTGTCAATTGTTGATTCTGTTCAGTGTATCTCCAATATTTCATTTCAATTTCACATCATTAGGTTATGGGACCTATGTGTAAAATTTAAAAAAATACTCTGTCAAACTAAAACTCCGATAATGTTCAGTCCGACAAGATATTTTTAGATTCGTAACTGAAACTCAACTATTCAAGTGTGAAAAAGAATCTGAGACTAATCTGCGTATACTTCAACAACTTTTTATGGATGACACCTTTGTGTACTTGTAACTAGTGTGCTACAGTTTACACAAGGTCATGTGCTTTCACTACAAAATTATTCATGGACCGAACTCTATTACATTTTGAGTTCCTAATAAACCACGAACAGGAAATTTAATGTGATGCTCGGTGGTGTAAATTATTATTCTCATATCTCCTATCTAAGGGTTTTAAGTGGAATACTATGTAAAATGAAAGACAAATGCGCTGGTGAATCCGTCCATGACCATAACGGAACATTGTAGTTGTCAATTGATGATTCTGTTCAGTGTATCTCCAATATTTCATTTCAATTTCACACAATTAGGTTATGGGACCTATGTGCAAAATTTCAAAAAATACTATGTCCAACTAAAACTCTGATAATGTTTAGTCCGAAAAGATATTTTTAGATTCGTAACTGAAACTTAACTATTCAAGTGTGATAAAGAAGCTGTGACTAATCTGCGTATACTTCAACAACTTTTTATGGATGACACCTTTGTGTACTTGTAACTAGTGTGCTACAGTTTACTCAAGGTCATGTTCTTTCACTTTAATATTATTCGTGGACCGAACTCTATTAAATTTTGAGTTCCTAATAAACCACGAACAGGAAATTTAATGTGATGCTCGGTGGTGTAAATTATTGTTCTCATATCTCCTATCGAAGGGTTTTAAGTGGAATACTATGAAAAATGAAAGACAAATGCACTGGTGAATCCGTCCATGACCATAATGGAACATTGTGGTTGTCAATTGATGATTCTGTTCAGTGTATCTCCAATATTTCATTTAAATTTCATATAATTAGGCTATGGGACCTATGTGCCAAATTTTAAAAAATACTCTGTCAATCTAAAACTCCGATAATGTTCTGTCCGATAAGAAATTTTTAGATTCGTAGCTGAAACTCAACTATTCAAGTGTGATAAAGAAGCTGAGACTAATCTGCGTATACTTCAACAACTTTTTATGGACGACACCGTTGTGTACTTGTAAATAGTGGGCTACAGTTTACCCAGGGTCACGTGCTTTCGGTTTAAAATTATTCATGGACCGAATTCTATTACATTTTGAGTTCCTAATAAACCACGAACATGAAATTTAATGCTATGCTCGATTATGGAAATTATTGTTCTCATGTCTCTTATCGTATGAAAAATGAAAGACAAATACACTGCTGAATCCGTCCATGACCATAACGGAACATTGTGGTTGTCAATTGATGATTCTATTCTTTGTATCTCCAATATTTCATTTAAATTTTGAATAATTAGGTTATGGGATCTATGTGAAAAAATTTAAAGAATACACTCAGTCTAGAACTCCAATAATGTTCAATCCGATAAGAAATTTTCATATCCGTAGCTGAAACACAACTATTCGAGTGTGATAAAGAAACTGAGACTAATCTGCATATACTTCAACTTCTTATGAATGGCACCTTTGTGTACTTGTAACTAGTGTGCTGCAGTTTATTAAAGGTCATATGCTTTCGCTTTAAAATTATTCATGGACCGAATTCTATATCATTTTGAGTTCCTAATAAACCACGAACATGAAATTTAATGCGATGTGGTGTAAATTGTTGTTCTCATATCTCTTATAGTAGAGGTATAAGTGGAATACTATGAAAAATGAAAGAAAAATACACTGGTGAATCAGTCAATGACCATAACGGAACATTGTGGTTGTCAATTGATGATTCTGTTCAGTGTATCTCCAATATTTCATTTCAATTTCACATAATTAGGTTATGGGACCTATGTGTAAAATTTTAAAAAAATACTCTGTCAAACTAAAACTCCGATAATGTTCAGTCCGAAAAGATATTTTTAGATTCGTAACTGAAACTCAACTATTCAAGTGTGAAAAGGAATCTGAGACTAATTTGCGTATACTTCAACAACTTTTTATAGATGATACCTTTGTGTACTTGTAACTAGTGTGCTACAGTTTACACAAGGTCATGTGCTTTCACTACAAAATTATTCATGGACCGAACTCTATTACATTTTGAGTTCCTAATAAACCACGAACAGGAAATTTAATGTGATGCTCGGTGGTGTAAATTATTATTCTCATATCTCCCATCTAAGGGTTTTAAGTGGAATACTATGTAAAATGAAAGACAAATGCACTGGTGAATCCGTCCATGACCATAACGGAACATTGTGGTTGTCAATTGATGATTCTGTTCAGTGTATCTCCAATATTTCATTTCAATTTTACATAATTAGGTTATGGGACCTGTGTGCAAAATTTTAAAAAATACTATGTCCAACTAAAACTCTGATAATGTTTAGTCCGAAAAGATATTTTTAGATTCGTAACTGAAACTTAACTATTCAAGTGTGATAAAGAAGCTGTGACTAATCTGCGTATACTTCAACAACTTTTTATGGATGACACCTTTGTGTACTTGTAACTAGTGTGCTACAGTTTACTCAAGGTCATGTTCTTTCACTTTAATATTATTCGTGGACCGAACTCTATTAAATTTTGAGTTCCTAATAAACCACGAACAGGAAATTTAATGTGATGCTCGGTGGTGTAAATTATTATTCTCATATCTCCCATCTAAGGGTTTTAAGTGGAATACTATGTAAAATGAAAGACAAATGCACTGGTGAATCCGTCCATGACCATAACGGAACATTGTGGTTGTCAATTGATGATTCTGTTCAGTGTATCTCCAATATTTCATTTCAATTTCACATAATTAGGTTATGGGACCAATGTGCAAAATTTTAAAAAATACTATGTCCAACTAAAACTCTGATAATGTTTAGTCCGAAAAGATATTTTTAGATTCGTAACTGAAACTCAACTATTCAGGTGTGAAAAAGAATCTGAGACTAATTTGCGTATACTTCAACAACTTTTTATGGATGACACCTTTGTGTACTTGTAACTAGTGTGCTACAGTTTACACAAGGTCATGTGCTTTCACTACAAAATTATTCATGGACCGAACTCTATTACATTTTGAGTTTCTAATAAACCACGAACAGGAAATTTAATGTGATGCTCGGTGGTGTAAATTATTATTCTCATATCTCCTATCTAAGGGTTTTAAGTGGAATACTATGAAAAATGAAAGACAAATACACTGGTGAATCAGTCAATGACCATAACGGAACATTGTGGTAGTCAATTAATGATTCTGTTCAGTGTATCTCCAATATTACATTTCAATTTCAAATAATTAGGTTATGGGACCTGTGTGTAAAATTTTAAAAAAATACTCTGTCAAACTAAAACTCCGATAATTTTCAGTCCGAAAAGATATTTTTAGATTCGTAACTGAAACTCAACTATTCAAGTGTGAAAAAGAATCTGAGACTAATTTGCGTATACTTCAACAACTTTTTATGGATGACACCTTTGTGTACTTGTAACTAGTGTGCTACAGTTTACACAAGGTCATGTGCTTTCACTACAAAATTATTCATGGACCGAACTCTATTACATTTTGAGTTCCTAATAAACCACAAACAGGAAATTTAATGTGATGCTCGGTGGTATAAATTATTATTTTCATATCTCCCATCTAAGGGTTTTAAGTGGAATACTATGTAAAATGAAAGACAAATGCACTGGTGAATCCGTCCATGACCTTAACGGAACATTGTGGTTGTCAATTGATGATTCTGTTCAGTGTATCTCCAATATTTCATTTCAATTTCACATAATTAGGTTATGGGACCTATGTGCAAAATTTATAAAAATACTATATCCAACTAAAACTCTGATAATGTTTAGTCCGAAAAGATATTTTTAGATTCGTAACTGAAACTTAACTATTCAAGTGTGATAAAGAAGTTGTGACTAATCTGCGTATACTTCAACAACTTTTTATGGATGACACCTTTGTGTACTTGTAACTAGTGTGCTACAGTTTACTCAAGGTCATGTTCTTTCACTTTAATATTATTCGTGGACCGAACTATATTAAATTTTGAGTTCCTAATAAACCACGAACAGGAAATTTAATGTGATGCTCGGTGGTGTAAATTATTATTCTCATATCTCCCATCTAAGGGTTTTAAGTGGAATACTATGTAAAATGAAAGACAAATGCACTGGTGAATCCGTCCATGACCATAACGGAACATTGTGGTTGTCAATTGATGATTCTGTTCAGTGTATCTCCAATATTTCATTTCAATTTCACATAATTAGGTTATGGGACCAATGTGCAAAATTTTAAAAAATACTATGTCCAACTAAAACTCTGATAATGTTTAGTCCGAAAAGATATTTTTAGATTCGTAACTGAAACTTAACTATTCAAGTGTGATAAAGAAGCTGCGACTAATCTGCGTATACTTCAACAACTTTTTATGGATGACACCTTTGTGTACTTGTAACTAGTGTGCCACAGTTTACTCAAGGTCATGTGCTTTCACTTTAAAATTATTCGTGGACCGAACTCTATTAAATTTTGAGTTCCTAATAAACCACGAAAAATAAATTTAATGTGATGCTCGGTGGTGTAAATTATTGTTCTCATATCTCCTATCGAAGGGTTTTAAGTGGAATTCTATGAAAAATGAAAGACAAATGCACTGGTGAATCCGTCCATGACCATAATGGAACATTGTGGTTGTCAATTGATGATTCTGTTCAGTGTATCTCCAATATTTCATTTAAATTTCACATAATTAGGTTATGGGACCTATGTGCCAAATTTAAAAAAATACTCTGTCAATCTAAAACTCCGATAATGTTCTGTCCGATAAGAAATTTTTAGATTCGTAGCTGAAACTCAACTATTCAAGTGTGATAAAGAAGCTGAGACTAATCTGCGTATACTTCAACAACCTTTTATGGACGACACTGTTGTGTACTTGTAAATAGTTGGCTACAGTTTACCAAGGTCACGTGCTTTCGGTTTAAAATTATTCGTGGACCGAATTCTATTACATTTTGAGTTCCTAATAAACCACGAACATGAAATTTAATGCTATGCTCGATTATGGAAATTATTGTTCTCATGTCTCTTATCGTATGAAAAATGAAAGACAAATACACTGGTGAATCCGTCCATGACCATAACGGAACATTGTGGTGGTCAATTGATGATTCTATTCTTTGTATCTCCAATATTTCATTTAAATTTTGAATAATTAGGTTATGGGATCTATGTGAAAAACTTTAAAGAATACACTCAGTCTAGAACTCCAATAATGTTCAATCCGATAAGAAATTTTCATATCCGTAGCTGAAACACAACTATTCGAGTGTGATAAAGAAACTGAGACAAATCTGCATATACTTCAACTTCTTATGAATGACACCTTTGTGTACTTGTAACTAGTGTGCTGCAGTTTATTAAAAGTCATGTGCTTTCGCTTTAAAATTATTCATGGACCGAATTCTATATCATTTTGAGTTCCTAATAAACCATGAACATGAAATTTAATGCGATGTGGTGTAAATTATTGTTCTCATATCTCTTATCGTAGGGGTATAAGTGGAATACTATGAAAAATGAAAGACAAATACACTGGTGAATCAGTCAGTGACCATAACGGAACATTGTGGTTGTCAATTGATGATTCTGTTCAGTGTATCTCCAATATTTTATTTCAATTTCACATAATTAGGTTATGGGACCTATGTGTAAAATTTTAAAAAATACTCTGTCAAACTAAAACTCCGATAATGTTCAGTCCAAAAAGATATTTTTAGATTCGTAACTGAAACTCAACTATTCAAGTGTGAAAAAGAATCTGAGACTAATCTGCGTATACTTCAACAACTTTTTATGGATGACACCTTTGTGTACTTGTAACTAGTGTGCTACAGTTTACACAAGGTCATGTTCTTTCACTATAAAATTATTCATGGACCGAACTCTATTACATTTTGAGTTCCTAATAAACCACGAACAGGAAATTTAATGTGATGCTCGGTGGTGTAAATTATTATTCTCATATCTCCTATCTAAGGGTTTTAAGTGGAATACTATGTAAAATGAAAGACAAATGCACTGGTGAATCCATCCATGACCATAACGGAACATTGTAGTTGTCAATTGATGATTCTGTTCAGCGTATCTCCAATATTTCATTTCAATTTCACATAATTAGGTTATGGGACCTATGTGCAAAATTTTAAAAAATACTATGTCCAACTAAAACTCTGATAATGTTTAGTCCGAAAAGATATTTTTAGATTCGTAACTAAAACTTAACTATTCAAGTACGATAAAGAAGCTGCGACTAATCTGCGTATACTTCAACAACTTTTTATGGATGACACCTTTGTGTACTTGTAACTAGTGTGCTACAGTTTACACAAGGTCATGTGCTTTCACTATAAAATTATTCATGGACCGAACTCTATTACATTTTGAGTACCTAATAAACCACGAACAGGAAATTTAATGTGATGCTCGGTGGTGTAAATTATTATTCTCATATCTCCTATCTAAGGGTTTTAAGTGGAATACTATGTAAAATGAAAGACAAATGCACTGGTGAATCCGTCCATGACCATAACGGAACATTGTAGTTGTCAATTGATGATTCTGTTCAGCGTATCTCCAATATTTCATTTCAATTTCACATAATTAGGTTATGGGACCTATGTGCAAAATTTTAAAAAATACTATGTCCAACTAAAACTCTGATAATGTTTAGTCCGAAAAGATATTTTTTGATTCGTAACTGAAACTTAACTATTCAAGTGTGATAAAGAAGCTGCGACTAATCTGTGTATACTTCAACAACTTTTTATGGATGACACCTTTGTGTACTTGTAACTAGTGTGCTACAGTTTACTCAAGGTCATGTTCTTTCACTTTAATATTATTCGTGGAACGAACTCTATTAAATTTTGAGTTCCTAATAAACCACGAACAGGAAATTTAATGTGATGCTCGGTGGTGTAAATTATTATTCTCATATCTCCCATCTAAGGGTTTTAAGTGGAATACTATGTAAAATGAAAGACAAATGCACTGGTGAATCCGTCCATGACCATAACGGAACATTGTGGTTGTCAATTGATGATTCTGTTCAGTGTATCTCCAATATTTCATTTCAATTTCACATAATTAGGTTATGGGACCAATGTGCAAAATTTTAAAAAATACTATGTCCAACTAAAACTCTGATAATGTTTAGTCCGAAAAGATATTTTTAGATTCGTAACTGAAACTCAACTATTCAGGTGTGAAAAAGAATCTGAGACTAATTTGCGTATACTTCAACAACTTTTTATGGATGACACCTTTGTGTACTTGTAACTAGTGTGCTACAGTTTACACAAGGTCATGTGCTTTCACTACAAAATTATTCATGGACCGAACTCTATTACATTTTGAGTTTCTAATAAACCACGAACAGGAAATTTAATGTGATGCTCGGTGGTGTAAATTATTATTCTCATATCTCCTATCTAAGGGTTTTAAGTGGAATACTATGAAAAATGAAAGACAAATACACTGGTGAATCAGTCAATGACCATAACGGAACATTGTGGTTGTCAATTGATGATTCTGTTCAGTGTATCTCCAATATTACATTTCAATTTCAAATAATTAGGTTATGGGACCTGTGTGTAAAATTTTAAAAAAATACTCTGTCAAACTAAAACTCCGATAATTTTCAGTCCGAAAAGATATTTTTAGATTCGTAACTGAAACTCAACTATTCAAGTGTGAAAAAGAATCTGAGACTAATTTGCGTATACTTCAACAACTTTTTATGGATGACACCTTTGTGTACTTGTAACTAGTGTGCTACAGTTTACACAAGGTCATGTGCTTTCACTACAAAATTATTCATGGACCGAACTCTATTACATTTTGAGTTCCTAATAAACCACAAACAGGAAATTTAATGTGATGCTCGGTGGTATAAATTATTATTTTCATATCTCCCATCTAAGGGTTTTAAGTGGAATACTATGTAAAATGAAAGACAAATGCACTGGTGAATCCGTCCATGACCTTAACGGAACATTGTGGTTGTCAATTGATGATTCTGTTCAGTGTATCTCCAATATTTCATTTCAATTTCACATAATTAGGTTATGGGACCTATGTGCAAAATTTATAAAAATACTATATCCAACTAAAACTCTGATAATGTTTAGTCCGAAAAGATATTTTTAGATTCGTAACTGAAACTTAACTATTCAAGTGTGATAAAGAAGTTGTGACTAATCTGCATATACTTCAACAACTTTTTATGGATGACACCTTTGTGTACTTGTAACTAGTGTGCTACAGTTTACTCAAGGTCATGTTCTTTCACTTTAATATTATTCGTGGACCGAACTATATTAAATTTTGAGTTCCTAATAAACCACGAACAGGAAATTTAATGTGATGCTCGGTGGTGTAAATTATTATTCTCATATCTCCCATCTAAGGGTTTTAAGTGGAATACTATGTAAAATGAAAGACAAATGCACTGGTGAATCCGTCCATGACCATAACGGAACATTGTGGTTGTCAATTGATGATTCTGTTCAGTGTATCTCCAATATTTCATTTCAATTTCACATAATTAGGTTATGGGACCAATGTGCAAAATTTTAAAAAATACTATGTCCAACTAAAACTCTGATAATGTTTAGTCCGAAAAGATATTTTTAGATTCGTAACTGAAACTTAACTATTCAAGTGTGATAAAGAAGCTGCGACTAATCTGCGTATACTTCAACAACTTTTTATGGATGACACCTTTGTGTACTTGTAACTAGTGTGCCACAGTTTACTCAAGGTCATGTGCTTTCACTTTAAAATTATTCGTGGACCGAACTCTATTAAATTTTGAGTTCCTAATAAACCACGAAAAATAAATTTAATGTGATGCTCGGTGGTGTAAATTATTGTTCTCATATCTCCTATCGAAGGGTTTTAAGTGGAATTCTATGAAAAATGAAAGACAAATGCACTGGTGAATCCGTCCATGACCATAATGGAACATTGTGGTTGTCAATTGATGATTCTGTTCAGTGTATCTCCAATATTTCATTTAAATTTCACATAATTAGGTTATGGGACCTATGTGCCAAATTTAAAAAAATACTCTGTCAATCTAAAACTCCGATAATGTTCTGTCCGATAAGAAATTTTTAGATTCGTAGCTGAAACTCAACTATTCAAGTGTGATAAAGAAGCTGAGACTAATCTGCGTATACTTCAACAACCTTTTATGGACGACACTGTTGTGTACTTGTAAATAGTTGGCTACAGTTTACCAAGGTCACGTGCTTTCGGTTTAAAATTATTCGTGGACCGAATTCTATTACATTTTGAGTTCCTAATAAACCACGAACATGAAATTTAATGCTATGCTCGATTATGGAAATTATTGTTCTCATGTCTCTTATCGTATGAAAAATGAAAGACAAATACACTGGTGAATCCGTCCATGACCATAACGGAACATTGTGGTGGTCAATTGATGATTCTATTCTTTGTATCTCCAATATTTCATTTAAATTTTGAATAATTAGGTTATGGGATCTATGTGAAAAACTTTAAAGAATACACTCAGTCTAGAACTCCAATAATGTTCAATCCGATAAGAAATTTTCATATCCGTAGCTGAAACACAACTATTCGAGTGTGATAAAGAAACTGAGACAAATCTGCATATACTTCAACTTCTTATGAATGACACCTTTGTGTACTTGTAACTAGTGTGCTGCAGTTTATTAAAAGTCATGTGCTTTCGCTTTAAAATTATTCATGGACCGAATTCTATATCATTTTGAGTTCCTAATAAACCATGAACATGAAATTTAATGCGATGTGGTGTAAATTATTGTTCTCATATCTCTTATCGTAGGGGTATAAGTGGAATACTATGAAAAATGAAAGACAAATACACTGGTGAATCAGTCAGTGACCATAACGGAACATTGTGGTTGTCAATTGATGATTCTGTTCAGTGTATCTCCAATATTTCATTTCAATTTCACATAATTAGGTTATGGGACCTATGTGTAAAATTTTAAAAAATACTCTGTCAAACTAAAACTCCGATAATGTTCAGTCCAAAAAGATATTTTTAGATTCGTAACTGAAACTCAACTATTCAAGTGTGAAAAAGAATCTGAGACTAATCTGCGTATACTTCAACAACTTTTTATGGATGACACCTTTGTGTACTTGTAACTAGTGTGCTACAGTTTACACAAGGTCATGTTCTTTCACTATAAAATTATTCATGGACCGAACTCTATTACATTTTGAGTTCCTAATAAACCACGAACAGGAAATTTAATGTGATGCTCGGTGGTGTAAATTATTATTCTCATATCTCCTATCTAAGGGTTTTAAGTGGAATACTATGTAAAATGAAAGACAAATGCACTGGTGAATCCATCCATGACCATAACGGAACATTGTAGTTGTCAATTGATGATTCTGTTCAGCGTATCTCCAATATTTCATTTCAATTTCACATAATTAGGTTATGGGACCTATGTGCAAAATTTTAAAAAATACTATGTCCAACTAAAACTCTGATAATGTTTAGTCCGAAAAGATATTTTTAGATTCGTAACTAAAACTTAACTATTCAAGTACGATAAAGAAGCTGCGACTAATCTGCGTATACTTCAACAACTTTTTATGGATGACACCTTTGTGTACTTGTAACTAGTGTGCTACAGTTTACACAAGGTCATGTGCTTTCACTATAAAATTATTCATGGACCGAACTCTATTACATTTTGAGTACCTAATAAACCACGAACAGGAAATTTAATGTGATGCTCGGTGGTGTAAATTATTATTCTCATATCTCCTATCTAAGGGTTTTAAGTGGAATACTATGTAAAATGAAAGACAAATGCACTGGTGAATCCGTCCATGACCATAACGGAACATTGTAGTTGTCAATTGATGATTCTGTTCAGCGTATCTCCAATATTTCATTTCAATTTCACATAATTAGGTTATGGGACCTATGTGCAAAATTTTAAAAAATACTATGTCCAACTAAAACTCTGATAATGTTTAGTCCGAAAAGATATTTTTTGATTCGTAACTGAAACTTAACTATTCAAGTGTGATAAAGAAGCTGCGACTAATCTGTGTATACTTCAACAACTTTTTATGGATGACACCTTTGTGTACTTGTAACTAGTGTGCTACAGTTTACTCAAGGTCATGTGCTTTCACTTTAAAATTATTCGTGGACCGAGCTCTATTAAATTTTGAGTTCCTAATACACCACGAAAAAGAAATTTAATGTGATGCTCGGTGGTGTAAATTATTGTTCTCATATCTCCTATCGAAGGGTTTTAAGTGGATTTCTATGAAAAATGAAAGACAAATGCACTGGTGAATCCATCCATGACCATAACGGAACATTGTGGTTGTCAATTGATGATTCTGTTCAGTGTATCTCCAATATTTCATTTCAATTTCACATAATTAGGTTATGGGACCTATGTGCAAAATTTTACAAAATACTATGTCAAACTAAAACTCTGATAATGTTTAGTCCGAAAAGATATTTTTAGATTCGTAACTGAAACTTAACTATTCAAGTAAGATAAAGAAGCTGCGACTAATCTGCGTATACTTCAACAACTTTTTATGGATGACACCTTTGCGTACTTGTAACTAGCTACAGTTTACTCAAGGTCATGTGCTTTCACTTTAAAATTATTCGTGGACCGAACTCTATTAAATTTTGAGTTCCTAATAAACCACGAACAAGAAATTTAATGTGATTCTCGGTGGTGTAAATTATTGTTCTCATATCTCCTATCGAAGGGTTTTAAGTGGAATACTATGAAAAATGGAAGACAAATGCACTGGTGAATCCGTCCATGACCATAATGGAACATTGTGGTTGTCAATTGATGATTCTATTCAGTGTATCTCCAATATTTCATTTAAATTTCACATAATTAGGTTATGGGACCTATGTGCCAAATTTCAAAAAATACTCTGTCAATCTAAAACTCCGATAATGTTCTGTCCGATAAGAAATTTTTAGATTCATAGCTGAAACTCAACTATTCAAGTGTGATAAAGAAGCTGAGACTAATCTGCGTATACTTCAACAACTTTTTATGGACGACACCATTGTGTACTTGTAAATAGTGGGCTACAGTTTACCCAAGGTCACGTACTTTCGGCTTAAAATTATTCATGGACCGAATTCTATTACATTTTGAGTTCCTAATAAACCACGAACATGAAATTTAATGCTATGCTCGATTATGGAAATTATTGTTCTCATGTCTCTTATCGTATGAAAAATGAAAGTCAAACACACTGGTGAATCCGTCCATGACCATAACGGAACATTGTGGTTGTCAATTAATGATTCTATTCTTTGTATCTCCAATATTTCATTTAAATTTTGAATAATTAGGTTATGGGATCTATGTGAAAAAATGTAAAGAATGCACTCACAGTCTAGAACTCCAATAATGTTCAGTCCGATAAGAAATTTTCAGATCAATAGCTGAAACACAACTATTCGAGTGTGATAAAGAAACTGAGACTAATCTGCATATACTTCAACAACTTCTTATGAATGACACCTTTCTGTACTTGAAACTAGTGTGCTGCAGTATATTAAAGGTCATGTGCTTTCGCTTTAAAATTATTCATAGACCGAATTCTATATCATTTTGAGTTCCTAATAAACCACGAACAGGAAATTTAATGCGATGCACGGTGGTGTAAATTATTGTTCTCATATCTCTTATCGTAGCGGTATAAGTGGAAAACTATGAAAAATGAAAGAAAAATACACCGGTGAATCAGTCAATGACCATAACGGAACATTGTGGTTGTCAATTGATGATTCTGTTCATTGTATCTCCAATATATCATTTCAATTTCCCATAATTAGGTTATGGGACCTATGTGCAAAATTTTAAAAAATACTCTATTAATCTAAGGCTCCGATAATGTTCAGTCCGATAAGAAATTTTCAGATTCGAAACTGAAACTCAACTATTCAAGTGTGATAAAGAAGCTGAGACTAATCTGTGTATACTTCAACAACTTTTTATGGATGACACCTTTTTGTACTTGTAACTAGTGTGCTACAGTTTACTCAAGGTCATGTGCTTTGAATTTAAAATTATTCATGGACCGAACTCTATTACATTTTGAGTTCCTAACAAACCACGAACAGGAAATTTAATGCGATTCTCGTTGGTGTAAATTATTGTTCTCATATCTCCTATCGAAGGGTTATAAGTGGCATACTATGAAAAATGAAAGACAAATACACTGGTGAATCCGTCCATGACTATAACGGAACATTCGGGTTGTCGATTGATGATTCCGTACAGTGTATCTCCAATATTTCATTTCAATTTCACATAATTAGGTTATGGGACCTATGTGCAAAATTTATAAAATACATTGTCAGACTAAAAGTCCGATAATGTTCGGTCCGATGAGAATTTTTTAGATCCGTAGCTGAAACTAAACTATTCAAGTGTGATAAAGAAGCTGAGACTAATCTGCATATATTTCAACAATTTCTTATGGATGACACCTTCGTGTACTTGTAACTTGTGTGGTATAGTTTACACAAGTTCATATGCTTTCGCTTTAAAATTATTCATGGACCGAACTCTATTACATTTTGAGTTCCTAATAAACCACGAATGGGAAATTTAATGTGATGCTCGGTGGTGTAAATTATTGTTCTCATATCTCCTATCGTCGGAGAATAAGTGGAATACTATGAAAAATGAAAGACAAATACACTATTGAATCCGTCCATGACCATAACGGAACATTGTAGTTGTCAATTGATGATTCTGTTCAGTGTATCTCCAATATTTCATTTAAATTTCACATAATTAGGTTATGGGACGTATGTGCAAAATTTAAAAAATACACTATCAGACTAAAACTCCGATAATGTTCAGTCCGATAAGAATTTCAGAGATCCGTAGCTGAAACCAAACTATTCAAGTCTGATAAAGAAGCTGAGACGAATTCTATTACATTTTGAGTTCCTAATAAACCACGAACATGAAATTTGATGCGATGCTCGGTTATGGAAATTATTGCTCTCATATCTCTTATCGTATGAAAAATGAAAGACAAATACACTGGTGAATCCGTCCATTACCGTAACGGAACATTGTGGTTGTCAATTGATGATTCTGTTCAATGTATCTCCAATATTTCATTTCGATTTTGAATAATTAGGTGATGGGACCTATGTGCAAAATTTTAAAAAATACACTGTCAGTCTAAAACTCCAATAATGTTCAGTCCGATAAGAAATTTTCACATCCGTAGGTGAAACTCAATTATTCGTGCGTGATAAAGAAACTGAGACTAATCTGCATATACTTCAACAACTTCTTATGAATGACACCTTTGTGTACTTGTAACTAGTGTGCTGCAGTTCAGTAAAGGTCATCTGCTTTCGCTTTAAAATTATTCATGGACCGAATTCTATATCATTTTGATTTCCTAATAAACAACTAACAGGAAATTTCATGCAATGCTCGGCGGTGTAAATTATTGTTCTCATATCTCTTATCGCAGGGGTATAAGTGGAATACTATGAAAAATGAAAGATAAATACACTGGTGAATAAGTCAATGACCATAACGGGACATTGTGGTTGTCAATTGATGATTCTGTTCAGTGTATCTCTCATATTTCATTTCAATTTCACATAATTAGGTTATGGGACCTATGCGCCAAATTTTAAAAAATACTCTGTCAATCTAAAACTACGATAATGTTCAGTCCGATAAGAAATTTTCAGATTCGTAGCTGAAACTCAACTATTCAAGTGTGATAAAGAAGCTAAGACTAATCTGCGCATACTTCAACAACTCTTTATGGATGACACCTTTGTGTACTTGTAACTAGTGTGCTACAGTTTACCCAAGGTCATGTGCTTTCGGTTTAAAATTATTCATGGACCGAATTCTATTACATTTTGAGTTCCTAATAAACCACGAACATGAAATTTAATGCGATGCTCGGCTACGGAAATTATTGTTCTCATATCTCTTATTGTATGAAAAATGAAAGACAAATACACTGGTGAATCCGTCCATGACCATAACGGAACATTGTGGTTGTCAATTGATGATTCTTTTCAATGTATCTCCAATATTTAATTTCAATTTCGAATAATTAGGTGATGGGACCTATGTGCAAAATTTGAAAAAATACACTGTCAGTCTAAAACTCCAATAATGTTCAGTTTGATAAGAAAATTTTAGATCCGTAGCTGAAACTCTATTATTCGAGTGTGATAAAGAAACTGAGACTAATTTTCATATACTTCATCAACTTCTTATGAATGACACCTTTGTGTACTTGTAACTAGTGTGTTGCAGTTTATTAAAGGTCATGTGCTTTCGCTTTAAAATTATTCATGGACCGAATTCTATTACATTTTGAGTTCCTAATAAACCACGAACGGGACATTTATTACGATGCTCGGTGGTGTAACTTATTGATCTCATATCTCTTATCGTATGGGTATAAGTGGAATACTATGAAAAATGAAAGACAAATACACTGGTGAATCCGTCCATGACCATAACGGAACATTGTGGTTTTCAATTCATGTTTTTGTTCAGTGTATCCCCAATATTTCATTTCAATTTCACATAATTAGGTTATGGGACCTATGCGCCAAATTTTAAAAAATACTCTGTCAATCTAAAACTTCGATAATGCTCAGTCCGATAAGAAATTTTCATAATCGTAGCTAAAACTCAACTATGAAGTGTGATAAAGAAGCTGAGACTAATCTGCGTATACTTCAACAACCTTTTATGGATGACACCTTTGTGTACTTGTAACTAGTTTGCTACAGTTTACTCAAGGTCATGTGCTTTCGATTTAAAATTATTCATGGACCAAACTCTATTACATTTTGAGTTCCTAATAAACCACGAACGGGAAATTTATTGCGATGCTCGGTGGTGTAAATTATTGTTCTCATATCTCTTATCGTAGGGGTATAAGTGGAATACTATGAAAAATGAAAGACAAATACACTGGTGAATCTGTCAATGACCATAACGGAACATTGTGGTTGTCAATTGATGTTTTTGTTCAGTGTATCTCCAATATTTCATTTCAATTTCACATAATTAGGTTATGGGACCTATGCGCCAAATTTTAAAAAATACTCTGTCAATCTAAAACTTCGATAATGTTCAGTCCGATAAGAAATTTTTAGATTCGTAGCTGAAACTCAACTATTCAAGTTTGATAAAGAAGCTGAGACTAATCTGCGTATACTTCAACAACTTTTTATCGATGACACCTTTGTGTACTTGTAACTAGTGTGCTACAGTTTACTCAAGGTCATGTGCATTCGCTTTAAAATTATTCATGGACCAAACTCTATTACATTTTGAGTTCCTAATAAACCACAAACGGGAAATTTAATGCGATGCACATTGGTGTAAATTATTGTTCTCATATCTCCTATCATCGTGGTATAAGTGGAATACTATGAAAAATGAAAGACAAATAAACTGGTGAATCCGTCCATGACCTTAACTGAACATTGTGGTTGTCAATTGAAGATTCTGTTCAGTGTATCTCCAATATTTCATTTCAATTTCACATAATGAGGTTATGTGACCTATGTACCAAATTTTAAAAAATACTCTGTCTTTCTAAAACTCCGATAAGAAATTTTCAGAATCGTAGCTGAAACTCAACTATTCAAGTGTGATAAAGAAGCTGAGACTAATCTGTGTATACTTCAACAACTATTTAAGGATGACACCTTTGTGTACTTGTAACTTGTGTGCTACAGTTTACTCAAGGTCATGTGCTTTCGCTTTAAAATTATTCATGGACCGAACTCTATTACATTTTGTGCTCCTAATAAACCACGAATGGGAAATTTAATGCGATGCTCATTGGCGTAAATTATTGTTCTCATATCTCCTATCGTCGGGGTATAAGTGGAATACTATGAAAAATGAAAGACAATTACACTGATGAATCCATCCATGACCTTAACGGAACATTGTGGTTGTCAATTGATGATTTTGTTCAGTGTATCTCCAATAATTCATTTCAATTTCACATAATGAGGTTATGGGACCTATGTGAAAAAATTTCAAAAATACTCTGTCAATCTAAAACTCCGACGATGTTCAGTCCGATAAGAAATTTTTAGATTCGTAGCTGAAACTCAATAATTCAAGTGTGATAAAGAATACACCCACAGTGTAGAACTCCCATAATGTTCAGTCCGATAAGAAATTTTTAGATCCATAGCTGAAACACAACTATTCGAGTGTGATAAAGAGACTGAGACTAATCAGCATATACTTCAACAACTTCTTATGAA
Source organism: Rubia yunnanensis (assembly GCA_037428765.1). Taxonomy (NCBI): domain Eukaryota; kingdom Viridiplantae; phylum Streptophyta; class Magnoliopsida; order Gentianales; family Rubiaceae; genus Rubia; species Rubia yunnanensis. Next base: position 76,741,198 of record CM075064.1, read on the forward strand.
TGACACCTTTGTGTACTTGTAACTAGTGTGCTGCAGTTTATTAAAGGTCATGTGCTTTTGCTTTAAAATGATTCATGGACCGAATTCTATATCATTTTTAGTTCCAAATAAACCACGAATAGGAAATTTAATGCGATTCTCGGTGGTGTAAATTATTGTTCTCATATCTCTTATCATAGGGGTATAAGTGGAATACCATGAAAAATGAAAGACAAATAAACTGATAAATCAGTCAATGACCATAACGGAACATTGTGATTGTCAATTGATGATTGTATTCATTGTATCTCCAATATTTCATTTCAATTGCACATAACTAGGTTGTGGTGCCTATGTGCAAAATTTTAAAAAATATTCTGTCAATCTAAAACTCCGATAATTTTCAGTCCGATAAAAAGAATTTAGATTCGTAGCTGAAACTCAACTATTCAAGTGTGATAAAGAAGCTCAGACTAATCTGCATATATTTCAACAACTTTTTATGGATTACACCTTTGTGTACTTGTAACTAGTGTGCTACAGTTTACTCAAGGTCATGTGCTTTCGCTTTAAAACTATTCATGGACCGAACTCTATTACATTTTTAGTTCCTAATAAACTACGAACAGGAAGTTTAATGTGATGCTTGGTGGTGTAAATTATTGTTCTCATATCTCCTATCGAAGGGTTATAAGTGGAATACTATGAAAAATGAAAGACAAATACACTGGTGAATCCATCCGTGGCCATAACGGAACATTAGGGTTGTCAATTGATGATTTTGTTCAGTGTATCTCCAATATTTCATTTAAATTTCACATAATTAGGTTATGGGACCTATGTGCCAAATTTTAAAAAAATACTCTGTCAATCTAAAACTCCGATAATGTTCAGTCCGATAAAAAAAATTTAGATTCGTAGCTGAAACTCAACTATTCAAGTGTGATAAAGAAGCTCAGACTAATCTGCGTATACTTCAACAACTTTTTATGGATGACGCCTTTGTGTACTTGTAGCTAGTGTGCTACAGTTTACCCAAGGTCATGTGCTTTTGGTTTTATAATTATTCATAGACCGAATTCGATTACATTTTGAGTTCCTAATAAACCACGAACATGAAATTTAATGCGATGCTCGGGTATGGAAATTATTGTTCTCATATCTCTTATCGTATGAAAAATGAAAGACAAATACACTGGTGAATCCGTCCATGACCGTAACGGAACATTGTGGTTGTCAATTGATGATTCTGTTCAGTGTATCTCCAATATTTCATTTAAATTTCACATAATTAGGTTATGGGACCTATGTGCCAAATTTTAAAAAATACTCCGTCAATCTAAAACTCCGATAATGTTCAGTCCGATAAAAAAAATTTAGATTCGTAGCTGAAACTCAACTATTCAAGTGTGATAAAGAAGCTGAGACTAATCTGCGTATACTTCAACAACTTTTTATGGATGACGCCTTTGTGTACTTGTAGCTAGTGTGCTACAGTTTACCCAAGGTCATGTGCTTTCGGTTTATAATTATTCATGGACCGAATTCGATTACATTTTGAGTTCCTAATAAACCACGAACATGAAATTTAATGCGATGCTCGGGTATGGAAATTATTGTTCTCATATCTCTTATCGTATGAAAAATGAAAGACAAATACACTGGTGAATCCGTCCATGACCGTAACGGAACATTGTGGTTGTGAATTGATGATTCTGTTCAATGTATCTTTAATATTTCATTTCAATTTCGAATAATTAGGTTATGGGACCTATGTGCAAAATTTTAAAAAATACACTGTCTGTCTGAAACTCCAATAATGTTCAGTCCGACAAGAAATTTTTTAGATCCATAGCTGAGACTCAATTATTCGAGTGTGATAAAGAGACTGAGACTAATCAGCATATACTTCAACAACTTCTTATGAATGACACCTTTGTGTACTTGTAACTAGTGTGCTGCAGTTTATTAAAGGTCATCTGCTTTCGCTTTAAAATTATTCATGGACCAAATTCTATATAATTTTGAGTTCCTAACAAACAACGAACAGGAAATTTCATGCAATGCTCGGCGGTGTAAATTATTGTTCTCATATCTCTTACGTTGGGGTATAAGTGGAATACTATTAAAAATGAAAGATAAATACAATGGTGAATAAGTCAATGACCATAACGAGACATTGTGGTTGTCAATTGATGATTCTATTCAGTGTATCTCCAATATTTAATTTCAATTTCACATAATTAGGTTATGGGACCTATGCGCCAAATTTTAAAAAATACTCTGTCAGTCTAAAACTACGATAATGTTCAGTCCGATAAGAAATTTTCAGATTCGTAGCTGAAACTCAACTATTCAAGTGTGATAAAGAAGCTAAGACTAATCTACGCATACTTCAACAACTCTTTATGGATGACACCTTTGTGTACTTGTAACTAGTGTGCTACAGTTTACCCAAGGTCATGTGCTTTCGGTTTAAAATTGTTCATGGACCGAATTCTATTACATTTTGAGTTCCTAATAAACCACGAACATGAAATTTAATGCGATGCTCGGTTATGGAAATTATTGTTCTCATATCCATTATCGTATGAAAAATGAAAGACAAATACACTGGTGAATCCGTCCATGACCATAACGGAACATTGTGGTGGTCAATTGATGATTCTTTTGAATGTATCTCCAATATTTCATTTCAATTTCAAATAATTAGGTGATGGGACCTATGTGCAAAATTTTCAAAAATACACTGTCAGTCTAAAACTCCAATAATGTTCAGTCCGACAAGAAATTTTCAGATCCGTAGCTGAAACTCAATTATTCGAGTGTGATAAAGAAACTGAGACTAATCTGTTTATACTTCAACAACTTCTTATGAATGACACCTTTGTGTACTTGTAACTAGTGTGCTACAGTTTACTCAAGGTCATGTGCTTTCGGTTTATAATTATTCATGGACTGAATTCAATTACATTTGGAGTTCCTAATAAACCACAAACATGAAATTAAATGTGATACTCAGTGGTGAAAATTATTGTTCTCATGTCTATTATCGTAGGGGTATAAGTGGAATACTATGGAAAATGAAAGACAAATACACTAGTGAATCGGTCCTTGATGATAACGGAACATTGTTGTTTTCAATTAAAGATTATGTTCAGTGTATCTCTAATATTTCATTTCAATTTCATATAATTAGGTGATGGGACCTATGTGCAAAATTTTTAAAAATTCACTATTAGTCTAAAACTCAGATAATCTTCAGTCCGATAAGAAAGTTTCAGATCCGTAGCTAAAACTCAACTATTCGAGTGTGATAAAGAAACAGAGACTAATCTGCGTATACTTCAACAACTTTTTATGGATGACACATTTGTGTACCTGTAACTAGTGTCCTACAGTTTATTCAAGGTCATGTGCTTTCGCTTTAAAATTATTCATAGACCAAACTCTATTACATTTTGAGTTCCTATTAAACCACGAATGGGAAATTTAATGCGATTCTCGTTGGTGTAAATTATTGTTCTCATATCTCCTATCGTCGGGGTATAAGTGGAATACAATGAAAAATGAAAGACAAATACACTGGTGAATCCGTCCATGACCATAACGGATCATTGTGGTTGTCAATTGATTTTTCTGTTCAGTGTATCTCCAATATTTCATTTCATTTTCGAATAATTAGATCTTGGGACCTTTGTGCAAAATTTTAAAAAATACACTGTCAAACTAAAACTCCGATAATGTTCAGTCTAATACGAAATTTTCAGATCCGTACTCGAAACTCAATTACTCGAGTGTGATAAGGAAACTGAGACTAATCAGGGTATACTTCAACAACTTCTTATGAATGACACCCTTGTGTACTTGTAGGTAGGGTGCTACAGTTTACTCAAGGTCATGTGTTTTCGGTTTAAAATTATTCATGGATCGAATTCTATTACATTTTGAGTTCCTAATAAACCATGAACGTCAAATTTAATGCGATACTCGGTGGTGGAAATTATTGATCTCATATCTCTCATCGTGGGGGTATAAGTGGAATACTATGAAAAATGAAAGACAAATACACTAGTGAATCTGTCCTTGACGATAACGGAACATTTTGGTTTTCAATTAAAGATTATCTTCAGTGTATCTCCAATATTTTATTTCAATTTCACATAATTAGGTGATGGGACCTATGTGCAAAATTTAAAAAAAGACACTGTCAGTCTAAAACTCCAATAATGTTCAGTCCGATAAGAAAGTTTCAGATCTGTAGCTGAAACTCAACTATTCGAGTGTGATAAAGAAACTGAGACTAATCTGCATATACTTCAACAACTTCTTATGAATGACACATTTGTGTACTTGTAACTAGTGTGGTACAGTTTACTCAAATTCATGTGCTTTCGCTTTAAAATTATTCATGGACCGAACTCTATTACATTTTGAGTTCCTAATAAACCACGAACGTGAAATTTAAAGCGATGCTCGGTGCTGGAAATTATTGTTCTCATATCTCTTATCGTAGGGGTATAAGTGGAAAAGTACAAAAAATGATATACAAATACACTGGTGAATCCGTTCATGACCATAACAGAACATTGTGGTTGTGAATTAATGATTCATTTCAGTGTATCTCCAATATTTCATTTCAATTTCGAATAATTAGGTGATGGGACCTATGTGTAAAATTTTAAAAAATACACTAACAGTCTAGAACTCCAATAAAGTTCAGTCCGATAAGAAATTTCAGATTCACAGCTGAAACTCAACTATTCGAGTGTGATAAAGAAACTGAGACTAATCTGCGTATACATCAACAACTTCTTATGAAGGACACCTTTGGGTACTTGTAACTAGTGTGCTACAGTTTACTCAAGGTCATGTGCTTTCGCTTTAAAATTATTCATGGACCGAACTCTATTACATTTTGAGTTCCTGATAAACAATGAACGGGAAATTTAATACGTTGCGCGTTGGTGTAAATTATTGTTCTCATATCTCCTATCGTCGGGTTATAAGTGGAATACTATGAAAAATGAAAGACAAATACACTTGTGAATTCGTCCATAACCACAACGGAACATTGTGGTTGTCAATTGATGATTCTGTTCAATGTATCTCCAATATTTCATTTCAATTTCACATAATTAGGTTATGGGACATATGTGCCAAATTTTAAATAATACTCTATCAATCTAAAACTCCGACAATTTTCAGTCCGATAAGAAATTTTTAGATACGTAGCGGAAACTCAACTATTCAAGTGTGATAAAGAAACTGAGAGTAATCTGCGTATACTTCAGCAACGTTTTATAGATGACACCTTTGCGTACTTGTAACTAGTGTGCTATAGTTTACTAAAGGTTATGTGGTTTTGTTTTAAAATTATTCTTGGACCAAATTCTATATCATTTTAAGTTCCTAATAAACCACGAATGGGAAATTTAATGTGATGCTCGGTGGTGTAAATTATTGTTCTTATATCTCTTATTGTAGGGGTATAAGTGGAATACTATGAAAAATGAAAGACAAGTACACTGGTGAATCCGTCCGTGACCATAACGGAACATTGTGGTTGTCAATTAATGCTTCTATTTAGTGTATCTCCAAAACTTCATTTCAATTTCACATAATTAGGTTATGGGACCTATGTGCAAAATTTCAAAAGATGCACTGTCAGTCTAAAACTCCGATAATGTTTATCCCGAAAAGAATTTTTTAGATCTGTTACTGAAACTCAACTATTCAAGTGTGATAAAGAAGCTGAGACTAATCTGCGTATACTTCAACAACTTTTTATGGATGACACCTTTCTGTACTTGTAACTAGTGTGCTACAGTTTACTCAAGGTCACGTGCTTCCGCTATAAAATTATTCAAGGACCGAACTTTATTGCATTTTGAGTTCTTAATAAACCATGAACGTGAAATTTAATGCGATGCTCGGTGGTGGAAATTATTGTCCTCATATCTCTTATCGTAGGGTTATAAGTGGAATACTATGAAAAATGAAAGACAAATACACTAGTGAATCCGTCAATGACCATAGAGGAACATTGTTGTAGTCAATTGATGATTCTATTCAGTTTATCTCCAATATTTTATTTCAATTTCACATAATTAGGTTGTGGTACCTATGTGCAAAATTTCAAAAAATACACTGTCAGTCTAAAAATCCAATAATGTTCAGTCCGATAAGAAATTTTCAGATCCGTAGCTGAAACTCAACTATTCAAGTGTGATAAAGAAGCTGAGACAAATCTGCATATACTTCAACAACTTTTTATGGATGACACCTTTTTGTACTTGTAACTAGTGTGCTACAGTTTACTAAAGGTCATGTCCTTTCGTTTTAAAATTATTCATGGACCAAATTCTATATCATTTTGAGTTCCTAATAAACCACGAACGGGGAATTTAATGCAATGCTCGGTGGTGGAAATTATTGTTCTCATATCTCTTATTGTAGGGGTATAAGTGGAATACTACGAAAAAGGAAAGACAAATACACTGGTGAATCCGTCCATGACCATAATGGAACATTTTGGTTGTCAATTAATATTATGTTTAGTGTATCTCCAATACTTCATTTCAATTTCACATAATTAGGTTATGGGACCTATTAAAAAATACACTTTCAGTCTAAAACTCCGATAATGTTTAGTCCGATAAGAAATTTTCAGATCCGTTGCTGAAACTCAACTATTCAAGTGTGATAAAGAAGCTGAGACTAATCTGCATATCTTCAACAACTTTTTAGGGATGACACTTTTCTGTACTTGTAACTAATGTGCTACAATTTACTCAAGGTCATGTGCTTTCGGTTTAAAATTATTCATGGACCGAACTCTATTACATTTTGGGTTCGTAATAAACCACGAACGTCAAATTTAATGCTATGCTCCGTGGTGAAAAATAATTGTTCACATATCTGTTATCGTAGGGTTATAAGATGAATACTATGAAAACTGAAAGACAAATACACTGGTGAATCCGTCGATGACGATCATGGAACATTGTGGTTGTCAATTGATGATTCTGTTCAATACATCTCCAATATTTCATTTCAATTTCGAATAATTAGGTGATGGGACCTATGTGCAAAATTGAAAAAGACACACTGTCAGTCTAAAACTCCGATAATGTTCAGTCTGAAAAGAAATTTTCAGATCCGTAGTTAAAACTCAACTATTCGATTGTGATAAAGAAACTGAGACTAATCTGCGTATACTTCAACAACTTCTTATGAATGAAACCATTGTGTACTTGTAACTAATGTGCTACAGTTTACTCAAGGTCATGTGCTTTTGGTTTAAAATTATTCATTAACCGAATTGTATTAAATTTTGATTTCCTGAAAAAAAACAAACTTTAAATTTAAAGCTATGCTTGGTGGTGGAAATTATTGTTCTCATATCTCTTATCATGGGGGTATAAGTGGAATACTAGGAAAAATGAAAGACAAATACACTAGTGTATCCGTCCATGACCATAACGAAATATTGTGGTTGTCAATTCAGGATTTTTTTCCCGTGTGTCTGCGATATTTCATTTCAATTTTGCATAATTAGGTGATGGGACCTGTGTACAAAATTTTAAAAATACACTGTCACTCTAAAACCTCGATAATTTAAGTCTGATAATAAAGTTTCAGATCCATAGCTGGAACTCAACTTTTTGAGTGTGATAAAGAAACTGAGACTAATCTACTTATACTTCAAAAACTTCTTATGAATGTCAACTTTGTGTACTTGTAACTAGTGTGCTACAGTTTACTCAAGGTCATGTGCTTTCGGTTTAAAATTATTTACAGATCAAATTCTATAACATTTTGATTTCCTAATAAACCACGAACGTGAAATTTAATGCGATACTAGGTGGTTTAAATTATTGTTCTCATATCTCTTATCGTAGGGGTATAAGTGGAATACGATGAAAAATGAAAGACAAATACATGGGTGAATCCGTCCATGACCATAATGGAACATTGTGGTTGTCAATTGATGATATCGTTCAGTGTATCTCCAATATATCATTTCAATTTTTAATAATTAGGTAATGGGACCTATGTGCCAAATTTTAAAAAATACACTGTCAGTCTAAAACTCCGATAATGTTCAGTCCAATAAGAAATTTTCATATCCATAACTGAAATTCAACTATTTGAGTGTGATAAAGAAACTGAGACTAATCTACGTATACTTCAACAACTATTTATGGATGACACCTTTGTGTACTTGTATCTAGTGTGCTACCATTTACTCAAGGTCATGTGCTTTCGCTTTAAAATTATCCATGGACCAAACTCTATTACATTTTGAGTTCCTAACAAACCATGAGCGTGAAATTTAAAACAATGCTCAATGGTGGAAATTATTGTTCTCATATCTCATATCGTAGGGGTATAAGTGGAATGCTACGAAAAATGAAATACAAAAACACTAATGAATCCATCCATGACTATAATGAAACATTGTGGTTATCAATTGATGATTCTGTTCAGTGTACCTCCAATATTTAATTTCATTTTTGAATAATTAGGTGATGGGACCTATGTACAAAATTTTGAAAAATTCACTGTCAGTTTAAAACTCTGATAATGTTCGGTCTGATAAGAAATTTTTAGATCCATAGCTGAAACTCAACTATTCGAGTGTCATAAAGAAACTGAGACTAATCTGCGTATACTTCAACAACTTCTTATGAATGACACCTTTGTGTACTTGTAACTAGTGTGCTACAGTTTACTCAAGGTCATGTGCTTTCGGTTTAAAATTATTCATGGACCAAATTCTATTACATTTCGAGTTCCTCATAAACCACGAACGTGAAATTTAATGTAATGCTCGGTGGTGAAAATTATTTTTTCATAGCTCTTATGGTAGGGGTATAAGTGGAATACTATGAAAAATGAAAAACAAATACATGGGTGATTCCGTCCATGACCATAATGGAACATTGTGGTTGTCAATTGATGATTATGTTCAGTGTATCTCCAATATTTCTTTTCAATTTTTGAATAATTAGGTGATGGGGACCTATGTGCAAAATTTAAAAAAAATACATTGTCAGTTTGAAACTCCGATAATGTTCGGTCCGATAAGAAATTTTTAGATCTGTAGCTGAAACTCAACTATTTGAGTGTGATAAAGAAACTGAGACTCATCTACGTATACTTCAACAACTTTTTATGAATGACACCTTTGTGTACTTGTAAGGAGTGTGCCACAGTTTACTCAAGGTCATGTGCTTTCAGTTTAAAATTATTCATGGACCAAGTTCTATTACATTTTGAGTTCCTAATAAACCATCAACATGAAATTTAATGCGATGCTCGGTGGTGGAAATTATTGTTCTCATATCTCTTATCATAGGGGTATAAGTGGAATACTATGAAAATTGAAAGACAAATACACTAGTGAATCCGTCGTTGACGATAACGGAAAATTGTGGTTTTCAATTAAAGATTCTATTCAGTGTATCTCCAATATTTCATTTCAATTTCATATAATTAGATGATGGGACCTATGTGCAAAATTTTAAAAAATACACCGTCAGTCTAAAACTCCGATAATGTTCAGTTCGATAAGAATGTTTCAGATCTGTAGCTGAAACACAACTATTTGAGTGTGATGAAGAAACTGACACTAATCTGCGTATACTTCAACAACTTCTTATGAATGACACCTTTGTGTATTTGTTACTAGTGTGCTACAGTTTACTCAAGATCATGTGCTTTCGATTTAAAATTATTCATTGACCGAACTGTATTACATTTTGATTTCCTAAAAAAAACTTTAAATTTAATGCAATGCTTGGTGGTGGAAATTATTGTTCTCATATCTCTTATCGTAGGGGTATAAGTGGAATTCTATGAAAAATGAAAGACAAATACACTAGTGAATCCTTTCATGACCATAACGAAACATTGTGGTTGTCAATTCAGGATTTTTCTCCGTGTATCTCCGATATTTCATTTCATCTTTTCATAATCAGGTGATGGGACCTATGTGTAAAATTTTAAAAAATACACCGTAACTCTAAAATTCCGATAATTTTCAGTCCGATAATTAAGTTTCATATCCATAGCTGAAACTCAACATTTCGAGTGTGATAAAGAAACTGAGACTAATCTACCTATACTTCAAAAACTTCATATGAATGACACCTGTCTGTACTTGTAACTAGTTTGCTACAGTCTACTCAAGGCCATGTGCTTTGGCTTTTAAATTATTCATGGAATGAACTCTATTATATTTTGGGTTCCTAATAAACTAGGAACATGATATTTATTGCGATGGTTGGTGGTAGAAATTTTTGTTCTATTATCTCTTATCATAGGAGTATAAGTGGAATACTGAGAAAAATGAAAGACAAATACACTGGTGAATCCGTCCATAACCATAACAGAACATTGTGGTTGTCATTTGATGATTCTATTTTGTGTATCTCCAACATTTGATTTCAATTTCACATAATTAGGTGACGGAACCTATGTGCACAATTTAAAAAAATACACTTTCAGTGTAAAAATCCAATAATGTTCAGTCCGATAAGAAAGTTTCTGATCCGTAGCTGAAACTCAACTATTCAAGTGTGATAAAGAAACTGAGATTAATCTGGGTATACTTCAACAACTTTTTATGAATGACACCTTTATGTACTTGTAACTAGTGTGCTACAGTTACTCAAGGTCATGTACTTTCGCTTTAAAATTATTCAAGGACCGAACTCTATTACATTTTGAGTTCAAAATAAACCACGAAGGTGAAATTTAATGCGATGCTCGGTGGTGGAAATTATTGTTCTCATATCTCTTATCGTACGGGTATAAGTGGAATACTATGAAAAATGAAAGAAAAATACACTAGTGAATCCGTCCATGACCATAATAGAACATTGTGGTTGTCAATTGATGATTCTGTTCTGTGTATCACCAATATTTCATTTCATTTTCGAAAAATTAAGTGATGGGACCTATGTGCTAAATTTTAAAAAATACACTGTCTGTCTAAAACTCTGATAATGTTCAGTGCGATAAGGAATTTTCATATCCATAGCTGAAACTCAACTATTCGAGAGTGATAGAGAAACTGAGACTAATCTGCGTATACTTTAACAACTTCTTATGAATGACACCTTTGTGTACTTGTAACTAGTGTGCTACAGTTTTCATAAGGTCATGTGCTTTCGCTTTAAAATTATTCATGGACCGAATTCTATTATATTTTGAGTACCTAACAAACTACGAACGTGAAATTTAATGCGATGCTCGGTGGTGGAAATTATTGTTCTCGTATCTCTTATCGTAGGGGTATAAGTGGAATACTGTGAAAAATGAAAGACAAATAAACTGTTGAATCCATCCATGACCATAACGGAACATTGTGGTTGTCAGTTTATGATTTTGCTCAGTGTATCTCCAACATTTCATTTCAAAACAACATTATTAGGTGATGGAACCTATGTGCAAAGTTTTAAAAAATACACTCTCAGTCTAAAACTCCAATAATGTTTAGTCCGATAAGAAATTTTCAGATCTGTAGCTGAAACTCAACTATTCAAGTGTGATAAAGAAACTGAGACTAATCGGGGGATAATTCAACAACTTTTTATGGATGACACCTTTGTGTAGTTGTAACTAGTGTGCTACAGTTTACTCAAGGTCATGTGCTTTCGCTTTAAAATTTTTCATGGACTGAACTCTATTACATTTTGAGTTCCTAATAAACCACGAACGTGAAATTTAATGTGATGCTCGGTGGTGGAAATTATTGTTCTCGTATCTCTTATCGTGGGGGTAGAAGTGGAATTCTATGAAAAATGAAAGACGAAAACAATGGTGAATCCTTCCATGACCATAATGGAACATTGTGATTGTCAAATGATGATTCTGTTTTGTGTATATCCAATATTTCATTTCAATTTCGAATAATTAAGTGATGTGACCTATGTGCAAAATTTAAAAAAATACACTATCTGTCTAAAACTCTGATAATGTTCAGTGCGATAAGAAATTTTTAGATCCATAGATGAAACTCAACTATTCGAGTGTGATAAAGAAACTAAGACTAATCGGCGTATACTTTAACAACTTCTTATGAATGACACCTTTGTGTACTTGTAACTAGTGTGCTACAGTTTACTTAAGGTCATGTGCTTTTGCTTTAAAATTATTCATGGACAGAATTCTATTACATTTTGAGTACCTAATAAACCATGAACGTGAAATTTAATGCGATGCTCGGTGGTGGAAATTATTGTTCTCATATCTCTTATCGTAGGGGTATAAGTGGAATGCTATGAAAAATGAAAGACAAATAGACTAGTGAATTCGTCCTTGAGGATAACGGAACATTGTGGTTTTCAATTAAAGATTCTGTTCTGTGTATCTACAATAACAACAACTTCAATGTCACATAATTAGGTTATGGCGTAGGCGCAAAATTTTAAAAAATACACTCTCAGTCTAAAACTCCGATAATGTTCAGTCCGATAAGAAAGTTTCATATCCGTAACTGAAACTCAACTACTCGAGTGTGATAATGAAACCGAGACTAATTTGTGCATACTTCAACAACTTCTTATGAATGACACCATTGCGTACTTGTAACTAGGGTGCGACAGTTTACTCAACGTCCTGTGCTTTCGCTTTAAAATTTTTCATGGACCGAACTCTATTACATTTTGAGTTCCTAATAAATCACAAATGTGAAATTTAATGCGATGCTTGGTGGTGGAAATTATTGTTCTCATATCTCTTATCGTAGGGGTATAAATGGAATACTATGAAAAATTAAAGACAAATACACTGGTGAATCCGTCCATGACCATAATGGAAAATTGTTGTTGTCAATTGATGATTTTTTTCTGTGTATCTCCAATATTTCATTTCAATTTCGAATAATTAGGTGATGGGACTTACGTGCAAAATTTTAAAAAATACACTGGCAGTCTAAAACTCCGATAATGTTCAGTCCGATAAGAAATTTTCATATCCATAGTTGAAACTCAACTATTCGAGTGTGATAAATAAACTGAGACTAATCTGCGTAAACTTCAACAACTTCTTATGAATAGAACCTTTGTGTACTTGTAACTAGTGTGCTACAGTTTACTCATGGTCATTTGCTTTCGCTTTAAAATTATTCATGGACCGAATTCAATTACATTTTGAGTTCCTAGTAAACCACGAACTTGAAATTTAATGCGATGCTCGGTGATGGAAATTATTGTTCTCATATCTCTTATCTTAGGGGTATAAGTTGAATACTATGAAAAATGAAAGAAAAATAAACTGTTGAATCCATCCATGACCATAATGGAACATTGTGGTTGTCAGTTGATGATTTTGTTCAGTGTATCTTCAACATTTCATTTCATTTTAACATAATTAGGTGATGGAACCTATGTGCAAAAGTTTTTAAAAAATACACGCTCAGTCTAAAACTCAAATAATGTTCAGTCCGATAAGAAAATTTTAGATTCGTAGCTGAAACTCAACTATTCATGTGTGATAAAGAAACTGAGACTAATCTGGGGATAATTCAACAACTTTTTATGGATGACACCTTTGTGTAGTTGTAACTAGTGTGCACAGTTTACTCAAGGTCATGTGCTTTCGCTTTAAAATTTTTCATGGACCGAACTCTATTACATTTTGAGTTCCTAATAAACCACGAACGTGAAATTTAATGTGATGCTTGGTGGTGGAAATTATTGTTCTCATATCTCTTACCGTAGGGGTATAACTGGAATACTATGAAAAATGAATGACAAATACATTGGTGAATCCGTCCATGACCATAATGGAACATTGTTGTTGTCAATTGGTGATTCTATTCAGTTAATCTCCAATATTTCATTTCAATTTCAAATAATTAGGTGATGGGACCTATGTGCACAATTTTAAAAAATACACTGTCAGTCTAAAACTCTGATAATGTTCAGTCCGATAAGAAAGTTTCAGATCCATAGCTGAAACTCAACTATTCGAGTGTGATAAATAAACTGGGACTAATCTTCCTATACTTCACTAACTTCTTATGAATGACACATTTGTGTACTTGTAACGAGTGTGCTACAGTTTACTCAAGGTCATGTGCTTTCTCTTTAAAATTATTCATGGACCAAACCTATTACATTTTGAGTTCCGAATAAACCACGAACATGAAATTTAACGCGATGCTTGGTGGTGGAAATTATTGTTCTCATATCTCTTATCTTAGGGGTATAAGTGGAATACTGTGAAAAATGAAAGACAAAAACAATAGTGATTCCGTCCATAACCATAATGGAATATTGTGGTTGTCAATTAAAGATTTTGTTCAGTGTATCTCCAATATTTAATTTCAAATTAAAAAATTAGGTTATGGGACCTATTCGTAAAATTTTAAAAAATTCACTGTCAATCTAAAACTCCGATAATGTTCAGTCCGATAAAAAATTTTCAGGTCCATAGCTGAAACTCAACTATTCGAGTTTCATAAAGAAATTGAGACTAATCTGCGTATACTTCAACAACTTCTTATGAATGACACCTTTGTGTAATTGTAACTAGTGTGCTACAGTTTACTCAAGGTCATGTGCTTTCGCCTTAAAATTATTCATGGACCGAACTCTATTACATTTTGAGTTCCTAATAAACCACGCACGTGAAATTTAATACGATGCTCGGTGGTGAAAATTATTGTTCTCATATCTCTTATCGTAGGGGTATAAGTGGAATACTACGAAAAATGATATACAATGTTGTTAATTAAAGATTCTGTTCTATGTATCTCAAATATTTCATTTAAATTTCGAATAATTAGGTGACGAGACATATGTGAAAAAATTTTAAAAAAATACACGATCAGTCTTAAACTCCGATAATGTTCAGTCCGTTAAGAAAATTTCAGATCCATAGCTGAAACTCAACTATTCGAGTGTGATAAAGAAACTGAGACTAATCCGCGTATACTTCAACAACTTCTAATGAATGACACATTTCTGTACTTGTAACTAGTGTGCTACAGTTTACTCAAGGTCATGTGCTTTCGCTTTAAAACTATTCATGGACCAAACTCAATTACATTTTTAGTTCCTAATAAACCACGAACGTTAAATTTAAAGCGATGCTTGGTGGTGGAAATTATTGTTCTCATATCTCTCATCGTAGGGGTATTAGTGGAATACTACGAAAAATGATATACAAATACACCAGTGAATCCGTCCATGACCATAACGGAACGTTGTTGTTGTCAGTTGATGATTCTGTTCAGTGCATCTCTAATATTTCAGTTCAATTTTGAATAATTAGGTGATGAGACCTATGTGCAAAATTTTAAAAAATACACTGTCAGTCTTGAACTTCGATAATGTTCAGTCCGATAAGAAATTTTTAGATCCGTAGCTGAAACTCGACTATTTGAATGTGATAAAGAAACTAAGACTAATCTGCGTATATTTTAACAATTTATTATGAATGACACCATTGTGTACTTGTAACTACTGTGCTACAGTTTACTAAAGGTCATGTGCTTTTTCTTTAAAATTATTCATGGACCGAATTCTATATCATTTTGAGTTCCTCATAAACCACGAACGTGAAATTTATGCGATGCTCAGTGGTGGAAATTATTGTTCTCATATCTCTTATCGTAGGGGTATAAGTTGATTACTATGAAAAATGAAAGACAAATAAACTGTTGAATCCGTCCATGACCATAATGGAACATTGTGGTTGTCAGTTGATGATTTTGTTCAGTGTATCTCCAACATTTCATTTCAGTTTAACATAATTAGGTGATGGAACCTATGTGCAAAATTTTTTTAAAATATACACTCCCAGTCTAAAACTCAAATAATGTTCAGTCCGATAAGAAAATTTTAGATTCGTAGCTGAAACTCAACTATTCAAGTGTGATAAAGAAACTGAGACTAATCTGGGGATAATTCAACAACTTTTTATGGATGACACCTTTGTGTAGTTGTAACTAGTGTGCTACAGTTTACTCAAGGTCATGTGCTTTCGCTTTAAAATTTTTCATGGACCGAACTCTATTACATTTTGAGTTCCTAATAAACCACGAACGTGAAATTTAATGTGATGCTCGGTGGTGGAAATTATTGTTCTCGTATCTCTTATCGTAGGGGTATAACTGGAATACTATGAAAAATGAATGACAAATACATTAGTGAATCCGTCCATGACCATAATGGAACATTGTTGTTGTCAATTGATGATTCTATTCAGTTAATCTCCAATATTTCATTTCAATTTCAAATAATTAGGTGATGGGACCTATGTGCAAAATTTTAAAAAATACACTGTCAGTCTAAAACTCTGATAATGTTCAGTCCGATAAGAAAGTTTCAGATCCATAGCTGAAACTCAACTATTCGAGTGTGATAAATAAACTGGGACTAATCTTCCTATACTTCACTAACTTCTTATGAATGACACATTTGTGTACTTGTAACGAGTGTGCTACAGTTTACTCAAGGTCATGTGCTTTCGCTTTAAAATTATTCATGGACCAAACCCTATTACATTTTGAGTTCCGAATAAACCACGAACATGAAATTTAACGCGATGCTTGGTGGTGGAAATTATTGTTCTCATATCTCTTATCGTAGGGGTATAAGTGGAATACTGTGAAACATGAAAGACAAAAAAAATAGTGATTCCGTCCATAACCATAACGGAATATTGTGGTTGTCAATTAAAGATTTTGTTCAGTGTATCTCCAATATTTAATTTCAAATTCACAAAATTAGGTTATGGGACCTATACGTAAAATTTTAAAAAATTCACTGTCAATCTAAAACTCCGATAATGTTCAGTCCGATAAAAAATTTTCAGATCCATAGCTGAAACTCAACTATTCGAGTTTGATAAAGAAATTGAGACTAATCTGCGTATACTTCAACAACTTCTTATGAATGACACCTTTGTGTAATTGTAACTAGCGTGCTACAGTTTACACAAGGTCATGTGCGTTCGCCTTAAAATTATTCATGGACCGAACTCTATTACATTTTGAGTTCCTAATAAACCATGCACGTGAAATTTAATACGATGCTCGGTGGTGAAAATTATTGTTCTCATATCTCTTATCGTAGGGGTATAAGTGGAATACTACGAAAAATGATATACAAATACACCGGTGAATCTGTCCATGACTATAACGGAACCATGTGGTTGTCAATTGATGATTTTGTTCTATGTATCTCCAATATTTCATTTAAATTTCCAATAATTAGGTGATGGGACATATGTGAAAAAATTTTAAAAAAATACACGATCAGTCTTAAACTCCGATAATGTTCAATCCGTTAAGAAAGTTTCAGATCCATAGCTGAAACTCTACTATTCGAGTGTGATAAAGAAACTGAGACTAATCTGTGTATACTTCAACAACTTCTTATGAATGACACATTTCTGTACTTGTAACTAGTGTGCTACAGTTTACTCAAGGTCATGTGCTTTCGTTTTAAAATTATTCATGGACCGAACTCAATTACAATTTTAGTTCCTAATAAACCTCGAGCGTTAAATTTAAAGCGATGCTTGGTGGTGGAAATTATTGTTCTCATATCTCTCATCGTAGGGGTATTAGTGGAATACTACGAAAAATGATATACAAATACACTGGTGAATCCATCCATGACCATAACGGAACGTTGTTGTTGTCAATTGATGATTCTGTTCAGTGCATCTCCAGTATTTCAGTTCAATTTTGAATAATTAGGTGATGAGACCTATGTGCAAAATTTAAAAAAATACACTGTCAGTCTAGAACTTCGATAATGTTCAGTCCGATAAGAAAATTTTAGATCCGTAGCTGAAACTCAACTATTCGAATGTGATAAAGAAGCTAAGACTAATCTGCGTATAGTTTAACAATTTATTATGAATGACACCATTGTGTACTTGTAACTAGTGTGCTACAGTTTACTAAAGGTCATGTGCTTTCGCTTTAAAATTATTCATGAACCGAATTCTTTATCATTTTGAGTTCCTCATAAACCACGAACGTGAAATTTAATGCGATGCTCAGTGGTGGAAATTATTGTTCTCATATCTCTTATCGTAGGGGTATAAGTGGAATGCTATGAAAAATGAAAGACAAATAGACTAGTGAATCCATCCTTGAGGATAACGGAACATTGTGGTTTTCAATTAAAGATTTTGTCCTGTGTATCTACAATAAGAACAACTTCAATTTCCCATAATTAGGTTATGGGACGTATGCGCAAAATTTTAAAAAATATACTGTCAGTCTAAAACTCTGATAATGTTCAGCCCGATAAGAAAGTTTCAGATCCGTAACGGAAACTCAACTATTCGAGTGTGATAATGAAACCGAGACTAATCTGCGCATACTTCAACAACTTCTTATGAATGACACCATTGCGTACTTGTAACTAGTGTGCTACAGTTTACTCAAGGTCCTGTGCTTTCGCTTTAAAATTTTTCATGGACCGAACTCTATTACATTTTGAGTTCCTAATAAATCACAAATGTGAAATTTAATGTGATGCTTGTTGGTGGAAATTATTATTCTCATATCTCTTATCGTAGGGGTATAAATGGAATACTATGAAAAATTAAAGACAAATACACTGGTGAATCCGTCCATGACCATAATGGAACATTGTTGTTGTCAATTGATGATTTTGTTCTGTGTATCTCCAATATTTCATTTCAATTTCGAATAATTTGGTGATGGGATTTAGTGTCTAGTGTGCTACAGCTTACTCAAGGTCATGTGCTTTCGCTTTAAATTTTTTCATGGACCGAACTCTATTACATTTTGAGTTCCTAATCAACCACGAACATGAAATTTAATGTGATGCTTGTTGGTGGAAATTATTGTTCTCATATCCCTTATCATAGGGGTATAAGTGGAATACTGTGAAAAATGAAAGACAAAAACAATGGTGATTCCGTCCATGACCACAATGGAATATTGTGGTTGTCAAGATATGATACTATTCTATGTATATCCAATATTTCATTTCAATTTAGAATAATTAGGTGATGGGACCTATGTGCAAAATTTTAAAAAATACACTGTCAGTCTAAAACTCCGATAATGTTCAGTCCGATAAGAAATTTTCATATCTATAGCGGAAACACAACTATTCAAGTGTGAAAAAGAAACTGAGACAAATCTGCGTATACTTCAACTTCTTATGAATGACGCCTTTGTGTAGTTGTAACTAGTGTGCTACAGTTTACTCATGGTCATCTGCTTTCAGTTTTAAATTATTCATGGACCGAATTCTATTACATTTTGAGTACCTAATAAACCAGAATGGTTGAATTGAATACACGTTTTCTCTTTAATCCAATCTAATTTACTGAGCTTCTTTTAGAATAGAGCGGGTAAAGGACCAAGTTTTTTTGTAACTTTCTTCTTTTATAAACTTCTTCACTAAACTAAATTAAAAAAAGCTGTACTGACTAGTGTGAAAATTTAATGCGATTCTCGGTGGTGGAAATTATTGTTCTCATATCTCTTATCGTAGGGGTATAAGTGGAATGCTATGAAAAATGAAAGACAAATAGACTAGTGAATCCATCCTTGAGGATAACGGAACATTGTGGTTTTCAATTAAACATTTTGTTCTTTGTATCTCTAATATATCACTTCAATTTCACATAATTAGGTTATGGGACGTATGCGCAAAATTTTAAAAAATACACTGTCAGTCTAAAACTCCGATAATGTTCAGTCCGATAAGAAAGTTTCAGATCCATAATTGAAACTCAAGTATTCGAGTGTGATAATGAATCCAAGACTAATCTGCGCATACTTCAACAACTTCTTATGAATGACACCTTTGTGTAGTTGTAACTAGTGTGCTACAGTTTACTCATGGTCATGTGCTTTCGCTTTAAAATTATTCATGGACCCAATTCTATTACAATTTGAGTTCCTAGTAAACAATGAACGTGAAATTTAATGCGATGCTCAGTGATGGAAATTGTTGTTCTCATATCTCTTATCGTAGGGGTATAAGTGGAATACTATGAAAAATGAAAGACAAATAAACTGCTGAATCCGTCCATGACCATAATGGAACATTGTGGTTGTTAGTTGATGATTTTGTTCAGTGTATCTCCAACATTTCATTTCAATTTAACATAATTAGGTGATGGAACCTATATGCAAAATTTAATAAAATACACTCTCAGTCAAAAACTCCAATAATGTTCGGTTCTATAAGAAAATGTTAGATCCGTAGATGAAACTCAACTATTCAAGTGTGATAAAGAAACTAAGACTAATCTGGGGATAATTCAACAAGAATTTATGGATGACACCTTTGTGTCGTTGTAACTAGTGTGCTACAGTTTACTCAAGGTCATGTGCTTTCGCTTTAAAATTTTTCATGGACCGAACTCTATTACATTTTGAGTTCCTAATAAACCACGAACGTGAAATTTAATTCAATGCTCGGTGGTGTAAATTATAGTTCTCATATCTCTTATCGTAGGGGTATAAGTGGAATGCTATGAAAAATGAAAGACAAATACACTAGTCAATCCGTCCTTGACGATAATGGAACATCGTGGTTTTCAATTAAAGATTTTTTTCAGTGTATCTTCAATATTTAATTTCAATTTCACATAATTAGGTGACGGGACCTATGTGAATTTTTTTTTAAAATACCTGTCAGTCTAAAACTCTGATAATGTTCAGTCCGATAGGAAATTTTCAAATCCGTCCTTGAGGATAATGGAACATTGTGGTTTTCAATTAATGTTTCTGTTCAGTATATCTCCAATATTTTATTTCAATTTCACATAATTAGGTGATGGGACCTATGCTCAAAATTAAAAAAAATACACCGTTAGTCTAAAACTCCGATAATGGTCAACCCAATAAGAAAGTTTCAGATCCGTAGCTGAAACTCAACTATTCGAGTGTGATAAAAAAACTGAGACTAATTTGCATATACTTGAACACCATTTTATGGATGACACCTTTGTGTACTTGTTACTAGTGAGCTGCAGTTTACTCAAGGTCATGTGCTTTCGCTTTAAAACTATTCATGGACCGAACTCTATTACATTTTGAGTTCCTAATAAACCACAAACGTGACATTTAATGCGATGCTCGGTGGTGGAAATTATTGCTCTCATATCTCTTATCGTAGGGGTATAAGTCGAATGCTATGAAAAATGAAAGACAAATACACTAGTTAATCCATCCTTAACGATAACGGAACATCGTGGTTTTCAATTAAAGATTCTATTCAGTGTATCTCCAATATTTCATTTCAATTTCACATAATTAGGTGATGGGACCTATGTGAATTTTTTTTTAAATACCCTGTCAATTTAAAACTCTAATAATGTTCAGTCCGATGTGAAATTTTCAAATCCACAGCTCAGACTCAACTATTCGAATTTGATAAAGAAACTGAGACTAATATGCGTATACTTCAACAACTTCCTATGAATGACACCTTTGTGTACTTTTAACTAGTGTGCTACAATTTACTCAAGGTCATGTGCTTTCGGTTTAAAATTATTCATGGACCGAATTCTATTACATTTTGAGTTCCTAATAAACCACGAACGTGAAATTTAATGTGATGCTCGGTGGTGAAAATTATTGTTCTCATATCTCTTATCATAAGGATATAAGTGGAATGCTATGAAAAATGAAAGACAAATACACTAGTGAATCCATCGATGAGGATAACGGAACATTGTGGTTTTCAATTAATGATTATGTTCAGTATATCTCCAATATTTTATTTCAATTTCACATAATTAGGTGATGGGACCTATGCTTAAAATTTAAAAAAATAAACTGTTAGTCTAAAACTCCGAAAATGTTCAGCGCGATAAGAAAGTTTCAAATCCGTAGCTGAAACTCAACTACTCAAGTGTGATAATGAAACTGAGATTAATCTGCATATTCTTAAACAACTTCTTATGAATGACACCTTTTTGTACTTGTAACTAGTGTGCTACAGTTTACTCAAAGTAATGTGCTTTCGGTTTAAAATTATTCATTGACCGAATTCTATTACATTTTGAGTTCCTATTAAACCACGAACGTGAAATTTAATTCGATACTCGGTGGTGGAAATTATTGTTCTCATAGCTCTTAATGTAGGGGTATAACTGGAATGCTATGAAAAATGAAAGACAAATACACTAATGAATCAGTCCTTGACGATAACAGAACATTGTGGTTTTCAATTAAAGATTATGTTAAGTATATCTCCAATAATTCATTTTAATGTCACGTAATTAGGTGATTGGACATATGTGCAAAATTTTAAAAAATACACTGTGTCTAAAACTCCGATAAATTTTAGTCCAATATGAAATTTTCAGATCCGTAGCTGAAACTCAACTATTCGAGTGTGATAAAGAAACTGAGACTAATCTACGTATACTTCAACAAATTCTTATTCATGACACCTTTGTGTACTTGTAACTAGTGTGCTACAGTTTACTAAAGGTCATGTGCTTTCGCTTTAAAATTATTCTTGGACCGAACTGTATTCCATTTTGAGTTCCTAATAAACCACGAACATGATATTTAATGCGATGCTTGGTGGAAATTATTGTTCTCATATGTCTTATTGTAGGGGTATAAGTACATTGCTATGAAAAATGAAAGACATATACACTAGTTAATCCGTCCTTGACGATGCCGGAACATCGTGGTTTTCAATTAAAGATTTTTTTCTGTGTATCTCTAATATTTCATTTCAATTTTACATAATTAGGTGAAGGGACCCATGTGAAATTTTTTTTAAAATACCCTGTCAGCCTAAAACTCCGATAATGTTCAGTCTGATATGAAAATTTCAAATCCACAGCAGAAACTCAACTATTCGAGTGTGATAAAGAAACTAAGACAAATATGCGTATACTTCAACAACTTCTTATGAACGACACCTTTGTGTACTTTTAACTAGTGTGCTACAGTTTACTCAAGGGCATGTGCTTTCGGTTTAAAATTATTCATGGACCAAATTCTATTACATTTTGAGTTCCTAATAAACCACGAACGTGAAATTTAATGCGATGCTTGGTGGTGGAAATTATTGTTCTCATATCTCTTATCGTAGGTGTATAAGTGGAATGCTATGAAAAATGAAAGACAAAACACTAGTGAATCCGTCCTTGACGATAACGGAACATCGTGGTTTTGAATTAAAGATTCTGTTCAGTATATCTCCAATATTTCATTTCAATTTCACATAATTAGGTGATGGGACCTATGTGAAATTTTTTTAAAAATACCTTGTCAGTCTAAAACATTAATAATGTTCAATCTGATATGAAATTTACAAATCCAGAGCTGAAACTCAACTATTCAAGTTTGACAAAGTAACAGAGACTAATATGTGTATACTTCAACAACTTCTTATGAATGACACCTTTGTGTACTTTTAACTAGTGTGCTACAATTTACTCAAGGTCATGTGCTTTCAGTTTAAAATTAATCATGGACCAAATTCTGTTACATTTGGAGTTCCTAATAAACCACGAACGTGAAATTTAATGCAGTGCTCGGTGGTGGAAATTATTGTTCTCATATCTCTTATCGTAGGGGTATAAGTGGAATGATATGAAATATGAAAGACAAATACACTAGTGAATCCATCCTTGAGGATAACGGAACATTGTGGTTTTCAATTAATGATTCTGTTCAGTATATCTCCAATTTTTTATTTCAATTTCACATAATTAGGTGATGGGACCCATGCTCAAAATTTTAAAAAATACATTGTTAGTCTAAAACTCTGATAATGTTCAACCCGATAAGAATGTTTCAGATCCGTAGCTGAAACTCAACTATTAAAGTGTGATAATGAAACTGAGACTAATCTGCGTATACTTCAACAACTTCTTATGAATGACACCTTTGTGTACTTGTAACTGGTGTGCTATAGTTTACTCAAAGTCATGTGCTTTCGAATTAAAATTATTCATGGACTGAATTCTATTACATTTTGAGTTCCTAATAAACCACAAATGTGAAATTTAATTTGATGCCCGGTGGTGGAAATTATTGTTCTCATATCTCTTATCGTAGGGGTATAAGTGGAATGCTATGAAAAATGAAAGACAAAAACACTAGTTAATCCGTCCTAGACGATAACAAAACATCGTGGTTTTCATTTAAAGATTTTGTTCTTTGTATCTCCAATATTTCATTATAATTCCACATAATTAGGTGATGGGACCTATGTGAAACTCCGATAATGTTCAGTCCGATATGAAATTTTCAAAACCGCAGCTGAAACTCAACTATTCGAGTGTGATAAAGAAACTGGGACTAATATGCGTATACTTCACCAACTTCTTATGAATGACACCTTTGTGTACTTGTAACTAGTGTGCTACAGTTTACTAAAGGTCATGTGCTTTCGCTTTAAAATTAGTCTTGGACCGAACTCTATTACATGTTAAGTTCCTAATAAACCACGAACGTGAAATTTAATGCGATGCCCGGTGGTGGAAATTATTGTTCTCATATCTCTTATTGTAGGGGTATAAGTGGAATGCTATGAAAAATGAAAGACAAATACACTAGTTAATCCGTCCTTGACGATAAGGAACATTGTGGTTTTTAATTAATGATTTTGTTCAGTGTATCTCAAATATTTCATTTCAATTTCACATAATTAGGTATTGGAACCTATGTGCAAAATTTTAAAAAATACACCGTCAGTCTAAAACTCTGATAATATTCAGTCCGATAAGAAATTTTCAGATCTGTAGCTGAAACTCAACTATTCGAGTGTGATAAAGAAACTAAGACTAATCTGCGTATACTTCAACAACTTCTTATGAATGACAACTTTGTGTACTTGTAACTGGTGTGCTACAGTTTACTCAAAGTCATGTGCTTTCGGTGTAAAATTATTCATGCACCGAATTCTATTACATTTTGAGTTCCCAATAAACACGAATGTGAAATTTAATTCGATGCTTGGTGGTGGAAATTATTGTTCTCATATCTCTTATCGTAGGGGTATATATGGAATGCTATGAAAAATGAAAGACAAATACACTAATGAATCAGTCCTTGACGATAATGGAACATTGTGGTTTTCAATTAAAGATTTTGTTCAGTGTATCTCCAATAATTCATTTCAATGTCACGCAATTAGGTGATGGGACATATGTGCAAAATTTTAAAAAATACATTGTCAGTCTAAAACTTCGATAATGTTCAGTCCGATATGAAATTTTCAGATCCGTAGCTACAAGTCAACTATTCGAGTGTTATAAAGAAACTGAGACTAATCTGCGTATACTTCAACAACTTCTTATGAATGACACCTTTGAATACTTGTAACTAGTGTGCTACAGTTTACAAACGGTCATGTGCTTTCGCTTTAAAATTATTCTGGGACCGAACTCTATTACATTTTGAGTTCCTAACAAACCACGAACGTGAAATTTAATGCGATGCTCGGTGGTGGAAATTATTGTTCTCATAACTCTTATCATAGGAGTATAAGTGGAATGCTAAGAAAAATGAAAGACATATACACTAGTGAATCCGTCCTTGACAATAAGGAACATTGTGGTTTTTAATTAATGATTCTGTTCAGTGTATCTCAAATATTTCATTTCAATTTCACGCAATTAGGTGATGGGACCTATGTGCAAAATTTTAAAAAATACACTGTTAGTCTAAAACTCTGATAATGTTCAGTCCGATAAGAAATTTTTAGATCCGTAGCTGAAACTTAACTATTCGAGTGTGATAAAGAAACTGAGACTAATCTGCGTATACTTCAACAACTTCTTATCAATGATACCTTTGTGTACTTGTAACTAGTGTGCTGCAGTTTACCCAAAGTCTTGTGCTTTCGGTTTAAAATTATTCATGCACCGAATTCTATTACATTTTGAGTTCCCGATTAACCAAGTATGTGAAATTTAATTTGATGCTCGTAGGTGGAAATTATTGTTCTCATATTTTTTATCGTAGGGGTATAAGTGGAATGCTATGAAAAATGAAAGACAAATACACTAATGAATCAGTCTTTGATGATAACGGAACATTGTGGTTTTCAATTAAAGATTCTGTTCAGTTTATCTCCAATAATTCATTTCAATGCCACGTAATTAGGTGATGGGACATATGTACAAAATTTTAAAAAATACACTGTCAGTCCGATATGAATTTTTCAGATCCGTAGCTGAAACTCAACTATTAGAGTGTGATAAAGAAACTGAGACTAATCTGCGTATACTTCAACACCATTTTATGGATCACACCTTTGTGTACATGTAACTAGTGTGCGGAAGTTTACTCAAGGTCATGTGCTTTCGCTTTAAAACTATTTATGTTCCGAACACTATTACATTTTGAGTTCTCAATAAACCACGAACGTGAAATTTAATACGATGCTCGGTGGTGGAAATTATTGTTCCAATATCTCTTATCGTAGGGGTATAAGTGGAATGCTATGAAAAATGAACGACAAATACACTAGTGAAGTCATCCTTGACGATAAGGAACATTATGGTTTTTAATTAATAATTCTATTCAGTGTATCTTAAATATTTCATTTCAATTTCACGTAATTAGGTGATGGGACCTATGTGCAAAATTTTAAAAAATACACTGTCAGTCTAAAACTCTGATAATGTTCAGTCCGATAAGAAATTTTCAGATCCGTAGCTGAAACTCAACAATTCGAGTATGATAAAGAAACTGAGACTAATCTGCATATACTTCAACAACTTCTTATGAATGACAACTTTGTGTACTTGTAACTGGTGTGCTACAGTTTACTCAATGTCATGTGCTTTCGGTTTAAAATTATTCATGCACCGAATTCTATTACATTTTGAGTTCCCAATAAACCACGAACGTGAAATTTAATTTGATGCTCGGTGGTGGAAATTATTGTTCTCATATCTCTTATCGTAGGGGTATAAATGGAATGCTATGAAAGATGAAAGACAAATACACTAATGAATCAGTCCTTATTGATAACGGAACATTGTGGTTTTCAATTAAAGATTTTGTTCAGTGTATCTCCAAAGATTCATTTCAATTTCATGTAATTAGGTGATTGGACATATGTGCAAAATTTCAAAAAATACACTATCAGTTTAAAACTCCGATAATGTTCTGTCTGATATGAAATTTTCAGATCCGTTGCTGAAACTCAACTATTCGAGTGTGATAAAGAAACAGTGACTAATCTGCGTATACTTCAACAAATTCTTATGAATGACACCTTTGTGTACTTGTAACTAGTGTGCCACAGTTTACTAAAGGCCATGCGCTTTTGCTTTAAAATTATTCTTGGACAGAACTCTATTACATTTTGAGTTCCTAATAAACCACGAACGTGAAATTTAATGCAATGCTCGGTGGTGGAAATTATTGTTCTCATATCTCTTATTGTAGGGGTATAAGTGGAATGTTATGACAAATACACTGGTGAATCTGTCCACGACCATTTTGGAACATTGCGGTTGTCAATTGATGATTCTTTTTAGTGTATATCCAATGTTTCACTTCAATCTCGAATAACTAGGTGATGGGACCTATGTGCAAAATTTTAAAAAAAATACACTGTCAGTCTAAAACTCCGATAATGTTCAGCCCGATAAGAAATTTTCAGATCCGTAGCTGAAACTCAACTATTCAAGTGTGATCAAGAAACTGAGACTATTCTGCGTATACTTCAATACCATTTTATTGATGACACCTTTGTGTACTTGTAACTAGTGTGCTGCAGTTTACTCAAGGTCATGTGCTTTCGCTTTAAAACTATTCATGGACCAAACTCTATTACATTTTGAGTTCCTAATAAACCACGAATGTGAAATTTAATTCGATGCTCGGTGGTTGAAATTATTGTTCTCATATCTCTTATCGTAGGGGTATAAGTGGAATGCTATGAAAAATGAAAGACAAATACACTAGTGAATCCGTCCTTGACGATAAGGAACATTGTGGTTTTTAATTAATGATTCTGTTCCGTGTATCTCAAATATTTCATTTTAATTTCACATAATTAGGTGATGGGACCTATGTGCAAAATTTTAAAAAATACACTGTCAGTCTAAAACTCTAATAATGTTCAGTCCGATAAGAAATTTTCAGATCCATAGCTGAAACTCAACAATTCGAGTGTGATAAAGAAACTGAGACTAATCTGCGTATACTTCAACAACTTCTTATGAATGACAACTTTGTGTACTTGTAACTGGTGTGCTGCAGTTTACTCAAAGTCATGTGCTTTCGGTTTAAAATTATTCATGCACCGAATTCTATTACATTTTGAGTTCCCAATAAACCACGAACGTGAAATTTAATTTGATGCTCGGTGGTGGAAATTATTGTTCTCATATCTCTTATCGTAGGGGTATAAATGGAATGCTATGAAAGATGAAAGACAAATACACTAATGAATCAATCCTTAATGATTACGGAACATTGTGGTTTTCAATTAAAGATTCTGTTCAGTGTATCTCCAATAATTCATTTCAATGTCATGTAATTAGGTGATTGGACATATGTGCAAAATTCCAAAAAGTACACTATCAGTTTAAAACTCCGATAATGTTCTGTCTGATATGAAATTTTCAGATCCGTTGCTGAAACTCAACTATTCGAGTGTGATAAAGAAACAGTGACTAATCTGCGTATACTTCAACAAATTCTAATGAATGACACCTTTGTGTACTTGTAACTAGTGTGCCACTGTTTACTAAAGGTCATGTGCTTTACCTTTAAAATTATTCTTGGACAGAACTCTATTATATTTTGAGTTCCTAATAAACCACGCATGTGAAATTTAATGCAATGCTCGGTGGTGGAAATTATTGTTCTCATATCTCTTATTATAGGGGTATAACTGGAATGCTATGACAAATACACTGGTGAATCTGTCCACGACCATTTTGGAACATTGTGGTTGTCAATTGATGATTCTTTTTAGTGTATATCCAATGTTTCACTTCAATCTCGAATAACTAGGTGATGGGTCCTATGTGCAAAATTTAAAAAAAATACACTGTCAGTCTAAAACTCCGATAATGTATAGCCCGATAAGAAATTTTTAGATCCGTAGCTGAAACTAAACTATTCGAGTGTGATCAAGAAACTAAGACTATTCTGCGTACTTCAATACCATTTTATTGATGACACCTTTGTGTACTTGTAACTAGTGTGCTGCAGTTTACTCAAGGTCATGTGCTTTCGCTTTAAAACTATTCATGGACCAAAATCTATTACATTTTGAGTTCCTAATAAACCACGAATGTGAAATTTAATTCGATGCTCGGTGGGGGAAATTATTGTTCTCATATCTCTTATCGTAGGGGTATAAGTCGAATGCTATGAAAAATGAAAGACAAATACACTAGTGAATCCGTCCTTGACGATAAGGAACATTGTGGTTTTTAATTAATGATTCTGTTCAGTGTATCTCAAATATTTCATTTTAATTTCACATAATTAGGTGATGGGACCTATGTGCAAAATTTTAAAAAATACACTGTCAGTCTAAAACTCTGATAATGTTCAGTCCGATAAGAAATTTTCAGATCCGTAGCTGAAACTCAAGAATTCGAGTGTGATAAAGAAACTGAGACTAATCTGCGTATACTTCAACAACTTCTTATGAATGACAACTTTGTGTACTTGTAACTGGTGTGCTGCAGTTTACTCAAAGTCATGTGCTTTCGGTTTAAAATTATTCATGCACCGAATTCTATTACATTTTGAGTTCCCAATAAACCACGAACGAGAAATTTAATTCGATGCTCGGTGGTGGAAATTATTATTCTCATATCTCTTATCGTAGGGGTATAAATGGAATGCTATGAAAAATTAAAGACAAATACACTAATGAATCAGTCCTTGACGATAACGGAACATTGTGGTTTTCAATTAAAGATTCTGTTCAGTGTATCTCCAATAATTCATTTCAATTTCACGTAATTAGGTGATGGGACATATATGCAAGATTTTAAAAAATACACTGTCAGTTTAAAACTCCGATAATGTTCAGTCCGATATGAAATTTTTAGATCCGTTGCTGAAACTCAACTATTAGAGTGTGATAAAGAAACTGAGACTAATCTTCGTATACTTCAACACTGTTTAATGGATGACACCTTCGTGTACATGTAACTAGTGTGCGAAAGTTTACTCAAGGTCATGTGCTTTCGCTTTAAAACTATTCATTCGACGAGCACTATTACATTTTGAGTTCCTAACAAACCACGAACGTAAAATTTAATGCGATGCTCGGTGGTGAAAATTATTGTTTTCATATCTCTTATCGTAGGGGTATAAGTGAAATGCTATGAAAAATGAACGACAAATACACTAGTGAATCCGTCCTTGACGATAAGGAACATTGTGGTTTTTAATTAATGATTATGTTCCGTGTATCTCAAATATTTCATTTCAATTTCACATAATTAGGTGATGGGACCTTTGTGCAAAATTTTAAAAAATACACTGTCAGTCTAAAACTCTG
Organism: Rubia yunnanensis; assembly: GCA_037428765.1. Lineage (NCBI taxonomy): Eukaryota > Viridiplantae > Streptophyta > Magnoliopsida > Gentianales > Rubiaceae > Rubia > Rubia yunnanensis. Next base: position 76,771,662 of record CM075064.1, read on the forward strand.
ATAATGTTCAGTCCGATAAAATTTTTTAGATCCATAGCTGAAACTCAACTATTCGAGTGTGATAAAGAAACTGAGACTAATCTGTGTATACTTCAACAACTTCTTATGAATGACAACTTTGTGTACTTGTAACTGGTGTGCTGCAGTTTACTCAAAGTCATGTGCTTTCGGTTAAAATTATTCATGCACCGAATTCTATTACATTTTGAGTTCCCAATAAACCACGAACGTGACATTTATTCGATGCTCGGTGGTGGAAATTCTAGTTCTCATATCTCTTATCGTAGGGGTATAAATGGAATGCTATGAAAAATGAAAGACAAATACACTAATGAATCAGTCCTTGACGATAACGGAACATTGTGGTTTTGAATTAAAGATTATGTTCAGTGTATCTCCAATAATTCATTTCAATGTCACGTAATTAGGTGATGGGACATATGTGCAAAATTTTAAAAAATACACTGTCAGTCTAAAACTCCGATAATGTTCAGTCCGATATGAAATTTTCAGATCCGTAGCTGAAACTCAACTATTAGAGTGTGATAAAGAAACTGAGATTAATATGCGTATACTTCAACATCATTTTATGGATGACACCTTTGTGTACATGTAACTAGTGTGCGGAAGTTTACTCAAGGTCATGTGCTTTCGCTTTAAAACTATTCATGTGCCGAGCACTATTACATTTTGAGTTCCTAACAGACCACGAACGTAAAATTTAATGCGATGCTCGGTGGTGAAAATTATTGTTTTCATATCTCTTATCATAGGGGTATAAGTGAAATGCTATGAAAAATGAACGACAAATACACTAGTGAATCCGTCCTTCACGATAAGGAACATTGTGGTTTTTAATTAATGATTATGTTCAGTGTATCTCAAATATTTCATTTCAATTTCACATAATTAGGTGATGGGACCTATGTGAAAAATTTTAAAAAATACACTGTCAGTCTAAAACTCTGATAATGTTCAGTCCGATGAGAAATTTTTAGATCCGTAGCTGAAACTCTACTATTCGAGCGTGATAAAGAAACTGAGACTAATCAGCGTATACTTCAACAACTTCTTATGAATGACAACTTTGTGTACTTGTAACTGGTGTGCTGCAGTTTAGTCAAAGTCATGTGCTTTCGGTTTAAAATTATTCATGCACCGAATTCTATTACATTTTGAATTCCCAATAAACCACGAACGTGAAATTTAATTTGATGCTCGGTGGTGGTAATTATTGTTCTCATATCTCATATCGTAGGGGTATAAATGGAATGTTATGAAAAATGAAAGACAAATACACTAATGAATCCGTCCTTGGCGATAACGGAACATTGTGGTTTTCAATTAAAATTCTGTTTAGTGTATCTTCAATAATTTATTTCAATGTCACGTAATTAGGTGATGGGACATATGTGCAAGATTTTAAAAAATACACTGTCAGTCTAAAACTCCGATAATTTTCAGTCCGATATGAAATTTTCAGATCCGTAGCTAAAGCTCAACTATTAGAGTGTGATAAAGAAACTGAGACTAATCTGCATATACTTCAACACCATTTTATGGATGACACCTTTGTGTACATGTAACTAGTGTGCGGAAGTTTACTCATGGTCATGTGCTTTAGCTTTAAAACTATTCATGGGCCGAACACTATTACATTTTGAGTTCCTAACAAACCACGAACGTAAAATTTCATGCGATGCTCTGTGGTGGAAATTATTGTTCTCATATCTCTTATCGTAGGGGTATAAGTGGAATGCTATGAAACATGAACGACTAATACACTATTGAATCTGTCCTTGACGATAATGAACATTGTGGTTTTTAATTAACGATTCTGTTCAGTGTATCTCAAATATTTCATTTCAATTTCACATAATTAGGTGATGGGACCTATGTGCAAAATTTTAAAAAATACACTGTCAGTCTAAAACTCTGATAATGTTCAGTCCGATAAGAAATTTTCAGATCCGTAGCTGAAACTCAAGAATTCGAGTGTGATAAAGAAACTGAGACTAATCTGCGTATACTTCAACAACTTCTTATGAATGACAACTTTGTGTACCTGTAACTGGTGTGCTGCAGTTTACTCAAAGTCATGTGCTTTCGGTTTAAAATTATTCATGCACCGAATTCTATTACATTTTGAGTTCCCAATAAACCACGAACGAGAAATTTAATTCGATGCTCGGTGGTGGAAATTATTATTCTCATATCTCTTATCGTAGGGGTATAAATGGAATGCTATGAAAAATTAAAGACAAATACACTAATGAATCAGTCCTTGACGATAACGGAACATTGTGGTTTTCAATTAAAGATTCTGTTCAGTGTATCTCCAATAATTCATTTCAATTTCACGTAATTAGGTGATGGGACATATATGCAAGATTTTAAAAAATACACTGTCAGTTTAAAACTCCGATAATGTTCAGTCCGATATGAAATTTTTAGATCCGTTGCTGAAACTCAACTATTAGAGTGTGATAAAGAAACTGAGACTAATCTTCGTATACTTCAACACTGTTTAATGGATGACACCTTCGTGTACATGTAACTAGTGTGCGAAAGTTTACTCAAGGTCATGTGCTTTCACTTTAAAACTATTCATTCGACGAGCACTATTACATTTTGAGTTCCTAACAAACCACGAACGTAAAATTTAATGCGATGCTCGGTGGTGAAAATTATTGTTTTCATATCTCTTATCGTAGGGGTATAAGTGAAATGCTATGAAAAATGAACGACAAATACACTAGTGAATCCGTCCTTGACGATAAGGAACATTGTGGTTTTTAATTAATGATTCTGTTCAATGTATCTCAAATATTTCATTTCAATTTCACATAATTAGGTGATGGGACCTATGTGCAAAATTTTAAAAAATACACTGTCAGTCTAAAACTCTGATAATGTTCAGTCCGATAAAATTTTTTAGATCCATAGCTGAAACTCAACTATTCGAGTGTGATAAAGAAACTGAGACTAATCTGTGTATACTTCAACAACTTCTTATGAATGACAACTTTGTGTACTTGTAACTGGTGTGCTGCAGTTTACTCAAAGTCATGTGCTTTCGGTTAAAATTATTCATGCACCGAATTCTATTACATTTTGAGTTCCCAATAAACCACGAACGTGACATTTATTCGATGCTCGGTGGTGGAAATTCTAGTTCTCATATCTCTTATCGTAGGGGTATAAATGGAATGCTATGAAAAATGAAAGACAAATACACTAATGAATCAGTCCTTGACGATAACGGAACATTGTGGTTTTGAATTAAAGATTATGTTCAGTGTATCTCCAATAATTCATTTCAATGTCACGTAATTAGGTGATGGGACATATGTGCAAAATTTTAAAAAATACACTGTCAGTCTAAAACTCCGATAATGTTCAGTCCGATATGAAATTTTCAGATCCGTAGCTGAAACTCAACTATTAGAGTGTGATAAAGAAACTGAGATTAATATGCGTATACTTCAACATCATTTTATGGATGACACCTTTGTGTACATGTAACTAGTGTGCGGAAGTTTACTCAAGGTCATGTGCTTTCGCTTTAAAACTATTCATGTGCCGAGCACTATTACATTTTGAGTTCCTAACGGACCACGAACGTAAAATTTAATGCGATGCTCGGTGGTGAAAATTATTGTTTTCATATCTCTTATCATAGGGGTATAAGTGAAATGCTATGAAAAATGAACGACAAATACACTAGTGAATCCGTCCTTCACGATAAGGAACATTGTGGTTTTTAATTAATGATTATGTTCAGTGTATCTCAAATATTTCATTTCAATTTCACATAATTAGGTGATGGGACCTATGTGAAAAATTTTAAAAAATACACTGTCAGTCTAAAACTCTGATAATGTTCAGTCCGATGAGAAATTTTTAGATCCGTAGCTGAAACTCTACTATTCGAGCGTGATAAAGAAACTGAGACTAATCAGCGTATACTTCAACAACTTCTTATGAATGACAACTTTGTGTACTTGTAACTGGTGTGCTGCAGTTTAGTCAAAGTCATGTGCTTTCGGTTTAAAATTATTCATGCACCGAATTCTATTACATTTTGAATTCCCAATAAACCACGAACGTGAAATTTAATTTGATGCTCGGTGGTGGTAATTATTGTTCTCATATCTCATATCGTAGGGGTATAAATGGAATGCTATGAAAAATGAAAGACAAATACACTAATGAATCCGTCCTTGGCGATAACGGAACATTGTGGTTTTCAATTAAAATTCTGTTTAGTGTATCTTCAATAATTTATTTCAATGTCACGTAATTAGGTGATGGGACATATGTGCAAGATTTTAAAAAATACACTGTCAGTCTAGAACTCCGATAATTTTCAGTCCGATATGAAATTTTCAGATCCGTAGCTAAAGCTCAACTATTAGAGTGTGATAAAGAAACTGAGACTAATCTGCATATACTTCAACACCATTTTATGGATGACACCTTTGTGTACATGTAACTAGTGTGCGGAAGTTTACTCATGGTCATGTGCTTTAGCTTTAAAACTATTCATGGGCCGAACACTATTACATTTTGAGTTCCTAACAAACCACGAACGTAAAATTTCATGCGATGCTCTGTGGTGGAAATTATTGTTCTCATATCTCTTATCGTAGGGGTATAAGTGGAATGCTATGAAACATGAACGACTAATACACTATTGAATCTGTCCTTGACGATAATGAACATTGTGGTTTTTAATTAACGATTCTGTTCAGTGTATCTCAAATATTTCATTTCAATTTCACATAATTAGGTGATGGGACCTATGTGCAAAATTTTAAAAAATACACTGTCAGTCTAAAACTCTGATAATGTTCAGTCCGATAAGAAATTTTCAGATCCGTAGCTGAAACTCAAGAATTCGAGTGTGATAAAGAAACTGAGACTAATCTGCGTATACTTCAACAACTTCTTATGAATGACAACTTTGTGTACCTGTAACTGGTGTGCTGCAGTTTACTCAAAGTCATGTGCTTTCGGTTTAAAATTATTCATGCACCGAATTCTATTACATTTTGAGTTCCCAATAAACCACGAACGAGAAATTTAATTCGATGCTCGGTGGTGGAAATTATTATTCTCATATCTCTTATCGTAGGGGTATAAATGGAATGCTATGAAAAATTAAAGACAAATACACTAATGAATCAGTCCTTGACGATAACGGAACATTGTGGTTTTCAATTAAAGATTCTGTTCAGTGTATCTCCAATAATTCATTTCAATTTCACGTAATTAGGTGATGGGACATATATGCAAGATTTTAAAAAATACACTGTCAGTTTAAAACTCCGATAATGTTCAGTCCGATATGAAATTTTTAGATCCGTTGCTGAAACTCAACTATTAGAGTGTGATAAAGAAACTGAGACTAATCTTCGTATACTTCAACACTGTTTAATGGATGACACCTTCGTGTACATGTAACTAGTGTGCGAAAGTTTACTCAAGGTCATGTGCTTTCACTTTAAAACTATTCATTCGACGAGCACTATTACATTTTGAGTTCCTAACAAACCACGAACGTAAAATTTAATGCGATGCTCGGTGGTGAAAATTATTGTTTTCATATCTCTTATCGTAGGGGTATAAGTGAAATGCTATGAAAAATGAACGACAAATACACTAGTGAATCCGTCCTTGACGATAAGGAACATTGTGGTTTTTAATTAATGATTCTGTTCAATGTATCTCAAATATTTCATTTCAATTTCACATAATTAGGTGATGGGACCTATGTGCAAAATTTTAAAAAATACACTGTCAGTCTAAAACTCTGATAATGTTCAGTCCGATAAAATTTTTTAGATCCATAGCTGAAACTCAACTATTCGAGTGTGATAAAGAAACTGAGACTAATCTGTGTATACTTCAACAACTTCTTATGAATGACAACTTTGTGTACTTGTAACTGGTGTGCTGCAGTTTACTCAAAGTCATGTGCTTTCGGTTAAAATTATTCATGCACCGAATTCTATTACATTTTGAGTTCCCAATAAACCACGAACGTGACATTTATTCGATGCTCGGTGGTGGAAATTCTAGTTCTCATATCTCTTATCGTAGGGGTATAAATGGAATGCTATGAAAAATGAAAGACAAATACACTAATGAATCAGTCCTTGACGATAACAGAACATTGTGGTTTTGAATTAAAGATTATGTTCAGTGTATCTCCAATAATTCATTTCAATGTCACGTAATTAGGTGATGGGACATATGTGCAAAATTTTAAAAAATACACTGTCAGTCTAAAACTCCGATAATGTTCAGTCCGATATGAAATTTTCAGATCCGTAGCTGAAACTCAACTATTAGAGTGTGATAAAGAAACTGAGATTAATATGCGTATACTTCAACATCATTTTATGGATGACACCTTTGTGTACATGTAACTAGTGTGCGGAAGTTTACTCAAGGTCATGTGCTTTCGCTTTAAAACTATTCATGTGCCGAGCACTATTACATTTTGAGTTCCTAACGGACCACGAACGTAAAATTTAATGCGATGCTCGGTGGTGAAAATTATTGTTTTCATATCTCTTATCATAGGGGTATAAGTGAAATGCTATGAAAAATGAACGACAAATACACTAGTGAATCCGTCCTTCACGATAAGGAACATTGTGGTTTTTAATTAATGATTATGTTCAGTGTATCTCAAATATTTCATTTCAATTTCACATAATTAGGTGATGGGACCTATGTGAAAAATTTTAAAAAATACACTGTCAGTCTAAAACTCTGATAATGTTCAGTCCGATGAGAAATTTTTAGATCCGTAGCTGAAACTCTACTATTCGAGCGTGATAAAGAAACTGAGACTAATCAGCGTATACTTCAACAACTTCTTATGAATGACAACTTTGTGTACTTGTAACTGGTGTGCTGCAGTTTAGTCAAAGTCATGTGCTTTCGGTTTAAAATTATTCATGCACCGAATTCTATTACATTTTGAATTCCCAATAAACCACGAACGTGAAATTTAATTTGATGCTCGGTGGTGGTAATTATTGTTCTCATATCTCATATCGTAGGGGTATAAATGGAATGCTATGAAAAATGAAAGACAAATACACTAATGAATCCGTCCTTGGCGATAACGGAACATTGTGGTTTTCAATTAAAATTCTGTTTAGTGTATCTTCAATAATTTATTTCAATGTCACGTAATTAGGTGATGGGACATATGTGCAAGATTTTAAAAAATACACTGTCAGTCTAAAACTCCGATAATTTTCAGTCCGATATGAAATTTTCAGATCCGTAGCTAAAGCTCAACTATTAGAGTGTGATAAAGAAACTGAGACTAATCTGCATATACTTCAACACCATTTTATGGATGACACCTTTGTGTACATGTAACTAGTGTGCGGAAGTTTACTCATGGTCATGTGCTTTAGCTTTAAAACTATTCATGGGCCGAACACTATTACATTTTGAGTTCCTAACAAACCACGAACGTAAAATTTCATGCGATGCTCTGTGGTGGAAATTATTGTTCTCATATCTCTTATCGTAGGGGTATAAGTGGAATGCTATGAAACATGAACGACTAATACACTATTGAATCTGTCCTTGACGATAATGAACATTGTGGTTTTTAATTAACGATTCTGTTCAGTGTATCTCAAATATTTCATTTCAATTTCACATAATTAGGTGATGGGACCTATGTGCAAAATTTTAAAAAATACACTGTCAGTCTAAAACTCTGATAATGTTCAGTCCGATAAGAAATTTTCAGATCCGTAGCTGAAACTCAAGAATTCGAGTGTGATAAAGAAACTGAGACTAATCTGCGTATACTTCAACAACTTCTTATGAATGACAACTTTGCGTACTTGTAACTGGTATGCTGCAGTTTACTCAAAGTCATGTGCTTTCGGTTTAAAATTATTCATGCACCGAATTCTATTACATTTTGAGTTCCCAATAAACCATGAACGAGAAATTTAATTCGATGCTCGGTGGTGGAAATTATTATTCTCATATCTCTTATCGTAGGGATATAAATGGAATGCTATGAAAAATTAAAGACAAATACACTAATGAATCAGTCCTTGACGATAACGAAACATTGTGGTTTTCAATTAAAGATTCTGTTCAGTGTATCTCCAATAATTCATTTCAATTTCACGTAATTAGGTGATGGGACATATATGCAAGATTTTAAAAAATACACTGTCAGTTTAAAACTCCGATAATGTTCAGTCCGATATGAAATTTTTAGATCCGTTGCTGAAACTCAACTATTAGAGTGTGATAAAGAAACTGAGACTAATCTTCGTATACTTCAACACTGTTTAATGGATGACACCTTCGTGTACATGTAACTAGTGTGCGAAAGTTTACTCAAGGTCATGTGCTTTCGCTTTAAAACTATTCATTCGACGAGCACTATTACATTTTGAGTTCCTAACAAACCACGAACGTAAAATTTAATGCGATGCTCGGTGGTGAAATTTATTGTTTTCATATCTCTTATCGTAGGGGTATAAGTGAAATGCTATGAAAAATGAACGACAAATACACTAGTGAATCCGTCCTTGACGATAAGGAACATTGTGGTTTTTAATTAATGATTCTGTTCAGTGTATCTCAAATATTTCATTTCAATTTCACATAATTAGGTGATGGGACCTATGTGCAAAATTTTAAAAAATACACTGTCAGTCTAAAACTCTGATAATGTTCAGTCCGATAAAATTTTTTAGATCCATAGCTGAAACTCAACTATTCGAGTGTGATAAAGAAACTGAGACTAATCTGTGTATACTTCAACAACTTCTTATGAATGACAACTTTGTGTACTTGTAACTGGTGTGCTGCAGTTTACTCAAAGTCATGTGCTTTCGGTTAAAATTATTCATGCACCGAATTCTATTACATTTTGAGTTCCCAATAAACCACGAACGTGACATTTATTCGATGCTCGGTGGTGGAAATTCTAGTTCTCATATCTCTTATCGTAGGGGTATAAATGGAATGCTATGAAAAATGAAAGACAAATACACTAATGAATCAGTCCTTGACGATAACGGAACATTGTGGTTTTGAATTAAAGATTATGTTCAGTGTATCTCCAATAATTCATTTCAATGTCACGTAATTAGGTGATGGGACATATGTGCAAAATTTTAAAAAATACACTGTCAGTCTAAAACTCCGATAATGTTCAGTCCGATATGAAATTTTCAGATCCGTAGCTGAAACTCAACTATTAGAGTGTGATAAAGAAACTGAGATTAATATGCGTATACTTCAACATCATTTTATGGATGACACCTTTGTGTACATGTAACTAGTGTGCGGAAGTTTACTCAAGGTCATGTGCTTTCGCTTTAAAACTATTCATGTGCCGAGCACTATTACATTTTGAGTTCCTAACAGACCACGAACGTAAAATTTAATGCGATGCTCGGTGGTGAAAATTATTGTTTTCATATCTCTTATCATAGGGGTATAAGTGAAATGCTATGAAAAATGAACGACAAATACACTAGTGAATCCGTCCTTCACGATAAGGAACATTGTGGTTTTTAATTAATGATTATGTTCAGTGTATCTCAAATATTTCATTTCAATTTCACATAATTAGGTGATGGGACCTATGTGAAAAATTTTAAAAAATACACTGTCAGTCTAAAACTCTGATAATGTTCAGTCCGATGAGAAATTTTTAGATCCGTAGCTGAAACTCTACTATTCGAGCGTGATAAAGAAACTGAGACTAATCAGCGTATACTTCAACAACTTCTTATGAATGACAACTTTGTGTACTTGTAACTGGTGTGCTGCAGTTTAGTCAAAGTCATGTGCTTTCGGTTTAAAATTATTCATGCACCGAATTCTATTACATTTTGAATTCCCAATAAACCACGAACGTGAAATTTAATTTGATGCTCGGTGGTGGTAATTATTGTTCTCATATCTCATATCGTAGGGGTATAAATGGAATGTTATGAAAAATGAAAGACAAATACACTAATGAATCCGTCCTTGGCGATAACGGAACATTGTGGTTTTCAATTAAAATTCTGTTTAGTGTATCTTCAATAATTTATTTCAATGTCACGTAATTAGGTGATGGGACATATGTGCAAGATTTTAAAAAATACACTGTCAGTCTAAAACTCCGATAATTTTCAGTCCGATATGAAATTTTCAGATCCGTAGCTAAAGCTCAACTATTAGAGTGTGATAAAGAAACTGAGACTAATCTGCATATACTTCAACACCATTTTATGGATGACACCTTTGTGTACATGTAACTAGTGTGCGGAAGTTTACTCATGGTCATGTGCTTTAGCTTTAAAACTATTCATGGGCCGAACACTATTACATTTTGAGTTCCTAACAAACCACGAACGTAAAATTTCATGCGATGCTCTGTGGTGGAAATTATTGTTCTCATATCTCTTATCGTAGGGGTATAAGTGGAATGCTATGAAACATGAACGACAAATACACTATTGAATCTGTCCTTGACGATAATGAACATTGTGGTTTTTAATTAACGATTCTGTTCAGTGTATCTCAAATATTTCATTTCAATTTCACATAATTAGGTGATGGGACCTATGTGCAAAATTTCAAAAAATACACTGTCAGTCTAAAACTCTGATAATGTTCAGTCCGATAATATATTTTCAGATCCATAGCTGAAACTCAACTATTCGAGTGTGATAAAGAAACTGAGACTAATCTGCGTATACTTCAACAACTACTTATGAATGACAACTTTGTGTACTTGTAACTGGTGTGCTGCAGTTTACTCAAAGTCATGTGCTTTCGATTTAAAATTATTCATGCACCGAATTCTATTACATTTTGAGTTCCCAATAAACCACGAACGTGAAATTTAATTTGATGCTCGGTGGTGGAAATTATTGTTCTCATATCTCTTATCGTAGGGGTATAAATGGAATGCTATGAAAAATGAAAGATAAATACACTAATGAATCAGTCCTTGGCGATAACGGAACATTGTGGTTTTCAATTAAAGATTCTGTTCAGTGTATCTCAATTAATTCATTTCAATGTCACGTAATTAGGTGATGGAACATATGTGCAAGATTTTAAAAAATACACTGTGAGTCTAAAACTCCGATAATGTTCAGTCCGATATGAAATTTTCAGATCCGTAGCTAAAACTCAACTATTAGAGTGTGATAAAGAAACTGAGACTAATCTGCGTATACTTCAACACCATTTTATGGATGACACCTTTGTGTACATGTAACTAGTGTGCGGAAGTTTACTCATGGTCATGTGCTTTCGCTTTAAAACTATTCATGGGCCGAACACTATTACATTTTGAGTTCCTAACAAACCACGAACGTAAAATTTAATGCGATGCTCGGTGGTGGAAATTATTGTTCTCATATCTCTTATCGTAGGGGTATAAGTGCAATGCTATGAAAAATGAACGACAAATACACTATTGAATCTGTCCTTGACGATAATGAACATTGTGGTTTTTAATTAATGATTTTGTTCAGTGTATCTCAAATATTTCATTTCAATTTCACATAATTAGGTGATGGGACCTATGTGCAAAATTTCAAAAAATACACTGTCAGTCTAAAACTCTGATAATGTTCAGTCCGATAAAAATTTTTAGATCCATAGCTGAAACTCAACTATTCGAGTGTGATAAAGAAAGTGAGACTAATCTGCGTATACTACAACAACTTCTTATGAATGACAACTTTGTGTACTTGTAACTGGTGTGCTGCAGTTTACTCAAAGTCATGTGCTTTTGGCTTAAATTATTCATGCACCGAATTCTATTACATTTTGAGTTCCCAATAAACCACGAACGTGAAATTTAATTCAATGCTCGGTGGTGTAAATTATAGTTCTCATATCTCTTATCGTAGGGGTATAAATGGAATGCTATGAAAAATGAAAGACAAATACACTAATGAATCAGTCCTTGACGATAACGGAACATTGTGGTTTTCAATTAAAGATTTTGTTCAGTGCATCTCCAATAATTCATTTCAATGTCACGTAACTAGGTGATGGGACATATGTGCAAGATTTTAAAAAATACACTGTCAGTCTAAAACTCCGATAATGTTCAGTCCGATATGAAATTTTCAGATCCGTAGCTGAATCTCAACTATTAGAGTGTGATAAAGAAACTGAGACTAATCTGCATATACTTCAACACCATTTTATGGATGACACCTTTGTGTACATGTAACTAGTGTGCGGAAGTTTACTCATGGTCATGTGCTTTAGCTTTAAAACTATTCATGGGCCGAACACTATTACATTTTGAGTTCCTAACAAACCACGAACGTAAAATTTCATGCGATGCTCTGTGGTGGAAATTATTGTTCTCATATCTCTTATCGTAGGGGTATAAGTGGAATGCTATGAAACATGAACGACAAATACACTATTGAATCTGTCCTTGACGATAATGAACATTGTGGTTTTTAATTAACGATTCTGTTCAGTGTATCTCAAATATTTCATTTCAATTTCACATAATTAGGTGATGGGACCTATGTGCAAAATTTCAAAAAATACACTGTCAGTCTAAAACTCTGATAATGTTCAGTCCGATAATATATTTTCAGATCCATAGCTGAAACTCAACTATTCGAGTGTGATAAAGAAACTGAGACTAATCTGCGTATACTTCAACAACTACTTATGAATGACAACTTTGTGTACTTGTAACTGGTGTGCTGCAGTTTACTCAAAGTCATGTGCTTTCGATTTAAAATTATTCATGCACCGAATTCTATTACATTTTGAGTTCCCAATAAACCACGAACGTGAAATTTAATTTGATGCTCGGTGGTGGAAATTATTGTTCTCATATCTCTTATCGTAGGGGTATAAATGGAATGCTATGAAAAATGAAAGATAAATACACTAATGAATCAGTCCTTGGCGATAACGGAACATTGTGGTTTTCAATTAAAGATTCTGTTCAGTGTATCTCAATTAATTCATTTCAATGTCACGTAATTAGGTGATGGAACATATGTGCAAGATTTTAAAAAATACACTGTGAGTCTAAAACTCCGATAATGTTCAGTCCGATATGAAATTTTCAGATCCGTAGCTAAAACTCAACTATTAGAGTGTGATAAAGAAACTGAGACTAATCTGCGTATACTTCAACACCATTTTATGGATGACACCTTTGTGTACATGTAACTAGTGTGCGGAAGTTTACTCATGGTCATGTGCTTTCGCTTTAAAACTATTCATGGGCCGAACACTATTACATTTTGAGTTCCTAACAAACCACGAACGTAAAATTTAATGCGATGCTCGGTGGTGGAAATTATTGTTCTCATATCTCTTATCGTAGGGGTATAAGTGCAATGCTATGAAAAATGAACGACAAATACACTATTGAATCTGTCCTTGACGATAATGAACATTGTGGTTTTTAATTAATGATTTTGTTCAGTGTATCTCAAATATTTCATTTCAATTTCACATAATTAGGTGATGGGACCTATGTGCAAAATTTCAAAAAATACACTGTCAGTCTAAAACTCTGATAATGTTCAGTCCGATAAAAATTTTTAGATCCATAGCTGAAACTCAACTATTCGAGTGTGATAAAGAAAGTGAGACTAATCTGCGTATACTACAACAACTTCTTATGAATGACAACTTTGTGTACTTGTAACTGGTGTGCTGCAGTTTACTCAAAGTCATGTGCTTTTGGCTTAAATTATTCATTCACCGAATTCTATTACATTTTGAGTTCCCAATAAACCACGAACGTGAAATTTAATTCAATGCTCGGTGGTGTAAATTATAGTTCTCATATCTCTTATCGTAGGGGTATAAATGGAATGCTATGAAAAATGAAAGACAAATACACTAATGAATCAGTCCTTGACGATAACGGAACATTGTGGTTTTCAATTAAAGATTTTGTTCAGTGCATCTCCAATAATTCATTTCAATGTCACGTAACTAGGTGATGGGACATATGTGCAAGATTTTAAAAAATACACTGTCAGTCTAAAACTCCGATAATGTTCAGTCCGATATGAAATTTTCAGATCCGTAGCTGAATCTCAACTATTAGAGTGTGATAAAGAAACTGAGACTAATCTGCATATACTTCAACACCATTTTATGGATGACACCTTTGTGTACATGTAACTAGTGTGCGGAAGTTTACTCATGGTCATGTGCTTTAGCTTTAAAACTATTCATGGGCCGAACACTATTACATTTTGAGTTCCTAACAAACCACGAACGTAAAATTTCATGCGATGCTCTGTGGTGGATATTATTGTTCTCATATCTCTTATCGTAGGGGTATAAGTGGAATGCTATTAAACATGAACGACTAATACACTATTGAATCTGTCCTTGACGATAATGAACATTGTGGTTTTTAATTAACGATTCTGTTCAGTGTATCTCAAATATTTCATTTCAATTTCACATAATTAGGTGATGGGACCTATGTGCAAAATTTTAAAAAATACACTGTCAGTCTAAAACTCTGATAATGTTCAGTCCGATAAGAAATTTTCAGATCCGTAGCTGAAACTCAAGAATTCGAGTGTGATAAAGAAACTGAGACTAATCTGCGTATACTTCAACAACTTCTTATGAATGACAACTTTGTGTACTTGTAACTGGTGTGCTGCAGTTTACTCAAAGTCATGTGCTTTCGGTTTAAAATTATTCATGCACCGAATTCTATTACATTTTGAGTTCCCAATAAACCATGAACGAGAAATTTAATTTGATGCTCGGTGGTGGAAATTATTATTCTCATATCTCTTATCGTAGGGGTATAAATGGAATGCTATGAAAAATTAAAGACAAATACACTAATGAATCAGTCCTTGACGATAACGGAACATTGTGGTTTTCAATTAAAGATTCTGTTCAGTGTATCTCCAATAATTCATTTCAATTTCACGTAATTAGGTGATGGGACATATATGCAAGATTTTAAAAAATACACTGTCAGTTTAAAACTCCGATAATGTTCAGTCCGATATGAAATTTTTAGATCCGTTGCTGAAACTCAACTATTAGAGTGTGATAAAGAAACTGAGACTAATCTTCGTATACTTCAACACTGTTTAATGGATGACACCTTCGTGTACATGTAACTAGTGTGCGAAAGTTTACTCAAGGTCATGTGCTTTCGCTTTAAAACTATTCATTCGACGAGCACTATTACATTTTGAGTTCCTAACAAACCCCGAACGCAAAATTTAATGCGATGCTCGGTGGTGAAAATTATTGTTTTCATATCTCTTATCGTAGGGGTATAAGTGAAATGCTATGAAAAATGAACGACAAATACACTAGTGAATCCGTCCTTGACGATAAGGAACATTGTGGTTTTTAATTAATGATTCTGTTCAGTGTATCTCAAATATTTCATTTCAATTTCACATAATTAGGTGATGGGACCTATGTGCAAAATTTTAAAAAATACACTGTCAGTCTAAAACTCTAATAATGTTCAGTCCGATAAAATTTTTTAGATCCATAGCTGAAACTCAACTATTCGAGTGTGATAAAGAAACTGAGACTAATCTGTGTATACTTCAACAACTTCTTATGAATGACAACTTTGTGTACTTGTAACTGGTGTGCTGCAGTTTACTCAAAGTCATGTGCTTTCGGTTAAAATTATTCATGCACCGAATTCTATTACATTTTGAGTTCCCAATAAACCACGAACGTGACATTTATTCGATGCTCGGTGGTGGAAATTCTAGTTCTCATATCTCTTATCGTAGGGGTATAAATGGAATGCTATGAAAAATGAAAGACAAATACACTAATGAATCAGTCCTTGACGATAACGGAACATTGTGGTTTTGAATTAAAGATTATGTTCAGTGTATCTCCAATAATTCATTTCAATGTCACGTAATTAGGTGATGGGACATATGTGCAAAATTTTAAAAAATACACTGTCAGTCTAAAACTCCGATAATGTTCAGTCCGATATGAAATTTTCAGATCCGTAGCTGAAACTCAGCTATTAGAGTGTGATAAAGAAACTGAGATTAATATGCGTATACTTCAACATCATTTTATGGATGACACCTTTGTGTACATGTAACTAGTGTGCGGAAGTTTACTCAAGGTCATGTGCTTTCGCTTTAAAACTATTCATGTGCCGAGCACTATTACATTTTGAGTTCCTAACAGACCACGAACGTAAAATTTAATGCGATGCTCGGTGGTGAAAATTATTGTTTTCATATCTCTTATCATAGGGGTATAAGTGAAATGCTATGAAAAATGAACGACAAATACACTAGTGAATCCGTCCTTCACGATAAGGAACATTGTGGTTTTTAATTAATGATTATGTTCAGTGTATCTCAAATATTTCATTTCAATTTCACATAATTAGGTGATGGGACCTATGTGAAAAATTTTAAAAAATACACTGTCAGTCTAAAACTCTGATAATGTTCAGTCCGATGAGAAATTTTTAGATCCGTAGCTGAAACTCTACTATTCGAGCGTGATAAAGAAACTGAGACTAATCAGCGTATACTTCAACAACTTCTTATGAATGACAACTTTGTGTACTTGTAACTGGTGTGCTGCAGTTTAGTCAAAGTCATGTGCTTTCGGTTTAAAATTATTCATGCACCGAATTCTATTACATTTTGAATTCCCAATAAACCACGAACGTGAAATTTAATTTGATGCTCGGTGGTGGTAATTATTGTTCTCATATCTCATATCGTAGGGGTATAAATGGAATGCTATGAAAAATGAAAGACAAATACACTAATGAATCCGTCCTTGGCGATAACGGAACATTGTGGTTTTCAATTAAAATTCTGTTTAGTGTATCTTCAATAATTTATTTCAATGTCACGTAATTAGGTGATGGGACATATGTGAAAGATTTTAAAAAATACACTGTCAGTCTAAAACTCCGATAATTTTCAGTCCGATATGAAATTTTCAGATCCGTAGCTAAAGCTCAACTATTAGAGTGTGATAAAGAAACTGAGACTAATCTGCATATACTTCAACACCATTTTATGGATGACACCTTTGTGTACATGTAACTAGTGTGCGGAAGTTTACTCATGGTCATGTGCTTTAGCTTTAAAACTATTCATGGGCCGAACACTATTACATTTTGAGTTCCTAACAAACCACGAACGTAAAATTTCATGCGATGCTCTGTGGTGGAAATTATTGTTCTCATATCTCTTATCGTAGGGGTATAAGTGGAATGCTATGAAACATGAACGACAAATACACTATTGAATCTGTCCTTGACGATAATGAACATTGTGGTTTTTAATTAACGATTCTGTTCAGTGTATCTCAAATATTTCATTTCAATTTCACATAATTAGGTGATGGGACCTATGTGCAAAATTTCAAAAAATACACTGTCAGTCTAAAACTCTGATAATGTTCAGTCCGATAATATATTTTCAGATCCATAGCTGAAACTCAACTATTCGAGTGTGATAAAGAAACTGAGACTAATCTGCGTATACTTCAACAACTACTTATGAATGACAACTTTGTGTACTTGTAACTGGTGTGCTGCAGTTTACTCAAAGTCATGTGCTTTCGATTTAAAATTATTCATGCACCGAATTCTATTACATTTTGAGTTCCCAATAAACCACGAACGTGAAATTTAATTTGATGCTCGGTGGTGGAAATTATTGTTCTCATATCTCTTATCGTAGGGGTATAAATGGAATGCTATGAAAAATGAAAGACAAATACACTAATGAATCAGTCCTTGGCGATAACGGAACATTGTGGTTTTCAATTAAAGATTCTGTTCAGTGTATCTCAATTAATTCATTTCAATGTCACGTAATTAGGTGATGGAACATATGTGCAAGATTTTAAAAAATACACTGTCAGTCTAAAACTCCGATAATGTTCAGTCCGATATGAAATTTTCAGATCCGTAGCTAAAACTCAACTATTAGAGTGTGATAAAGAAACTGAGACTAATCTGCGTATACTTCAACACCATTTTATGGATGATGTACATGTAACTAGTGTGCGGAAGTTTACTCATGGTCATGTGCTTTCGCTTTAAAACTATTCATGGGCCGAACACTGTTACATTTTTAGTTCCTAACAAACCACGAACGTAAAATTTAATGCGATGCTCGGTGGTGGAAATTATTGTTCTCATATCTCTTATCGTAGGGGTATAAGTGCAATGCTATGAAAAATGAACGACAAATACACTATTGAATCTGTCCTTGACGATAATGAACATTGTGGTTTTTAATTAATGATTTTGTTCAGTGTATCTCAAATATTTCATTTCAATTTCACATAATTAGGTGATGGGACCTATGTGCAAAATTTCAAAAAATACACTGTCAGTCTAAAACTCTGATAATGTTCAGTCCGATAAAAATTTTTAGATCTATAGCTGAAACTCAACTATTCGAGTGTGATAAAGAAAGTGAGACTAATCTGCGTATACTACAACAACTTCTTATGAATGACAACTTTGTGTACTTGTAACTGGTGTGCTGCAGTTTACTCAAAGTCATGTGCTTTTGGCTTAAATTATTCATGCACCGAATTCTATTACATTTTGAGTTCCCAATAAACCACGAACGTGAAATTTAATTCAATGCTCGGTGGTGTAAATTATAGTTCTCATATCTCTTATCGTAGGGGTATAAATGGAATGCTATGAAAAATGAAAGACAAATACACTAATGAATCAGTCCTTGACGATAACGGAACATTGTGGTTTTCAATTAAAGATTTTGTTCAGTGTATCTCCAATAATTCATTTCAATGTCACGTAACTAGGTGATGGGACATATGTGCAAGATTTTAAAAAATACACTGTCAGTCTAAAACTCCGATAATGTTCAGTCCGATATGAAATTTTCAGATCCGTAGCTGAATCTCAACTATTAGAGTGTGATAAAGAAACTGAGATTAATCTGCGTATAATTCAACACCATTTTATGGATGACACCTTTGTGTACATGTAACTAGTGTGCGGAAGTTTACTCAAGGTCATGTGCTTTCGCTTTAAAACTATTCATGGGCCGAGCACTATTACATTTTGAGTTCCTAACAAACCACGAACGTAAAATTTAATGCGATGCTCGGTGGTGAAAATTATTGTTTTCATATCTCTTATCGTAGGGGTATAAGTGAAATGCTATGAAAAATGAACGACAAATACACTAGTGAATCCGTCCCTGACAATAAGGAACATTGTGGTTTTTAATTAATGATTTTGTTCAGTGTATCTCAAATATTTCATTTCAATTTCACATAATTAGGTGATGGAACCTATGTGCAAAATTTTAAAAAATACACTGTCAGTCTAAAACTCTGATAATGGTCAGTCCGATAAGAAATTTTCAGGTCCATAGCTGAAACTCAACTTTTCGAGTGTGATAAAGAAAGTGAGACTAATCTGCGTATACTTCAACAACTTCTTATGAATGACAACTTTGTGTACTTGTAACTGGTGTGCGGCAGTTTACTCAAAGTCTTGTGTTTTTGGTTTAAAATTATTCATGCACCGAATTCTATTACATTTTGAGTTCCCAATAAACCACGAACGTGAAATTTAATTCGATGTTTGGTGGTGGAAATTATTTTTCTCATATCTCTTATCGTATGGTATAAATGGAATGTTATGAAAAATGAAAGACAAATAAACTAATGAATCAGTCCTTGACGATAACGGAACATTGTGGTTTTCAATTAAAGATTCTGTTCAGTGTATCTCCAATAATTCGTTTCAATGTCACGTAACTAGGTGATGGGACATATGTGCAAAATTTTAAAAAATACACTGTCAGTCTAAAACTCCGATAATGTTCAGTCTGACAAGAAATTCTTAGATCCGTAGCTGAAACTCAACTGTTCGAGTGTGATAAAGAAACTTAGACTAATCTGCATATACTTCAACAAACTCTTATGAATGACACCTTTGTGTACTTGTAACTAGTGTGCTAAACTTTACTAAAGGTCATGTGCTTTCGCTTTTAAATTATTCTTGGATAGAACTCTATTATAGTTTGAGTTCCAAATAAACCATGAACGTGAAATTTAATGAGATGCTCGGTGGTGGAAATTATTGTTCTCATATCTCTTATTGTAGGGGTATAAGTGGAATACTATGAAAAATGAAAGACAAATACACTGGTGAATCTGTCCATGACCATAATGGAACATTGTGGTTGTCAATTGATGATTCTTTTCAGTGTATATCCAATATTTCACTTCAATCTCGAATAACTAGGTGATGGGACCTATGTGCAAAATTTTAAAAAATACACTGTCAGTCTAAAACTCCGATAATGTTCAGTCCGATAAGAATTTTTCAGATCCGTAGCTGAAACTCAACTATTCGAGTGTGATAAAGAAACTGAGACTAATCTGCATATACTTCAACAATTTCTTATGAATGACTCCTTTGTGTACTCGTAACTGGTGTGCTACAGTTTACTCAAAGTCATGTGCTTTCGGTTTAAAATTATTCATGCACCGAATTCTATTACATTTTGAGTTCCCAATAAACCACGAACGTGAAATTTAATTCGATGCTTGGTGGTGGAAATTATTGTTCTCATATCTCTAATCGTATGGTATAAATGGAATGCTATGAAAAATGAAAGACAAATACACTAATGAATCAGTCCTTGACAATAACGGAACATTGTGGTTTTCAATTACAGATTCTGTTCAGTGTATCTCCAATAATTCATTTCAATGTCACGTAATTAGGTGATGGGACTTATGTGCAAAATTTTAAAAAATACACTGTCAGTCTAAAACTCTGATAATGTTCAGTCTGGCAAGAAATTCTTAGATTCGTAGCTGAAACTAACTATTCGAGTGTGATAAAGAAACATAGACTAATCTGCGTATACTTCAACAAATTCTTATGAATGACACCTTTGTGTACTTGTAACTAGTGTGCCACAGTTTACTAAAGGTCATGTGCTTTCGATTTAAAATTATTCTTGGACAGAACTCTATTATAGTTTGAGTTCCAAATAAACCACGAACGTGAAATTTAATGAGATGCTCGGTGGTGGAAAATATTGTTCTCATATCTCATATTGTAGGGGTATAAGTGGAATACTATGAAAAATGAAAGACAAATACACTGGTGAATCTGTACATGACGATAATGGAACATTGTGGTAGTCAATTGATGATTATTTTCAGTGTTTATCCAATATTTCACTTCAATCTCGAATAACTAGGTGATGGGACCTATGTGCAAAATTTTAAAAAATACACTGTCAGTCTAAAACTCCGATAATGTTCAGTCCGATAAGAAATTTTCAGATCCGTAGCTGAAACTCAACTATTAGAGTGTGATAAAGAAACTAAGACAAATCTGCGTATACATCAACAACTTCTTATGAATGACACCTTTGTGTACTTCTAACTGGGGTGTGCTACAGTTTACTCAAAGTCATGTGCTTTCGGTTCAAAATTATTCATGCACCGAATTCTATTACATTTTGAGTTCCCAATAAACCACGAACGTGAAATTTAATTCGATGCTTGGTGGTGGAAATTATTGTTCTCATATCTCTAATCGTATGGTATAAATGGAATGCTATGAAAAATGAAAGACAAATACACTAATGAATCAGTCCTTGACAATAACAGAACATTGTGGTTTTCAATTACAGATTCTGTTCAGTGTATCTCCAATAATTCATTTCAATGTCACGTAATTAGGTGATGGGACTTATGTGCAAAATTTTAAAAAATACACTGTCAGTCCAAAACTCCGATAATGTTCAGTCTGACAGGAAATTCTTAGATTCGAAGCCGAAACTCAACTATTCGAGTGTGATAAAGAAACTGAGACTAATCTGCTTATACTTAAACAAATTCTTATGAATGACACCTTTGTGTACTTGTAACTAGTGTGCTACAGTTTACTAAAGGTCATATGCTTTCGCTTTTAAATTATTCTTGGACAGAACTCTATTATAGTTTGAATTCCAAAAAAACCACGAACGTGAAATTTAATGAGATGCTCGGTGGTGAAAATTATTGTTCTCATATCTCTTATTGTAGGGGTATAAGTGGAATACTATGAAAAATGAAAGACAAATACACTGGTGAATCTGTCCATGACCATAATGGAACATTGTGGTTGTCAATTGATGATTCTTTTCAGTGTATATCCAATATTTCACTTCAATCTCGAATAACTGGGTGATGGGACCTATGTGCAAATTTTTAAAAAATACACTGTCAGTCTAAAACTCCGATAATGTTCAGTCCGATAAGAAATTTTCAGATCCGTAGCTGAAACTCAACTATTCGAGTGTGATAAAGAAACTGGGACTAATCTGCGTATACTTCAACTACTTCTTATGAATGACGCCTTCGTGTACTCG
The DNA here is from genome assembly GCA_037428765.1 of Rubia yunnanensis. NCBI lineage: Eukaryota > Viridiplantae > Streptophyta > Magnoliopsida > Gentianales > Rubiaceae > Rubia > Rubia yunnanensis. The sequence goes on from CM075064.1 coordinate 76,794,092, forward strand.
TAACTGGTGTGCTACAGTTTACTCAAAGTCATGTGCTTTGGTTTAAAATTATTCATGCACCGAATTCTATTACATTTTGAGTTCCCAATAAACCATGAACGTGAAATTTAATTCGATGCTCGGTGGTGGAAATTATTGTTCTCATATCTCTTATCGTATGGTATAAATGGAATGCTATGAAAAATGAAAGACAAATACACTAATGAATCAGTCCTTGACGATAACAGAACATTGTGGTTTTCAATTAAAGATTTTGTTCAGTGTATCTCCAATAATTCATTTCGATGTCACGTAATTAGGTGATGGGACATATGAGCAAAATTTTAAAAAATACACTATTAGTCGAAAACTCCGATAATGTTCAGTCTGACAGGAAATTCTTAAATTCGTAGCTGAAACTCAACTATTCGAGTGTGATAAAGAAACTGAGACTAATCTGCATATACTTAAACAAATTCTTATGAATGACACCTTTGTGTACTTGTAACTAGTGTGCTACAGTTTACTAAAGGTCATGTGCTTTCGTTTTTAAATTATTCTTAGACAGAACTCTATTATATTTTGAGTTCCAAATAAACCACGAACGTGAAATTTAATGAAATGCTCGGTGGTGAAAATTATTGTTCTCATATCTCTTATTGTAGGGGTATAAGTGGAATACTATGAAAAATGAAAGACAAATACACTGGTGAATCTGTCCATGACCATAATGGAACATTGTGGTTGTCAATTGATGATTCTTTTCAGTGTATATCCAATATTTTACTTCAATCTCGAATAACTAGGCGATGGGACCTATGTGAAAAATTTTAAAAAATACACTATCAGTCTAAAACTCCGATAATGTTTAGTCCGATAAGAAATTTTCATATCCGTAGCTGAAACTCAACTATTTGAGTGTGATAAAGAAACTGAGACTAATTTGCGTATTCTTCAAAACCTTCTTATGAATGACGCCTTTGTGTACTTGTAACTGGTGTGCTACAGTTTACTCAAAGTCATGTGCTTTACATTTAAAATTATTCATGCACCGAATTCTATTACATTTTGAGTTCCTAATAAACCACGAACGTGAAATTTAATTTTATGCTCGGTGGTGGAAATTATTGTTCTCATATCTCTTATCGTATGGTATAAATGGAATGCTATGAAAAATGAAAGACAAATACACTAAATAATCTGTCCTTGATGATAACGGAACATTGTGGTTTTCAATTAAAGATTTTGTTCAGTGTATCTCCAATAATTCATTTTAATGTCACGTAATTAGGTGATGGGACATATGTGCAAAATTTTAAAAAATACACTGTCAGTCTAAAACTCCGGTAATGTTCAGTCTGACAAGAAATTCTTAGATTCGTAGCTGAAACTCAACTATTCGAGTGTGATAAAGAAACTTTGACTAATCTGCGTATACTTCAAAAAATTCTTATGAATTACTCCTTTGTGTACTTGTAACTAGTGTGCTACAGTTTACCAAAGGTCATGTGCTTTCGCTTTAAAATTATTCGTGGACAGAACTCTATTACAGTCTGTGTTCCAAATAAACCACGAACGTGAAATTTAATGAGAATCTTGGTGGTGGAAATTATTGTTCTCATATCTCTTATCGTAGGGGTATAAGTGGAATACTGTGAAAAATGAAAGACAAATACACTGGTGATTCCGTCCTGACGATAAGGAACATTGTGGTTTTTAATCAATGATTCTGTTCAGTGTATCTCAAATATTTCATTTCAATTTCACATAATTAGGTGATGGGACCTATGTGCAAAATTTTAAAAAATAACTGTCAGTCTAAAACTATGATATTGTTCAGTCCGAGAAGAAATTTTCAGATCCGTAGCTGAAACTCAGCTATTCGAGTGTCATAAAGAAACTGAGACTAATCTACGTATACTTCAACACTTCTTATGAATGACGCCTTTGTGTACTTGTAACTGGTGTGCTATAGTTTACTCAAAGTCATGTGCTTTCGGTTTAAAATTATTCATGCACCGAATTCTGTTACATTTTGAGTTCCCAATAAACCATGAACGTGAAATTTAATTCGATGCTCGGTGGTGGAAATTATTGTTCTCATATCTCTTATCGTATGGGTTTAAATGGAATTCTATGAAAAATGAAAGACAAATACACTAATGAATCAGTCCTTGATGATAACGCAACATTGTGGTTTTCAATTAAAGATTCTATTCAGTGTATCTCCAATAATTCATTTCAATGTCACGTAATTAGGTGATGGGACATATGTGCAAAATTTTTAAAAAAAACACTGTCAATCTAAAACTCCGATAATGTTCAGTCTGATATGAAATTTTTAGATCCATAGCTGAAACTCAACTATTCGAGTGTGATAAAGAAACTGAGACTAATCTGCGTATACTTCAACAAATTCTTATGAATGACACCTTTGTGTACTAGTAACTAGTGTTCTACAATTTACTAAAGGTCATGTGCTTTCGCTTTTAAATTATTCTTGGACAAAACTCTATTATATTTTGAGTTCCTAATAAACCACGAACGTGAAATTTAATGAGATGCTCGGTGGTGGAAATTATTGTTCTCATATCTCTTATTGTAGGGGTATAAGTGGAATACTCTAGTGATAAATGAATAATGAAAAATGAAAGACAAATACATTGTCAGTCTAAAATTCTGATAATGTTCAGTCCGATAAGAAAGTTTCAGATTAGTAGCTGAAATTCAACAATTCGAGTGTGATAAGGAAACTGTGACTAATCTGCGTATACTTCAACAACTTCTTCTGAATGACACCTTTGTGTACCCGTAACTAGTGTGCTACAGTTTACTCAAGGTCATGTGCTTTTGCATTAAAATTAATCATTGACCAAAATCTATTGCATTTTGAGTTCCTAATAAAGCACGAACGTGAAATTTAATGCGATGCTCGGTGGTGGAAATTATTGTTCTCATATCTCTTATCGTAGGGGTATATGCGGAATACTCTAGTGATAAATGAAAAATGAAAGACAAATACACTAGTGAATCCGTCGATGACCATAACAGAACATTGTTGTTGTCAATTGACGATTTTGTTCAGGGTATCTCCAATATTTCATTTCAATTTTGAATAATTAGGTTTTGGGACCTATGTGTAAAATTTTTAAAAATACACTGTCACTCTAAAACTTCGATAATGTTCAGTTCGATAAGAAATTTTAAGATCCGTAGCTGAAACTCAACTATTCAAGTGTGATAAAGAAACTGACACTAATCCGTGTATACTTAAACAACTTCTTATGAATGACACCTTTGTGTACTTATAACTAGTGTGCTACAGTTTACTCAAGGTCATGTGCTTTCGCTTTAAAATTATTCATAGACCGAGCTGTATTACATTTTGATTACCTAATAAACCACGAACGTTAAATTTAATGCGATGCTTGGTTGTGGAAATTATTTATCTCATATCTCTTATCGTAGGGGTACAAGTGGAATACTACGAAAAATGAAAGACATACACACTGGTGAATCCGTCCATGACCATAACGGAACATTGTGTTTGTGATTGATGATTCTGTTCAGTGTGTCTCCAACATTTCATTTCAATTTCACATAAGTAGGTGATGGAACCTATGTGCAAAATTTAAAAAAATACACTATCAGTCTAAAACCCCGATAATGTTTAGTCCGATAAGAAATTTTAAGATCCATAGCCAAAACTCAACTATTCAAGTGTGATAAATAAACTGAGACTAATCTGCACATACTTGAACAACTTCTTGTGAATGACACCTTTGTGTACTTGTAACTAGTGTGCTACAGTTTACTCAAGGTCATGTGCTTCGCTTTAAAATTATTCAGGGACCGAATTCTATTACATTTTGAGTACCTAATAAACCACAAATGTGAAATTTAATGCGATGCTCGGTCGTGGAAATTATTGTTCTCATATCTCTTATCGTATGGGTATAAGTAGAATACAATGAAAAATGAAAGAAATATAGACTGGTGAATCCGTCCATGACCATAACGCAACATTCTGGTTGTTAACTGATGATTCTGTTCAGTGTATCTCCAACATTTCATTTTAATTTCACCTAAGTTGGTGATAGAACCTATATGTAAAATTTTAAAAAATACAATTTTAGTCTAAAACTCCGATAATGTTCAGTCCGATAAGAAAGTTTCAGATCCGTAGCTGAAACTCAATTATTCAAGTGTGATAATGAAACTGAGACTAATCTGCGTATACTTCAACAACTTCTTATGAATAACAGCTTTGTGTACTTGTAACTATTGTGCTACAATTTACTCAAGGTCATGTGCTTTCGCTTTAAAATTATTCATGGACCGAATTCTATTCCATTTTGAGTTCCTAATAAACCACGATCATTAAATTTAATGTGATTCTCGGTGGTGGAAGTTATTGTTCTCATATCCCTTATTGTAGGGGTATAAGTGGAATACTATGAAAAATGATAGAAAAATACGCTGGTGAATCCGTCTATGACCATAACGGAACAATGCGGTTGTAAATTGATTATTCTGTTCAGTGTATCTCCAACATTTCATTTTAATATCACATAAATAGGTGATAGACCCTATGTGCAAAATTTAAAAAAGTACACTGTCCGTCAAAAACTCCGATAATGTTCAGTCCCATAAGAAATTTTTGTATCCGTAGCTGAAACTAAACTATTCGAGTGTGATAAACAAACCGAGACTAATCTGCATATTCTTCAACTTCTTATGAATGACACCTTTGTGTACTTGTAACTAGTGTGCTACAGTTTACTCAAGGTCAATTGCTTTCGCTTTAAAATTATCCATTGACTGAATTCTATTACATTCTGAGTTCCTAATAAACCACGAACGTGAAATTTAATGCGATGCTTGGTGGTTGATATTATTGTTCTCATATCTCTTATCGTAGGGGTATAAGTGGAATACTATAAAAAATGATAGAAAAATACACCCGTGAATCCGTCCCTGACCATAACGGAATAGTGTGGTTGTCAATTGATAATTCTGTTCAGTGTATCTCCAACATTTTATTTTAATCTCACATAAGTAGATGATAGAACCTATGTGAGAATTTTAAAAAAATACACTGTTAGTCTAAAACTCCGATAATGTTTAGTCCGATAAGAACATTTAAGATCCGTAGCTGAAACTCAACTATTCAAGTGTGATAAGAAAAATAAGACTAATCTGCATATACTTAAACAACTTCTTATGAATGACACCTTTGTGTACTTGTAAATAGTGTGCTACAGTTTACTCAAGGTCATGTGCTTTCGCTTTAAAATTATTTAGGGACCGAATTCTATTACATTTTGAGTAACTTATAAACCACGAACGTGACATTTAATGCGATGCTCGGTTGGGGAAATTATTCTTCTCATTTCTCTTATCGTAGGGGTATAAGTGGAATACAATGAAAAATGAAAGACATATTGACTGGTGAATCCGTCCATGACCATAATGGAAAATTGTGGTTGTTAATTGATGATTCTGTTTAGTGTATCTCCAACATTTCATTTTAATTTCACATAAGTAGGTGATGGAACCTATATTCAAAATTTTAAAAAATACACTTTCAGTCTAAAACTCTGATAATGTTCAGTTAGATAAGAAATTTTCAGATCCGTAGCTGAAACTCAACTATTCAAGTGTGATAAAGAAACTGAGACTAATCTGCATATACTTCAACAACTTCTTATGAATGACACCTTTGTGTACATGTAACTAGTGTGCTACAGTTTACTCTAGGCCATGTCCTTTCGCTTTAAAATTATTCATGGACTGGAATCTATTACATTTTGAGTTCCTTATAAACCATGAACGTAAAATTTAATGCGATGATCAGTGGTGGAAATTATTATTCTCATATCTCTTATCACAGGGTTATATGTGGAATACTATGAAAAATGAAAAACAAATACACTAGTGAATCCATCCATGACCAGAATGGGACATTGTGGTTGTCAATTGATGATTATGTTTAGTGTATCTCCAATATTTCATTCCAATTTCGAATAATTAGGTGATGGGACCTATGTGCAAAAATTTAAAAAATACACTGTCAGTCTAAAACTCCAATAATATTCAATCCGAAAAGAAAGTTTCATATTCATAGCTGAAACTCAACTATTTGAGTGTGATTAAGAAACTAAAACTAATATGCGTATACTTCAACAACTTCTTATGAATGAGATCTTTGTGTACTTGTAACTAGTGTGGTACAGTTTACTCAAAGTCATGTGCTTTCGCTTTAAAATTAATCATAGACTGAACTCTATTACATTTTAAGTTCCTAATAAACCATGAACGTGAAATTTAATGCGATGCTCGGTGGTGGAAATTATTGTTCTCATATCTCTTATCGTAGGGGTATATGTGGAATACACTAGTGATAAATGAAAAATGAAAAATGAAAGACAAATACCCTAGTGAATCCGTCCATGACCATAACGGAACATTGTGGTTGTCAATTGATGATTCTGTTTATTGTATCTCCAATATTTCATTTCAATTTTGAATAATTAGTGATGGGACCTATGTTCAAAATTTTTTTAAAAAAATACATTGTCAGTCTAAAACTCCGATAATGTTCAGTCCGATAAGAAAGTTTCAGATCAGTAGCTGAAACTCAACTGTTCAAGTGTGATAAATAAATTGAGACTAATATGCGTATACTTCAACAACTTCTTATGAATAACAGCTTTGTGTACTTGTAACTAGTGTGCTACAGTTTACTCAAGGTCATGTGCTTTCGCTTTAAAATTATTCATGGACCGAATTCTATTATATTTTGAGTTCCTAATAAACCACGAACGTTAAATTTAATGCGATGCTCGGTGGTGGAAATTATTGTTCTCATATCCCTTATCGTAGGGGTATAAGTGGAATACTATGAAAAATGATAGAAAAATACACTGGTGAATCCGTCCATGACCATAATAGAACAATGTGGTTGTAAATTGATGATTCTGTTCAGTGTATCTCCAACATTTCATTTTAATTTCACATAAATAGGTGATAGACCCTATGTGCAAAATTTTAAAAAATACACTGTCCATCAAAAACTCCCATAATGTTCTGTCCCATAGGAAATTTTCATATCCGTAGTTGAAACTCAACTATTCGAGTGTGATAAAGAAACCAAGACTAACCTGCATATTCTTCAACAACTTCTTATGAATGACACCTTTGTGTACTTGTAACTAGTTTGCAACAGTTTACTCAAGGTCAATTGCTTTCGCTTTAAAATTATTCGTTGACTTAATTCTATTACATTCTGAGTTCCAAATAAACCACGAACGTGAAATTTAATGCGATGCTCGGTGGTTGATATTATTGTTCTCATATCTCTTATCGTACGGGTGTAAGTGGAATACTATAAAATATGATAGAAAAATACACCTGTGAATCCGTCCCTGGCCATAACGGAATAGTGTGGTTGTCAATTGATAATTCTGTTCAGTGTATCTCAAACTTTTTATTTTAATCTCACATAAGTAGGTGATAGAACGTATGTGAAAATTTAAAAAAAATACACTGTCAGTCTAAAACTCCGATAATGTTCAGTCCGATAAGAAATTTTAAGATCCGTAGCTGAAACTCAACTATTCAAGTGTGATAAGGAAACTGAGACTAATCTGCATATACTTCAACAACTTCTTATGAATGACACCTTTGTGTGCTTGTAAATAGTGTGCTACAGTTTACTCAAGGTCATGTGCTTTCGCTTTAAAATTATTTAGGGACCGAATTCTATTACATTTTGAGTAACTTATAAACCACGAACGTGACATTTAATGCGATGCTCGGTTGGGGAAATTATTCTTCTCATATCTCTTATCGTAGGGGTATAAGTGGAATACAATGAAAAATGAAAGACATATAGACTGGTGAATTCGTCCATGACCATAATGGAAAATTATGGTTGTTAATTGATGATTCTGTTCAGTGTATCTCCAACATTTCATTTTAATTTCACATAAGTAGGTGATGGAACCTATATGAATAATTTTAAAAAATACACTTTCAGTCTAAAACTCTGATAATGTTCAGTCAGATAAGAAATTTTCAGATCTGTAGCTGAAACTCAACTATTCAAGTGTGATAAAGAAACTGAGACTAATCTGCATATACTTCAACAACTTCTTATGAATGACACCTTTGTGTACATGTAACTAGTGTGCTACAGTTTACTCTAGGTCATGTCCTTTCGCTTTAAAATTATTCATGGACTGGACTCTATTACATTTTGAGTTCCTTATAAACCATGAACGTAAAATTTAATGCGATGATCAGTGGTGGAAATTATTATTCTCATATCTCTTATCACTGGGTTATATGTGGAATGCTATGAAAAATGAAAGACAAATACACTAGTGAATCCATCCATGACCAGAATGGGACATTGTGGTTGTCAATTGATGATTATGTTTAGTGTATCTCCCATATTTCATTCCAATTTCGAATAATTAGGTGATGGGACCTATGTACAAAATTTTAAAAAATACACTGTCAGTCTAAAACTCCAATAATATTCAATCCGAAAAGAAAGTTTCATATTCATAGCTGAAACTCAACTATTCGAGTGTGATTAAGAAACTGAAACTAATATGCGTATACTTCAACAACTTCTTATGAATGAGATCTTTGTGTACTTGTAACTAGTGTGCTACAGTTTACTCAAAGTCATGTGCTTTCGCTTTAAAATTAATCATAGACCGAACTCTATTACATTTTAAGTTCCTAATAAACCATGAACGTGAAATTTAATGCTATGTTCGGTGGTGGAAATTATTGTTCTCATATCTCTTATCGTAGGGGTATATGTGGAATACACTAGTGATAAATGAAAAATGAAAAATGAAAGACAAATACACTAGTGAATCCGTTAATGACCATAACGGAACATTGTGGTTGTCAATTAATGATTCTATTTATTGTATCTCCAATATTTCATTTCAATTTTGAATAATTAGTGATGGGATCTATGTTCAAAATTTTTTAAAAAACATACACTGTCAGTCTAAAACTCCGATAATGTTCAGTCCGATAAGAATGTTTCATATCAGTAGCTGAAACTAAACTATTCAAGTGTGATAAAGAAACTGAGACTAATATGCGTATACTTCAACAACTTCTTATGAATAACAGCTTTGTGTACTTGTAACTAGTGTGCTACAGTTTACTCAAGGTCATGTGATTTTGCTTTAAAATTATTCATGGACCGAATTCTATTATATTTTGAGTTCCTAATAAACCACGAACGTTAAATTTAATGCGATGCTCGGTGGTGGAAATTATTGTTCTCATAACCCTTATCGTAGGGGTATAAGTGGAATACTATGAAAAATGATAGAAAAATACACTGGTGAATCCCTCCATGACCATAACGGAACAATGTGATTGTAAATTGATGATTCTGTTCAGTGTATCTCCAACATTTCATTTTAATTTCACATAAATAGGTGATAGACCACATGTGCAAAATTTTAAAAAATACATTGTCAGTGAAAAACTCCGATAATGTTCAATCCCGTAGGAAATTTTCATATCCGTAGTTGAAACTCAACTATTCGAGTGTGATAAAGAAACCGAGACTAATCTGCATATTCTTCAACAACTTCTTATGAATGACACCATTGTGTACTTGTAACTAGTGTGCTAAAGTTTACTCAAGGTCAATTGCTTTCGCTTTATAATTATCCATTCACTAAATTCTATTACATTCTGAGTTCCTAATAAACCACGAACGTGAAATTTAATGTGATGCTCTTTGGTGGATATTATTGTTCTCATATCTCGTATCGTAGGGTTATAAGTGGAATACTATAAAAAAATGATAGAAAAATACACTGGTGAATCCGTCCCTGACCATAACGAAACAGTGTGGTTGTCAATTGATAATTCTGTTCAGTGTATCTCCAACATTTTATTTTAATCTCACATAACTAGGTGATAGAACCTATGTGAAATTTTTTTAAAAAATACACTGTCAGTCTAAAAATCCGATAATGTTCAGTTCGATAAGAAATGTTAAGTTGCATAGTTGAAACTCAACTATTCAAGTGTGATAAGGAAACTGAGACTAATATGCATATACTTCAACAACTTCTTATGAATGACACCTTTGTGTACTTGTAAATAGTGTGCTACAGTTTACTCAAGGTCATGTGCTTTCGATTTAAAATTATTGAGGGACCAAATTCTATTACATTTTGAGTACCTTATAAACCACGAGCGTGAAATTTAATGCGATGCTCGGTTGTGGAAATTATTCTTCTCATATCTCCTATCGTAGGGGTATAAGTGGAATACAATGAAAAATGAAAGACATATAGACTGGTTAATCCGTCCATGACCATAACGGAAAATTGTGGAGGTTAATTGATGATTCTGTTCAGTGTATCTCCAACATTTCATTTTAATTTCACATAAGTAGGTAATAGAACCTATATGTAAAATAATAAAAAATAAACTTTCAGTCTAAAACTTCGATAATGTTCAGTCCGATAAGAAAGTTTCAGATCCGTAGCTGAAACTCAACTATTCCAGTGTGATAAAGAAACAGAGACTAATCTGCATATACTTCAACAACTTCTTATGAATGACACCTTTGTGTACATGTAACTAGTGTGCTACAGTTTTCTCAAGGTCATGTCCTTTCGCTTTAAAATTATTCATGGACTGAACTCTATTACATTTTAAGTTCCTAATAAACCACGAACGTGAAATTTAATGCGATGGTCGGTGGTGGAAATTATTGTTCGCATATCTCTTATCATAGGGGTATATGTGGAATACTATGAAAAATGAAAGACAAATACACTAGTGAATCCGTTCATGACCATAATGGAACATTGTGGTTGTCAATTGATGATTATGCTTAGAGTATCTCCAATATTTCATTTTAATTTCACATAAATAGGTGATGGGACCTATGTGCAAAAATTTAAAAAATACACTGTCAGTCTAAAACTCTGATAATATTCAATCCGAAAAGAATGTTTCATATTCGTAGCTGAAACTCAACTATTCGAGTGTGATAAAGAAACAGAAACTAATCTGCGGATACTTCAACAACTTCTTATGAATGAGATCTTTGTGTACTTGTAACTAGTGTGCAACAGTTTACTCAAACTCATGTGCTTTCGCTTTAAAATTAATCATGGACCGAACTCTATTACATTTTAAGTTCCTTATAAACCATGAGCGTGAAATTCAATGCGATGCTCAGTGGTGGAAATTATTGTTCTTATATCTCTTATTGTAGGGGTATATGTGGAATACACTAGTGATAGATGAAAAATGAAAAATGAAAGACAAATTCACTCGTGAATCCGTTAATGACCATAACGGAACATTGTGGTTGTCAATTGATGATTCTGTTTATTGTATCTCCAATATTTCATTTCAATTTTCAATAATTAGTGATGGGACCTATGTTCAAATTTTTTTAAAAAAAATACACTGCCAGTCTAAAACTCCGATAATGTTCAGTCCGATACGAAATTTTCATATCCGTAGCTGAAACTCAACTATTCGAGTGTGATATAGAAACCGAGACTAATCTGCATATTCTTCAACAACTTCTTATGAATGACACCTTTGTGTACTTGTAACTAGAGTGCTACAGTTTACTCAAGGTCAATTGCTTTTGCATTAAAATTATCCATTGATTGAATTCTATTACATTCTGAGTTCCTAATAATCCACAAACGTGAAATTTAATGTGATGCTCGGTGGTGGATATTATTGTTCTCATATCTCTTGTCGTAGGGGTAGAAGTGGAATACTATAAAAAATGATAGAAAAATACACCGGTGAATCCGTCCCTGACCATAACGGAACAGTGTGGTTGTCAATTGATAATTCTGTTCAATGTATCTCCAATATTTTATTTTAATCTCACATAAGTAGGTGATAGAACCTATGTGAGAATTTTCAAAAAAATACACTGTCAGTCAAAAACTCCGATAATGTTCAGTCCGATAAAAATTTTAAGATCTGTAGCTGAAGCTCAACTATTCAAGTGTGATAAGGAAACTGAGACTAATCTGCATATACTTCAACAACTTCTTATGAATGACACCTTTGTGTACTTGTAAATAGTGTGCTACAGTTTACTCAATGTCATGTGCTTTCGCTTTAAAATTATTCAGGGACCGAATTCTATTACATTTTGTGTACCTTATAAACCACGAACATGAAATTTAATGCGATTCTCGGTTGTGGAAATTATTCTTCTCATATCTCTTATCGTAGGGGTATAAGTGGAATACAATAAAAAATGAAAGACATATAGACTGGTGAATCCGTCCATGACCATAATGGAAAATTGTGGTTGTTAATTGATGATTCTATTAGGTGTATCTCCAACATTTCATTTTAATTTCACATAAGTAGGTGATGGAACCTATATGCAAAATTTTAAAAAATATACTTTCAGTCTAAAACTCTGATAATGTTCAGTCAGATAAGAAATGTTAAGATCCGTAGCTGAAACTCAATTATTCTAGTGTGATAAAGAAACTGAGACTAATCTGCATATACTTCAACAACTTCTTATGAATGACACCTTTGTGTACATGTAACTAGTGTGCTACAATTTACTCTAGGTCATGTCCTTTCACTTTAAAATTATTTATGGACTGAACTCTATTCAATTTTGAGTTCCTTATAAACCACGAACGTGAAATTTAATGTGATGGTCGGTGGTGGAAATTATTGTTCTCATATCTCTTATCATAGGGGTATATGTGGAATACTATGAAAAATGAAAGACAAATACACTGGTTAATCCGTCCATGACCATAATGGAACATTGTGGTTGTCAATTGACGATTACGTTTAGTGTATCTCCAATATTTCATTCCAATTTCGAATAATTAGGTGATGGGACCTATGTGCAAAATTTAAAAAAAATACACTGTCAGTCTAAAACTCCGATAATATTCAATCCAAAAAAAAAGGTTTCAAACCCGTAGCTGAAACTCAACTATTCGAGTGTGATAAAGAAACAGAGATTAATCTGCGTATACTTCAACAACTTCTTATGAATGAGATCTTTGTGTACTTGTAACTAGTGTGCTACAGTTTACTCAAAGTCATGTGCTTTCGCTTTAAAATTAATTATTGACCGAACTCCATTACATTTTTATGTTCCTAATAAACCATGAACGTGAAATTTAATGCGATGCTCGGTGGTGGAAATTATTGTTCTCATATCTCTTATCATAGGGGTATATGTGGAATACACTAGTGATAAATGAAAAATGAAAATTGAAAGACAAATACACTAGTGAATCCGTTCATGACCATAACGGAACATTGTGGTTGTCAATTGATGATTCTATATATTGTATGTCCAATATTTCAATTCAATTTTGAATAATTAGGTGATGGGGCATATTTTCGGAATTTTAAAAAAAGTACACTGTCAGTCCGATAGTCCGATAATGTTCAGTCCGATAAGAAAGTTTCATATGCGTAGCTGAAACTCAACTATTCAAGTTTGATAAAGAAACCGAGACTAATCTGCGTATACTTCAACAAGTTCTTATGAATAACAGCTTTGTGTACTTGTAACTAGTGTGCTACAGTTTACTCAAGGTCATGTGCTTTCGCTTTAAAATTATTCATGGACCAAATTCTATTACATTTTGAGTTCCTAATAAACCACGAATGTGAAATTTAATGCGATGCTCAGTGGTGGAAATTTTTGTTCTCATATCCTTTATCGTAGGGGTATAAGTGCATTACTATGAAAAATGACAAAAAATACACTGGTGAATCTGTCCATAACCATAACGGAACAATGTAGTTGTAAGTTGATGATTCCGTTCAGTGTATCTCCAACATTTCATTTTAATTTCACAAAAATAGGTGATAGAGCCTATGTGCAAAATTTAAAAAAATTAACTGCCAGTCAAAAACTACGATAATGTTCAGTCCCATAAGACATTTTCATATCCGTAGCTGAAACTCAACTGTTCGAGTGTGATAAAGAAACTGAGACTAATCTGTACATTCTTCAACAATTTCTTATGAATGACACCTTTGTGTACTTGTAACTAGTGTGCTACAGTTTACTCAAGGTCATTTGCTTTCACTTTAAAATTATCCATTGACTGAATTCTATTACATTCTGAGTTCCTAATATACCACGAACGTGAAATTTAATGCGATGTTCGGTGGTGGATATTATTGTTCTCATATCTCTTATCGTAGGGGTATAAGTGGAATACTATAAAAAATGATAGAAAAATACACCGGTGAATCTGTCCCTGACCATAATGGAACAATGTGGTTGTCAATTGATGATTCTGTTCAGCGTATCTCCAACATTTCATTTTAATCTCACATAAGTAGGTGATAGAACCTATGTGCAAAATTTAAAAAAAAAATACACTGTCAGTCTAAAACTCCGACAATGTTCAGTCCGATAAGAAATTTTAAGATCCGTAGCTGAAAGTCAACTATTCAAGTGTGATAAGGAAACTGAGACTAATCTGCATATACTTCAACAACTTCTTATGAATGACACCTTTGTGTACTTGTCAATAGTGTGCTACAGTTTACGCAAGGTCATGTTCTTTCGCTTTAAAATTATTCAGGGACCGAATTCTATTACATTTTGAGTACCTTATAAACCACGAACGTGAAATTTAATGCGATGCTTGGTTGTGGAAATTATTCTTCTCATATATCTCATCGTAGGGGTATAAGTGGAACACAATGAAAAATGAAAGACATATAGACGTGTGAATCCGTCCATGACCATGACGGAAAATTGTAGTTGTTAATTAATGATTATGTTCAGTGTATCTCCAACATTTCATTTTAATTTCACATAAGTAGGTGATGGAACCTATACGCAAAATTTTAAAAAATACACTTTCAGTCTAAAACTCTGATAATGTTTAGTCAGATAAGAAATTTTCAGATCCGTAGCTGAAACTCAACTATTCAAGTGTGATAAAGAAACAGAGACTAATATGCATATAATTCAACAACTTCTTATGAATGACACCTTTGTGTACATGTAACTAGTGTGCTACAGTTTTCTCAAGGTCATGTCCTTTCGCTTTAAAATTATTCATGGACTGAACTCTATTACATTTTAAGTTCCTAATAAACCACGAACGTGAAATTTAATGCGATGGTTGGTGGTGGAAATTATTGTTCTCATATCTCTTATCATAGGGGTATATGTGGAATACTATGTAAAATGAAAGACAAATACACTGGTTAATCCGCCCATGACCATAATGGAACATTGTGGTCGTCAATTGATGATTATGTTTAGTGTATCTCCAATGTTTCATTCCAATTTCAAATAATTAGGTGATGGGACCTATGTGCAAAATTTTAAAAAAAACACTGTCAGTCTAAAACTCTGATAATATTCAAACCGAAAAAAAAGTTTCAGATCCGTAGCTGAAACTCAAGTATTCGAGTGTGATAAAGAAACTGAGATTAATCTGCGTACACTTCAACAACTTCTTATGAATGAGATTATTGTGTACTTATAACTAGTGTGCTACAGTTTACTCAAAGTCATGTGCTTTCGCTTTAAAATTAATCATGGACCGAACTCTATTACATTTTAAGTTCCTAATAAACCATGAACGTGAAATTTAATGCGATGCTCGGTGGTGGAAATTATTGTTCTCATATCTCTTATCGTAGGGGTATATGTGGAATACACTAGTGATAAATGAAAAATGAAAGACAAATACACTAGTGAATCCGTCCATGACCATAACGGAACATTGTGGTTGTCAATTGATGATTCTGTTTCTTGTATCTCCAATATTTTAATTCAATTTTGAATAATAAGGTGATGGGACCTGTGTTTAAAATTTTTAAAAAAATACACTATCCGTCTAAAACTCCGATAATGTTCAGTCTGATAAGAAAGTTTCAGATCCGTAGCTGAAACTCAACTATTCAAGTGTTGTTAAGAAACTGAGACTAATCTGCGTATACTTCAACAACTTCTTATGAATAACAGCTTTGTGTACTTGTAACTAGTGTGCTACAGTTTACTCAAAGTCATGTCCTTTCGTTTTAAAATTATTCATGGACTGAACTCTATTACATTTTGAGTTCCTAATAAACCACGAACGTGAAATTTAATGCGATGCTCGGTGGTGGAAATTATTGTTCTCATATCTCTTAACGTAGGGGTATATGTGGAATACACTAGTGATAAATGAAAAATGAAAAATAAAAGACAAATACACTAGTGAATCCGTCCATGACCATAACGGAACATTGTGGTTGTCAATTGATGATTCTGTTTCTTGTATCTCCAATATTTCAATTCAATTTTGAATAATAAGGTGATGGGACCTGTGTTTAAAATTTTTAAAAAATAGACTATCCGTCTAAAACTCCGATAATGTTCAGTCTGATAAGAAAGTTTCAGATCCGTAGCTGAAACTTAACTATTCAAGTGTTGTTAAGAAACTGAGACTAATCTGCGTATACTTCAACAACTTCTTATTAATAACAGCTTTGTGTACTTGTAACTAGTGTGCTACAGTTTACTCAAAGTCATGTCCTTTCGTTTTAAAATTATTCATGGACTGAACTCTATTACATTTTGAGTTCCTAATGAACCACGAACGTGAAATTTAATGCGATGCTCTGTGGTGGAAATTATTGTTCTCATATCTCTTAACGTAGGGGTATATTTGGAATACACTAGTGATAAATGAAAAATGAAAAATGAAAGACAAATACACTAGTGAATCCGTCCATGACCATAGCGGAACATTGTGGTTGTCAATTGATGATTCTGTTTCTTGTATCTCCAATATTTCAATTCAATTTTGAATAATAAGGTGATGGGACATGTGTTTAAAATTTTTAAAAAATACACTATCCGTCTAAAACTCCGATAATGTTCAGTCTGATAAGAAAGTTTCAGATCCGTAGCTGAAACTCAACTATTCAAGTGTTGTTAAGAAACTGAGACTAATCTGCGTATACTTCAACAACTTCTTATGAATAACACCTTTGTGTACATGTATCTGATGTGCTACAGTTTACTCAAGGTCATGTGCTTTCGCTTTACAATTATTCACAGACCAAACTCTATTACATTTTGAGTTCCTAACAAACCACGAACATGAAATTTAATGTGATGCTCGGTGGTGGAAATTATCGTTCTCAGATCTAGGGGTATATGCGGAATACTAGGAAAAATGAATGACAAATACACTGGTGAATCCGTCCATGACCAGAATGGGACATTTTGTTTGTCAATTGATGATTATGTTTAGTGTATCTCCAATATTTCATTCAAATTCGAATAATTAGGTGATGGGACCTATGTGCAAAATTTTAAAAAATACACTGTCAGTCTAAAACACCGATAATATTCAATCCGAAAAGAAAGTTTCATATCCGTAGCTGAAACTCAACTATTCGAGTGTGATAAAGAAACTGAAACTAATCTGCGTATACTTAAACAACTTCTTATGAATGAGATCTTTGTGTACTTGTAACTAGTGTGCTACAGTTTACTCAAAGTGATGTCCTTTCGCTTTAAAATTATTCATGGACTAAACTCTATTACAATTTGAGTTCCTAATAAACCACGAACATGCGATGCTCGGTGGTGGAAATTATTGTTGTCATATCTCTTATCGTAGGGGTATATGTGGAATACACTAGTGATAAATGAAAAATGAAAAATGAAAGACAAATACACTAGTGAATCCGTCCATGACCATAACGGAACATTGTGGTTGTCAATTGATGATTCTGTTTGTCATATCTCCAATATTTCAATTCAATTTTGAATAATTAGGTGACGGGACCTGTGTTCAAAATTTTTAAAAAATACACTATCAGTCTAAAACTCTGATAATGTTCAGTCCGATAAGAAAGTTTCAGATCCGTAGCTGAAACTCAACTATTCCAGTGTTGTAAAGAAACTGAGACTAATCGGCGTATACTTAAACAATTTCTTATGAATAACAGCTTTGTGTACTTGTAGCTAGTGTGCTATAGTTTACTCAAAGTCATGTCCTTTCGCTTTAAAATTATTCATGGATCGAACTCTATTACATTTTGAGTTCCTAATAAACCACGAACGTGAAATTTAATGCGATGCTCGGTGGTGGAAATTATTGTTCTCATATCTCTTATCGTAGGGGTATATGTGGAATACACTAGTGATAAATGAAAAATGAAAAATGAAAAATGAAAGACAAATACACTAGTGAATCCTTCCATGACCATAATGGAACATTGTGGTTGTCAATTGATGATTCTGTTTATTATATCTCCAATATTTCAATTCAATTTTGAATAATAAGGTGATGGGGCCTATGTTCAAAATTTTAAAAAATACACTATCAGTCTAAAACTCCGATAATGTTCAATCAGATAACAAAGTTTCAGATCCGTAGCTGAAACTCAACTATTCCAGTGTTGTAAAGAAACAGAGACTAATCGGCGTATACTTCAACAACTTCTTATGAATAACAGCTTTGTGCACTTGTAACTAGTGTGCTACAGTTTACTCAAAGTCATGTCCTTTCGCTTTAAAATTATTCATGGACCGAACTCTATTACATTTTCAGTTCATAATAAAACACGAACGTGAAATTTAATGTGATGCTCGGTGGTGGAAATTATTGTTCTCATATCTCTTATCATAGGGGTATATGTGGAATACACTAGTGATAAATGAAAAATGAAAGACAAATACACTAGTGAATCTGTCCATGACCAAAACGGAACATTGTGGTTGTCAATTGATGATTCTGTTTATTGTATCTCCAATATTTCAATTCAATTTTGAATAATTAGGTGATGGGGCCTATGTTCAAAATTTTAAAAAATGCACTATCAGTCTAAAACTCCGATAATATTCAGTCAGATAAGAAAGTTTCAGATCCGTAGCTGAAACTCAACTATTCCAGTGTCGTAAAGAAACTAAGACTAAACGGTGTATACTTCAACAACTTCTTATGAATAACAGCTTTGTGTACTTGTAACTAGTGCTACAGTTTACTCAAAGTCATGTCCTTTCGCTTTAAAATTATTCATGAACTGAACTCTATTACATTTTGAGTTCCTAATAAACCACGAACGTGAAATTTAATGCGATGCTCGGTGGTGGAAATTATTGTTCTCATATCTCTTATCATAGGGGTATATATGGAATACACTAGTGATAAATGAAAAATTAAAGACAAATACACTAGTGAATCCGTCCATGACCATAACGGAACATTGTGGTTGTCAATTGATGATTCTGTTTATTGTATCTCAATATTTCAATTCAATTTTGATTAATTAGGTGATGGGGCCTGTGTTCAAAATTTTAAAAAAATACACTATCAGTCTAAAACTCCGATAATGTTCAGTCAGATAAGAAAGTTTCAGATCCGTAGCTAAAACTCAACTATTCCAGTGTTGTAAAGAAACTGAGACTAATCGGCGTATACTTCAACAACTTCTTATGAATAACAGCTTTGTGTACTTGTAACTAGTGTGCTACAGTTTACTCAAAGTCATGTCCTTTCGCATTAAAATTATTCATGGACCGAACTCTATTACATTTTGAGTTCCTAATAAACCACGAATGTGAAATTTAATGCGATGCTGGGTGGTGGAAATTATTGTTCTCATATCTCTTATCGTAGGGGTATAAATGGAACAATATGAAAAACGATAGACAAATACACTGGTGAATCCGTCCATGACCATAACGGAACATTGTGGTTGTCGATTGATGATTCTGTTCAGTGTGCCTCCAACATTTCATTATAATTTCATATAAGTAGGTGACGGAACCTTTGTGTAAAATTTTAAAAAATATACTATCAGTCTAAAACTCCGATAATGTTCAGTCCCATAAGAAATTTTCATATCTGTAGCTGAGACTTAACTATTCAAGTGTGATAGAGAAACTGAGACTAATCTGCATATTCTTCAACAACTTCTTATGAATGACACCTTTATGTACTTGTAACTAGAGTGCTACAGTTTACTCAAGGTCATGTGCTTTCGCTTTAAAATTATTCATGGTCCGAATTCTATTACATTTTGAGTTCCTAATAAACCACGAACGTGAAATTTAATACGATGCTCGGTGGTGGAAATTATTGTTCTCATATCTCTTATCGTAGGGGTATAAATGAAATAATATGAAAAATGATAGACAAATACACTAGTGAATCCATCCATGACCATAACGGAACATTGTGGTTGTCGATTGATGATTTTGTTCAGTATGTCTCCCACATTTCATTATAATTTCACATAAGTAGGTGATGGAACCTATGTGCAAAATTTAGAAAAATACACTGTCAGTCTAAAACTCCAATAATGTTCAGTCCGAAAAGAAATTTTTAGATCCGTAGCTGAAACTTTACTATTCAAGGGGGATAAAGAAACTGAGACTAATCTGCATATACTTCAACAACTTCTTATGAATGACACCTTTGTGTACTTGTAACTTGTGTGCTACAGTTTACTCAAGGTGATATGCTTTCGCTTAAAAATTCTTCATGGACCGAATTCTATTACATTTTGAGTTCCTAATAAACCACGAACGTGAAATTTAATGTGATGCTTAGTGGTGGATATTATTGTTCTCATATCTTTTATCGTAGAGGGATAAGTGGAATACTATGAAAAATGATAGAAAAGTACACCGGTGAATCCGTCCATGACCATAACGGAACAATGTGGTTGTAAATTGATGATTCTGCTCAGTTTATCTCCAACATTTCATTTTAATTTCACATAAGTAGGTGATGGAACCTATGTGAAAAATTTTAAAATATAAACTGTCAGTCAAAAAGTCCGATAATGTTCAATCCCATAAGAAATTTTCATATCCGTAGCTGAAACTCAACTATTCAAGTGTGATAGAGAAACTGAGACTAATCTGCATATTCTTCAAGAACTTCTTATGACTGACACCTTTGTGTACTTATAACTAAAGTGCTACAGTTTACTCAAGGTCATGTGCTTTCGCTTTAAAATTATTCATGGACCGAATTCTAGTACATTTTGAGTTCCTAATAAGCCACGAACGTGAAATTTAATGCGATGATCGGTGAAACTTTTTGTTATAAGTGGAATAATATGAAAAATGACAAACAAATACACTGGTGAACCCGTCCATGACCATAACGGAAAATTGTGGTTGTCGATTGATGATTCTGTTCAGTGTGTCTCCAACATTTCATTTTAATTTCAAATAAGTAGGTGAAGGAACATATGTGCAAAATTTTTAAAAATACACTGTTAGTCTAAAACTCCAATAATGTTCAGTCTGATAAGAAATTTTTAGATCCGTAGCTGAAACACAACTATTCAAGTGTGATAAAGAAACTGAGACTAATCTGCATACATTTCAACATCTTCTTATGAATGACACCTTTGTGTACTTGTAACTTGTGTGCTACAGTTTACTCAAGGTCATTTGCTTTCGCTTTAAAATTATCCATTGACTGAATTCTATTACATTCTGAGTTCCTAATAAACCATGAATGTTAAATTTAATGCGATGCTCGGCGGTGGATATTATTGTTCTCATATCTCTTATTATAGGGGTATAAGTGGAATAATATGAAAAATGATCGACAAATACACTGGTGAATCCATCCATGACAATAACGGAACATTGTGTTTGTCAATTGATGATTCATTTTAATTTCACATAAGTAGGTGATAGAACCTATGTGCAAAATTTAAAAAAATACACTGTCAGTCAAAAACTCCGATAATGTGAATTCCCATAAGAAATTTTCATATTCGTATCTGAAACTCAATTGTTCAAGTGTGATAAAGAAAATGTAACTAATCTTCATATTCTTCGACAACTTCTTATGAATGACACCTTTGTGTACTTGTAACTAGAGTGCTACAGTTTACTCAAGGTCATGTGCTTTCGCTTTAAAATTATTCATGGACCAAATTCAATTACATTTTGAGTTCCCAATAAACCACGACAGTGAAATTTAATGCGATGCTCGGTGGTGGAAATTATTGTTCTCATATCTCTTATCGTAGAGGTATAAGTGGAATCATATGGATAATAATAGACAAATAAACTGGTGAATCCGTCCATGACCATAACGGAACATTGTGGTTGTCGATTGATGATTATGTTAAGTGTGTCTCCAACATTTCATTTTAATTTCACATAAGTAGGTGATGGAACATATGTACAAAATTTAAAAAAATACACTGTCATTCTTAAACTCCGATAATGTTCAGTCCGATAAGAAATTTTTATATCCATAGCTGAAACTTAACTATTCAAGTGTGATAAAGAAACTGAGACTAATCTGCATACATTTCAATGACTTCTTATGAATGACACCTTTGTGTACTTGTAACTTGTGTGCTACAGTTTACTCAAGGTCATTTGCTTTCGCTTTAAAATTATCCATTGACTGAATTCTATTACATTCTGAGTTCCTAATAAACCATGAATGTTAAATTTAATGCGATGCTCGGCGGTGGATATTATTGTTCTCATATCTCTTATTATAGGGGTATAAGTGGAATAATATGAAAAATGATCGACAAATACACTGGTGAATCCATCCATGGCAATAACGGAACATTGTGTTTGTCAATTGATGATTCATTTTAATTTCACATAAGTAGGTGATAGAACCTATGTGCAAAATTTAAAAAAATACACTGTCAGTCAAAAACTCCGATAACGTGAATTCCCATAAGAAATTTTCATATCCGTAGCTGAAACTCAATTGTTCAAGTGTGATAAAGAAAATGTAACTAATCTGCATATTCTTCGACAACTTCTTATGAATGACACCTTTGTGTACTTGTAACTAGAGTGCTACAGTTTACTCAAGGCCATGTGCTTTCGCTTTAAAATTATTCATGGACCAAATTCTATTACATTTTGAGTTCCCAATAAACCACGAAATTGAAATTTAATGCGATGCTCGGTGGTGGAAATTATTGTTATCATATCTCTTATCGTAGGGGTATAAGTGGAATAATATGGAAAATGATAGACAAATACACTGGTGAATCCATCCATGACCATAACGGAACAATGTGGTTGTCGATTGATGATTATGTTCAGTGTGTCTCCAACATTTCATTTTAATTTCACATAAGTAGGTGACGGAACGTATGTGCAAAATTTAAAAAAATACACTTTCAGTCTTAAACTCCGATAAAAAAATTTTAGATCCGTAGCTGAAACTCAACTATTCAAGTGTGATAAAGAAACTGAGACTAATCTACATATACTTCAACAACTTCTTATGAATGACACATTTGTGTACTTGTAACTTCTGTGCTACAGTTTACTCAAAGTCATGTGCTTTCACTTTAAAATTATTCATGGACCGAATTCTATTACATTTTGAGTTCCTAATAAACCACGAACGTGAAATTTATTGCGATTCTTGGTGGAGGAAATTATTGCTCTCATATCTCTTACCGTAGGGGTATAAGTGGAATACTATGAAAAATGATAGAAAAATACACTGGTGAATCTGTCCATGACAATAATGGAACAATATGGTTGTAAATTGATGATTCTGCTCAGTGTATCTCCAACATTTCATTTAATTTCACATAAGTAGGTGATAGAACCTATGTGCAAAATTTAAAAAAATACACTATCTGCCAAAAACTCCGATAATGTTCAGTCCCATAAGAAATTTTCATATCCGTAGCTGAAACTCAACTATTAAAGTGTGATAGAGAAACTGATAATAATCTGCATGTTCTTCAACAACTTCTTATGAATGACACCTTTGTGTACTTGTAACTAGAGTGCTACAGTTTACTCAAGGTCATGTGCTTTCGCTTTAAAATTATTCATGGACCAAATTCTATTACATTTTGAGTTCCTAATAAACCACGAACGTGAAAATTTATGCGATGCTTGGTGGTGGAAATTATTCGATGCTTGGTGGAGGAAACTATTGTTCTCATATCTCTTATCGTAGGGGTATAAGTGGAATACTACGAAAAATGATAGAAAAATACACTGGTGAATCCGTCCATGACAATAACGGTACAATATGGTTGTAAATTGATGATTCTGCTCAGTGTATCTCCAACATTTCATTTAATTTCACATAAGTACGTGATAGAACCTATGTGCAAAATTTAAAAAAATACACTGCCAGTCAAAAACTCCGATAATGTTCAGTCCCATAAGAAATTTTCATATCCGTAGCTGAAACTCAACTATTAAAGTGTGATAGAGAAACTGATAATAATCTGCATGTTCTTCAACAACTTCTTATGAATGACACCTTTGTGTACTTGTAACTAGAGTGCGACAGTTTACTCAAGGTCATGTGCTTTCGCTTTAAAATTATTCATGGACCAAATTCTATTACATTTTGAGTTCCTAATAAACCACGAACGTGAAAATTTATGCGATGCTTGGTGGTGGAAATTATTGTTCTCATATCTCTTATCGTAGGGGTATAAGTGGAATACTGTGAAAAATGATAGGA
Organism: Rubia yunnanensis; assembly: GCA_037428765.1. NCBI lineage: Eukaryota > Viridiplantae > Streptophyta > Magnoliopsida > Gentianales > Rubiaceae > Rubia > Rubia yunnanensis. The sequence goes on from CM075064.1 coordinate 76,818,574, forward strand.
AAATACACTGGTGAATCCATCCATGACTATAACGGAACAATGTGGTTGTACATTGATGATTCTGCTATGTGTATCTCCAACATTTCATTTTAATTTCACATAAGTAGGTGATGGAATATATTTGAAAAAATTTTAAAAAATACACTACCAGTCTTAAACACTGATAATGTTCAGTCCGATAAGAAATTTTTAGATTCGTAGCTGAAACACAACTATTCAAGTGTGATAAAGAAACTGAGACTAATCTGTATATACTTCAACAACTTCTTATGAATGACACCTTTCTGTACTTGTAACTTGTGTGCTACAGTTTACTCAAGGCCATGTGCTTTCACTTTAAAATTATTCATGGACCGAATTCTATTACATTTTGAGTTCCTAATAAACCACGAACATGAAATTTATTGCAATGCTTGGTGGAGGAAATTATTGTTCTCATATCTCTTATCGTAGGGGTATAAGTGGAATACTATGAAAAATGATAGAAAAATACACTGGTGAATCCGTCCATGACAATAACAGAACAATATGGTTGTAAATTGCTGATTCTGCTAAGTGTATCTCCAACATTTCATTTAATTTCACATAAGTAGGTGATAGAACCTATGTGTAAAATTTAAAAAAATACACTGTCAGTCAAAAACTTCGATAATGTTCAGTCCCATAAGAAATTTTCATATCCGTAGCTAAAACTCAACTATTAAAGTGTAATAGAGAAACTGAGACTAATCTGCATATTCTTCAACAACTTCTTATGAATGACACCTTTGTGTACTTGTAACTAGAGTGCTACAGTTTACTCAAGGTCATGTTCTTTCGCTTTAAAATTATTCATTGACTGAATTCTATTACATTTTGAGTTCCTAATAAACCACGAACGTGAAAATTTATGCGATGCTCGGTGGTGGAAATTATTGTTCTCATATCTCTTATCATAGGGGTATAAGTGGAATACTATGAAAAATGATAGAAAAATATACTGGTGAATCCGTCCATGACCATAACGGAACAATGTGGTTGTAAATTGATGATTCTGCTCAGTGTATCTCCAACATTTCATTTTAATTTCACATAAGTAGGTGATAAAACCTATGTGCAAAATTTTAAAAAAAATACACTGTCAGTCAAAAACTCCGATAATGTTCAGTCCCATAAGAAATTTTCATATCCCTAGCTGAAACTCAAATATTCAAGTGTGATAGAGAAACTGAGAATAATCTGCATATTCTTCAACAAATTCTCATGAATGACACCTTTGTGTACTTGTAACTAGAGTGCTACAGTTTACTCAAGGTCATATGCTTTCGCTTTAAAAGTATTCATGGACCGAATTCTATTACATTTTGAGTTCCTAATAAACCACGAACGTGAAAATTAATGCGATGCTCGGTGGTGGAAATTATTGTTCTCATATCTCTTATCGTAGGGGTATAAGTGGAATACTATGAAAAATGATAGAAAAATACACTGGTGAATCCGTCCATGACCATAACGGAACAATGTGGTTGTAAATTAATGATTCTGCTCAGTGTATCTCCAACATTTCATTTTAATTTCACATAAGTAGGTGATGGAACATATGTGCAAAATTTTAAAAAAGACACTGTCAGTCTTAAACATTGATAATGTTCAGTTCGATAAGAAATTTTTAGATCCGTAGCTGAAACACGACTATTCAAGAGTGATAAAGAAACTGAGACTAATATGCATATACTTCAACAACTTCTTATGAATGACACCTTTGTGTACTTGTAACTTGTGTGCTACAGTTTACTAAAGGTCATGTGCTTTCACTTTAAAATTATTCATGGACCAAATTCTATTACATTTAGAGTTCCTAATAAACCACGAACGTGAAATTTATTGCGATGCTTGGTGGAGGAATTTATTGTTCCCATATCTCTTATCGTAGGGGTATAAGTGGAATACTATGAAAAATGATAGAAAAATACACTGGTGAATCCGTCCATGACAATAACGGAACAATATGGTTGTAAATTGCTGATTCTGCTCAGTGTATCTCCAACATTTCATTTAATTTCACATAAGTAGGTGATAGAACCTATGTGCAAAATTTAAAAAAATAACACTGTCAGTCAAAAACTTCGATAATGTTCGGTCCCATAAGAAATTTTCATATCCGTAGCTAAAACTCAACTATTAAAGTGTAATAGAGAAACTGAGACTAATCTGCATATTCTTCAACAACTTCTTATGAATGACACCTTTGTGTACTTTTAACTAGAGTGCTACAGTTTACTCAAGGTCATGAGCTCTCGCTTTAAAATTATTCATTGACCGAATTCTATTACATTTTAAGTTCCTAATAAACCACGAACGTGAAAATTTATGCGATGCTCGGTGGTGGAAATTATTGTTCACATATCTCTTATCGTGGGAGTATAAGTGGAATACTATGGAAAATGATAGAAAAATACAATGGTGAATCCGTCCATGACCATAACGGAACAATGTGGTTGTAAATTGATAATTCTGCTCAGTGTATCTCCAACATTTCATTTAATTTCACATAAGTAGGTGATATAACCTATGTGCAAAATTTAAAAAAATACACAGTCAGTCAAAAACTCCGATAATGTTCAGTCCCATAAGAAATTTTCTTATCCGTAGCTGAAACTCAAATATTCAAGTGTGATAGAGAAACTGAGACTAATCTGCATATTCTTCAACAAATTCTTATGAATGACACCTTTGTGTACATGTAACTAGAGTGCTACAATTTACTCAAGGTCATGTGCTTTCGCTTTAAAATTAATCATAGACCGAATTCTATTACATTTTGAGTTCCTAATAAACCATGAATGTGAAAATTAATGCAATTCTCGGTTTTGGAAATTATTGTTCTCATATCTCTTATCGTAGGGGTATAATTGGAATACTATGAAAAATGATAGGAAAATACACTGGTGAATCCGTCCATGACCATAACGGAACAATGTGGTTGTAAATTGATGATTCTTCTCAGTGTATCTCCAACATTTCATTTTAATTTCACATAAGTAGGTGATGGAACATATGTGTAAAATTTTAAAAAATTCACTGTCGGTCTTATACACTGATAATGTTCAGTCCGATAAGAAATTTTTAGATCCGTAGCTGAAACACAACTATTCAAGTGTGATAAAGAAACTGAGACTAATCTGCATATGCTTCAACAACTTCTTATGAATGACACCTTTGTGTACTTGTAACTTGTGTGCTACGGTTTACTCAAGGTCATGTGCTTTCACTTTAAAATTATTCATGGACCGAATTCTATTACATTTTGAGTTCCTAAGAAACTGAGACTAATCTTCATATTCTTCAACAACTTCTTATGAATGACACCTTTGTGTACTTGTAACTAGAGTGCTACAGTTTACTCATGGTCATGTGTTTGCGCTTTAAAATTATTAATTGACCGAATTCTATTAAATTTTGAGTCCCTAATAAACCACGAACGTGAAAATTTATGCGATGCTCGGGGGTGGAAATTATTATTCTCATATCTCCTACCGTAGGGGTATAAGTGGAATACTATGAAAAATGATAGAAAAATACACTGGTGAATCCGTCAATGACCATAACGGAACAATGTGGTTGTAAATTGATGACTCTGCTCTGTGTATCTCCAACATTTCATTTCAATTTGACATAAGTAGGTGATAGAACCTATGTGCAAAATTTTAAAAAATACACTGTCAGTCAAAAACTCCAATAATGTTCAGCCCGATAAGAAATTTTCATATCTGTAGCTGAAACTCAACTATTCAAGTGTGATAGAGAAACTGAGACTAATCTGAATATTCTTCAACAACTTCTTATAAATGACACCTTTGTGTACTTGTAACTAGAGTTCTACGGTTTACTCAAGGTCATGTGCTTTCACTTTAAAATTATTCATGGACCGAATTCTATTACATTTTGAGTTCCTAAGAAACTGAGACTAATCTTCATATTCTTCAACAACTTCTTATGAATGACACCTTTGTGTACTTGTAACTAGAGTGCTACAGTTTACTCATGGTCATGTGCTTTTCCTTTAAAATTATTAATTGACCGAATTCTATTACATTTTGAGTCCCTAATAAACCACGAACGTGAAAATTTATGCGATGCTCGGGGGTGGAAATTATTATTCTCATATCTCCTACCGTAGGGGTATAAGTGGAATACTATGAAAAATGATAGAAAAATACACTGGTGAATCCGTCAATGACCATAACGGAACAATGTGGTTGTAAATTGATGACTCTGCTCTGTGTATCTCCAACATTTCATTTCAATTTGACATAAGTAGGTGATAGAACCTATGTGCAAAATTTTAAAAAATACACTGTCAGTCAAAAACTCCGATAATGTTCAGTACCATAAGAAATTTTCATATCCCTAGCTGAAACTCAAATATTCAAGTGTGATAGAGAAACTGAGAATAATCTGCATATTCTTCAACAAATTCTCATGAATGACACCTTTGTGTACTTGTAACTAGAGTGCTACAGTTTACTCAAGGTCATATGCTTTCGCTTTAAAAGTATTCATGGACCGAATTCTATTACATTTTGAGTTCCTAATAAACCACGAACGTGAAAATTTATGCGATGCTCGGTGGTGGAAATTATTGTTCTCATATCTCTTATCATAGTGGTATAAGTGGAATACTATGAAAAATGATATCAAAATACACTGGTGAATCCGTCCATGACAATAACGGAACAATGTGGTTGTAAATTGATGATTCTGCTAAGTGTATCTCCAACATTTCATTTTAATTTCATATAAGTTGGTGATGGAACATATGTGCAAAATTTAAAAAAATACACCGTCAGTCAAAAACTTCGATAATGTTCAGTCCCATAAGAAATTTTCATATCCGTAGCTGAAACTCAAATATTAAAGTGTGATAGAGAAACTGAGACTAATCTGCATATTCTTCAACAAATTCTTATGAATGATACCTTTGTGTACTTGTAACAAGAGTGCTACAGTTTACTCAAGGTCATGTGCTTTCGCTTTAAAATTATTCATGGACCCAATTCTATTACATTTTGAGTTCCTAATAAACCATGAACGTGAAAATTAATGCGATGCTCGGTGGTGGAAATTATTGTTCTCATATCTCTTATCGTAGGGGTATAAGTGGAATACTATGAAAAATGATAGAAAAATACACTGGCGAATCCGTCCATGACCATAACGGAACAATGTGGTTGTAAATTGATGATTTTGCTCAGTGTATCTCCAACATTTCATTTTAATTTCAGATAAGTAGGTGATGGAACATATGTGCAAAATTTTAAAAAAATACACTGTCAGTCTTAAACACTGATAATGTTCAGTCCGATAAGAAATTGTTAGATCCGTAGTTGAAACACAACTATTCAAGTGTGATAAAGAAACTGAGACTAATATGCATATACTTCAACAACTTCTTATGAATGACACCTTTGTGTACTTGTAACTTGTGTGCTACAGTTTACTCAAGGTCATGTGCTTTCACTTTAAAATTATTCATGGACCGAATTCTATTACATTTTGAGTTCCTAATAAACCACGAACGTGAAATTTATTGCGATGCTTGGTGGAGGAAATTATTGTTCTCATATCTCTTATCGTAGGGGTATAAGTGGAATACTATGAAAAATGATAGAAAAATACACTGGTGAATCCGTCCATGACAATAACGGAACAATATGGTTGTAAATTGCTGATTCTGCTCAGTGTATCTCCAACATTTCATTTAATTTCTCATAAGTAGGTGATAGAATCTATGTGCAAAATTTTAAAAAAATACACTGTCAGTCTTAAACACTGATAATGTTCAGTCCGATAAGAAATTGTTAGATCCGTAGTTGAAACACAACTATTCAAGTGTGATAAAGAAACTGAGACTAATATGCATATACTTCAACAACTTCTTATGAATGACACCTTTGTGTACTTGTAACTTGTGTGCTACAGTTTACTCAAGGTCATGTGCTTTCACTTTAAAATTATTCATGGACCGAATTCTATTACATTTTGAGTTCCTAATAAACCACGAACGTGAAATTTATTGCGATGCTTGGTGGAGGAAATTATTGTTCTCATATCTCTTATCGTAGGGGTATAAGTGGAATACTATGAAAAATGATAGAAAAATACACTGGTGAATCCGTCCATGACAATAACGGAACAATATGGTTGTAAATTGCTGATTCTGCTCAGTGTATCTCCAACATTTCATTTAATTTCTCATAAGTAGGTGATAGAATCTATGTGAAAAATTTTAAAAAATACACTGTCGGTCAAAAACTCCGATAATGTTCAGTCCCATAAGAAATTTTCATATCCGTAGCTAAAACTCAACTATTAAAGTGTAATGGAGAAACTGAGACTAATCTGCATATTCTTCAACAACTTCTTATGAATGACACCTTTGTGTACTCGTAACTAGAGTGCTACAGTTTACTCAAGGTCATGTGCTTTCGCTTTAAAATTATTCATTGACCGAATTCTATTACATTTTGAGTTCCTAATAAACCACGAACGTGAAAATTTATGCGATGCTCGGTGGTAGAAATTATTGTTATCATATCTCTTATCGTAGGGGTATAAGTGGAATACTATGGAAAATGATAGAAAAATACACTGGGGAATCCGTCCATGACCATAACGGAACAATGTGGTTGTAAATTGATTATTCTGCTCAGTGTATCTCCAACATTTCATTTAATTTCACATAAGTAGGTGATAGAACCTATGTGCAAAATTTAAAAAAAATACACTGTCAGTCAAAAACGCCGATAATGTTCACTCCCATAAGAAATTTTCTTAACCGTAGCTGAAACTCAAATATTCAAGTGTGATAGAGAAACTGAGACTAATCTGCATATTCTTCAACAAATTCTTATGAGTGACACCTTTGTGTACTTGTAACTAGAGTGCTACAGTTTACTCAAGGTCATGTGCTTTCGCTTTAAAATTAATCATAGACCGAATTCTATTACATTTTGAGTTCCTAATAAACCATGAACGTGAAAATTAATGCGATGCTCGGTGGTGGAAATTATTGTTCTCACATCTCTTATCGTAGGGGTATAAGTGGAATACTATGAAAATTGATAGGAAAATACACTGGTGAATCCATCCATGACCATAATGGAACAATGTGATTGTAAATTGATGATTCTGCTCAGTGTATCTCCAACATTTCATTTTAATTTCACATAAGCACGTGATGGAACATATGTGCAAAATTTTAAAAAATACACTGTCGGTCTTAAACACTGATAATGTTCAGTCCGATAAGAAATTTTTAGATGCGTAGCTGAAACACAACTATTCAACTGTGATAAGGAAACTGAGACTAATCTGCATATACTTCAACAACTTCTTATGAATGACACATTTGTGTACTTGTAACTTGTGTGCTACAGTTTACTCAAGGTCATGTGCTTTCACTTTAAAATTATTCATGGACTGAATTCTATTACATTTTAAGTTCCTAATAAACCACGAACGTGAAATTTATTGCGATGCTTGGTGGAGGAAATTATTGTTCTCATATATCTTATCGTAGGGGTATAAGTGGAATACAATGAAAAATGATAGAAAAATACACTGGTGAATCCGTCCAAGACAATAAGGAACAATATGGTTGTAAATTGATTATTCTGCTCAGTGTATCTCCAACATTTCATTTAATTTCACATAAGTAGGTCATAGAACCCATGCGCAAAATTTAAAAAAATACACTGTCGGTCAAAAACTCCGATAATGTTCAGTCCCATAAGAAATTTTCATATCCGTAGCTAAAACTCAACTATTAAAGTGTAATGGAGAAACTGAGACTAATCTGCATATTCTTTAACAACTTCTTATGAATGACACCTTTGTGTACTTGTAACTAGAGTGCTACAGTTTAATCAAGGTCATGTGCTTTCGCTTTAAAATTATTCATTGACCGAATTCGATTACATTTTGAGTTCCTAATAAACCACGAATGTGAAAATTTATGCGATGCTCGGTGGTGGATATTATTGTTCTCATATCTCTTATCATAGTGGTATAAGTGGAATACTATGAAAAATGATAGAAAAATACACTGGTGAATCCGTCCATGACCATAACGGAACAATGTGGTTGTAAATTGATGATTCTGCTCAGTTTATCTCCAACATTTCATTTTAATTTGATAAAAGTAGGTGATGGAACATATGTGCAAAATTTAAAAAAATACACCGTCAGTCAATAACTTCGATAATGTTCAGTCCCATAAGAAATTTTCATATCCGTAGCTGAAACTCAAATATTCAAGTGTGATAGAGAAACTGAGACTAATCTACATATTCTTCAACAAATTCTTATGAATGATACCTTTGTGTACTTGTAACTAGAGTGCTACAGTTTACTCAAGGTCATGTGCTTTCGCTTTAAAATTATTCATGGACCCAATTCTATTACATTTTGAGTTCCTAATAAACCACGAACGTGAAAATTAATGTGATGCTCGGTGGTGGAAATTATTGTTCTCATATCTCTTATCGTAGGGGTATAAGTGGAATACTATGAAAAATGATAGAAAAATAGACCGGTGAATCCGTCCAAGACCATAACGGAACAATGTGGTTGTAAATTGATGATTCTACTCAGTTTATCTCCAACATTTCATTTTAATTTCACATAAGTAGGTGATAGAACCTATGTGCAAAATTTTTAAAAATACACTGTCAGTCAAAAACACCAATAATGTTCAGCCCGATAAGAAATTTTCATATCCGTAGCTGAAACTCAACTATTCAAGTGTGATAGAGAAACTGAGACTAATCTGCATATTCCTCAACAACTTCTTATGAATGACACTTTTGTGTACTTGTAACTAGAGTGCTACAGTTTACTCAAGGTCATGTGCTTTCACTTTAAAATTATTCATGGACCGAATTCTATTACATTTTGAGTTCCTAATAAACCACGAACGTGAAATTTATTCGATGCTTGGTGGAGGAAACTATTGTTCTCATATCTCTTATCGTAGGGGTATAAGTGGAATACTACGAAAAATGATAGAAAAATACACTGGTGAATCCGTCCATGACAATAACGGTACAATATGGTTGTAAATTGATGATTCTGCTCAGTGTATCTCCAACATTTCATTTAATTTCACATAAGTACGTGATAGAACCTATGTGCAAAATTTAAAAAAATACACTGCCAGTCAAAAACTCCGATAATGTTCAGTCCCATAAGAAATTTTCATATCCGTAGCTAAAAGTCAACTATTAAAGTGTAATAGAGAAACTGAGACTAATCTGCATATTCTTCAACAACTTCTTATGAATGACACCTTTGTGTACTTGTAACTAGAGTGCTACAGTTTACTCAAGGTCATGTGCTTTCACTTTAAAATTATTCATTGACCGAATTCTATTACATTTTCAGTTCCTAATAAACCACGAACGTGAAAATTTATGCGATGCTCGGTGGTGGAAATTATTGTTCTCATATCTCTTATCGTAGGGGTATAAGTGGAATACTATGAAAAATGATAGAAAAATAGACCGGTGAATCCGTCCATGACCATAACGGAACAATGTGGTTGTAAATTGATGATTCTACTCAGTTTATCTCCAACATTTCATTTTAATTTCACATAAGTAGGTGATAGAACCTATGTGCAAAATTTTTAAAAATACACTGTCAGTCAAAAACACCAATAATGTTCAGCCCGATAAGAAATTTTCATATCCGTAGCTGAAACTCAACTATTCAAGTGTGATAGAGAAACTGAGACTAATCTGCATATTCTTCAACAACTTCTTTTGAATGACACCTTTGTGTACTTGTAACTAGAGTGCTACAGTTTACTCAAGGTCATGTGCTTTCACTTTAAAATTATTCATGGACCGAATTCTATTACATTTTGAGTTCCTAATAAACCACGAACGTGAAATTTATTGCGATGCTTGGTGGAGGAAATTATTGTTCTCATATCTTTTATCGTAGGGGTATAAGTGGAATACTACGAAAAATGATAGAAAAATACACTGGTGAATCCGTCCATGACAATAACGGTACAATATGGTTGTAAATTGATGATTCTGCTCAGTGTATCTCCAACATTTCATTTAATTTCACATAAGTAGGTGATAGAACCTATGTGCAAAATTTAAAAAAATACACTGCCAGTCAAAAACTCCGATAATGTTCAGTCCCATAAGAAATTTTCATATCCGTAGCTAAAACTCAACTATTAAAGTGTAACAGAGAAACTGAGACTAATCTGCATATTATTCAACAACTTCTTATGAATGACACCTTTGTGTACTTGTAACTAGAGTGCTACAGTTTACTCAAGGTCATGTGTTTTCGCTTTAAAATTATTCATTGACCGAATTCTATTACATTTTCAGTTCCTAATAAACCACGAACGTGAAAATTTATGCGATGCTCGGTGGTGGAAATTATTGTTCTCATATCTCTTATCGTAGTGGTATAAGTGGAATACTGTGAAAAATGATAGAAAAATACACTGTTGAATCCATCCATGACAATAACGGAACAATGTGGTTGTAAATTGATGATTCTGCTCAGTGTATCTCCAACATTTCATTTAATTTCACATAAGTAGGTGATAGAACCTATGTGCAAAATTTTAAAAAATACACTGTCAGTCAAAAAAACCGATAATGTTCAGTCCTAAAAGAAATTTTCATATCCGTAGCTGAAACTCAACTATTCAAGTGTGATAGAGAAACTGAGACTAATCTGCATATTCTTCAACAACTTCTTATGAATGACACCTTTGTGTACTTGTAACTAGAGTGCTACAGTTTACTCAAGGTCATGTGCTTTCGCTTTAAAACTATTCATGGACCGAAAGATTTATCTTGAAGAATATAGTCATTTATTTTAGGTAGTCTAGTTAAATATGGTTTTAGCTTCTTAAAGCTGCCATAATACTTTTTCAGTTTCTTATTTGTATTTTTTGAAGATCATACCTATGTACTATAAATAGGGGTGGTTTTCAACATTAATTTTTACCTAACACTTTTCATCAATCAAATATACAACCTTTTGAGTTCATACTATTTTCTTGCGAGCTATTCCATTATTGCATAACCCCGAGGGCTAGTTAAGTATCAATAAACCTTGTAATCTGATCCTGAGGGCTAGTTAGAGAGCGAGTCAAAATTGAGTGTACTCCGAGGGCTAGACCTTGAATTTTTTGCGGCATTGAAGGGTTTGCGAGTTCCTTTGTTTTGTCAAAAATATTAATTCCGCAATCTAGATTCTTCGCAAGGGGATTCATATCAATAACTAAACAACGTTGTTGTCAATTGATGATTCGGTTTAGTGTATCTCAAGTATTACATTTTGATTTCTCCCAATTATGTGAAGCAACCTATGTGCAAAATTATTTTAAAAAATATACTGTCAATTCAAAACTCTGGAAACGTTAAGTCTGAAAACAAAGTTTCTGATTCCTAGATGAAACTATACTATCCGAGCGTAATAAAGAAACTGAGAGTAATCTAAATATTCTTCAGCAAAATTTTATGAATGACACCTCGTGTACTTGTAACTAGTATGCTATAGTTTACTCTAGGTCATGTGCTATCGCTAAAAAAATCTTCATGGACAGAACTCTATTACATTTTTATTTCCTAAAAAAACCATGAATATGAAAATTGATTCGATTCTTTGTGGTGTAAATTATTGTTCTCATATTCTTTATAGTAGGTGTATAATTAAGTGGAATACTAAAAATAATGGCGGACGAATACACTAGTGTATACTTTCATGTCAACAACGGAACACTGTTGTTGTTTATTGATGATTTAGTTCATTGTATCTCCAATATTACATTTTTATTTATCCCAATTAGGTGAAGGGACCTATGTGAATAATAATAAAAAATACACTTCCAGTCTATAACATCGAAAACGTTCAGTTTGAAAAGAAAGTTTCAGATCCGTAGCTGAAACTTTACAATCCAGGTGTAATAAAGAAACTGAGACTAATCTACATATACTTCAACAACTTCATATGAATGACATCTCGTGTACTTGTAACCATTGTACTACAGTTTACTCTAGGTCATGTGCTATCTCTTTAAAAATCTTCATGGACAGAACTCTATTACATTTTTATTTCCTAAAAAATCACGAATATAAAATTTGATGCGATTCTTTGTGGTGTGAATTATTGTTCTCATATCCCTTGTCGTAGGGATTTAATTATGTGGAATGTTAAGAAAAATGACTGACAAATGTTGTTGTCAATTGTTAATTCGGTCCATTGTATCTCAAGTATTAAATTTCAATTTCTCCCAATTAGGTGAAGCGACTTATGTGCAAAATTATAAAAAAAAATATATACTGTCAGTCCAAAACTCTGAAGACATTAAGTCCGAAAAGAATGTTACTGATGCGTAGATGAAACTATAATATCTGAGTGTAATCATGAAACTGAGAATAATCTACATATACTTCAACAAAACTTTATAAATTACACCTTGTGTACTTGTAATTAGTGTGCTACAGTTTACTCTAGGTCATGTGCTATCGCTTTAAAAATCTTCAGGGACAAATCTCTATTACATTTTTATTTCCTAAAAAACCACGAATATGAAATATGGGATTCTTTGGGGTGTAAATTATTTTTCTCATATCCCTTATCGTAGGGGTATAACTAAGTGAAATACTAAGAAAAATGACAGATGAATACACTGGCGGACGAATACACTGGCGGACGAATAAAATGGCAGATGAATACACTGGTGTATCCTTGTTGTCTATTTATTATTCAGTTCATTGTATCTCCAATATTACATTTTGATTTCTCCCAATTAGGTAAAGGGACCTAAGTGCATAATTATAAAAAATACACTTTCAGTCTATAATTCCGGTAACGTTCATTCTGAAAAGAAAGGTTCAGATCCATAGTTGAAACTATACTATTCGAGTGTAATAAAGAAACTGAGACTAATCTATATATACTTCAACAACTTCTTATGAATGACACCTTGTGTACTTGTAACCAGTGTGCTACAGTTTACTCTAGGTCATGTGCTATGGCTTTAAAAATCTTCATGGACAGAACTCTGTTGCATTTTTATTTCCTAAAAAACTATGAATATGAAATTTGAAGCGATTCTCTATGGTATGAATTATTTTTCTCATATCCCTTGTAAGAGGTGTATAATTATGTGGCAGAAACATACACTAGTGTATCTTTCCATGACCATAACGAAACAATGTTGTTGTCAATTGATGATTCAGTTTAGTGTATCTCAAGTATTACATTTTAATTTCTCCCAATTAGGTGAAGCGACCTATGTGAAAAATTATAAAAAAAACAAATATACAAGCATTCCAAAACTCCAAAAAACATTAAGTACGAAAAAAAAGTTTCTGATCCATAGATGAAACTATACTATCTGAGCGTAAGAAAGAAACTGGGAGTAATCTACATATACTTCAACAAAATTTTATTAATGACACCTCGTGACCTTGTAACTAGTGTGCTACAGTTTACTCTAGAACATGTGCTATCACTTTAAAAATGTCGATGGACAAAACTCTATTACATTTTTATTTCCTAAAACAAAACGAATGTAAAATTTGATATGATTCTTTGTGGTGTAAATTATTGTTCTCATATCCCTTATAGTAGGGGTATAATTAAGTGGAATACTAAAAACAATAGCGGATGAATACACTGTTGTATCCTTGTATGACCATAACAGAACACTGTTGTTGTCAATTGATGATTTGGTTCATTGTATCTCCAATATTACATTTTGATTTCTCCTAATTAGGTGAAGGGAACTATGTGTAGGATTATAAAAAATATACTGTCAGTCTATAACTCTAGAAAAGTCAGTCCGAAAAGAATGTTTCGGATCAGTAGCTGAAACTATACTATCCGAGTGTAATATAGAAACTAGGAATAATATACATATACTTCAACAACTTCTTATGAATGACACTGCGTATACTTGTAACCAGTGTGCTATTGTTTACTCTAGGTCATGTGCTATCTGTTTAAAAATATTCACGGACAGAACTCTATTACATTTTGGTTTCCTAAAAAACCATGAATATGAAATTTGATGCGATACTTTGTGGTGTGAATTATTGTTCTCATATCCCTTGTCATAGGGGTATAATTAAGTGTAATACTAACAAAAATGATGAACAAATGCACTAGTGTGTCCTTCCTTGACCATAATGAAACAATGTTGTTGTCAATAGATGATTTGATTCAGTGTATCTCAAGTATTACATTTTGATTGGTCCAAATTAGGTGAGGCGACCCATGTGCAAAATTTAAAAAAAAAATACATTGTCAGTTCAAAACTCCGAAAACGTTAAGTCCGAAAAGAAATTTTATGATCCATAGATGAAACTATGCTATCCTAGCATAATAAAGAAACTGGGAGTAATCTACATATACTTCAATAAAATTTTGTGAATGACACCTCGTGTACTTGTAACTAGTGTGCTTCAATTTACTCTAGGTCATGTGGTATCGCTTAAACAATATTCCTGGAAAAAAATCGATCACATTTTTGTTTCCTAAAAACCACATATATGAAATTTGATGCAATTCTTTGTGGTGTACCTTATTGTTCTCATATCTCTTATAGTAGGGGTATAGTTAAGTGTAATACTAAAAATAATGGCCGACAAATACATTTGTGTATCCTTGCATGACCATAATGGAACAGTGTTGTTGTCAATTGATGATTTGGTTCATTGTACCTCCAATATTACATTTTAATTTCCCCCAAATTAGGTGAAGTGACCTATGTGCAGAATTATAAAAAAAATACACTGTCAGTCTATAATTCCGGCAACGTTCACTCCAAAAGGAAAGTTTCAGATCCGTAGCTAAAACTATACTATCCGAGTGTAACATAGAAACTAAGACTAATCTACATATACTTCAACAACTTTTTATGAATGACACCTCATGTACCTGTAACCAGTGTGCTACAGTTTACTCTAGGTCATGTGCTATGGCTTTAAAAATATTCATAGACAGAACTCTATTACATTTTTGTTTCCTAAAAAACCACGAATATGAAATTTGAAGCGATTGTTTGTGGCGTGAATTATTGTTCTCATATCCTCTGTCATAGGGGTATAATTAAGTGGAATACTAAAAAAATGACGGACAAATACATTGGTGTATCCTTCCATGACCATAAGGAAATAATGTTGTTGTCAATTGATGATTTGGTTCGCTGCATCTCAGGTATTACATTTTGATTTCTCCCAATTAGGTGAGCCGACCTAAGTGCAAAATTATAAAAAAAAGAAAAGAATATATTGTCATTAAAAACCACTGAAAACGTTAAGTCCGAAAAGAAAGTTTCTGATCAGTAGATGAAACTATACTATCCAAGTATAATAAAGAAATGGAGACTAATCTACATATGCTTCAAGAAAACTTTATGAATGACACCTTGTGTACTTGTAACTAGTGTGCTGCAGTTTACTCTAGGTCATGTGCTATCACTTTAAAAATCTTCATGGACGGAACTCTATTGCAATTTTAATTCCTAAAAGACCATGAATACGAAATTTAAAGCTATTCTTTGTGGTGTGAATTATTGTTCTCATATCCCTTGTCATAGGGGTATATTTAAGTGAAATAATAACAAAAATGACAGACAAATACACTGGTGTATCCTTCCATGACCATGACGAAAC
This sequence comes from Rubia yunnanensis, assembly GCA_037428765.1. Classification (NCBI taxonomy): domain Eukaryota; kingdom Viridiplantae; phylum Streptophyta; class Magnoliopsida; order Gentianales; family Rubiaceae; genus Rubia; species Rubia yunnanensis. The sequence goes on from CM075064.1 coordinate 76,834,278, forward strand.
AATGTTGTTGTCAATTGATAATTCAGTTCAGTGTATCTCAAGTATTACATTTTGATTTCTCCCAATTTGGTGAAGCAACCTATGTGCAAAATTATAAAAATATATATATATTGTCAGTCCAAAACTCCGAAAACGTTAAGTCCAAAAAAAAAACATCAGATCCGTAGATGAAACTATACTATCCAAGAGTAATAAAGAAACTTAGAGTAATCTAAATATACTTCAACAAAATTTTATGAATGACACCCCATGTACTTCTAACTATTGTGCGAGAGATTACTCTAGGATATGTGCTATCTCTTTAAAAATCTTCATGGACAGAACTCTATTACATTTATATTTCCAAAAAAACCACGAATATTAAATTTGATGCGATTCTTTGGGGTGTAAATTATTGTTCTCATATCCCTTATAGTAGGGGTATTATTAAGTGGAATACTAAAAACAATGGTGGACGAATACACTGGGGTATCCTTGCATGACCATAATGGAACACTTAGTTGTCTATTGATGATTCGGTTCATTGTATCTCCAATATTACATTTTTATTTTTCCCAATTAGGTGAAGGGACCTATGTGCAAAATTATTAAAAAAAATACACTGTCAGTATATAACTCCGGCAACGTTCAGTTCGAAAAGAAAGTTTCAGATCCGTAGCTGAAACTATACTATCTGAGTGTAATATAGAAACTGAGACTAATCTACATATACTTCAACAACTTCTTATGAATGACACCCCGTGTACTTGTAACCGGTGTACTATAGTTTATTCTAGGTCATGTGTTATCGCTTTAAAAATCTTCATGGACAAAACTCTATTACATTTTTTTTTATTAAAAAACCACGAATATGAAATTTGATGTGATTCTTTGTGTTTTGAATTATTGTTCTCATATCCCTTGTCATAGGGGTATAATTAAGTAATAATAAGAAAAATGACGGACAAATACACTGTTGTTTCCATCCATGACCATAACAAAACAATGTTGTTGTCAATTGATGATTCTGTTTAATGCATTTCAAGTATTACATTTTGATTCCTCCAAATTAGGTGAAGGGAGCTATGTGAAAAATTATAAAAAATACTGTCATTTCAAAACTCCAAAAATGTAAAGTACGAAAATAAAGTTTCTGATCCGTAGATGAACCTATTCTATCTGAGCGTAATAAAGAAACTGAGAGTAAACTAAATATACTTTAAAAACATTATGAATGACACCTTATGTACTTGTAACTAGTGTGCTATTGTTTACTCTAGGTCATTTGCTATCGCTTTAAAATCTCTATGGACAAAACTCTACTACATTTTTATTTCCTTAAAAACCACGAATATGAAATTTGATGCGATTCTTTTTGGTATAAATTATTGTTCTCACATCCATTATAGTAGGGGTATAATTAAGTGGAATACTAAAAACAATGGCGGACGAATACACTGGCGGAACCTTGCATGACCATAACAAAACATTGTTGTTGTCTATTGATGATTCGGTTCATTGTATCTCCAATATTACATTTTTATTTTTCCCAATTAGGTGAAGGGACCTATGTGCAAAATTATACTTCAACAACTTCTTATAAATGACACCTCGTGTACCTGTAACCAGTGTGTCACAGTTTACTCTAGGTCATGTGCTATCGCTTTAAAAATCGTCATGGACAAAACTGTATTACATTTTTATTTCCTAAAAAACCACGAATATGAAATTTGAAGCGATTCTTTGTGGCGTGAATTATTGTTCTCATATCCCTTGTCATAGGGGTATAATTAAGTGGAATACTAAGAAAAAAGACGGGCAAATACACTGGTGTATCATTCTATGACAATAACGAAACAATGTTGTTGTCAATTGATGATTCGGTTCACTGCATCTCAAGTGTTATATTTTGATTTCTCCCAATTAGGTGAAGCGACTTATGTGCAAAATTATAAAAAAAAATAATGTCATTAAGAAACTCCATAAACGTTAAGTTCGAAAAGAAAGTTTCTAATCCGTAGATGAAACTATACCATCCGAGTGTAATAAAGAAACTGAGACTAATCTGCATATACTTCAATAAAATTTTATGAATGACACCTCGTGTACTTGTAGCTAGTGTACTGCAGTTTACTCTACGTAATGTTCTATCACTTTAAAAATCTTCATGGACATAACTCTATTGCAATTTTATTTCCTAAAAAAACTATGAATATGAAATTGAAAGTGATTCTTTGTGGTGTAAATTATTGTTCTCATATTCATTTTCATAGGGGTATAATTAAGTGGAATAATAAGAAAAATGACGGACAAATACACTGGTGTATCCTTCCATGACCATGACAAAACAATGTTGTTGTTAATTGATGATTCGATTCAGTGTATCTCAAGTATTAAATTTTGATTTCTCCCAATTTGGTGAAGCGGCCTATGTGCAAAATTATTTAAAATATATATTGTCAGTCCAAAACACCGAAAATGTTAAGTCCAAAAAGAAAGCATCAGATCCATAGATGAAACTATACTATCTGAGTGTAATAAAGAAACTTAGAGTGATCTATATATACTTCAACAAAATTTTATGAATGACACCTCGTGTACTTGTAACTAGTGTGCTACAGTTTACTCTAGGATATGTGCTATATCTTTAAAAATCTTCATGGAAAGAATTCTATTACATTTATATTTCCAAAACAACCACGAATATTAGATTTAATGTGATTCTTTGTGGTGTAAATTATTGTTCTCATATCCCTTATAGTAGGGGTATTATTAAGTGGAATACTAAAAAATATGGTGGACGAATACACTGGTGTATCCTTGCATGACCATGATGGAACACTGAGTTGTCTATTGATGATTCGGTTCATTGTATCTCCAACATTACATTTTTATATTTCCCATTTAGGTGAAGGGACCTATGTGCAGAATTATAAAAAAAATACAACGTCAGTTTATAACTCCGGCAACATTCAGTCCGAAAGGAAAGTTTCAGATCCGTAGCTGAAACTATACTTTCCAAGTGTAATATAGAAACTGAGACTAGTCTACATATACTTAAACAACTTCTTATGAATGACACCTCATGTACTTATAACCAGTGTACTATAGTTTATTCTAGGTCATGTGCTATCACTTTAAAAATCTTCACGGACCGAACTCTATTACATTTTTATTTTCTAAAATCCACGAATATGAAATTTGATGCGATTCTTCGTGGTGTGAATTATTGTTCTCATATCCCTTGTCATGTGGGTATAATTAAGTGTAATACAAAGAAAAATGATGGACAAATACACTGTTGTTTCCTTCCATGACCATAACGAAACAATGTTGTTGTCAATTGATGATTCTGTTCAGTGTATCTCAGGTATTACATTCTGATTCCTCCCAATTAGGTGAAGCGACCTATGTGCAAAATTATTATAAAAAAATACAGTCATTCCAAAACTCCAAAAACGTTAAGTACGAAAAGAAAATTCTTATCTGCATATGAAACTATACTATCTGAGCATAATAAGGAGTAAGGAGAGTTCGTTGATCGGCCAACATGTACGGCTCATCCAGTGCCAAATTGCAATTGCAACTAATTGAGTAAAGTTTCCATAACATTGGTGGCATTGAGATTCTGTAGCTTATTAGCCTTAGCTTCGACCGTCATGCGAGCACCTTCTGCGGCAGCATGGACGGAGTCAGATTTATGTTTGGAGGTAGGCATCAGAGCAGATTAGATCAAATTGGAATCAGTAGTGGCAGATCGTATCAATAGTAGGGTATTGACGCAACAATGTTTGGAGAAGAAAGGTGGCAGTGCGTGGCGGAGAAACAGTAGTGCGTGAGCAGAAAGCAAATTTCAAACGATAGCAGCATATCGGAAAACCACAACGGAAATCACGGTTCGACCCAAGTTCTTATATGTCGAGGTGACCTAATTGGCACTAAGTGGAGGTGAATATTCTTCACTAGATACCGGTACAAATATTGTTCAGCGGTTTGAATTGAAAAATACCGGTATAAGTTTAAAAAAAATTTGCAATGTACAATTTGAATTTGGTTAGGCCCTCCCAGATAATTTATGTGGCAATTACAGACATAAATCTTGCAAGTATTACTATAATAGATTGAAGCTATGAAAAATTAATTTGGAAAAGTAAGAAATTTACTCAATCGAGAAGAGCAAATGTATTAACACAAATGCAGTAAAATCCATAACCAAGAGCCCAAAAATCAAAATATTATGCCGTTCTCATCATCCAAGAGGTGTAACAAAGTCTCTGCTTGTTTTTAGTACTCATTTGTCCAAGGCCCTCACCATCTGTCGGCGACACCTTGAATTTCATATGTATGGTATGTTCCTTTGTCCTCTGGAAAGATCTGCGGTTTAGACACTTACAATATTAGTGAAGAATATTGTTTGTAATAGAAATTATGAACATTTATTTGTGAAATGTGATGTTACCTCTAAGATATTGGTTGACTTTGTATGGAGCACGAGTTCTTCGATGAAAAGCATGACAGTGTACCTGTATTGCCACGAACCACGTTAAGATCGGTACTATAAAGAAATAGGATTATTGGTACCCATTTACTAAGTTCATAAATGATGTAGTTGAAATGAAACTTTAGGATTGAATGATTTACGTTTATGTTCGATATTTTCCATGTGTAGTCGGGTTCCGGTTCCATCGTTCTCTTTTCCTTTTGGTACATGTAAGCAAGCCTGTGAACAAAGAAATTTAAAATGTTACGTTGTTCGAGTATATAACATTAATGTATTTGAATTTGATTGATAGTAAAACTTGGAAATCACCCTTTGTTCAATTAAGTTTGTTGGTTTGATACCCCCCCCCACAATGTGTTGAGTGTAAAAACCTCATCCGTGCTAGGACGGATACTGATGAGGTACCAATGATCACTGCGGGAATATGGCACTAGTTATTTAATGAAATGGAAGAGGTTAGAATGTAATTGATGAATTAGAAATTGTGTCTGACATTCTAAGGTAGGGCACAATGTACAACTCACCTTCCGTTTCCTTCATTTTTCCCCAAATAGCGTCAAAATGCTTTTTGACCTCCCTTTCCTCCCACCTTGGGATCTTTGTCAAGCCGCCCATGTTTGAAGGCCATAATTAGATATGACCCGCCTCAGTTTCATACATTTTCTCCTAGAGGTGCATATTAGAGTAAGAACATTTAAATAATTGAATCTTAAAAGATAAAAAATTTAAGTAAGCAAGTAAGGTTCGAAACTCACCCCATCCACACATCCATTTGTGCATTATCGATCCTGGTTATTGAGTGGAAATTTCCTGGTTTGTTGCCGAACTCGACCAGTTAATCTATGCCTACACCATAGGTATGCTTTACAGAAAAGGTCGATGGTCGGAAAACTGGGAAGAATATACAGTCATTATTCTTTATCATTTCCAGCACCGATGCATTGCGATCCACAATGTACCTCTCCATCATCAGGTAGTCTGTCAATTTTTTCCTGTTATGAATCTACAGGGGCTAAGTTACACAAATGGAATTAAATATAACTTGATATTGTTGGTAATTTATAAGTAACCATTATGCTAGTGGTACTAAAAAGTACCTGTTTAGGTGGCTTTACGATGATTTTTACTCTATCCGAAGGCCGGTAATTGTTGGTTGACTGGAATGGCTTTCCCGAAGATGTACCAGCTTTGTCCTTTTACAAAAATTTATTAATTTAATTTACCGAATGGAATATATGTAATTGTGTGTGAAAATTTACCGAAGCTACCTACGCCCATTTTAATCATATCAACACCACCTTCGTAATTAGGGGAGGCGCATCGATCACTTGGATACCAGAATTCCTTTCCCCATGAATCTCACTCCCAATGCTAATATGTCCTCTCATGTAAAAGATCAAGTGCCTAAGCAGTCGCCTTGTGGGCGTTACATCCGTAAGGTAGGAAAGTAAGGAAATACATCTCGGGTACTCCACTATGGATGCTTCTCCCTAGATCTATAGATGTAAAGGCATAGGGGTCTCAGGATGACTCTAGGGTTGAACCGGCGATGGTCGTTGTATGGAAAACCTAGCTGCTACACACTATCATGTTTTTCCTATTAGGGTACACCGAGGGTGTCTCTCACTCTCGCTATTATCCAACCAAGCAAGGCTATAACGGTCAAAATGTTACTCTCAATCATATATGCATGCACACACAAAACCGTACTCACGAACTTACGATACACCTAACTCGACATTCCCAAGGGGCAGTTAAGACTAGCACGATAACATATCACATATGAACTATGGTGCATTATAGAATATATATATATATATATATATATATATATATATAATGCATCATACAAGAATGTAAACCTTAAATAAAACATGAATATTCATAAACATAAAAGATAGGAGGGTTTAGAATCTCACAAAATCATTACATAGTCATGAATACAAATAAAATCCCCAAGTAGTTATACTAATCCATGGACATTGAACCCAATTCAATCACTAGATTCAATGACATAGGTATAAACTAGGAAATAATAAAAGAAGAGAGAAGAGTTAGTCTTTTTCTCTCTCTACCTTCTTCTAAAAGTAGGAAACATAAACTACAATTATGAAGGCTCTCTTTAAACCCTAGTAGACTAGTGCTCCTTGTATAGCAAGTGGAAAATTGGCCTTAGAGAAACCCAAAACAAAGGGAAATCTTAGCAGCCACGTCGGCACGGGCCATGCAATAGCATGCGGCCCCTGCCGCACAGCCCGTGCAAAAGCACATGGATCACGGACTAGGCATGGTTGCAGGCCAAACTAAGCGTGCGGCTCATGCAAAAGAGCATGGGCTGCCATTTGGAGAGTGTTTTTGGCTATCTAAGTGATGCGACCCATGCAAATGCACACGGGATGCAGACTGGAGTCGAAATCCCTGGCTTATAATGGTGTGGCGGCGTATTTGTCTGTGGGGCGCGAACTGGATTCATTGGTTTTGATCTTCAGGGCGCACAGGATGTGGAAAGGGACACGGCCTACGCCAGGACTTAATCGCAGAGGCCATTTATTTGGTACGGGCCATGTAAAAGCACACTACGCCATGCCAGTCTTCACTTCTTTCAGGATTTTTAACTCTCTCTTCTTCCACGCATCTCATTTACTACCATGATTAAGCGTGCGGCATTTGGTCTACTATCATCCTTGCAAATGACCTTCAATATATTCTATCACATAGCATCCTTTAAATCTAAATAATCTACAAAACGAGTGAATTAGACAAGAAAACCAATAATGACTATCTAAACCCCTTGTAATGCAAACCACTTAAACCTAGCAATCAACCCAACAAAACTACTCTCTTTGTCCCAAGGGGTTGCATTACAAAAGCCCATGCACCTCTTCTCTTCCTCCCTGCGTTTTCTCCCATTGTCCCCTCTCACCGCCACCAACAGTCACCATCCCCTCCCACCACCACAGCCAACAATCGCTATCCCCTTCCTTCCTTTTCTTTCTCTCTTCTTTTTTCTTTATCGGATTTGGCCTTTTTCTTTTCTTCCAAAATTTTGCCTTTTTCTTTTCTTATTTCTTCCAGAGTTGTTGCTACGCGCTATCGTCCTCGCCAAAAAAGGTGAACTCTCACATCGTCATGGCGTTATTGCGTCGGTGAATTGTACGGATCTTTTTTCAATCTTGAGCGAGCCAACTCAAAGCTTTGGTGACCACTGGTCTGTTCGTCGCGCGGCTTAACCACTGGGTCTGCCTGTCCGTTCGTCGCAGGTTGTGGATTCATCCGAGCATGGAAGTGGTGGTTGGAGGCGGTGCATTATTCGTGCGGTTTAACATATCCGATGGGGAGGCAATGAAGCGGCAGGAGGATGATGAGCAGCGACGGAGAGGGTGAAAGAGAAACACGACGAAGTGGGTGAGAGGAAAAGATTGGGAGGCGGGGAAGATGAGCAGCAACGGGAGGAAGATCAGCAGTGACGAGAGGAGTGTTTTGCTAGAGTAGGGAAGGGGTGGGTCACATGGGTGAGAGAGTAGGTTAGGGTGAGAGTAATTTTAAGTTATTTTAAGGGTAGTTTTGTCCACATAGAAAATTTATGAGTATGGACGGTGTGAAGAATTATCTAGGACAAGCCAAAAAAGAAAGTGTACAGAATCAGGTGAGACGGAGGGAGTATTAAAAGATGTGCTAAATGCATTAGGATAAACATGTTCCTATCATCTCATCACTAAACTTCCTTGAAACACTACCGCCCAAACCAATGAAAAATCTACCTCCGACATCGGAGCAAGTCCCAACAACACACTACACCACATGATCCTTTCGATTTAGCCTGCAGAATGCAGAAGTGGAACGGGGGGTCCTAACATCACAAATCCATCAACACAATCCGAATGTAACAATAAGCAGGAAGAAGAACCCATGAACATGATGAATTGTAGATTTGTCTATAAAGCAAAGGAGGTCTTCAAGTTGATCGGTACCTTAATAATCTGATGATTACTTTACAGCTTGCAAAAGCAAGCAAGAATGAACTCTTTAATTACGCTGTAGACAATGCATGTTACAAGTTGGTTTTCACATGTGAACTATAAATTAACCCTATAATTGACAGCTCGGATTGACTTTGAGAAATTGGGATAGCTTTAAATATTATGTACGTGCATGAGATCTTCTGAAGCAAGTCCATGTGCAATCGCAACACGGCTAGCGAGTACAAAAGGGGTTGTATGATGATGTCAGAAGCACTATTCCTGTAATTCTAATTCTCAATTAAGCCAATTTCCCAGCAAAGCAACCGATATTGCTTTATAAGGCAAAGTGTTTACTTTTAGTAACTACTATAACAAGCCTCAGCCAATGCACATTTATCACCAAAACTCAAATTCATTTAGTTTTGCATTTTCACATCTGCAGGCAAGATCAATCAATGGCCAATCCTGCAGCCACGATTCGCTATCTTGCATGCATTGGTTTTCTTATTATGGCAGCCACCATCGTGGTGGAAGGACAAGCTGTTGGCTCAGTCAAACGTGCTAAAGCTAAATGTGCCGACAGAAAATTCTATTCATGTTACGAGCAGCCAGCACAGAACTGCCCTGATAGTTGCCCAGATTTCTGTGCAGTTGAATGTTCTTCTTGCAAACCTGTTTGCGTCGCAAGGCCGCCTCCGCGCGCTCCCTCGCCACCAAAGAAACCAAAATCCCCACCTCCACCAAAGAAGCCTAAATCCCCACCTCCACCAAAGAAACCTAAGTCCCCACCTCCATATTATCCTCCCCCGCCAACACCATCTCTGAGCCCACCGCCTCCCCCTTCAAGTCCTCCTCCTGTTCCACCAACACCTACAGTTAGCCCCCCTCCCCCTACCCCTAGTCCACCACCAGAAATAGCCGGAATGGGAAGAATGGTTTCTTGTAAGAACAAAGATCCGCGTTTTAGCAAGTGCTACCGCATGGAGCAGCGATGCCCAACTACTTGTCCAGACAGTTGTGAGGTTGATTGCGTCACCTGCAGCCCTGTTTGCAGTAAGTTTGACCTTGTCCATTCCCTATTCTCATATTTTTCTAAATTTTCACATCAAAAACAGAATATCACAAGAGTGTATATGATTGTTTCGTTCGATCTGGTAGCCATACCCTCGTATACCTAACATATCATAACACGTTTGCTGAGGCATTAATTTATAACTACAACCATATCGTGATCAACATTTCGAGTTAAAATTTTATGAACTGTGCTAGAAAGTTTGCTAATTCTTACCTTGGGATTCATGTACAGCCTGCAACAAGCCAGGAGCAGTCTGCCAAGATCCTAGATTTGTTGGGGCAGATGGACTCACCTTCTACTTCCATGGAAAGAAGGACAGAGACTTCTGCTTAGTATCCGATTCCAACACACACATCAATGCTCACTTCATTGGAAAGAAGAATGCCAACTTAACAAGAAGACAGGAGCTTGGGACGGTGCAGAAGACCATCTGGATGTGGTTTTTGATGGAATGTCAATTTTATTGCCCGAAGGTGAAGGCACCAGATGGCAACCAGCGACTGAGCCTAGTGTTTCCATCACAAGGTTTCATGACACCAATGCTGCAGTAATTGAAGTGGAAGGGAACTTCCAGATCAAAGCAAGTGTGGTGCCTATTACAAAGAGGGAATCTAGGATACACAACTACGGCATCACAGATGAAGACTGCTTTGCTCATCTTGATATGAGCTTCAAGTTTTACTCACTAAGTGGAGCAGTAAGTGGAGTTTTAGGTCAAATTATGTGAGCAGAGTGAAGATGGGAGTCAACATGCCTGTTTTGGGAGGTGACAAGGAATTTTCATCCTCGTACTTATTCTCTACTGACTGTCTGGTTGCTAGATTCAGTGGAACTCCCTCTGCTTTCGAAGATAACTCCAAGTACGAGAACTTGAAATGCACAACACAGCTAGATGGGGCCGGAGTAGTCGGCAAGAGATAATCTATTACTCTTCTCTCTAGCTTTCTATCTGGTGAAGGTATTATTGTCATATTATAATAAATAAATGAATAAAGCAAGATGCAAGAAATAGTCTATGGTGTAGCCACCTTGGCTGCAATCAAAAGCTTGAATACAGAAAAAGGAATGTTATCCTATTCATACTGAGAACCTTGCTTCTCTAAAATAAATCATACATGTACCAGTACTAGTACTATTGTCAATCAAGCTGAAATAGTCAATGTTATTTATTGTTTCTTGATCAATTATAATATATGGAACCACACTTGAATGTTTAGCAATTGAGTAGAATAGTTGAAGCTCTGTACCATGAATTTCATTTTATATTCAAAAGATGAACAAGAACAAGTGAGCCTAGGAAGAACATTAGGTAGATATCAACAGCCCTGAGCCTAACAGCTCACTTTTGAAGGTTGCTGCTATGTTATGGAGATCTGAATTCAAATCAATTGTTCTGAAGTTATACCTTAATCCCCTTCCTTACTAAAACTGAGACAAATCAACTACAGGCAACCACTTATTTTCCCCTTTTCTTGGTCCTCAATTTCACAAAGGTGAAACCACCTCACACCCAAGAAGAACACAAGTCATGATTACAAAGAGATCTTTTTGTTTCTATCCATTACTCCATCCAGAAATCTAAGCACTTCACTACACACTAGTTCACAAGGGGAAGTAGGTGGAAACAAAGTACCCGAACAACAATCATCCAGTAATATAACATAGAAATAAGTAGCAGACACTCCTTTAAAACCAGGAAGTATTTTGCCAATAGATGTACAGATATTCTTTACATAAAAATCAGATCCTATCCTTGTATACAGAAATTATTTTGCAATGCAATCACTCTCGACTAGTATTACTTCAATATGTAAATTCAAAAATGTAAAGTAACAACCTTATTTTCTAACCTTCAGAACAATTTGTGATAATCCAATCTCAAAACTGGAAAGCTATAACATTCATTACTTTCCAGTCATTGAAGATTTCAGAGACTCGTTAACTAGTTCCTGTATCCTCTTCTTTAACAGTTTATCTTTAACACCTGCAAGCATATTCCTGTAAAACGTTTCCATCCGGACAAGTCTGCTATGATCTGCTGAGTCCAGCATGTTCTCCCACTCCTTAGCAATGTCAAATCCAGTTGATTGCTGTAGTGATGGTGGAATATCTTGCTCTTCCAAAGGCTTTCCAAAGATCGAGCCATGAAGAATGCTCGCATACTTTTCCATTGTGGAAAGCTTTGAACTGAGAAGCTTCATCTCTTCCATTGCAATTAACAATCTTTTTTCCACCTCTGCAACTGCTGCAGGGCTTTTAGCATCCTCTTTTGTGTCTCCGCTGACATTTGGTGATACTTCTTTGAAATCCTCCACAAGTGGAGGCCACAACACAGGCGTAGAAGCATAATGAAAATCTGTGCTACCATTTCCAAGGGCCCCACTTCTTCCCCTGCCCCATGCCCAGAGCTTATACCCTTTATCTCCAACAAGAACTGTATGAGCGGCACCACAAGCAACTTGAACTGGCTCAGGGAATTTGGGACCGTAGAGGCCACTGGGCGTAATCAACAGAGGAGAAAGAGCATCTCCGGGATCAGTTCCAGGGAGATTAGCATCAGGGCATAAACCAAGCCCCTTCTCCATTCCCCATGACCATACATCTCCTGACGATGAAGCAACACTAGTATGGAATAAGCCACAATCAATAGAAATAAGAAATGTGTTTTGAGGCAACTCTCTAACAGGCTCGGGGGCCAAGCAGCTTTGTGTAGTTCCATGACCAAGCTGCCCGTTATCCCCAAGGCCAAATGTCCAGCATATACTCTCTAACATGTCATCAGATCCCTTTTTGTTAGTTAGTACTGCCGTGTGGAAAGCTCCACATGCAACCTCATAGACCTCCCACGACGATTCCAAATCAAACGTGCGAATGACTTCAGGAATTAGTCTGCTCTCCTTATCTCCTAAGCCTAACTGGCCATGGTTATTGGAACCCCAAGAGTAACACAAAAGATCAGCACCACTATACGTTTCAGCAGCGCTAGCTAAAGCTACAACATGTTCATTCCCACATGCAACTTTAACAACAGTGTGGCCGTGGAGATGCCAGACGGGAATAGGGGAAAAACAGCTAATGAGCGTGAATTCTCCTTCAGGAGTCCTACTCTGCTGAGGATGAGGGCAGTTTCCCCACATCCAGACACCACCAAGATCATCGATTGCGAGTGACATCATCCCTCCAGCTTTAATAGTAGATACCTATGAAAACCAAATATGAAACATTATCCACTGCAAGTCAGGTACACAAAATCACAACATATACACAAATTCCTTACAAGGTCTCAAATACTACCTTCAAAGGCGGCTTAGTTTCCAACTCATCAACTGCAGAATTGGGCAAGCCCAACTGAAGAAACTCCTCCAGCAAACAAGGGGATAAAGAATTTTCTCCATCGCCACCAATTTGGCCATCCAAAAGTATCAGTCAAGGAACCATTCAAAACCAAGAACAAAAAGCAAAACTGCAAGGGATCTGAACTCGAATTCAAACATTGATCGCAGACATCGAGAAGACTAGCATGCGACAACTATTTAAACTAACTTGAGGATACAGAGATTATAGCCCCAGCCCCAGACGGATCCATCATCTGCCACCAATACTCCAAACATTAGTTGAATGCACATATCATAAATGTTATAGGATATTAAGCCTTTGTCTTAAAACCAATTGGCCCAGAATCGTATATTTTAAGTCATTTGATTTGATTTGATTTTCAATTTCACTGCTCTAAAACCATGTTAAAATATTTTTGTTATCCATCTAAAAAAGAAGAGGTTAAGTAAAATTCGCCCAAAATCTAGTATCATTTATATTGAAGTGGCGTGGTGAGACCATTTCATTCAACAATAAATATAAACAAAAATGACTAGTCCATCAAAACTCAAAAGTAACCTGCAAGAGCAAGACTGTGATAAGCCCCAGCCGCAATTCCGACGATCTTGAGCCTTTTCTTCTCAAAGAAACTGATTTTCACCGGGAAAAGTTGGTCGGCATCTGAACCAATACCCAGACGCCCAAACGTTCCTCTGCCCCAAGAATACACGCTACCATCCCCTGCCCATATTGACCCAAAACATCATATACCGTATAATTCAACTACGACCAGGAAGCAGCAATCAAACAAAAAATTATTTTAAAAATTATGAACTCTACCAGCAAGTGCAAGAGTGTGGGCTTCGCCAGAGGCTACTGCAAAAACTTTTTGCGCCATAATGCGAGAGTCTTGGGGGTGGGTTGTGGATGGATCCGTATCCATTATTTGAATAAAGTAAAGCAATCAAAAGATTAAATTTAAATAGAATTGGTGAGATGAAAAAGGTGGAACTGCGTGAAGAACAAAGTGAGGTGAGGTATACTAGTAGTCAAGTCAGTAGAAGAAGCCTGGAGAAAAATGTCCAGGTTTTATCACCATACTGTATATGGGTGTTTTGGTTTGTTTTCTTTCTTAATAAACATTATCCAATCTAATAAACCTTAGTTACGTGCCCCATTAATAATGAATGTAAAGTGATTATAAGGGTGTATTTGGTAGATTATAGTAAGGGGTCATTATAAAAGGGGAAGGGTTGTACGGACACTAGTGAGGTTAATTCGGGTAATTATATTGGGTTGGAAATTATTCGGGTTAAAACAGGTCAATTTTTAATTTTAAGGACGTGTCGTGTCGTGTCGTGTTTGGTTACTGTCGTGTCTGGTTGAAACAGGTTAGATTTTTTTCCTCGGGTCGGGTTGCAATCGTATCAACTTGAAATGGGTTAGTTTTTTCCTTTGGGTCGGATTGGGTTATTGTCGTGTAATTTTTTTTCCCGGGTTGGATCGGGTCAGGTTATTTTTGGGTCGGGTTACTATTATGTCATTTTTTGTACGAGTTTATTTGCTATCGGGCTTGATCATATTAGTTTTTTTTATAATGGTTCATATTGAATTCATGTATATATCGGGTTGTTTCATTCTAAATCACGTTATTATGCTACTTGATTAAATTCAAGTTGATTCTAGATCAACTATTACTGTCATTTATACACGGTAATTATCGCTTATTTTCTTAACCAAGCATAAATGATGATCTGAATTATATATAAGTTAATTTACTTTTTTATAAAAACAAACATTTATAGTTAGATGCAAACATTTAACTATAACCATTCATTAATAGCTATAATGTCGGGTCAGGTTTGGGTTTCGGGTTAATTTCGGTAGTGTCGGATGCGGGCTCAGGTCAATATATCTCGAGTCAGATTCAGGCTTTGGGTTGAGTTCAGTCGTGTCAGGTGCAGGTTCGGATTGATATTTCTCGGGTCAGAATCGAATTTCGGGTTGAGTTCGGTTTAGGTTTGGGTCAATATTTCTCGGGTCAGATTTGGGTTTTGAGTGAAGTTTGGTCATATAGAGTTCAGGTTCGGATCAATATTTCTTAGGTAAAAAATGGATTTCGGGCTGAATTCGATTGTGTCGGTCCGTGTCGAGTTCTAGATTCGAGTTAGAGATTGACATCACTAATAGACACCCTTCTCTCTTAGGAGTTGTAGGAGACAGGTTTATGTCTTTCTTCAAATATAGTTTTTGTTTCCAAAATAAAACATTTTTCTAATTGTTTATCAAATATTAAAAAGATATACTTAGTTTAGAGAGAAAGTCTCAGGAAATGCAATACGTTCATAAACTTAAGGACTGTCCACAGTACTTTTTTCTTGAATGTTGTATTTTTTTTATAAAATTTAAATATTATATTTTAAAATTTTAAACAAGTAAAATGTATATTTGAATGTGAAAATATATTTTTTTAAAACATAATATAAAAAATTATATTTCTAAATTTAGTATATAATTTAACAAATACAGTGTATAAGTAAAACAAAATTCAGGGGACTGTTCATAAATTTGTGGACAAGCCGTCTTTCAGGAGCTCACTCTAGTTTATACGTTAAACACTTATAAGTTCTACCAAACATAAGTGTTTTACTTCTAATCTAAGCACATTTTTAGTGTCTGCTAAACTCTAAAAATCTGCTTATTTTTAAAGTAGGAGCTAATTTTGTAGGGAAAAGCAAAAGTTTGTTCCCCCTATTTTTAAAATTAGTTAGCTTTGCTTATAAGTATAACTTCTTAAACACACCCCATCCTAACAACCGCATCACTGTAACTAAGTGCATCTTGTCTGAATCAAGTCAACGTAGTTCATGAGATTTTATAAGTTGATGTATAATTCACGATCTGGTTGCACAAATCGTATTTTTGTAATAATGTGTGTACAAATCCTATTTTCAAGGTGTTTACGGTTTGGACAATACAAATCGTGCTTTGAATTAAGTGGTGATATAATTGTAGAAGATCCATACTTGGCGTGGTAACACTTTTCGATGTTAAGTGGTCATGATTTTTGCATGAAGTAAATTAATATCTCCGAGAATGATATTATAATATTTATTGGTGTAATAATACAATTTGATTGGAAACTTCCCAATGGTCGTAGGAACTACTCCATCTGGTTCATTATATTGGCACCATGTCAATGGACTCTTTTTTTTCGAAAAGTAAAATGTGCGGAAAAGATTGTATGTAAGAGTAAAAAATAAATTTAGTGGATAAAAATAATCTAGAATTTTCCAAAAAAGGAAAGTTCCAATGTAAAAAAAAAATTTCCAAAAAAGAAATGATGCCAATATAAAAAAATCGAAGGGAGTAATTGTAAAAAAAATGTTGTAATTATAACCTGAAAAGGCCCACTGCAAACTATCCTCTCTTTATCAAAATTATTAAACATGAACACTAAAACATGGATCCAAAAGCTTACAAATAGAGAAGGAAACAAAGGGGCAGAGCAAAATCAGGAATGAAATTGGGACAATTTGGATATCAGTATGAAAGGGATTTTCCCGATGAATAACAGAATACATCCCTGACTATATTTCTCTTTCCTCTCTCATCCTCCTTTCCCTTTCTAAAATTTGCTTTGTACTGTAACGATCGAAAATGGTCACATTACTGCTGCTAACGGCTCTCTCTCACCTGTCGAGAGAGTTGCTCCGTTGATTGGAATCCATGGCGGATAAAACAACAACCTCTAATGCCAAATCATTCATCGCAACCCTTCAATCAAAAGATCCTCCACTCCTATCAGCCCTACCAAACAATCCAGAGATTACCCCAAAATTCGAACACCTCGGTGAACCCGCCTGTCTATACTCGGATGATGATATATCCACACTTTCAGCTCACTATACGAACGCCCTTGTTGGTAAATTCACCAAGGGAAGATTATCTATGGACCAGCTGGAATGAGCCTTCAAGACAGTAGGTTTCTCCGGGAAATACCAATTGGGGTCGCTTGACTACAAGCACATACTGATCCGCTTCGAACTCCCAAATGACTATCAACGCTGCTGGATCAAAGGAACGTGGAGTTTCAACGGAGTTCACATGAAGATACTCAAATGGTCACCGGACTTCTCCACACAAAAGGAATCGCCGATCGTCCCAATATGGTGCACAATCAGGGAAGTTCCCCTGTACTATTACAATACTTCATCTATAGAGGCTATTGGAAATAGTATAGGCAATTTCATCAAAAAAGATTTAGCTACTGGGATGCTAACTAGGCCATCAGCTATCAAGCTCTGTGTGGAGATAGACCTCCAGAAACCCCTAAATCAGTTCATTAGGTTAGGTTCTGTCTCTAACAATAGGAAATATACCATTGAGTATGAGGACATACCCCTGTATTGTGAAAATTGTGCTAAATTGGGACACTCATTGAACCAGTGTAGAGCTCTAGGCCAAAATAATACAACTCCACATTGGCAACCCACGGGGAACATATTTGAAAAGATACCTAACATGGCCAATGAACTACAACCTACAAACATCTACTAACTCAAAGAGCAGTTAGTGCATCAAAAAGCCACTACAAACCCTACACTGCAACCATCCTCTTACAAGCCCAAGTCCATGGAAATTAGCCCTGCTAGAAACAGAACACAACAAGAAATTAGTCCTGTAAGAAACATAACACCTTCACCCCATCCCTCCCCAGCTCTTGACCTCACAGACTCTCCCCATGATGTTCCAGATTCACCTACCACAGATTTGATCAATGCAACAGCACAACCAAGCCAAAAAAAAATCCAAAAAATTTATGCTAAAGATGATATACCTATAGGGTCCCAAAAAGCTTAATTTTCACAAATTCTCTACACTAATCCCCCACATTCTCAACAAAGAAAGATGGAAAATAGATTCTCTGTTCTACAGGTCACAGAGGAACCCCTAGAAGTAGAGGAAGAACTGGAACACCCTCCACACCAAACATTGCTAGAAGAGATGGAAGAAGAAGAACCTCTCCTGGATGACACAATCCCAAAGCCTGGGCCGATATTTGTTCAATCCCAAACAACAGGTAATGTGAACTCTACAGGTAAGTCTAAATCTAGAAAAAACACTTACCTGAATCAGTTAAACAAGATGATGCTGAGATCAAATACTAAAAGCCATAAATCAGGTGAACAATGACATACACCACTACCATTAATTTTCTAGTCTGGAACCTTAGGGGTTTAGAGACTTCAATGCTTAGGTTGAAACACCTCATTAAACAAAAAAAGATTGAGCTACTGTGTGTAATAGAGCCTATGCATGATAATAATAAATGTCACTCCTATATGGAGAAACTCAGATACTCTCATTTCTTGCCCCTTGAAAATGGAAAAATTTGGCTTCTTTAAATGTTGCTTTACTTTCACAACATGAGCAATTCTTACATGTAAAAATCACACATGTAGCAACAAAAATTGAAATGGATGCTGTTTTTGTTTATGGCCTTAGGAATAGGGAAGGTAGGAAGGTTTTATGGCAAGATCTGAGTCACCTTCCTATTTCTGAAACTATCTTTGTAGGGAACTTTAACACAATTTCTTCACTTACATAATATAGAGGACCTTCCACCCCCCAATCTAGGCAGTATAAGATATTTCAATGGCTGGAAAACCTCTAAGGGAATCCAGGAAATCAATACTGTAGGGAATCTATACACATAGACTAATTCTAGGCTAAGAAATCCCACTTTCAAAAGATTAGATAGAGGTCTGAGTACTATGCAATGGAATGCCAAATTCCCATCCTCTTCCATTCAAATACTAAATAGACAATCCTCATACCACTCCCCCCTTCTTCTACAAATCTCATCCACAGTTTCCTCCCACCCTAAACCCTTTAGATTCCTAAATACATGGTTCAACAGACCAGAATTTACTGAATTAGTTAAAAATAATTGGGCCAAACCGATCCCTCATCAAGGTATGCTCAGACTCTATCTTAAACTAATTAGACTTAAGAAGATAATTAAAATCTGGAACAAGGAATCCTTTGGAAACATTGATTCCAATGTACTAATTGCTGAGGAAAA
Organism: Rubia yunnanensis; assembly: GCA_037428765.1. Classification (NCBI taxonomy): domain Eukaryota; kingdom Viridiplantae; phylum Streptophyta; class Magnoliopsida; order Gentianales; family Rubiaceae; genus Rubia; species Rubia yunnanensis. The sequence continues at coordinate 76,853,198 of CM075064.1, forward strand.
TCTAAGACTGCAGGAGATAAACTATTATTCCACCCATTCGGAAACAGATCAAATTAAGCTAAATGAGAAAAAGGAACTGCTAATAAGAGCTTTAAAAGAAAAAGAAAAATACTGGAAGCAAAAATCAAGAATTGACTGGACCAAACTTGGATATAATAACACTCAATTTTTCCATAAATCAGTTCAGGAAAAAAAATGCAAGCTACACATTTCAAAAATTAAAAATAGACAAGGACTTTGGTTAGATAATCATACTGACATACAGGAAGAGGCTATATCTTTTTACTCTGATATGCTCTCTGAGCCAAACCAGCCAAATCCTTCCACATATTACTACCACTTTCTCAGCCAAATCCCAACAGTAATATCTCCACAGGACAACCAGTCCTTGTCTAAACCAGTTTCAGAAGAGGAATTAAAAATAGTGGTAATGAGTCTGAACAGAAATAGTAGTCCAGGTCCTGATGGTTTCACTACAAAATTCTATGCTAAATGCTGAGATATAAGAAAACAGGACCTAATAGATGCAATAAACGACTTCTTGTTAGGCTCAGAAATACCAAGAGGAATAAGTAGTACATGGATAGCATTAATCCCCAAAAAGCAGACACCCTCCTCTTTTGATGACTATAGGCCTATTAGTCTCTCAAATGTAGCAAATAAAATCTGCTCTAAGGTGTTAATGGAAAGATTGAAACCCTATATGGAAAACTTAATCTCCCCAAATCAGACAGCTTTTATGAAAAATAGAGACATTTCAGATAATGTACTATACCTACAGGAAATGATTAAGTTTTTAGACAGAAAAAATAGGGTTCCAAACTGTATTTTAAAGCTAGACCTTAGGAAGGCATTTGATAGAGTAAATTGGCTTTTCTTGGAAAAGGTTCTTAGTAAGCTTGGTTTCACATGGAGTTTTTTAAATGCTATAATGAACAACCTCTCTCAGGCTTATTTTTCATTTCTCATTAATGGGAACCCTGTTGGATTTTTCAGAGCCATAAGGGGCATCAAACAAGGTGATCCTCTTTCCCATTTTCTTTTCAATATTTTCTTTGAAGCTTTCTCCAGAAGCTTATCGTTTATTTTCATGAATAAAAGACTCAGTTACTATCAGCTTCCCTCAGGCATTACACCTACATCCCACTTGAGTTATGCTGATGATACTATTATCTTCTTGCAAGCCTCTAAATCTAATCTAATCAGAATCAATGCTTTCTTAGAAACTTTTGAACTAACCTCTGTACAAAAGATAAACTTTGACAAATCTGACTTCTATGCTAGTTCAAGAGCAACAACTGTTAAACTAAATCGGATAAAATCGATTCTAGGGATGAAGAAAGGAGTCTTTCCATTTAAATACCTGGGATGTCCAATATTCAAAGGTAGGACCTTATAACTCTATTTTGAACCTTTGTTGGAAGATGTAGATAGAAAGCTCCTGAACTGGAAAAACAGATGGTTAAGCCTGGGAGGCAAAATGGTGCTTATTCAATCTTGTCTATACTCCCTCCCACAGCATATATGGTCTGTCTTAAAGCCCCCCCAAACAGATAATAAAGGCATTGGAAAAGAAAATGACAAGATTCTTCTGGGGAGAAACAGAGGGTAAATCACACAAAATATGGAGAAAATGGGCTGACCTGAGTACACATAGATACCAGAATGGTCTAGGATTTAGATCTGTAAGAGCAATAATATATGCATGTTCTACCAAACTGTGGTGGAAAAGCCAATTGGGAACAACTTTGTGGTCCAAACTGTTATGGGATTTACCACAGTCCCATAAGAAGTCCCATACTTGGAAAAGGATATGTGATATTAACCCCTTTGCAGAAGAAAACTCTCTCATTATACATGGCAAAGGAACGAGTAATTGTTGGAATGCAAATTGGAGTCCAAATGGTCCCCTTTCTAATTGTGTTCCACCTCTAGTCATCTCACCTTTTTACTACTACACTATTGCTGAATTCATCAGAGAAAAAAGTTAGATAATACAACATATCTCCCCTTATCTGGAACATGATACTTTGAGTTTTTTGCAGGTTGCACAGGTTAACACTGAAAGGGAGGATAGACCTATATGGAAACTGGAAGACACGGGCATTTTCTCCTTCAGATCAACCTGTAGGGCCCTTACTCAGCAACCAGGTAACTTCCCAGCCACTAGACACATCTGGAACCCCAGACTGCCAAAAAAATATCTATTTTTACATGGAAATTGCTTAATTGTCTCCTGCCTTTTGATGATGTTTTAGTCCAATGTGGTTTTAGTTTAGCTTTGAAATGTCCAGCATGCAATCAACCAGACTCAATAGAGCATTTTTTCACTTCATGCCATCTGGCTCAGATTGTTTGGGACTTTTTCTCAGATATTCTGGGGATTAAACTACAGGCTTTAGACAGCCTGACCCTAAGGTTTTTTACATTTTGGAATAATACTGAACTGTCCTCGGTTCATAGGGATATATGTAGGATGTTGCCATCTCTGATATGTTGGTCATTGTGGAAAGCTAGGAATGCATTTTATTATGACAACAAAAAATTTTCACAAGCTCTAATCAGTAAGGAAGTGAGAGATCTTATCTTCCTCTCTTTCTTAGCCAAGCCTGGTCACTCCAATATATATCTAAATAGAAGTTATCCTATTTCCTCTCTAATCCCACCCCTGAGACCCCCCCCCCCCCAAGCCTTCTATATCCACTGTTTTCTAGAAAAAGCCACCATAGAACACTATAAGTGTGAATGTAGATGCATCCTAGTCTTCCAACACGTCGACAATTGGCCTTATAGCTAGAGATTGGACTGGTAAACCTTGCCTAATTTAATCTTTAACTATCACTGCTAGTACACCATTAGAGGCTGAAATGAAAGCTATCCAAGCTGCAACTAGGAGCTTCACTAGTTTGTACCCCGGCTGTTCTTACATAGTGGAATCAGATGCCATGCTTGCGATGAACATGATAAACAATCCCAGAAATGCCAAATGGTCTCTATATGTTTTAGCTTTCAAAATCCACTCTGAACTTAAGAAGGCTACACTCAGGCATGTCTTTAGAGAATGTAATGCAGTGGCCGATGCAATCTCAAAGCATAAACCTTCACAACCAAGCATCAACATCTCTAACATCCCACCAATCATCAAAGGCCTTATTCACCTGGACATTAATAATTTCCCTTACATCCGAACATAGAAGCATGCTACCAGAAGATAGATACTGCTGGAGTTTTTTATTTCTTTTGCAGGGACATAGCATAGACATTCACTCGAGCCCTCGAACCGTCGAGGCCGCGGACACTGGATACCTCGAGCCCTCGAACATTCAAGTTCTCGAACACTGGAGCCCTCGAGCACTGGAGCCCTCGAGCACTGGAGCCCTCGAACACTAGAGCCCTCGAGCACTAGAGCCCTCGAGCACTGGAGCCCTCGAGCACTGGAGCCCACGAGCACTGGAGCCCACGAGCACTGGAGCCCTCGTGCACTGGAGCCCTCGAGCAATGGAGCCCTCGAGCACTGGAGCCCTCGTGCACTGGAGCCCTCGAGCACTGGAGCCCTCGAGCACTGGAGCCCTCGAGCCCTCGAGCCCTCGAGCACTGAGCCCTCGAGCACTGGAGGCCTCGAGCACTGGAGCCCTCGAGCACTGAAGCCATTGAATACTGGAGGCCTCGAGCACTGGAGCCCTCGAGCAATGGAGGCCTCGACCACTGGAGCTCCCAAGCACTGGAGCCCTCGAGCACTGGAGCCCTCGAGCTCTGGAGCCCTCAAGCTCTGAAGCCCTTGACCACTGGAGCCCTCGATCACTGGAACCCTCGACCACTGAAGCCTTCGAGCACTGGAGCCCTCGACTACTGGAGCACTCGAGCACTGGAGTTTCTCACTCGAGCCCTCGACCACCCAAGCCCTCGAGCCCTTATACCATCGAGATGTAGAGCCCTCGATCACGGGATACCTCGAACACTTATGATCTCGAGCCCTCGAGCATAGGAGGTATTGAGCCCTGGATCCCTCGAACACTTAAATTCTCGACCCCTGCCGCCTTCGAGCCATCAAACACTCGAACCAAGGAGCACTCAGGCACTCGAACCTCGAACCATCGAGCCTCGAGCCCTCGAGCCCTCGAGACCTCGAGACCTCGAGCCACCAAGTACTACCTCCTCTCCTCTGGAACCATTAGTCCACTAGTATTAGACTTTTCTTTTGAGGGCAACGAGGTTGCCTTATCAATATAATATTTCCAAAACAACATTGTACATCTTTTGGTTTCTAAATAGGTTTGGAGAACCTAATAAATATCCCCCAAAATGAAAAAAAGAATACATCCCTGACAATATATTGTTGTTGTAACTTTGTTCCTTCTCAAAACAAGACACTGTTGGTGTACTTTACTCTTGCAAGAAAGGCGGATGCAAACACAAGGTATCCATACATACCATTGGGAAGTTTCCAATCAAACTGGACTATTGTATATGCTCTTAGCCAATGGTAAAATCGCACTTAAATCATTTTTGTAATTTCAATTTATTAGATATTCAATATTTCTCTTCCAACTCAACAATTAAAATCACAATTAAATCACTCTATTTTTCTCTCTACAGTAATTGGAACTCTGTTGCAACAATTTCATGGATCGCACTTGATTTTCTCTATCCTACTCATTTTAAATAAATTTGTCTACCCATATAAATTGAAATGCGAAATTTAATAATACATTTGTAATTTTTGAATTGAATTTCATTTTTTTAAATTTCATATTTAAAATTAATTTCAATTTTATAAAATTTATTTTATCATAAGAATTAAACTGAACCATATATTTTTTAAAAGAATGTAATTTCAATTTTTAAAAGGAACCAAAATTTAATTTCAACTTTTCTAAAAAACAATTCAGAATTTTTAAAGATTTTTTTTTTGTTTTTTACCAATTTTTAAAAATTATGATTTTTAAAATTATAAAAATTCAGCCTTTTAAAAAAAATTGGACGTCACACGTGGCACCACACAATTGGACCACGCATCCCAATAGGGTAATGATTTTTTTTAAAAGAGAGGACATGCTCTACCTCTAGGCCTATCTCCCTTTGCCTCTTTATAGGCCTAGGGGTAGAGTATCCGTGGTGTAGAGCCTGAGACGTAATCGTATGGGGAGGGTTGTTGTCACACTCCCTTAATTACGGAGGCGGTGACAGTGAAAAATTGCAAGAGCACCCTATGTGACAGGTATGGGAAAGTGCTGACCATCGACCACACTATGTGTTATGAGCACTATATTAGGTTGTTGAGGTCTTATATGTGATAGAATTGAGGATCAATATATTTAATCAACCACAAATATTCCCCAAGTGTCTGCCTATATAGTTTACTTATGTTTTACCTTTATGTTAGTAGTTGTTTTATCATTTTACTATACTAGCTATTCCTAGTGACCAACCTCAATTCGGGTCGTTAATTGTAGCTAATTAACCCAAGTGGAGGCGTTTGTGGGAAGGTCAAAGATAAGATTTGTATTTTGCACCATTCTCACTACTATGCTACCGATAGGGTAGTTAGCGGTAAACCTTGGGTATGTCCACAGAGATGCTAGGGCCTAAGAGTCAAGGAAAACACAAGCTCGTACGGGTCGTCAATCCGAACGAGTGAAAGGAATAGCTAGTAAATACAAACAAGATGGGGAGGGGGAGGTTTGGTTTTTCACTCAACACTATTAAATATAAAAGGAAAAAAGAACAATTAATCCATAAAGCTAAGAACTTGGGGAGTTATTGCGCAACATGGTTAATCTAATGTGTCGATCATCGATTCATTCACATAGAGATTTAGACAAAGCTAATAGGGTGTTCATAACACGTGGTGTTGCCGATGTCAAACACTTCCCCGCACCTGTTACGCCGAGTGCACTCGCAACCCTCCATCGACACTGCCATCGTAATTAGGGGAGTACAACGAGGTCTGAACATTGTTATAGTTCTTTTTCTCTCCTGTGCGATTACGTCCCGGACTTTCACCAGGAATTCCCTACTTCCCAATCACCTATCAATTAGGTCAAGGGGGCGTTGGCACCTTATCTATAACACTAGGGCCTCTTACAACCCTAGCTTGTTACTTTTTCACAATCTCTACCTGTAACCTCTCAGACTACTTTACATAATTAGCTAAGACTGGTGCAATGGAAAATAAGTCAACGCAAAACCCAGGTCTCCCGTGCAAACATCCACACAGACACAACGTACTCCCTTACCCATACAAACATCTAAGTTTTCCTTCACAAGGGAGCATCAATATTTTCACCATACATGAATATAGCCCAAATTGTGTGCTTATATGTGGTATACTATTCATGCAATTCAAACATTCAAGAACAAGTCCTAATAATATCATGAACACAAAATAAGGATAAACTATAGAATCTCACAAAACAAAGATTAAACCATGAATGCGCCTACAATTTATCCCTAAGCGATAGAAACTACTACATAGATATGAAATTCAAATATAAATTTGAATTCCACATCATAGGATCCCAGCAAAATTAGAAGGAAAGGAAACAAAATTGAGAGAGTGTTTCTCTCTTTAGAGTTGCTCTCCTAATAATCTAAAAATGATCTAACTTACTTAACCTAGTAGACTAAGGCTATATTTACAGTAGTAGGGGATTGGGCCTAAAAATAGGCCCAAAATAGGCAAAAAATGAGTAAACCCTGGTTCAGCTGCCGCCTGGCGCGGGCCATCGCGGATAGCGTGACCCGTGGCAGTACTTTTACATAGGTTGTTGGGTCTGGCACATGCCATTCCCTTCATCCGGCGCGGGATGCTGAATCTGGCGTGGGCTGCATTGCATCATCGGGCGTGAACCAAGGCCTTTGACACGGGCCACCGTTAGCGTGGGTAATTTGGAACTTCTGATCTGTGGCGTAGGTCATTGTCAGAAGGCTCGGTCTGCTTAGAAAATTGGCGTGAGCCATCATTAGGATCATCAATCTGCTAAAAAACATGGTAGGGGGTGCGGTCTTTGGCATGGGGCATCGGCTGGTCTTGGCATCTTGGACTTGGAACGGTGTGGGCCATCGTAAATGAGACGGTTCGCGCCCATACTTAGCTGATTTTAAGTACAAATTAAGACTTGTGCTTGTGGCTCGTGGCAATTAGCACGGGCCACGCCATAGCCTCGTGCTAAACACTGTTGGCACGGGATAACTCCTTTGGCGTGGGCCGTTAGTGCTATGCATGAGCGGCCTGTGCTGACCTGTTTGTGCCTTGGCCGGCTGAACTTCTTCCCTTCACTACGGATGAACCGTTAGTTTGATTTGAGAGTTCTAGTAGTCGATTTTGTAGTGCTCAAGAAGATGAATCCAATGGAATTATCTTTGTAAGGTAATTATGAGAACGCTATGAGAATAATTGTCATTCAAGGCTTATTCCATTGGATTCATCTTCTCAAGCACTACATAATCAACTACCTATCAAATTGGACTAACGGCTTACTCGTAGAAAAGGAAACTAACTCAACCAGGCAAGGCATGAACAAGATGGTGCGTTCATAGTTTGGCACCAATATTCTGCACTAAAGAAGCAGCCCTGCTCCAAGAAGACCAGCACAAGGCTTTGGTGCGACTCGCACCAAACCACATGGGCAGCCAGCATGAAGTGAAGACCCACTCCACGCAGCTAAGTATGGGCGCATGATGTTCTATTTTTGGCATCCCGTGCCATTCCAAACTCAATGTACTAAGACCAGCCGGCGGGGTGTTGGAAATCACACGACCCGCGCCAAATTTTAGAGCCAGCACCTGTCATGACCACGTGTCACGAGTCGCCCTCTAAGGGTGTGAACCGTGCGGCCTATCCACGCACAACCGTGCCACGACTACCACCTGAATCCCACGTACTTCGTACACCGCCCGGTGGCTCGCAGCAGACTGGGCCCGTTAAGGGACATGGAATGTGCAGTGGAATATACACACCCGAGAGAGCATGGCTCACACACACAAGACAACGATGTAATATAAGGCCCAACAACTGGGAAGCAAATGCTTATATTCAATATATCACAAAATGGTAACCGGATGTAGAGAGCTCACTACTCTACATATATGATGTGCAAACGTTATCATGAGTGCTAGCTACATAAACAAAATAAGGTTAAAGGCTAAAACAGTACGCAGGCTTGGACCTTGATCAAAATAGCTAGGATAAACTAATAACTAAGCTATTTCAAGTATTTACAAGAAAAAGAGATGACTTCTGAGACAAGGAGCTTGGGACGTGTCATCTTGGACCCGGCGCAGCAGTAATGGTGCTGGCCGGCAGGGCAACCGGGCGCTGCTCGCACGGCCATTGGGCACAGACGGCTCGGGCATTCTGCACAGCGCATCGTGGGCGCAGAGATGGGACATCACGGGCCGTGAGCGATTAAGGGTTTGGCACTGGATGACCCGTTGGCATGTGCAGTGCGATCAAAGGAGACTGGTTCGCAGTGATGCATTGAGCAGCACGGGACCGCGACATCGTTTTGGCATCATTTTGGCACCGATGCAGGTATGGGGTCGCATTGGGGTCGGGCGTTAATCCCCACCCTGTAACATTCTCCCTCACTTAATTTGGCGAACGTCCCCAGAGCCATCAATTCTCCAAGGTGCTTCGCTACCCATACATTTTCCGTACACTTCTGCCTTCAAAAAGGGGTTGAGTTAAATTGCTAGCGCTGGTGTACTTTTATGTAGCCGTGGTCTTTGGATTCTCTTCAAGTTCCATTTTTGAGCTGGCTTGATTTTATAGCACCCCACTCCTTGATCAATAAACAAAGGAATGTCCAACTCTGATGCTATCCGATACGTATCATCATCCGTTCACGTTTCCGCTTCCGGCCTTGTGGAACAACAAAGGGTTGCTGATGTGAATGATGAATCGTCTTTCCCCGTTTGATTTTTACAAGGTTTAGCTTGCTTAAACGACTCAAACGGGAAGCATGATGGGTCGCGCTAGCTGGCAGATATCTCTTTTGAATCCAGATCTTAATGGCAACCGACAACGCTTCCTACACTCTTTGCTCAACAAATCTTCGTCCTTTACAGTCGGGGAGCCACCCACAACCTACTCAGTCTTCATACTTGCTTCGTAAAGCTCCTCGGATCCATCGGGCTAACCCATTGCTGGTGTAGACCGTTCAGACCCTTCGTTTCTGTTCTTCCCACCGAATCTTGTCTTAAGCACTGAACGATCTGTAAAGCCGAGATTTTACCCCTGGATGAACTCTTCACAGTCATTTTAACCGTGCATGGATTGGTGCCTAAGACGTAAAGGCAATTGCCATATGGGTATACGACAATCGGTGCATCTCTCAGAAGTTTCATGTCGCAGACTAAACCGAAGTCGTCCATTAACGACATGGAAACACATTATGGCGCTTATGGAGTCAAACTTGACCGAGCATCACCTCGCAATACCCAGCACCGGTTGAGCTTCGCTATTAACGGCCCTCATTCTACCCACAGCTTTCTTGGAATGTCAAGCTTTGGTGCGGCCTTCCCCGCTTTGCTCAACACATTGTGGCTCTTTCGGATTGGACTGCATCGACCACCGTAATGGATTTATCCCACAGATTTTAACCAACTCAATATCGTCAAGTTTCAGTACGGCCTTCCCCACTTTACTTGACACACTTGTGGCTCTCACTAAATGGACTGCAGCGACCACAACCGTGGATTTATCTCGCAGATTTTAACCATTTCAGATTCGTCAAGCTTCAGTGCGGTCTTTCCCACTGTGCTTGACCAACTTATAGCTCTCTTGGATCGGACTGCAGCGACCACCATCGTGGATTTTCCCACAGACTCAATCTCATATCCGTCAAGCTTTGGTGCGGCCTTCCCCGCATTGCTTGACCAAATTTTAGCTCATTTTGATTGGACTGCAGCAACCACCCGGTCGATCTCAAACTCAGTTAACGGATTCAACCGCCCTGGCTCTCTTGATCCCACTATGGAATTACGCCACATATTTAAATGCCCCCACAGAGTAAGGTTCTTTCCTCTTCGGCCCAGACTCCTCAGTCGACTTCAACTGAACTCCCCCGCTAAGTGTCTCACCGATTCGTCTCAAGTTCTCGAGCAACATAGCAGTGATCCTCTGCTCTGTTGGACAATCAACAAGGGCTTGGTTCCCTTTGCACGTTTTTCCCACCAGTTGCATCTAAGCATCTAAATTGGGGTACACTCCATTCCTTCCAATACCGAATTGAACCTGAAGCTACCTCCGCATTTCGGACCGGGTTAAAAGTCACCCCCTACCTTGGAAGTACTTGCACCCGCACCATTTCCTACCTCAACAACGGTAGAACCGCCCATTTCCCTATCAACTCTTTGCGATCCTTCGCCATATGAGTACTCTCGACTCGGACGAACGCCACCGCAAAGTTATAGTCCATACAGCAAGCTCTCCTTAGCTAGAGCATAGTCCACAACTCCAATCCCTAGCTGAAGTCAAAGAGTTTTTACATCTTCGGACGGTCAGGCAACTATAACGAGCAAGAGAACACCGGCAGGCACCCTATAGTGCGGCCGATCCATGCAGCTTTTGGGAATCGGCAAGTATCCCATAATACAACCGATTCTAGCATACAGCTTGGAACACCGGCACGTATCCCATAATATGTCCGGTCTACTCCAAGATCCCCATCTTGACAAGCCTGATCTCCAACCGAATCCTTCTTCGACATAGGATGGCCAATCACTATACGCCCAAGTGCCGTTTGGGCTTTGATACCAACTGTCACGGGTCGTCCTCTAAGGGTGCAAACCGTGCAGCCTAGCTGTGCACAACCGTGCCATGACTACCGCTTGAATCCCACGTGTTTCGCACACCGCCTGGTTGCTCGGAGTGGACCGGGCCCGTTAAGGGACATGGTCAAATGTGCAGTGGAATATACACACACGAGAGAGCATGGCTCACACACACAAACCAACGATTTAATATAAGGCCCAACAACTGGGAAGCAAATGCTTATATTCAATATATCACAAAACGGTAACCGAATGTAGAGAGCTCACTACTCTACATATATGTTGTGCAAACGTTATCACGAGTGCTAGCTACATAGACAAAATAAGGTCAACTAAAACAGCATGTAGGCTTGGACCTTGACCAAAATAGCTAGGCTAAACTAATAACTAAGCTATTAAAAGTATTTACAAGCAAACGAGATGACTTCTGGGACAAGAAGCTTGGGACGTGTTATCTCGGACCGGGCGCAGCAGTAACGGTGCTGGCCGGCAGGGCAACCGGGTGCTGCGCGCACGGGCATTGGGCACAGACGGCTCGGACGTTGTGCACAGCGCGTTACGGGCACAGAGATGAGACATCACGGGCCATAAGCGGTTAAGCGTTCGGCACTGGATGACCCGTTGGCGTGTGCGGCGCGATCAAAGGAGACTGGTTCGCAGTGACGCGTTGAGCGGCACGGGACCGCGGCATTGTTTTGGCATCGTTTTGGCACCGATGTAGGCATGGGGTCATGTTGGGGTCGGGCATTAATCCCCACCCCGTAACACCATGGCACGTACCAACAGCCACGGGAGCGGATCAAAACCATCATTTTTAGCCCCCTGATGCCGCCCGCAGACGATGCAGCCTGCACCAGAGGGTAGATGTAGCCCGTGCCAAGCTTTGCACCGCGTTCCTCATGAAGATCCGTGCCCTGCACCAGATTAGGTGCCCTGCACCACATGAATGGACGCAGCCCACGCCAGGCCTCACGCCCCGCGCCAGGGGGCGGCTGAGCTAGGGTTTGCCTTACTTTAGCCTATTTTAGGCCTCTTTTTAGGCTTAATCTCCTACTACTATAAATAGAACCTTTTTCTACTAGGTTTTCATATCTTAGAGACTTTATCATATCATATTCTATCTTGGTAGTTAGAAGAGGACTCTCTCATTTTCTTTTCTTTCTTTTGCTTTGATCCTAAGATGTGGAATTCAAATATTTATTTGAATTTCATGTCTAGGGATTAGTTTCTATAGCTTGGGGATAAATTGTAGTATCATGGTCTAATCTATTTTCTTTTTGATATTCTTTAATTCTTCCTAATTTTATGTTCATGATATTATTATGATTGTGCTTAATTATTTGAAATGCATGAATAGTACACCACATATAAGCACGCATTCTGGGCTATATTCATGTATGGTGAAAATATTAATTCCCTCTTGGGAAGAGAAACCTGGGTGTTAGAATGGGTAAGAGAGAATGCATCTGCGTTGGTGTGTGCACAGGGGATTCGAGAATGCTTTAACTTACTTGCCATCGCACCAGTCTTAGCTGACTTTATAAAGTTGTCTAAGAGGTTCCGGGTAGAGATAGAGAATGGTAGAAAACTAGGGTTGTGAGATACCTTAGATCATAGATAAGGTGCCAATGATCGTTGGGCCTAATTGATAGGACCCGGGGGAAGTAGTGCATTCATGGTGGAATCCCGGGATGTAATTGCATGGGGAAGAAACATACCTACAACAACGGTTGGACCTTGTTGTACTTCCCTAATTACGATGGCGGTGTCAGGGAGGGTTGCGAGAGAACCTGTCATGACAGGGGCGGGGAAGTGTGTGCTATCAGCCACACCACGTATTATGAACAGTCTTTGAGGTTTGCCTAAATATCTATGTGAATGAATTAAGGATAGAAGCATTAGATTGACCATATTGCTCAATGATTTCCCAAGTTCTTAGTTTAATTAGTGTGCTTTGTTTTTTTTTTACTTTTATGCTTTGTAGTTACTAGAGTGAACCCCCCCCCCCCCCCCGTTGCATGTTTGCTTTACCAGATATTCATTTCCCTCGTACAGATTGATGATCCGTATTAGGTTGTGTTTTGATTGGTACATTAGACCTAACATCTCTGTGGCAAGCCCATGGCTTACCGCTAAATACCCTCTAGGTAGCGTGCAGTGAGAACAGGGTGCTAAATTACAAATCTTATCTTCTAACCCCCTAGCCTCTGCTCAGGTTAATTAGCTATGGTTAACAACCTCGGGAGAGGCAGGTCAGGGTCACACCTTCACACATAAGATAAGAATTTGTTGAATCATGCTTAGATTTATAGATATCAAACTCCACTTTATCCATGTCATCTTCTAGAGTCAAGATTTCCAAGTGGGCATCGATTTTAGTCCTAGACATTTTGAGAAAAGGTCTCCCCAAAGTATTGGGGGTGCACTTCCGCCATGCGCCACATCTAGGACATAAAAGTCCGCCATAAAAACCAACTTTCCAACTCGCAGCATCGTGTCCTTTACTAGTCTACGAAGACTAGCTTGGGAATGATCGGTAAGTTGAACAATCACTCTAGTATCCCTAAGCTCGCCTATTTCTAGGCATTCATATAGACTAAACGGATAACATTGATGGATGCGCCTAAATCTATCATGGCATTTACAACAAATTTACCACATAAAGAGATAGGGATAGAAAACATACTGGGGTCACCGCATTTCTTAGACAAATTTTTATGGTTCAAAACGGTGACTCCCCCAATTTTAAAATGTCTTAACCTCTTAATTGGCCTACTTCTCTTCTTTTTGCATGCAACTTTAAGAAATTTAGCATACGATGACACATTTTCAATTTATTCCAAGATAAAAATGGCTACCTCGACCTTTTCAAAGACTTTTCGAATGTATGCATCATTGGTCACCAACTTTGGTTTTCCCCTCAAAGTATTTGGAAATGGAGGTGGAATGGTAGCTTGTGCCTCAAGCGGGGGAAGCTCCTGGAAGGTGCTTCATTGACCACAATCTCATCTTCTTCGAAGTTTGCTTGGTAACCTCCAATACCCTATCATCCTCTTGCATCACTTTCTTTTCGGACTCACAAACTTCCTTCCCACTTCTCAACTTGAGAGCACTCATGTTCCTTGGATTGATCTTTGGTTGGAAAGGGAGTCTTCCGGACTCCTTGACTTCAAGCCAGCTCACCGAGGTGGCAAGTTTCCCAACTTGAACTTCAAGATTTTTTACACTTGAGAAAGCTCTATTACCAAGGTCTTCAATCTTATGCCTTGTCTTCTATGCAACAACTTCATGTTTCTTTTCCAATTGACCGATGGCTTCTAAGATATTCTTTCAATCTGATTTGTAGATCGAGGCATGGTTGTTGGAGGAACCTTCACCTCGAGGGTATGGTTGAGGAGGGGCTTGCCCACCTTGTTATCCTTGAAGTTGGTCATCCTCTCTCCATAGGAAATTTGGATAATCTCAATACCTTAGGTTGAACGAGTTAGCATATGGATCCAGCATTGCATCTCCATTTCCCCGGAAACCTTGTGGTTGACCCCTAGCAAATTGTGGCCTCTCTTGGTTTTTTTACTCAACGGCATTCACTTCTTGCAAATTGTCTACAACTTTGGTACATGCCTCAGAGTTGTGGTCGGGCTTGCAAACCCCAAAAACTTTGACTTGATGCACTTTTCCTTCCAAAAGCTCATTCATCATAGAAGCAAGAGCTTGAATTTACTCCTCCAACTGAGGCGTTTGCCAAAGTGTCGCATACCATTAGTCTGTTCTTCAAAGAGGGTCATTGCATCCTTAAGGCCCTTGTTTTCTATCGAACCATTACAAGCAACGTTCACCATTCACATATCTTTATCACATAGCTCCTCAAAGAAATAATACACTAGATCCCCCACCTTGAAGAGATGGCAGGGGCAACTCGCCAACAATCACTTGAAGCACTCCCAATAATCATACAAGCTCTCTGTAGCCCTTAGGGTGATGTTCAACAGTTATTTCTTTAGCCCCTCTAATTTAGAAGCCTATAAAAAATTATTCTCCAAGAACCTCCGCTTCATGTCCATCTAAGAACCAATGTATCCCGGTGGCAAGTAGTAGAGCCAGTCTTTAGCTCTATCTTAAAGGGAAAATTGGAAGGCTCTTAAGTTGTAGTCGTCTTCAGAAACTCCTGGAAGCTTCATGTTCGTACACACCAAGTAAAAATCCAATAGATGCTTATTCGGGTCCTCCCCCACCAATCAATGGAAAGTCGGTAGGCAATGGATCATTCCACTTTTCAGCTGACAACGTCTTCAAGTAACCATTTTCACTCAAAATTTAGTTAAGTATGGGGCGCAGACCATTCCATTTCACATGGTCTGTGCCGTTCCAAGTCCAAGATGTCAAGACTAGCCCACGAGACGTGAAGAATGAAGCGGCCCGTGCCAAGAAACTTAGCAAAATGAGGATCCGATTGATGACCCCCGCCAAACGACATGGGGTGTAGATCAGAAGTGAAAAAATGGAGCTCTAGAAGAAGACCCATGCCGGATGACACAAACTGCGATAGCACGGCCGTGCCAAGACTGACGCCCCGTGCCAGCATGAGCCATACGGCCCGTGCCAGATCAGTGTCTTGGGCATCTTTCTTCTACGGTGTTGTTTTCTATTTTTTATATTGATTTTAGAACTAATAAGACTTATGTTCCTTGCTCTATATTTTATAGACCAAAATAGACTAGACATAGTTTTCCATTGAGTTCTACAAATGCTACTGCACTATTTCAATTAATACATTGTGATTTTTGGGGTCCTTATAGAACACCATCTTCTAGTGGTGCACTTTAGTTTTTAACTATAGTTGATGATTATTCCCGAGTTTTTTGGGCTTATTTATTAGTGGCTAAGTCAAAAGTGGCTTCTAGATTTTTGGAATTTTGTGCCTTGGTGAAGAACTAATGGAGCCAAAGCATATTGCGTGTTCGGACTGATAATGGGACAGAAATATTTCTTTTGAGATCTCATTTCGCTGCATCTGGGATCATTTTTGAGACATCTATGATTGATACACCATAATAGAATTGTTGAGTTAAAAGAAAGCATCGCCATTTATTCAATGTGGCACATGCCTTATGGTTTCAATCCAGTCTTTCAGCTGATTTTTAAGGAGAATGTGTTCTTACTGCTGCTTATCTGATTAATCGGACACCGACGTAGCATCTCAATTGTCATACTCCCTTTGAGTTGCTCTATAGGCAAGCTCCAAATTACTCATCCAAATTACTCCCTTTGATGCTCATGTTCCTAGACATTGTAATCTTTAATAGTCGGGATGCAGATTTTTTGAAGACCAGTTTCCGTATTCCGCAACACTGACACCGGCCTCATCAGAAGACCCCGATAGTGCCACCACCTCACCGCTGGCCTCTTCATCACCAATGCCGGAGTCGCACAACCCACTGCCTCTGGCCGCAGTCGGCCCCACACCTCCGGTTGCCACCGGTCATCCACCGTCGACCGCTGCTAGTTCTCCCACACCAGTCACTGCTGGTCCTCCATTGCCAGTTATTGTCGATCGCTGCTGGCTCATTTACACTGGCCGGTACCAGCACCGACCCACCAGCGCTCACTGGCCCATCCCCGGTGAACAAGGCTCCGTCATCGGATCCCGACCAAGACCACCTAACTCATCTTCCAGCCCGGCCAGAGGTTGAGTCACCAAAGACACCGCTGCTTCACACGCCGCTTCACACGCCGCCTGTCCAGCCCCCTTTTTCATCATCTCCAGCTTGGGATAGTTCTGCCGCCGAGTTGCCACCTATAAGATAGAGTATTCGTGCTTGCCAAACTCCTCCTTATTTGGAATATTATTATTGTGATGATTATTCGTGTCCTCTTACTACTGAAGACCCCCCCATGTTGCTACGTTCAATCATGCGTCATCACTATCCTCAAGTGTTCTCTATCCATTTACTGATTATGTAAATTGTGATAATTTTTCTAGTATGCATTCTAGATTTTTGGGTGCAGTAACATCTTGTGCAGATCCCACCACTTATTCTGAGGCATCACAGCATGCTCATTGGCAAGATGCTATGACTGAAGAGCTTACTCCGCTTGAGCGTAATTAGACTTGGACTTTGGCCTCTTTGCCTCTGGATAAGAAGGTGTTTGGGGCTAAAGTCCAAGTCTGATTGCTCCCCTCTGCCTCTGGATAAGAAGGTGTTTTGTTCCAAATGGGTTTACCAGGCAAAGTTTAAGTTAAATAGTTCTTGGGAATCGCCATGTTAAAGGGATTGTCATAAGGCGCGCCTAGTGGTTCTTGGGAATCGCCAGGTTGAAGGGATTGATTATACTGAGACATTTGCTCCAGTTACAAAAATGAGTCTAGTTCGTCTATTCTTATCTTTTGCGGTCATTCGTGGTTGGGTACTGCATATGATGGATGTTCATAATGCTTTTTTGCATGGTAATTTACATGAAGAGGTTTTTATGCGACCCCCACCAAGTTATGCCACGCCCCATGGTCAGGCATGCCGCCTTCAAAAATCTCTTTATGGTCTTCACCAGGCTCCTAGAAACTGGTTTGCCAAATTGGCTCAGGCTTTACGAGCATTTGGTTTTATTCAGAGTAAGGCATATTACTCTTTGTTTGTCTTTTCCCGTGGATCAGTTTCTTTGCATATTCTGATTTATGTAGATGATTTGGTCATTGCTGGTAGCTCTTCTACGCTTATCTCCGAGTTCAAGAAATACTTGGGTTCTTGTTTCCATATGAAAAATCTTGGTTTACTTAAGTATTGCTTGGGCATAGAGATTTCTAAAAGACTGGAGGGGATGTTTCTTTCGCAAAGGAAATATGCCTTTGACAATGTTTCTAATATAGGTTTATCTGCGTCTAAACCGGGTGACTTTCCGATGGAGCAATAACATATGGCGCGTGTTGAGCGTCCACCTTACCATGATCCCGAGCAGTACCGGCATCTGGTTGGGAGCCTGATATACCCAACTATCACACATCCCGAGCTTAGTTATTCAGTTCATACACTTGCGTAGTTCATAAAGTCTCCATGTGTTCCTCACTGGCAAGCTGCAATTCGTGTGTCTAAAGAGTCATCTTGGTCAAGGTTTATTTCTCCCTTCCAGTAGTGCGTTATAGTTGACTGCTTACTATGATTCAGATTGGGTTGCATGCCCAATTACCCAGCGTTCTCTTTCCGATTATTTTGTGATTATTGGTAAATCTCCAATTTCTTGGAAGACCAAGAAGCAACCTACAGTTTCTCGTTCTTCCGCTGAAGTGGAGTATCGTGTTATAGCTATTACCTATTGTGAGTTGTTATGACTTAAGTCTTTACTAAAAGACTTAGGGGTTATGCACACTTCTCCTATGCGACTGTTTTGTGAGAGTCAATCTGATCTCCATATTGCGGCAAATCCAGTGTTCCATGAACGCACAAAGCACATTGAAGTTGATTGTCATTTTGTCCGGGATCTTGTTCAATCTAACACTATTGTTAATCAGCATATCCGCACATCAGACCAACATGTGGACTTGTTCACTAAAGGTTCTCGGACGTAACTAGTTTCATTCCCTGTTAGGCAAGTTGGGTTTTTCTGATCCACATGCTCCAACTTGAGGAGTACTAAGGAATTAGAATATTACTTGTAATTGTAATTATATTCTATTACCTTTTCCTATCTTGTATAGGTATTTTGTACCACTATATAATGTATCTTGAGATCATGAATACAAACACAAATTATTACCCTTATTTTCTACAAAGTATGCTTGCCTCAACACTATAACTCTTATTTTCAAACCATCAGCATATAGTAGAAATAGCAAACAACAAAACCAAAAATGGATACCATAAAATGAGCTTTACATCAATTTCCTCGTAACTCATCATCTGCAAAACCCAAGGCTTGGCACAATGGCTGAACATGTTCATCATCATCAGCAAAGTATGGCTTCCTTCCAATCAAATTAGCAACTCTTTTGGCAGGTCCTGAGTCCCTTGGAGTGTCGGGGATACACCACGTTGTCCGAATCCTTAGAAGCAGGTCGGGCAATAACCACACTTCCCATTTCTTTAATTAAGCTAATTAATTCTGTGCTATTAAAACCTATCAGTGCATTAATATGGACAAAAAAAAACAACCAAAGTTAGGCAAGTTGAGAACTCTAACCTTGGGATGAGTATGTAAATGATTAGCGCCAACTTGCCCCATAAGATATAGCACTTGAAAGCTTTAAATGGGAAAACTGTATCAATGAGTTCTAAGAATTCAACAGCCACTACAATCTCAATGGAGTGGCTGTTGAAATTGAAAACTAGAGATACAAACTACTCAGGGAAATTGAAAACTTCAACCCCCGAAGTACATAAAGATTTAAACTGAAGAAGCGTTTAATAATAAACTCACTACAAATCATGATAATTTGAAAATTCCACTCGGAGTGTACTTTCCCGATGTTTTGGAAACCTCGATCCAGCAATTCACGCAACCATGTGCAGATCGGGTGGCCGGAAATTGGCAAAGAAATCACAGAGTAGGGTGCGGATTGAAGTAGGGGAGAAGCTGAGCAATAAAACATCGATTAGGGTTGATGTTTTAGGGGGTAATGAAGGCTTGAAAAGGGTGCTAAACAAAGACACTGAGGAGACACCAGCTACGAGAGTGGTTGAAGCTCCTGAAATTTAACTCAAGAGCAATGAGCAAAAAGAGGTGGAAATGGTACGATCAAAGGTGG
The DNA here is from genome assembly GCA_037428765.1 of Rubia yunnanensis. NCBI lineage: Eukaryota > Viridiplantae > Streptophyta > Magnoliopsida > Gentianales > Rubiaceae > Rubia > Rubia yunnanensis. Next base: position 76,872,708 of record CM075064.1, read on the forward strand.
AGAAAATGGAGGGGAAAAGGCTCTCATGGGGGAGATTGAGTGGATAGAGATGAAGGAAAATTGTGGAGTAAATTGTTCGTTAATGATCTGAAGGAGGTAAAGTACTATGAACCAATCATAGTGGAAGGGATAGAAATGGGAGAATAACAAGTGAAGAAGTTGAGGAGAGCATGAAACAGTGGGAAACTACAACAGTTTACAAAGTGCTTGGGAGTAATCTACCATTCAAAGTCATTGAAGGTTTCTTTGCTAGAATTTGGGGGGAAACGATATTGAAGGTATGGATGATTGAGAAGGGAATTTTCTTTGTGAAATTCATTTCTAAAACGTGTAGAGATGAAATCATTGAATCTAGCAATTTCTTTTTTGATGGAAAACCTATAGTGATTAGACCTTGGTCTCCTGATTTGGATTTTTTTAACTAAATGATGTTTAGTCTGGGTCTAATTACCTGTGCTCTATGTAGTGTATTGGCAGCCGAAACTGATAAGCAAGATTATTAGCCCCACAGGAAAGCCTTTGTGCCTGGATAGAGCTACATTAGAGACTTTTCCTCGACCCGGGCATCGTTAAAACATGAGCCAAGGGACTTATGGTTCAAAAGATAAGAAATTTATATTTTGCACTCGTTCTTACTGCTAAGCTACCAAGGGGTAGTAAGCGGCAAACCCTGGGTTTGTCCACAGGAATGCAACTGCTCAAGTACTAATTAAAACACAACCTCGTGCAGGTAGTCAATCTGCATGAGTGAAAGGAACAAGTAGTAGTGTAGACATGCAACTTAGGGGGGTGGTTGGTGTTTTCAACTAACAACTACAAGCATGCAATTGACAAACAAGTACACTATTTATACTAGGCACTTAGGAATCATTTAGCAACATGGTATTTCTAATGCTTCAATCATTGGTTCATTCACCTATACACATACAAAAATACCTATCAGTGTGTTCACAACACGTAGTGTGGCTGATGGCATACACTTCCCCAACCCTGTCACGGTGGGTGCGCTCGCAACCCTCCATCGACACCACCATCGTAATTAGGGGAGTACAACGAGGTTTGATCATCGTTGTAGGTATGTTTCTCCCCCCTGCTATTACTTCTCGAGCTTTTAACATGAATGGAACTACTCCCCACGGGTCCTATGTATGCTAGGCCCAAGGTTCACAGGCATCTTATCTATGATACTAGGATTTCAACACAACGCCTAACTTGCTACTATTAGCTATCTCTACCCGCAACCTCTCGGACAACAGTTACAAAGTCAGCTAAGACTAGTGTGATGGAAAATAGGTTAGAGCATTCTCGAATCCCTGTGCACACACCCACACATCGGAGTGATGAGAGGTCCCTTGTTGACGGTGATTTTGGCATTGTTGGAAGAGAGTACGAGCCTGGCAGAGAGCGTTACAGCTGGTCACTGTTGACTTCCTATTTTTCTCCAGTAAAATTGGAAGTTGCGCACTTCTCCATCTATGTATACCCTTATCAGCCTCTTCTTCTTCCGAGCTGGTTTCCGAGAGTGCGAGCTTGGTAGGAGCGGGTCATTAATGCTTTATACGGAAGTGAGGTTCCTTCTCCAGCAGTGGGGCTCCCTCCAGGTGAAGTTCAAGTTCCACATTTGCCTTAAATCTTCACCTTTGTTGCCCCCGCTTGGCAAGGGGTTGAGGTTGCTAGCACCAGCTCGCCAGTCCCATCTCGTCGATGAGATGTGTGTTTTCACCGCCATCCCTCGATTATACTCCACGGCGAAATCTCTATCCGATGGTGATGAAATTGGAAGGAATCGGTGGTGGTGAAATCTGGAACGCGCGAAAGACAATGGAAGAAAGGAAGAAGCAATGCAGAAATTAGGTTTAGATTATTTATATACTCATTGGATTTAACTATTCAGATTCAATTCTAGGAAGAAATCAATGGTCCAGATTAAAACAACGCACCTTCATATTTAGCTTTTGATTTCAAAATAATTCATTATTATATAATTATAATTTTCTTTTTTTTTATTTTCTTATATTAAATATTGATTCTTTTAAAATGTAATATAGCATGGTATATATATATATATATATATATATATATATTTAAGAGTATGTTTAATTTTTAAAATGCGGAAAATTATTAATAAAAAATAATTAAGGAATGATTGTTAATTATATAAAATTAGATCTTTTACATAGTGTGTTAGCATAATAATTATAAGTTGATTTTTAATTGTCAATTGTCAATTTTATATAATAATTATAAGTTAATTTTCAATTGTTAATTTTATATAATTATAAAATGATTGTCTCTCACATAGTGTGTTTAATTGTTAATTATCACATATACATATTTAAATTTAATAAAATATATTAAAATGTAAGTACATATTTTACATTTACTAATAACTTTATTGAGTTTTTACTTGTATTTATATATAATAATTCAAGTAAGGGTTGACTGTTGATTGGATAAAATCAACTTAGTTACTAGCGTTTCAATATAGAAATTCAAGTAAGGGTAGTTCTGATCAGATCAATTCAACTTAGTTATTAGTGTTTCTACGTAGAAATTCAAGTAAGGGTTGGTCGTATTTAGTTAAAGTCAACTTAGTTATTAGTGTTTCTATATAGAATAGGCAAGGGTTGACTGTCACTTAAAGTGAACTTCGTTATTAGTGCGTACATATAGAAAGTCAAGTAATAGTAACTGTTGAGTAATAAATGTCAAATAAGGGTTGACCGTTGATTAGTTAAAGTCAACTAAGTCACTGATGTTTATACATAAAAAGTCAGGGTTGACCGCCGATTAGATAAAGTCAAACATTTTATTAGTGTTTATACATGTAAAGTAAGGGCTGATTGTAAATTAGTTATAGTCAACTTAATGATCAGTGCTTATATATGGAAAGTCAAATAAGGGTTGACCGTTGATTTAATAAAGTAAACTGAGTTATATGAAATATTTATTAGTGTTTGTACGTGGAAAGTCAAGTAAAGACTGATTGTTGATTAGTTATAGTCAACTTAGTTATTACTGTTTATATATATAAACTCAAGTAGTGAAGTTAAAGTCAAATTAGTTATTAGTGTTTGCATATACTAAGATAATTAAGTGGTGACCTTTGATTAGTTTAAGCCAACTTTGTCATTAGTGTTTATATATTGAAAGTCAATCAAGAGTTTACCGTTCATTAGTTAAAGTCAACATAGTTATTAGTGTTTATATACACTAAATCAAGTAAGGGTTGATTGTTAATTAGTTAAAGTCAACTTATTTGTTAGTGTTTGTATATACTAAGTCAAGTAAGGGTAGACCATTGATTAGTTAAAGTCAACTAAGCCATTAGCGTTTATATATACTAAGTCAAGTAAGGATTGATCATTGATTAGTTAAAGTCAACTTATCTATTAGTGTTTGTATATACTAAGTCAAGTAAGGGTTGATTGTTCATTAGTTAAAGTCAACTTAGTTATTAGTGTTTATATACTAAGTCAAATAAGGCTTGACCGTTGATTAGTCAAAGTCAACTTAGTTGTTAGTGTTTGTAATACTAAGTCAAGTAAGGGCTGATCGTTGATTAGTTAAAGTCAACTTAGTTATTAGTGTTTGTTGGTAGAAAGTCAAGTAAGGGTTGGCCATTGATTAGTTAAAGTAACCTTAGCTATTAGTGATTACATGTAGAAAGTCAAATAAGGGATAACCGTTGATTAGTTAAAGTAAAATATTTTTATTTATATTTATATGTATTAAATCAATCAAGGGTTGAACGTTAACTAGTTAATGTCAACATTTTTATTCTTATATATATATATATATATATATTAGGTTAATAAAGGTTGATCGTTGATTAATTTAAGTCAACTTATTATTAGTTAAAGTCAACAAAATAAGTGAACGATTTTGAAAGTTAAGGAATTTAGTTTTGAGCAACAGTGCGCAGCTGCTCTCAACCCAAGAAATTTTTGGCAACATTTTTTGAAATTTTTGGCGATTGTTTTACAAAATTTTGGAATTTTTTTGCGGGAAGATTGAGTTTTAAAATATTTTGGAAATATTTTAAAATTTCAGGTGGGAAGATTGAATTTTTAAATTTTTTGGCATTTGTTTTGGCGCGAAGATTGAATTTTTAGAATTTTTAGCACCAGTTCTTAAAAACCGGTGCTATTTTTTTTCCAACACCGGTTTTTGGGACCGGTTTTTACAAACCTATGTTAAACTAAAAAAAGCATGTGGTATTACATTTTTAGCACCGGTTTTGGTGCTAGGGGGGGGTCTCTGTTGTAGTGTTTGGGCCTATTTTGAGGCTCAATCCCCTACTACTATAGAGCCTTTAGTCTTCTAGGGTTAAGTAAGTAGGCATAATGTAGATTTTTTATTTCTCTAAGCAAGTTGGCGAGAAAATTTTTCTTCATGTCACGCCAAGTTTTGATACTCCCGGGTGGTAGGTAGTAGAGCCAATCCCTTGCGGCACCCCCTCAACGAGAATGGGAACACCTTCAACTTGTAGAGATCTTCATCTACTCCTTTGGGAATCATACCTCCCACACCATGTGAAGCTCGGAGAGATGTTTGTTAGGATTTTCCCCTTGCCTACCAAGGAACGAAGGTAGAAAATGTATCAACCCGGACTTATGCTCAAAGTACCCATTTAGTCCAACCGCCGGATATTCTATGCACATAGGTTGTTGATCTAGGTTGGGGGCCACTGTCTCCCTGAAAGGGAATTGCCTCAAAGGAATACCTCCTTGAAGAGGAGGGTATTGAGGTCCTCCTCCCGGATGCTCATCTTCTTGCTCCATAGAAGTAGAAGTATCCGCAAAATAATCACTAGGAGGGGTGTTATTCACACTTTCCAAATAAAGCCTCCTATCCCTTTTCAAATTGAACTCTAACTCAGGATTGTAGTGTAAGGTTTCTTGTGAAGAGGATCACATATGAACCATACACCAAGAACTAGAAGAATACTTCCCCAAGCCAAGAGAAAATAAAACAAACTAACACTTATTCACAACTAGCACATACTCGCACATAACATGCCCAAACACTTAAAAATAAATGCATGTTCCCCGGCAGCAGCGCCAAAATTTGGGAGGTCATCGTCGTACCTCTCAAAGTTATATTTAATGTTTCCTATCTACAATTAAGTAGATAGTGGCAAGTCGGGGTCGTCCACGAAGAAGTGGGATTTTCTTAAGTGTTTGAACATATAAGGTTGATATTAGACTAGAAGTAGACATATATATATATATATATATATATATATATAATCAAGTAAACTTTCAGGGCCGTCCTAAGTTATGAAATTAAAAGACAAGATAACAAGCAAAGTCAAGTAACTATGCTAATCATCAAACAAACTAAGAAAGGGGATAAAAAATACAAAAGATAAAGCCTTGGGAGCAATTGATATCCACTTCCAAATATCATGTAGATCATTGAACCATTCACCCATGGCATAAATGAAGTAAAACATAACATTAAGAACACATGAATACTAAATAACAAAAGCTTCAAGAAATAGTGAAATCGAGGTTCTTACTACATAGGTTTGGAAGCTTCAATCAATTGCTCCCAAGTACAAAACTAAGCTAGATAATCAAAACCCATAACATAGAACAAAGATCTATAAAGAAAGAAGAAGAAATGGAAGAAAACGGTTAAAACTAGGGTTTTGGATCCCCCAAGTCGGGCTTAGAGAGTTGGGGAAGAAGGGGGTGAAAAGTTATTTATAGTACATGAAAAAGGGAGTAAAAAGCAAGTTGCAGGGCAATTATTGCGAGTCGCGATGCCCCCATCGCGAGTCGCGACCAGATAAGGAAAATTGTGAGCTCTCAAGTCAACTTTTCGTGAGTCGCAACACATTTATCGCGAGTCGCGATGGAAAAAAGTCCAGTTTTGTTTTGCTTCCTCCGGGTGAACCGTTGATCCATTTTGGGAGTTCTTGTAGTCGATTTTATAGTACTCGAGAAGAAAATTCCAATGGTACCACCCTTGGAGGCTGATACTTCTCCGAAAATTCTCAGAAATCTACTTCAAAACATATATCATTTTTCACCCTTTGCTTTGCTCTCCTTTGTTCACTTTATCTTCTACTACTTTGTGAGTGGCCTCCATCTTCTACCATCCTTTTGAATGACCTTCACTAAACCACTCCTAAGTGCTCATGAGCAATCTAAAATTAAGCTTACAAAAAGCAATCTAGATGCTCGTAAGGACCAAAAATCCATTAGACTAAACATAGGTTACAAAATGAAGGATTTTGATATAAAAATGGAAAAGACTATCTAAACCCTTTATCATGTAAACCTACCTAAATCTAGCAATCTTACAACAAAAATATGACAAAAGAGATGTTAAATGCTATAAAAAATATATGCATTTGACGTCTCATCAGGGGGGGGGGAGGTTGACTAGTTTTCCTAAGTTATGGATTTGAAAGACAACAACTAGCAAAGCAAGATAACAATTCTAATCATGCAAAAAAAAACCTAAAAAGATGATTAAATCAACAACTGTCAAAGTCTTGGGGGCAATTGATCCTCACTTCCAAACCTCTTATAGATCCTAGATTCATTCACTCATTCATTCACATTTAATGCCTATGGGAAATGCTATAACTTTCATGTTGAAGATCAACATTCATTTCTTCTTAAGAGTAATTTGCAAACACAAACAACGACATTTTTTATACCTCATTGACAATCACTCTAGACAAACAACGCATAAAGGTATTTTATCAATGACATTATACACAAACAACCCTAGATTTGATAAAAACAAGCATTCTACCAAATGCATAGCCATTTAACCAAACAAAGCATTCATTAGGCTAAACCTTGAACAACCCACATTCAAGATTCAACCTTTCATAGCTACCCTATGATAAATATGAGAACAATCCACATTAACATACTCATCTAGCAAGATTCACATCATATTATATATAAGAAGTTCTAATTCCATGTTCTAGGATTTTAATGTCAAATGAGCTAAGAAATTGTACACTTTCCTAACACCCTAACACTTCAATCATACAAATATTTCATATTCTCAAACAAACTATGATATAAATGAAGTAAAACACAACATTAATGGCACAATAAATGCTTCCTAATAAATGTTCATAAATGAGCAAAATAGAGAATCTCACTACATGGTTTGGAAGCTTCAATCAATTGCTCCCAAGTAATTAACTTAGCTACTAGAATCCATACTAATAATCAACAACAAAACAAACATAATTCAAGCTAAACAAAGATGAAAAATGGAGAAAACTAGGGTTTCTACAGTAGACAATCGGGGTAGAAGAGGAAGTGAAGAAAGAGAAAGGATAAGTGCTATTTATAGTACAAGAAAATGACAAAAGAGTTCTGGTCACCCGTTGTTCATGACTGATGTGCACCATTATGCTTGTGTTAACCAATGCATTCAGCATAGTAATTAGTTTCTTTTATATGTTGGATTGCTAGTATCACTTGATCGAGTAAATAGGTAAATAGTATAGACGGTGGAACCCACGGTAGAGCCCTAAAAGAGCCCTACCAAATACAAAAAGAATCCAACCCTAGGCTAGAAACCTAGGGAAAAAAAAGCGCGGGGGGGGGGGAGGAGGGTACCTAAATGAGTACCCCCCTCCCCCCCAATTATTCTTAAAGAAATGCTAACCCTAAGCTAGAAAGTACTAAGCCTAGGGAGAAAGAACTGCAAGTCCAAATGTGTGAATCTGGACCTATACATAGCAACCAGAAATGTGTACTGGCTCTTCATATGAATACCTCGTCGCAGCCGAGACTCAGATCTCAGGTCTTTAAGAGAAATAATGAAGAAGACGTCAGTGGTAGACAAAAAGCGCAGCCGAGTGTGGTGTACTCGGGTCTTGAATGATCGCCATGATGTGCTGGTGTTGCTGAATCCGAATGAAGCTAGGACCACCAAAGGAGGAGCAGCTTCTACCATATACATCCCTAAGGTGAGGATAGAGGGGTGTTATTGGCCTTCAAACGTTCTCGTGATATGAACCGAGGCTAATTTAGGGGGCAAGAGTGTCGTAGGCAGTGCCAATAGCTCTTGTGAATCCCTCTAAAAGTAGTCCTCCTAAGGATGGAGAGAACGGACACAACTTATACGGCGTGCGTCAGGCCTGGCGATTGTGTAATCGCCCACTCCATTTTGAGCAAATGGACAGCTTTATGCTAATTTAACACAAAAAGTGTAGCGCAAGCATAGGGCGCGTAATAACCGTCAAGTCCAAGTACCAACTAGTAGTGGATTAATTAATTTTGCGTACGCTAATTAATTAATCCACTACCCAACTCCTATGGTCAAGCAACCAAATGTAGAAAGGCCACTCTCCCACCCTCCAAGTGAAAAATATGCACTTATCCACCAAATACAATTTTAGCCCAAAGAGAAGGCCAAAACTCCATAATAATCCACAAGTTAGGGCCCAAATATGAAGGAAATTCACCCCAAAAATAATGCATGTAATCTGAAAAATACTCCATTTAATTAGGCCCAAGAATCCTATCATTCAGCCCAGCCAATTTTCGCCCCACCATGTGAAGCCATTGACCGAATTTCTTATGTTTTAGCCCAGTGGCTCGGCCCAAATCCCAATCCGTATGACCCGCTCACCAAAAGCAACTCCTTTGCGGCAGTTTTTGGCCCAGAAGCGCCGGTTTTCAGCCCATGAGCTCGGCCCAGGTTACAAACCGCGTGACCCGGCCAGATGGTTCACCCGCGCGACAACCGGGTCCTTCAACCGGTTTTCAACCGGGTTATAAGAGACCCGGGCTTCATATTATTTTTCAGCCCAGCACTAAATGACGGCCCAGCAGCGCTTTTATTCAGCCCAACCCATTTGCCTTGAAAACCCTAGTCTGCCTCCAACCCGTTTCTACTTCCTCGGGTTTTCTGACCCGGCGGCGCCCGAAACGGGTCGTGCTCCCAGAACCGCAGTCTCACCGGATTCGCAATTTTCCGGCGACGGAGGTCGCCGGAATCTGGAAATTTTGGCCGGAATTTTGCGTCAAATTTTGCCGAAATCTGGAAATTTTGCATCAATTTTTCAAAAAAATTCTATCAAAATATGGGCATCTTCCCTTGTGAATTTCGGCCGGAATTAGCAACAAAACAAGGAGTTTCCACATCCAAAACCGAGCATTAGCAATCCGGCCAAACAAACACCTTTCTCCTTGCCGAAAACACTCTTTTACGGTGAGCAAAAACAACACAATCAACACTCCTTAATTCTCTTTTCCAGCCCTAGAATGCATCCCAAACATGAACAAATACGAATCCAAATCTAAGGCTAGAGAACCAAGGCAATTTCATGCTTTTCCATCGCCGGAAAAACGTTTTTCCGGCGACCTCCGATCGGAAAATCCGAAAAAAGCCAACCTCCAATTTTACTTCAACTCCGAAATTTCCAACAACTGTTCCGATCGGATAATGCATAACAAAACGAACCGAATCCTTCAAAGCATAACAAGCATTATAATTCACCGGAAAGAAGTGTTTTTTCCGGCGAACCCGATCGAAAAATTCAAACCATTATCATCAAGAAAAAATCCATCCTTTACAGAAAATCTGATCCTCCATTCATCTATATCTGAATATTATCATGAGATAGAATCAACGGAGAAAATACATTGGGCCTATGGTCGTTAATGATTCCAATTAAACCAATTAACTCCAAACATCTGTCTTGAATCCGATTAATCCCAAACCATCAACCCCATCGAACAATAACATTCAAACACCCAAAATCTTGAATCTCACATGAGTGTTCATCAGTCAAGAAAATAAATTTAAATTCTTGGCATGCAAATAGCAATCTGGTCTAAGTTCCAATTAAAGCAACAATCATGGACAGTGTGCCATCTGATCACATGAATGCCCTCTCAACAGATCCATCATGAACTCTTCCAAATACTATAAAAAATTCATGCTTCAAATTCATCTCTACTCTCAATCCAACATGAACATCACATTGACTATCCACCATAAACAAATAATCTTCCAAAAAAAATCCACACAGATTCATCATAAATAAACCCCTCATCAATCACCCAGATTAGACATATCAATGAAAGATTAAAACTTACTTGGAACAATGATAGATCTTCATCAAATACACTCCATCACCAACTTCAAGTTCGAAAAGTATGATCTTCACCCAAAACCTCCAGATCCAAAGATCAAATCTTCAAATTCAAGCGCAAATCATACCTCGAAAGATGCCCGGCGAGGAATCCAACATTAATGTCGGATTCCTCGCCGGAAACTCTGAATCGTAGGAGAGAAACTGGAAGAAAATCGGCCCCGGAAAGTCCGGAGAAGGGCTGCGCCCTTTTTTCTCTCCAGAGAGAATTTTCTCTCCCTTTTTTTGCTAGTATCACTTAAGTTTACATGACAAGTGGTTTAGCTAGCCATGTTTGGTTTTCTTGTCTAAATCCTGCATTTTGTATACTTAGTTAGTACTAGTGGACATCTTGTATCCACGAGCTCGTAGATCTTCCTTTGTGATATCTTTAGTAGATCGCTCGTGGATACTTTTTGTTACAATCTACGTGAAGACCATTCGCAAGGGCGGTAAAAGATATTGAATGTCGTTCGCAAGGATGGTAGAAGAGATTGAAGGCCTATCACACTAGAATGGTAGTAGACAAACACTAGAATGGTAGTAGACAAAGGCCACAAACATCAAATCGTGGTAGAAGAAGGTTGGAGCCAAAGATAGGCGGCATTGGAGTTCAACGCGGCCAATGGAGAAACAGAGAATCCTGGTCCGAGAGAGTTGTTCAAAGTTTTGGGAATGATCCAAGAAGAATCAGAATTGAATGTTGGTTTCATTGGATTCATATCCTCAAGAAAAATAACATCAAATACAAGAACTCTCAAAATGGACTCACGGTTCACCCGTAAAGAATAAAAGAAGTTCAGTCGGCCGAAGTACAAACGGGCTAGTGCGGACCGCTCATGGATGGCACCAATGGCCCACACCAGATGACGTGGTCCATGCCAAATGCCTTCGACACAGACTGTGCCAAGGATCGGCGTGGACTGTGCTAAACTCAACTGGCCACTCGAATAACTTCCAAATTTCACTAAAAAAGGCTATGTATGGGCACGGGCAGTCCCATTTTTATGACCCGTGCCGTTCCAAGAGCAAAATGTCAAGACCAGCTTGTGAGATGTGAAGAATCAAGTGGTCCATGCCAAAATACTGAGCAAAATGAGGTCTTGATAACAGTCTGTGGCAAACATCACATCCTGCAGATCAGAAGTGCAAAAACGAGGACTTTAATTGCAGCCCGCACCAAACGATGCGAACCGCACAGACACAACCTGTAGGGGATGCCATGGCCCATGCCAATGAAACAAGCATAGACCACTCTAGATCTGGCACCTCGGTCAAGCACGGACAAACTTTTAAAAATATGCACTAGACCATTCCAGTGCATATTTTCAAAAAAATCAAAATTTTAACCAAAACATGTACTTTTGGCCAATTAATTCAGAAAATATTTTATGCCCTAGGATTAGTGATGTAAATAGTACAATTCTAAACATTACCACCTCCCTTGAGATTAATTAAGTGATAATTTTGTCCCATAATGTTTCTATTTTTCCATAAACCATCACTATTTCCTTTGTACCTCCCTCCTAAATAACACATTTTTGGATAAGCATGATTTGCTAAAATTAGAATCATATGAAGATTAGACCTCCCGTCACTAAGGCGAAAGTAGTTAAGGATTCACCACAATTCGTTAGGGTCTTTTACGATTTTGTTGTCGGCCACCCTAGAAACTCAACTTACATATTTACGGGAAATGAGTGTGGTTTTGGTCAAAACTTGGAAAGAATTGCATCATGGATTGACTTTGAAGACCTTTGGAGGTGTGAGAAAGTTAACCAAACACTAATGTCCCTCTACCTATTGTGAGCGTATATTTTGACTGTCTAAATTTAAAAATTACTAGACATAACTCTTGTATACAATTAATGTTCTCACTTTCACTTTGAAGGTACACATATTACTTAGCTAGTCAAAAAGACAAGATTTGGGTAGGATATTTGCACCCCTTAATGGATCAAGAAATTGGTAGCACATTACAAGAAAGGATCGACTTCGTCTGCAAATGTTTTGGACGGACGGAGAAGAAAATATTCGTTGCACCATAAATTGAGTGGTGATGGTTAAATACTCATTTCAAGTATATCACTTATCGTTTGCCTTTGTTTTAAAATTATTGTATGGTACATGTATCATTGGATATTAATTATTGTTGTGCCGGAGAAGAAGTGTGTTTTTTGGATGGATCCGATGCACTTCCAACCATCGGAGATGTTTGTAAAAATATTGGTGGAATCCATCAATGATGGAATCGATTCAAGTAATACACCTCTAGACATAGTCGAATTCAAGGTGGATTTTCTTCCCTTTAACCCATTTAAGTTAGTTCTTCAATATCATTTATTTCACGAATTACGTACATACCCTTTAATCAGTACAAGAAGCAAGCGCAAACTTGGGAATACGGCTACTACATAATGTTTTCCGCTGCCGAGTGTGTTAAACAAATACAGGTGGATTACCTTGAAATCGACAAAGTATGTTTTGAGCACCATTTTGTCTTTTGTCAAATAATTTATCGTCCTAATTCGCATATTTCTCAAAATGTCATACACACAGATATTTGAAGCAATCCACAAGTCGTATTCACAAGATGATATCAATAGGGGAAGAAATTGCTTAGCGAGGTATTTAGTGTTCACCCGATCAGCATCGATAGGAAATCCTATGGAGGTTAGGATTGTGTGGAAGAGATTCTCTAGTGCATATATACGGATGACGTGAAATTGGTGGAATAAAACTTGCTAGATATCAATTCATATCTATATATTATTGCTTTGTTAGCATAGTATATAGATTTTTGTTACATTGGATGATCATGTAATTATTTTTTGGAATATAATTGGCAAGATTTCTTTTTTTTAATAGAAACACCCGAGGGTGAGGGAGTAATGTATTGGGTTCCCCAGACCCTATAGCAAGATTAACATTTGGTACATAAAGTGCGTCTAGATCCCTAGACATTAAGGCAACATAGTTGCCTCCAAAAGTCCTAAACTATCAATATAAATAACTGTACAAGATTAACTGAATCTATATTGAAGTTGCGATCCAAAAGAGAGAATCTCCACTTGTGTTAATTCTCTCCCTTGGCCAGGCACTTTCAACATCAAAGGTAATATGAAGTTTCAAAAGTTTGTATCAGTGATGCGCAATAGAGCAGCATCGTCAAAGTCCCAGAATTGGGAAGGAGAGTTACAAACCAGGTTGGCAGTGTTCCAGTGCACAGCAGTTTCATATTATCCCCATACCAGTTATCCAGAGTCCTGCATATCAGAAAGAATAAAATTTAGCAGTATCTATTCAATATCATATTTGTTTCCGAAAACTCGAATAGATGAGATAGACTCTTTGTCTAAGGTGATGAGACCTCTAATATGGTTAGGAATATTAGATATGGAGAGGTCGTGATTAGAATCAGAATGGTACTTAGCAAGTGCATCAGCTACAGTATTACCCTCTCTAAAGACATGCTGAAGATGAGCTCTTCCTAGCAAAGATTTCACCTTATAGACTTTGTCAAAAAGTTCCCACGGCGCAGCGTAGGGATCATTAATCATTTGAACAGCAAGTTTAGAATCAGATTCAATTATAAAAGTATGATCCATCAAAGGGAAAATATGACTAACATATGAAATGGCATCAATTTCTGCTAATAACGGTGAAACTGCAGTAGAGGCAGCAGTATTGATCTTAATTGGACAACCAGAAGAATTTCTAGCGATAAAACCAAAGGAAGCTTTGTTAACGCACCAAGAAGCATCCACATTAATTTTTATATACCCTGGCTTCGGCCTTTTCCATACAATCTTCAATATGTTAGGCTTGGGAGGAGGTCTCAGTAGGGGTGCTAGATGCCTAAAGGAGGCTGGGATGTGTCCAGAGGCAAGTAGTCTGGGGGGACACACATGTAATGTTAGTTTGATCAATTTTTGCACCTCATTACAGATAGAGTTGACTAAAATGGGCTTGTTGTCAAATAAAAAACCATTCCTTGCCTTCCAGAGACCCCAACATACCAGGGAGGGCAGGATTTTACAATAAATACGCTCAAATTTAGGTAGATCACTACAGTTCCAGAATATGTAAAACCTTTGGGGAATGGAGTGAAGAGCATTAAGGTTAAAATTGATCAAAGATGCAAAGTGAGACCAGACAGCATGAGCCGTATGACAGGATATGAAGAAATGCTAAATAGAGTCCGAATTATAGCAAACAGGACATTTAGATGCTAGACTAAATCCACAGTTAATGAGCACTTCATCAAATGGGAGAAATTAATGTAATAGTTTCCATGTAAAAATACTAATCTTTTTCTGCAAAGGAATGCTCCAAAGAGAAGTATTTGCCATGGAAATACCTGATGATGCAGTTATGGCCCTGTAAGCTGACTTAAAGGAGAAATTACCTGAGACCTCAGGTTTCCAAATCAATCTGTCATCCCTTCCTAATGTTATTTCTGCCCTCTGTAAAAACAAAAGCATATCATGCTCTAGGAAGGACGAAATCTGATTTAGGATGAAGTTTCTATTAGTAATAAAATCAGCAACTGTAATGTCAGGAAATTGAGAGATAATGATCTCTGGAATATGGTTTATGAGGGGGCCATTCAGACACCAGTTTGCTGACCAAAAATTACAGCTACCCTGGCCATGGATTATGGTAGAGTTGTGTTCAGAAAATGAGTTGACAGAAGAAATTCTTTTCCATGTCACAGATTTTCTATGGGATGGAGGAAGTGCCCATAGCAATTTAGACCATAAGGAGGTACCAAGTTGACACTTCCACCATAATTTAACAGAACAAGACTCAATTATAGCTTTAACAGATCTAAAACCTAGTCCATCCAATTTAAAAGGCATGGCTAGATCTACCCATTTTTTCCAAACCCTATTATTCTTATCCTCAGATTTTCCCCAAAAGAAATGAGACATTTTTTTCTCAAATAATTTAATGATACCTTTAGGGGGATTAGTAACAGTCCAATTATGTTGAGGAATAGAATAAAGGCATGATTTGATTAAGACTATTTTCCCTCCTCCACTCAACCATTTGTTTTTCCAATTTAGAAGCTTATGATCAATGCTGGCCAACAGAGGATGGTAATATCTCATTAAAGTTCTTCCTATAAAACTGGACAACCTAAGTATTTAAAAGGAAAAGATCCTTTTTTCATTCTTAGAATAGTTTTGACATGGTTAAGCCTAGCTGGTGTTGCTCTGTTACTTAGATAAAAGTCTGATTTTTCAAAGTTAAACTTTTGGCCTGATGTACACTCAAATACCTCAAGGAAAGCTTTGATCTTAATTAGATTTGACTTTGATGCTTGCATGAAAATAATCATGTCATCCGCATACATAAGGTGAGAAACTGCAGGAATAGAGGCTGGAATCTGAAAACTAGCCAATCTATTATTATGGAATATAAAAGCTAAACTCCTAGAGAAAGCTTCAGAGAATAGGTTGAATAGGAAGGGAGAAAGAGGGTCACCTTTTTTGATTCCTCTTGAGGGTTTGAAAAAACCTACAGGATTCTCATTTACAAGTACAGAGAAATATGCTTGTGACAAATTGTTCATAACAGCATTAAGAAAATTCCCATTAAAACCAAACTTCTGTAATATTTGTCTAAGAAAGTTCCAATTAATTCTGTCAAATGCCTTTCTTAAATCCAATTTCAGAATACAGTTAGGTGTCTTATATTTCTTATCAAGAAATCTGATCATTTCCTGAGGTATAGGATATTATCAAATATGTCCCTGTTTTTCATGAAAGCTGATTGATTAGGTGAAATTAAGCTTTCCATATAAGGTTTTAACCTTTCCATTAACACTTCAGAGCATATTTTATTTAGCACATTAGAAAGGCTAATTGGCCTGAAATCATCAAATGAACTTGGGGTGGGTTTTTTGGGTATCAAGGTAATCCAGGTACTTGAAATACCCCTGGGCAGAACAGTTCCAGTAATAAAACCATTAACAGCTGAAATCAAGTCAATTTTAATGATAGGCCAGCACTTAGTGTAAAATTTTGGAGAGAATCCATCTGGACCTGGGCTACTGATCTTGTTCAACCCCTTTATAACTTTTTCCAACTCTGTTTCAGTAACCAGAGAGCCTAGAATTTGATTATCCCTGTTCTTAATAATATTTGGAATTTGACTCAGGAAATGGGGATAGTAGGTTTCATCAGATATCTGAGATGGCTCAGTGAGTAATTCAGAAAAATAATCTATAGCAGCATTTTGAATTCCCAACTGAGAGTTAATCCAATGACCTGAACCATTCTTTATTTTAGTAATCTGCAATTTACAATTCCTTTCCTGAACAATCTTATGAAAGAAGGTTGTATTGTTATCACCTAACTTATGCCATTTAAGTCTTGCTTTTTGCTTCCAAAATTTTTCTTTTTCCTTTAAAGCTTTAAGTAATTGTGCATTTTTCTCATTAAGTTTTACCCTTTCCGAGGTAGAGGGTGTCAAGTCATAGATAATTTCCTGAGATCTTAATGCTTCCTCAGCGTGTTTAACATTAAAGTCAATATTGCCAAAGTAATCCCTATTCCAAATCTTAAGAACTTTCTTAAGTCTAATCAGTTTTAAATAAAATCTGAGCATGCCTGTTTCAGCTAGTGGTGAATTCTAACAGTTATTAATTACTCCAGTAAACTCAGTCCTTTGAAACCATGCATCAATAAATCTGAAAGGCTTTGGATTGGAAGTGGTTGAAGAAGAGATCTGGAGAAGAAGGGGTGCATGATCGGAAGACTGCCTATTCAGAATTTGGATGGAAGAGGATGAGAATTTAGAGTTCCATAGGATAGTACTAAGCCCTCTATCTAGCCTCTTAGAAGTAGGATTCCTTAGCCTAGCATTACACCAAGTAAAAAGGTTGCCCACTGTATTAATTTCTTGTATCCCATTCAAATTTATCCAAGAGTTAAAGTCCCTAATGCTACCCAAGCCAGGAGAACTAGGACCTCTGTACTCAGACAAAGAGGTAATAGAATTAAAGTCACCTATAAAAATTGTTTCTCCTTTAGAAATAGGCTGTAACTCATTCCATAGCTTTTTCCTACCATCTCTATTCCTAAGAGCATAAATAAAGACAGCATCCATATTCCAGTTTAGGTATTGGTGCAAAATAGTAACATACATAAATTGTTCATGAGAGGATAACAGAGAGACAGTAAGTGAGTTAGTCCACATTAACCAAATTTTCCCATTATCCAGAGTCAAATTATGAACAAAGGAAAGTTTCTGCATATATGCTTGACAAGAACTATTATCATGCATAGGTTCAATAATACAAAGCAGCTGTATTTTCTTTAGTTTTCATAGATTAGAAAGCCTAAGCATTGAAGTATCCATGCCTCTAAGATTCCACACTAAGCAATTTACATGTGAGTTGACTATCATTATTCAGATGATTTTGAACTTTTTGTGGCAGATCTAAGCATCATCTTGTTCAATTGACTAAGATAATTGTTTTTCTTTAATTTAGACTTACCTTGTTGCTTACCTATAGGGGGCGAAGTGGTAGAATTGTGATGATCAGAACTGGCCTCCATAGTTGACTCAGCTTCAGTTATTTCATCTTGTTCCTTGGGGCAATCCTGGTGAGCCTGCAAAACAGAGAATCTGTTTGCCATCTTTCCATACTGGGAAAGTGGGGTTTTGTGATTTGGACTATACATAGGTATTGAAAAAAATCCTATCTGAATATCATCTTTAGCATATGACAGAGTAGCTGGTTTGGATAAAGCTGTTTCATTCAATAACCTAATAATAGAATTATCCGAGCTATCCTGAGTATGATTATTAGGTTTAGGAGATCCCTCAGCATTAGTGATAACCAGAGAAGGTGAGCTATGTGGTAAAATGTGATGAGAGCTGTTATGGATTTCTACATTACTATCACTCAGTGGGGATGAATGGTCTTCCTCAAAGTCTAGGAACAGAGGTGGCTTATCAAATTTCTTTCCAGTAGGCTGCCAAAATGTTTGGGCCACAGGCTGAATTGGATTTGTATCCTGAGCTGTTCCATTGGTAGGCAGAGAATTAGCTTTAAATTGAGTCAGAGAATGGTCAAGTTTTAAATAGTGATCACAGTACAAAGGTACATCCTCATATTCAACTTGGTATTTTCTATTGTTAGCTATAGAGCCCAGCCTTATGAAGTGATTCAATGGTTTTTGAAGATCTATTTCCACACAGAATTTTATAGCTGATGGCCTTGTAAGCATATCAGTGGAAAGATCATTTTTGATAAAACTGCCTATGCTATTCCCTATTGTCTCAATGGAGGCTGAGTTATAGTAGTATAATGAAACTTCCCCTATAGTACACCAGATAGGAACTATTGGTGATTCTATATGTGTAGAGAATTCAGGGGTCCATTTTAAAATCTTCAGGGAAATACCATTGAAATTCCACACACATTTCATCCAGCATCTTTGATAATCATTTATCAATTCAAATCTAATTAGAACATGCTTGTAGTCCAGGGAGCCAAGCTGATACTTACCTTCAAACCCCACTGTTTTGAACGCTTGCTCCAAAAGATCCATTGAGATTCTACCTTTTGTAAACTTTCCCACCAGAGCATTAGCATAATGGGCAGAAAGCGTGGCAATCTGATCATCTGAGTATAGACACGAAGGATCCCCTAGGTGGAGCGTTTTAGGAATGATTTCTGGATTATTGGGAAGGGTTTTCGAGAGGGGCGGAGATTTGTTCTGTAACACGGCTGCGAAGGATTTAGGGGGGATTTATTCGCTTGTGGTTGCTGCCATATTGGCTGGCAATGGGAGAGGAAGATCGGCCTCGCAGAAGATGGCTCGGGCTAGCCGTTTCCGGTAAGAAGCCGTTAGCGGCGAACGGAGGAGATGAAGGATGTTTCAGAAATCGTTGTTCATTGGGAAATGTGATTGAGAGAAAATGTTGGAAGAATTTAATTGGCAAGATTTCTATTCCTATCTATAGAATAATACTTGTAGTGTATTCTATAAATTATTGTATGAATTGGAGTAGTTGTATGAGGCTTTTCTTCACGTCGGTATATATATATATAAATACCCGGCACACACTACCCAACCTGTCTATCCATCGGCATAATTTAATATAAGTGGATATTTTTTTGGTTTTTCAGGGAGGGTACCCAGCCCAAAAATATTACATTTTAACGGGTCCGGATCAGGGTGGCAAAAATGCTTTTTTCGGGTACTCAGGATACCCGGTAAAATTCAAATTTATATAATTAATTTTAATAAAATATGATATTTGCTACATATCTATTCCCAATTCTTAGTTGTTCATACATATTTAATATTAATTATTAAATAATATGAATTAACATAATATTCAACTACTAAATTTTCAATCATTCTCTTTCAACCCGAATTTTCAAATGTTCATTCTGAGTTCCGCCCTTTCCCTTTCAACCTCAAATTATCAATTAGGCCCATGACTACAACCTTATTTAGCTGTATGTTTGATTCAAATATTTTACATTTACTTTTCACAAATTTCTTGTCAAACTTTCATAACCTCTCCACTAAACTAACAAATGGGTTAAATACTTTTCTAACCCTACCTTTAGGCTAAAAGTGTCAAACTAACCCTAACTTAATGAACAATTGTGCAGACATAACCTTCTAGCCACATTTTGGCATTGACTAACCTATTTAGCCGTTGACCGGACTAGAAAGGATGAATTTACCCTTGAAGATTTCAGCTTAATTTTCCCCCATTTTACCCCTCCTATTGCCTCCATCAACCACCTCCCACCACCACCACCACCCTCCACCCTCCTCCTCCACCCTCCTCCTCCACCACCACCACCACCTCCTGCCACAACCACCTCCACTACCACCCACCACCCACCACCACCTCCCAACCGCTACTACCCACCACAACCCCCAAACCCTCACCCCACCGCTGCCAAATCCTCGCCCCACCACCCCCCCACCCTAGCTCGCCACCAGTCACCAGGTACCAACCACCCGTTCCCACTCGCCCAGCATCACACCAGCCACCCAATCCCGCTCGCCACCACCCCTTCCCCCTTCTGCTCGACACCAGCAACTAAAGCTCGAGGAATTAAAGCTCAAAACTCAAGTTTTCTCTAGAGCTCGAGCGAATCAAAGATGCTAGTTAAGATTCACGATCATTGAATCAAAGCATCAAATTAAAGCTCAAAAACCTTATATTCCGAGATGAGAGAGGGGTGGGTCTTAATCGGATGTCAATCGGATGGAATTGGTTGGCCGGAGGTGACGCGCAGTGATGGAGAAGGAGAGCGAGAGAGGCAGATGGTGGTCAGCGGAAGTAGAGGGTGTGTTTGAGGATTGAACAAGAAGCGTAGTTGAACAAAGTGATCATAAATTGTCAATCTAATATAGTAATCTCAAAAACACGAGGTGCATATCTGAACAAAGTGAAAGTTATGCACTTGCATATCATGTGGTGGCCGGTGGGAACAGATGGTGGTTAAATTTATTTCCTTTTCCTTATTTCTACTTATTTTAATTTAGGGGCAAAATGGTCAATTCTATTATTTCTGGACAAACTTTTTGTTGGAAATCGAAGTCAACACATCCCAAGGTTATATTGGCACATACTTCATAAGGTTAGGGTTATTTTGGCTCTTTCTAATTTTATAGGGTGATATTGGCAAAATCTATCTAAAGTCAGGGTTACACTGGCACTTTACTTTTAAAAATTTTAACGCAATGATTTTTCCTCGGCATTTCAACATATTTTGTTAAGTTAATCCAAATTAGGCAATGATGATGATGATAATGGACTTGTTACACTTAGTGATCATTACATGTTGAATTTTTAAATCATAAAATGTGATGATTATTTTTACAAAAAAATGTCACGAGAATTTAATTATTAAACTATATTGCACTAATGGAGGAAGCTTGATTAAAGACACCGTTCAAAGGCGGTTCCATTGCTTTTTCCATGAACCACCTCCCTGAAAGGGTTCTGAACCGGGAACATGGGATTTTTGGCTCCATTGTGATTTAGAAAATGGTCGCAAGAAAAGTAAAGGTAATTATTTACTGATCCACCTCCTCATTGGGGTCGTAAAATGAACTACGAGAGATCAACTAAAAACCCAAGAAGAGGGCGTTGGACCAAAGATAAAAGAGACTTATATTTTGTTCACATTCCTACTATTAAGCTACCTATAGGGTAGATATTGGCAAGATTGAGATTGTCCACAGAGATTCTAGATGTCTAAAATCTAACTACAAACAACCACGACCGGGTCGTCAATCCGACCATGTGTTAGTAACCGCTAATATTGCAAAGTAGGTTTGGGTGAGAGGGGAGGGGGTTTAACTAACAACTACAAAAATGCGAGATCACAAGAGAATAAACTTCATATCACTAACACACTTGGGGAACATTTGCGTAACATAATCTGTGATATGTTTTGATCCTTGACTCAATCACATTCAAGAACCGTAAACCTATCCTAGTAGTTATGACAAGTAGTGTGGTCGATGGTCAACACTTCCCCATACCGTTCACATGGGGTGATTTTGCAATCTTCCATTGGCACCGACTCCGTAATTAGGGTAGTGCAATAATGACCATGCGGATGTGCATATCTGTTTCTCCCCCATACGATTACATCCCAAGCACTCTACCATGAATGCTTCTCTCTAGGCCTACAAAGGAAAAGAAAAAGGAACCTTATTCATGGCCCTAAGGTTGCAAATTATGCAAGCCCATGTTTGCTACTACACTATATCTCTATCCATAACACCTTTGGGCCAACTCGCCAACTAAGACTAGTGTATGGTCGATCATAACATTGAATATGCAACCCATATACATACACTCATATGGTTTTGGACTATTGTTACCCGCATACTTCTAGGTTTCACTCCCTGAGGGATATCACAAGGTGCTCCAACTTGACAATAGACTAAGGTGTGTGGAAACATGGTGTGGCAATTATGCAATTAGGAAGAATCATTATAACAAGCCAGCATAATATTCATAAGCACATAGAGATAGGTAGATCAACAGAGTTTCATAAAACAAAATCCAAATCGTGAATCAAATACAAATCCCAAGCTAATTAATTACTCCCTAAGTATTGAACCCAAATATTTCATTGGATTCAATGCCCTTGGGTTAGAACAAGGAGAAAATAAAAAAATTAGAGAGAATGGTACGATCTAAAATGTGCCCAACCTTGAACCCTAGTAGATATAGACTTCTATATATAGTAGTAGGGAAATGAAACTTGAAAAGGACCCAAAATGAGGCCAAAAAGCCTCAGTAGTCGCAATGGGCATGTGCAATGGCATCAGGAATATCCGTGCCGGCTAGTTCTAGCACGGGTCGTGCTGCCTGGCACAGCCCTGCTAGCTAGCTCTGGTACAGCCTGTGCCTGCTGACACAGACCGTCGACTTGGCATGTCATTGGTCTTTCTGAGCAAGCGCCCACATTGTTCGACATGGGCCATCGGCTAGGAGTGCATCCTTAATCGGTTGAATGGCACAGGCCGTGTAAACCTTCACAGGTCGTCGGTCGGGTGCATAAATTTTACTTTTGAACAATGCGAGCTTTTGAATCCTTGTGGGCAGTCGGCTGGGAGTCAATTTTTGAGAAAAATGATGGTGTGGCCGTGCCGACCATCACACCACATCGGAACGGGCGGCTCATGTCGAGGGTATGTGGCACGTATATGCTGCCTGGCATGGCCCGTGCTGATAGTTCCTAGAACAGCCATATCGGTTGGCACGTCCCGTGTTGGTTGATTCGACTCCCTTTTTTTTGAAAAGTTAAACTTCGACTACCTTATTTTTTTTGCTTGATTCCATCTCCTACCACATTTTGAATCGTGGCCTTTTGTCTACTACCACCCTTGCGGATGACCATCTACCAAATAAGGCCAAAATACTCATGGGCAACCTACTAGTAAGCTCACAAAAGAAGATATAGGTGCTCATGAATACAAAGTATCCATTAGATCCAATTATGTTTACAAAACTCGAGATTCAGATAAGAAAACCAATAATGGTCATCTAAAATCTTTGTCGTGTAAACCTAACTAAAACTAACAATCAACCAAACAAAACATAATAACAAATGTGTCGATGCATTAGTTAACACATGCTTAAAGGTGCAGATCAATTCCCCCACACTTAAATCTTTACTCGTCCTAGAGTAAACAAAAATGAGCAAAGATCCAAGAGGAATGTAGCATGCAAGGATAAGTTAACTAATACATTCAATTTATTCCTAGATTTTCATAGCTCCCCCAAAGACGTAAGAATCTCACAACTCACACACTCCCCAGAGAAAATAAGTAATCTATACAACCAAGCATACTAAGAAAAAGGTAAAGTGTAATGAAAAGAGTCAAACTAGCTTATTCCTCCAAAGAAGCCACCAAAGACAATCCAAGAGATGTTGCCGAAAAAATCGTCAAAGATAATC
Source organism: Rubia yunnanensis (assembly GCA_037428765.1). Lineage (NCBI taxonomy): Eukaryota > Viridiplantae > Streptophyta > Magnoliopsida > Gentianales > Rubiaceae > Rubia > Rubia yunnanensis. Next base: position 76,896,302 of record CM075064.1, read on the forward strand.
CAAAAGATGCTCAAATTAGTTTCCAATTTCTCTCATTTTCCCTAGGAGCCCTTTCAGGTTTTCATCATTGCTTATCACACAAATGATACTCACTTATCACCTTTTTCCACACCATGACCTCTCATTTTAGCCTAGTTGTTTTCAACCTGACTGGGCTTTTCCCATTGTTGCCTAAGTCGCCCTTTTGGGTTTTCGACTTAGCCGGGTATATATTTTCCTTTTTTTTTTCAAAATTCCTTAAAGATGGGTTTCATACTACATGAAGATGAGAAAAACAAAAATAACACCACCAAAATGTTCCCAAAACATCCCCAAAACACAAACTACAAAAAACTACCAACAAAACACAAAGAAATCTTGTTGAAATTCCTAAGTGCCCAACTACTCCCTTACCTACACTTAAACAATGCACTGTCCCCAATACAACATGAAAAGTAGAAATAAAAAGTGAGGTAGGGGAAAATAGTGGCACTTACTCTTGCAGACCTGTCTTGCCCCGTGCCTTCTCCTCCTTTCTTCTTGCCTCATCTATTGCCTCTCAATGGGGACTAGGTTTTGGAATCTATCAAGTGTTAAATATGAAACCTCTTGATCCACTGCTCAATAGCCTCCTCTTGAACACCTGCCCTCTCATCTATGATAGCAAACTCTTCCTCCACCTTCCTCCGCCATTCGAGAGGGTACACCATACACGGTACACGAATCCACTCGAACCATCATTCCACCCACCACTCGACGGAACAAGCACCTAGGGTTTAAGACCCTTGACCCAGCCTTCTCCCTTAGCGGGTCGTATGACCCAACCGTTTTAATCGGGTCGAAACCCTAGAGAGCATCCACCCCATTTCTTCTTTCTCACGTTTAGCAACCCGGCGGAGTTCCAAAATGGGTCGAGCATTCCAATTTGTTTCTTCGCCTGATTCGTGACTTACCATCGCCGATTAATCGCCAGAATCTGGTAAAAATTTTCAAATAATCTGTTCATTATGAAAAAACTGCTCCTCTATTCATCTTGATCTGGGCATTATCATGAAATTGAAAAAAATTAGAAAGACACCTTGGGCAAATCATCGTTAATGATTCCGATTAAACCAATTTACCATGGCCGGAGGGGTACCGGGATCTGAACACATAGCAAATCATCTCTAAACTTTTGTTTTGGATCCGATTATTCCCAAGACATCAACCCCATCTAACAATAACATTCAAACACCCAAAAACTTGAATTCCATATGGGTGTTTATCGGACAAGGAAATAAATCTGAGTTCTTGGCATAAAACATAGCAATTTGGTCGAAGGTTCCAATTAAAACAAGCAAGCAAGGTCGCGGGGTGACCGGGATCTGAACACAAGCAAGGCCGGAGGGTGACCGGGATCTGAACACAAGAAAGGCCGAGGTTGACCGGGAGCAAGGCCAGAGGGTGACCAGGATCTGAACACAAGCAAGACCGGGGGTTGACCGGGGGTTGACCGGGGGTTGACCGGGATCTGAACACAAGTAAGGCCGGAGGGTGACCGGGATCTGAACAGAAGTTTGCCCTCTCATTGAATCCATTATGAACTCTCCCAAATGCTAACATTTTTTACGCCTCAAATTCATCTCTACTCCCAATCCCACATGAACTTCACATTTACTATCCGCCATAGACAAATAATCTACCATAAAAATCCGCACATATTCTTCATAAAGAAACTCCATACAAATCCACACAGATTCTTCATCTAGATTAGATCTATCTGCAAAAGATTAAAACTTACTTGGAACAATGATAGATCTTCATCCACGTTATCCAAATCTAGATTCAACCTCCTCCGTGGTGCGCGTTAATCTTCATCCAAAAACTCCAAGATTCAAGATCGAAAAGGCAGATCTTCCTCCAAAAATCCGAGAACGAATCAGAGATTCAAATTTCAAATCTTCAAATCCACGAGGAAATCTTACATTGGATTCCTCGCCGAAAACTCAGAGCCGTAAGAGAAGAACTGGAAGAAAAAGGCTCTGATGTTCAGGAGAAGGACTGTGTCCTTTTTTCCTCCAGAGAGCTTTTTTCTAAAGAGAAAATTATCACTTAATTAATCTCAAGGGAGGTGGTGATGTTTAGAATTGTACTATTTACATCACTAATCCCAGGGCATAAAAGATTTGTTGAATCAATAGGCCAAAAGTACATGTTTTGGTTAAAATTTTAATTTTTTGAAAATATGCACATTTGTCCCATTTACAATGTGGCACAGGCAGTAGCACGATCGTACCACATGAAGCTCGTGCTGACACATTTTCGCACGAGGCTTCCTCGTGCTGGTTTCCCATAACATAGGCCATGCCCCAATACGGACGTGCTCCCTGATGCCTTCATTTTCTTGAAAAACGGTTCATCCAAACAAGTCCCATTTCCTCCAAAACATCAAACACAAGACTTGATTTAGATATAAAAACCAACATGATTTTCAAACCAAGATCATTTGTCAAGCACAACAAACATGCAAAATCCAAATACCAAAAAACATCAAATCAAGCAAGAAAGAGCACCTTATTTTTATTGGCATCCTCATGACTTATTTTCTCATGCATTTCAATTAAAATGAACCTACAGTTGGGTCTCTGGAGTTGCCATCGGCAACTCTACCCACGATGACATCCTCGTGGAGAGGTCTCCACAAGGTGTTATCCTTACCTTTACGCCATTTGTTAGCCATGGAGAATGTATGCCCTTAGCTAATGTTGAATCCCTAGCTATTTCCTTTGGGTTTAGCTAATGTATGTCCAGGGTTTAGATTGACATTTTCAGATTTTACAAGATATTTTTTTATGAATAAAATTTTACAAGGTTAAAAACACAATTTTCCCTTACCAAATAATAATTTCAACCAAAATATATGGCTAAAAACACACTTTACCCTTGCCAAATAATAATTGATTCGCAATCACCTCATCTCCTTAGTCACAGTTAAATTAGAACATGTTTCATTGTTTTATTATTTACAAATTTCGGCAATTTGAGCGTTGGTCCATCTTGGCATATGCATGACTTGCTCGGTCCATAATGCACCCGTATCTACAACTTAATAAAACAACCAAAATAAATGCAATTACAGAGTTACCCTATCTATCTGCAGTGACCTTGAGCCTCAACCATTTCATTACGATCTTCATCACCCATCATATATGCGGACAAGTTCAAATACTTGTCCTGCTCCGCCGTGTTCCTCCACCTGGCCCGACACAGCACGCAGCTCGTCGATCTTCTCCGGCTACTTTTCTTCCAAGCCATCAAACACTCCTCGTGAATCAGGTTCTTGCAAGTTCCACAAGCTACCAGCTTCTCACCTTTCCCCATCTCCTCCAGACATACCGGGCAGGCAGCGCCGTCCTCCACTTCAACTACTGCGCCCCTGCTACCACCGCTGGGCCCTCCCGCCTGTAAGAACATCTGTCGGAACATCTCCCGCAAGGCGACGCCGGCGAGCGTGTCGGCAGAGGAAGGCGTGGAGAGGAGGCGGTTGAGCTGGCACGGCCTCAGCGTCCGCCTCCAGAGGCAGGAATCGTCGGGCGATACGCGGAGGACACGGATGAGAACGAAGAGGATGTGCTTGCATGGGGTGGTGCGATCAGGGCAGGTGCAACAAGGGGTGGAAGATAGGTTAACAGTGTAGACATTTCCGGTGGAGCCCAGTACGAAGAAACTGGTGTCAGAGCGGTGGAGGAGGCGGAGGTGGTGTTGGAGGGCTCGGATTACTCTCTCAGCGAGGGGCTGCGTCGGCTCGAAATCACGGTGGTGGTGGTGGTGGTCCGGCGGACATGAAGTGGAAGCTACAGATTCCATATGGCTGGTAGTTATTAAGTTTTGTGGGCGTGTTTTTTTGGGTATTCTTGTATGTGAAATGAGGAGGGCGAATATGCCTATTTATGATTTGGGGGTGGGGGGATAACGTGGTTTGGATTCTTTGGAGAGTTTTGAGGGGACACGTGAGGGATTGTGTAAGGTTTAAAATTTATGGGAAGCCTTGGCTTAGTCACCCTCTCAATGGTTATCCTTAAGTCACGTCATAGGTTATCAACTTGTTCATGTAACTCTTTCTTATCTATTTGCTGTCTTTCACTCGTTATCATTGGCTTTCCGTTCCAACTATTTTTACTGTTTTTTTTTCTTTTGGAATTCTTCCAATTTATATTGCACTACTCTTTTTTTTTTCTATAAATGAGTTATTTTTATTATTTATTTATTCAACTTGGGCCCAATTTCTAAATTCTTAATCCACAAACATTAATTCAAATTATCCCATAATATTTCCTAATCTATTTTAAATCCAATCTGCCATTAACCTAACCATTCCCACCGAATTTGATTCTCTCCAACTACCCAACCACCTTCATTGTTCTCATCTTCCATTAAACAACGCATGTGACTCTCTGATTTCTTTCCAATGTCTTTATTTGCATCAAGATTCTTCATCTCTCTGAAAAGTTGTCTCCCTTGCTTATTCTTATCCATTTATGCCTTTTAAATCACCAAACCCATCAGGGTTTGCTCACTCAATAATTTCTTTCCACCCATTCATTTTCCCTGTCAGATTCTCTTCTTCTCTAAAATTGGTCTTCCCTTTAAGATATTCCTCTTCTCTAACCTTTTAAATTTTGTCTAGGTTATGGAAAGAGGTGATTTCGTTGGTTGTGGGTTTAAATGTGGTGGGTTTTGTTCAGAATGTTATATCTCAGATTCAGGTTTTTCATCTCGATCTGATAGCTTCTCTTCGGCAGGTGATGGTCCGGCCTTCAAAGGCCTTGACGCCGGAGAAGAAGGATCCAAGGCGGCGCTGCTCACTCGCCAGTATGGTGTTCAGACTCGCAGATCCGGCGGGTATGTAGGCGGTACCACCACGGTAAAACCGTACGCGGCCTCTGTTTTGATTTCAGGGAACCAATTCGAGGTGGCGTTGCACACCCGCTAGCGTGGAGAACTAACTTCCGGTGGGTCTATTGGTGGCGCCTGTTTCCAGATCCGGTGAGCCTTGCACTTTGTGCGACTGTGTGCCCCAAGGAAAGAGTTGAGTTGAGCCCTGCTATCCCTTCTCCGGTGAAACACGGTGGCTGTAAGGCTACTGTTGGTTCTGGAAATGACGACGAAGGGTTCTCTACTATCCCTTCGATTCATGCACTTCCCTGGTATGCGAGACACTTAGGCCTCCCTCGGACCACATGTCGGAAACGAAGCCTCTGAGTTTGGATCAGATCGATGCACCTTTTCATGTGGCTGAGATTATGATACCGGGTTGGAGGGAGCTTCTGGGCCGGAATAGGAAAAGGGAAGTATAAAAAGTTAAGTCCTGGGCTTCAACTTCATGTAATAAATTTGTTATTGTATGATTACCGGTTTATGATTAATAAAATATCCCTATTTGTGTTGATTTCCATGTTCAATTACTGATTTTATCTTCTTGTTTTTTCTTCTTGCAGAACCAAATTGGAGCCGAATGTGTTTTTTAAACACACAAAGGGGAGTAGTTCCTTTTTAATATGATTGAGACCAGCTTTGGCTTAGTTGAATGTGCATAATCTAAAATTTATGTCTATTTGAAATTTATGTCTAAAGTACAGAAAAAATGAATATTGCCTTCTACCCTATCTTTTGATTAGAACTTTGTGATAGTACATGACTGTATTTGGTTTGCAAAGCATCACTATGTTTTAACTCAATCTTTTTTGTTTGTAACAATTTATTTGAAGGCATGCATTTGTTATAGATTTATGTGTCTAGCTGGATAAAGTTGTTCTTGGTCCCTTTTTGATAATAATATTTCTTGGTGTAGGGTATTAAAGAGAGAAGGGCTGAGAATCTTCTTGTTTTGCCAACTGATGTTATTTTCTATGAAGATCCTGGAGTTAAGGTCGAATAAAATGTTTGTACAACTTTGATAGTTTTTTTGGTTTTTGTATTAAAATGTTGCTAGTATCAAAATTTTGGTAATGAAAAGTTGTTTGTTGAAAATTTTCCCGTGAGCCTATTTTTTAGATACTAAAAATCTTCTCTTAATCTTTGTTTACAGCAATCTTAATGGAACTTTGTCAACATGAATTTGGAAGTTTTAAAATCATGCTTTTTGAAACTGAAGAATCAAGTGTACTCAGGTTAACCTTTTTTTCCTTACTTGTTTCTTCAATGCCTGATGGATGGTATTAGTGTTGACATGTTGGAAGGAGTAATATTTTTTCAAATATTCTCTTTGTTCCAGGAAAATCGAACAATTTACTGATGTTAAGCATCAGTAAAGGATGATAAGCATCACTCTTGAACAATTTATTGATGTTTGAGGATCTAATTCACTGATGGTATAGTTTTTTTTCTGCCAAATTTTTTTTGCTACTCTCGTTTTAGTTTCATTATTTTTTTCTTTAGTTATTGATTCATGTTTGTGTTTTTTGTTGCAGATGCGGAACATGGGAGTTGAGAAAACATAAAAAAGGGACATCTCCCATTTACAACCCCTTGGACTTGTTTCTAAACAAAAAAAAAGGAGTATATTGGTTCAGTTTGTGCCTTTTATTGCTGTTGTGTGATGGTTTGTGTTGGGTGGCTGAACCCCAGCACTTGTTCAGTGATTGTTCTTTTTCAGAGTGTGTTCTTGTTTAGCTTTTGACTTAAAATGTTCTTTTACTGTGGTTGTGTCTGTTCTTGTTTGGCTTTCGACTTAAATGTTCCTTTGGCCCTGAATGTGGAAGAGCCTTGACGTGCATTCATGAAGTGCATGATACCTATGCATTCTCGTTCTCTCTAAGGCATGAAAGGATTATTATACATATATGAAAATAAAAAATTGCCTTAATTTGATTTGGGTTGCAAAAAAAAAACTTGTTTGTCACACAAAAAGAAACAAGTTTTCAGGTTTCCAAAATGTCACCCTAGTCTAACCCAATCAAAATACTGAAATCCCTTACTGCTGCAGTTGATATCCCAGGGCTTGCATCATGTCCCCCATTCCTTGAGTTTCCTGAATTGTAATAAGGTGTTCTAGGCCTTCACGAACTATTCTCTCATCTAAACTTAGCATCCTAGGTAGTTCTTCTCTGCTTATGAGCGCATCCTTTGACATGTGAGGCAACTTATAATTTTTGCATCCATTCACTCTTATGATTTCTATCATTGAAGCTTGATGGGTGAGGAAAAATTTATTGAGTGTTGCTGGATCTTCTTTGTCATATGCATTGTACACTGCTGTAAGTAGCCCACCTAGTGTTGTGCTTAGGGTTTCATGTTGTAGAGACTGTATAGAGTTTTAAAAAACCAAGGTCTAGTAGATTAAGATCATGTGATTTAGCTGGTTGACATACCAACTTGATGTGAAACCCGTTGGAGTCAGCTACTGTCTGGAATTGAGGATCTGAACTCTTTATGTGTGCCTTGAAATTGTCTTGTTGAATATAGATGTGCTTGCTCATGAATGGTGGCCAATGTCCTTTGATTCCTGGTATGTTTTCATCTATAATATTTGCATGTGTCACAAGTCTAGTGATCTTCTCCACAAGCTTAGTTTCCATAGTTCCCCTCGAACTATTAATGCTGGTTCTTTGTGCTTCAACCCTCTCAGTGAATGAGAACACACCATACTTCCCATCAAAAATTAACACACCATCATGGTTGTAAATTAGCCTACTCACAGCACACATAAACATAAGTTTTGGAATGTGAGACTTGTGTTGGGTGTTCTTAAGGGCCCAGGCTCACCTGGTGCCAAATAATAACGGACAATTGGCTTAGTCATGTAAAACCACTTCTTATCTATGTGAATTACATTATTCATAAGCTGGAATTGAAAGTTGGGTTGCAATTTAGATATGCAGAATTTCAACCTTTGTACCTTATCTTGGAATGTTAGTGCATGCTTAACGCTGTTTGTATGGATTTTGATGACCTTTGCTGCCACAGCTCGTTGTATTGTGCTCTTCCCTACCTCCATCCATGCACTTGTCCCTCTGATTGTTCTTCATTCGGTTGCAGGTATTGCTCTCAAGGCCTCAAGATCAATTTCCTTCTTGTTGCAGCCCGGATGGGCGGGCATCCTGTTTCTCATGTCCTACGGCTGACCTATTGAAAGTTGGAGCTTGATTTTTTACCAGATGTAACTGATGATTCTTTGGCTGCAATTGAACTTCGCTGCTGCCTCGATTCTCTTCCCCTAGAGTATCTTCCCATTTCTACTATTGTCTAACAGAAACTTAGCAATATGTTGCCTCTGCTGGTTTGTCATATTCTTCTCCCCCCCATATTTCTCAAATACCCAATGATGAAGGGAAGATCCGACAGCAGGAGAGCAATCAGTCTGTAAGGCCTTGGTAGGGCTCGATGAATGCTGATACTTGACCTGAGGGTATGGAAAAAAAGACTTGTCTTTTTGTTGGTGGGTTTTATGGTTTGGATTATGACAGAGGGAATGGAATGTTGGTGAAAAGGTGATTGCAGATGAACATTTTCAGAGCAGATCTGTTTGCTTGTGGGATTGTGTAGGATCATGTAAATGTATATATATAGTGGGGTAGAAGTGTGGGGTTTGATATTTGTAAATTCAAATTATTATTTTTTCTATTCATGTCCTTGGCTTTGAAATTTGGTGCCTGAATTTTTTAAATCTACATGTGAAATCACAATAATTTTTGGAGTTCCCTCAATTTTGACTGTGTTTGGGCGCAAATAATTAAAGCCCATCGAAAACAATTAGTGGCCCAAATAATGGGCTAAGTCAGATTCAAAATAAAGAAAAAAAGAAAAAAATTTATGGACACCCCACTACAAAAATATATAATAATATATCCTTAAATATACTTCAAGTTTCTCTCTCCACAGAAATAGTTGCGACGTTGGGTGTAGCTTCTTACAAGAGGCAAGTTATTTCTTAAGGAAAAATATTTGGAGGTTGTTTGGTTTGCGTAGAAATTCAATTCACACAAAAAAAATTTATTTCACTGGAAGTCAAATTTTTTAGGGAGTGCGTCTCTTGAAATACGGTGTTTCCATAAGTAATGGAATGACCAAGGTTTAAAGTTTAAATTAAAAGAAATGAAGATAACATTTTTGGATTGCATGAATCGGGTAATAAGCTTTATAACTACTACATGTTGCATAATAAAATTTTAATATTGCAACTAAGACATTTACCTTTTATTTTTTTAAACTAAACCCCATCTTTCCACAGCCTATGGAAAGACGGTCTTTCCCAAGACTTTGCCTTTTTATATCATATATTTTTATATTTTCACATCCAAATACATATTATTACTTGTTTTAACTTTTGAAATAAAATATTTAAATTTTATAAAAAATTACAGCATTTAAGGTAAAAGTCACCGTGGATAGTCCATAAGCTTATGGAAAAGCCGCATATCCTAAGACTTCTCTTCTTGGAAAATAAAAAAAAGTTCATTTTGTTGCGCATGAAGGAATTTGAATTTCTAAAGATTTATCTACATGGATGTTATTTGGTTTACTTCATCTATTTCCTACAAAATTCAACTATAACTATTTTTCAAAAATCTATAATTTTCAACATTCACATATCACAATCTTCAAACTTCAACATAGAAAAAGAAATTGAGTTAGATCTCAGCTCACCAAAAATTAACACAACGACACAAAAGGGCTATTAGGACACTTATACAAAATGTGTCTTAATAAATGTATATTAAGTCGCTTATCAATTAAAAGTCCCAAAGTTGTGTGACAAATGTTGAAAGCGTCCCAATATATATATATATATATATATATATATATATATATATATGTGTGTGTGTGTGTGTGTGTGTATGTATGTAATTAGGACATTACAAAGTGACCCAATATAAAAGTTTTGAGAGATAGATAAGAAGAAACCAGCAAGGTCTGATGACCTATGAGCTGAGATAAATAATTAAAAAATTGAGATTAACTCAATCAAACATGAATTGAATTCTTTAAAAGAAAAAGATTTAGAATTAGAATTAAAGTTTAGCTCAAGGAACCAGAAAAGCATGGTACACCTTCTAGTTCAGGAATTAAGATATCTAAGGACGCTCAAACAGATGATCAATTCTTCAATATTATTAATAAAATCAATATGGAAAAATGGTACTCTTTAGTAACCATAGGAGTTGAAGATTTTAATATTACCATAATTGCATTAATAGATAGTGGAGCAGATTCATCATGTATTAGATCATGTATAATTCCAAGTAAGTACTTAGTCAAGACTAATGAAAAACTAGTAGCAGCAAATGGCACTTCAATGTCAATCAATAGAAAGTTATCCAATGGTTTTATATGTAATAATAATTACTGCATTAAACATTCATTTCTCATACTAGAAAATATAGCATATGATGGAAGATTAGGAAATCCATTTTTATATCAAATAACCCCTTTCAAAAAGACTCCTAAAGGAATAATCACTAAAATATTAGGTAAAAAATTATTATTCTCATTCCTTGACCCACCTAGTTAAATAGAATTAAATCTATTACAAACAAATTCTATATATAGAAAGATATGTTTACTACACACAAAGCAAAAGGATATTACTTTCTTAAAAGAAGAGTTAAGTTATTCAAAAATAGAAGAACAGTTAAATAGTAAAGTCATACAAGAGAAAATTGCAAGAATAGAGAAAGAATTTAAAACCCAAGTCTGTTCAACACATCCCAATGATTTTTGGGATCGAAAGAAACATGTGGTATCATTACCCTATGAAAAGGAATTTAATGAACAAAACATTCCCACTAAAGCTAGGCCAATTCAAATGAATGCAAACTTAGTTGAATTGTGCAAATAGGAACTTCAAAGTCATTTAGAAAGAAAATTAATTAGGAAAAGCAAATCCTCATGGAGTTGCTCAGCATTCTATGTTAATAAACAAGCAGAAAAGGAAAGAGGAATTCCTCGATTAGTAATGAATTATAAATTATTAAACAATGTATTACAATGGGTTAGATACCCTGTTCCAAACAAATGAGACTTAATTAATAGATTAGTAAATGCCAAAGTATTTTCTAAATTTGATTTAAAATCAGAATATTGGCAAATTCAAATTAATGAAAAGGACAAATATAAAACAGCATTTGTAGTTCTATTTGGTCAATATGAATGGAATGTCATGCCATTTGGATTAAAAAATGCACCATCAGAATTCCAAAAAATCAGGAATGACATATTCACTCCTTACTCCAAATATGTTATAGTATATATTGATGACATATTAGTCTTTTCTAATTCAATAGACAGTCATTTCAAACATTTAAATATATTATTACATATTATTAGGAAAAACGGATTAGTTATATCGGAACAAAAAATGAAATTATTTCAAACAAAAATCAGATTTTTAGGATATGATATTCATTTAGGAAAAATCAAACCAATTCAATGAGCTATTGAGTTTGCTAATAAATTTTCAGATTAAATAACAGATAAGAATCAATTACAACGATTTTTAGGATGTTTAAATTATATATCAGATTTTTCCCCAAATTAAGAATAATATGCAAACCATTATATGAAAGGTTAAAAATTAATCCACCTCTGTGGACAGAGGAACATACTCAAATTATTAAAACAATAAAATTACAAGCCAAATCATTACGATGTTTAGGCATTCCACATCCATTAGCATTTATGATTATCCAAACAGATGCATCAGATTTAGGTTATGGAGGAATATTAAAGCAGTTGCCTTTAGAAAAAGAGTCAATAGTTAGATACCACTCAGGGTTATGGACAGGAGCCCAAATCAATTATTCAACTGTTAAAAAAGAAGTTTTATCTATTGTTTTATGTATTTTAAAATTTCAAGATGATTTATATAATAAGAAATATTTATTAAAAATATACTGTAAATCGGCTAAGGATATTTTACAAAAAGATGTCAAAATTTAGTTTCAAAACAGATTTTTGCTAGATGGCAAGCCATTCTTTCCGTTTTTGATTTTGACATAGAATTTATAAAAGGAAACGATAATTCTCTTCCAGATTTTCTAACTCGTGAATTCCTTACAGGAAGGCATGAGTAAACATTCAAGTTCATCTAGTTCCTCAAATTCAAAATCAGCCAAAGATTATGCAATTCCAAAGCCTTTGACACCAAAAATGCCAACACCAGATTATCCTCCCCTCACTTATTTCACAGTAGCCCACAGTCCATATTCCAGATTGATTCATACTCCATTATTAACTCCAAATTATACCATTCTCACTCCACAAAAGCCAACTACTCAAATCCCCAGCAAAAAGTCTATTCCATCAACCTCAAGCCCCAACCAATCTTCTTATTTTGACAAACCAAACCCAGAATATATTCTAATGACTCAATCCGAGACAGAACCATATATCCCTCAACTAAAGTCATTTGTATCCAGTATATTCAAGCCAACATGTTCATGGTTGGCAGATGACATCAACAAAAGTCAAAACTACTATGAGCTGGTTTTAGTAGATACCCAGTCCATTGAAATACAGCATGTACAAAATAAACAAGATCCCAGTAGAATTGACTATTCCAAAATATATATTAAGCAAGTGCTTCGTCCTAGCCATTTCCAAAATATTCATTCTGATACACATATTTCAGTAAATTACTTCCCCACCGGATTCAACTATGCTGACTATATGCAAGCCTAGTATAGAGCTTTCTATATTAGGTCCTTTGACCATTCATGGTTCATTAATTTCCACCAACAATTTAGCGGAGATATTTCAATGTGGTTCTATAATTGGTGGTCAACATTAGGACCATCAAGAGAAATACTTCCCATTCCAGTTACAGAAGGATTAGAAACATTCCACAAGCTTAGCCAGTGCAAACCTTTCGAAAAAGAACTCTTATTCCATTCCATATTCAGGGTTCCATGGATTCTTGCGTGGAGCTTTCAGATCAAATCCATATATCCAAACAAGCCCTTTTCCCTCATTAGACAATCCAGAATTAAATGGTGGAACAATTACAAATATGAATTCTATTCAGTCAAAGCAGTGACCCATTACTTTCAAACTGGTGAAAAACTGAGAATTACATTCCCGACAGAAGACCGCATTAGCACAATTCAAGCCAAAAAGCCCAGTTCAACTTACTTTAAGCATTCAACCAACCATTCGGAGTCCAATGCCAAGGTCATTAAGTGTTCAACCTATTCAACCTACACTAGCAACAAAGGGTGAAGATGATGAGGAATTCCATAATCTATTAGCTATTTACAAACAGCTCAAAAGCCGGAAGGCTACCATAGAGGTAAAACCAGAAGACATTCCAGATGATGATCCCATTGGAGGTCAAGGCCCATTTGACTTTTAAATTCAGCACTCAATAGACGCACTCAACAGACAATTAGTCATGGAGGGTCCCAAACTCCACTCTGACATCTACTCAAAATACGCAAGCAATGACGAATTCAAGCACTCAACAATAAAGCAAGACTTAGTGGCAGGTCCCACACTCCACTACCACCACTCACACCAAGCAGCAGCCGGCAAAAGATAGTGGAGGGTCCCACACTCCAATATAATTCAAAAGCAGCTATGTGACTCATCATTCCACCACACGGACTTCAAATTTCATTCACTTCAATGTAATAGATTAGATATCCGCCTCTATAAATACAGAGGCCTTAGTTCATTATTTAGCATGCTTGAATTATCACCCTTTCACATTATATTTAAAAACATCACATGCTCTCTCCGTCCCATCCTATTCTGCACAATTTGTTTTTGTAAAAGATGCTAAACTTTGACTATATATTTGAATAGATATATGAACAATAATTTTATCGTATGAGCTATGGTTAGATTCGTCGTAACATGTAGTTTCGAAATATCAAATTTTTGTATGTTATTATTGTCCGTAACTATATATATTTACAATCAAACATATTTATTGGAGATCGTGAAAAAAATTCTATGGATATTAGGTTGGGATACTCAGGGAGTATATATAATTATTTTGAAAGTAAAAAATGGGTCTGTCTCTTGAAAGATGGTCTTTCAATGAGCCATGGAAAGATCAAGGTTTAAAGTGCAATTAGAAGAAATAAAGATAAATTTTTTGAATTTTATGAATCGGGTTATAAACTTTATAAATACTACATCTTGTATAATAAATTTTTTATATTACAACTAACACCTTTTACCTTTTATTATTCTAATTAAACCCGTTCCATAGGTTTGACTTTGCCAAAAATATATACATTTTGAAGGGAAAAAAAGTCCATTTGTGCGAATACTTTGCTCAGAAAAGTGGTTTGAACTCTGCATGAGAGCACATGCAATGGTAGAAACCGCTACCGGTTTCTTACCAATTAAATATATTATTTTTCTCATTCTCTCTCTTCCACCTCACTTTAAAAAACCACTTAAGAAACCACCCTTTTTTATCTCCACAATGGTAAGAAACCACTTTCAACTATTCATTGACCCCACTTGATTTTCTCTATCCTACTCATTTATTTTACCATTAACATTTATTTTAATTTAATTTGTTCACCCAAAATAAGTTGAAAGTGAAATTTAATAATACATTATAATTTTTATTTATAAAATTTCGTTTTATTTAAAATTTATTAAATAATTCATTTTCTTTATTTTATAAATTTCGTGTTTTATAATAATAATTTAAATATATATTTTTTGTCGTGAAATTGTTTAATACTTTGTTATCTATAATTTTATAAAAAAAATATATTGATTTTATAAAAAAAATATTACAAACATGACATTAGAAAGACCAATTAAAACGAGAAGACATGTTACAATAAATGCTTAAATAATAAAATATTAGATCAACTCCGACTAATTGTTACGAATTAAAAATAGAAATCTAGTCTGACGAATTATTACAATTATGCATCCGAAATATTGATCTAGTCTGACCAATTATTACTAACACGAAACAAAAACATGGATGTCAGAACTATACCGATATGCTAATTTTGACCACCCAAATGTTGGTACAGATGTTCAGTTAGGTCGTTTTTCAATTGGTCATGTTTAGCTCTGTTGCGTACTTCCCTCCAATTTTGTCTAAAAGTCGGTAGATCAGCATGCCGCTCCGCGTTGTAATGCCATGGAGAGTCGTCGATCTGGTCGTAATCACCCGGTTGAACCCGCAACCCATAAGTATCTCTTTCGTCTTCGACTATCATGTTGTGAAGTATGATACAAGCTATCATAATTTCACCCAACGTTTCTATGTTCCAGTACTTTGCCGGGTTACGGATCACAGAGAACCGGGCCTGTAAAATACCAAAAGCACGTTCGACGTCTTTCCTGTAACTCTCTTGATGCTTTGTGAGCAGTTGTTTCTTGGGGTCGTTTGGAGCCGTATACGCTGGCATGAAGGTCGCCCATTTAGGATATATTCCATCTGTAAGATAGTACCCTTGACTGTAGCTGCGACCGTTGACTTCATATAGAAAACGTGGAGCCCTTCCTTCATAGACGTCGTCAAACAAAGGTGACTTGTCTAGGACGTTGATGTCATTATTTGACCCTGCCATGCCGAAAAATGCATGCCAAATCCACGTATCATATGAGGCCACTGCTTCTAATATGATTGAGGCACGCCCATTTCTACCCTGAAACTGTCCTTTCCAACCTACAGGGCAGTTTTTCCATTCCCAATGCATACAATCAATACTTCCTAACATACCTGGAAATCCTCGTCCACGAGCTACATGCATAAGCCGTGCAATATCGTCTTGGTTCGCCAGTCGGAGGTATGTTGGACGATACACGGCAATAATTGCTTTGACAAAATGAGCCACCGTTTCTCTGACCGTTGTTTTTCCCATCTGTAAGCTTTCATCCAGTTGGTCGTACGCACAACCATATGCCAAATGGCGCATTGCCACCGTGCACTTGTGAAGTGGCGAAAATCCTTGATAACCGGTTGCATCGGCCCTTTGTCTGAAATAGGGATCGTGGTTGGTGATATCGTCCACTATACGCTCGAATACATTTCGCCGCATCCGAAACCTAGTACGAAAATGTTGATCATCGTACATTCTTTCAGGGGGTGGACAAAAATATTGCCTCTGGAGGACGTCCTGTGCTCGGAGACGGTCTCTTCGTACATGATTTCTGGTTTTCTTTGGTATGGTATAAGGAGTTTGAGCACTCTCATCCTCAAAGGTTGCGTACAATTGTCTAGCCATTTCTGGCAAATTCATGGCAAAGTTAAGTGTCTCCGGATCGGTATCGGGTAGAAAACTGGGAATATCATAAGTGTTTGTGTTTGATGATTCTCCAAAGTGAAGGTTATCATCGTTGTTGGGGGGGGGGGGGGGTAGAGGAAGACATAGTTGTGTAGAAGAAGGAAAATTATGTTGATAGGAATTTGGGAATGAAATGAAACATGAACGAATGACCCCTTTATATAGAACCATCACATGTGAAAACCTCTTTGAAGTTGATGAATTCGGCCCATGTGACTCGATGGGACTTGTCAATAACAACAACATTTGATTTGTTTTGGGGAATCTTTGAAATTGATGAGTTCGGCCCATGTGACTCGATGGGACTTGTCAATGACAACCCCATTGAATTTGTATGTCGGAA
The DNA here is from genome assembly GCA_037428765.1 of Rubia yunnanensis. NCBI lineage: Eukaryota > Viridiplantae > Streptophyta > Magnoliopsida > Gentianales > Rubiaceae > Rubia > Rubia yunnanensis. The sequence goes on from CM075064.1 coordinate 76,912,865, forward strand.
TCTTTGAAATTGATGAATTTAGCCCATGTGACTCGATGAGACTAGTCAATGACAACCACATTTGATTTGTTTTGGGGAATCTTTGAAATTGATGAGTTCGGCCCATGTGACTCGATGGGACTTGTCAATGACAACCACATTTGATTTGTTTTGGGGAATCTTTGAAGTTGATGAGTTCTACACATGTGACTCTTGCACATTGATATTGTATGATCTAGTCTGACCAATTATTGCAAACGAACTATTACAATCAATTCCGACCATAGACTAGCCCAATTAATTTATCTCGCAGTGCTTCCTCCGCTGTGCTCAAATTTTCCCTTTGCATCAGAGCAGTAAGGAGTCTAGTGTTAGCAACATAAATTTCACGTTCTCCTTGCTTTTCGACGAACTCCCGCTGCGATATGTTATACTCCATTTTAGCTTTTTCGCTATCTGCAACCCTTCCAGCATTCTGAGAAGCTTCTTTGAATGTGGCCAGACACTCCAGTCGTTTTGATTCTTTTGATTGCTCAGCATCTGTTGTTCCTCGCGTTGCCTTTCCCTTCCCCCTCGCCTTGCATTTTGCGGCTTTCACACCAATAGGCCTGGATGGATATTGCGGTGTCTGAGCATCATCGCTACTACGGGGCGTTGATGGCACCCGTGGAGAATATTCCCCTCCAACTGTGTCCTTTGGGCCATATTGTGCCATAAATTTAGGGTTAGTCTTGCACAATTCATAGCAATGAAAGAATAGAAACTGTTGGCCACCATTTTCATCAGCATACAAATTCATGGCCCATGTCTTCATATCTCCTTGGCTGGAGCCACTCCCAATCCGACTATAGTGTCGTGCGGCTTTACTTTCACAGCCCACATATTTAGCGATGTCGTGAGCAAGTTTTTGCCACCTAGCCTTGCACGACTTCATTGTTCGGTTGCATTTCGCATACTTATTCAAATCGGACGTAATTTTATGCCAAAATACACCAGCATTCTGCCCCGTACCCATTATACAATCAGTGGAATTATCAAACCAAGCGCTGCATAAAACATTATCAGCTTCTACAGTCCACTTTTCCCGGTTACTTTTCTTCTTCGTGTCCGGACTCCCGCACACTATTGCGAGGTCATCGCTTTCTTCACATTCTATTATCATATACAAACAAATTAAATGTTGTGAATTTGTAAAAAAAGAGGTGCAATGTTGTTGAATTAAACATACTACATTGTTAAATAGAGCCAACAAAAATAAATCATGTACATTTCATAATTTAAATAAAATAAAAATAAAAATAATACTGTTTAATATATATTGTAATTTGAATATTTTCAAATAAATACTACATGCAAGTTAGCGAAAATTGTCTACACATAAATGAATAATATATCGAATATACTAATTTAAATATATATCTTAAATGAATAAAGGGAAAAAATAGCGATGAACTAAATTCTTCATAATTAAAATATAACACATTGTGAGAGGGTTTACCATCCGGAACTCCGTGACTTCCAAATTGACGCCCATGGTCATTTGCAAAATTTTGACCTGGAGAACCCCGACCTCCTTGGTTGCAAAATGATCCCGATTCGTTAATTGCATCAAGGTGTGGAGAATGAAAGTTTGGACTATAATAGTTTGGGTAGGAATTTTGGGAGAAGTGGCTCGGGTAAGGAGAGTTCGTGTATGCATTTTGAAAAGAATTGTATTGATTTGGGAAATTCATGTACGAATGTTGGGAATTCATATAAAAATTGGGCGGTATGTTTTGCGAATTTTCATAAAATTCCGAATTTGAAATTGGACGAATATTCGGATTTTGGGATGAATTTTTGGAATTGGAAGAATTTGGAATTACCTTATCTTTTCCAATCGACGTTCTTCGCGAATCCATTTACAAAAATGGTAACGAAGTGAATATTGGAGATAAATTTTGGAGATGAAAGATTGATGTAGAAGTGTTGGAATTGGAAGTGTAGTGATTAAATTGAGTGGAATGCCTCTATTTATGGGTAGAAAAATTTTATTACCGTTGGAAAAAATTTCAGCAAAATTCAAGGCTGCATTTTTTAATTTTTTCAATTTTTTTCTTTTTTTTTTTAAAAAATAGCCGTTGGGACACGTGTCCCAACCATATGGAGACACGTGTCCCATTTCAAAACTGATCAGAATTGTTACCGTTGTGAGGGACACGTGTCACCATATAAGTGGGACACGTGTCCCACTCATTTTTTCCAAACCAGGAGGCTGAATTTTTTTTCCCGTTGGACACGTGGCCCAACCGGGAGGTGCCACGTGTCAACGGACTAAAAACAGAAAAGAAAAAGAAATTATGAAGTGGGACACGTGGGCCTATCCAAGGACGACACGTGTCCCGGTCTGGTCAAAAAAAATGGGCCGCACATGGCGGCCCCCACGTCTGTCACACTTCCCTGCATTCTCTGACGGAACCGGTTTTTTAACCGGTTCCCTAGTTTTCAACTAGGGACCAGTTTTTTAACAAGAAATCGGCCTAAAAATCACTACTGTGGATATTTTCGGTTTTTAGAGCGATTTTTTAAAAATTAAGAAACCCATTGCACTTGCCCTGAGAATGCAGTTCAGATTCATCTTCGTGAACTATTCTCAGTTCAGATTCATCTTCATGAACGATTCTCAGTTCAGATTCATCTTCGTGCTCTTAGTAATTGGACTGAATTCTCCATTCTCAATCTCTATTTTCCCCTAGTTCTTCTACAATTCGAATTGGCGCTCAAAATCATCACCTCACGAGATCAGATTCGGCTGGAAATTCGCGAATCCATTATGGTAACTTTGAATTCTGTGGATTTTAATTTAGTACTGTGCAAAATTATTTAGCATAGTTGGAGTGATGATGTAATGCATCGGAAATAGAAACATATGTGAGATTTGTGTTAGCGTGATGGACATGATTGCTGAGAGTATGAATTCCTAAATTTGCATGTTGTAGCCGACATGATTTAAGTTTGGTAAGTATTGGGCAAAGAAGAAGCACCATATACCAAAACTCTAGATCCCTGACTTAGATAGCTAAGTTTCTAGGTATAACTACCACTGTACACACAGAGACTATTCAATTGAGTATTGGTGTTTTTGTTATGTTATATGTGCAACATTCTTATTTCCTGTATGTATGTAATCGTTGTTTTTGTTGAGAACATATGAGCAAAGATTGGATTGATTAAATGATGTCGTAGATTTTTTTTTGTACATATGGGATTGATTTTCCTCGTTTTTGTGTTGTTCAGGTTATTATAATGTGTACTATAAAATAGCTGCTATATTAGGTTGGACTAGTACATGAAAAAGAATAATATAGACAGTGTATATTTCTATTTTATGCCCTTCTGTTGCCTAATCTAAGTAGAATACTTGTATATATATGAGAATATGTGAAAATTTTACATGAACAAACCTAATGAAAACTCTGCATTAAGGTTTGACAGGTTTGTCATTAGAGGCATAGTTTGTATTTGAGCTGTGTGGATTATTCTATCCTGCTTCTTTGGCTTAAGTGCAGCGTTGATTAATATCAATAGCAGGTACATTGATATATTATGATATTATGTTCACTACTTCCATGTCCCTATTCTTAGTGAACATAGCATCTGACTTTATTTTCCCTTTCTTAGTAACTAGAACATAGCATATGCTGATTAAAATTCCTTTACAAGGTTTGGGTTAGATCGAACGTAGATGGGATCATATGATTCATGACTAAACAGTTGTGATTAATTTGGATGGAATGCCCATTAGCACGAGATGGTCTCCAGAGGTATTGAAATTCCACTTCCTGATGCAAGCTCTAGCAGAATAGGCTTTTCGATCCTGTGGCTTAATCATTGTACTGTAATGTTCCATAGATGTAGAGTTGTACATTTGTTCTTAGGATGCTGAGTGAATCCCTTATCAATTTGCTGGTATTCATTGTTTACTTCTCTACAGCAGTCTTTGGTGATCAAGTTCTTGGTATGTGGTAACATATGCTTTTACTGTGTCGTTGCAGATCAAGAAAGAGATCAAGCAAAGCAGGATTAGAGTTACATCTAAGGTTGTTTTGGCAGTTTCACTTACTTGTTTCTATCTAGATTCCTTAGTTTGTCAATTTTGCAAGAAGCATTAATGTGAATTTGGAGTTGTACATGTTCTTTAGGTGGTAGATTTGATAAATAGTACAAGTAAAATACGACCCAAAGTTCTGATAAGCGCGACTGTTGTGGGCTCTATGGTACTTAACCAGGCCATATAAGTATCTTTTTGGTGTATTAACTGTGTAAATATATGTTCAGTTTACAGGGAACTGCATGTTATAATTTCTGATTCCGACAACATTTACCACGAATACCAGAAATTGATTGTACTTTCATTTTGTGGTCGATTTGTTAGATACATCACTTCTTTCGAGGGAAACTATAACTGGGAACTAGAATAGATCCAAGCTTTGTTATTATTGATTTCCTTAATATCAAGCACCAGCAAGACTCGAGTATATGATGAAAAAAGCCCATCAGGAAATGACTCTGTTTCTTTTTATCATAAATGTCCAGTATTATAAAGTGAAATTAACTTCTGATTTTATCATAAATGATTGATAAAAAACAAATTCATACGAGTTCTAATTTGATTATTTTTTCTCGTTGCTCCTGTATCTGAAACTTCCTCAGGTTTGTAGAGAATGGGAAGCAAATGCCAATAAAGTCCAAAGTGAAAGTACTTCACACCGAATTGATTAATTTAGTGCCATTTTTTATGCTTGATTAAAAGTGCCGTTTTCAGGCTGAGAGTGAAAGGAATAAAGAACGTATCATATGCTGGCATCCAATTATAGGAAGAGTGAGCTATGCTGAAATTAAGGAAGTATTTGTTAAAAAATGAATTACGCATACCTTCTAACTTCGCAAACAATTTATTGAATGATGTTCTTAATTTCATAACCTATCGTAGACCGCTGAACTCAATCGACCTCCTACACGTGAAAACATGTTTCAAGTTTGTTTTACAGATGAGCAAGGCAATCTGTTAAGTCAAATAGTAGCGGATAACATATTTGAATGCTGTGTAAACTGGACCTCGTAAATGTTTTTAGTGTCTATATTTGGCTATATTTTGAATGTGACGGTTCCTAGCTTTGTACTGGAGTAAAATTTTAATATTTGACCCGCCTCCACTCGGGGTCGTCAACTGTAGCTAATTGAACCGAGCGAAGGTGTTCCAAACAAACGAAAGGAAGGTCAAAAATAAAATTTATATTCTACTCCCAAACATGCTGCTAAGCTACTTATGGGGAACTTAGTGGCAAGACTGGATTTGTCTATAGAGATGCTAGGGTCTAATAGCCAACTAGGCACTACCACGTACGGGTTGTCAATCCGTCTGTGCTAGGAATAGCTAATATTGCAAAATGGGGGGGTTTTTGAATTTTTCAACTAACAACTACTAGCATAAGAAATGATACGTGAGAAAACTATATATGCAAGCACTTGGGGAATATTTGCGTAACATGTTTGACTAAATGTTTCGATCCTGGATTCCATCGCATATAAGACATCAAAGCCTATTCTTTGAAGGTGTTGGTACATAAAAAGAAACCATGAGTGTCGACGGGAGTGAACACATTGGCCCACTCCAGTTAATACAGAGAACACAATGCATGTCCCTTAATATAAGTGCTAGTACCAGGGGACCAAAATACTAACCCCTTCATGATGATAGGGGGCTGAAGAAAGCAAACAAAATTGAGAGGCATGAGAACAAACTCAGTCTAAAAATCCATGCAACTTCTACCTTTAACAAACAAGGCATTCAATTCAACCGAGCAAGTGTAGACTCGGCTAGTGATACAAAATTGGCAGGTGGTGTTCCAATTTCAGAGACCGAAATGAGTGTAACTTCTGGCCTAAATCCATCCGGTGAGGTTAATCGGCTCTTGAAACCAAGGTTTGTACCCCTCGGTCATCCTGTTTACCGATGCTAAGGTGCAGCATCGGCCTTCTCCAACCGTCGACTTCAGTGTGACCAACGACCTTCTACAACTGGGTGTTAACCGTGACTAACCGTGTGGTAGGCAACCTCGACTAACCGTGGGTTCCCGACCTTCAGAAACCGTTGGCTTTAGTGAACCCGACGACCTTCATTTAATCGCTAGCCTATGTGTAGCCGATGACCTTCTAAAATCGGTGGGCTAACCGTGACTAACCATGTGATGGCTAGTCAAGGCTGACCGTGAGATGTAACCGACCTTCAATAAACCGAGTGTGATTCCCAACCTGCAAATGCTATCAAGCGGTCTAGCAAGTCAAAGAATAATCATCGGCCTTCAAAATCGAAAAGATGAACTCGACCTTTGGCAAACCGGAGCAGCTAACGATAATATAGTCAGCTAGTGTGAACTTCGGCGTTTTGAGAAGCTATGTGTGGACTCTAAGTAGATTTGGTACACACCTCTAAGATGAAGATAAAGAAGTGTTATTGGCCTTGAGTAACTATCTCTAGATGAAAACCAAGGTTTTCTTTGTGGGGCCGAGAGCAATTTCGACCGGAGTCGATAGTGCTCCCAGGTGTCCCATAGATAGACCTCCTAATGATGAAGAGACCGAGAGTGACTTCTTTTGCGCATGCCCCGCATAACGGTTTTGTAACCGTCCTTTCCATTTTGGGAAATTGATAGTCTAATGCTATTTTACACTATACAGTGCATCGCAGGCAAATTGCGCAGCCGTTAAATCATAAGAAACAACCGGCAGTAGATTAATATATTTTTCTTACGCAAATCAACTAACCCCTACCCAATGCTGAAGAGGTAACGGTGAAATCATAAGTTAGAGCTGGCCATTAGACTTCCCCATGCTATAGTCTAACGACTCCCAGGTTGGGTACAAAGAAAAATCAAAGCAACTCCTATAGTCGTGCAACCAAATAGAGATAGACTGCTCTCCCGGCCTCACCCACCATAGTGCATAATTATTTCCAAAAATTAAATATGCAAACAAAAATGTGGAAAACATGTACATACATCCAAAATCCAACCAGCAAAGAAACTAGTCATTCTCTGAAAACCCTGAAGATCAGCCGTATGCAAGCTGGTTAAGAACCATGTAGCAGTTATTCTGAATTAGTTTGAAAGCCCTTGCTAAATTTGGTTGTTGTCCTTCCTGATCGGCCTTGTTCCTCTCACTCTAGATTTAGTAAATCGAGACTTCCAAAGCTAGTAGACCCAGCTTGCTCCTTAATTTTTAGCCTCTTACTTGCCTCCTAATCCATTTCTCAGAAGTTACAATGGATTCTGTACATCCTCTCAATCCGATCCAGGCTCGTACCCTGTCATATATAACTCGGACAAACTCACACTAAAAGAATAAATGGCCATTTATCTCAACCTACAAGTGACATATGGAGCAAACATAATCCATGGGCTCCTCCTCTTCACAATGGTATTTATCCTTAGTATGAATTCGGCCCAGAGATGGAAGCCATGTCATGACCGATAACCTAGGTGGTATGGATCCTCTTCACAATGTTTTGTAAAATCTATGCCTCGGCAGGCTAGGTATATCATATAATTGTGGATAAATAACCATATGTAGGTGTGCATAGGCCGAGATTGTTAACTTCCTTGAACCTGCCCATACTGCCATAGTCTCCTTCAGTAAGTTAATACTCCCACCAGATATTGTCTTCAGTTTATCTCTAAGCCCGCAGAGATAAGTGAAGTAAAGGGAGTACGTATTAGAGATAGGACCACTAGGGGCCCTATGATGAATCCACCAAATATTGTCCACACGCAGAAAGTGATAATGTACCCATTTCACCCACATAATCTTTCTTTGTGTGGATATCCCATAACTGTTGTGCTATGACTGCCATGTTCCATACTTTGAAATCTCAAATACCCAGCCCTCCATTTGTTCTAGGTGTGCATAGTCTTTTCCTGGATACTTTATTCATTTTCTTCTCTCCCCATAGGAACTGCTTACATTTCTGCTCCAATGATTCCATTACATTGGCCTGTATGATAAAATGTTGTATCCAGAAACCAACAACGCCTTGAACCACTGATCTGAACAACTCAATCTTACCAACATAAGAAAGAGTGTGACCCTTGAACCTGGCTATTTCCTTATCCACCTTACCAAGCAACGTATCAAACTTTGATAATTTAAGCTTGCTCGATCCAACGTAATACCTAAGTGCCTCACGGGAAAGGTGGCCCAGGGAATACCCATAAAGCTTAAGTAATCTTTTATCCCAGCGCCGAAGAACTAGGACTTCGCAGCTTTAATTGCCAACCTGGACGTCTATTCAAATTCATTCAGCACTGACATAAGGAAGTGGACCAAGTCCGTGTCATCTGCGAATGCCAATTGGGTAATCTTCAGGTTCTCACACCTTGGATGATACGTAAAGAGTCTTGATTCCACCTTTCTCTTCAACAACCTCGAGAAGTACTCAATTCATATGAAAAGTAATAGGAGAGATAGTTGATTTCCCTGGCGAACACCTCTTTCGCATTTAAAGAAGACATAGAGCTTTCTATTTGCCACAATGGAAAATGTCGATGTTCTGACATATTCCATAATCCCTGCCTTTAGTTTATCTGGAAACTCGAGACCAACCAATACATCCTCTATGAAATCCCATGAAACTGTGTCAAAATCCTTCTTCAGGTCAACAATAATCATGCATTTGGGCGATGACCGAGCTCTACCATATCCATGGACAAGTTCCTGTGCTAACATCACATTATCTGATAATTTCCTTCCTTTCATGAAAGCCACCTGACATGGATCAATAAGCTCCGGAAGAAAAGACTCAAATTTGTTCACTATAATCTTTATGATGATTTTATATAGTACATTGTAGCAGGTTATGGGTCTAAAACTGTAAGCCTTCAGATTATCCTCCTTTGGTATGAGTGCGACGAATGTATGATTGAGCCTCCTCAGTAGCTCTCCTGACTCGAAGAATTCCAGAACTGAATCTGTCACATCATTACCGATGATTTCCCACTACTTCTTAAAGAACATAGTTGTATAGCCATCTGGTCCCGAGGCTTTATCATCCTACATAAAGAATAGAACTGAACAAACTTTATGCCTCTCAATTCCCTATTCCAGCCCAGCTCTATCCATATCACTCAATATATGTCCCGATCGAAGTACCTCCATATAAATGGGAACCCGGGGTACCTCTCTGCCAAAAAGCCCTCTGTAAAACCCAACAGATAATTCACCCTTCCTCTCATTTGAAATGACAATCCTATTATCACCATCTTGAATGGCTGGGATGCCTCCAACTTTTCTGTCTGCTGCCAAACCATGAAAGTAGCTCGTCCCTTTATCTGCCATGGTGACAATTAATTTTCCTCTTCTGTGAGAGAAAACTAGATTCAGTCGTGTATAAGAGAAGGGCTCATTGTTTCAGTTTTCTTAATTCATAGATCTGCTCTATCGACGTATTCAATGTGTCTAGACTGCTCAAAGCATCACCATACTCTTTATCTGCTCTTTTATCCTTCTCCAAAATATGATTAAAATCCCTCTGACTAAGCTCCTTCAATGGTTTTTTCAGTCTCTGTAACTTGCGGCAAATCATGTACTGCTTAAAACCCTGAACCTCTAACAGCCAATAATCTTTCACAACCTTCTTGAAGTTAGGGTGAGCTAGCGCATATTCTAAAACCTGAAAGGCCTCCTAGTTGTCTAAATTTCCTGTGCCAGAGATACCACAAATGGGAAATGATATGATAGAGTTGAACTGGGAAGAAAGGTGGTGCGGCATTCATCCCCGTCCCATCGGTGGTTAAGAAGTACACGATCAAGCTTACACTTAGTTGTGTAATCCGTATTGTGCCAGGTGAAATGTTCTCCAACCGCAGGTGCATCCCTCAATCCATAAACACTACAGGTATCCTGAAATTCCCTCATTTGATGTATACCCAGAATAATATCCCCCGTATGATCATTTCTTCTCAAAATGGTGTTAAAATCACCAAGTACCATCCAAGGTCTATTCAAATCCGCCCCATACCTCTTCAACTCCACCTACAGTGGCAGTCTGTGTAGTCTACCCTCACTATGTATGTAAACATAGGTGCATAAAAACTCTACATTTAAAAAAAGACTACACACCTTCAGATGAATGCACTTGGCCATCCTACTAACAAAACCAACCATAAAATGTTTTCAGATCCCATATGATAAGCATCCTGGAGTTTGGCATCAGATTAAAATTATGAACATGACTCCAACCTTTATAACCCTTCAAAGAAAATTCAGTGCCCTTTCACTCAATTTTGTTTCCAGTAACCAACACATACCCACATCATTTCTAGAGATGATGTTCTTGGCCCATCTCCTTTTTTCAGGGGCACTAAGATCCCTGATATTTAGGCAAGGCTATAATCATATAGAACTAAAGGTTTCTTTTGGCTTTGGACCACCGCTTTTACTGTTGTCACTAGATGAGCTAATGATGGCATCTGTCAATCTTTGGTACAACTTTCTTATCAGGTTCAAGGGCCTAAAGGCACTCCTGGCTCTGTTCTTGCCTCTACTAGCTTTCCTACCACCCCTGACTAGTGGTTTGGATATGGGACGTCCAGCTCTCAGTGGGTTACTTCTTCTTACTTCAGGGTGAACCATGTTTTCTGGGATTTCACCGGCATCTTTCAATGCCTTATTTGCATCTCCAAAGGCAGGTAGTTTATCTTGATCGATTCCTGATTATGTTGCTCATCTATAACCAATTTTTCATTTCTGGAATCAGGAATGGTAGGCTCAGCCACAGTGGCCGGAATAGTGACTCCTGTTGTAGGTATCTGAACGACCTTCTCAAGAAATTTGCCTCAGTCGTAGGCATCTGCACATTTTTCTCTGATCCAACATTGTTTGATCTTGAGTTTTCTTTCTGTCTCCAGGTCTTGCCCCAGCTCTTGTCCCCATAAACATGCCTATCCCTTTCAGCATGAAGATCATCACATACCTCCTCAATATGTGTGTCATATTTGCATTTTTTACACAATGGTTTGCTAACTCTCCTGGCCTTTGGTTCAAGAAATGCATTCTCCCTAACTTCAAAATATTCATCACACACCTCAATCAGGTGAGTGTTCTCTCCACAATTTGGGCACCATGGTTTACAGTAGTCATATATGATCTTCTGCGTGTGAGTTTCACCATCAGGCATACAGAAAGTCAATTTTTTCCCGCAGCTTCTTGGAAGTGTCAACTAGGACTAGGATTCTGTCATAGTACCCCACTAGATCATGTGTATCATTGTCCATCAGAATGGGTTCACCCAGAATAGAAGCAAGCTTCTCCAGTGCCTTTTTATCCCAGCAGTTCTTGGGTAGGTATTACATACGCACCCATATTGTTTTTTTGGCAATGATTCTCATATTGAACTTACCAGTTTCAGGTATACTGATAATGAAGAGCTTCTTCCCATTGATAAAATGATATGGCCATGGAGAACCTTGTCTCTGTCCTCTGAAGTGTTGAATTTAAACCTCAGGTAGCCATTACTCAGAGTCTGAAAAAGACAGGATAATCCCCATTTTGCCACGACCAGGTTAAGAATTGCATACATTCCCAGAAAGAAACCCAGAAACACTCCGATGGAACCATAGAAGTGCTTGACTTTTTCCTTGATGATCTCATCTTCTGATAGGACAAAGTAGACTTCAGGGTCATTAACCTGCTCAGTTCCCAAATCCACCTTTTCCGTAACAATCTCAGCATCATTCCAAGCCCTCTTTTTCTCAAGCAGTTGGTTATTCCACTCAACCGGTTTGAAAAACGGATGAACACGGTTACCTACACCCTCAGATTGGCCATGAACTTCCCCTTTCCATTCTTAATGATGTTTCGGCCATGGTGAGTTTTGGAGCTTTCACCCATTTCCACCATTGCAAAATAGCAAAGAAGAAACAACAACCAACCAACAAACAAAAATTTTGACCAGTGTATCGCAATGCACAAGAGTTGCCTAACGTATCAACTCGCACAAATTATGTAAAATTGCAGTTCACACAGTTCATGCAATTCACACAATTCAACAACCACAACAATATAATCCTCACAATAAATTAACACAAAATTTTAGCAACAAAAGAGTTTTCCAAAATACCTGATTGAGGCTGAATTTCATCCAACAAAATGCAAACTATGGGCTTCCGTGATGAGTGGCAGCATGAAGCGATCAATTGCAAAACATTCAGAAGAAAATTCCACCCAAAAAGTTGAGTCGCAAAATCTACAATTTTATGAAAATCCCGCTATTGGAATTTTATTGTTGCTGCGTTGTTGGAGTAAAAAATTTAGAACTGAATTTATCGTCACCAAAAAATTAATTTCGCCAACCTGTAGCAAAAGAAGAGGTTCATGAACAATTTCACTGGAAAAAATGTGAAATTTTTGCCGAAAAGATCCTAAATTACAAAAAATTTTCGTTGATGAAATATGCATCTAGTTGTATAACTTTCAGTTCTTCCAGTTTAAACACTTCTTGAATTTTGCCAAAATGGCGTGATCAAGATTGAGGATCACGAACTGATGTAGTAGCACTATGGTGTCCCCAAAAACCTGATTCAAATTCAGACCGTGATCGCAAAAAGCAGAAACAAGAACTGATAAGGAAATCCCAAGAACCTTTCTTCTGATCATAATTTGTAGTCGGTTAAATCTGCTCAATGATGATGGGGATGATGATTTCCTCCAAAAAACAAGACTTTAAATCCCAAACAGATCCACAATAATTCAGACTCCAAACCAGATAGTAAAAAATTAAAACGTGTTCGCAAATCCTGAACAACCGCCAACCCTTTAGAGCCGATCAGAATAAGAACTTTTAAAGCCACAATTTTTTGATAGAAATTTTGATCATTGATGAAGAAGATGATGATTTCCAACAAGAACAAACACCTTGAATCCTTCAAATAAAATCGGCAGCAACTCAGAACCCAAAAAACCGATTAGAAAACTCAAAAATTCAAACTGAAGCTAAACCCTTCAGATCGCAAAAAAAATCCTTCTCTACAGAATATAACACGTGGGGTGGTCGATGGTCAACACTTATCCATACCTGTCACGTAGGGTGCTCTTGTAATCTTTCATCGGCACCGCCTCCGTAATTAGGGGAGTGTAACAACGACCTTGCCGTTGTGCATACTTTTTTCTCACTCGTACGATTACGTCCTAGACACTTCACCGCGAATACTCTATCCCTAGGCCTAAAGAGGAAAGGAGGAATAGGGACCTTATCGATGACATTAGGATCGCCAAACCCTAGTTTTGCTACTAAATGCTATCTCTACCCGTAACTCTTTGGATCAACTTTCTAGCTAAGACTAGTGTGCTGCCATCGTAGCAGCAAACTGGGGAAACCTACGTGCACACACCCACGTCGATCGGACCCGCTACCCATATCACATCCAGGTTTCTCTTCCCCGAGGGGTATCAATATGTGCACCAACATGAATGTAGACTAAAGTTTGTGCTAATGGAGTGCATCATTCATGCAATTCATAACAATTCAAGAACAAGCCAACATAATCATAAACACATAGAAATAGTTAGATCTAAGGAGTCTCACAAAAACATAAATCAAAACATGAATACAAATATTATCCCCAAATTATTAAAATACTCCCCACAAAATAGATCCACGATAAATATTGAGTAAAGTGTCATAGATCTAAGAAAATAAGATGAAGAAAAGAAGAGAAAAAGAGAAGGAAAAGAGAAGTACTCTAGAGAGAGAGAACTCTTCTCTTCCTTCTACCTACCTAGAGAGAGAAAAAAATCTACACTATACCTACTTAGTTCAGTCTAGAAGACTAAAGCCTCCTATATATAGAATTAGGGAATTGGGCCTCAAAATAGGCCCAAAATAGGGTAAAAACCCCAGCAGCCGCAATTGGCGGAGGTTGTGTGTCTTGGCGCAGGTCGTGCGAACAAGTTAGCCTCATGCTGACACGGGCCGTGTGTCTTGGCACAGGTCATTTGCTGGTGCTCTGTTTTGAAATTTTAAATCGTGCGCCCCGTGTCGTTTGGTGCAGGCCATCGGCTAGTCTTTGCAATTTTGGAGTTGAAACGACACAGACGATTTGGAGTGAAACTGGGCAAAATGGGGTGCGGGGCACTAGAACCGATCCATACTAGAAGCCCCAGTTCTGACCGCCTTTGTGTTGAATGCCATGGCATAGACCCCCCCAATTTTTGCTGAAGCTTGGCACGATCTATACTGGGTTGAATGGGCCGTGCTAGGTCTAGCCCTAGCGATGGTCCTGTACAGTCTGTGCTGGTCGTGGCTGGTTTAGCAGACTGACATGTTTGCTCTGTTACGGATGCATCGTTGGTCTTATTTGAGAGTTCTTGTAGTCGAATTTATAGTGCTCGAGAAGACAAATCCAATGGTGCCATCCTCAAGGGATGATTCTTCTTGGATCGTTCCCAAAATTTTGTGCAACTCCTAGACAACAATTCCCCCCGCTTCTTTGTCTTCCTTCTTCTACCACATTTTTCCCTGTGGCCTTTAGTCTTCTACCATCCTTGTAAATGACCTTCTAATATCTACTACTAACCTTGCGAGTGGCCCTCTACAAATTCCAACAAAATACTAATGAGCAACCTACTAGTAAGATCATAAATGAAGATCTAGGTGCCAGTGAATACAAAGTATCCTATAGTTTCAATTAAGTCTACAAAATTTGGGATTTAGACATGAAAACCAAACATGGTCGTTGAAACCATCTGTCGTGTAAACATAACTAAAACTAGCACTCCAACAAGTAAAACATGCCAATTATTATGCCGAATGCATTGGTTAACACATGCAATACGGTGCACATCAATATTGCATTTAAATGGCTGATTTCTTTAGGGGTAGATGCAGTATCGTATACTAACCTCAGGTTGGTTATAACTATAAATATGTTGAAGGAGTTTTGTGATTACATTGTTAGAGCTAATAGATTCTAGCAGAAAATTATTAAATGCAAGCTGGAATTTGCTTGTTATTGAGCAGCATCCTTGAACCGAATTTTACGTTAATTCCTTTTTTTGGCTAATTTGGGTGAACTTTTGTGTTATGAGATGGAGTACCGGCATTAGTTTGGGTATACTGTAGTTTCGAGAGCAGAAGCTTATATTGCATCATGTTTCTGCTTTATATTATATGATCCATATATTTGTTTTAAAAGGTAGTTGGGATGGCTATGTAGGTGACTTGAATACTCGAAAAAACCATAAGGCCACCAAAACCCAAGAAAAAATTCTATGTTAAAATTTAGAGTGAGGTTAACATTGAAGAGTACTGGTGAAAATGAATCATTCATTGTACTAAATATTTTTGCCATTCTGATTTGATAACTTTAATCTTGTCAATCTGTTTCTTGTTTAAACCTTAAATGCAATAGGTAATGTGCCTGGTAAACTCTAATAATATTCTTTAAAAAGTTATTCCAGTTTAATAGCAATCAAGATCGATAGAATCAACTAGAACAACAAAAGGGAAAAAACAAAAAGAATTGGAAAAGTATGTATAGAAATGCTTCTATATTGACAACTACTCAAATGAGTTGAGTTCAGAATCTATACAAGATCATAATAGCTTAGAAGTTAAGAAATTGATAAGTGCCTCTAAGAATACCAATTTACACGAATACCATCCATCTATATAGTGAACTAGCATTGCATGACCTCGACACTTGGTAAGTCACACTTTTAATTGCCTTATTTTTATTTTTCATAGGTTGCTAATGATGAAGATGAATTTCTATAAATATGGGATCTTAAAGGGGTTGTGTAGCTGAAATTGTGTCTCTAGAGCTGCAATCATGTACTGATTTCAAACTACGGAACTACAATAGATCAAGACTAGTGAATCTCTTCATATGTAAGACCTTAGAACAACAATAGTTGATTTCTTGGTTGCCTTACTTTGATACTTGTTATGTTACCTTTTTGTGTGTGTACGCATCTAGATGCCATTTGGATCCACTAGTTCAGTTTGTATATAGTATCAAGGATTATTTCCACAATTTTGAGATGTGCATGTTATTTGTGGCCTTTGTTCTACTAATTGTATGATGTTGATTGTTTACTCTAATGCTATGATATGTCTGACTCAACTAGAAATATTATTTCACTCAAAAATCTCACCGGGACCAATTAATATTGTAGTTTGAAGGCTATGTTGAGGAGATTCTACTGTCAATTCTTACATGTTTTAAAAAAGTGACCCAACATACAATTATAAATCACAAAAAATGATCAAATTTGTTAAATTTAGAATGCAAAAAAGCGACATAATAGTTAAATTTAGTATACATAAAAGGGACCCGATATATAATTATAAATCACAAAAAAGCGTCCTAATATGTTAATTTTAGGAAGCAAAAAGTGACCAAATACACAATTATAAATCACAAAAAATGACCCAAAAGAATATAATAGGACGTAAAGAAACAACCCTATATCTTATCTATTGGGTTGCTTAATATAGTAGCCCATGATCTATAGGGACTCACGATAACGGGTCATTTGTGGGACGCTTTTCAAAAGTGTCCTATCAATTGAAGCGTCCCAATAGAGACCTATTGGGACACATTTTAGCATCCCAATATCGTGTTTGTGTTGTAGTGTAAGACAATAAACAATAAATTATATTTTATCATATTAAATCAATTATAATATTATGAGTTTTTGTTGTATTTTATGATTCCATCTTTAGAAATACTAGGGGTCTTCTGTGCGGGCTGTCGACAACGGTTTATGAAATTTCTTAGTCGTTAATTAATTAAAAATTAAATTAAATAATAAATAAAGTAGTAGTGAGGCATAATTGGAGTTCGAGTGGAGAGAGTTTGAGTGGAGAGGTTCGAATAGAGGGTTCGAGTGAAGAGGGTTTGAGTACAGTGGGTCCGAGTAGAGGTTCGAGTGATACTGGGTTTGAGTGGAGAGGTTCGAGTGGAGAGGTTCGAGTAAAGAGGGTTCTAGTGGAGAGGGTTCGAGTAGAGAGGGTTCGAGTAGAGAAGTTCGAGTGGAGAGGGTTCTAGTGGAGATATTTGAGTGGAGAGGCTCGAGTAGAGTGGGTCCGAGTAGAGGTTCGAGTGATACTAGGTTCGAGTGGAAAGGTTCCAGTGGTGAGGTTCCAGTGATGAGGAATCAAGTGGAAAGGTTCGAGTAAAGAGGGTTCCAGTGGAGAGGGTTCTAGTGGAGAGGTTCGAGTAGAGTGAGTTCGAGCGTTGAGGTTCAAGTGATAATATGTTCGAGTGGTACAGGGTTCGAGTGGATAGAGTTCGAGTTGTGAGGGGTCGAGCGATGAGCATTCGAGTGGTGAGGGTCAAATGGAGAGAGTTCGAATGATGAGGGGTTGAGTGGTGAGCGTTTGAGTGGTGAGAGTTTTGAGTGGTGAGGGTCAAGTGGAGAGAGTTCGAGTGATGAGGGGTCGAGTGGTGAGCATTTGAGTGGTGATAGTATGAGTGGTAAGGGTCGAGTGGAGAGGCTTCGATAGAGGATTCAAGTGGAGAGATTCGGGGGGAGAGATTCGAGTGGTACAAGGTTTGAGAGAAGAGGTTCGAGTGGTGGCGAGGCTGATTTGATGGGTCGAGGTGTGATACCTCGAGGGAGATGGTTGATGGCTCCAGGGCCTCGAGGGTTAATGAATCGAGAAATGATGCCTCGAATGAACACCCTTCGAAGCAGATGGTTGATGTTGAAGGGGTGGATGTTTCGAGTGCTAGAGAGCCCTCGAAGTGGATGGTTGATGATTCGAAAGGTGGATGGTTTGATTTGTGGCGTGGTGGATGTTCGAGAATTGATGGTTCGAGGGGTGATAGTTCCAGGAGTGGATAGTTGATGTTCGAGGAGTGTATGGTTCGAAGGGTATTGCCTCCAATGGGTAATGGTTCAAGAGCTAATCTGGATAGTTCAACGCTCTCAGTGGTATACTCCCTCGAGGAGTGGTATATCCTCGAGGATTGGTGTACTCTAAAGGGGTGGACGTGTAACCTCTCGAGGGATGGTATACTCTCGAGGGCTGGTACACCTCTCTCGAGACGTACATAGCGTACCCTAGAGAGTACACCTTCCATATCACTGGAGAGAGTGCACCTTATACTTCTCAAGAGAGTATACCACTGAGAGCGTTGAACTATCCAGATTAGCTCTCGAACCATTACCCATTCAAGGCATATACCCCTCGAACCATCCACGCCTCAAACATCTACTATGTACTCCTGGAACTATCACCCCTTGAACCATCAGTTCTCGAACATTCACTACGCAACAACTCGAACCATCCACTTTTCGAATCATTAACCATCTGCTTCAGGGCTCCCTACCCCTGGAAAATCAACCATCCACCCCTAAAATGTCAACCATCCATCTGTCGGACCATCTTATATCCACTCCTGGAACCATCACCCCTCGAACCATCAGTTCTCGAACATCTACCTTGCCACCACTGTAACAATCTAACTCTCGAATCATCAACCAGCCCTCGA
Organism: Rubia yunnanensis; assembly: GCA_037428765.1. Lineage (NCBI taxonomy): Eukaryota > Viridiplantae > Streptophyta > Magnoliopsida > Gentianales > Rubiaceae > Rubia > Rubia yunnanensis. The sequence continues at coordinate 76,931,377 of CM075064.1, forward strand.
AGGTGTTGATTCGAGGCATTCTCCCTCGAATCATCAGCTGTCGAGCCCCTGGAACATCAACCATCAACCATCAACCTCTAGGCATGACCCCTCAACCAATTAACCATCCGCCTCGCTACCACTCAAAATATCTACCCCTCAAACATCACCCACCCGGCTCGAGAGCTATTGATTCGAGGCATCATCCCTCGATTCATAAACCCTCGAGGCACTGTAACCATCAACCATCCCCCTCGAGGCATCACCCCTCGACCCATCAACCATCTGCCTCACCACCACTCGAACCACCAACCCCTCGAACATCAACCATCCACCTCGACTTAAACCTCTCCACTCTAACCTTTATTCGAACCTCACCACTCAAACCAGAACCACTCAAACCCAGTACCACTCGAATCTTCTATTTGAACACTTTCCAATCGGCCCTCACCACTCAAACTCTTACCACTCGAACGCTCACTACTCGAACCTCTCCAGTCGAACCCAGTACCACTCGACCACTCCACTCAAACCCAGTACCACTCGAACATATCCACTCGAACCTCTCTACTCGAACCCAGAAATACTCGAATCTAGTACCACTTGAACCTCCACTTGAACCCTCACCACTCGAACCCATCCATACCTCTAGAATACACCAGCCCTCGAGGGTACACCACCCCTCCAGAGGGGTATACCACTGAGAGCATTGAACCATCCACATCAACTCTCAAACCATGACCCACTCGAGGCATATACCCTCTGAACCATCCATGACACCACCATTCGACCATCTGCCCCTCGAACATCATCCATCCACCGCTCGAACATGAACCATCCATCTGTCGGACCATCTTACATCCACTCCTGGAACCATCACCCCTCAAACCTCTCTATTCGAACCCTTTACTCGAACACAGGACTACTCAAACCCAGTACCACTCGATCCTCTCCGTTCGAACCCTCTCCACTCAAGCCCGCACCACTCGAACCCTTACTACTCAAACCCTTTCCACTCGGACCTCTATTCGAACTCCCCCGCTTGACCCTCAGCACGTGAACTCTCACCACTCGAACCATCACCTCTCGAACCTCACCACTTGAATGAACCCTACGCTCGGAGCCTCTCCACTCGAATCCTCTTCTCGAACCTTACAATCCCCTCTACTCGAATCTCTCCACTCGAATCCTGACCACATGAACCTAGAACCACTCGAACCCAATATGACTTCAACCCTCTCAACTCGAACCTCAACTTGAACCCTCTCCACTCAAACTTTCACCACTTGAACCAGTACCACTCGAACCAGTACCACTCGAGCTAGTACCACTCGAACCTCTCCACTCAAACCTCTCTACCCGAACCCTCTACTTGAACCTCTGTACCCAAACCCTCTACTCGAACCCTCTCCACTCGAACCCATTACCACTCTAACCTCTACTCGAATGTTTATCTTCCTCTACTTGTACAAATGGAACCACCGGAGACCACCGACTCTATTCCCACCGGAGACCACTAGCTCTATTCCCATTCTTCCACTCTATTCACCGGAGACCACCAGCTCCATTCCCACTCTTCCACTCTAATCACCGGAGACCACCAGCTCTATTCCCACTCTTCCACTCTAATCACCAGAGACCCTCAGCTCTATTCCCACTCTTCCACTCTAATCACCGGAGACCACTATCTCTATTCCCACTCTTTCCCTCATCCCCGCCTACCACCATCATCTCCCAACCTTCCTGCTACCTCTAAAACCTAAGCTGACCGCCTCCTCTGCCCCACCTTTGGTGGAGACGATGAAGGCCTAGCCTGAATGACCTATCTAAGAGGTAGCGCCGCCAAGAAAACCATCTATCCCCTTCTGCCACCGCTAAGAACGATAAAGGCCCGGTGAAATCTGCTTCATCCCCACCGGAGAGCCTTGTTCCCAAAGACTGCTGCTATAACGCCGACAGAGATGGCTAGAGTAACTCGCCGGCGGTCCCGAGCTCATCCTGATTCGGCGGAGGCATTGCCTCAAGCAGAGATGTTGCCAGAATAGATCACACCAGCTACAGAACAGATGAGTAGGAAAAGATTAAAAGCATATCAGAAGCATTACAAAAATAAAGGGCTTGGAGAATTCCAGGAGAAGAGAAAATGTTAGGCAAGTGGTTCAGGGAAATACGAAGATGATAATGGAATTTTCTGGAAAGGGTGAATGGTGATGACGCGTGGAAGTTATGGAGCTCATATGCTGACGCGTGGAAGTTATGGAGCTCATATGCTGACGCGTGGAGTCAGGTCATGGAAAAAGAGAAAAAAGGAATGAATTCCGAACGTGTTGGTATAAGTGGGAAGGAAAAAAAACAAAAGAATTAAGGACGACGAAAAATACTGTTCATTAAGGGATCCGCACTTTTAAGATATAGAGATTACACTCTATATAATTTGGAGAGTTATCATGTGACTTTATTGCTACATGTAATTGGCCTGAAGTATCCAAGCTATGATTTCCCAATAAATTAATTTTAATATTGTGAATTTATTTTTGGCAAACTCTCGGGAAATACCATCTTTTCATAGACATATGAAAAGATGAGGTTTAATTACAATAATATGAAGTTATAGATTTATACTTTGTAGTAACTGCATGTGAAACATTTGAGTTTAAATTTGAAATATTACGTATATAGAGTAAAACATATAATTAAAACTCAAATAGGTGTGTGAGTTTACCCAAATAGCTTATAACCTGAATTTGACCCTGATTTTAATTACTTTAACCCACGAATTTTTCATCCTTTTTGTGGTAAAATTGCATTTGAGTCTTTATCTTTCTATAGCTAATGGAAAGACCATCTTCCAAGAGACGGAATCTACTTTTTTATTATGATTTTTCAATAAATCAAATCTAATATTATGAATTTACTTTTTTTATTCTTACATGTGGTTGGCCTAAAGTATTCAAACTAAAAAAAAATCATGGATTAATATTATTATTGAATTTTTAATGAGTATTATTCCATACAATCTAATTTATAATTAAATAAACCACCCCGCCTTCATTCTATTTCCCCATTCATTCTAAAATTTTAATTTCTCACCTTCAAAGTTTGTTGTAGCACTGTCTCTAAAGTTAGGAAGATGGTACATTTACATTATTACGGAGGAAGATAAAAAATATTTGATGTGGAAAAAGAATATGATACCACAGAAAAATGATGAAGCAATTGTGTATCACAGATTGGGTTCTCAGTAAGTTACTTCCCACGTTGTGTGGGAACTTTAACTTACTCCACAATTGTAAGTTTTCACGTTTTTATATTTTCTACAACCAAACAACTCAACCAAATCTGTAAAATATGAATGTGTGATTTTATTGATCATACAAGAGGCCTATATATAGGTAGCATATACAAAATTACAAATGGAAAAAGATTTTATCTAAGGGTACAAGATATAAGGGAATATTCATAAAATATCTCCTACACGCCTCCTCAAGTTGGATCATGTGGATCCCGAATGCCCAACTTGCCAAGAAAAGTCTAAAATATCTGTCGTCCAAGCGCTTTCGTAAACAAGTCTGCTGGCTGACTAGCAGTACGAATGTGATAAGTAACCACATCACCAGACTGAATCAAATCACGAAAAAATGACTGTCAATCTAAATGTTCTTCGTCCTCTCATGAAACACGGAATGGACTGCAATATGAAGATCTGTCTGACTATCACAATACAAACGCATCGGAGTAGGATGCGTGATGCCCAAAGAACGAAGAAATGACTTAAGCCACAACAACTTACAACATGAGACTGTCATAGCTTGGTATTTCGCGCCAATCACTGTCAATCACTATCATCGTGCTAATATCCTGTAATAAACATAACTTTCCAGTAAGCAAAACAAGACATTTTAAAGCAATAGTTAACTTGGCAAACGATACAAATTGCATCATAATGCCAGAATAAACAAAACATGATTCACAACGATATCTCCAAATCAAAGTTTTCCACGTTCAACAACAGTAGAAATAGACCCATCAGGAAGTATGACATCAAGATTATCAGCATGCTCAACATCATAAAGAAGATCTTTGTCACTGGTCATATGGTAAGAAGCACCGGTGTCAAGAATCCAAGGTGAAGCATTCTTACCTGACATATTATAGAGAACATCTTTAAAACTGCACTCCATTGCTCCTTGGACAGTGTCAAACCAAAGGTTGACCGATAAGAATTGGTAACCACGGCGGCGGCGGTGCCTGCTGGTGAAGTGGCGGCAGCTACAGGCTGGGCGGCTCCGGCAAATAGTGCGGCAGGTGGGACACAGTTCTTAGGATTTGTGGCAGCTTTCAAGCTTGATGCAGGGGCTCGGTTTTCAGTAAACCAACTTGGATAACCAATGATACAAAAATAGGTAGTAACATAGTGACTCTTTCGGCCATAATTGGTTCAAGTAAGAGACCAACGATCAATGGTGACGGTGGCTGACTTCGGACTGGAGGATTGCGCCTAACAATGTGTAGCAAAGGCCAAGGTGTCTGTCGAGTTAACAGATTCACGGGCTGAAATGAAAATCTCCTGACGCTCCTCCTAGGAGACAAGCAAGTAAACCTTGTCGAGTGAAGGCAATGGATCATGTGCAAGGATATAAGAGTGAAGAGTAGCATAGCTGTCGTCCAGACTGATGAGGAACTGATGAACCATCTAATTCTCTCTTTCCATTTGAACCATAACACCATATGGGCATGAAACACAAGTTCTTGGATGCATGTAAACAAGCAGATCATTCCACATCTTCTTGGATCTTCCAAAGTAGGCATTAATAGCCCGACCATTCTGACGACAGTTGTAAATGTCCGCACAAATATGACACATTCGTGGGCCATTACCAGCTGAGAAACGTTGTTGGAAACCATCCCACAACTCTTTAGCCGTGCCATAATGAGTGATGACAGAACGAATGGATGGATTGAGGGTCTAAACAATCCAACCAATAAGCATAGAATTCAAACTACTCCAAATATTAGCAAAAGGTTCACCGGGAAAAGGCTTGGTGATTGATCCATCCAAGAAACCAAGCTTATGTCTAGAATTAAATCAATGACGAATAGCAGTACACCCATCATTATAATTATCAGGACCCTTCTACATTGTAGAGGAAATAAGAAAAAACTTTATGATCTGAAGGATGAATATAGAACAGATGCGATGCAAGCAGAATGGCAGATTCACCAACAGGATGCCAGGAATCGGAGAAGGTCGAGGCATCACGGCCGACCAGGAGCTTGCGGAGTGCATGGTAGAGCATGGGGGTTTTGTCGAGTGGTGGTTTCTCCATAAGCAGTAGTTCATCCATGAGCAGTGGTGGTTCGGCGGCATCGTGGACGGGCAGTGGCGGATCATTGACCGGAATAAGGACTTCATCAAGATTTTCAATCAAAACATGATCAATGGATTCCATCTGGCAGTGGCGGTGACATGTGAGCGGCGGCGGTGCGTAGAGACGGCGGCGACGCTTGCCAAACAGAAGGGGTGGCGGCGGCACTGATCTTCCTGGCGGTGGGGATGCTAATATTCAGGGCACTGGCAGACGGTAAGAGTAAAGCGACACCAACTTTTAATGTTTTAGAAATTTCATGGTTCTCCAGATTTTAGGCTCTGATACCATGTAAAATATGAACACGTGATTTTATTGATCATACAAGGGGCCTATATATAGGCAGCATATACGGAATCACAAATGGAAAAGGATTCTATCTAAGGGTACAAGATATACAGGAATGTTTATAAAATATCTCCGATAAAATTCAAAATCCTAATAATTTGTATTTACCATATAACTCACCACACACTAAACAACCTCTTAAATAACCCGGTTCTCTTGTAAGTGAATGTATTATTTTGATTTTTCTATAAATGTTCATATACTTACGATTGCCAATAACTTAGAACCTTGTCAATAACTCTATCGGGGAAGAACAAAATTAACTCAATAAATTTTGACGTCCACTTATATTGAAAAGATGAAATACACTAGTGTAGAACATGTGTGTCAACGATGGTTAAAGTGGCCTTGGGGCGGCGATTATGACACGTCATCCCTGGCACTGTCGTTACTCAACGTGTTATAGTAAATACCACGGTGCTGATACCACTGTGCTTCCCATTTTCCGTCCAATCGTCTGATTCCCAATGTTCCATCATTTGGAAATTAATTCGGCAGGAGGGCTACAGAGCTCGGTAGGGTAAATGGTTAGTTATTGTGGTTCTAGAAGTAGCAATTGAAATATCTAATCTTAGGTTAGTTTAACTTTTAAATGTTTTCTTGTTGATCCGATAATAGTTACAATTGCAGTTCTTCTGTTAGAAATCGTAGTCATTTTCCAATTTTATGAATTAGAAGTTGTCCATAGCAGCGTGGCTATAAGCACACATTTGTATCGAAACTAAAATCATTTTCATAACACCCTGTGCGTTAAAACCAATCAAAATGAAGAACAATATCAATAGGAACCACTAGTTACAAGAACATATAATAAAAGTCTTAGCTTTGAATACGAATTCAACTATATAATATGAGTATTGTAAATGAACAAAAGAAAATGGTTTATAAGTAGATTGTCAGGGCCATTACGAGATAGTCATCCTCCAACCTACTGTGGGAAATTGTATCATTTTTTCCCTAAACTTCGAAGAGGGATTGGAGCGACCAACTGGTGTCACCATCACCTTGTACACTAGGTTTCCAAACATACCTAACATAGACAACAAACAAGGGTATAATTCAAACTAGTCAACATCACTAGGTCACAAATTTGGCATTTGACATCTGACGAATGAAAATTTACCTCACATTCCATTTCTTGTTCTCATAATCTCTTTGTGCCTAATTACAACTTTGTTTCGATCTATCTTGTATAACCATGTTGGTTTTTATTTGTAATTGCATCCTTGCATGTAATGAACTCCATCTACACAAACCCAAGAAAAGTACATTACTATTTTTAACAACGAACACGACCAATAATGACGATCTAGGGTTTACCACAAATGCAAAATTTTCAAATAAGTTGTAATAATGAACTGCTATGGAAAAGTACATTAGTGAAAATAGAAGCTCTATTAACATAGGCAGCTACATTCAAATAATAGTGTTCATAAAAACATACCAGAAAGAACCGCTTCTTCGATTCCAAAACCTAAAGAGTTGAGAAATTAAATTCAAAATTAGTTTGAATGTCATCCCGTCGTGATGAATGCAGGTAATGGAATTAGTGGTTCAGTCTGAAGAAGGAAAATTGTAATAGGAAAAAACCATTATTTAGATAGATTTGGAGGGTTAGGTTTGTAGGGAGAAACGTGTGTGTGTGTGTGCGTATGTGGTGGTGGGGGTGGGGGGGGGGGTTAAATAGATCTTGAATTCTTTCTGTGAGGTTAGACGGTTGTCCTTTGTCATGCATTGACCATCGATTGAAGTACGTTACATGTTCCGATATCATAATTGTGTTCGGAATGTAAGTGATGTAGAAGTAATTACTCAATATAAAAAAAACATGTTGTAATTCCAATATCCAAACTAATCTCGATCTAGTGCCATATTTTCTCGACTATATATCCGTATGTTTTCTGCCACTTTTTATTGAATTATGGTTTGGACGGATGAAATCATATTAGCTAAGATTTGACATAAAGTCTCACTAGTGGAGAACCCTTGATTAAAGGCATACAATCAAATGTGGTTTCTGAGAAATTGTTTTTAATAAAGATCCGGAGGAGTTCCAAAGGCGCTTTTAATTTGTTTAAAGGATCCCAAGTCCCAACGGAAATTTTAAAGACACTTTTAATTTGTTTAAATGCGCTTTTAATGGCCATCAATTAAAGACGATTTTATTGAAGAACCGTCTTTAATGGGGTGTCTTTGTTTACATTTTGGGCCTAAGTATATATAGCTAGGGTTTATTTTTTCCTCAGTTTATTTTTGGCTCTCCTTAATTTCCTTCCCTTATTTTCCTCCCCATATCAGCCTTCTCTCTATTCATTTATCTTGTGCCGCCGTACATCCCCCCCCCCCCCCCCCCCGCTTTTGATTTCCATTCCCCCTTCTTTTCTCTTCCTCCAGCATCCCCGCCTCTTTTCTCTTCCTCCACCATCTTCCCTCTTTTCTACTCCACCGTCCCCATCTTTTCTCTTTCTCTTCCACCATTCTCCACCGCTGAAGCCCTAGGCCGCCGCTACGTCGCCCCCGGTGGGTTTCCTCCGCATTTCCCTCTCCACCGCTCGCTGAATCCCTAGGCCGCCGCTTTGTTGCCTCCGTTAGGTCTCCTCCTTGCACCGTTCGCTGAAGCCCTAGACCACCATTGCATCACCTCTACCGGGTCTTCTCCGTGCACCGTTCGCTGAAGCCCTAGACCACGTCTGCTAAAGCTTCGCCTCTCTCTTTCTCTCATTTCTATATGGTTTCAGTTTTTGTCCTTCTCATTTCTTTTTTCTCTGTCGCTGTCCTTTTAGGGTTCCTGTTGTTGTGTGTTGGTTTCTAGAGATGGGAGGTTTGCTGGTTTCCGGCAGCTATTTTTTTGGGACTTCAGAAATAGATTCCAAATTTGGAACCTATTTCGGACCTCAATCAAAGATGTTTTTTGAACCACTTTTGATCAAATCGATCAAAGGTAGGACCAGAGATAACACTTGAAAAGTGCCTTCTCTGGTTCGAATAACCAACTTTAATTGGCTTTTCTCCACTAGTGTCCCGGCCACTTCTGAGGTCGGTGCTTATTTCGAGAGAGGGGGTCAGCAACGTAAATATTAAATTTATTTTGATAATTCATCAGGCAATCTATGTTACGAATTAGAAAGATGGTGGAGTTCAGAACTTCATATCTCAGAAAACCTTTCAGATTGGAATCTGTGTTAAATAGAATAATTTATTTTAAAAAAAGGAAGTCATTAGTGCTTCTGAATTAGAAGATCAGTCAGACATGATAAAAAAACATAGAATATTATACTTTCGATATCATAACCCTCACCGGGAATATTGCACTCTTAAACATATCAATGGTTTGCTTCTAAATATTATAATGTAAACAACAATATAATAAGAAACAAACTGGCATTTACATGTTTGTTTCTAAAACTCCTACACTATTACAACATTACAAAGAGGTTGCTACTTGGGATGATTGGCATAATCACAGAATAAAACAATTTCTATTTCGCATTGAGAGGCAAGCCAATCAATGTACTTGAATTTGTCATCCCAACCTACTCTTCTGATATGGTCATTTGCAGATGTACAAAAGGTTGGACGATGACGATTGACGAGCATTTTATTCCAAAACCAAATCCCCCTCGCATTTTTAGCAACCACCGTTGACAATCAATGATCTCTAGGCCCTCACATTTTTTGCAACCGCCGTTGACAATCAATGATCTCTAGGGGATTTATTCCTGAATTATTTAGGTGCATCAAACTAATCCATCTGAACACATATGTTCACCTTCAAAAAATATTTTAAATACCCCTGATGCATAATAAGCTCCTAGATGCCCTAAACTATGAGCTTTTTCTAGTGATTAAAAACATTGGTTGGACTTTCCTCTATGAGAAAATCCTTCTATAGTGGATAAAAATACAAGAATAAGTTACTGAAAAGTATTCATGCACTAAATTTAACACAATCAAAATCACCACCCTTTCTTGTACAATGCTTTTGTATTTTTGGACTCAACGCATTCCTTAACAAATTTTTTGAATCCGTTTGTTGTAGGACATATAGAAAGAGCAACACTTTTCAATGACATTTTATTTATATATAAATGAGTGTTTGGAAAGATCATTGAACCTATGGAAACTATATTATACGAAAAAACACAAGTGATCAACAGTCAAGTCTTTATTTTGCACATGCAAGGGAAATAAATGTTATGATTAACACAAATGAAAACATGCTATAGTTTCACCATCCGAAGGTTGAGCAATCAACAGGCCGCAACTCGACCGAGAATCGAAACAACAATCTCATCTACTTTGTTTTGGAATGGTGTCTCCATAAGTAGTTTTGCCAGTGTAAATTTTTTGATGAAGATGATTGAGAATCGAGTTGGATGATCTATTTGTGAATTTGGGTTAAAAGTGACAGTTGAAAGGAATATTGTGTGTGTGTGTGTAATAATGATTGGTAATGATGATTCAAAGGGAGTTGTTAGAAATTCCACATGGGAAAATGAAACTTACCTTTTGGAAACCATTTCCTTGGCTGCACGCCAGGTGTTAATGTGCATGTGACCTTTAAAACTTTTTGACTTAGGTTCTGCATCTACAACCCAAGTCTGACAGAAGATCCGATTTGGTAAAATTGCATTAGGACGATATTTAAATTTAACCCCATGCTTATTAACAATAGACGGTGGTTTAATTACAAATGCCATAAATTGTACATAATAAGATGATGGTTAAAGTCAAACCGTCTTCCAATGGATTTTTGTAGCAGCCCAACGATTGGCTGTCCTCCTGGCCCAACGATCCAATATCTGAACATACGAAAGATGGCGGTTCCTAGCAAGAAATCCAAAAATGCTGCACAACTGTGCTGATACTGGCCAAAACTGCACGATGAACCTAACTTTATTTCTAAATTTTTATAGGCCTTTCTACCCTTAGACTTATATGAATTTCTCTCGTCTATATCTCAACGATCCTAATTCCCAACCATCACATCCTCTGCCACCTTCTTCACCACCCCTAAACCCTAGTCCCAAGGAGCCTTCTTAAGACCATAAATGGCATTCCGCAAGCCACAAACATAGTCTGGATGAGCAGAATTCTGATAACCAATGGGCTGCTTCATATAGACTAGAGCATCTAGAACACCATTAAGGAAAGCGTTCTTGACATCCAACTGTTAAAGTAGCCAGGAACGCATGGTGGCTATGGCGAGGACTGTCTAAATAGTGGATGATCTGACAACTGGACTAAAAGTGTGGTCAAAGTCAAAACCCAAGATCTATGAGAAACCCTGTGTGTATCTTTATGACACTTAATAGTACCATCTGGTCGATACTTCATTATGTAAACCCATTTGGAGCCAATAATATTGGTGTCCGATGAGCGAGGCACCAAATTCCAAGTGAGCTGTCCACAAAGAGTTGTCATCTCGGCATCCATGACAGAAACCCAAGTCGGATCCTGAAGAGTAGTGAGGTAATTCGTGGGTTCTGACTGAGCAAGTAAGGCGGTAGTAAGACCGTAAGCAATAATATCCGAATGATCTCTGTGTTGAATAGCTCCAGTCACCGATCGAGTATCCATACGATGAGTGTGAGGCAAAGGCGGAGACACCAGAGGAGCAGTTGCATCAAGCAAATGGCCGGTGAGATGAGCGAAGAAGAAGCTGGTAAGGTGGCTGACGAAGGGGCCGGTGAGGTGTCCAAAGAATTGGATGGGCTGGTCGGTGGACCAGGTGAGCTGGTTGATAGTGGGATAGAAGGAACATGATAAGTCCTGGATGGCCTGAATCGTGAGAGTAGGAAAAACATGGTGTCGTAGTCGGTGAGGATGACAACATCGATGAGCTAGGAGGGCTGGCAACCAAAGTGGCAAGCTGAGTAGGAGGAGATGCCACGGTGGAAGAAGTAGGAATATTGGTTGATGTATTAGCGGGATCCAAAAAAGTAGAGACATCCAGAGAGAACGGAGATACTAAAGTAGAATCATGGGCATAAGGGAAGAAATTATTATCAAACCGAGCATGCTTGGTGACATATATCTTTCCAGATGTAGGATCCAAACATCGATAACCCTTGTACTGGGAGTCGTACCAAAGAAAGATACAGGGCAAACTACGAGGACCGAGTTTGTGAGCTGCATATAGATGAAGATAAGCGTACACACAATAAGCAAATACATGAAAGTTTGTGTATATAGGAACCCGACCATTAACAACTTCAAATGGTGATCGTACACCAAGAACCAGACTGGGAAACCAATTTATGGTATAAACGGCTTCAACAAAGACGTGAGTCTAGTGGGAGAGAGGAACATGAGATTTGTACAACATAGACAAATCCGTCTCAGTATTGTGGTGGTGCTTGTGCTCAGCCCGACCGTTCTGCTCAGGAGTATACGGGCAAGAAATCTGATGATGAATGCCTTTTGTCTGAAAGTGATATCGTAAGAGAACATTTACAAACTTAGTCCCCCCATCACTCTAAAACACCTTAATGGTAGAAGAAAAATGGTTCTCCACAAAAGTCTCAAACTAGAGAAAGACATCCCAAAAATCAGATTTACGACGAAGTAGGTAAAACCACGAGAGTTGGGAATGATCATCAATGAAAATGGCATAGTAGGAGAAATCATCAATATATATAATAGGAGAGCCCCCCTCCCCCCCGATAAATTACAATGAACTAGATCAAGTACCCTAGCAGCACATTTATCATTTCACTGCAAAGATAAACGTTTCCCTTTAGCCTTTTCACATGCATCATAAAGGGTAGGTTTTGGAAAAACCGATGAGACAAAAAAATATCTAGAAGCACGTAAACTAGAAATAACGGAATTCAGAACATGACCAAGTCCAGCATGCCAAACCTTAAAAGACGCACACGACTTATTTGATTCCACGGTAGACAACAAAGCAGATGCACCATAATCTAAAACATAAAGCCCATGTTCACTATGACCGTGACCCAAGGTTTCTCAAGTGATTTTATGCCGAATAACAAACGAACGATCATCAAAGCAGATAAAATTATTTAAATGCCGAGTTAACTTGCTAATCGAAAACAAGTTTTTAGTGATATCTGGCACAATAAGCACATCATAAAGAGACAGGGATTTAGAAATCTGAGAATTAGTGACATGAGTAGGGAGTTGAGATCCATTACCAACATATACACGATGAGAACCATCATAATGTGTCACATGATCAACAACAGAGGGGGATGATGCCATGTGTTTTGTGGCGCCAGAGTCTACAATTCACTTGGAATCACATCACTTAAATCCTGAATTGCCACGAAATTGTTCCATAATACTGAATAGCAAAGATTAGTGTTCACGGTAAAAAAAATGAAAGCTGGACCATTCGTGAACACAAGTGCTGAGGAAAATTGTCCGCATGTGAAATGACACTCCTAAAGGAGTTTCCGTGCGTGACTAGACACGCCTGAAGGATATGGCCACGCATGTAACAGCCGCGCGCGTGGGACGTTTGGGATGCCTGATGAAGATGTCGACTAGACATCGGTGAATGTCTATAAAGGAGGTCGATGGAACTGGATCCATCAGAGATTGAACACTGAACCACTTGAAACCAGAGGACGCCGGAGATCGGAATACGCCACCGGAGATTGATGCTGCCGAAGAACTGATGGATGCCAGAGATACGCTGCTAGAGATTTAAAAACACTGTTGAAGATACGGATAAAGATGCCAGAGAATGAGAACCCATCCGGAAGAACACCGTGAGAACAAGAATTTTGACCATTGGAGATGAATTTGAAGAACGCCGAAAGCTAAATTGAATGCCGCAAAGATGCCGTGAGACCGCCATGGAACGGAGATGGGGCAAAAAATCTGCTGCTGAAGCTGGAGAATGGACCTTGGAGATGACGCCAAAGATGACAATGCAGTAGATATGCAGGAAAATTAAGAGATATGCTGAAAGAATCACTGTTGGAGGTTACCGAAAGTTTGCCAGTAGTTGGCCAGATTTGCCGGAAAAGAGAGGGAGGTGGGAGCAGCAGAAAAAAAGATAAAATTAGGGCTTAGGATTTAGGATCAGAACTTGCTCTGATACCATGAAAGAATGACTTTCAGTGATGATTCTGATTAATGAAGAAGATTATAAATAAAGTACAAAGTAAACAAGTCTAAGTATAACTCTACCCTAGTCAACAAGAATAAAATCTTATCCAATGATCAACTTGATTTATTCTAGAAATCCATATCAGACCTCTTTCAATCAAAGAAACACTTGATGCCAACGGCAACCCCGCCACTCTCTCTCACTAAATCACGCTTCAACTCGAAAACAGAACAGTTAAATAGAAGTTGAAGGGAGCTTTCGTTCAAGTTAGAGTCAAAATTAAATCCAGAAAATAATTGAACCGAGTGACAACAATGCAGATATGCATATCAGAAGTTTCCAACAATTGCAGGTGTGCATATCAGTAGGTGCAGGTATTACAACTACAATTATTCCCAAGTTATTCATCAAATCTTTGCTCAACCATTACATCAAAAAAACTTTTGCTACACGAATTCCAATTCAAATCGTGAAAGGTGTGTTGTTCTTCTCCATCTTTTTATTCTTCTTCCTAGCCCTACGTCTCCTTCATCCCGACACCCAGTGGTGGAACCAGTGGTACGCGAGGTAGGGCTCCAGCCCTACCTGAATCGCCGACCATAGGTTGAAGGTATCGAGTTCTAGCATCCAGCGCGTCTTTGCCTTCGTCCAACGCATCTTCCGGCGACAATGGCGAGAGAAGGTCGGAGAAGAAGGCCGCTTCGCGGCCTTCTTTTTTTTGGCTGCAAAACTATTAAAACGATGTCGTTTTCACGTTAGTGAAACGACGTCGTTTCAATTGTCGTTAGGCGAAAAAAATGAAATATGGGTTTTGAAGTGTATTAGATTGGGCCAAAATCCTTAATCCAATACCATCTCCTCTCCCAAGAGCTCTTCACTTGGTTGCTTCCGAAGGGAAGACTTCTGTGTGCAGATTCTCAATCGAGAAATTGAATTTCGACAACAATAGCGTTGACCATAAGGGTACTAACTAGCTTTCTTTTTGAAGAGCATCTCAGATATTGTGGAATGCATCCTTTGATTGTTATTCACTGTGTATGTGGGAGTAGGACTACTAATATACAATGTTCTTGAGGCTTTTATCAAGCGCTTGTAAAAATCCCTAATCTGATGCCACAGTCCACCACCGTCTAAAATGTTTTCAGCCTCCCCTAAATTTTTTTTTCTGGTATCGCCACTGCCGACACCCTCGTACCACCACCGCCACCATTGGCACCGTTATCCATATTCGCTGCCTTCTTCTTCCTCCTCCACCGTTAATTGTACGCTCTCTTTGGAAGCCATGAACGGGAACACTAGCGGAATGGATGTTCATCATCGATACATGACAAACGGGTCGTGGGGGTATCACCACCACTCTCCAGCAATGCAATGGATCCCCTAGTTTTTATCAGTGATTCCTTGAATCGATACCACCTCCCTTGTGCCGACATTGTTGGGGTTAAACTCCATTAATTGACACTACCTCTCTCGCATCATCAACCTCCATCCATGACGCTGAAACTCCCCTCCTAGATAGAAGTATTAAGGAATTATAATATTACTTGTAATTGTAATTATATTCTATTACATTTTCCTACCTTGTATAGGTATCATGTACCACTATATAATGTATTCTGAGTTCATGAATAAATAATATATTATTACCCTTAGTTTCTACATGGTATCAGAGCCTAAAATCTTGAAACCTTAAAGAAAATTTTCCTGCCATTACTGAGCTCCAGCGCCGCCGCCTCAGCCGTGCGTCAGATCTATTTTTACTGTTTGGCAATTGCCGCTGCCGTCTTCCAGTAGCGGTGATCTGTCAACCATCCGATCGAGCGTCCCTTGACACGCGCCGATCCCATGCTTCACAAACCATCGCTGTCGTCTCCATGCGCCGCTGCGTCTTGCTCTTTCGATCTGTCGTTAGTTATTGTACCTGCTACTGATCTATACCTGATTTTACACTATGTCTGACTCTGTACTATTTCCCGAAGAGCAGGCCTGTCTTGATGCTACTCCTGAGGTTCCGAAGTTTCAAGATATGAGTGGTTATGATGTGATTGAGACTTTACTAAAGCATTTGCAATTTCAATCTGGCCCTCAGACTATTGTACATGTTGGTCGTATGTCGATTGATCCTTACTTTATTGGCTCTGGCGATGGTGCAGGTTTACAACTTATACCAAACATGTTGAAAGGTCAAGAAAATTACATTCAATGGTCTGACGCGATATGCCGCACATTTCTTGCTAAGAAAAAGATTTGGTTCATTGATGGATCCATTACCAAAGCCCAGGATGGTCATCTTGATGCTGATTAGCCTGGGGTCAGTGCTACTCTTGCCTGCTGGATCTTGCAAACCCTAGATCCGATGTTTAGATATTCGACAAGCTCATTTTCCACAGTTAAGGAACTGTGGGATGACCTGAAGGCATGATTTATTCTTGGCGATGGTATGAAAGTTTTGCAAATACAAGAGGTTATTCAGAGTTGCAAGCAGAACAGTTAGCCCATCGACATTTACTTTGGCAAATGAAAGAAGTTGTTTGCAGATTATCACTGCATGCGGCCTCCCCTAGTTTGTGACTGTGAAGAAAGCAAGGCACTGTGCCATTGCAGTATTTTTGCGAGAGTCTTCCAAGAGAGAGAATGATTTGATCTACCAATTCATCTCTGGCCTCGACGAAGGCTTTCACACCTTGCAATCACATATCATGAGCATTGATCCAATACCACCTGTCATGAAAGTTTATGCCCTTATTGCCAAGGAGGTGAATCATAGAGCTGTCATTCGAGCTCGTGAGTCTTTTTCTAACTCTATGGCATATGATGCATGACATCCACCACCTACATCTGACTGCAGTTGTTCTTCTTCGCCAGCTGTTCTTTCTACATCTGACTGCAGGAATCTTGTTTGTACACATTGTCATCACAAGGGTCACGATAAAGATTCATGCTTCCTGATCTTTGGTGTCCCAGAATGATTCAAGGAGTTGAAAGAGAAAGCCAGCGCTGCCAAGAAGATAGAGCCAGCCTCTCGGCCGATCGTCACCGCCGTAATCGGGGGTTCTGCCATGGTACTTCCTCTCCCGCCGCCGTTCGCCGGCAGTGCCACATCACTGCCTGGTCTAGTGGCAGTGGCTTCCTTTGGCCGCATCCCTACCTGATTCGACTTTGGCCCTGCTCTGTCTGATGACCACTAGAGGACGAACATGCATTTATTTAATTAGTTTAATTTTCTTACTGATAAGAGTCTGATAAGTCTACTTTACCATGGATACTTGATTTGGGATCCTCATATCACATGAATGGTGATAAAGGTTCTCTTACTGATCTTACTACTGCTATTGATACTGTGACTGTTGTTCTTCCTGATGGCTCTGTGTCATCCACCACCCAATATGGTTCTATTTGCTTTGGTACTGTCACCCTTACTCATGTGCTATATATACCTATTTTGCGGTGCAACTTATTATCATGTTCTAGATTGTTATGTGCCTTGAAATGTCTAGCTTTGTTTACTGAAAATTATTGCATTTTATAGAAAATCAGTAGGAGGAAAGTGATTGGCGTTGGTGAACAGAAAGGAGGGTGTTTTGGCTTCGTCTGCTGGATACTCGTGATCATCCTCCTATCCCGCAGTCTCTTCCGACAGTTGTTTCTGTATCTTCTTCTGATTTATGGCATCAGCATTTTGGACATCCTTCCTCTACAGGGTTATCTTCTATTTCTTCTCTTGATTTTAGCACTAATAAGACTATTGTTCCTTGCTCTATATGTCATAGAGCAAAACAGACTATACATAGTTTTCCATTAAGTACTACAAATGCTACTGCACTATTTAAATTAATTGATTGTAATGTTTGGGGTCCTTATAGAACACCATCTTCTAGTGGTGCATTTTATTTTTTGACTATAGTTAATGATTATTCTCGAGCTGTTTGGGTTTATTTATTAGTGGCTAAATTAGAAGTAGCTTCTAGCTTTTAGAATTTAGTGCCTTGGTAAAGAACTAGTGGGGCCGAACCATACAACATGTTTGGGCTGATAACAGAACTGAATTTTTGGCTTTGAGATCTCATTTTTCTGCATTTGGGATTATTTTTTTGATATCTATGGTTAACACACCACAGCAGAATGGTAAAGTTGAAAAAAAGCATCGCCATTTACTCAATGTGACATGTCTTTACGGTTTCAAACAAGTCTTCCTATTGAATTTTGGGGAGAATGTGTTCTTAATGCTGCTTATCTGCTTAACCAGACACCGACAAAGCATCTCAATGGTCGTACTCCATTTGAGTTGCTCTATGGGCAAGCTCCTAATTACTCATCATTAAGAGTTTTTGGGTGCTTGTGTTTTACTGCTTATGTTCCTAGATATCGTGACAAGTTTGCACCAAGAAGTCGGAGTTGTTTGTTTCTTGCTTATCCTGCCGGAAAGAAAGGCTATCGCCTTTTTAACTTAGAATCTCGTGTGATGTTTACCGGTCGAGATGCCAATGTTTTTGAAGACTAGTTCCTGTATTCTGCAACTCCGACATTAGCCTCTTCAAAAGAACCCGATGGCGCCACCATCTCACCGCCGGTCTCCTCCTCACTGCTGGAGTCGCACGGCCTACTGCCACCGGCCGCTGCCGGTCTCTTACTACTGAAGATTATGATTGTGATGATTATGAATGTGTTCTTACTACTGAAGACCCCCCATTACGTCTACGTTCACTCATACTTCGTCACTATCCTCATGTGTTCTCTATCCTCTTATTGATTATGTAAATTGTGATAATTTTTCTAGTATGCATTCTAGATTTTTGGGTGCAGTAACATCTAGTGCAGATCCTACCACTTATTCTGAGGCTTCACAGTATGCTCATTGGCAAGATGCTATGACTGAAGAGCTTACTGGGCTTGAGCGTAATCAGACTTGGACTTTGGTTCCTCTGCCTCTGAATAAGAAGGCGATTGGTTACGAATGTGTTTACCAGACAAAGTTTAAGTCAAATGTTACTATTGAACGTCATAAGGTGCACCTAGTGGTTCTTGGGAATCGCTAGGTTGAAGGAATTGCTTATACTGAGACATTTGCTCCGATTGCGAAGATGAGTTATGTTCGTCTATTCTTATCTTTTGCAGTCATTTGTGGTTGGGAACTACATCAGATGGATGTCCATAATGCCTTCCTGCATGGTGATTTGCATGAAGAGGTTTTATCCGACCCCCACCAGGCTATGTCGTGCCTCATGTTCAGGTATGTCGCCTTCAGATATCTCTTTATAGTCTTCACCAGGCTCCCAGAAATTTGTTTGCCAAATTGGCTCAGGCTTTACGAGCATTTAGTTTTGTTCAGAGTAAGGCAGATTACTCTTTGTTTGTCTTCTCTCGTAGATCTGTTTCTTTGCATGTTATGGTTTACGTGGATGATTTGGTCATTGGTTGAAGTTCTTCTGCGCTCATCTCTGAGTTTAAGAAATAGTTGAGTTCTTGTTTCCATATGAAAGACCTTGGTCTGCTTAAGTATTTTTTGGGCATAGAGATTTCTAGAAGACCAGAGGGGATGTTTCTTTCGCAAAGGAAATATGCTTTGGACATTTTATCAGATTTAGGTTTAATTGCCTGTAAATCGACTGACTTTTCGATGGAGCAACAATATAATTTGGCACGTGTTGAAGGTCCAGCTTACCATGACCCAGAGCAGTATAGATGTCTGGTTGGGTGCTTGATATATCTGACTATTACTCATCCTGAACTTAGTTATTCGGTTCATACCCTTGCGCAATTCATGAAGTCTCCTTGTGTTTCTCACTGGCAAGCTATTGTTTGTGTGTTGCACTACCTAAAGAGCCATCCTGGTCAAGGTTTATTTCTCTCTTCTAGTAGTATGTTACAGTTAACTGCTTAATGTGATTCGGATTGGGCTGCATGCCTGATTACTCAATGTTCTCTTTACAGATATTTTATGATGATAGGTGATTCTTCGATTTCTTGGAAGACTAAGAAGCAACCTATTGTTTACCGATCTTCTACTGAAGGGGAGGATTGTGCTATGGCTGTGAAGCAACCTATTGTGATTTGTTATGGTTAAGTCTCTTCTGAAAGACTTAGGGGTTATGCACTCTTCTCCTATGCGAATGTTTTGTGACAGTCAATCTACTCTTCATATTGCGGCAAATCTAGTTTTTCATGAACGTACAAAGCACATTGAAGTTGATTATCATTTTGTTTGGGATCTCGTTCAATCTGGCACTATTGTTACTCAGTATATCTGCACGTCAGACCAACCTGCAGACTTGTTCACTAAGGCTCTCGGACGTAACCAGTTTCATTCCTTGCTTGGTAAGTTGGGCATTTCTGATCTCCATGCTCCAACTTGAGGGGGAGTATTAAGGAATTGGAATGTTACTTGTAATTGTAATTATATTCTATTACATTTTCCTAGCTTTTATAGGTATCATGTACCACTATATAGTGTATCATGAGTTCATGAATAAATAACATATCATTACCCTTAAATACTAACTTCACGGTGTGTGTATTTCGATAGAAATAGGAGATTTGGAGAGAATTGTGGTAGAAATTGGGGATTTTGAAGGAGAATGTCAGTGAATGCAAAATTGGGAAAGAATTTTGGGGTTTGGGAGGGTGAAGCAGATATTTTACATTTATTTCATTTTCTATTTTCTTAAGCATCCGTCTTTTCATAAGTCATGGAAAATTCAAGATTTAAAATGAAAATTAAACGAAATGGATATAAAAATTTTGGGTTGTATGCATCGGTTATAAACTTTATAACTACTACATGTTGTATAGTAAATTTTTAATATTACAACCAAGTCCTTTTACATTTCGATTATTCCAATAAAACCCCGTCTTTCCATAAGCCTATGGAAAGACGGTATTTCCATAAGTTAAAGACCATCTTTCTATAAACTTATGGAAAGATGGGGTTTAATTAAAATATGTAAAGGTAAAAGGTCTAAGTTGCAATATTAAAATTTTATTGTTCAATGTGCAGTAGTTACAGAGTTTATAACCCGATTCATGCAACCCAAAAATTATTATTATTATTTTTTAATAAAAACACCCTAGGGTGGAGGATTATATATAAGGATCCTCAAACCTTTGAGAAGAAAAGTTAGTTACAGAGGAGTATTTTTACGGACTTTCTATTGAGGCAACATCGTTGCCTCCAAAAGAATAGCTAGCATCTATAGCCTATAGTTTGTAGTTACAATTACATATGTGATAATGAGTAGAGATAGTAGTTGCGATTCCAAAGTATGTAATCTCCACCCCATGTGTTAATTCTTTACTTTGGCCAGGCAACTACCATTCGGCCATTTCAAAATACAATCCAAGAAAACAAAGGAGGTGGTCTGATGGATGATACTGGTCTGATGGATGATACAATCCAAGAAAACAAAAATTTTATCTTTATTTCTTCTAATTTGCACTTTAAACCTTGGTCTTCCCATGGTTTATGGAAAGACCGTCTTTCAACAGACGAGCTCAGAAAAGTCTTGGGAAAGACCGTCTTTCCATACGCTTATGAAAGACAGGGTTTAATTAAAATAATAAAAGGTAAAATGTCTTAGTTGCAATATTAAAAATTTATTATGCAACATGTAGTAGTTAAAAAGTTTATAACCCGATTCATGCAACCCAAAAAATTTATCTTTATTTGTTCTAATTTGCACTTTAAACCTTGGTCTTTCCATAACTTATGGAAATACCATCTTTCAAGAGATGGACTCGAGGCAAAGTTTTGGGAAAGACCATCTTTCCATAAGCTTATAGAAAGATGGAGTTTAATTAAAATAAAAAAGGTAAAAGGTTTTAGTTGCAATATTAAAAAATTATTGGGCAACATGTAATAGTTATATTGTTTATAACCCAAAATATTAAACCCAAAAATTTTATCTTCATTTCTTCTGATTTAAACTTTAAACCTTGGGCTTTCTATGACTTAGGGAAAGACCATCTTTCAAGAGAAGGACTCTAATAATAGGCAAAGTCTTTGGAAAAACCATCTTTCCATAGGCTTATGGAAATATGGGGTTTAAAATAATAAAAGGTAAAAAGTCTTAGTTGCAATATTAAAATTTTATTTTATAACATGTAGTAGTTATAAAGTTTATAACCCAATTCATGCAACCCAAAAATTTTATCTCGATTTCTTCTAATTTACACTTTAAACCTTGGTCTTTCCATAGCTTATGGAAAGACCAAGGTTTAAACTGTAAATTAGAAGAAGTGAAGATGAAATATATAGGTTGCATTAATCGGGTTATAAAATTATTGTAACATCCCAAATCCACGACCCACTTGCTCAACACAAGTATCAAGTCAGACCTTAGAGTGTTACTGAGAATCCAACAGGCTTAAATGCAGTAATGAGCAAATACATTTTATGTGGAAAAATTGAGAAATCCAAAAACTAACTTACTATTACAATGAAAGTCTTCATACAAATATTAAACAGGGGTTTTATTTAAAGTACATGCAAAAGTTCTAAAAGATATGGTATGGATAAGTTCTACATTAAATAGTTTACATTATTATAACAAAACCTAAACCAAAAGATTCTAAAGGTCCGTCCATGATCTTTCCTTAAAAGAAGTGAAAGACCAAGGTTTAAACTGTAAATTAGAAGAAGTGAAGATGAAATATATAGGTTGCATTAATCGGGTTATAAAATTATTGTAACATCCCAAATCCACGACCCACTTGCTCAACACAAGTATCAAGTCAGACCTTAGAGTGTTACTGAGAATCCAACAGGCTTAAATGCAGTAACGAGCAAATACATTTTATGTGGAAAAATTGAGAAATCCAAAACCTAACTTACTATTACAATGAAAGTTTTCATACAAATATTAAACAGGGGTTTTATTTAAAGTACATGCAAAAGTTCTAAAAGATATGATATGGATAAGTTCTACATTAAATAGTTTACATTATTATAACAAAACCTAAACCAAAAGATTCTAAAGGTCCGTCCATGATCTTTCCTTAAAAGAAGTAAAGGCAGCATTGTACTTCACTCTAACTGCTCAGCTACGCATGTTAGGATTGTTTAAATTAGGATAATCTCTTTGGTAAGTGAGGTTCTATCGCCAATATTCACAAAGTTGAATTTAGTGTTCACATAATGCAAATAGCCACATAAATTCTACCACATAGTAAAAGGATACGAGTGGGTTATGCTAAGACGCAGTCAAGTTCCTATATGGCCACTGTAACTTATATCAGGGCATAAACCCTTAAATAGTGCTCGAAGCCTATCACGATCCAAAAATCCATACTTGTCAACCATGCCCAATATGTTCAATTACGAGCTCGTATCAGAAAACCAGATGGTTATGCTAGCATACCGAAAACTCCGCGGGTAGCCGTTCTAGTCGTATGACCCGGTCTATACTGTTCCCCACCAATTTTGACCGAACTACCATTGGCGTTGGGGACGCCGGTAAACACAGACAAGTAATCAAGTATCACGCGGCTAAATTTGACACAACAAGATAAAGTACAAATCGGTCGTCCACATATAATATCACAATAATTAAGCACAGTGCGATAAAGTACACACCGTATGTTAATTATTATGAAACAAAAATAATTAACAAGAATAATCACAAGTTTAACATGACATTTTATGCTTAGAGCAAGGGCAGTGGGTTTCTTAAATTTTAAAAAACCGCTCTAAAGACTGAAAACACCCACAGTGGTGGTTTTTCGGCCGGTTTCTTGTTAAGAAATCGGCCCATAGTTTCCAACTAGGGAACCGGTTAAGAAACCGGTTCTGTCAGCACTTGTCAGCACATGACAAAGGGATGCGCACATGGCACAGGGCCGCGGCCCAAATTTTTTTGGATGAGTGGGCCATGTGTCACCCATGCATTGGGCCACGTGTCCCACTCAAATGCTGCACATATATTTTTTGTAAGTAGAGGGACACGTGGCACCCTCTGTTGGGCCACGTGTCCCTATCTTTGTTTTATTTTTTTAAAAAAAAGCTGATTTTTTAGTTGTAAAATTTAATTTTAAAATTTTTTTAGATTAAAAATATTGAATGATTTTTGATAAAATTTTGGAATAATTTTTTAGAAAATTATTGAAAAAATCTGGAATACATTTAAATATTGAATGATTTCTGCCATTGCATATGCTCTTAAACACCAAGTAAGCAGGTCATATCAGCAATAGAAAAAAAACTGAGCAATTTCTTTTGGGGGTTTAATGATTTAAATCCTAAAAGAGCATGGAGGAAGTGGGATGCACTTTGCTATCCTATCATTCAGAATGTGCTAGGTTTTAGATCAATAACCACCATTATTAATACATGTTCTGTTAAGCTTTGGTGGAAATACCAAAAGGCTGATGCTCTTTGGACACACTTTGTTGCATCTCTACCACCCTCTTCCAGATCTTCATCAAACTGGAAAAGGATCTGTTCCATCAATGCTTGGGCAGAATCCCAATCAAGAGTCATAATAGGAAAAGGGGATTGTAATTTCTGGACTGCTAACTGGTTAGATATAGGGCCTCTTCAGGATCTCTGTGATCAAATGGATGTTGATATTCCTGCTAGTTACAGTGTTTCTGAATTCATTACAAATAAATCTCTCATGATTGCTAGAATCTGTTCAGTACTTCCTACTTATGCCATTTCTCTTTTACAGGATGCTATGTTATCAACTCACAGAAAGGACAGGCTTATATGGAAACCAGGAATCAAGGGTGAGTTTTCATTCAAAGCAACTTATCTTTTGCTCAGGAATCAAAGAGGTACTGTGGCTTCTTTCAAATATCTATGGAGTCCTAGAATTGAAAAAAAGGTTTCTGTCTTCATGTGGAAACTGATGAACTCCTATCTACCATTTGATAATGTTCTGCATAATTTGAGAATTTCACTGCCTTCTAAATGCTGTATGTGTCATAATCATGTAGATTCCCTTGACCATTTTTTCAATTCCTGTACATTTGCGGTTCAAGTTTGGAGTAGGATTCACTCCTTTATGAGAATTAGGGACAGGGAGTTTCCATCTATATGGGATAGACTTTCTTTCTATCTTACTTATAATGCAATAAGTTTGCTACAATCAGAAATGATTCATTCTTATGCTCTAATAACATGTTGGAATTTGTGGAAAGTTAGGAACAATTGCTTGCATGATTCTATCAATCCTGTGATCAGTTTAGTCCTAAACCACATAAGGATCCAAATTTTTTATATGTTCACTCCTAAGCCGGTCTTTATAGCCTCTAGGATAGATATGGCCATTGCAGATCATTCTTTTCTACCACTGATCAAACAACATCCGAAGCCAAAAATCTTCAAAATTGCTTGGACAAAACCATGCACAGGTTATAAAATTAATGTTGATGCTACTTGGTGTTGTCAATCTAACATGAGTGGAATAAGTTTGATTGTTAGAGATTGCAGGGGTGGTTTTATTGCTGCTCATACCAATGTCTCTCCTGCCTATTCTCCTCTGGAGGCAGAAATGATTGCAATTAAGTTTGCTTTACAAACTGGTCGAGAACAAAACATTTCTTATTGTTTGGAATCTGATTGCCTTAATGCTGTAAAGTATGTGATTGATCCTTCTAATGCTCCATGGAAATTGTTTCAATTAGCAGATGAGATTCATCAACTGCTGGGAGGAATCAATCTAATGCATGTTCATAGACAAGCAAATTTGGTAGCAGACACTTTGGCTAAAGATTGCTTAAGAAATCTGTCCTCTTCCTCTTTCATTAGGTTTCAGAGTCTAAAAAATATTGTATAGGGACTGATTAGATTAGATCAATTGGGTACACCTTCTATACGGATAGTTAGTTGAATGGATGCTACTGATTCTAGTTAAATTGCAGGTTGATGAATAGAAAATGGATACTCTGTTGCTGGCTGATGGTTGCAGCTTCAGGAGGATATTAGCAAGCTTGGATTTCGGATTCTTTCATACTTGGGAGCAATCAACTGTTCATAGTCCTCACTCTTGGATGGTTATCACAGATGCTAACATTTTTGGTACTATAATCGCATTCCCGGTCTGTAGAGGATACGCCTCTTACCTATGTGGAGAGATGTGGACTGACTTGTGTTTCTTATTTAGATTCACTAATAAGTTTGATCTTCTCCACTATAGACTAAGAGCTTTTGTAACCCTCCAACGATTTGCCGGTTTTCTTTTCATTCTTTTGGAAGCAACAAGTGTTGCTTCACGAGCCTAGTGCTCACCATTGTATATCTTAACTTAGCTTCGGCTTCTTTTCACTGTCCTTTTATTTTTGTCTATTTCATGGCTTGGGAAGGCCTAATATATTTTTCCCCCATCTTAGGATGGTTTCGCTAAAAAAAAAAAGCATATGCTCTTAAACTAAAATTCCCAATAATACATTTAAATCAATAAGACTACCATAACACACAATATCACTTTTAATTTAATTCGTGCTAGGATGATGAAAACATCCAATCTTGTGCGTAATTCTTGTACGTAATTCATGTACGTAATTCTTGTACGTAATTCCTGTACGTAATTCTTATGGTTCCTATCCAACGGCCTACTTTACTTTTTACAGAATCTTGTATGAAATGAAAGTTCAGAGGGAAACTAGCCCCTTTTTTTAAGCACCCTAAGGTGGGGGATATGTATTAGGTTCCCCAGACCTATGTAGAAACCAAAAGATGTACAAAGATGTTTAGGATATTACATCGGTAAGGCGACCTCGTTGCCTTCAAAAGAATAAACTAATAGTAGTGGACTGGTGGATGTAAAATGAAAGGAGTTGAAACTTGCTGGGTCGGGGTCCGGTGGTGTGCTCGAGGGGTGATGTGTTCTGGGTGTCGAGTGCTGTAGTTCTCGAGGGGTGGTGTGCTCGTGTTCGAGAGGTCTATAGTTGTCAAGTGCCTTAGTTCTCGAGGGGTGTTGTGCTCGTGTTCGAGGGCTCCATAGTTCAAGGGCTCCATAATTCGAGGGCTTCAAGATTCGAGGGCTCCATATTGTCGGGACTCCATGGGGCGAGGTCTGTCGGGCGTGTTCTCGATGCTCCGATCTCAAGGTCTCATTGCCAGTCTCGAGTTCTCGATGCTCCATGTGGCGTATTCTCGAGTCTCCAGTCTGGAGTACGTCAGTCTCGAGTGCTCGCTGCTCCGGTCTCGAGTGGTCGATGTTCCAGTCTTGGGTTCTTCAGTCTCGAGTGCTCGATACTCTAGACTCGAGTACTCGATGCTCGAGTGCTCGATGTGCGAGTGCTCGAGTACTCAATGCTCGAGTGCACAATGCTCGAGTGCACGATGCTCCAAGGTCGAGTGGTCAATGCTCCATGCTGAAGTATTCGAGTGCTCAATGCGCCTGGCTCCAGAGCTCAATGTACCAGGCTCGAGTGCTCGATGATCCAGACTCCAGCAGTGCTCGATGTTCCATTCCTGAGTGGTTGATGCTCCTGTCTCGAGTGCTCAATGCTCCATTGTTGAGTGCTCGAATACCCGTCTCGATTGCTAGATGCTCCATTCTTGAGTGCTCGAATACCCGTCTTGTTTGCTCGATGCTCCATTGTCGAGTGCTCGAATACCCATCTCGATTGCTCGATGCTCCATTCTCGAGTGCTCGATGCTCTAGGCACCAAAATGAGAGCTCGGTGCTCCAGGCTCCAGTGTCGAGTGCTCAATGTTCCAGTCTCGAGTGCTCGATGCTCTAATCTCAAGTGCTTCATGCTCCATGCTCGATGCTCCAGGTTCCAAGGATGAATGCTCGATGTTCCAGTCTCGAGTACTCCATGCTCCATGCTCTATGCTTCAGGTTCCAAGTATGAGTGCTCTGTGCTCCAGTCTCGATTGCTCGATGTTCCAGTCTCGAGTGCTCGATGGTCCAGTCTTGAGTGCTCAATGAACCAGGCTCGAGTGCTCGAAGCCCCCAGCTCGAGTGCTCGATGCTCTAGGCCCGAGTGCTCGAAGCCCCAGGCTCGAGTGCTTGATGCTCCAGGCCCGAGAATTGTCTATGTACAGTGCCGTGATTCAAACTAATATCCTTCGAGGTGTCCAGTTCTCGATTGCTCTGTAGCTTGAGGGTTCCAATACATGATGCCACCAAAGCTTGATTGCTCGAGGGTGCAAAGGCTCTAGGGCTCCCTATTTGAGTGTTCGACGCTCCAGGGTCGAGGTGGAAGTAGACTAAGCTCAAAGGTGTGTCCCTACACAAAATGAAAGGAAAAACTCGGCAGTATCTATTATTTAGCAGCATGCTTCTGTGTTCGGATGTAAGGAAAATCATTTTTGTCCAGTTCGATAAGACCTCTGATGAAAGCTGGAATGTTAGAGATGCTAATGTCATATTGGTCAGTTTATGCTTTGAGATTGCATCAGCAACTGCATTACATTCCCTATATATATGTCTTAAAATAGCTTGGTTAAGCTCAGTGTGAATTTGGAAAGCTAAGACATATAGAGACCATTTGGCATATCTGGGATTGTTTATCATGTTCACCCCGCTCATGGCATCTAATTCCACTATATAGGAACATCCGGGGTCCAAACTAGGGAAGCATCTAGCTGCTGCCTGGATGGCCTTCATTTCTACCTCTAAAGGTGTACTAGCAATGGTAGTGAAGGATTGTATTAGGCACGGGTTGCCAGTCCAGTCTCTAGCTATTAGGCCAATTGTGGATATGTCGAGAGACCATGATGCATCCACATTCACAGTTATACTATTTTGTGGAGGCTTTTCCCAAGAGATAATGGATATCGAAGGCTTAGGTGGTGGTCTCAGAGGTGGAAATAGGGAGAAAATAGGATAGCTTCTGGTAAGATACACATTGGAGTGAGCAGGTTTAGATGAGAATGACAGAAAGATAAGATCCCTCACTTCTTTAATAATTATTACCTGTGAAATTTTTTTGTTGTCATAGAGGAAGGAATTTCTTGCTTTCCATAATAACTAGCATATCAGAGATGGCAACATTCTACCAATATCTCTATGCACCTTCGAGGGTTCAGTATTGTTCCAGTAGGAAAAAAACCTTAGGGTTAAGCTGTCTAATGTATCCATTTTTATCCCCAGAATGTCAGCAGTATTATCCCAAACTGCTTGACCTAAATGGCATGAAGTGAAAAAATGCTCTATTGAATCAGGTTGATTGCATACAGGACATTTCGAGGCTAAGCTAAAACCACATTGGACTAAGACATCATCAAAAGGAATGAGGGTATTAAGCAACTTCCATGTGAAAATGGAAATCTTTTTTGGTAGTCTAGGGTTCCAAATATATGCAGTGGCTGGAAAATTACCTGATTGCCGAGTAAGGCCTCTATATGTTGATTTGAAAGAGAAGATACCTGTATCTTTTAGTTTCCATATTAGTCTATCTTCCCTGTCTGTGTGAGGTTGTGCATCCTGCAAGAAAGTCAAAGTATCATGTTCCAGATAAGGTGAGATATTCTGCAGTATCTGGTTTTTTTCTCAGATGAAATCAGCAATGGTGTGATAGTAAAAGGGTGACAGGGCTGATAGTGGAACATATTTAGAGAGCGGACCATTTGGGCACCAGTTTGCATTCCAGCAATTACTCAATCCTTTACCATGTATGATGAGAGAGTTTTCTTCTGCAAAGGAGTTAATACTACATATCCTTTTCTAGGTATGGGATTTCTTATGGGACTGTGAAATTGCCCATGTCAGTTTTGACCACATGGTTGTACCCAATTGGCTTTTCCACCATAGTTTGGCTGAGCATGAGTCAATTATAGCTTTTACAGATCTAAAACCTAAACCATTATGGAATTTGTGTTTACACAGGTCAGTCCATTTCCTCCACACTTTGTGTAATTTTCCATCTGTTTCCCCCCAGAAAAACCTTGTCATTTTTTTCCAGTGCTTTTATTATCTGTTTAGGGGCCTTTAGGACTGACCAAATATGCTGTGGGAGGGAATATAAACAAGAATCAATAAGCACCATTTTGCCTCCCAAAGTTAACCACCTATTTTTCCAGTTCAGAAGCTTTCTATCTACAGCTTCCAACAAAGGTTCAAAATATACATTTAAAGTCATACCTTTGAAAATTGGACATCCCAGGTATTTAAATGGAAAGATTCCTTTCTTCATCCCTAAGATTGATTTTATCTGATTTATCTTAGCAGTTCTTGCTCTTTTGCTAGCATAGAAATCAGATTTATCATAGTTTATCTTTTGCCCAGAAGTTAGTTCAAAAGTTTCTAAAAAGGCTTTTATTCTGATCAGATTAGACTTTGATGCTTGCATGAAAATGATAGTATCATCTGCATAGCTCAGGTGAGATGCAGGTGTGATACCAGTGGGGAGCTGATAGTAACTGAGCTTTTTATTCATGAAAATAAAAGATAAGCTTCTGGAAAAAGCTTCAGAGAAAATGTTGAAAAGAAAAGGAGATAGAGGATCACCTTGTTTAATGCCCTTGTAGCTCTGAAAATCCAACCGGATTACCATTTATAAGAACAGAAAAGTAGGCCTGAGAAAGGTTGTTCATTACGGCTTTTAAAAAACTCCCTGTGAATCCAAATTTACTAAGAACCCTTTCCAGAAATTGCCAATTAACTCTATCAAAAGCTTTTCTAAGGTCTAACATTAAGATGCAGTTTGGTATCCTATTTTTCTTGTCTAAGAACTTAATCATTTCCTGGAGGTAGAGTACTTTATCAGATATGTCCCTATTTTTCATGAAAGCTGTCTAGTTAGGGGAAATTAAGTTGTCCATGTATGGTTTCATTCTTTCCATTAGCACCTTAGAACAGATTTTATTTGCAACATTTGATAGACTAATAGGCCTGTAATCATCAAAGGAGGAGGGTGTCTATTTTTTGGGTATTAAGGTTATCCATGTGCTGCTAATTCCTCTTGGTATTTCTGAGCCTAGCAGGAAATCATTTACTGCATCTATTAGGTCCTGTTTGATTATATCCCAGCATTTAGCATAAAATTTTGGGGTAAAACCATCAAGGCCTGGGCTACTATTCCTATTCAAACTCATTACCACTTTTTTTAATTCGTCTTCTGAAACCGGTTTGGACAAAGACTGATTGTCCTGGGGAGATATTAGTTATGGAATTTGGCTAAGAAAGTGGGAATAATATGTGGTAGTGTTGGGCTGATTAGGTTCAGAGAGCAAGTCAGAGTAAAAAGACACAACCTCATTCTATATGTCAGTATGAGTTTCTAACCAGAGACCTTGTCTATTTCTTATTTTTGAGATGTGTAGCTTGCAGTTCTTTTCCTGAACTGATTTATGAAAAAAAGCTGTGTTATTATCTCCATGTTTGGTCCAGTTAGTTCTGGATTTCTGCTTCCAAAATTTTTCTCTTTCTTTTAAAGCTCTAATTAGCAGGGCCTTTTTCTCATCCAGTCTAATTAATTATGTATCTATGCCTATGGAGTCATAGTTTATCTCCTGCAGTCTTAAATTTTCTTCAGCAGCTAATACATTAGAATCAATGTTTCCAAAAGTCTCTTTATTCCAGACCTTAATTACCTTTTTTAGCCTTATTAGCTTAAGATAAAGTCTGAGCATTCCTTGGTTAGGGTTTGGTATGGCCCAGTTATTCCTAACCAATTCTATAAATTCTGATCTGTTGAACCATGTGTTGAGAAATCTGAAGGGTTTTGGCTGGGAGGGGACTGCGGATGAGATTTGCAGAAAAAAAGGGGAGTGGTCTGAGGATTACCTATTTAGTACTTGTATGGAAGATGCTGGGAATTTAGCATTCCATTGTATGGTACTAAGACCTCTATCTAGTCTTTCGAAAGTAGGCTTTCTCAATCTAGAGTAAGTCCATGTATAGAGATTTCCCACTATATTGATTTCCTGAATTCCATTAGTGGTTATCCAATTATTAAAATCTCTTATACTACCTAGACTTGGGTTGGAAGGTCCCCTATATTCTGTAAGTGAAGAAATTGTGTTAAAATCACCTATGAAAATTGTTTCTAAAATTGGAAGGTGACTCAGGTCATGCCACAGGGCCTTTCTGCCTTCTCTATTCCTAAGGCCATAGACAAAAACAGCATCCATTTCAATCTTTGTTATAGCATGTGTAATTTTAGCATGTAAAAATTGTTCATGCTGGAACAGTAAGGTAACATTTAGAGTGTCATTCCAGAACATCCATATTTTCCCATTTTGAAGAGGTAAGAAATGTGAATAACTAAGTTTCTCCATGTAGGAGTGGCATTCACTGTTATCATGCATTGGCTCTATTATACACAACAGCTCAATTTTATTTTTCCTGACGATGTGTTTTAACCTAAGCATTAAAGTCTCTAAACCCCTAAGGTTCCAGACCAGGAAATTAATGGAAGTGGTGTATGTCATTGTTCACCTAATTTGTGGCTTTTAGTATTGGATCTTAACATCATCTTATTTAACTGATTCAGGTAAGTGTTGTTCCTAGACTTGGACTTACCTGTAGTATTTATGTTACCTGTTGATTGAGATTGAACATTAACCTGCTCAGGTATTGTAGTTGTGTCATCCAGGAAAGAACCTTCTTCCTCCATTTCTCCTAGCAGTGTTTGTTGTGGTGAATGGTTCAGTTCCTCCTCTGCTTCTGGGGATACACCTGTGTCCTGCAGAACAGAAAATCTATTTGCCATCTTTCTATGTTGAGAAAGTGGAGGATTAGTGTGAGAGAATTTGTGGGTAAAAATTTTTTGGGACCCTATCTGTATATCATCCTGAGCATAGACCTTGTGAGTTTTGTTATGGCTTGGTAGTGCTGTTGCATTCATCAACTCTGTAGTAGGTGATACTGGGTCAGCTTGGGGTGAGTCTGTGAGGTCAAGGATTGGAGATGGATGAGGTGTGTGTGTTGTGTTACTTACTGGACTGACCTCTTGCGGTGCAATGATCTTAGCAGAGTTATTTTCCAGGTGCTTGGGTATGTAGGAGGATGGTTGCAGTGTAGGATTAGTAGTGGCTTTTTGATGCAGTAGTTGGTCTTTGAGATGGGTGCTGTTAGTAGGTTGTGGATCATTAACAATTTTAGGCATTTTCTCAAACTTGTTCCCTGTGGGTTGCCATTGTGGAGCTGTGTTGGTCTGGGTTAGGCCTCTACATTGGTTCAGTGAGTGTCCTAACTTAGCACAATTTTCACAGTACAGGGGTATATCCTCATATTCAATGTTATAGTTCCTATTGTTTGAGACAGAGCCTAATCTTATGAACTAATTTATGGGTTTTTGCAGGTCTATCTCAACACAGAGCTTGATTGCAGATGGTCTAGTTAGCATTTCAGTTGCTAAATCTTTTTTTGATGAAATTGCCTATACTATTCCCAATAGCCTCTGTAGATGAAGTATTGTAATAATAAAGGGGAACTTCCCTAATTGTACACCAGATGGGGACGATCAGCGATTCCTTCAGTGTGGAGAAATCTGGCGACCATTTGAGGATCTTCACGTGAACTCCGTTGAAGCTCCACAGACCTTTGATCCAACAGTGTTGATAGTCGTTTGGTAGTTCAAAGCGAACGAGTATATGTTTGTAGTTGAGCGACCCCAATTGGTATTTCCTAGAGAAGCCCACAGTCTTGAAAGCCCCTTCCAGCTGCTCCATTGATAGTCTCCCTTTGGTGAATTTACCCACGAGGGCATTCGTATAGTGAGCCGAGAGTGTGGATATGTCATCATCAGAGTATAAACAAGCGGGTTCTCTGAGGTGTTCGGATTTTGGGGTGATCTCTGGATTGTTTGGTAGGGCTGAGAGGAGTGATGGGGCTTTGATTTTTGCTTGGAGTTTCCAAGTCAAACCAGTCTACCCTTCCAAACCCTTTTCTCTAGTACGACAATACAGAGTAAAATGGTGGGGTAATTATAATCCAGAATTTTGCTCCACAAAAGCAGTAACTCATTATTTTCA
Organism: Rubia yunnanensis; assembly: GCA_037428765.1. Taxonomy (NCBI): domain Eukaryota; kingdom Viridiplantae; phylum Streptophyta; class Magnoliopsida; order Gentianales; family Rubiaceae; genus Rubia; species Rubia yunnanensis. The sequence goes on from CM075064.1 coordinate 76,965,020, forward strand.
AACTGGAGAGAAATTAAAAATCTCATTCAAACCAATTATTTCACAGACACTTCCTTCACCCACTACCATGTATCCTCGAATTCCTCAAATTCCTTGTCCAACACACATTAGACAAATAAGTACAATTCCACAGATTCCAACAGCTGCAAACCCACAAGTTGAACCAGATGAAGATCTCCAAAAGGTTCTTGACTTCTACAAACAACTGGTCAGTAAAAAACAAGCCATCAAACAGGAAACAGACACTCAAATGTATAATCTCCAAGACAGTCAAGATCCCTTTGACATGTAAGGGACGTAAGCAATGACGCATTCTAGCAGTATAGGCTCCACTTTGAAATATACTCAGTCCAAGCAGAAGTTAAGGGTGGATCCCAGCTTCCACCAACAATCAATCAGCAACCAGATAAGTGGTAGGGTGGATCCCAGCTTCCACCACAAATCAATTAGCAAGTGGCGGGCTCCACTTTCCACTCAAAAGATTCCACCAACAATCAATCGGCAAGTGGCGGGCTCCACTTTCCACTCCAAAGGAAAAAGAAACGGCCCAGATTCAAGGAAGTAAATCAAAGGCATAGATTCATGGATCCCAAACAATGGATTCCAAATTGTAATAGACTAGTCTTTTAATATTTTCCTATAAGTATTTCATTTCAATTCAGTTAAGGGCACGCTTGAATATTCGCCCTGCTTTGTAATCCTTACAATCTCATCCATCTGAGCTCAAAGTACAATCTTGAGTTCCATTCCCCACTGTAAGTCTGAATCTATTTTGATATAAAGAAAAATTCATTCAAGTAATTGTTTTATTAATCTTACTGTTTGATTCCCAATTGTTTCATTCATTTATTGTTCATTTCAATTAAATTTTTGGTACTTTTTATACTGTTGTTTATACACTTTTAATATCGATCCTTTCAATTTATAAGTTGAAAGGTTTACTGTTGTTTACGAACTTGTATATCTTAGCGTTGGTCAGCACCATGTGTTTAAACCTGTAAATCGGTTGGTCAGCCCAAAGAGAAAGAGGTGGTCAAAGCATGGTATGGGTGTGGTCCCGATAGGATACACGTGATTCGTACACTAGTAATACTGATCAATTAATAATAATTTTAATATGGGAGAAAGGATAAAAAGATTTTTATTCGGAAGCTCCAGTACTACTAGTTCAGGAACTACATCTTCAAATGTTTTACAAAGTCATGAAATCCAACAAATTTTGCCAAATAAAACTCTAAAATCAATTTATCAATAGGGCATACTAGAATTCAATAAGTCATATTCTATTAAAATTCATGAGGAAATATTACCAATGAATCAGGAAGTACAGTCGATTAGGCTATTATCATCTCAGACTATTCAAAAATATAAAGAACAAAATTACAAATTTCTGCATTTTGGTCTAGTACAAATTGCATTACACCCTCTAGTTAGACTAGGCATAGATACCCCCATATTCATGGCATTAAGAGATGACAGATTAATAAGGTATAAAGATTCTATACTAGCTATGGTACAAACTAATATATGTAATGGAACCATAAGATTTGATTGTATTCCCAATTATTCAGTAAGCCTAACAGACCCACATATTATGGATTCTTTAAAATTAGATATTCAACTTAAACAGGATAGAATAGTCAATGATACAGAACATTTTGTATCAATTTACAGAGTATATTTCAAACTAATGCAATCCATGATCCCAACGGCATTAAGATTAAATCCAACAGCGAAAGAAGAATCAGTTTATGTAACAACAAATTCAGATAACATATCAATAGAAACACCTAAATTACTAAGGTGGAATGAAATAACTATTCATGAAGAAATATTAGCAGAAAGACCATTAGGAATACAAAGGAACTTAAGAATTACTGAACCCTCAACAATAGAAGAACAAAATAATGGAAAACTATTAATCAAATTTAATAAATCCAGGTCTAATAGATTTTCTCAAGGTCCGTTCTCTAGGTATTCCAGTACGGATAGTTATGAAACCCATAGGCATTCAACATCAGATATCCCAACACATTTTAATGATACAAGGGTAAGATATTCTACTCCATTGCCAGAAATCATTCCAGATACTAGTTCTTCAGTAGGTTCACCAACCCTTAGTCAAATGAGACAATCTGAAATAAATATGATGAACAATGAAAAAGAATTTACAATTGATAAGATATATTTAAATAATGATTATTATAGTATAGAAAATATTACAAATAGACTTTGGTTTGAAAAACTAAGTATAGATACTAGAGAACAATTCAAAAAGGAATTTTATAAAGAATTAACAACAAATAAAATTAAGCAAATGAAATTTTTTATGTGGTTAGGATATTATCTAAATAAAGAACAAATAATAAGAAACAGTAACTTTACAGAAATTCCAGTAATAAATGTTCAATCCAATTTATACAAAAAATGGAAATTACTAAATAATACAGTAATTAGTTCTATACACCCACCATTCAAATCATTAGATATTACTAGTGAAAATATTACAGTAACAGCCTCCCCTCTCAAACTAGGAAGAGAAGGAGCAGACACAGAATCATTAAACTTAGGAGATCTTAAAAAATTATATCAACAAAACAATTATTCCAATCAAATATTACACACTATAGCAAATCAAGTTGATTTTATTTTTACTAAATTAGATAATAAGTCAGAAGCATTTCAAAATAAACTTTCCAAACCCCATTTCCAGGTATCACCTTTTTCAAAAAAAATGGAAGAATCATTATCTCTAACACAAAATGATAAAGCTAGCAGTTCTAAACAAATATGAGTTATATCTCAAGTAAATCCACAAGAAAGTTTAGATGATTCCTATTTTGAAATATCGGAAGAAGAATCAGAAGATGATTTTGGTAAACAAATATATTCAATAGAACAAAAATTCCAAGAACATTTTGAAGACAAGCCTGAAATGAAAATTAATAAATTAAAAACTTATAACAATTGGAAAAATCATAAGACAAAAACTTATTATCCTAGACATTCTCCTCCAGATATTCAATATGAAGAAAGAATTCCAACATTTAATAGCTATGATGGTTCATCCATATACTAGTGGAACATAGATGGATTATCAGAATATCAATTATTAAATATTTTACAAGAAATGGGAATGGCCAGAATGGCCTACAAAGCAAATTTAAATACTACTGAACCAAGTATAGTAATGTTGTCAGTAACAGGATTTACTGGTCAATTAAAAGGTTGGTGGGATAATCATCTCACTTTACAAGATAAACAAACAATAATGAATCATGAAACAGAAGAAGCCCAAGGAGAAGGAGATGACATAAATTTTGTCATGGTCCAGGATGGCTCTGCATTCCTAGTATATGCCATATCAATGTATTTTGTAGGAAATCCGGAAGACGCATTAGAAAGTTCAAAAATATGTTTAACTAATTTAAGATGTCCAACATTAACTGATTTCAAATGGTATAAGGATATATTTTTAACACAGATATTTAGAAGAACAGATTCAAACTCTCCATTCTGGAAAGAGAAATTTATTACAGGGTTACCAAATTTATTTTCTCAAAGAATATTAACAAATTTACACAAAGCATTAGGTACAGATAAGTTAGATTATAACACCATAACTTTTGGTCAAATTTTTGCTTTTATAAAGAAAGAAGCATTGACTCTATGCCAAGACCTAAAAATTCAACATAAATATGGATCAGAAAGAACAGAAATGGGATCATTCTGTCAACAGTTTGGTATAACAGGAATAAAACCCCCTTCATCTCATTACAAACAAGTAAGAAAACATAAATTTAAGAAAAACAAATATTACCATAAAAGGGATAATATTAACTATGAAAAACAATATCCCAAAAAAGAATATGAAAAACCTAGAAAAAGAAAATTTAATAAAAAATAAATAAATTTAAAAATATTCAATGTTATAAATGCAAAAAATTTGGTCATACTGCAAATTATTGTAAAATGGAAAAGAAAATAAATGCCTTAGAAGATACAGAATTAAGAAATAAACTATTATCCATATTAATTGATAATTCGGAAACTGAACCTTCAAATTATGAGTCAGAATCAGAATCTTCTAGTGGTTCTGAGGATATATGTCAATGTAAAATTCCAACCATTAATATGTTAAATAGTACAAACAGTAAAAAGAAAGAATTACTGGATATAATAGATAAGATAGGAAATTCTGAAGATAAAACAGAATACATACAAAAATTTAAAAATCTAGTACTAGAAGATAGTAAACCAAAAATAATAGAGGCATTCAGTCTAAGCAAGACAATTAAGAAATATTCAGAATTAGAAAAAAAGAAATCAATTACTAATCCAACAGATACTCAAGACTTAAGAAGAGAGATCAATTTATTAAAATCAGAAATTAATCAAATTAAAAATGAATTAAATAGTTTAAAAGAAAAAGATTTAGAATTAGAATTAAAACTTGTATCATTAGGAAAACCTAGTACCCCTAACATTTTAATTTCAAATGACACCCCAACTAGCCAACAAATTTTTAATGTTATTAATAAAATTAATATGGAAAAATGGTATTCTTTCGTTACGATTGGTGTTCAAGATTTTAGTACAACCATAGTAGCCTTGATTGATAGTGATGCAGATCAATCCTGTATCAGATCAGGGATAATTCCAAGTAAATACTTAGAAAAAACTAATGAACAATTATCAGCAGCAAATGGTACTCCAATGATTATTAAGAAAAAATTATCTAATGGATATATCAGTAATAATGATTATTGTATTAAACATTCATTTTTAATATTAGAACATGTATATTATGATGCAGTAATAGGAAACCCATTTTTATATCAAATAACCCCTTTTTAAAAAGACTCAAGAAGGAATTAGTGCAAAAATATTAGGAAAGAAATTATTATTTTCTTTTATTAGCCCTCCTAGTCAAGTTGAATTACATTTACTACAAACCAATTCCATATACAAAAGAATATGTGTTTTAAATAGAAAAAAAAAGACATTTTATTTTTAAAAGAAGAATTAAGTTATTCAAAGATAGAAGAACAGTTAAGTAACAAAATAATAAAAGAAAAAATATAGAGAAAGAATTTAAAAAAACAAATATGTTCAAGTCATCCCAATGCATTTTGGGATAGAAAGAAACATATAATTTCATTACAATATGAAAAAAGATTTTAATGAACAAAATATTCCCACTAAGGCAAGACCTTGCTGAATTGATAGAATTATGTAAGCAAGAAATTCAAAACCATCTAGATAAGAAATTAATAAGAAAAAGCAAATCTCCGTGGAGCTGTTCTGCATTCTATGTAAATAAAAATGCAGAAAAAGAAAGAGGAGTTCCACAATTAGTTATAAACTATAAGCCACTAAATAAAGTATTACAATGGATTAGATACCCTATTCCAAATAAAAGAGATTTGATTAATAGACTAGTTAATGCAAAAATATTTTCAAAATTTGATCTAAAATCAGGATATTGGCAAATCCAAATAAATGAAAAAGATAAATAAAAAACATCATTTGTAGTCCCATTTGGTCAATACGAATGGAATGTCATGCCATTCGGATTTAAAAATGCTCCATCTGAATTCCAAAAAATAATGAATGATAGTTTCACTCCCTATTCACCATTCGTAATAGTACATATTGATGATAAATTGGTATATTCAATACCTGATTGTTTTAAGTTCTATAGTTTTTATACTGTTGGTTTTACTATTTTTATGCATACTTTTTATGCTTTTAATATCGATCCTTTCCATTGGTATCAGAGCCAGGTGTGTTAATCTTTTGGTCCCTACTGCAGTGTTAGAATTATTATAAGCTGACAGGTTTACTGTTGTTTACGGACTTGTATATCTTAGCGTTGGTCAGCACCATGTGTTTAATTTGATTAATATCTAATTTTAAAGAATCCATAATATGTGAGTCTGTTAGGCTTACTGAATAATTGGGAATACAATCAAATCTTATGGTTCCATTACATATATTAGTTTGTACCATAGCTAGTATAGAATCTTTATACCTTATTAATCTGTCATCTCTTAATGCCATGAATATGTGGGTATCTATGCCTAGTCTAACTAGAGGGTGTAATGCAATTTGTACTAGACCAAAATGCAAAAATTTGTAATTTTGTTCTTTATATTTTTGAATAGCCTGAGATGATAATAGCCTAATCGACTGTACTTCCTGATTCATTGGTAATATTTCCTCATAAATTTTAATAGAATATGACTTATTGAATTCTAGTATGCCCTGTTGATAAATTGATTTTAGAGTTTTATTTGGCAAAATTTGTTGGATTTCATGACTTTGTAAAACATTTGAAGATGTAGATCGTGAACTAGTAGTACTGGAGCTTCCGAATAAAAATATTTTTATCCTTTCTCCCATATTAAAATTATTATTAATTGATCAGTATTACTAGTGCATGAATCACGTGTATCCTATCGGGACCACACCCATACCATACGTGGATCACCTCTTTCTCTTTGGGCTGACCAACCGATTTACAGGTATAAACACATGGTGCTGACCAACACTAAGATATACAAGTCCGTAAACAACAGTAAACCTTTCAACTTATAAATTGAAAGGATCGATATTAAAAGTGTATAAACAACAGTATAAAAAGTACCAACAATTGAATTGAAATGAACAATAAATGAATGAAACAATTGGGAATCAAAACAACTGTATAAAAAGTACCAAAATTTAATTGAAATGAACAATAAATGAATGAAACAATTGGGAATCAAACAGTAAGATTAATAAAACAATTACTTGAATGAATTTTTCTTTATATCAAAATAGATTTAGGCTTATAGTGGGGAATGAAACTCAAGATTGTACTTTGAGCTCAGATGGATGAGATTGTAAGGATTACAATGCAGGGCGAATATTCAAGCGTGCCCTTAACTGAATTGAAATGACATACTTATAGGAAAATATTGAAAGACTAGTCTATTACAATTTGGAATCCATTGTTTGGGATCCATGAATCTCTGCCTTTGATTTGCTAACTTGAATCTGGGCCGTTTCTTTTTCCTTTGGAGTTGAAAGTGGAGTTCGCCACTTGCTGATTGATTGTTGGTAGAATCTTTTGAGTGGAAAGTGGGGCCTGCCACTTGCTAATTGATTTGTGGTGGAAGCTGGGATCCACCCTACCACTTATCTGGTTGCTGATTGATTGTTGGTGGAAGCTGGGATCCACCCTTAACTTCTGCTTGGACTGAGTATATTTCAAAGTGGAGCCTATACTGCTGGAATGCGTCATTGCTTACGTCTCTTACATGTCAAAGGGATCTTGACTGTCTTGGAGATTATACATTTGAGTGTCCGTTTCCTGTTTGATGGCTTGTTTTTGATTGACCAATTGTTTGTAGAATTCAAGAACCTTTTGGAGATCTTCATCTGGTTCAACTTATGGGTTTGCAGCTGTTGGAATCTGTGGAATTGTACTTATTTGTCTAATGGGTGTTGGACAAGGAATTTGAGGAATTTGAGGATACATGGTAGTGGGTGAAGGAAGTGTCTGTGAAATAATTGGTTTGAATGAGATTTTTAATTTCTCTCCAGTTTGAAAATAATGAGTTATTGCTTTTGTGGAGTAAAATTCTGGATTATAATTACCCCACCATTTTACTCTGTATTGACGTACTAGAGAAAAGGGTTTGGAAGGGTAGACTGGTTTGACTTGGAAACTCCAAGCAAAAATCCAAGTCACCCTGAAAATGGCATGGAATAAGATATCTCTCTCATAGGGTTTGGAGTGGCTAAGTGTCTGTTGGCTAAGTTTCTGGAATGTTTGAAATCCTTCCATAATGGGCTGTGGAAGGATGTCTGGAGATGGTCCAAATTTGCACCACCAGTCTATGAACCAAACTGGAATGTGGTTATTGAATTTTTGATGAAAATTAATAAATTAAAAACTTATAACAATTGGAAAAATCATAAGACAAAAACTTATTATCCTAGACCTACTCCTCCAGATATTCAATATGAAGAAAGAATTCCAACATTTAATAGCTATGATGGTTCGTCCATATACCAGTGGAACATAGATGGATTATCAGAATATCAATATATATATATATATTCTTAATTAATAATATTTATATTTCAAATTCAGATTTTATTATTACTAGTATTCTTTTCATTCAATAATTTGAAACGAGTAGACATTTGTCAATATATTAATTTCAATTGTAATTTTCATATTACGAGGTTTTTCAACAATAAAAATATTTAAATAATAACTCAAATTATCATTTTTAATTTATTATTATTACTACTGGTGTATACCTAGCCTAAATACTAAGTGGCAGACCCAAACCACAAAGGGGCCTGATGCTAACCAGTGAGGCAAACTAAGGCAGGCAGACTCAAAACAAGGTCAACCCACGAACCGAGAAAAGCGGACACCACAATCAGGTGTCAGCCACGATCAGACACACGATGACAAGCCCGGATAAAGCAGAGCCACGTTCATGATACACTATAAAATGGACAACAAGGATACGAATCCAGGTAAGTGCAACTAGACTTAAGAGGGTTGATTCTGAAGACAAAGTAACTGACTTAGGTGTCAGAGTCATTTTCCCGGAACCACTTACGGGATCTCTTTTGCAGGCACACCATGGTTAATAACGATCAACCGGTCAGACTGGGAATACCACAAGATTTGGCGCCATCTGTGGGGACAAGCCGTTCATTCCCGACAAGGGCGATAATGGTGTTCACCAGAAGTGAAATAAGTCAAAACCACCACACTCAAGAGCAAACAACTAGAAGAAACATGAATGTACCTCCCAGCCAAAATGAGGATCACATTCCCAGCAGAGAGCAAGAACACATTAGGGATGACACAGAAAATGAAGAAGAGGCAAAGTCTCCTAACACGAACAAGGAAAACGAAAGGAGAGCATTCACGTCGTTTCTAGAAGCTAACAAAAAGTAACTGTATAATCGGTTTCTAGCTACTCTCAAACCAAAGTCCCCAAGGGTAAGTCAAAAAATTGGTCAAAACAATGATGACCTTAAATATGGGGACGAATTGAGAGACATAGTAGCAGATGATGATGCAGACAATTTGCCACTAGCACCACATCTTCGCAACTTCAAGATGCCAAAGGACTTCAAATAACCATTACATGTCAAAATCTACGATGTGACAACCGAATCAAAGGATTTCCTACATTCTTATCGTAATAGCATGAGGTTCTGCGATGCTGGAATCGAGTTGGTGTGTAAGGTGTTCCCCATATTTCTATTGGGACCAACGATCACATGGTATGAAGATTTACCAATTGGAAGTAACACATCTTGGGCACAACTATCATATATGTTTTTGGGAAACTTCTACTAGAAAATCGCTGACCTGAAAAATATAGCTCAACGAAGCGATGAAATTTTGGCAGAATGTCATAGTAGGTTCGTTACAGAAAGTTTACAGGTTTGATACCTGTCGTTTCAATCTTCTTTGGGTGTGTTCATGGGGGCATGCGATCAGGAGTATTCTATAAGGAACTGACAAAGAACATAACATAAAACCCAAATGACCTACAAAAATGATTAAGCAGTATGTGTGAACCAAGGAAGCCAACAACTGCAAAATAGAGCGGGAGCAAGGAGAGAAAAGAGTAATAGAGGACCCACAAAGAAATTTGGCAAAGAAGGGGAAATGAGACTTCCCTTTAAAAAGGAAGAGAAGCAGAAACACAAAACATCTTGTCCTAGGAGATACTGCTAACAAATTTGCGAAGGGAGATCTGGCAAGCGGACAAAGATCTATTCCACGAACCATCACCAATGGTAGTACCACTAGAGAAAAGAACAAGAGAATACTGTTGCACTTTCCATAAGGATCACAGTCACGATATCAAATATTGCAGAGATTTAAGGAGGAAGATAGAGGAAAACTTGAGAAATGGTTGTCTTGGACAATACAGAAGGCATATTGCGGTAATAGATACAACGATGCAAGCAAGGCATGATGCTCAATGGCCAAACCCAAGCCATAGTGAACACTCGGAACAGAAATCAAAAGATGATGACAGCAGTAGACTATAAAGAGGATGTGTCCTACGAAGCTCCAGAGAAAGTAGTCTTCTCCATACATGGGTCAACATACTCCCTATCAAATAATGCTTGGAAGGTTAAGGCCAAGTATTCACCTCCACTAGAGCCATTGCATAAAAAATTGCGTATTGATGAAACAATCATGGTTAGCGAAGAGGACGTTATTCCTAATGCCTCACCACATAATGATCACATGGTCATTATTGCCAAAATTGGAAACACGATGGTTTATAGAGTGTTCGTAGATAATGGAAGCATGGTAGAAATCATTTTCGTAGACTGCTTCGACAGACTTGGATTCAATAAGACCAACTTGAAAAAATCCACATCCGCGGTCGTAGGGTTCACAGGATGAGTAGAGACACAATTAGGCAACATTCAGCTGCTTGTAACAATTGGCAAGAATGAGAGGAACTGCACCATAATCTGTGACTTCATTGTCGTGGATGCTCCAAGTATGTTTAATGCTATATCGGTAGGTCATGGATGAAAAAAACAAAAGAAATATGGTCTATGTACCATTTAATCATGAAGTTCCCTACCCCAAAAGGGATTGCAATGGTGAGGGGAAACCAACAGACCGCCAGACAGTGTATGGTCATCGTAATGAAAGCAGGAAAAATTGTGGAACAACAAAAAATGGTTAGTACTATCACTAACAATGACTCACTTAACCAGGTGGACCATCCAGTAGACCTTGGAGAACAAACAAAAGATGTCAATTTGAATGACAACGATGTGTCTAAGTGTGTCAAAATAGGGAAATATCTTCCAGATCAAGAGAAACAGAGAGTGATACAAATTCTGAGAAATTATAAGGTCACATCCGCATGGAGTGTACAGAACATGTGAGGAGTTGACCTGAGTATTGCAACACATTCTTTTAACATTGCTGATTTGATCAAGCCAGTCAAGCAGAAACAAAGAAGCTTTGCTAGTGATAAATAAAAGGCAATTGAGGAAGAAGTAAAGGCGTTGTTGTAAGCTTGGATTATAAGGGAGGTTACATACCCAAAATGTCTAGCAAACCCGGTGATGGTGAAAAAGGTAGACTCTAGGTGGATAATGTGTATGGATTTCACCGATCTAAACAAAGCATGCTCATAGTATTATTATCCTTTGACAAAGATCGATTAGCTAGTAGAAGCAATCTCGGGGTACGAAGTCCTTGCATTCCTGGATGCCTATAAAGGGTATCACCTGATATTGATGAATCCCAAAGATGCAGAAAAAACTGCCTTCATAACATGTTTTTGGATTTGCTACATGAAGATGCCATTCAGGTTGAAAAATGCAGGGGAAACATATCAGAGAGTGGTTGATAATGCATGCCGTAGCCAGATTGGGAACAATATAGAAGCATATATGAATGATATGGTCATAAAAAGTAGGCGAAGATGTGGTATTGCGACTGACTTAAAAGAAATCCTGGATACATTAAGTGCAATTGGAATAAAGCTAAATCCAAAAAAAAAGCACAATCGGGGTAGGCACAGGTAAATTCCTGGGATACAAGATATCCTCGAAAGGGATTGAGGCTAATCCAGAGAATACAAGCAATTGTCAATCTCCCCCAACCACGAACATTAAAGGAAGTACAAATCTTAATGGGATCGCTAATTTCTCTTAGTAGGTTTGTGTCAAAAGCAGCTGAAAGATACTTCCCACTATTTGAAATCCTTAAAAAGGCTAAGAACTTTAGCTGGAATGAAGAGTGTCAATTGGTATACTAGTTACTGAAAGACCAACTTCAGACACTCCCAACGTTGAAAGCACCAATTCAGGGAGAAACACTATACTTGTTTTTGTCAATTTCAATAAATACAGTAAGCTCATTTCTAGTAAGGCAGGAAGGCCAGAAGCGAATACCAGCTTTCTACACCAGCAGAATACTGTAGCATATTGAAAGAGTGTATCTTCTATTTGAAAAGTTCACCCTAACATTGATGTATTCGACAAGAAGACTGCAAACCTACTTCCAGAGTCATATGATTGTTGTTTATACTGACTACCCAATCAAGAACATCTTAAACAAGCCTGAGTCATCCGGGAAAATAACCAAATGGGCTCTTGAATTGGGATAGTTTAAGTTTCCGTTTCAGCCGCGAACCTCAATCAAAGCACAAGCTTTAGCAAATTTCATCTCCGAAATGACAAGCGTGTGGGCGCAGCAGGTTAAAACCCAACTGTTTCTTAATGAAGACAAAGGAAAGGCCAAATACGAAGCTGAGCACAAGGAATTAATGTGCAGCTTAGATCTCACAGTTAACATGAAGCTGAAGAGCGTTTGAGCATTCAGCGATTAACAAATAGTTGTCCATCAAGTATGAGGAAACAAGGAGTGCGAGAAGAGCAATTGATGAAAGACTTAACCAGGGTCCATCAACTCATCGCTCACCCAGAATAATTCAACATCCAAAATGTCCTAAGAAGTGAAAATATGAAGGAAGATGCCTTGAGAAGGCTAGAAACGATAGGATTTGAATCATTAGCCGAACACAAGGATGGGAAAGTAGAAGTCATTCCAGTTAGGAGCACATTGAGGACAACTGTGTCAGTAGTTCAAGCACAGGAGGTAAACTGGATGACACTATCGATTGAATACTTTGACAAGGGGAAGCTACCAATGGACAAAGCACAAGCTAGGAATCTATAAATACGATCACACAACTCTGTTATGAAGACAAAACCTTATACAAGAAATGATACCTCTCTCCATGGATAAAGTGTGTAGGGCCATCGCAAGCTAGCAAAATCTTGAAGGAAGTACTCGAAGGATTATGTGTATCGTAAAAATGATCATTCCAGCGGGATACTACTGGCCAACCATGTTTAATGGCTCATATAACTTTGTCCTTAAATGCAAAAGCTGCCAAATAAATGCTCCAATATCGCACAAGTTGCAATCAGCATTAACGGGAATATACGGAGCTTGGCCTTTTGATAAATAGGGAATTGATCTAGTTGGAACTTTTCCAAAAGGTGCTAGCAGTTCAAAGTTTTTAATTGTGGCAGTTGATTACTTCACAAAGTGGGTAGAAGCAAAGCCCTTAGGAAGAGTGACCGTAGAAGCAACAAGAAAATTTGTCTGGAAGAATATAGTTTATCGCTTTGGAGTACCACAAACCATCGTCACCGATAATGGTACACAGTTTGCAAGTATGGTTGTTACAGAGTGGTGTTTGAAATTGGGAATCACACAGAAATTCACTTCCGTAGCTCACCCTTGAGCCAACAGTCAGGTAGGAGTAACAAATAGAATGATCGTCCAAGGTATTTAGAAAAGATTGGAAGGAAATTAAGCAGGCTGGGTTGATGAGATACCCAATACCTTGTGGTCATATAGAACAACAGTGCAAGAACCAATAGGAGAAACGCGTATAGTAATACCAGTGGAAATTGGACATCAAGCCTTCTAGTCGATCAATATAACGAAGACATCAATGCAGAAATTATGATGTTGGACTTAAATGAACTCGAAGAGAAGAGATAAAGGGTGGGGATCAAGGAAGCAAAGTACAAAGAAAGGATGGCCAGAGCATACAACCAGAAGGTCAAGGAAACATAATTCCAGATTGGCGATCTGCTACTAAGGAAGAATGAAGCTAGCCCTAGCCGAGGAAAAAATGAAGTTGTGCCCAAAGTGGGAATGACCGTAAAAGATAACGAAGATGAATTGATCCAACTGCTATGAGTTAGAGAGAACGGATGGAAGAATCATTCCTAACACTTGGCACATAATCAACTTAAGAAAGTTTTATGTGTAGAATAAGCAAAGAGTCAGGAAAATATAGTTTTAATGTATAGAGACCATGATATAATCATTGGTGGTGTTCGTTCCCTTGTTTTGCGTTGAAGGAGATATTATCGCAATATAAATCTTTTAGAAAAACATTTTTATTTTCAAATAGCTATTCTTTATGGTCGCAAAACTAATTTACAAATACTTAAAAGATGAACGCATGATGATAGCGGCATAAGTATCAATTACAAGCCCCACTCACCTTGCCTCTTTGCAAAATATAAAAGAAAACAAGTCATAAACCTTGAAATAAGGCAGATATGCCCACAACAAAGCGATAAAAGTAAGCAATAGATCTTTCAATTTTGTACTCTCAATAAAAAGCAAGCTATAGATCTTGCTACCAGGAAAACCTGGCTTTAACATAGCAATAAAAGCAAGCAATAGATCTTGCGGCTTTGCACAATCTTAATAGCGAAAGCAATAGATCTTGCTACATGATAGATATGCCTATGAAACAGGGACTGAAGAAAGCTATAGATCTTGCGGCTTCGCTATAAATAGAGTTTCAATACTCAAAACAATAATAATAGATGTGTAAGAAAGAGATCTTGTGAACAAAAATGAATCACGTAGTCTAGAACATTCAAAAGTATGAAGACAGAAACAGGACAACCACAACATCCAAAAGTTGAAACAAAAAGAAAATCATTGTTCAGAAGAAAAAAATCATTGCATGTTATCTACGCCTAGATGCTCGTGATGATTCAGAAGAAGACGAACCACCACAACGACGACTGTGCTCAGCTTTGCAATGGGCGTGCTTTGCCATACACCGGTTTTCCTCAGCCTCACGCTCTTTACTAACCATATGGTTGTATCACCATTTCATGTGTAAATAAGCAGGATGGTGTATTGGACCCCTTCGCTCCATATGACCAAGATATCTAGCATAATACACCTTAAAGTCAGTTATAGGGCCGAACTCCTTGCGGTCAAACTGGATACTCATAACATTAATAATTTCCTCATACTGCTTCATTTTAACCCTTAAATTATTTATTTCTTCCTCTAGGCCACGAATATGCGATCAGACAGACTCAGACAAGTTAATCCTTTGCTCACCAATTCCTACATTAAGATCTCAACGGCCTGCAGTTTTGCGAGATGAAGAAGGGAGAACACAGAGCTTGAAGTTTATCTTTGTACTCAACACAAGCTTGCTCAAGTTGGTGTACAGATGAATCAAGCCGATCGCACTCAGCGCAAATGTTCTCATTTTCACTTTGCATATGTGTTTTTATAGAAAACTGTTCGTCAAACTTGCTTTGCCAACCGAGGGCAGGGGATGAAAACTGATCACACTTATCCTATTTTTTCTTCAACTTATTGAACAAATCATCAATACAAGCACATTGTTTATCAATTATCAGTGTCTTCTGATGGGCCTCACGAGTCTTGCTCGTAACATAATTTGTAGTCCCTTCCTGTTGCCAAAGCATCTTCACCATGGTCAACTGTTGACATTGAATAAGACCGTTTTGCTCATTAAAAATCCTACGTAAATCATGTACAATATCCTGGGTGTCATTTACAGTCCTATCCCACTTTGCTTCAAGATCATTAATACCCAGGAGCAAGTACTTTAGACAAGCGCCTAAAGATAACGCCCACTCTTGGACACGGACATGAAGGTTAAGCGACCGCATGTACACACCAGTGGATTCAAGATCAACCAAACCGTGGACAATATCCTTGCTAAGAGATTCAACATTATACCCATCGCGAGCAAACTTACTGCAAGGACATGTTGTAGATGAGATGGAAATAGAGCGAAAATATGAAGTTGCCACCAAATACATAAGGGAAGCAACTCCATACGAGAGAAGCAATAAGAACAAATGAGCTCCTTACACTCCTTGGTGAAAGATTGAGTGGCACGAAGCAAACGAATAAGGAAGTGGAAATCAGGTGGAAAAAATCCATAGGAATAAAAAAAAATGATCAGTACATCCTAGAGTGTCAAATTGTTTCAAATATTTATGATCAACCAAAATATTGAAGCCCCACACATAAGTAAGGGCGATAAGAAAATGTAAAAGAAGAGGGATAGATCAACAATAATTACCGAAGTCACACAAATAGTACAGACATACACAAAAATATTGTCTTAAAATTACAATAAAAAATCCAAGAGCCCAATATACTAAAAATCAACTAACTTTAGAGCTGGGGGCAGGCAAAAGCTAGATGACGATAGTAGTGTCTTCTATGTTGGATTGCTGATTAGGGACGTCAATGTTTTCATGAGCCTCAGTTGCCACGAAGATGTCCGTATTAGGAGGTGACATAATATTACGAGAACCAAATGGATGGTTCTCCAGATAATCAACCTCACACACCTTTAACTTGACCGCATAAGAAAGGCAAGGAAGACTAGCAAGATGCGACAGCAAAGCATATGGGTGTCTATTATCATCAATCTTCTCAATAAAGCCATCGTTGAGTATGGCCTTTTGCTTCGCCAACGTAACAGTACACTTCTTCAAGGAGGGCAGGGTTTTCATCGTCGAAGTTGGGTTCTACTCGCACATATCTTTCGCAGCCTCGCAATAACCTACGGTGCGAGCAGAGACGGAAATATCTTCGAATAATTTAAAGAAGGACTTCGTCTTGCAAATTTGATCCACCAAAATTTGATGATACTTAAAAGAAGCAGGCTTATTGGTGCGCATCTCCTGTAGTTGAAAACAAATCTCGACAACTTCTTCCTCTGCAATTCTACCATGCTCCTTAGCAGTGTTCGCCTCCTCCTGAGTGGCTTTAAGGGAAGCCTCTAAGGTCTAGGAAATTATTATTTCCTAATTTCTTCTTCTTATTATTACTAGTGTATATCTAGCCCAAATACTAAGAGACAGGCCCAAACCACAAAGGGGCCTGATGCTAACCAGTAAGATGAACTGAGACAGATGGACTCTAGACAAACTAGGTCAACCCACGAACCGAGAAAAATGGACACCACGATTTAGTGTCAGCCACGATCAGACACACAATGGTAAGCCCGGATAAAGCGGAGCCACGTTCGTGATACACTATAAAAGGAACAAGAAGGGTACAAATCTAAGTAAGTGCAACTAGACTAAAGAGTCTTCATTCGGAAGAGGAAGTAACTGCCTTAGGCGTCAGATTTTTCCCCAAATCCACTTCTAGGATCTCTTTTGTAGGCACACCATGGTCAACAACGATCAAGCGATCAGATTGGAAATACCATAGCAAATACTCTTTTGAATATGCTAATTGTATTGCCTGCTTTCTTCCTATTTTGACGTATCATTGCTCATTACCTATTTCTTTTAGATCCTTACCAATTGTTTTATTATATTATTTTCTTTGAACGAACACTAGAATGATGCCAAAATTTTACATTATTTTATTATTATTATTTATATTATATTATATCTATTTATTTATTTCATTTAATTTTATTTTACATAAAGGTTTCTGGTAGGGTTGCTTTTAAAGTTATAAAGTAAATAGTCGAAGAAGATAAATAAATGGGTATGGTTCCCGGTTAAATCTTAACTATGACATATGTACTGAATTCATTAATGTCGGGGGTTCACAACTATTACTATTGCACGTTACATAATAAATTTTTAATATTGCAACCAAACCTTTTACATTTTCTATATTCTAATTAAACCATCTTATTATATAAGTCTATTAAAAGATGGTTTTTCCCAAGACTTTGCCTTTCTTAACTAGAGGGGTATTTTCATCTTTTTATATGAAATCGGCACAGGAGTGTTTTGACCTACATTTTAGGCGAGATCAGGGTTATATCGGCACTAAATAAACCCGAGATTATATCTACACTTATGAAAGAAGAGAGAGTTATACAAGCACATTTTTCTATTTGTCAATATTGGAAATATTTTTCATTGATATCAAACTCCCGTAGGAAGGAATTCTAAAGGGCCTTTCCCGATGAATATATGAAATCACAGATTTTGTGTATGAGTACGAATTTCTAAGGGCCTCAATTTCTAATAATATAACTTTAGTTGTATTTAATTTTTATGTAGGAAGAATTTCTAATCACATATTCTACGTAGGAAGGATTTCTGAAGGGGTTTCCATGATAGATATATGAAATGACAGATTCTATGTACAAGAAAATTCTACGTTTCTCAATTTCTAATAATATAACTTTAGTTGTATTTAATTTTAATTATGAAAATACCCCTCCAATGTCAATAAATTTCATCAACTACCTCACATTCTTTTTAAGAATTTATCAATCATTCACACAACAAACAAAGTACAAGTTAACTAGTGAAACAAGTAATTGAATATCAGAACAACACATTAACATTCTGTCGCAACTAGAGGTGTTAAAAAATACCAGCCTGTCGGCTCGCATGCCTGAATTAAAATAATCGGGTTCTCTTTCTTTTTTCAAGGCTAGATACCCGTTCAAGAATTTTATTTTAACAGGACCACCAAGTTCGGGCTGCGCAAATATTTTTTTTTGTATTCGAGATACCTGGTAAAACTTGAATATATTTAACTAATTTTAATATTAAATAATATATTTACATATCTACCCCACCTCCCAAGTGCATGTATCTACATAATATTAATTATAAAATAACGTGAATCTACATAATATTCAAGTGCTAAGTTTTCAATTATTCCTTTTCAATCCCGAATCTTGGTTGTTCATTCTGAATTCCGACCCTTCCTTTTTATCCTCAAATGTTACATTGTGCCTACTACCACAAACCTATTCTAGCAGTAGGTCCAATTGAACTTTTTTTTAAAATTTTGTTTTACAACACAAATTTGGTATCAATCTTTCAAAACATGATTATAAAATATTTATCACAATGATTTTCTTTCCGTCACTTTAGCATATTTTGTTAAGTTCATCCAAGATAGGTAATGAAGATGATGATTATGAACTTGTTACTCTTAGTAATCATTATATGCTGGACTTTCGAATGATACATCGTGATAATTATTAGTACCACAAATGTCATAAGAATTCAATGGTTAAACTACATTGTAATCATTGTAAAACACTTTTTTTCATTAATAAATTTTTATGTACAATAGTGAATTGATAATTATATCAAGAATTAAATTCTTGAACGAGTCAGTGGGTGCCCTATTACTTTTTTTTTTATTAAAACCATCCATAGATGGGGGAAATTATATTGGCCTTCCCGAGCCATAATAAACAGAATAAAAGAAGCCAAGGCTAAGTTACTGTACAAACTGAGCATATTGCTCTTGAAACAACCATTGTTGCTTCCAAAAGAATGAGCTAGAGTATTAGAGAGGCTATAGGATTACAAATGAGCTCTCGAACTTCTTAGTGAATCGAAATTACGAAACACAAGTCAGTCAGAGAGAAAAATTACCTAAGAACCATAAGCCTATCCTCTAATTTTTGGAGCAATGAAGAGAAACCAAGATGTAAAATTTGGCCTCAGTGTTGTGAGCTTTCATTATGCCCTGATCCAAAGAGACAGACCCACATGGGGAGGCACCACTGATCAAGAGTCTTCAAGAGATTTGCTAGTTCCACCAAAAAGGAAACTGTGCTTAATACACTTGGAATTCCAGGAGACTTGTGTGATGAGCAGACAGGAGGCAGAAATCAAGCAGCAACATCAGAAACCTGCAGTCAAGAGCGGGAATGAGTAGCATCCGAACTAATTAACAAAACCGTAGAGCAGGGGTGCCAATTTGATCTAGTCTCACTAACCCCTGGACAGTGTTGGGAAGTTCAGATATGGTAATAAAAGATGAACCACATTCTAGTTGCAAACAATTTTTAGCAAGAGTATGAGCCACCAGGTTAGCCTGTCTATAAATATGTACGAGTTTGATGTCACTCAGTGATTGATGAATCTCATCAGCTAAGCAAAAGCAGTTCCAGTGACATCGGAGTGGCTCATCAGTAAAAAGAACCACTGAAAGACAGTCTGATTCCATGTAGAGGGGGCCAGGCAAATCATGTGAAATCTGTGTGGCAAACTTAATAGCCTTCAATTCAGCTTCCAAAGGGGAAAAAGCATTAGTAAATAGAGTGTAGGCTCCCCTGAAAGCACCTCTACTATCTCTAATAATCACTCCAATTCCGCACATAAAAGTATTGCATGACCATGAAGCATCAACATTAAGCTTAAAACCAGATGTAGGCCTAGTCCAAGCAATTTTCCAGATTTTTGGCCTTGGGGAAAGTTTAAGGAGTGGTAGAAAGGAATGATCTGCAATACTAACATCCAGAGGAGATGCTATATGAATTGGTTTTGCACAGAAGGAGAAAAAAATCTGATCTCTAATGAGTTGGAGCACGAGAGTGGGGGAAGGCTTGATAGAGTCAAATAAGTATCTATTTCTCATCTTCCAAATATTCCAAAAAGTAAAAATAGCAGCAGTACGGATCATTATAGCATGTAAAGAAGATAGAGCAGGCATAGTTAAGTAGTATGAAATTCTCTCCCAAACAGATGGGAAGGCCCTATCTCGAATACCCATGAACTGATGAATAATTTTCCATACAGATAGAGAAAAATCACATGTATTAAAAAAATGCTCTAAAGAGTCCTCATGCTTGTTGCACATACAGCATTTAGAGGCCAAACAAAACCTCAGTTTCCTGAGTATGTTATCAAAAGGCAACAGAGAGTTTATTACTTTCCACATAAATACAGAGATTTTCTTCTCAAGTCTAGAATTCCAAAGATGTTTAGAAGAGGATATGGTACCTGTGTCGTTGCATAGCAAATTATATGTATCTTTGAAGGAGAAATTCCCAGAGATACCTGGTTTCCATATTAATCTATCAGCTTTGTGTGGGAAAAGTTTGGCCTCCTGCAAAAGAGTGATAATATGAGTTGACAGAAATGGCTCTATTTTTGTGATGAGAAAATATTTGTTAGCTATGAAAGCAGAGACTGTACATTCAACATCAATATCCACCCTATTATGATCACACAAATCAATCAGTGAACCTACATCAAGCCAGTTTGAAGTCCAGAAATTACAATCACCCCTCCCTATAATGACTTTGGAGTTAGCCTCAGCCCATACATTAACTGAACAAATTCTCTTCCAGTTAGGAGAGGTCCTATAAGATTGAGGGAGGGCTGCCAATAAATGAGTCCAAAGGGCATCACCCATTTGATACTTCCACCACAATTTAACTGAGCATGTTTTAATTATTGTATATATAGACCTAAAGCCTAAGCCATTTTGATCAGTTGGGAGGCACAAATCAGACCACTTTTTCCAAGATCTTTTTGTTTTTAAATCGTCCCCCCAGAAAAATTTACTCATTTTTTTCTCAATGATGGAAATGATCAATTTTTTAGGTTTAATAACCTGCCAAATGTGTTGTGGTATAGCATATATACATGACTCAATCAAAGTAATTTTCCCACCCATGGATATCCATCTATTTTTCCAGTTACCAATCTTATTATCAATTAGTTCAAAGAGTGGTTGGAAATAAATCTTTTTAGCCGCACCAGTAAAGATTGGAACTCCTAAGTAGGTGAAAGGGAAAGAACCAAGTTTCATTCCTAGTATCCTTTTAATGTGGTTCACTTTATGATCTGTAGCATTCTTACCTATGAAGATGTCACTCTTGTTATAATTAATAGACTGCCCAGTGACTTCCTCAAAAGTGGACAGAAAAGCCTTTAATCTAACCAAGGTTAGATTTGTTGCTTTAAAGAAAATAACAGTATCATCAGCATAAGATAAGTGAGAGATTCTTGGAGGATTACCTGGGAGATCAAAGTAGTCTAGCTTACCAATGTCAAAAATGTAGGTCAGGCTCCTTGAAAAAGACTCAGAAAAGATATTAAACAATAATGGAGATAAAGGGTCACCCTGTTTAATGCCTCTAGAGGATTGAAAAAATCCCATTGGCTTACCATTAATAAGAATAGAAAACCAAGCCTGTGACAAGTTTTTCATAACAGAAAAGATAAATTTTGCATGGAAACCAAATTTTGCCAAAATTTTATATAAGAATGACCATCTAACCCTATCAAAAGCCTTTTTGAGATCAAGTTTAATTATGCAGTTCGGATCTCTTCTCTTTCTGTTAAGAAATCTGACCATTTCCTGTAGATAAATTACATTATCTGAAACATCCCTACCATGTAAAAATGCTGTTTGGTTTGGAGAGATAATCTTAGGCAAATAGATTTAAGTCTTTCCATAAGCACTTTAGAACAAATCTTATTAATCACATTGGAAAGACTTATAGGTCTATAATCATCAAATGAGGTTGGGGTTTTCTTCTTTGGAATTATAGTGATCCATGTACTACTTATACCCCTAGGCAGGTTAGATGAAGATTGAAAATCATGAACAGCTAGAAGAAGATCATGTGCTATAATATCCCAAGATTTTATGTAGAATTTGGCCTTAAAACCATCCGGACCTGGAGAGCTTGATTTATTAAGGCTGCAAACTATCCTCTTAAGCTCCTCAATTGTGACTGGTTTTAATAGGTCATCATTATCTTCCTGAGTAACCAGCTTGGGGATATGATTGAGAAAATGAGATATGAAAGGAGAGCTATCAGTGTAGCAATCTTCACTGAGAAGATCCTGATAATAACATATAGCTTCCATCTCAACATCCTGAGTGTTTTCCAACCATTGACCATTTCTGCCCTTAATTTTTGTAATCCTCAATCTATTGTTCTTATCTTGTACTGATTTATGAAAGAATGATGTATTGTTGTCCCCTTCTTGGAGCCATTTTATCTTAGCCTTGTGTTTCCAGAAATTCTTTTGTTCAGACATGGCCTTGACTAATCTGGCCCTAGCCTCCCTAAGATGAACCAGATTATTTACAGAATCATCATGATCAGTTAAGGCTTCATGAGCCTGCAAGGCTAATTCAGCCTGTAATACATTATCATGAATGTTACCAAAATGCTCTTTGTTCCAGATTTTTAAGGCTTTCTTAAGTCTAACTAGTTTTAAGTAAAAAGCTAGCATTCCTGAGTTATGCATAGGAGTATCCCAATCTTTCTTAATTACTTCATTGAAATCTTTCCTCTTGTACCATGTATTAAGGAACCTAAAAGGTCTTGGATTGGATGGTATATCACTACCTACAGTCAGCAGTATGGGGTTGTGATCTGAGCTAACTCTATTCAGAATCTGAATTGTAGAAGAAGGAAAAGAAAGAGACCATGATGCAGTACACAGTCCTCTATCAAGTCTTTTAACTGTAGGATATCTTAGACGATTATTAGTCCAAGTAAACAGGTTCCCAACAGTGTTGATTTCTTCCAAACCCATTCCATTAATAAAATCATTAAAATCTCGCATACTTCCTAATTTTGGGGTAGATGGACCTCTGTATTCAGTTATTGATGAAATGGAGTTGAAATCTCCAATAAACAAAGATTCAGAATGATTGTATGAGCTAAGATCAGACCAGAGATCCTTCCTTCCTAATCTGGTTCTCAGACCATAAATAAAAAAGGCATCCATGGGCTTAATGAGAGTAGAACTAGTTAGGTGAACTCCAAGAAACTGAAGATTATCATTTCTAACTGTCAGAGTTATGTTTGAAGACCAAAAAATCCAGATCTGACCATTAGTTGCAGAGAAACAATTATCAAACTTCAACATTTGTCTATATAGATCACACTGTGAATTGTCATGTTTAGGCTCAATTAAACAAATGAGTTCAAATCTATGCCTGTTGATGAGATTAGAAAGTCTAAGCATAGATGTATCCATTCCTCTAATATTCCAAACCAACATTTTAATTCTAACAGTTGAACTATTCATAATGAAACATTAGAGGAGCTTTTTGATCTAGTCATAATGGTGTTCTTCTGAGAGAAGAAGGTGTTATTAGATGGTTTGCTATATTTCATAACAGACTTACCTTTCTTCAACTTACTTGGATCAAAAGATGAGACACTGTCTCCCTGTGATTGATCAGTACCAGCTTCAGGTGCAGTATCCAATAGGGTGGCTCCTTCTTCAGTGGCAGGATGTTCTATATGAGTGCCCTCATCGCCAGATGTTTCATCACCAGCTAGGGGTAAAAATCTGTTGGACCTATTTTTCTGCTGAGAAAAAATAAATTTTTTTGCTGCAATGATAGAACTAAAAGGGGAAAAGGACTTTCCTCGTTTGCTCGACAGATCATCTTTGGCAAAGACTGTCCTAAGGGTAGGTGGGGCAGATTGAGGATGTCTATTTTGTATCCCAAATGATCTTGGTGCTAAGGGAAAAGCTCGAGGGGAGGGAGTAGGGTTTAAGTTTTCAGGTTCAGGTGACAGAGATTTATCTTCCTTCTCTGTAACAACATCATCTATACTGCTGATTTCAATAGTGGGCTTATCTACATTGCTGGAGGCCAATTGTTGAGGAAGCTTACCAGAAGTCCTAGTATCAGCTACCAGGGGATCAGTGTTTATTAGGATAGACTCATTAGGTTCATGAACAGGAGCTTGACTCAGCTGTTTCTTAGGGACATAAATAAATTTCTGAGCCTGATAATTCTTTTGTTTTTCTGTAATTGATACCCCTGAACTCTCTGCTCCTAAATTCCCAGTCTGATTAATGTTTGAGTTCCCTTTTACCTGTCCCACCGAGCCTTTCAAATGGGAGTCAGTTAGATTAATTAGAGTATCGGTTTTCTTAGCCGAGGATCTCTTAAGCTCCGGATGCAGATAAATGCAGTAACTATCTTCATGCCCTATACATTTGCAATGTAAACAGTAGGGGGGAATATCCTCGAATTCTAGGGGGAGTTTTACAACATTGAATTCATTTCCATCCTCTTCGATTCCCACTCTAATGCAGGATGGTAATTTCTTTTTTAAATCAATTTCAACACACATTTTCACACAAGAAGGCCTAGACAGAGCCTCAGTGGCAGCATCAACTTTAATAAAGTTTCCGATTTGGTTACCCATGATTTCAAGCATAGCAGAATTGTAAAAATAGATTGGAACATGAGGAATTGTTACCCATACCGGGACTATGGACGATTCTGCCTCCGGAGAGAAATCGGAAGTCCATTTCAGTACCTTCATTTGGGCGTTGTTGAAGCTCCAGTGACCCTTGAGCCAGAACCTCTGGTAGTCTTCTTTCTCCTGGAAGCGAACTAGGACGTGCCGGTAATCGATAGATCCTATTTGAAATTTGCCTTTGAAGCCTACAGAATTAAAGGATTCGTTTAGTTGGACCATAGAAGGCTTACCTCTAGCAAACTTACCGATCAGAGCATTCCGATAATGGGAGGAGAGTATGTCGGCATCCTTGCGACTGACAAGGCATGAGATTTCCCCTTTATACTGAGTTTTGGGGATGATTTCCGGGTTCGATGGAAGGGAAACTTGTAGAGGCGGGGGACGGTTAGCAAGAGCTTGAAGGAAGGATTTGGTCCCCCCTTGGCTTCGATCGGCCGGCGGGAGAGCCGCCATGGCGGCGGCGAGAGGATAAACAGTTGAAAGAAAATGACCGTTATCGGTTAAGATGGCTAAAAGGAAGATGAAAACGACAGATAAAATAAGCGTTTTGGCTAAATCGCACCAAATATCTCACGTAATAACAGTAATGGAACGCAACTTGACGCAACTTGCATACTTGCATGTACTTGCCCTATTACCCACCCTAACAATACTTGCATGTACGGTTATATGTATTAATTGTTTTGGATAACTGTTGAACAAATATTTGTTTTCTCAATTATACAAATATTTGTGTAGGTTAAATACATTTATAATCGTAACTTTTGGATGAAAGTGCCAATGTAACCCTAACTTATTACCACTTGTACCAATCTAACCCTAACTTTTGATCAAATTGTGTCAATATAGCCAAACTAACTAATTTCAGCATTGATAAAAAGAATTCAGGCATTGACTAGGGACTAAAATGACCGAAATTGCCCAATAACTAAAGCTAAAAATTTAATACCCATTATACCCCTATTTTCTTTCTTCTTCACAACACACATCCGCCGCATAAGAAACCTCTGTCGTTTCATGCAGTTAGCATGTCATTTTTAACCTCGAGTTTTCTGGAATCCAAGGAGAACGATGATGATGAGGAGAATGTGGAAGGGTGTTTGATGAATGGATTTTCTCCCCTGGTGTATACCTAGCCCATAAACTCTATAAGATTGGACTTCAGGCCCAGCCTATGATTGGGCTCTACACTAACCTACGATGCAGCCAAAAAAAGGCAGAATTAGGGCAGGACAAGTCAAGCCACGAAACGAGAAAGGTGAAGACCATGATTAAGCTTTAGGCATGGACAACCTTTATTGGAACCGCAATACAACCCATGATGGGGAACCCTAATAAGGTAGAACCACTATTGTAACAAGCTATAAAAGGAATAAGAAGAACGCTAGTCCAGGTAAGTGCAACTAGACTGAGAAATCCTAATTCTCAAGAGATAAGCTACTAACTTGAGCGTCAGAGTCTTTTCCCAGAATCACTCCCGAGATCTCTTTTGTAGGAGCATTACAGTGAACGCAAGTTGCTTGGGCAAATTGGGTATACCACAACATTTGGCATCATCTGTGGGGATGGGGCTTTTTTAGGTCCTTCATTCCCGGTAAAGTTGACAATGGTGTTCACCGGGAGCGAAAGAAGCCAAAACCATCATACTCAAGAGCAAACAGCTGGACGCAATGTGAACATGCATCCCAGCCAAGATCAGGAATATGTTTCTAGCAGAGAACAAGAACACGGTAAGGAAGACACATAAGATAAGGAAGAGGCAAAGTCTCCTAACAAGAATAAAGAAAAAGAAAGGAGAGTGTTCACTTCATTTCTAGAAGCAAACAGAAGAATTGTATAAACAGTTCTTAGCCACTCTCAAGCCGAAATCCCCAAAAGTAAGTTAAAATTGAGTCAAAAGAATGAGGATCTTAAATATGGGGACGAATTAAAAGATATAGTGGTAGACGACGATGCAGATAAGTCACCGCTAGCATCACATCTTTGCAATTTTTCAAGATGCCAAAAGACTTCAAGTTATCATTACATGTCAAAATTTACGGTGGAACTACTGACTTAAAGGAATTCCTACATTCCTATCATAACAACATGAGATTTTGTGATGCTGAAATTGAGTTGGTGTGTAAAGCTCTTATCTTTCTGTCGGGAACAATGATTACATGGTATGAGGATGTACCAAATTGAAGTATTACATCTTAGGCACAACTCGTAGATCTGTTCTTGGGATGCTTCTACCAAAAAATAGAAATTCACCAAGATAATAATGGACCTAAACTACATAGCATAACGAAGTGATGAAAGTTTGGTAGGGTATCACAGTAGGTTCGTCACAGAGTGTTTGCAGGTTCATGACCTCTCTTTTCAATCTTCCTTGGCCATGTTCTCATGAGGCATGCGATCGGGAGAGTTTTATAAGGAACTCACAAAGAACATGCCGGAGAACCCAAGAGAGCTATAAAAATGATTGAGCAGTGTGTGTGAACCGAAGAAGCGAACAACCGTAAAATAGAGCGGGAGCGAGGAGAGAAAAGAGTAATGGAGGACTCACAAAGAAATTAGGAAAATAGAGGAAAGAGAAGTCTCCCTTTCAAAGGAAGAGAAGTGGGAGCACAAAGCATCCTGTCTCAAGAGACACCACTAACGAATTCACGAAAGGAAATCTGGCAAGCAAACAAATATCTATTTCGCAAACCAGTGTTGATGATAGCACCTCCAGAGAAAAGAAACTACTGTGCTTTCCATAAAGATCATGGCCACGATGTTGAATATTGCAGAGATATGAGGAGGCAAATAGAGGAGAACTTGAGAAATGACTATCTAATCCAGTACAAGAATGAAGATGGCAGGAACCAATACAACGAAGCTAACAAGGTGGGAAGCTCCATGGCTAAAAACCAAGCCGCAAAAAAAACTCAGAACAAGAATTAAAAGATTCCAGTGGTGGATTATTAAGAGGACGTATCTAATGAGGCTCAAGAGAGAGTAGTCTTATCGATACATAAGTCAGCTGAGTCTTTATCAAATAATGCTCGGAAAGCTAAGGCCAGGTATTTTCCACCACAAGAGCATGTAGACAAAATATTGCGTGTGGATGAAAGAATCACGTTTAGCGGAGGGATGTGGTTTCTAATGCTTCACCTCACAATGATCTAATGGTATTATCACTAGGACAAGGAACACAATATTTCATAGAGTGTTTGTAGATGATGGGAGCACCGTAGAAATCCTTTTCGTAGATTGCTTTGACAAACTGGGATCCAAGAGGACCTAATTGAAAAAGTCTACGTCCTCACTCATAGGATTCATGGGAAGAGCAGAGACAATGTTAGAAAATGTGCAGCTGCTTATAACAATTAGTGAAAATGATAGGAACTACATTATCATTTGTGACTTCGTTGTCATTGATGCACCGAGTTTGTTTAATGCTATCATTGGTAGAACTTGGATGAGTAGAGTGATGGCGATGTGGTCTCCATACCATTTGGTCATGAAGTTCCCAACCCCAACAGGAATCGTGACTTTAAGAGGAAACCAATAAACAACCAGACAGTGTATGGTTATCGCGATGAGAGTATGAAATAATGTGGAGCAAACAATGATGGTAAGTACTATCACAGATAGTGACTCACTCAACCAAAGGGACTCTCTATTAGATCTAGGAGAAGAGACCGAAGATGTCATTTTGGATGACAAAGATACCTCTAAGTGTGTCAAAATAGGAAAGTGTGTTCCATACCTGGAGAAAAAGAAAGTGATACAGATCCTGTAAGATTTCAAGGACACATTCACATGGAGCATACAAAATATGGGAGGATTCGACCCAGGCATTGGAACTCATTCATTGAATATCAGTGATTTGATGAAACCAGTCAATTAGTAGAAACAAAGAAGCTTCGCTAGTGATAGACAAAAAGCGATTAAGGAATAAGTAAAATCATTATTGCAAGCTGGCATCATAAAGGAGGTGATCTACTTGAAATGGTTAGCGAACCCAGTGATAGTGAAGAAGGCAGATTTCGGGTGGAGAATGTGTATAGATTTCACCAATTTAAACAAATCATGTTCAATGATTGTTATCCCTTGCTAAAGATTGATCAGTTAGTGGAAGGGATTTCTGGATACGAGGTTCTGACTTTCTTGGATGTGTATAAAGGATATCACCAGATATTGATTAACCTAGAAGATGCATAAAAAATAGGCTTCATAATAAGCTTTGGGATATTTTGCTATGTGAAGATACCATTTGGCCTGAAAAATGTAGGGGCAACATATCAGAGGGTGGATTATAATGCATTTCGCAGTCAAATATATGTGACTTTGCGCAGGACATGAGGGAAACCCTGGATATATTGAGTACGATTGGAATGAAGCTTAATCCTAAAAAATGCGTAATTAGGGTATGTGCAGGAAAATTCCTGGGATACAAGCTATCCTCAAAAGGAATTGAAATTAATCCAGAGAAAATACAAGCTGATAGTTGACCTCCCCCAGCTACAAACAGTTAAGGAAGTTCAAATTTTAATGGGATCGCTAGAATTGCTTAGTAGGTTCGTTTCAAAGGCGGCCGAGAGACACTTTCAACTCTTCGAAGTCCTTAAAAAGGCTAAAAAGTTCAGCTGGAGCGAAGATTGTTAAAAAGCATATGAGCCATTAAAGGAACAACTTCAGACACTACCAACGTTGAACTCACCAATTCCTGGAGAAAAATTATAATCATACTTGGCAGTTTCAATAAATGCGGTGAGCTCAGTTTTGGTGCCATAAGAAGGCCAGAAGCAAGTACCAGTGTTCTACACCAGCACAATATTACAACAGGCTGAAAGGGCATATTTGCCAATTGAGAGGTTGACTTTAGCTTTAAGATATTCAGCAACAAGACTGTGAACCTATTTCCACAGCCATAGGATTGTAGTCTATATTGACTAACCAATCAAGAACATTCTGAGAAAGCTCCAATCATCAAGGAGAATGACCAAGTGGGCTCTTGAATTGGGGAAATATGAGATTCAGTTTCAACCATGAACTGCAATCAAAGTATAGGCGTTGGCAGACTTAACCGCGGATATGCAAGTGTAGGGGCGTAGCAAGCGAAAACACAGCAAAATCTTGAAATGGACAAAGGAAAATCCAAGTGTGGACAAGGAAAATCCAAGTGGGAACACACTGCTTGGAAATTGTTCGTTGATGGGTCATCTAGCAAGGAAGGCTGTAGTGTAAAACTGCTATTGGTCAACCCAGAAGGAGGAGAACATAGATACTCGCTTCGTTTTGACTTCCTACTCACCAACAATGAAGTTGATTATTAAGCATTAATATGTGGCTTAGATCTCACAGTAAAGATGAAGGTCAAGAGCGTTCGGTAATTTAGTGATTCCCAGATAGTTGTCCAGCAAGTACGAGGAGACTATGAAGTGTGAGAAGAACAATTGATAATATACTTAACCAGGGTTCGTCATCTCATCGCTCACCTCAAATACTTCAACATCCAGCATGTTCCAAGAAGTGAAAACACAAAAGCATACGCCTTAAGCAAGCTGGCAATAGCTGGGTTTGAATCATTAGCAAAACACAAGGATATGAAGGTGGAAGTTATCCCAGTTAGGAGCACAACAAGGATAACCATGTCAATGGTTCAGATAGAAGAGATAAACTTGATGACACCGTTAATTGATTACTTTTAAAAGGGAAAGTTTCCGACAGACAAGGTACAAGCCAAGAAGTTAGAAATGCGATCTCACAACTACATTTATGAAGAAGGGACCTTATACAAGAAAGGATTCTTGTCTCCATGGATGAAGTGTGTGGGGCCATTGCAAGCAAGCAAAATCTTGAAGGAAGTGCACAAAGCATTATTTGGAACGCACCAAGGGTCTCGAACAATCGCGAAGAAGATCATTCGAGCCACATATTACTAGCAAACCATGTTTAATGACACATACAACTCTGTCATCAAGTGAAAGAGTTGCAAGATTAATGCCTCATTGTCGCACAAGCCACATGCTGCTTTAAGGGAATATATGGAGCTTGGCCATTTGATAAATGGGGAATTGATATGTTCGGACCTTTTCCAAATGGTGCCGGTAGTGCCAAATTTCTAATTATGGCAATTGATTACTTTATGATGTGTCTTATATTGTGTTCATATTTTGTGGGATCATTATGATTTTATTGAGATACAATTTGTACTTTTAGGTGTTTTTGGTGCAGAAATTCATTGATTGTGAAGAATTGAGAGGGAGCTATACATTGTATTCCTTTTCCCTTAACCAACGGTGTTTTACCACTGGGTTTTCCAGGTTAAGGTTTTTAAGGAGCCGATGTGCTCCAATGGAAAATGTTCTTATTTTATGAGACATTTTTCCAGGGATGATGGAAGAGAGGCAAAAGCAGAATTGCTGAAGTTATGGGATGAAAAGTGAATTATTGAAGAGATGTGAATTTGAAGAAAATAAAGATATTCACTTCCCATATTGCTAAGGATTGTATTATCTATTTCAAATTAAAATTCCTTAATTTTAGGAATTATTTATTTAGAGTTAGAATAGATTTTATTATATTTCCTTTTATCCCGCAAGGAATCTGAGTTACAATTGGATTCAATTTTGTGTAATTGGGTAGCCGCACGATATATACATACCGGGAGGGCTTGCGTTATAGGGGAATTGGAATACACATGCAAATACAGAGACATTATAATTAGTTAGTTATTTTTTAGCGTAGCCTGGGAGTTATTTTGATGATTGAATCTTTCTTTTATTTGGAGTGCACAGACTTTGAGAGCATATTCATGGTTTGATCGTTTAATTTGCGTTCATATTTTATTATTATAGTTATCTTTTGGTTTCATACTATTTATTTTTTTAGTTTAATCATTACGAGTAGATAATTCATATATCGACATGGAATAACAAGCATTAGTTATGAATTGTGAGGCCTAATTGTTTTATAATTGATTCTTATGTGTTCTTGCTTTAATTTATTCTTAATGTGTTTAAGTTTGGCCAACTTGAATATTATTGGGATATTTCTATCTAATTCCACCAATACGTAATCATTGGAAAGGGTTAGTCAGTAGCGAGTTCTTGTGAAAAACAGTCAACTAGCTAAGACTGTAATAGCAAGATAGGGAACAATTAAGCGTGCGGTACAATTTGCTTTTACTTTGGTAATTGCTATATCAGGCTCTTTTCATCTTAATGCTATCGAGGTGTGTATCTGGTTCAGCGAATACTTTCCCGGGCATCTTGGTAAGAGAAACAATTAGTTAATTATAATTGGTTAATTGTCGATAAAGTATGAAAGAATTGGGGTATCTACTTTCCTATAAGTGATATATGCATATGAATTGATTTATTTTTGCGCCTATGATCGATGTTTTACTAATGTGAGTTATTCCGAGCCGATTACCTTATTCATATATTTTATATATTTTTATATCTATTAGTTGCATTATTATTATATATTAGTTAGTTGCATTATTAGTTGTTAGATAAATATGAAAATTAAGGCGTGGTGGCTACACCAAAAGTGTTCTATATTAGTAGGTATTTTATTATAGTTTTTGCTTCATTCCTCGTGGGATCGATTCCCATCTATAGAGTTTGAAGATTATTTTGGTGAGTGAAACGACATTCACCACTTTACAAAGTGGGTGGAAGCGAAGCCATTAGAAAGATTCACACTAGAAGTAACAAGAAAGTTTGTTTGGCAGAATATAGTTTGTCGCTTCGGGGTTCCGCAAACCATCGTGCCCGACGATGGCACACAATTCACAAGTGGAATCTTTACTGAATGGTGTTCAAAAATGATAATTGCACAAAACTTCACATATGTTGCTCACCTTAAAGAAAATGGTGAGTTGGTAGTAACAAATAGAAAAATCGTTCAGGGTATCCAGAAAAGACTGGAGGGAAAGCGAGCAAACTGGGTCGATGAGGTACCCAATACCTTCTGGTCGTACAGAACAACAATGCGGCAACCAACAGGAGAAACACCATACAGTCTTGTATATGGGCACGAAGCGGTAATACCAGTGGAAATTGGGAACTCAAGCCTTCAAGTAGAAGAATACAAGGAATACGATAATCCCAAGATGATGAGGTTGGACTTAGACGAACTCAAAGAAAAGAGACAAAGGGTGGCGATCATAGAGGCAAAATACAAGGAAAGGATGGCTAGAGCATACAAGCATAAAGTTAAAGAAACACAATTTCAAATTGGTGATCTGGTGCTAAGAAAGAATAAAGCCAGCCTGGCAGAGGAGAAAGGAAAGTTAAGCCCGAAATGGGAAGTACCGTACAAGATAATGAAGACACACCGATCTAACTGCTATGAGTTAGAGAGAATGGATGACAACAACGTTCCCAATACTTGGCACGTAATCAAGTTGAGAATGTTTTACGTGTAGGATCAACAAAGAAGGCAAGATAAATCTAGTTGATTGTATCGAAACCATGACATGATCATTCGTGATGTTCGTTCCCTTGTTTTATTTCGAAGGCAATATTATCACAATATAAATATTAAAAACCATCTTTTAGAGCAAATTAATTTTTATCCTTTACTTACATAAATATTCCTTGCAATCACGAAAGAAAATTAGAAAATCTTAAAAGAAAATTTCAAAATGCATGATTACAGCAGTACAAATTGTTGATTATGCAAACTATACATCTTGCCACTTTGCACAGTACAAATCTTCAATCTGCAAGCTATTGATCTTACTATAAAGTATATATGCCTGCAAAACAGCGACTAAAGAAAGTGATAGAACTTGTGGCTTCGCACAATACAAACTTTCAAGTAAGCAAGCTAAAGATCTTGCTATCAAGAAAACTTGCCCGCAAAACAGTGACATAAGCAAGCATTAGCTCTTGCATTTTAGTGAAATACAACTAAAGCAAGCTATGGATCTTGCAATAAGCTAGATGCGCTTACAGAAAAATGATGGAACCAATAAAAAAACACTTCAACTTCGCATTTTTTATGCATATGTACAAAGATTTTTACGAAGTAAAAAAGAGATACATCTTTAATACAATGAAAAGATTATGCCAACCAAAGTGCATGGACTATATAGTTTGGTATTATTACAATGAAGATGCAAAAATTTTCTAGAAGCTTGAACGAAAAGAAAATAGTACTCAATGCCTTCAAAGGGAGACTAATGATATCATAAATTATCTATGCCCCGAGGTGCGAGAAGACCCAGATGATGATGAGCCATCGCAACAATGAGAGTGAGAAGCCTATGTCTTCAGCCATGATATGATTGTAACGCCATTTCATATGCAAGTAAGTAGGATGTCGGGTTTGACCGCTTCGCTCCATGCAATCAAGGTATAGGGCATAATAAACTTTAAAATCAGTTATAGGACCAAATTCTTCTTGATCAAGTTGCATACTCATTAGGTTAATAGCCTCCTCATAACTCTTATACGCTTCCTCCAAATTGTGAATTTCATGTTATAGGTGACAAATATGAGACCGAACAGCCTCAGAAAAATTGACCCTCTAGCCGCCAGTATTCATAGTAAAATCTCCTTGACCGGTAGACCTACGAGAACCAATAGATACGATCTTTAGCTCATCTTTATAATTACAGCAATCATGCTCAATATGATGAACACTCGGATCAAGACGTGCACACTTAGCACAAATGTGGTCATTATAGCTACGCAATTGGATATTCTAGGCAACTTGTTCATCGAACTTGCTTTCCCATTCTATCGAATAACTAGAAAGATGGTCACATTTACCCTGTTTCTTTTTCAAACGGTCAAAAAAGTCATCAATGCGAGAACACTATTTGTCAATGATACTGGTCTTCTGATAAGCTTCACGCACTTTATTCAAAGCAAAATTCTCCGCCTCTTCTTGCTGACGAATCATCTTAATCAAATTCAGCTGATGACGATGGATAAGATCATTCTACTCTGAACAGAACCACTTCATTTCATGAATATGCTCTTGAGTCTCATGAAGAGTTTTCTTCCATGCAAGCTCTAAATTGTAGACATCAAGGAACATATATTTCAGACGAAGACCCAATAACATTGCATGTTCTTCAACACATTCATGGAGCTTAAGTGAGGAAACATAAGTGCCAACGGATTCCAGATCAGCAAAGTACAGACGATGTCTTTACCAAGAAACTCTAGGTTATGACCATCAGGAACAAACTTACTGCATGGACAATCTCTAGAAGATGATGTAGCCACTGAGGGAGTAGATGTATCCTATCCAAGACATAAAGGGATAGATTTTAAATCTGAATCTCCAATGTTAGACAAATGACTACCAGAAAATAGCTCAAGATACTCCAAGGATATAGAACTAGAAGCTTCAATTAGCATACTAGGATACAAAGTTTCAGAAGACATAGATCTAAGAGGATGCCCAAAACGATCACTAGAACCAAACAAGCCACAAAGATTCAAAAATTTATGGTTGATGGAAATTTTAAAACCCTGCATACAAGCAAATATGAAACAAAGGTATAAAATCCGAATAGGAAAATTAAGAAAAGTAAAAAAAACATACAATTTGAAGATACATAATAGTTCCATTAGATATTACAGACAAAAGTTAATAGTGTTTCAAATTAATCACAGCTCTAGAATTCAATTGACTTCGTTATGAGAGGGTG
Organism: Rubia yunnanensis; assembly: GCA_037428765.1. Classification (NCBI taxonomy): domain Eukaryota; kingdom Viridiplantae; phylum Streptophyta; class Magnoliopsida; order Gentianales; family Rubiaceae; genus Rubia; species Rubia yunnanensis. The sequence goes on from CM075064.1 coordinate 77,000,534, forward strand.
GAGTGCTCTGAACAGCAAGGACAATTTCTCCTTGTCTTGCATCTTGGATAGGTTTCTCCACTTGTGCCTCTGACTCTGGGAGGGAGGTCGATATAGCATCAGGAGAAGCAAAAGAAAGACCTTCACAGTAATCGATCTTGCAATTTTTAAGCTCTGGGATTGGGGGCAATGAAGGAAGACCCGTAAGATGTGACAACAAGACATATGTATGGCCATAATCAGAAATCTTTTCAATAAAACCATCATTGAGCATAGCCTTGTGCTTCGCCAGCGCTGCAGTAGATTTGGCCAAAGAAGGAAAGCTCTTCATCGTCGCAGCCGGGTTCAACTCGTGCAAGTCTTTCATAGCCTTGCAATAACCAATGTTGCGAGCAGAGCTGGAGACATCCTTAAAAAACTTAAATAAGGAGTTCATCTTGCTAAGCCGATCGACCAGAATTTAGGGATACTTTGGGGAAGCGAGACCATTTGTACACATTTCCCTCAGCTCAGAGTGAAGCTTTGTGGTTTCTTCCTCAGTGACCTTCGTATGCTCCTCAGCATTCTTTGTATGCTCCTCAACGACTCTTAGGGAAGTTTCTGGAGTCGTGCATCTCTTCTCCTTAGCCTTGTACTTTTCTAAGAGCGACTCATCTTCCTGAGAGAACTTCAAAAGTTGCTCACTCACGAGCTGAAGACTCTCACCAACCATACATAGTAATACACATGTAAATGAGATATCCAATAGTCTAAATAAAGAGTATCAAAATATAACAAGAATTACTCTGACTACCTAGCAAGCTTACCATAGCCAAATTATCTGGAAGAGAGAGTTTGGAGAGTGTTTCAGGTATCATCCCCTCCACTAGCAGGTTATCAGTTCGCACCATAGACTTAGAGCGAGGCTGGTTACCATGCTCATTTTTCACAGGAGGCGGCGAATGAGATGAGTATACAACATTCATTTCCCTCTTATTCTTCATCTTCTTCTCCTTCAACTCACCAGTGGTGCGATCACCACCCATCTCTCCGCCCTCAGTTGTCTTACCCTTAGCATGTACAATTCCAGAGTTACTTTTTTCACATCCTTTTGGAATACATCACTTGCAGTTGCATCATTAGAGTGGACCAGCATTTCAGCCACCCCCTCGTCATCGTCATCAAAGACGATCTGTCAGGAACACCTCCAGCTAGGTCCATGTCTATGAATAAGTAAATATTACATATATAAAAAATGTACAAAAGATGTTAATAATTGTTAAAAATAAGAGAAAATACATATCCAATATGGCGAAACAATGACGAACAAAAAACCTTCCGCATCAGAACCAGCATGACGGAGATGTTATGCATGAGTGCGGAGTGTTACCACAATCTCAAATTCAGCGGTAAAACAAACACCCAGACTAAGAAACATAGACTCGGGAACATTGTAGTTCCAAGACGGAATGACCATTTTGGATTTTTGGTTTACTTTTACAAAAAAAATAATGTTTACGCTAATGACCAACATATATGGGAAAACTGCTCACAAGTTCAAGACCAGAGATCAAAGGATAGAAGGTAAATTCATATGTCGTGTTTTTTTACTTTGCCAAGATGGTAAAAGTTACGAAATAAATAATGTTAAAGGAACGTCTGCTTTTTCCACACCTAGAGAAATCCTATTATAATAGTGATGCCCTTGGGATGAAACTAGGACAAAGTGATTTTGTACAAATACAGAAGGTCAACAACATGTTGAGGAAGAGGAAAATAAAGACCAAAGTTCAAATAGGCTAAATAACATGATATATAGCTTGGAGGAGGAGTGAAAACACATTTAGAGTTCGCAGGAGCCGGAAGGTCAAACAAAGAGAACAAAGGAAAATAGTTCTTTAAATCTTCCAAATATGGGCCAAACAACACACTGCTAAGATCAGAGGATCTGGTGACATGACCGGAATCCTCATCGGAATGAACATCTTCTATGGGAGACTCGATAAGGTTAGGGGAAGATATTCTGACAGATAGGGATCCTAGAATGGGAAATAGAAACCTTAATGAGAGTTACAAAGCTTGGATATAAGATTTTCAGAGCAGATGTTAAGGAAAATAAGAGAGGGTATGTTGGAGAAGATGACCGGAAATTTGCGATTCAGACCATAAATGGTAAGTCACTAGAAAATCAAGAGGAGATACTCTATTAAATTTAGCCCATGCAATAAAGAAAGGAGAGATAGAGCTAAAACAAACTTACTCTTATAAATGATGAAGAATGGTGATTCGCCGAAGGACCAGGAACAACCGGAGAAGATGAATGTTTCAATGACTGGGGAGATGAACTGAAAAGAAATAATTTTTGGTATTTTAACAATAACAGATAAATGGAAAAAACAAGGAGATCAATTAGTTCAAAAGCATAATGATGATATTCTGACACAAAAATAGGTTACCATTTACAGATATCGAAACGGTGGCAGAATTTGAATAGACAACTCACGAAATGATGGTGAAATTAAATTAATTAATTCAAAATTCCTCATTTAAGAGATGGAGCGATAACAAAAGTCAGGAAAAATTGGAACAGTGTAGCGATGAATAAGGAGCGAATCTCGATCCTTGGAAACAAAATCTAAATAGATAGGCTTATCACAAAGACGATATTGATGGGGAAGATTCAAAATTCAAAATTTTAAATCAAGAGCATTAATAAGGTCACAAGTATAGCCAAAAAGCCAACGTCACTTTGCAATAACAAGAAGAGTAATATAATGACGAATAGGTTGTTAGAATAAAACACCAGTTCGCATTTATTTCACAAGTAATGCCATCGCTTCGTGTCTTTTAGTCTTCATGGCTCGGTACCTAGTCCATGAACTCAATAAGATTGGACTTCAGGCCCAGCCCATAATTAGGCTCTACACTAACCTATGATGTGAAATGGAAAAGGCAGAATCAGGTCAGGACAAGTCAAGCCATGAACCTAGAAAGACGGAGACCACGACAAAACTTTACGCACGAACTGCCTTTATCAGAACATGATATAACCCACGATGGGGAACCCTAATAAGGTAAAACCACGATTGTAACATGCTATAAAAGGAAGAAGAAGAACGCTAGTCCAGGTAAGTGCAACTAGATTGAGAAATCCAAATTCTCAATAGATAAGCTACTGACTTGAGCTTCAAAGTCTTTTTCCCAGAATCACATCTAGGAATCTTTTTGCAGGAAAATTACGGTGAACAAAGGCCGCTTGGAAAAATTGGGAATGCCACAACATTCTCCCATGTCTCCGGCTTCTTCCCTGTAATCAAGATTCACAATCAATAAATCAAAACTTTTCCAAAATTAAGGATGATTAAAAAAAATAAAAAATTGAGCTAAAAATAGGGGTTTTTGTTCTTCTGTGTCTGTGTGAAAATAGGGGACAAAATTTAAATAAAATAAAACTGAACCCAGAATCAAAACTTCATAATGCAACTGAAAACTATAATTTGAAACCATTTGAGATAAACCTACCCCAACTACCCTTCTCCATATCCTAACTCCCCCTCCATCCCTGCCCTCGCCCTTTCCCACGCCCTCTATCGAATCACCACACCGCCACCGCCGGAAAGCTCGCCCCACCACTGTGGAACCCTAGCCCTGCCGCGGAACCCTAGCCCCAGAACGAAGACGAAGACGAAGCCATGTTGGCAGAGTGGTACTCTAGCCCTACCACTCTTCCCCCACCTCCAATTTAACACCAACACCACCACCGCTGGAGAACTCTAGCCACTATTATTGCTCCGCCCTGCACCGGTGGTAAAGCCTCTACCGTTGTGCCCCACACCGCCGTTCGCCTCTTGGCCTACTTGCATTAAAATCCATCACCATTAAAATAAGGAGAGGTGAATCAGGAAGGGAAGATGAGGAGAGGTAAATGAGGGTTAGGAGCAGCTCTGTTTTCCATCGAAGAAGAAGGTGAATGAAAGCAGCGGCCTTTTTTGTCGAAGAAGAAAGTGGAAATGAGGATTTGAACGAAGAAGAAAAGGGAAATAGGGGAAAGGACAGTTAAGTCATTTCACATTTTTAAAATTTTTCTTTTTGATAAAATTGTCATTTCATCATACTCCAGCTAAACAGTTGTTGACTTCAAAATCAACCAAGTTCATGGTTAAATTGGCACATTCTCAAATTGAAGGGGTATATTGGCACTTTCAGCTAAAATGTAAAGTTATTTTTAGCAATTTAACGGGCTACTGTGATTTACCTCTCATACGATGACATAGGTGTGGGCTGGTATGGACCGCTGAGGGCGAACGGTGATCGCCTTTAGCCGAATTGGGTTGTTAACATTAAATTATTGCACAATAACAAACTCAAATTGGTATCAGTGGTGAGTCTCTTTTTTTTTTTTTAAACGTTGAACACATATGATATGGGCTTGGAGTTATTTATTGGATCCCCCAACAGAAATAAATGTTAATCATACAAAAGAAATCGGCCCAATATTTGCTAGAATTGTAGCAAAACAAATTGAGTGAATTTAAATGTCTAGAGACACGCTGCTAAACTAAACAAAGCTGCACTTGCAATTCCAAAAAAAATGTGTCAAAAGAAATCTTAGTATTTCGAGGGTGTGATTCAAATATCAGCTTCTCCACCCCCGTGTGAGAACGAGTTGGCCAAACACTGTAAAAACACTAAGTTTGTATAGTTTTGGGTGATCACTCGATTTTGTGATTTATTTTCCTGAAGTGAGGGAAAAGAGCATCCCTCCTGATCAAGAAAAGTAACTGCTCATCCGTGGAGAGTTGCTGGTAGCATCTATTAGCACCTCTTCTGGCTAAATAGTCGGCTAGTTGGTTGCCCTCTCTGAGAATGTATTTGAAAAGAAAAGATCTTCGTGGCATCAATGTCTTGATTTCTCCGATTAGTTGATTAAGTTACATGGTGGCTTTTCATCTGAATTAATTAGAGCAATTGCTTGTGAAGAATCTGACTCCATTGTTATTTTCCAGTAATCCATTTGGAAGGCCAGCATCATGCCTGCAAGAATAGCTTTCAGTTCATCATGTAAAACTAATAAACAAAGTTCTTGTTGTACTGTTAACAATGTAAACACCATTTCACCACTAGTGTTTCTAACAATGCAACCCAATCCAATAAGGTTTCCCAGGCTAGCAGCATCAGAATTGATTTTAACACCCGTGTTCCGGTGGTTCCCATTTTATATGATTAATGAAGAATTTTTTTCTTCTAATATGACTAGGAATTAAACCAGCATCAATCAGGGGTGTGTCTCTGTATGTGAAATTCAAATATGTGTGTACAAAGAATAATAAGTAAGATAGGTCAGTAATTTGTTTCCACAAAGTTCTAAAATCATAATTACACCCTTGTACATTTTTTTTTATTTCTTACTTTCCATGAGATCCAAACAATTATTTGTTGGACATTTTGAAGGCCAGCCAACCTAACCTAGGAGCCTACCTTTATGCTCAAATAGAAAGTGAATCTTTCACGAATATTTCTAAAAGTTGGGACCATTAATCCAAAAATCCTATGAAAAGAATCCCATGTTTGCTTTGAGCAGCTACAGTCATTGAAAAAATGAGACATGGAGTCCTGATTAAAGCAATTGGGGCATTTTGAGGCTAAGTTAAAACCTATTCTCATTAGAAGGTTATCAAAAGGCAGGGGTTTATTCAATTCCAAAGAAGAAATGATATGTTTTTTGGTATTATTGAATTACATATCTTTTCTAACACCACAATGTGGTTATTTTTATCTCTGAGTGTTTTATAGGCAGACTTTATGGTGAAATTTTCTTTTTTATCAGGTTTCCATATCATGCAATCATTGTGTTCTTAGAAAGAAAGATTAGACACGAGATGAGATATAAGATCCTATGGCAGATGCATTGAATATTCTTGTAAAAAGTGAAACTTACATACCCGGAAGTCTCATATCAAGAAAAGGGGTTTAGGAACTTCTACCTGTGATGGCCAATGATTAATTATTGGGTCTTTACCTTTCCAGAAGTTGGAAAGGTCGTTTCCCGTGATAACTTGGGAGTCAGTTTCAGCAAAAGCATTGATAGATCTATATCTTGCCCATGTGTCAGAAGTCCTATAAGTTTCAGGTAATGACCACATAAATTTAGCCCATGGGGATGAATCTTTTGTAATTCCACCATACTTTTGCAGAGATAGATTGAATGACATTTTAAGGTTTCTTTTTCCCAGTCCATTTTCTATGACTGGGAAACAAACATTTTTCCAGGATGCCCAATGTCTATTCTTTCCATTCTCACTGGTTCCCCATAAAAATTGCTAGTTATGCTACCAATTTTTTTGTTACATATGCAGTAGGCTCTATGGCTGCCCAAATATGTTGCGGGTAGGCATTTAGCACATGGTTAATCAACACAATTCTACCACCCGCTGATAACCAATTATCCTTCCAGTTTAAAATTATGGTGTTAAGTTTGTCAATTAAGCAGTTAAAATGAGCATTGAGCTTCCTTCCTCTATGAAGTGTAACACTAAGATACTGGAATGGTAGGTTTCCTTGCCTAATCCCTATAATTGTTTCATCTCCTTCAACTTTTTTTCCCTTAGGTTACCAACATAGAACTCACTCTTCAAAAAATTCACTCTCTGTCCAGTAGCCCGAAAGACTTCTAGGAATTTCATAAGGTTTTAAAGAGTTTTCTCGGCTCTTGAGAGTAAAATAGCAGTGTCATCTACAAATGACAATTGTCTAATATTTTCTGGTGATACTGGTATCTTAAATAGTTTTATATTTCCAATTTCAAACTGTTTCCTAAGATTTGCAGTAAAAAGCTCAGGGATTATGTTAAACAAGAGTGGTGAGAGTATCCCATTGATGTCATTGAGCACGAAGAATCAACAAGTTTTGAAACACTTATAAACACTACACCGTGTCTAAGCATTTAACCAATTCATGCATTTACACAAGATTAGTCAAATACGATCGACATTCATAGACTTCTCTCATTTGCTACAAGCAACAAACATGACAAAAAGTTCAACATTATCATATTCATCTAGCAATTATCAATCCATCAACACAATCAAAAGCTCTAAATCATACTCTTGGAAACCTATTAAGAAAAGGGGAAATCAACCCATTTCCCCAAACCCTAACAAGCATATCATACAAGTACTTCATATACTCAAGCTTTCAAGAACATTAATGACATTAAAAAACACATTCAATGCTCTATAAATGCATAATAGTAAGAGTATCAAATAGGATACAAATTGTTCTTAAGACATGGGCTTGGAAGCCTTGGTCAATTGCTCCCAAGAACTAGATTTAGCTGCAAGAGTTCAAGCTAATTAATGCTAACAAACCAAACATAATACAAGAGAATTTAAAGATGAAAAATGGTAGAAACTAGGGGTTAGAAAATAGTACCAAACGCAGAAAAAAAGAAAATCTAAATGAGAGGAAAGAGAGTGCTATTTATAGTACAAAAATGATAAGGTTAGGTTCTGGCCACCCGTTGGTTGCGACTCGCGATGGGTTCGTCGCGACTTGTGACGGGCGCCAAAACTTAACCTTGTCTTCTTTTCTTCTCCTTGTGGTAAACACTCATCTTCACAATGATTCCTCTCATTTGATAAGTCTTCAACTCTTTGAAGAAAGTCTTCAAAAATATGGTCTTCGACGACCTCCGGTCTTCAAGTCTTCAACTCTTTGAAGCAAGTCTTCAAGATCTTCGAAAAGTGATTTTCAATGGCCTTCGATCTTCAAGTCTTCATGTTCTTCCTTCGTCGAGCAAAATCCACTTAGAAGAGGTAAAAGAGTGTAAAGTTGCTCTTACCCCTCCTAAGAGAATTTCAAGGTAAAACACAAGTTCTTAATAATAAAAGAGCACAAAAGTGACCCCAAAAAGTACTAAATTATGTACATAAAATGGACACATCAAACCTCCTCACACTTAAACCTTACTCGCCCTTGAGTAAGAAAAGATCCAAGCATACGAAGGAAATGACGTATCCATATTCTAACTACTATTCCCCCAAGTCAATACCTCATAAAATTCTCAATATCACACATCCCAATGTTAAGGTCAAATGAGAAGTTTTCCACAACCCCCATTCCTAAATCTACCCAAACCATATCAACCCATCAATTCATTGCTATCTTCTAAAACATTTCCAAATCTCGAATTGACAATCCCAAATCTGATGGTACAAGGTGAAGCTAAAGACAATTATAAAGTTAAAAAAACATGCTCCACTTTGTACCAATATATCGACCTAAAAATGAAGTATATTAATGATCAAGAGTTTCATAACTTACTTCTTCTTCCCCCGCTAAATTTTCCACTCCCAAGAAGTCCTCAAAATGTCAAGCTACCTGATCCATCCGTATGGCCACCGGAACCTTATGACTCCATTGCCGAAAAATAAGTGAACACCTAACATTTTTCAATTTCTCACATTTTCTCTCATATTTCCTAGGCGCCTTTCGGGTTTTCATCCTAGCCACACGTCATGTTTCTTCGGCTTACATCTCACCATTTTCCACACATTTAGCCTCTCATTTTTGCCTAGGTTGCCCTCTAGTATTTTTGACCTATCCTGGCCCCCAATGTTGCCTAAGTTGCCCTCTCGGGTTTTCAACTTAGCGGGATTCTTTTTATTTAAAATTTTTTTCACTTTCTATTTCTTTTTTCAAAATTTTCAATTTTTTCCATGTTCCTCCAATCCAAAAAGTAGCAAAGTGCTTTCCAAATGTTAAGGCTAAGAAAAATATCAAAGCCAACATTATCTAAGTTCAACAAAAGAAAATCTTTCCAAACCAAAAGAGAAAAATATCCAAAACAAAACAAAAGAGTTATCTAAAAGTAGCAAGTCTTCAAAGTATCTCCAACCCTAATCGTGCAATCAGTAGATACCCCTTCCCATACTTAGAACACTACATTACCCTCAATGTTGACAATAGGTCCAAAGCGTACAAAGCGAAGTATGGAAAGGGTAAGGATATGATGCTCACAAATCACCGATGTGAGGAAGAAGGGCCACCGCCAAAGTAGTGATGCTGATAACGAGCCAGCCAATCCGTGCTCCTCAGCCTCCTCACTCTCCGCCTCTCTGATCAATCTCCTCATCCATGTCTATCAAGCTCTGGGAGACAAACACATTGTGCTCCAGTATTATGCTGTCCTGGCGGCAGAATCCATCCTGTATGGCCTGCATCATCTGCTCATTGAAATTCGGTAGAGGCTGGGAGTAGTGAGGTGGCACATCATCCTCCTGCATCGGCTCAGTCTCTGGTGGAGGTTGCGGGGACTGCTGTTGCTGTCGCTCGGAGAAGGTTAGGTTGCCATCATTGGGCTGGATAGGGGATGGACCATGGTCGTAGAGCTCATGGTGAAAGTCCTCTCTGCACGAGGAGTTGGGTGAAATCGCCAAATCTGCTAGAGGTGTATCAAACTCCAACTTCGTCTTGCTGGGCTGAGGAAGTGCCATGAATGTAAACTTCCTGGCGCCATATAACCAATGGAAAACCCCTGTGGCCCATTTAACGCTGAGCATCTCAAATCTGACCAACCTTTCTACAGTGATGAGGTAGGAAGTACGGCTCCCTAAGCGCAGAAAGTCAGCCGGTGGAACCCATCCTAGGTACTCACCCAAGAGGCCTATCATTCCTCCAACCATAATCTTCCCCTTCGACTTCCCTGCCACCTCTACAATCCTCTTCATCCATAGCTCAGCCCATAACCTGTATCCCAGTCCTTCACTCGTTAAGTGCCATAGAAAGTGAATGTCGTTGCCTGGCACATTTGTCGGCTACACTGAGCAAAGTACTGTGCCAGCCAACAGTTGGTGCACATATCGGGGTGGATGATGACACTGTTCTTGTCATGGGAGCTCTTCAGCTTGATGTTGATGACACTCTAGAATTACAAATCCTCCTCGATCGATCGTTCTTGGGCCTGTGGGTTCAACCTCGCCCGTATCTCTGCAGTGTCCCATTTGAAAGCTTTCTCAACCTGGGAGACAGTTATCTCCCAAGATATATCATCTAGGTGAAAGGTGATGTACCTCTTGCACGGTTGGTCATTCCTCATGATGCATACCTTGACCACGGATAGAAACTCCAGTGTGTATCGCCAGTAAGAGGGGGCACTCTTTCTCATGAAACCATCCATCCCACCTTTGGCGAGGAGGCATCGAACCTGGGTGAGCCTTAGGGTGTCCAATGTGGGCAGGTCCATGAAACTCATCTCCTTGAGCTGATGGTTGGCCAGGGCATCCCATCTCTCCGCGTAGGACTCTGTGATCCGGGTCAAACCATATACCTATCAGGAGGAGGAGGTACATGGCTTGACTCTGGAGCCGGTGGTGGAGGCAGAGGTGGAATGGTGGTGCGCCCACCTCATGGAGGAGCCCCCGGTCTCTTGGTAGGGGTCATATCTAACAACCACACCAAACAAGTCAAGCACACATGAATATGTATATAAGCAATATTGCAAATTCATACTCAACCTTAAACTAGTTTTTTTCAATCATCACAAGCCAAATCATGTCCAAACCAACTAGTTCAAGAACTAATCACAATTACACATACAGTCCATATTATACCCAACATTGCCATATTCTCAAGTCCATGAAGTTCTCACATAGTTGAAATTTATCATGCTATATCTCAAAATCACAGTCATGCCTAACTAGTTTAGCCACCATTAGTACATTCATAATGTCAACATTCAAGTCTTATGGCTAAACTACCCTAAGAAAAATAACATTGCAAAGCACAATAACATTTTATCCAAATAACAACTGTGTTTAATCAAGGGCCAACATGCCTCATATCTAGTATAAGCCACACTCCATTCTCAATCAAAGCAACACTAATAGCGCAATGCAAGCACAAGACCAATACGAGCAACTCAACACACTCAAAGTGATTATGATGTTATCCTACATCTAACCAAACCGTAAACACAATATATTGCAAGCACAATATATCCAAAAGAATCTACAATGTTCCAATCAATCAAAATTCCCAAGGCATCACACAAAATTCATACAATTGTCTAGGATGAGAAAGAAACTAAGCCCACAAGAAATTTGAAGTTGAATTGCTGAAAATCACAAAGTCCCCCAAATTCTATGGTTTTGTGTTCTTCAACAAATTGGGTTGATTTGTGTTTGTGGGTAGAGCTTGGGAAGATGTAATGGGGGGTATTAAGTGGTGCCGGTGAGCGGCGATGAGGTTGAGCAGCGGTGAAGTGGTGGCCAAAGAAGGTGAAGGGATTGGAGGAGAAGATGAATGGAATGTGTGGTTTGAGGGAGTGGAGAGATTCTGCCCATTTTAAAAATTGGTATGCACGACTGTCGTGACTCGTGATGTGTTTGTTGCGACTAACGACTGGTAGGTCAATGGGCTGCTGAAGTTAATGTTTACGTCGCGACTCGTAACCAATCCATCGCTACTCGCGATGGTCCATCGTGGCTCGCAACCACTTCATCGTGACTCGTGATGGCCCGTCACAACTCGCAATGAGGCCATTGTGACTCGCAAAAAGTGGAGGTCGTGAGCTCTATTTTCACCCAAAATTCCTATTCTGGTCGCAACTCGGGACCACTTCGTCGTGACTCATGATGGTCCATTGCGACTCACGATGGTCCATCACGACTTGCAATGAGGCCATCGCGACTCACAAAAATTGGATACTAAAACCCAAAAAGAGCACAAAGATTTCTGAGCCCATCGCAACTCGTAACGAGGTGGCCGCGACTCGCGACGGGATACCCACCTGGTACTTAGAATTTTTTTTGGATTTCACCTCTTGTCCAAGTTTTTTTCCTTCTTGACTCCAAGCATTTCTCCCTTCAAAAGTCCAATGCCTTGGTTTCAAGTTCCTACAAAATCATGGGAAAAAACCTGTGAAAAGCATAAAGCAAAATAATGAAACTAATGAAAAAATCCAAAACCAAACAACATCAATGGAAAGTCATGAATAATGTTCCAGATGATCAAAACCAAATATTTTAACGCCGTTGGCATGACTCACTCCCTTTTCTTGGAGTTTACTCACAAACCAGATCGAAAAGATCAACATCCTCTCCATTTTCTGGCACAAAATTCTCGTGGTAAGCTTTCAAACATTGTCCATTGACCTTCAATGTATTGGACTTGACTCGATCTAGAATCTCCACCGTGCCATGTGTGAATACCTTCAGAACCTCAAAAGGACCGATCCATCGTGACCTCAACTTACCTGGGAATAGGCGAAGGTGGGATTGGAATAGGAGGACTTTTTGACAAACGTCAAATTCCTTCCTAATGATCATCTTGTCGTGCCACACCTTTGTGTTCTCCTTATAGATTTCAACGTTCTCATAGGACTCCCTCCAGATCTCATCTAGTTCATCCAATTGTAACTTAATATGCATTCCAGCCTCATCTATATTGAAATTGAATTCTTTGACCACCCAATAAGCCTTATGTTGAATTTCCACCGGTAGGTGACATGGATTACCAAAAACTAACCGGTATGGTGACATACCGATTGGTGTCTTATAAGCCATCCTATACGCCCACAAGGCATCATTCAACCGAGAATTCCAATCCTCCCAGTTAGGGTTAACCATTTTTTGAAGGATGAAATTGATTTACCGATTGGAAACTTCAGCTTGCCCATTGGTTTGCGGGTGATAGGCGGTGAATGTCTTGTGAGTGATGTCATACTTCTTTAGGAGTGCCTCTATGGTCTGATTGGAAAAATGGGTGCCACGGTCACTAATCAAGGATCGGGGTACCCCAAACCTAGAGAAGATGTTATCTTTCAGGAATTCTGTAACCACTTTAGAATCGTCAGTCTTAGTGGGTTTTGCTTCTACCCACTTCGGTACATAATCAACGGCAAGAAGAATATATGTAAAATCATAAGAACTAGAGAAATGTCCTATAAAGTCAATACCACAAACATCAAAGATTTCACAATACAAAATAGGCCATTGGGGAATTTCATTCCTAGAGGAGATGTTTCCTACTCTCTGGCATTCATCACAAGATTTGCAAAAGGTGTGTGCATGCTTATTTAATGTAGGCCAATAAAGCCCACTTTCTAAAACTTTCATAGCGGTCCTCTTTGCTCCAAAATGACCGCCACATGCATGAGAATGACAAAATTCAAGAATTGAGTGTACTTCATTATCGGGGATACATCTCCTAACAACTTGATCTGCACAATGTCTCCACAAAAATGGATCATCCCACACATAATACATCGCATTACTCTTTAATTTATCCTTTTGGGCCTTAGAAAAATGAGGAGGGAATTTACCGGCGACAAGGAAATTTACAATGTCGGCATACCACGGTTGGAGATCCCTAATGGTGAATAATTATTCATCAGGGAATTCCTCCCGTAGTTTCTCCATCACTGCGGAATTTACCTCAATGTCTTGGCATGGAGTCAACCGGCTCAACTGATTGGCCATAAGGTTTTATGCACCCTTCTTGTCTCGCATCTCCAACTCAAATTCGCTCAAAAGAAAGATCCACCTAATCAATCTTGGCTTGGCCTCTTTCTTTGTCATCAAGTGACGAAGCGCTGCATGGTCAGTGTACACAATAACTTTTGTACCAAGCAAGTAAGATTGAAAATTTTCCAATGAAAATACCACTGCTAGCAACTCCTTTTCTATGGTGGAGTAGTTTCTTTTAGCCTCATTGAGAGACATGGATGCGTAGTAGATGGCGTGAGGTGCTCTCCCCACCCTTTGACCAAATACTGCTCCAATAGCGTAATCACTAGCATCGTACATGATCTCAAAAGGCAACGACCAATCTGGGGGTTGTAACCCTCATCCATCACAAATTCCACCTCCTTTTGCAACTTGTATGAAGGAGATGCTATCTTCGAGAAGCACTTGATGAACCGGCGGTAGAATCCTGCATGGCCAAGAAAAGAGTGCACTTCGCACACATTAGTAGGATAAGGAAAAGTTTGAACTGTATCTATCTTTTCCTTGTCAACCTCAATACCCTTAGAGGAGATAACATGGCCTAAGACAATGCATTGCTCTACCATAAAATGACAATTCTTAGAATTTAACACAAGATTAGTATCAAAGTAGCATTTAAGAACTTGTCCCAAATTTGCTAAACAGTTGTCAAAAGAACTACCATGAATTGTGAAATCATCCATAAATACCTCGACAAAGTTTTCAACAAATTCTGAGAAAATGCTTACCATACACCTTTGGAAAGTTGCGGGGGAATTACATAACCCAAAAGGCATACGCCGGTAGGCAAGCGTACCAAAGGGCCACGTAAAAGTGGTCTTTTCTTGGTCTTCCGGGGCGACAGCTACTTGAAACTACCCAGAGTACCCATCCAAAAAGCAATAGAAGGGGTGACTTGCTAACCTCTCAAGCATTTGATCAATGAATGGAAACAAAAAGTGATCCTTCTGGGTTTCCGCATTTAGCCTCCGGTAGTCAATGCAAACATGCCACCCATTTTGAACTCGGGTGGGCACCATTTCACCCTTCTCATTTTGACCACCGTCACCCATCTCTTCTTGGGTACCACTTGAGTTGGACTCACCCACTTGCTATCTGAGATTGGATAGATCATGCTCGTTCGGAGTAACTTGAGGTTTTCCTCCTTCACCACCTCCATCATATGTGGGTTTAAATGGCGTTGGGGTTTTCGCACGGGTTTTGCATCTTCTTCCAACAAGATTCTATGCATGCAAGTGGATGGGCTTATGCCTTTGATGTCAGTAATAGTCCATCCAATTGCTTTCTTGTTCTCCCGTAACACCACCATCAACTTTTCTTCTTGCTCTTTGGTGAGCTTGATTGAAATTATAACCGGGAGCGTCTCCCCTTCCCCAAGAAATGGGTACTTGAGGTCACTTAGCAAAGGTTTAATTTCAATCATCGTAACTTTCACGAGTGATGGGAGGAATTTCAGTTCCTCGGGTTCCTCTATGAGTAGAGAAGGAGGCTTCGAGAGGCTCGATTTCATCTCTTCAAGCAGGTTCAAGTCTTCAAAGCTTTCCTTCAAGTTAGTGCTCATAGAGTATACATTGTAGGCATTATCATTATCACATTGCAAAGAAACTAAAAAGGAATCATCACCACTTAGCTCAAAAACATCTTGCACAACTTCTTCCATAACATCTAGGGCATGGCAAGCATGTTCTTCACTAGGATACTTCATAGAGTCATTTATGTTAAACTCAACTTTTATTCCATCAAATTCTATGGTGAGGGTACCCTTATGCACATCAATCATTGTCCTAGAGGTTTTAAAAAATGGCCTCCCCAAAAAAATCGGGGTGGCATGTTTATCATTCTCCATGTCAAGGACAAAAAAATCCATGGGGAAAACTAAGGAATCCACCTCAACCAACACGTCCTCGATGATACCTTTAGGGTATGCATTAGAACGATCGGCTAATTAGATTACCACCCCGGTTTTGTGCAATGTACCCAAGTTGAGGTTTTCATACAAAGAGTAAGGAATCACATTTATCGATGCACCTAGATTAAGAATAACTTTTTCAAAATGTGTATTTCCTATTATGCAAGGGATTGTGAACATGCCAGAATCGCTACACTTAGGGGGTAACTCTCTTTGACATAGGGTGGAAACATGCTCACTTTTTCCATTTTTCAACTTATTTTTGGTCCTTTGTTTTCTATTCACAACACATAATTCCTTGAGAAATTTAGCATATCTAGAAATTTGTTCAATGGAATTCAAGAGAGAGATATTTACCTCACATCTATGAAAGATTTCGTAGATGTCCTTGTTGTCCTCCTTCCTCCTTTTGTCTTTCAAGGCTTCTAAAAATGGAGGTTCCCGTACATATGGAGGGATCTCCACCATCTTTGCTTTTTTGTGAGGGAGAGATGATGGTTTTGGGATGGAGGTTGACTTCGGTCTTAGCACAAATGTCTCCACCTCGATTTCTTCTTCCTTGCTTTTTTGGCCAACTCATCGACCTTCTTCTCATGGGCTTCTTCTTTCTCAACCCATTTTTCAAACACCTCAATCATCATAGGCTCATCTTCAACAATTTCATTACCCGGGGAAGTGCCAACCTCTTTATCACTTTTGAAAGTGATAGCACTAGCATTTTGTCAAGGGTTGATCTCTGGTTGGAAGGGTAGCTTACCCTTTCCCCGGGCCTCCATACGATTCACCACTTGAGCTATTTAGGTCACTTGAGTTTCCAAGTTCTTGATGCTCATCTTGGCTTCATCTTGGAATTTTTCACTTTTCTCTGCACACATGCCTAACCGGTGAATGGCTTACATCACCTCATCCTTTGTTAGCCCCGAGCTCTTCCCTTGGTCTCGGGGTTTGTCTTGGAGCCTTTGAAATTGTTGTTGAGGTGGCCTATATTGTTGTTGAGGAGGTCGATACGGTTTAGGGTTTTGGTTTCCTTAAGGGTTTCCATACCAGAGGTTCAGGTTATCACGATTTCCTGAATTGTACGGCCAATTTTGTTACCTTTGATAACCTTGGTAGCCTTGGTGAACTTGGTAGCCTTGCCCACCTTGATATCCTTGGTTGCCCTGGTAGCTTTGATTTCCTTGATACCCCATGGCACTCACCTCCTCGACATAGTCCTATTGCAATGTAGAGCAAGTGTCCGTAGGATGTGCCAAGTAATAAATTTCACATGATTTAACATGTGGCGCATTTACGGGCTTCGTCATCAACGATTTCACCATAGATGCAAGGCCTGAGACTTAATCTTTGATATTTCCACTATTGGAAGGGTCACTTGCGGGTGTTGGATTTCTCCTTCTCAAATCGGCCCTAGAGCTAAAGTTTCTTGATTCTTCCGCTAGCTCCTCATACAATTGCATTGCATCGGATGAAGTCTTGTTACCAAGAGTGCCACCCCAAGAAGTCCTCACCAACCTTTGATCCTCATTAAGAAGACCATTGTAGAAGTAATAGACCAAATCCCCTTCCGAATAACCGTGGTAAGGACAACTTGCGAGAAGCTTCTTGAACCTCTCCTAATAGTTGAAGAGAGATTCTTCATGCCATTGGAGGATGTTTCTTATGTCCTTCTTCAAGGCAGCAGATTTTGAGGCCGGGAAGTATTTGGCTAGAAACTTCATTTTCATGTCAAGCCAACTCTAGATGCTCTTGGGTGGTAGGTAGTGGATCCAATCCCTTGCACCATTCCTTAGGGTGAACGGGAATACCTTCAACTTATAAAAATCCTCATCTATACCATGAGGAACGGTACCACCACATAAAAAGTGAAACTCAGTGAGGTGCTTGTTGGCATTCTCCCCTTACCTAAGAAGGAAGATGGGTAGCATGTTTATGAACCCAGTCTTTAGCTCGAAGTGCCCATTCGGTCCAACCAAGGGATACTCAATGCACAATGGTTGTTGATCGAGGTTTGGGGCCATAATGGTCACTAGGAGAGGTGTCATTCACACTTTCCAAAGAAAGCCTCCTAGCCCGTCTCAAATTCAAGTCTAACTCAGGGTCGTAGTGTAGGGGTTCTTGTGAAGAGGATCGCGTACAAACCATACACCAAGAACTCGAACAATACGTCTCCAAGCCAATTGAAGATGACAAATCAACTAAGAAATCAAAATAAAAGAAAACTAACAATATTTACAAGTAGCATATAATCACACATAATATTCCCAAACACTTAAAAATAAATGCCTCTTCCTCGGCAGCAACGCCAAAATTTGGGAGGTTGTCGCTGTACCTCTCAAAATTAATACTTTTAAGCCCTAATGCTTCATATCTACAATTAAGTAGATAATGATAAGTTGGGGTCGTCCACGAGAAGAGGGATCTTTTCAAGTGTTTAAACATATATAGGAGAAAACGTACTAGGCATATACATTTATGAATACATAGGCTTTTTTATCTTTATAGTTTTAAACCCCTTTTTCTTAGTTTTGTTTGATGATTAGCATAGTCACTTGACTTTGCTAGTTATCTTGTCTTTTTACTTTCGTAACTTAGGAAAACCAACCATCTAAAACCCCCCAATTTACATGCTTTTATATGTATGTATATATGTCTACTCCTATCCTAATATCAACCTTTTGTGCCTAAATGCTTAGGAAGATCCCTCTTCTTCGTGGACGACCCCGACTTGCCGCTATCTACCTAGTTGTAGAAAGTAAGAAAAATGGGTTATAAATATTAACTTTGAGAGGTGTGGCGACGGCCTCCCAATTGCCTTTGGGCAATAACTCCCAGGGGTAACTTTTACCCGAATTTGTTAGGGTATTTTGTGTAGGAATGTTTAGCGACGGGAGACAGGAA
Source organism: Rubia yunnanensis (assembly GCA_037428765.1). Lineage (NCBI taxonomy): Eukaryota > Viridiplantae > Streptophyta > Magnoliopsida > Gentianales > Rubiaceae > Rubia > Rubia yunnanensis. The sequence continues at coordinate 77,018,804 of CM075064.1, forward strand.
GGGTGGAAAAATCTCCATGGGAGGCATCGTTGGTCTTTTAGTGGAGTATCTAGATCATCCGGTCACACAAAGGGCTCCAGCTAACTTAGGGAGATCGGGCACAAGGTACAACATAGAGAAGTTAGCGAAGGAATCCATGGTGGGACCAATAACATCGGAGGGTAGATATGTATAGCTCTACGGTGGAGCGAGCATGTGTAGCTTTGTTATTCTTCCACAACTAGAATGCATAGCTATTGACCATGACGCAAGCTTGGATGACCTACTCATTTTGCCGGACCAGAAATTTGAGAAGGAGTTCTATAGAGTTATAGCCAACCCAAAGATAGATGTTGAGGAGGCCGAGGGAAAGTCCACTCTGAGAGCACCTCCTAGTTGCTCTCTCTTATCCATGGACATCATTGACCACTTGCATTCACTTGGGGACAAGCTTTCGAGCTCTACCCAAGTGTTGCAAGAGGTAGTCCAAGCGATAGGAAGGATGCACTCGCAAGTGGAAGATCTTAGCTTGAGGATGGATAGCATTGAGGCAACACTTCAAGCATTGTGATACATAGATATGAGCTTCACTAGTCATGAGGATGAAGACCCTTTGGAGCCGCAAGAGTGAGTATCACTATTCTCCCTACCTCACCTATGTATTGATATGGTTTTTGTTCATTGGACACTTTGCATGGGCAAAGTGTGCATTGGACACTTTGCATGGGAAAAGTGTGCATTGGACACTTTGCATGGGAAAAGTGTGCATTGGACACTTTGCATGGGCAAAGTGTGCATTGGACACTTTGCATGGGCAAAGTGTGCATTGGACAATTAGCATGGGCAAAGTGTGCATTGGACAATTAGCATGGGCAAAGTGTGGCAAAGCGTGGGGAGGGAGTTTTCATTTTTGTATTTCCTCGGTGCATTTCATGATTTTCTTTGGTAGTTTTTCTTCTTGTTAGTTTATGATGTTGATTTTTGTTTTTTTAGGGATGATTTTTGTTGAACATTTGGTGGCATGACATGTTATGCTAGGCTTTCTAGTTTGCATGGGGTAGGATGTTTTCGGAAATTAGTGGTGTATTTTTTATCTTTTGTAGTATGAATCCCACTTTTGGGTCATTTTTGTGCTACACCAAAAAAAATATAAAAACTTGAAAAAAATACAAAAACCTTGACAAGTAAAAAATCATAAAGGGCAACTTGGGTAACATGAGGAAAAGCCCAGATAGGTCGAAAGGCATGGGTAAAAATGAAAGACTGGGCCTGGCTAGGCTTACGATACTAGGCAAAAATAAGAGGTCGTGTGGAAAAAAGTGAGAAGTGAGTACCCTTTGTGTGTTAAAGCTTGGGTGAAAACCCAAAAGGGCTCTTTGGAAAAATGAGAGAAATTGAGAGAAAACAAAAAACTAGGTTGAATGCATGCTTCTGGAGTGGATTTTTTTTAAGACTACTCTTTTTGGGGAAAGTGAGAGTTGTGAGATTCTTACTTTCTTGGGGGAAACAGGGTAATCTTGGAATAAGTTGAATGTCTCAGTTAACTTATGCTTGCCCGCTACATTTTGCTTGATTCTTTATCTTGTCTTCTATTTACTCAAGGTCGAGTAAAGGGATAAGTGTGGAGAGTCTATTCTAGTTCATTTTGTGTGCATTAACCGATGCATTTGGCATACTTTTTAGTTACTTTTACTTGTTGGATTGCTAGTATTAGTTGAGTTTATGTGACACGGGGTTTAGATGGACATGTTTAGTTTTCTTGTCTAAATCCCTCATTTTGTAGACCTAATTGGTACCAATGGACATCTTGTATCCATGTTCTCCTTGACCTTCCTTGTGATCATCTTTAGTAGGTCACTCGTGGGTACTTTTTGTTAACATTCTATGTGAAGGCCGTTCGTAAGGGCAGTAGAAGATATTAAACATCGTTTGCAAGGACGGTAGTGGAGACCAATTCCATTCACATTAGAATGGTAGTAGACAAAGGTCAAAATCATGAATGCATGGTAGAAGGAAATTGAAGCCAAAGATAGGCGGCAATGGAATTCATAGCGGCCAACAAGGAAACTGGGAATCATGGCCCGATGAGTTGTGCTTAAGTACGAGAACTATTCAAGAAGCATTAGCCTTCATGGCTGGTTACATTGGATTCTTCTTCTCAAATACTAAAAAATTGACTACTAAAACTCTCAAATAGGACTAACGGTTCTCCTGTAGCAAAAGAAATTAGTTCAACTGGCCAATGCACCAACGGGTCGGCGCGGCCGTGCGGGGCTTGGCACCAACAGCCTGCGTCAAAGGAGATGACCTGTGCCAAGGAGACTATTTTTTTTTTAATTTTAAACCATCCTGATAGATAGGAGGAATTTATTAGGCTCCCCAAACCCAAACGAAATAGACCCAAAAGGTGCTACATGTAGAGTTCTTTACAAAAGATCATTCATTTGATGATCCAAGAGCAAGGGACAGCCCTCGAAGCAAATAAAAAGTTGCTTCCAAAAGCGATATGTTCAATCGAGTCTAAGCTAAATGGAAGTGTGAAAATACAGTTTGAAAATACAGTGTGCCAAGGAGACTAGTACGAGGCTATGGTACAAATTGCACCAGAGCCTATAGGCCGCTAGCACAAAGTGATGAACCCCCCACGCGGCTAAGTATGGGCGCAGGACATCCCGTTTTAGGCATCCCACTCCATCCCAAGTCCATTATACCAATAACAGCACAAGGGGTGTGGGAAATCACATGGCCTGCACTAGATTTTCTGAGTGAGCACCTTTGCTGACCATAGCCCATGCCAGTGGCCATGTGCACGGATCAGGACTTCAAGTTTCAGTGCCCCACAGTAGACAACGAAGCCCGCGCTAGGTGTCAGATGTGACCTAAGTGAAGCATCGCACCCTGCATGAGATGAAGATCTATGTCATGCCTAAGAAGTGGCACCCCATGCCCATGAAATGACATGGCCCGTGCCAGTCCTCGTGCCAGTCCTTGCGCCCAACGCCAATTACAAGCCACATGCAGCATCATCTATAATTCCCCACGCCAGGCGTCGGCTGAGCTAGGGTTGACTCTATTTTGGCCTATTTTGGGTCTATTTATAGGCTTAATCTCCTACTACTAGAAATAGAACCTGTCTACTAGATTTTCATATCTCATACTTCATTTTCAAGAGTAGTTTGTAGACTCTTTCCTTAGGAGAAACTTTATCTTTTTCATTTTTTTATTTTGCTTTGATCCTAAGATGTGGATTTTAAATCTATATTTGAATTCCATGTCAAGGGAGTAGTTTCCATAGCATGGGGATAAATTGTAGTGACTTGGTAATCTATATGCTTTTTGAGATTCTCTAAGTCATCCTAATTTTTTTTTCATAATATTATTGTAATTTTCTTTTGAGTTTGAGTGCATGAATATTACACCAAATATATAGCACACACTTTTGGTTGTATTCATGCTAGGTACACAAATAGATGCCCCTTTCAAAAAGAGAAACCTAGTTGTTTGAATGGGTGGAGGAGAACACGTCTGCATGAGTGTGTGCATGGGAGATTAAAGGTCACTCTGGTTCACTTACCATCGCACTAGTCTCAGCAGATTTCGTAAAGTTGTCTGAGAGGTTATGGGTAGAGATAGTTAAATAGCAGCAAGCTAGGGTTACAAGAAACCCTAGTATTATCGATAAGGTGCCTACGACCCTTGGACCTAATTGATAGAACCCGAGAGGAGTAGCGCATTCGTGGAGGAAGCCCGAGACATAACCACACGAGGGAGAATCATACCTACAACAACAGTCAAACCTTGTTGCACTCCCCTAATTAAGATGGCAGTGTCGATGGAGGGGTGTGAGAGCACTCGTATGTATAAAAAGTCTTGTAGTGTTGGAATCAATTAAATCTTCTTTGTTAAATATTCCTTATTTATACATAATATATGGTCTTCTCTACCCGTCGTGATAGGGATGGGGAAGTGTATGCCATCGGCCACGCCCCATGTTATGGACATTCTATTTGGTTTGTTAAGATTTCTATGTGAATGAATCAAGGATAAAAGCATTAGATTGACCATGTTGCTCAATGATTTGCCCAAGTGCTTAGCTAACATTGTAGATGTGTTTTTACTTTTCATGTTTTGTAGTTTATAGCTTGAAAAACCTACCCCCCTCCCCCCTCTCCCCAATTTGCATGTTTTCTTTACTAGCTATTCCTGAACTCGTAAGAATTGATGACCCGTACGAGGTTGTGTTTTGAGTTGATACATTAGACTAGCATCTCTGTGGACAAACCCAGGGCTTACTGCTAACTACTCTATAGGTAGCGTAGAAGTAGAAACATGGTACAAAACTATAAATTTCTATTTTTTAACCCTCAAAACCTCCAACCGAGTTAACTTCTAAGCTATTTTTTTTAATGACCACGGGGGGAGGCCAATCATCCTCGTTGTGCTCCTAACTGGAATGACCTTTTCTTTAACATCCTTGTGTTCGGCTGATGACTCAAACCCTGTTGTTGCTAGCTTTCTTAGGGTGTTTTCTTTGCTGTTTGCACTTCTTGAGACATGCTGGATGTTGAAGTACTCAAGGTGGGTGATGAGTTGATGAACCCTAGTTAAGTATTTCATCAATTGCTCTTCTCGCACTTTGCAGTATCCTCATACTTGTTAGACAACTATCTGTGAATCAACGAATGCCCAAATGCTCTTCACCATCATGTTAAATGTGAGATCCAAGCCATATATTAACACCTCGTACTCTGCTTCATTATTGGTAAGTGAAAAATCAGAACAAAATGAGTATTTGTATTCTCCTTTGTCGGGGTTAATCAACAACACTCTTGATCTGCATCTACTCTTTACGAATTTCAAAGAGTGGGAAGTGTCTTTCGGCTGCCTTTGACACAAACCTATTGAGTGATGCTAGCGATTCCATTATGATTTGGACTTCCTTAACTGTTAGTGGTTGGGGGATATTAACAATCGCTTGTACTTTTTGGATTAGCTTTAATCCCTTTAGAGGATTCCTTGTATCCCGTGAATTTTCCTACGCCTACCCCGATTGTGTATTTTTTGGGATTTAGATGTATTCCAATTGAAATTAATGTATCCAGGGTTTCCTCTAAGTTCTTCACAAAGTCACATACTCGCCTGCTTTTTATGGCAATATCATCCACATGTGCTTTTATGTTGCGCCCAATCTGACTGCGGAATGCATTATCAACCAATCTTTAATATCTTGCCCCTATATTTTTCAACCCAAATGACATCTTCCCATAGAAAAGAATATCCAAAAACTTGTTAAGATGGTCATTTTCTCTGCATCTTCAGGTTTCATCATCTGATATCCATTGTAGGCATCTCAGAATGCCAGGACCTCGTGTCCCAAGATTGCTTCGACTAGCTGATCGATCTTTGGTAGAGGATAACAATCCTTTTGGCATGTTTTGTTTAAATTGGTGAAATCTATACTCATTCTCCACCTAGAATCTGCCTTTTTCACCATCACCGGGTTCCCTAGCCATTTTGGGTATATTACCTCCTTTATGCTCCCAGCTTGCAACAACGCTTTTACCTCTTCCTCGATTGCCTTTTGTCTATCACATGTGAAGCTTCTTTGTTTCTGCTTGACCGATTTGATCGAATTAGGGATATTCAAAGAATGCATTGCAATACTCAAGCCGACACATCCCATGTTCTGTACATTCCATGCGAATGTGTCTTTGTGATCACTCTGAATTGGTATCATCTTTTTTTTCTCTTGATTTGGAAGACATTTCCCTATTTTGACACACTTATACGCATTATTGTCATCCAAAATAACATCTTCAGTCTATTCTCCAAGATCTACTGCATGGTCCACCTTGTTGAGTGAGTCAATGTTCATGATAGTACTAACCATCTTTGGTTGCTCCACAGTTTTTCTACTTTCATTGCGATAACCATACACTGTTTGGCAATTTGTTGGTTTCCTCTTACCATTGTGATCCCTGTTGGGCTAGGTGACTTCATGACTAAATGGTACAGAGACTATATATCTTTTGTACTGTTCATCCATAGCCTATCTATGATAGCATTAAATGAACTTGGAGTATTCATGACAATGAAGTCACAAATTATGGTGCAGTTTCTCTCATTGTCGCCAATTTTTACAGGTGGATATGGCCTCTCATTCTCACCATTCTCACCATATGTTACCTAATGGTGTCTCCGCTCGCCCTGTGAATCCTACGAATGCGGATATGAATTTCTTCAAGTCAGTCCTCTTGAATCCCTGTCTATCGAAGGAGTCTGTGAAAAGGATTTCTAATACGCTTCTATCATCCATGAACACTCTATGAACTGTTGTGTTTCTGATTTTGGCAATAATGACCATTGGATCGTTGTACAATTAGGCGCTAGAAATAACTCCCCCTTTGCTAAACATGATTGTTTCATCAACACGCAATATTTTATCTAGATGCTCCTATGGTGGTAAATACCTGGCCTTAGCCTTCCAAGAATTATTTGATAGGGACTCTATTGACCCAAGTATGGAGAACACTACTTTCTCTAGAGCCTCGTTGGACACATCTTCTTCATAGTCCATTGGTGTTGTCATCTTTTGATTCTTGTTCTGAGTGTTCATTGTGGCTTGGGTTTTTGCCATGGATCTTCCTGCCTTGCTCGCTTTGTTGTATCTATTTCTGCCATCCTCCTTTGTGTATTGTCCAAGATAGCCATTTCCCAATTTTTCCTCTATTTTCTTCCTTAGATCTCTGCAACATTTGATATCATGACCATGATATTTATTGAAGGCACAATATTATTCTCTTGATATTTTCTCTGGAGGTGCTACCATTGGTGCCGGTTCGCAGAATAAATCTCTGTTCGCTTTCCAGATCTCTTTTCACAATTTTGTTAGTGGTGTCTCTTGGGACAAGATGCTTTGTGTTCCCGCTTCTCTTCCTTTGAAAGGGAAGTTTCCTCTCCCCTTATTTTCCAAATTCCATTGTGATTCATCTATTACTCTTTACTCTCCTCGCTCCCACTAGTTTTGCGGCTAGTCGCTTCTTCAGTTCGTACATACTGCTCTATCATTTTTTGTAGGTCCCTTGGGTTTTTCAGGCATATTCTTTGTTAGTTTCCTATAGAACTCTCCCCATCGCATGCCCCCCGCGAACGTACCCAAGGAAAACTAAAATGACAAGTCCCAAACTTGTAGACTCTATATAGCCAACTTACTGTGATACTCTGCCAAACTTTCATCGCTTTGTTGAGCTATATTTTTCAAGTTTGCAATTTCTTGGTGAACTACAGCTTCTGGTAGAAGCATCCCAAGAACAGATCCGACAGATGTGCCCAAGATGTGATACTTCCATTTTCTAAGTCTTCATACCATGTAATCGTTGTTGCCAACATAAATATGGGGAAAACCTTACACACCAACTCGATTTCAGCATCGCTCAACCTCTTGCTATTATGATAGGAATGTAGGAATTCCTTTGGGTCAGTTGTCCCATCGTAAATTTTGACATGTAATGGTAATTTAAAGTCTTTCAGCATCTTGAAGTTGCAAAGATGTGATGCTAGTGGTGACTTATCTGTGTCGTCATCTTCTACTATGCCTCTTAGTTTGTCCCCATGTTTAAGGTCATCGTTGTTTTGACCAATGTTTTTACTTACCATTGGGGACTTTGGTTTAAGAGTGGCTAGGAACTGATTATACAGTTGCTCTCTGTTCACTTCTAGATAATACGTGAACACCCTATATTCCTTTTCTTTGTTCATGTTAGGAGAATCTGCCTACTCTTTATCTTCTGTGTCATCCCTAACTTGTTCTTGGTCTTTGCTGGGAACGTGATCCTGATTTTTTTGGGGATGTATGTTCCTATTTTTTCTAGTTGTTTGCTCTTGAGTGTGGTGGTTTTAACTTCTGTCACTTCTGGTGAACACCATTGTCGGGAATTAACGACTGAAAAAATAATATGTCCCCACAATTGTCGCCAAATGTTGTGGTGCCCCCGATCTGACCAAGTGACCGTTGTTCACCGAGATGTGCCTGCAAAAAGGATCCAGGAAGTGGTTCTGTGGAAAAGACTCGGATGCCCAAGTTAGTCATTTCCTTCTTCAGAATCAAGCCTTTTCAGTCTAGTTGCACTTACTTGGATTAGTGTCCTCTCACTTCCTTTTATAGTGTATTACGAATGTGGCTCCGCTTAATCCGGGTTTGCCATCGTGTGTCTGATCGTGGTTCCGAGAAAGGCAATTCGTGGTAGATGCTTGATCATGGTCTCCGCTTTTCTTAGTTCGCGGATTGACTTGACTTGCCCTGAGTCCGTCTGTGTAGGTTCACATCGCTGGTTAGCGTAGAGCCCATTTATGGTTTGGGGCTGCTACCTAGCATTTGAGCTAGGTATACACCATAAACAAAATCATTAAACAAACTAGCAAACATTTTATACACAAGAACTATATATAAAACTAATTTATGTATGTTCTAATAGCAAAAATATTATTTGTGTGAACGAAATAAAAGTTTGAACAATGTCATTTAAATTAACAAACATTCTAGATATATATATATATAGTATAAATGTATACTACTAAGTTAAATAAAAAAAATTACTAGTAAATAATAACTAGTTCAAACGAATATATATATATATATATATATATATATATATATATTCATTTGAACTAGTTATTTTTTACTAGTTATTATAATTATGGACTATAATAATTAAAATTACTCCCTTAAAACATTTAACTAACACATAAAAATGTGAACTAATAAATTAAAAATAATTAGATCAAATTAAAATAATTAATTTTTTTACATAGATAAATATAGTTTGTTTAAGTTTTGATACTCCCTTTCTCCCAGCTAAATTTGCATCTTCATCATTATCACGTTCAAGAAACATGTTGGACCGTTAATATATTTACCTATGTATAATAACGGCAAATAAAAGGTTGTTGTTAAGAAACTATTTATTACAATGAATTTAACAATATCATATACGATAATATTGTTGTTCATATATTTTTTTAAATGAAAACACCCTAGGGTGGGGGATTATATATAAGAGTCCCCAGGCCTTTGTAAAAGCGAATACATGAAAGTAGACATTTGTACAGATTGTTCATTGTGGCAACATAGTTGCCTCCAAAAGAATACCTAGCATCTAGTGATATTAGAGAGTTTTTTAGAAACTAAAGATAAGAGAAAGGGTAGGAATGGTAGTTGTGATTCCAAAGAAAAGAATCTCCACCCCGTGTGTTAATTCTTTCCTTTGGCCAGGCAACTTCATTCAGGCATATCAAAATTGGAACCTAAAAACTGAAGCTTCACTGTAGGAGCAGCAAAAGAGCAGTAGTATGGTATTGAGCCACTTCACATCCTGAGGTGAAGAGCAGCCGAGGAGACTGTGAAGTAGTGTTGAATTACTGGAGATGGAGAAACCTGCACGGGTACCTGTAAAAAACCAATGGAAACATCAGCAGTATCAATCCTTCTTAGTGCCATGCCTATGTATTCTAATGTAGGGTGTGTGATCCCTATCCAGTTTGATAAGTCCTCTGATGTGTATAGGGATATTGGAATGGTTCAGAGAGAGGTCACTAATGTGGGCAGGGTGGTCCTTAGCAATTGCATCTGCAACAGAGTTACATTCCCTAAAAACATGTTTAAGGTTGGCATTTTTTTAATAGGGAGTGCACCTTAAAAGCTCAAGGGTATAGTGACCAATTTGCAGAACATGGATTCTTAATCATTTTCACTGCAAGCAAAGAGTCTGATTCAATGATGAAAGTACTGTCCAAAGATGGATAGGCCTGACAGGAAAATAAAATAGCCTTGATTTCTGCTTCAAGTAATGAATTAGCTGAAATGTTAGTGGATTTTATGAGGCATGGTATACCATTACAGTTTATGGCAATAAGGCCAAGAGTGGAGTTAGTAGATGACCAGGAGGCATCTACATTGATTTTTATGTTGTTTGGTTTCGGCCTTTCCCAGTAGACAATAGAGATGGTAGGTTTTGGTGGTGGTCTAGGGAGGGGATCAGTAGAGAGATGCTAAGGCTCATAGAATGGTGTGAAATAGAGGGACAAGGCTTGGCAGAGAGGGATAGGAAGTTAAGGTCACGTATTTTGTTGCATATATGTACTGGAGAGAAATTTTTTCTATCAAAATAGAAACCATTTCTGGCTTTCCATAGGGACCAGCAAATCAGAGAGGGAAGCATTTTACAAATCAGTTGGTGCATTCTGGGAAGATCATGATAATTCCAATTTACAAAAAACCTATCAGTTATAGAGTCTAGACTATGGAGGTTAAAACCCAATAAAGCAGCCATCTCATTCCATATTGATCGAGCCAGGGGACAAGAGATGAAAAAGTATTGGAGAGAATCAGAATGGTTACATGCAGGGCATTTTGAAGCTAGATTGAAACCACATTTCATTAAAACATCATCAAAAGGCAAAAAAGAGTGTAGCAGTTTCCATGTGAAAATAGATATCTTTTTCTGCAGCCTGGGATTCCATATAAAATTAGTAGTAGGAAAAGTACTTGGGGAGAAAGTGAGAGCCTTGTAGGCAGATCTAAAGGTAAAAGCTCATGTCACCTCTGGTTTCCAGATAAGTCTATCCTCTCTGTCTTCATTGATTTCTGCCAACTGCAAAAAAATGAGAGTATCATGTTCTAAAAAAGGAGAAATCTGAGGTAGGATAGAGTCTTTGTTGCAGATAAAATGAGCAACTGAGGAAGAGGAGAGTGGAGAAATGATAGAGGAAGAGACATGGTTTAAAAGTGGCCCATTTGGGCACCAGTTAGAACTCCAGAGATTACAGTTTCCTCTCCCATGAATAATCAGAGTATTATTTTCAGCAAAAGAATTAACAGAGCAGATTCTCTTCCAAGTCTGGGATTTTTTGTGTGTTTGGGGCAGAGACCAAATCATTTTGGCCTACATAGTAGTACCCAGTTGGCTTTTCCACCATAGTTTAAGTGAACAAGAGTCAAATATTGCTTGAACCGATCTGAATCCTAAACCATTCTGAGACCTATGGGTAGCTAGATCAGACCATTTTTTCCAAACCTTATTCCTTTTACCCTCAGTTTCTCCCCAAAACAATTTCGGACATCCTTCTCTCTAGTTTCTTAACTATATGAATAGGTGGCTTAAGGACAGTCCATATATGTTGTGGTAAAGAGTATAGGCAGGATTGAATTAGGGTCAGTTTACCTCCTGAACTTAACCATTTATTTTTCCAATTCATCAGTTTATTATCTAAGAGTTCCAATAGAGGTTGGAAATATATGTTAAGTGTTCTACCTTTAAAAATTGGGCAACCAAGGTATTTAAAAGAAAAAGATCCTTTTTTCATTTTTAAGATCATCCTAACCTGATTTATCCTAGTAGGTGTAGCTCGTTTGCGAATATAGAAATCAGATTTTTCAAAGTTAAATTTCTGGCCAGAGGTAAATTTAAAGATTTCTAGGAAATCTTTGATCTTAATTAGGTTAGGTTTTGTGGCCTGCATGAAAATGATGGTGTCATCAGCATACATTAAATGGGAGGCTGGTGTGATGGCAGAGGGAAAATGATAACATGTAAGGTTGTTGTTCAGAAAAATGAAGGAGAGGCTCCTAGAGAAAGCTTCTGAAAAAATGTTAAAGAGAAAGGGGGATAAGGGATCACCATTTTGATGCCTCGGGTAGCTTTAAAAAAACCAACCGGATTACCATTATGAGCACAGAGAAATGTGCCTGGGAGAGATTATTCATCACTGCAGTCAAGAAATTTCCAGTAAAACCAAATCTACAAAGTATGTTTTTTAAAAAAGTTCCAATTAACCCTATCAAAAGATTTCCTGAGGTCCAGCTTAAGAATACAATTAGGCACTCTATTCTTTTTGTCTAAATATCTTATCATTTCCTGAAGATAAAGTATGTTATTAGAAATATCTCTGTTTTTCATGAAAGCAGTTTGATTAGGTGATATTAAAATCTCCATATAAGGTTTCATTCTTTCCATCAGTACCTTAGAACATATTTTATTCACAACATTTGAAAGGCTAATAGGTCTGAAATCATCAAAGGAGGAGGGTGTTGTTTTCTTTGGAATTAAAGTTATCCAGGTGCTAGAGATACCCCTTGGCATATCTGATCCTAAGATAAAATCATTTACAGCAGATATATGATCTTCCTTAATAAAATCCCATCATTTGGTATAGAATTTACAGGAGAAACCATCTGGACCTGGGCTACTATTTTTGTTCAAACTCATAATCACTAATTTAAGTTCCTCTTCTGAAACTGGTTTGGATAGAGAGAGATTGTCTTGTTCAGTAAGGATAGTGGGTATTTGGCTAAGAAAATGAGGGTAGTAAGTGTTATTAACCAATTGGTTAGGCTCAGATAAGAGCTCAGAAAAATATTCAGAGCCTTCTTTTTGGATATCTAAATGGGAATTAAGCCACTGTCCATGTCTGTTTTTAATTTTTGAAATATGTAACCTACAGTTTTTTTTCATGTACAGTTTTATGAAAAAACTGAGTATTATTATCACCCAGTTTAAACCATTTTGATCTTACTTTATGTTTCTAAAATTTTTCTTTTTCCTTTAAAGCTCTAAGTAATAATGCCCTCTTATCATTTAGTTTAATTAATTCTGAATCCGAGGGGGTGGAGTCATAAATAGATTCCTGTAATCTAAGGTTTTCCTCTGCAGTAGTTACATTAGCATCTTTGTTCCAAAGCAATTCCTATTCCAAATCTTTATCATTTTTAAGTCTAATCAGTTTTAGATAAAAGCCTAACATTCCTGAGTGAGGAATAGGGGAGGGCCAATTTTCTTTGACTAGGTTTATAAATTCTGGTCTATTACACCAGGTATTAATGAACCTAAAAGGTTTAGGGTGAGAGATAACTAGTGATGATACATGTAATAGAAGAGGAGAATGATCTGAGGATTATCTATTCAGGATTTGGATAGAAGATGCTGGAAATTTTGTGTTCCACTGAATAGTACATAGACCTCTATCTAATCTCTTAAAGGTGGGATTCCTCAGCCTAGAGTTTGTCCAAGTGAATAAAATTCCTACAGCATTAATTTCCTGAATTCCAGTAGAATTAATCCAGTTATTAAAGTCTCTGATACTACCTAAAGAAGGGGAGCTAGGGCCCTTGTACTCTGTAAGTGAAGTGATTGTGTTAAAATTTCCTATGAAAATAGTTTCATTCTTGGGTAGGAGACTCAGATCATTCCATAAAGACTTTCTACCATCCCTAGTTCCGAGGGCATAAACAAATACAGCTTCCATATCAGAGGCTGAAATTAGGTGGGTTATTTTGACATACAGAAATTGGTTATGATGGGAAATTAGGGAAACAGATATAGAATCATTCCACATTAGCCAGCTTTTGCCATCATGTAGAGGAAGATTATGTGAGAAATTAAGCTTTTCCATATAGGATTGACACTGGTTGTTATCATGCATAGGTTCAATGATACAAAGCAGTTGTATTTTCTTCTGATTAACTAGATGTTTTAATCGGAGCATTGAAGATTCCATACCCCTAAGGTTCCAGACTAAAAAATTAATGGTTAAGGTGTGTGTCATTGTTCACATGATTTATGACTTTTAGTAGCTGATCTTAACATCATCTTATTCAGCTGGCTAAGATAATTGCTCTTTTTATGTTTAGACTTACCTTGGTGGTCAGTGTTACCTATTAGTTTTTCAGGCAATAGTACTGAGTGTGAGTGATGACTGTTTTATAGTGTACTGCCCTCCTCCATAATGTCCTGCACTTCCAGATCAATGAGTTCTTGTGGTTAAGGAAGGGGGTCTATGTCCTGCAATGAAGAGAACCTATTTTCCATCTTTCTCTGTTGAGAAAGTGAGGGGTGAGTAGGAGAAGACTGATGCAGGGTTAGCCTGTGGGAACCAATGTGAATATCATCCTTTGCATAGATTAAGGGAGGAGGATTAGAAAGAGATGTTGCATAGATGAAGGGAGGAGGATTGTTGTTCATATAACTACTCAAATATGTGGTCAAACTTTGATAGAGAATAATATCAAATAGGTAAGAGCATAATTTCAGGTGGGACGGAAGGAGTAGTTATTACAGTGTATTTTAATTTAAAATGTTGATTTTTTAAATATATTATTAATGTACATATAAAAAAAAGTAAAGATGTATTCTACTGAATATAAGTACAAGTAGTGTATATCTTTGTTTGCAAGAAGCGACAGATGAGAGTTGATAGCTTTGTGGTTACAATATGAAGGGTTGAATCACCACAGATCTCTAGTTCAAGTCCCCATATGAGCTTCAATTTTTTATGGCGACCAGCACTCTAATATTTGGACCAGATTTTTTCTCTTATAACCCGGATCTGACCCACAAAATTTGGATAATATCTTTTAAATATTGCACATAAATCCATGTAAAAGTGTTTAATATTCTAAAAATTGGACATAGAACCTTAGTCTCACCGTAAGATAGTATGAGACGGTCTCACATGAGCTAGTCTCACATAAGACGCTCTCTTTAAATATATATTTGGATGATTAAAACATGTTTGGTCCACAATTATGCCAAGAAAAATAAGATTCATGAACTGGAAAATGCTTAACAGATTAATACCCCTACCTGATGTATTAGAAGATCTATCTTTCAATCTTCCATCCATTTGTTATTTTTGTTTAAGTGATGAAGAGAGTATTCACCATAGTTTTAATTCTTGCACAGAAATTAAAAAACTATGGACATGGATTGATACTATCTTTGATGTTCCAACAAAGCATGTTCCATATCTATGGCATAGATACTTCAACTACTGGAATAACAATAACTTTCCTGATCACAAAAAGCCGATTCAAATTATCCCCTGCTTAGTAGTTTGGACAATATGGTGCTTCAGGAACAAACACTATCATGAAAGTGTTAAACCTAACATCATAATGATGTTTAGGAAAACTTTACACCTCTTCAATGATATTTTATTTGCCTATAAACTAAACTTCAAATGGGATTTATCTAATGCACTGCCAAGGTTGTTAATAAACAATCAAAAAGAAGCTGGCAGATTTGTCACTGTTACCTGGACAGCTCCATCCCATCAGCTCCATAAACTAAACACAGATGGTTCATGGAAACATACAAATCAGGCTGGAATGGGAATAATCATCAGAGACTCACTAGGTGACATATTAATAACTAGCCCCTCTCCTCTTCATGCGGAAGCAGGGGCAGTTAGAGCAGGTTTACAATTGGAAATTTCCATGGGTATTAGTCACTTACAAATTGAAAGTGACAATCTAATGCTCATTAAGGTTGTAAACAAACAACTGCAACCTCACTGGGACATAATTGATGAAATTAGAATAATATGGGATCTAATGAAACAGATTACAGTTACTCTGAATCATATTTACAGAGAAGCAAATGGAGTAGCAGATTGTCTAGCCAAAATGGCTAGTTCAAATCAGGTAAACACATACAAATCCTTTACTCAATTACCGAGAGAGCTGAAAGCTATAATCATTGCAGATAAACCCCTTATATCAGAAGAATTTAGCTGATGTTTATAAGCATGTAATCCTGATTTAAGCTGATGTATTCTGTCACTGAAACCTACGGTTTGATTATGCAATATCAGACCTCTTTATCAGCTCGAACTATGCACTGCTGGGTGTATTTTTCTTTTCAGATGAAGAAGAGGGAAATGTTGAAGACCAAATGCATGATGCTGAGGTAGTTGCTACACACAGTCCAAAGTTCAGTAATTATCTTCGGGGGAAGATAATTGCAAGGGGACACTATGGAAGGTCACCTCTTCTAGTCGAGACTGGGTGTGGAGGCTAGAAAGTGTAAGGCCATAGTTAGTCCTCGAACGGGTTATAGGGCCAACTCCTTCATTGAGGGAGTAACTGAAGGTTTTGGGTAAAATTCAGTTTGTAATTAGCTTCCACTAATGTATTACACGTATTGAACAATGGAAAGGACTAGGGAGCCTAATATACACCCCCTCACTTACGTGAGCTTAATCAAAAAAAATATTTGGATGATTAAGCACCCATGGCTGCCGCCACCCCCACCACCCAAGATTCGTCCTTGTGTTTGAAGATCATATACTTACTCCCGCTAGTCTCTTTATAATGGCTCTAATTTTTCGACAAACTTTTTTTTAGAAAGAGATATGAATGGTATAAATTGCATTGAAAGTATAAAAAGTAAAATACATGGATGAAAATAATTTAGAATTTACTCAAAGGGGAAGGAACTAACATAAAAAGATTATCCCAAAAAGGAAAGTGAGACTTTATTAGACGATCGGAGGGAGTATATGTTTTACCTTCATGAATTGAATCACTTCTTTTATTTTTATTTTTTAAAGAAAAAGAAAAAAGATACCTGCAGAAAAAAATAATTATATTCACACCTTTCTGTTTCTGTACTTCTTCTTCTTCCTTTCTTTCTGCCTAACGGCTCCTTCCTGTGGCTGGCCGACGGCCATGTCGTCCCCGACGCCAACCCAATTGCCCGATCATACCACACCTGCTAACAAAATCTTCCTCCAAGCTTTGAACACAAAAGCCTCTCCACTGATATCTTCACTTCCAGATACTCCCAATTTGCACCCAATTACTGAATACAAGGACAAATTAGCTTTCATCCTTCCCCCAGAGGAAGGCGTGATTCTGGCATCTCACTACCAGAATGCATTAGTCGGAAAATTTAACAGGGGGAAACCCCCAATGGATAAACTAGTTTCAGCTTTCAAATCTATCGGTTTTAAAGCAAAGTGTCAATTGGGGTCAATTGATTACAGGCATGTTCTCATTCGATTTCAGGATAGCGAAGATTATCAACGCTGCTGGATGAAAGGCCAATGGATGGTTCAAGGAGCAACAATGAAAGTCCAGAAGTGGACTCCAGACTTCTCACCAACAGCCGAATCCTCCATAGTGCCAGCTTGGGTAACCTTTCATCAACTACCTTTGCACTTTTACAATACTTCAGCAATTATAGGCATAAGCAGTCAGATTGGTAAATTTTTAAAAATGGATGCTGCAACTAAAGCTTTAACTAGACCTTCCGCAATTAAAGTGTGTGTTGAAGTTGACCTACTGTCTCAACTCCCTAACTCAATTGTTGTAGGGATTGGGAATAAAGTTTCAGACTACCAAATTGAATATGATCAGTTGCCTTTGTATTGTAAACATTATAAGATAATAGGCCACAGTCAGGCAAACTGTACTTTTCTACACCCTGAACTGAAAAAAAAAACAGTATGATCACACCTAAATCTAATGTTAATAAGGTTAGACAAGATACTGTCAAGGATGATTCCCAATCTGCTGCATTTCAGAACAACCCTGGCCATAAGCCTAAAGAACCATTTGAAACAGTAGGGCATTCTAAATTGTCAGTATCCCAAAAGGAACTTGATTTCCACATTCAGAATCTGAGATCAGGTCGTAATATGGAAATAAATAGGGAGGAACCTCTAGCCACCCAGGTTAAAAGAAATTCCCATTTTTATTCCCTGGATGACATCTCCAAACCTATCACCAATTTCTTTTGGAGGAAAAAAATCAACAACCAGAACTTCCCCCTATTCATGATGGGATAGTTAAACAGAAACTGGTTACTATATCAAACGCTTTCCAGTCTTTAACTAACCTGCAGGATGATGATATGGATGGACAAGAAGAAGAGGCAGTGGACATCTTTCATGAAACACTTGAAACACAGGAACCTCTGACAACGCAGATAGACTCAGAAAAAGTGGATATGGTGGTGGCACCATCCACTCCTCAATTTGTGCAGAGTATCTCGGATGATCAAGCCCCTGATCAAGGCCCTGATGAGGTACCAGAAGAGAAAGATCCTAAGGAGGTGCAGAGCACTCCTGTTCAGCAAGCACATGACACTGGTGAGCTCAGTACAACTGGTAAGGAGCAGAGTATTACTAATTTTCAACCACATTGCTCAGGACATCAAGATCCCATCATCTTAGAAGAGCTTAGTACAACTGCAATGCAAACTGCTCTTCCACAAGTAAGTCCTACTCCTACTGATGTTATAAAGAAAGCTGATGATAAAAGGGGCAAAAATAAAAATCCATCAGTAAATACTCTAAGGAAACTCAGATCATCACAAAAAGCCACCCCCCTAGTTTTAAATGATAAAATACACCCAAATTGGAGAAATAATGGTTTGGAATGTTAGGGGATATGGCACTTCAATGGATCGATTAAAATCCTTAATCAGGATTCACAAGATTGATATCCTTTGTCTAATTGAACCATGGCATGATAATCAGAATTTAAATACTTTCAAATATGAACTTGGGTATGAATAGGCTTGCCATGCTAACGTAGCCAAAATTTGGTTGCTGTGGAATCAAACTTTCAGTTTGATAATAGAAAATGAATCTGATCAGTATATATAGGCAAGAGTTACAGATATTGCTTCCTCTGTTCAATGGAATGTTAACTTTATTTATGCCAGTGTCCATAGACAGTTAAGAGAGAACTTGTGGTCAGAATTACAAATTCCCACTCAGGAACCATTAATTTATATAGGGGATTTTAATACAGTAACAACTGTAACAGAATATAAAGGTAGGAAGTCCACCCCTAGGAAAAGCATGAAGCATTTTAATGATTTCCTTACTATGATGGACTTACATGAAATCCCCGCGGTTAGTAATTCCTACACTTGGAGCAACAACAGATATAGAGACAAAGGAAAGGATCTACAGTTCCAGAGGTTAGACAGGGGACTAGGTAATTTAGTTTGGTTAGACCTTTTCCCTAATAGTTCTATCCAGGTCTTAAATAGGAATACATCATATCACTCTCCTCTTCTACTAACTATCCAATCTGCTGTAGAGTCAGTCCCAAGACCATTTAGATACCAGGAAATGTGGTCAAATAGAGAGGATTTCCATCAAATAGTTGTATCTAACTGGAATATACAATCCCCCCTGTCTGGAATGAATAAATTTGTTCATAAGTTAAAAAGGCTTAAGATAGCAATAAAGGATTGGAACAAAAATACTTTGGGGATGTAAACAAGAATCTTTCACAATCAGAAATTAGGGTCAATGATCTAGAAAAGCATTACCAGCAGTGTTTGGATGAGTCAGTATTAGAGGATCTTCTGAAGGCAAAAGCTTTACTGTTAAGATCTCAGAAGGAACAAAACATTTTCTTGAAACAAAAAGCTAAGCTAAATTGGTTAAAAGATGGGGATGCTAATACAAGTTATTTCCATCACACAATCAAGGAAAAGAAAGTAAGATCTAGAATTGTTAAAATTAAGGATTGTGTGGGAAACTGGATAACTGATCCAATTTTAATTAAAGCAGAAGGTGTCCGATTCTTTCAGCAACTACTGAATGAGGATACATCACAAAAAGAAGGGAAATATTTAAATCTATTTCTGCAAGAAATCCCTGCAGTAATAAATGATCAACAGAATACACTTCTGCTTACCCCAGTAGACTTACAGGAACTGAAAACTGCTGTTTTTGAATTGAATAGATCTAGTTCTCCTGGCTCGGATGGATTCTCTGGAGATTTTTATATAACATTTTGGGAAATCATTGGCCAGGATTTGCTAGAAGCTACTAATGATTTTCTAAATTCTGGTTCTATTCCCAAAGCCATGTCCAGCACTTGGCTCACCTTAATACCAAAAAAAGCCATTCCAAACTCTTTTGCAGATTTTAGACCAATAAGCTTATCAAATTTTGTCAATAAGGTTTTCTCTAAGATAATAATGGAAAGGATTAAACCACTTATGCATTTAATGATTTCACCTGAGCAAAGTGCCTTTTTTAAAGGTAGGGATATTTCGGATAATGTGATTCTCATGCATGAAATGACCAGATTGTTATCCAGAAAGGCTAAGACTTCTAATTTGATTATTAAACTTGACATGCAAAAGGCTTTTGATAGGGTCTCTTGGTCCTTCCTAAATTCAGTTTTACTACAATTTGGTTTCCATGGCAAATTTGTTAGACTTATCATGCAAAATATAGCTTCTGCCACTTTTTCAGTTCTAATAAATGGAGCCATATCTGGTTTTTTTCCTTCCTCTCGGGGAATTAAACAAGGAGATCCACTCTCCCCATTTCTATACAATATCTTATCAGAAGCATTTTCTAGGGGGCTGAAGAAACTATTTTCCACTGGTTACTTACAATATTTTAGTCTCCCTAATTCTTGTTCTCCTCTTACTTACCTCATGTATGCTGACAACACTGCTGTTTTTCTAAATACTAAGCCCAAAAACTTGAGGCATTTCAAACTTTTTCTGAAAGCTTATGAGCTGACTACTGGTCAAAAAGTAAATTTTGCAAAATCAGAGTTCTTTGTTTCACATAACTCTTCTCCCCAACTGATTCAATCTGTAAAAAGGCAACTAGGGATGGTGAAAGGTTCTCTGCCATTCAAATACCTAGGAGTCCCTATTTTCTCCGGTAGGAATTTAAAGTCACATTATTTACCTGTACTGGAGAGAATGGATAGACTGATACATAATTGGAAGAATCGATGGTTAAGCTCGGCAGGTAAAATAATCTTAATCAACCACTGTTTCCTCTCAATCCCAATACACATTTTTGCAGTTTTAAAGCCACCTAGGATAGTTTTAAAAAATGGAAAAGATGGCATCTAGTTTAATTTGGGGTAAATCTGATTTGACTGAAGGAAAAAGATGGAGATCATGGAAAAGGATGAGTTATCCGGTTAATGAAAATGGTTTAGGTTTAAGGGATTTGAATGCCATAGTGGATGCCTTCTCATGTAAATTATGGTGGAAGCTCCAAATAAATGAAACTCAATGGTCTTCTCTTTTATGGACATTACCTGCCACTTACAAAAAATCACAAATTTGGAATAGAATCAGTGGTGTAACACCTACGGCAAACAGTTTTTCAAGGATTATCTTTGGCAGAGGGGATTGCTCCTTTTGGAATGCAAATTGGATGTGAAATGGGGCTCTATGCTATATTTGGCCTGAGGATAGAGATATACCTTTTCATGATCTTTCTTTAAGCTCTTTCATTAGTAGCAAACCTGCATACTTACCAAGCCTGGAGCCTTACTTAGCTACCAACATCATTCATATATTGCAGGAAGTACAGTTGGAGCACCTCCATGAGGACCAGCTCGTTTGGACCCCCACTACAGATGGAAAATTTACAGTCAGGTCAGCCTACAACTTACTGAGATAGAGGAACCCTGTAATACAGCACATACAAAAGGTTTGGTCTCCCTACATTCCTAGAAAAATGCCAATCCTTATTTAGAGAGCATTAAATTGCATACTACCATTTGATAACATTCTAAGCAGGATGGGATTTTCATTGGCCTCGAGATGCCCTTTCTGTTTAGTCAATAAGGATACTCTTGATCATTTTTTTAACACATGTCCCTGCACCTGTGCTGTCTGGCTTGAAATTCACTCTCTTTTAAAGCTACCACAAATGGTCTTTCTGAATCTAAAGAGTAGGGTTGAATTTTATTTATCTTACAAGGCTGATTCGAAGATTCACTCAAAATTGATAACTGCTGCTTTTATTGCTACTTTCTGGTCACTATGGACTAGCAGAAACAATCTCTTATTTGATAACAAGCCTTTCTCATTGATGATCTGTGTCCAAGAAATCAAACAAATGATCTACTCAATCTTCACAGTTCACAAATTGAAAGGAAATAGAGATAGGCATAAACACTGGATTCAGAATAAGATCATTCCTTAAATCTTTCATAAAGAAAGGCCTTCTTTTACATAGCTACATGGGAAAAACCACTAAGGGGCTATAAAGTAAACACTGATGATTCATGGATTTTTAGTGGTTTTTCTTCTGCTGCAGTAATAGTTAGGGACTGGAGGGGACATGTGGTCAAAATGACAGTAAGAATATTTCAGTGCCCCTCCCCTCTAGAAGTAGAATTACTATCAATCAAATTGGGATATGATACTTGTTCTGATCTAGCACTAGTAAATTGTGTAATTGAATCTGATTGCTTAACTGCTGTAAAGAGTATTCATAATCCACACAGATGCCCTTGGAGAATTTTCTCTTTGTGCAATGCACTTCATCTTGAACACTCCTCACATCTAATTCAATACACACCTAGACAAGCTAACATGTCAGCTGATTTTTTAGCAAAATTTGCAAGGGAAAATAATTTACAAGGTGAAATTGACGTCAGTACAATCCCCAGCTTCCTTAAAGGATTGTTATTTTTAGATTCAATTGGTTTCCCAGCAATTAGGGTTGTTCCACCCCTGGATACAAATCTGAAATAGAGTTGGACTCCTTCATTGTGGTCTGGCTCTTAATGCATACTGTTAATTCGAGTTTTAGACACTGATTTCAAGTACAAATGTGTGTTCCAGCTTTCATTTCTTGTTTATAAGAACAAATGTGTGTCCCAGTCACTGTTTATAAGTACAAATACTGATATTTCTCTCTTTCTCTGATTTCAGGCACTTAGCAAAGCAACTGGATGATGTGGTACAAAACGTTTTACTGCTCCCACCTGCTGCTGCTTAATGGATTCTTACCTAATGAAACAAAGGCTGCTATAACGTTTTTTGGTGTACATATTGTGGACTCAACCTCTCCTCTTGGTGGGCACATCGTTGACAAATAGGAGTTTCGATTGCTCGTCTCTCCGACCTGTTCGCGATGAGCTACCTAGATGGACTCCCTCAGACCATAGTTGGTTTTTAACTATAGTTAAGGTAGAATCACCTTTTTCGGGAGAAATAGCTTTTTGCTTCAGGATCCTTTCTAGCTCCGGGATCATCTTTAGGGGATGACCTTCTTGCATAGTGCAATGTATCATGACTTCTAGCGCCTATTCGGCTTTATTATTTTGGTTCGGGGAGCCAAATATATTCCCCCCATCATAGGATGGTTTAATAAAAAAAATATATGAATTATGACTAGGGTTTGCGCTTTTGTAGTATTAGGGTTTGGGTAATGATTTTGGGCTGGATTTGGGCTGAAAATAACATTAGGGCTTTTTATACTAGGTTTTGCATTTAATTTAATTTGTTCATTAGTTTAGTTACCATTAGGCTATATTAATTAATTGTGTTCGTTAGTTTAATTAAAGAATCTAATCTATTTTTCAAATTCATTGTGGCATTTTACATTAAATATTTATGTTAAGTCAACTTTTAAATTTTTATAGGGTAAAATAATTATATATCTAATTACGATAATGTTATGTACTTGGCACACGTAATCATCTTAGATTATTTTGTTTTGAGTATGACAAAATTATGAATTATTTTTTAAAAATATGAATTGTTGTAGGAATTGTTGTGTATCGTCTTCAATTCAAGTTTCTTTGTCGAGTAAGGGGTTATCTGTTGATTAGTTAAAATCAAATCATTTTACTAGTATTCAAATTTGGAAAGTCAAATACGGGTTGACCATTAATTAGTTAAATTCTATCCCAAGAAAGGACTTAAGAACATTTATCAACATATGCGACATTAGTTAAGTTGACTTAACTCATAAGTCAAGTGCGATGTCCGAAACTAATCTTTCTTAAGCATTGCCTAGTTAAGATAAACTTAGTTATCAATGTTAAGGTAAACCAATCTTTCTTGAACGTTGACTAGTTAAGGTAAATCTTTCTTGATCGTTGATTAGTTAAGTTTTATCCATTTATGTTTATTTATGAAATCTTAAGTAAGTGTTGATCGTTGATTACTTAAGGTAAATCCTTAGTTATTAATGTTTATATGTGGAAAGTCAAGTAAGGGGTTAAACGTTGATTAGTTACGTTCTGACTATTTCATTAATGTTTATGTATGGAATGTCAAGTAAGGGTTGATCGTTCATTAGTTAAGTAACAATCTATTTAGTGTTTATATATGGAAATTCAAGTGAGGGTTGATTGTTGATTCCTCAAAGTCAAACCTTTTCATTAGTTTTTATGTATGGAAAGTCAAGTAAGAGTTTACAGTTGATTAGTTAAGCTATAACCATTTCATTAGTGTTTATGTATGGAAAGTCAAGTAAGAATTGATCGATGATTCCTTATGGTTAAACATTTTCATTAGTGTTTATGTATGGAAAGTCAAATAATGGTTGAGCATTGATTAAATAAGATCAACCCTTAGTGGTTAGTGTTTATTAATGTAAAGTTAAGTAAAGGTCAATCATTTTTTAGTCATGATCAAACATTTTCATTAGTGTTATGTATGGAAAGTCAAATAGGAGTTGACCAATATTTAGTTAAGTTCAAACCTTAGTTATTAGATTTTATGTATGACATGTCAAGTAAGGGTTGATCGTTGATTAGTTAAAGTCAAACCATTTTAAAATTTTATATAATACTTTCTTATATAATTATAAATAAGTAGTATATATGGGAGGTCGTTGTCGTACCTCTCAAATTTAATACTTTTAATCCCTATTGCTTCATATCTACAATTAAGTAGATAATGGCAAGTCGGGGTCGTCCACGAGAATAGGGATCTTTTCAAGTATTTAAACACATATAGGAGAAAAGATACTAGGCATATACTTTTTTTAAAAAATTAAACCATCCTTAGATGGGGGAAATTGTATTGGCCTTCCCAAACCGTGAAAACAAATAAGCATTAAGACAAAGAGTTGGATGAAGCTAAAGCTTAGTTTAGATATACATGATGAGCACCCAGCTCTTGAAGCAACATTTGTTGCTTCCAAAAGAATGGCATAGAAGTTTTTGATAGCTAGAGGATTACTTAGGCTAAGTAAGCAAATTCTCGAACTTGTTGGTGAATCGAGCGAACGAAATACAAGTCAGTCAGAGAAATGTCACCTAGAACAATGAGCCTATCCTCTACTATTATCAAAACTATGAAAGAATCAAGATTATGGATCTATAACTGATATATCAATTGGATCAGTTGCTAATTATGAGCAAATTATGATGTGCTTTTTCAATTGAGCAGCAAAAGCACCCGGGTTCGGAAGAATAATGTAGCCCTCCTGAGCTTACTGCTATCCGAGCTTGGTTCCTGCGAAAGGTCATCCTGAGCTTGCTCCTGCCTACCACTGCAAAATAGCATTCAACAGACTCAGTAGCAGTAGCATCTATTCATTGAGACAATCTTAAAGAGAGTGTACCCCACTGATCTAACTTAATCAGACCTCTACAATTAAGAGGTAGCATTTGAAAACTATTGAAAAAGCTGCTAGTCTGGGCAGTGAGACATTCCTTAGCCAGAAAATATGCAACCAGATTAGCTTGTCTATGTATATGTAGTACAGTCATATTACGCAATACCTGATATATTTCATCTGCCAATTGAAAATGTTTCCAGTTTGCATGCAAAGGGTCTTCAACACAGTGTACCGCATTTAAGCAATCTGATTCATTGGAGACAGGAGCCGAGTATGCTACACCAATATGAATTGCAAATAATATTGCCCTTAGCTCAGCTTCTATAGGAGAATTTGCATGTGTGAAACTAGTATAAGCCGAAATGAAACTACCACTGGAATCTCTGATAATCAATCCTAATCCACACATGTCAGAGTAGGCACACCATGCTGCATCTACATTAAACTTGTACCCTTCTTTTGGCCTTTGCCAAGCAATTTTGAAGATCTTTGGTTTCGGAGCAGATTTTATCAAAGGTAAGAATGAGTGGTTTGCAATACCAAAGTCAAAAGCAGATGTAATGTAGATTGGTTTGGAGCAGAAAGAGTAGAAAATTTGATCCCTAATCTGACTTAGAACTCTACCTCTACATGGGAAGACTGAATCATGTATGCATCTGTTCCTCATTTTCCATAGATTCCAACATGTAATTAGAGATGCAGTTCTAATTAGTGTTGAATGCAGTGAACTTAAACCTGGGTAGGTTAGATAGTATGAGATTCTTTCCCATATGGAGGGGAAAGAATTGTCGTTAATACCCATAAACTGATTTACAGTACTCCAAACATGCAGGGAAAAGGGGCAGGAATTGAAAAAATGGTCTAAAGAATCCTCATGATTACTGCACATGTAGCATTTAGAAGGCAGGCAAAAACTCAGTTTTTGCAGAACATTATCAAAAGGTAAGTACGAGTTGACCAATTTCCACATGAAGACTGATACTTTCTTTTCAATTCTGGTACTCCAAAAAAGTTTAGTCGAAGCAATATTACCTAACTGTGGACTAAGCAGGAGATATGTAGATTTGAAAGTGAAATCTCCCTTAATACCAGGCTTCCATATAAGCCTGTCACATCTGTGTGGATAGAGCTTGGATTCCTGCAAAAGAGAGATGACATGAGGGGGAAGTAGGTGGTAAAATCTCTGGATCAAAATATCTTTGTTAGAGATGAAATTTGAAACTGTGCAATCTTCCGAGATATCAACATGGTTTGGATCACAGTGATCTATAATAGGACCTACATCTAGCCAATTAGAAGTACAGAAATTGCAGTTTCCCCTGCCCACAATGACTCTGGAATTTGATTCAGCCCAAGCATTAAAGCTGCATATTATTTTCCAGTTAAGAGAGGATCTATATGAGGGTAGCAGGGATTCAAGAAAATGTGTCCATGGAGCCTCTGCCTTTTGGTATTTCCACCATAATTTAACAGAGCATGTATCAATTATGGAGTTTATTGATCTGAAACCTAGGCCATTTTGGTTAATAGGAAAACAAAGAGCTTCCCACTTTCTCCATGATCTGTTTGGTTTCTGATCAGTAAAACCCCAAAAAAATCTGCTCATTTTTTTCTCTATGCAGGAAACAATCATCTTACTAGGTTTTAGGACTGACCATATATGTTGGGGAATAGAGAAAATGCATGATTTTATGAGTGTGATTTTTCCCCCCATAGATAGCCATTTATTTTTCCAACTACAGATCCTGTTATCAATTTGTTCAATTAATGGCTGGAAATGAGCTCTATGTGCAGCACCCGTAAAAATAGGTACACCCAAGTATGTAAATGGGAAGCATCCAATTTTCATACCTAGTGTCTTCTTTATTTTTTTAACTGTGTGAACAGAGGCATGCTTTCCAATGTAAATATCGCTTTTTCCATAGTTTATTTGTTGGCCGGTGACATCCTCAAATGTAGATAGGAAGGCTTTAAATCTAACCAAAGTTTTGTTTTCAGCCTTTAAAAACACAACTGTATCATCTACATAAGATAAATGAGAGATTTGTAGGGATTTACCTGGAAGATCGTAGTAGGCCAATTTACCAGTATGGAAGATAAATGCTAAACTTCTAGTAAATGCCTCAGAAAAAATGTTAAAAAGAAAAGGAGAGAGGGGGTCTCCCTGTTTGATACCCCTTGTAGATTGAAAGAAACCTGCTGGCTTACCATTTATCAAGACAGAGAACCAAGCCTGTGATAAATTATTCATGATGGGAAAGAGAAATCTAGCATGGAAACCAAATTTAGCATGTACACTATATAGAAAGGACCAGTTAACCCTATCAAAAGCCTTCTTAAGATCTAATTTGACAATGCAATTTGGTTGTCTTTGCTTCCTATTCAGAAATCTTACCATTTCTTGTAAGTAAATTACATTATCAGAAATATCTCTTACTTTAAGAAAAGCAGTTTGGTGTGGAGAAATGAGATTTGGCATTAGTGGTTTAAGTCTTTCCATTAGCATTTTTGAACAAATCTTGTTAACTACATTGGAAAGACTTATTGGCCTGTAATCATCAAAAGAAATAGGTGTTTTCTTTTTCGGTATGATTGTGATCTAGGTGCTACTAAAACCCCTAGGAATGATATTTCCATCAACAAAGTCCTGAACTGCAGCTAGTAGATCAGTAGAAATTATATCCCAAGATTTAATATAGAATTTAGATGTGAAGCCATCTGGACCCAGGCTTCTGTTTTTGTTGAGACCAAGGACAATATGTTTGAGCTCAGACATTGTAACTGGGTGCATAAGATTTTCATTATCTTGTTGGGTGACACAGTTAGGAATCTGGCTGAGAAAGTGAGTTTTGAAAAAATTACATTCAGGAGAGCTATCATCTGTTAAAAGGCCTTGGAAGTATTGGATGGCTTCAGTTTCTATGTCCTGTATACTATCTAGCCATTGACCATTACTACTT